>OX638072.1:29916929-31361307 GCA_951804385.1 Trifolium dubium
AATATTTTAAAGCGATAAGAACACTATCACACAGAATAATGGTAAAATAATTAACCGATGAACAAATACAGTTTAATGATATATTACATTAAACTCCATGTATGTCGCACGCTGTGCTAGCCACTGAGCATCCATCATTTGAAAGGCAACGCAAAAAAGGACATCAAATGCCATTTCGTCCTCCTCAAGCATCCGTAGAAAACAGATTCCCGACAAAGAAGATGAATAAGCTGCAAGGGGAACAGTTCATCATCAGATGATTTCACATGAAATACTACTATAAGCTAAGTATTTGAGTAATATCAACACTTGCTGCAAATAAGGAAACAACATAATAATATTAAGTGTGTCTTAAGTTCCAGTTCCCCACCCAGTTAGATTAAGGTTTAGTTGTTATATCTTGGATTGCGTTATGCATTAGAACCCAAAATATTATGGGTTATACAGTTCCCCTGAGGGCTGAGGCAAACACGCTTTTGGACTATACCATAGTTTGCAACAGAAATCCAAACACAATCTATGAATGTGGCACGATAAGACAAGATTTTGTGATATGTTTAATTATGAAGTACTGACAAAAACTCAGACACGATACTGACACGCCGACACCGATAATAATTTGAAAGAAAAAAAAAGAATTTAAAAGGAATGAATTTATTGAATGTTATCATATGCGTCAATGTTGTGTCGATGTCTAAAGCCAACATGTGTGGGACACTGGACAAGCCTACAATCAGAAGTGTTTGTGGACTCAAGACCACCTTGATACCACCCTTTGTTTTCATTTGGGCATAGTCATTACAGCCACTAAATTTCTTCTTAAGAGAATTTGTTACCTGATTGAAGATCCAGCATCTGCACCAACATAAATGAAATATTGATTCCAGCTACTGCAAATGGATATTCCCACTCTGCTCTGATTCCATCTTGTTTATGCAATAATCGCTGGAATGAAACCTATAGCATTGCCAAGTAGAAAGGTGCTAGACTAATTAGAAACACATTGCTTAATTATTTAACACATTATGTAGAATATAAATGCAAATGCAAATGCAAATACGGTAGAAGATACGTACTGGATACTTCTGTGCAAAAAAGATGAGGTTCTCTAATGATATAAATCCTCCACCCCTGCAAAACATGGTTACATCTTATGAGCTCCTTCAATCACCAAAAAGAAAAAAATCACCGAAAAAAAATAAATCTTATAAGCTCCTTCGAAATTTTGATAAAACAGTTGGCAGCATAAAAAGTTCCTAAGTTTGATGAAAATTTTATTTGAATAACGAGCACAGTTAAGAAATATCTTCTTAGATGTGGAGAACTTGATATCCATATTCAGGCCCCACCCCATCTCCTTGATGTAAAACATATAACTTTTGATCACACACCTAAAATCTGTCGATGGATCTGAACCTTGCCATCCCATTTCCTTCCAAAGATCTGATTTAAGTGGAGGAAGCTCCCTGTCAGGATAAGCCAATTTCCACAAACGTAAAAGAGCGTCCTGCAACAAAGAAAGAGAGAAAAAGAGAGTTTAGAAAATGTTTATTACATGTTCATTTTCAACTACATTATGTTATAGATTCTCAAAAGCATGCTATGGATACATTAGATATATGCATTGTATAGACATGTATAGCAATTCTCTTGGTCACCTTTTAATTCATTCATGTAAGGAAATTCAATTTATAAATTGAGTATTTCAAATTGAGTAGTTAGTATACCAATATATTCCATATAAAAAAAGAAAAATCAGATTGCTCATCAAGCTTGCATGTAGATTGCAGTGCAAAATTAAACATCGGTACACAATGATATAAAGAGGTGCAAATGAAAACAACAGAAGATTGAACAAACAAAATATATTGAGAGAAATGTCGGGGATGTGATTAGGGGAGAAAAACATTAAATACATACTTGGTGCTCTGTTTTAGAACCATCAAAGGGGACTTCAAGCCGTTGCCGTAAGTTTTTGAGCCTTTCTTCCTAAGAAAGAAAGAAAGAAATATGAATAAATGACATAACCACATGTAGCACATTACTGAGTTAAAAAAAGGAAAGCATACAGTCAAAAGCTACGAACAACAAGATAGCATTATATAACATGTAATGTTTTTCGAAAATCATTGTTTAATGTGAAAAATAAGGACATTTACTTACAGCCATTAGATTAAGTTTGATTATTCAGATTACTTCTTAAATTATAAATCTCACATTAGCTTTAACTAAAAAGGAAGAAAACAATGAGTAACTTTATGGATATAGATAATGCAACCAAATACATATCAATAACACCAAATTCCAAAGAAAAATCCATTACCAACACGGCGGTATTCAAGAAAGTATGGCAATAAAAACTAAATCATGATAATATCCTATCAAGTAAGTGTTTTTATCATCAGAATTTCCTAGCACCGTTTCATTTTAAAAATACAACAAGGGATGGTAAATGGTTGAGTTAGGGGGCTTGGTGGATTTCTACTCAAAGGTATGCTAAAAAATGTCTACTAAATTCATAATTTAGATCAATTGTATTTTCAGATAGGGTTAAACTTAAACTTGGTTACTTGATCTTGGCCAAAACAAGCTTATAAGAATTTAAATAAGAAATCACTATACATACCTGCACAGGGCTAAGAGGTTGAAGCAGCATCCTATTGTTTTGTAAGTAAAGAGCATTAGAAGGAAGAGATAAAAAACGACCCAGAAGAGATCCAGACCCTATTACAATGTTTGCTGCAATACGAAATGATTGATTATAGGTCAATAATGAGGAAAAAGGTAGATATAAAACATACCATAAGACCCTGATTTCCCCCAAGCTTGGAAATGAATAAGAATATCAGCAAAATCTTTGATGGTAAATTTATGGCAAGCCAAATTAATCGTACACATACCTAACCACTGAGCCCACTGCGCAATGAGGTTCGAAAATAAGAATGTCCAATGAATTTGCGCCTGTTTTTTCTCATCATCCCACAAATCTTCAAGTGTACGTATCTTTATAACAGAAAAATATAACATCAAAAAATGTAAAATCAAAGAACAAATGATCTTAACTTAATCCCCATCTCCAAAATAAAAATAACAGCAGTATCTCACCTTTTTACTCTCAATATAATCATCACCCCCCAATAAGGGTTCATTCAAAGAATCTAATCCCGAAGCATCCAAATGCTCCTTCCTTTTACCATCAACATCCCCATGATGGAGTCTTCTCCTCAACGTTTTCGAAGACATCAAAAACTAATATTCTTTACTGTATAAATCAGCCTACAAGTAAAAAAAAATACAATTTCTAAGATCCCAAAACCATCAAGTTCATGAACATCATCATCAATTCTCTCAAACAAAAATCCATCATGTTCATAACAATCACAATTTCATATTTTGATAAACACCAAACAATAGGGTTATTTTCACTTTCACAGTTTCATTCCCTCCAAATTCTCAAACACCAAATAAAATACCCTCTTAAATTACTCAACTAAATGAATAGCAACACAATATGTAAATCAACATAACTGAATTTCACACAAAAGGGTCAAAGAAACAATAACACAAATGATAAACAAATAATTCTACAACAGAAATCACATAAACCCTAAAGATCATAACTTTATCCCAATTCATGCTTCTCAGCTGAAATTAAACCGATAAAACTGAAATTCGAATCAAAAGAATTAGTGGGTTGTTAACAAAATACCTGAATTTCAAGGAGTGAAGCGAATCTCGGTTGAAAAAAAATGCAAAGTACCAAATTTTTTTTGGAGGGTTTTAAAATTATAAATGAAAATTAAATTGAAACCAAATTACTATAATGTTGTTACTTTTCGTGCTTGTTAAGGAAAAAAAACTTTATATATAGAAGAAGAAAAATGAATGAAAAGATGAAGGTGACGTGGCAATAAAGACAGAGTAACGTGATGGAACAAACAGCTCAAATGCGTGCTGTGTGTGGAAAGTCTTGACTTGTACAACGGTGAATTATGATTCCATTTTGGGATACTTGGTTTTGTGGAATTTTTAGGAGAGGTAAATTGGGCATTTTTTACTTTAATTTAGTTGTATTTTTGTTGTTGTTACACTCTAATTTAGAGTGTGCCACTATATTATGTGTCATCTTTTTTCTAAAACAAAGATTCTAACCGTAATTTATATACGTCTTTAATATAAGAAACATTTTACCTTTTAAATTCATTGAGTTTTCAATGTATCTAGCCTATAATATGGACTAGATACATTGAAAATTCAATGAATCTAAAAAGCAAAATGTTTCTTATATTAAGGACCGGAAGGAGTAACATTTTATTTTATAAATATTGTCATTATTATAATTGTCAAAGTGCCAAATATAGTTTTTAACATTTTGAACTGAAAATAATAAAAGTTCATTATTATTAGCTTGGTTGCTGTCAAAAAATAAATAAATACATCCAGCTTAAATTTTGTTGTAAAAAGAAAAGAAAAAAAACAACCGGCTCAAATTTTATTTTAGTTTTTTAATGAACACTTGCATAATTAAACATACTCTTAAGAAGAATGAGAGAATGAAAATGTCTAATAAAACAACTCTTAGTTCTACGGAGAGGAGTAGGTATGGCAAAAACACCTAAATTTGTGGGTTCCGCCCGAACACAAATTCGAGTCAACGGATAAAATTCGAGTTGATTGGGTTTGAGTTCGGGTGACACCCGATATTCTGGGTTTGGGTAGTGTCAAACCCATATCGAAACTCGAAACCACACCCGTTATATATTAAATTATATAATTATTTCTCTTACATTAGCATATTGTAGATTATTTTAACATTGTATACTATTTTTCATCTTTATTTTAATGTTTAAAACAATGTTAGCATGTTGTAAACCGTAATTTCGTTAAATTTTCCGTATTTTTTTTACTTTTGTTAATATAAGTTCGGGTTCGGATTCGGGTGGCAAAAACCTGAACCCAACCGGTTTGGTTTGGGTGCTATTTTGACACCCAAAAACCCCTTTGAGTTTGAGTTTTGGTTCGGGTTCAACGATATTTTGGGTTCGGGTTTGGATAGTGTCAAACTCGCGTCCAACCCTACTCGTTGCCATCTCTAGAGAGGAGAACATGTCCTTTTGGGAGTATGATCTACAAAGATTGTTTGACTTTATATATCATGAGCAAAAACCAGAACTTCAGATTAAGACTATTAGGGTCCTTATATATTGTGTAAGTGACGACGCTGATATGGTGCGAGATGTTGTCTCAATTTTTATTATAAATTCATTTCAGTTTCACAATATTGATGTTTTGAGACGTGTGTTGGAATTTTAGAATGAAATATCAAAGGGGCTTTAAATAAGTGAACAATCTTTAATGATAGTTTATACTTTATATACATTTAAATGTGTATTATGACTAGTTAAAGCAGAGAATCATTGATATTGTTGTTTCTAGTTTGACTTGTGACCTCCAACTCCAAGTCACACCGTCACGAACCTTGAATATGTTACTCCCTCCGTCCCAATATAAGTGTCGCAGTTGACCAAATCACACACTTTAAGAAAAATGTGAAAAAGTGTGTAAATGAAAGAGAGAGAATGTGTTTTTTACTAAAATGTCCCTCCTTTTTTTCTGTTTTAAAAAGAAACATTAATTCAATTATTTTATATTGCAATCACTACCTAGAAAAAGTTGTAGCAGTAGCTGAGTGGATAATACCGTAGTCAAATAGGCATAGATATAGGCATGATAGCTCAATTTTTTAATAAGCCAATACATTTCTAGTAGATAAAACGTTATATGTTCTCTTTCTAAACAAAATTGTCTCCTTTTTACTGTAGCGCCAACATCAAATTTTCATTTCCACTTCAAATTTCCCACCAATTTATTGTGTAAGAGTAATATAAAACTTGAGTTTTAGTGGTAATACACTACATGAAAAATAAGCTAGAAAATGTTGAGAGAAATAGATTTAAATGAAAATATTATCAACTCTAATGAAGACAATCAAGAAGAAGAAAAAACTTATCTACCAGATTTGAATGAGTTAGTTATGGAAGATGCTACTAATGTAGAAGAATTAGATGTTGGCTTCAATCAAAGTCATTCAACTTCAGAACTTCTTTCTACATCAAAAAATTCTTTTCAATTTGACTTAAACAATGAGTTATTCATGGAAGATGATACACAAATAGGAGAAACATTGCAACAATCAAATTTAAACAACGGTATATTTATATATATGCACCTATCATGTTCTTAAATTTTATTAAAGTTGCACATGTAGCTTGTATCAAAAAAAAATTGAACATATAGCACATTTTTTTTTGACGAACATATAGCACATTTTCATTTTCTTTTTTTTACTGCTAATGTATTTAAATTTAGATCATTCACCACCACATAATTCTTCATCAAACTCTTTTCCTATTCACTACAATGATGGGCTAGAAGACATAATGCCTCAACCTCAATCAAACTTATAGTATGGTGTGTATAATTTGCAATTTTTATAACTTTTTAATTCTTTTTTATTGTAACCAATTCTTTTATATTGTTGATTTATAGAATTTGATATTAACATTCAAAATCAACAAGCTCTTTCAGTATCCGAAATTCTTTCATCAAGTGACATAGGTATATATCTTTAACACTTTAATTTACAATTTGTATAATTTACTCGAATACATTTTTTTTTGGGTATGGAATACATAGATTTCAAACTAATTTATTTTTTCCTTTTACAAAAGAACATAGTGTTGATGATGTGTCTAATCTGGAAGTTCCAATAGCACCAACAACAAGAAAGAATTTGAAGAATGTGGATAGAAGGGCTATATATAATTCTGTTTTAACTAAGTGTATTGAAGGAAGACTCATAGATGGGGCGCTTGAAATGGTGGCATCAAAATTTTCGGTTTCAAGACGTACCGTTCAACGTATTTGGAAACAAGGAAAAAATAGTGGTGTACATGTAGATGTGTCTCATAAAAAGACAACAAATTGTGGTCGTAAGAGAGTTCAAATTGATTTTGATCGGATGCGTGATATTCCTTTGCGTAAAAGGACAACTGTTAGAGACCTTTCTTATGAAATGAATGTAAGTAGGACCACTTTGCATAGGGCTCTAAAGTCACAAAATATACGAAGGCATTCCAATGCTATAAAGCCTTTTCTAAAGGAAGAGAACAAGAGAGATAGATTAAGATTTTGTTTGTCAATGCTTGATGGTGCTAGCTTGCCGCATGATCCAACGTTTTTAGGGATGTACAACACAGTTCATATCGATGAGAAATGGTTCTATTTGAGCAAGAAGTCTCAGAATTACTATTTGCTACCGGAAGAAGAAGATCCAATTCGCACTTGTAAAAGCAAAAATTTCATTACAAAAGTGATGTTTTTATCTGCTGTGGCTCGTCCAAGGCTTCGTGCGCAATACGATAATGAACCATTTTCAGGAAAACTTGGTTTGTTTCCCTTTGTCACACAAGAGCCTGCTAAAAGGAATAGTATCAATAGAGCAGCAGGAACAATGGAAACCAAACCAATAACTTCGGTTAATAGAGCCGTGATAAGGAAATACTTGATTGAGAAAGTTTTACCAGCCATCAAAGAAAAATGGCCAAGAGAAGATATAGGATCTCCAATATTTATTCAACAAGATAATGCAAGAACACATATTGATTGTAATGATGATGAATTTCGTCGAGCAGCTTCACAAGACGGGTTTGATATTCGTTTGGTGTGTCAACCGGCAAACTCTCCGGATTTAAATGTTTTAGATCTTGGATATTTTAGAGCTATTCAATCCTTACAATATAAGAAGTCGCCTAAGTCTGTTCATGATCTTGTGAAAGCGGTTGAAGAATCTTTTGAAGAATTTTCAACAGAAAAATCAAATCGTATTTTTTTAACTTTGCAATCGTGTATGATCGAAATCTTGAAGGCAAGAGGTTGCAACAAGTATAATATTCCACATTTGGGCAAAGAGAGTTTGGAACGTGAAGGACTACTTCCTACTGTATTAAAATGTGATGCAACACTAGTACAAGAAATTGTTGAATATTTGGGTTAATGTCTTATGTACGTGATTGTAATTCTGCTGATGTTTATCTTTTTTATCAATTAATATTGACTATTCTCATCAGCCTTGCACCAATTTTTTTTCATTATCAAAATGGTAGTACACGCAAAGATTACATTAATACTTTCATTTAGCATGAAATACAACCAAATTCAAAATGACAGTACACAACCAAAATGATAAGGAAATAGTACTAATTTAATTTAATTGGAGTAAAATTTTGGAACTAAAATTTGTAACATGGTGTTCACCTCTTCATAATCTTCATTAGGCAATTCATTCAAATCAAAATCATGATGTGCAGGCAGATTTAAATCTATATCCAACTGTGCTCTTTCTACTCTTTCTACTTCAATATTGTCTTCCACTATTTCTACATCAATGTCATCTTCTTTAGCACTACTCTCCAAATCTGAGTCTTCTACTGTTTCTACTGCAATGTTGTCTTCCTTAGCATCACTTTCCAAATCTAAAGAGTCTTCTACTCTTTCTACTTCCAAGTCATCTTCCTCATAATTATCATCACTGTCCTTATCAAGAGAGTCTTCTACTCTTTCTACTTCAAAGTCATCTTCTTTATCATCACTCTCCAAATCAAGAGAATCTTCTACTCTTTCTACATCAAATTCTGGATGATTTTCACTTACACTCTCAATCTCTAATTTAGTTGACATAGTTATATTTTTGTTAGAAATAAGTTGTTGTGAATATGGAGTAGCACTATTTATTTTACTGAGAGTCTCTTCACATTTCTTTTTTTTTTTCCGGTACAATTCTTCACATTTCTCTTAATGGGAGTAGTTGATTGCTTCTAGATATGATAAGCCAATCAAAATATACATGCAGCAGGAATAAATAAAGGCATTGGCTTCTAGTCTCATAGCTACCTAGACAAAGTAATGATTGTTACGTTGGGAAACTTTATTTTTTTAGTTTTCTATTCTTTTAATGATTGACTTAGAAGTATAGTAAGGGGTAAAATAGGAAAAAATAATGTTATAAATAGGTAGGACACTTATTTTGGGACAAACAATTTTAGCAAGTGTGACACTTATTTTGGGACGGAGGGAGTAAGGTTTATCTAGCATTTAGTGTATGATACCAAGCTTACTAGCACTAATGTAAACAAGAATTAAACTTTTTTCTTTGATTGTAATTGAATATGTGCATGTCAGCATGTATGTGAATCTGTTCCAAAATAGAATGTATAAATTTTGGAACAATTTTGCTTTTCCCTTTATTAAATCTTCTTTTTTTTTTCTTTCTTTTTTTCATTTTTCTCACATTTTTTTTGTGTATTCATGAAAGCAAATATAGATCTTTATAAAAAAAAAACAAATATTTAGATAGTGATTTTTTTGGTACATATATGTCAACAATGATAAAATGATATTTAAATTTTCCAAAAAAAAAGTATGAAAAAAATTGCAATGAAATGTGATATCTAAAATACTATTTTCTAGATTTTTTTTTTGTATATTCTGTAGTGATTTTTTTTCTGCAGAAACATAATAACATTACCTTAACTCTGATAATTTAAATTAACATACAAAACAATATTCGATTTGAATAAACGACTACTTGTTGGAAAACTTAGGGTGTCAAGATTATGAATACAATTTTTGTTTTGAGAGTTAACAGTCTAATTTGGACAGTTTAACAAAAGAATGTGTATAGTTAGATACAAAAACAAACAGAATTTTTTTTTTTCAAAATTGTGAGTTGCATTCCTTCTATTATACTGAGTGAAATTTCACAATTTCAGTGTCTCTCTTATAAGAAATTTTGTCTACTTTCCAATGGTTTAAGCTTCACGTACAATAAACTTACAGAGAGAATTATTACCTCCTAAATACGGACAACTCCATAAACATTATTTTCTTCAATATTCCAAATAATAACCCATAGCTTCTATGTTACTAGAAGTCATATTGCAATATCTTAACCAACATTAATCACACACTATTATTAGCAATCATTAGAATATCATTTGTGAATGGAAATAAACATATCCTTGAAACCTCTTTATGCAAATGAAATGAAGTAAAAGCACAATCTAATTAAATAATTGGAAATGGAGAAACATTTAAGATTGGTGAATGGAAATAAACATAGCCTTGAAACCTCTATAGATGGTTGTCAAAATGTATGTAGTTTATTTAATATGATGATTTATCTAAAACTAAGTTTTTGTTTAAATTCGTTGTGTTTATTGTTTGTTTACAATTTATTAATAAATTCTATTTAATTTAAAATAGCATGTTCTAAAATACACGTGCATTAATAGTACCGAAAGAACACAAATATGTAAGGCTTCTTTTCATTTTAACCATCAAGGTCCAATTTGATAAAAAAAACAACAACGAATAATTGGTAAATTAATTTATAAAGTTGATAAGTATAATTAGATTTATAAATTAGATACTTTTTTTTTGACTAAAAATTAAATACTTTATAATTAGATTTCTAATTAAATTTCTGTAAAAAAAAAGTATAATTAAATACTTTATAAATTAAATTTATAGTTTGACATAATTACCGATTAAACTGACTTATAGATAAAATAAAATATATATGTTTAATTTTAAAAGTGAAATTTCTAGCCGTTAGTCTACTTGACCAAAAAAAAATTAATTTTTTCATGGAAGATGAGAGAGAGAGAGAGAGAGAGAGAGAGAGAGAGAGAGAGAGAATATTAAACTATAAAATAATTAAATTCATATTTCAAAATAAGGTACTAAGGTAATAAAAATAAATTATAGACTCAGAAAAAAAAGTCGTCAAGTAGGATTTTAATCATAGCAATTTATAAGTTATAAACTCAAAATTTGACATGAACACAACAGACAAAATTTATGTGTATTTTCCAGTACTTTTTGTATGATTATTAATTTAGAAAACCACGATTTCTTCAAATTTATGATTTTCTTAAAGTTTGTTACAACCACAAAAAGTGAATTTTATGTTAAGAATCATACAATAGTACTTAAAAAAATGCATTTAAGTTTTGTCCAAACACAATCCACATTCTAACAGAAATATCACCTATTAATCAAACGTTAGTTGGTCAAGTGGTAATTAACGCCGAACTTGATAAGAATGACCACAATTCGATCATCTGCAACTGCGTTTAAGAAAAGACTAAAATCATTTAATACCAAAACTCGCTCAAACTCTAAACTACTAAGAGTCCCTCCCTTCCCTAGAAACCGACGGGTGAAAACTAAAAAAAAAATCACCTACTAAGCTTTCTACTTGTCTAACTTTAGGGCACACTGAATGAAAGGTTGTACCTTAATTATGATTTATAGGTGAAACATCGTTCGTTATTCATCACTGAATTGCTTTATTTAATCACTTGTCTGTATTAATTACGAACAACTAAGTCCAATTCAACCTTTCAAAAAAACAAAAAAAAACTAGTCCAATTAAACAGTCCAACTAATAACTGTTCAAACAATATTAACTTCAACCTACCATCAACTTTAATCTCAACCAGAACTTCCGGGGTATCTTTTCAATCTAAAGTTGTGACTAAACTTACTCATATCAATTATCAACAACACCAGATAGAAAGATAGAAAAATTACTCCATCTCCATGCAAGACATAGATAAGTTTTATCCAATCATAAAAATTCGTTCAAAAGATAAACAATCACTTCAGACACTAACTCATCTGAATATCCCAAAGCATAGTTTAATCAAATATCTTAAGCATGTTCATGGTCCCAAACATGAACATTTATTCAAAAGGGTGGATAAAATCTTGTGTCTAGGAGGTAAACAAACCTCAAGAAGTTATTTGTAAGAAAGAAAAAAAAAACCTCAAGAAGATCTCTTGAAACCTTTGCATGAATGGAGACTCTTAAAATACACCATACAGACACTAGCAGACAACTAAAATACCAACATTCTATTTATATATATCTATGAATACGAACACTAGCAGGCAACTAAATAAATAAATGAAAGCAAGGGGTGATTAAGGATACAAATGAACTCTGGCCAAATTTATATATCTAATAATGTACATCATTATACAGCATCAGAGAAAATCCTCAGCCTACAGCAATTTCCAAGAGGAACAAGTTATAGAGTTTGCCGCAATGTTGGCTGATTGAATTTGAACAGAGCTCACTGCCTGTGAACTGGTGGTGGCGTTGACGGGTGGCTCTGTCCATAAAATCCAATGGCAGGTGGCCGGTAGTATCCTCCTGGTGATGACTGTCGTTGCTGCTGCGCTGGTTGAGAGCTAGGCATTGATAACCCTGTTGGAGCATGTGAATGATAAGGAGGTGGAGGTGGTAGGTTATTTGATACGTATCCGTAAGGAATTCCTCCATCTATGAAACCAGTTGATTGGACATACTGAGGGGGAAGGGGCGCTGGAGCAAAAGCAGCTTGTAATTGGTTAGCTTGAGACATGGTTTGCATGTTGGCTGACGGGACAAACTGTGGATTTGTTAACGCTGGCTGTTGTGGAGTGGTGAAAAAGGGAGAGCTGGCCATATCGAAACTCTTGACGTCAGAAACAGGCGATGATTTTTCAATTTTGGGCCTTTTCTCTGGGTGGAAAATAGGTAATCCTGATGTAAATCCCTTGGAATTTAAGCTACCATTCATGGAGGCAGCTTCTTCGGCCACTAGAGAAGAAAAAACAGATGCAAGCATCTGAGCAGATGATGCAGAAGCCGCAAGCTTAGCAGCAACAGCTGCTGCTGCTGCCTTCTTGTTATCTTCTTCAGAAGTTTGCAAAGGAGAAAATGACGTAGAAGATTGTGTAAAATCAGGTTGAGAAGCGGTATTGTTTGGTTGAACTGGTGGATGCATGGCTTCTGTTGTTTGGTCAATCCACTTCCTGATACCAGCTGTTTTCTCAATCTGGCCTCGTACAACCTTCACAATAATAATAAAACCATCAATTTATGAGTAACATATAGAATCGATCGATACAGACGTAAAACTCAATAAATTTAACAATCAAATAATTTGCAGGGTCTTGGAAGTTCTCCTATCTTCATACCTATCAACTCTTGTATAATGAAACAATGTCATCACTGTTAAGAATAAGGATTAAGGACATCTCTTACTAAGTAACTATCCTCTACCAAAATATTTAACATTTTCTTCATTTTTTTCAAAACACAAAATTTTCATTTTAAAGTTTTCCTTTATATATTAAAATTCCTTATTTTTTCCACAAATCTCAATTTTTATCAATATGTTTATCCATTGGAAGTTTAAAATATTTTTTCCTTAAATATTTTTTTAAGGGCAGCTCTTTCCAAGACTGTTGAGTTTAGAGAGAGCAAATTTCAGGAAGGATATATCTGGCTTGTAAATCAGAGTGCTTGACAAATCCGATTAGGTGTTGGCAAGAAGGATGTCTTATTCACTGCCTGACTGAGGGACTGTGCTTTCAGTTTTATGACTCTAAGATTTTTGGTTTGAGCCTAAGTGAACACCAAAAGCTAGCTCAAGATGTGAGGATTGTTGAATTCATGACAAGCAATCAAAAAAAGCAATGTTCATTATTCTCAAAACCACATTTGGAAGCTTCAAACCAATAATATCAGAGACCCAAAACATTTAAACTTGAAACTAAGTCTGACAAATGCTCCTGGGACAAAGAGGAGGCTAATGCATCTGTGACAAAGACGAGGCTAATGCATCTGTGACAAAGACGAGGATAGTGCATCTAGCACGAAGGCTGAGGCCAGAGCATTTGAGACGAAGACAGGGCTAATGCCTTTGGAAAGAAGGTTCAGGCCAGAGCATATGAGAGACTGAGACAATGTGTTAGGCTAACATGAGTCATAATCAACAAAAAAATCACTACCAGAATAATATTTGGTGGCTATATAAGCCATATGATCCATTAGTGAGAAAAGAATTGCATATTAAACACAGAAGAAGCAACGAAGTTGTATTGTGACAAAGTCAAATCATCTCTTGTACACACACACACACAAAGTGGAGAGACCGGGGTTCTAACCCTGGTCATGGGCATCCAACCTAGCAATTCCGGCTTATTCTGTCAGTTGAGCTAGGATTTGTAGAGATATATTCCTAATATTCTAACAAATATTTTTTATCTTTTAGTGGTATGCGAAATTATATGGACAATATCCGCAGCATCCAGGCGACTGAGGCGAGCCTTATTTCACCAAGTAGGATTGGATACAAGAATTAGTTTACAAATAAATCATTTACCTCTAAATTTCTTAGTTATTTAGCCTTGTCTCTCTAATGATTGTATTCCTGATCATACCATGTTAACATTATCATTTCTGCAACACAATAATCAAATAAAAATTCCCCTTTATTTTGGGGAAATTATTGCTTCACCTTTTTGCAGCTTTGTGAGCAAATTGTTTGGAAGAAAAGCAAGATAATTGGAAGGTGGGAAAAGGCATGCACTGATTAGCCAATCAAGATGGCATTTTTAAGGATACTCATAACATAGTAACAGGCAAGAAACCCTTAATTATATTGTATTGATGAAAAAGGAACAGTGTTACATCAATGGAGAGGGAGCAGGGACAGAAATTTCACTTACTAGCAACTGAGCGCGAACAAGCTCTTGCTTTGATTCCTGAAAAGTTTTAGATTAGTACACAATTACCAATTTCTTTTTTTTAACAAGCAGTATATTTGTAGAAACAACTGTACTTGTTCCTGCAGTGCATCTTTAAGCTGAGAAAGCAAAGAAGCCCTGGCAGCATCGGCATTTTCGAGTTGCTCCATGTATTGCTTAAGCTCCTTTTCCCGCTCTTGCAAGTCATTCACCAAAGTGGATCCCAGCTGGTTCCCTGATGTCAATCCAACCAATGTCAGAGTAACAAATGTCACTAAAATTATTCATTTATTACTTATCTATGGCAATAGAAATAGATAAAAGTTATGCTGCATTTCTTGAAATAGAGAAAAGTTAACAAGTGGAGTTGGCCATGCATGTGTTCAAATGCCCTACAAATAAGGTTAGTGCAAGTAGCTTTTGATTGGGAATAAGGACATTGACAACACACCCAGGAGCAAATCCATAATCATAATCCATTGCTTCCCACCATCAACTACTCGAGAGAATAACAATCACTGACTGACACTCCAATAAGTATATGAAGGCAATATACATTAAAGGATAAACAAGTGTCACATCATAGCCAGCTGTTATGCAATCCATGCTATTGATTTATCCAAACATAGTACAACACCAGTTAACAAGTCTTGACTCATGAATCTTGATAGTTCATTTTAGCTGTTTCTGTTGCTTTGGGCCTACAACCATACAGCTTTAAATGTTAGCACATCTGGAAGGCATACCAAAACTGATTTATGTAGGTTGTAGATAGCTGAGCTATAATATCTGCCAGGGTAGAATGATACAAATCATGGAAAATGATGGGGAAAAATATAGTGAACGAGAAGCTTGAATTTTCACTTGTTAAGATGGTAACAATGAGGACTCAGAGTTCTTTTGTTCGTTCTTAATTCTTATATGATATAAGAATTATATATGTAATTATAGGCATCACTCCTCTAGTTGCAAGTTATTATATGCAAATCTAGCTTAGAGACAATAGCAAACCTATTTTTGCACGATATATGAGAAACTTTTCTTTGGAACGATCTCTTCGCAGTTATCACTAAGCAATGAGTATGTCCCACTTTTCTAGTGCAGTTTTAGATGGTCTAATATAAATACTTGTGAAAGAACCAGGGAGACTACATTTTTTTGGCTGAGTAACTTATGCAGTTCTTTGGTGCACCTTTTTTAGGAATGGAAAACTTCAATCTTAAAAGGTGTCTTTTGTCCCTAAATTTATGGAGGAAAGTTAAATTTTCAGCTTCTCTTTGTGTTCCACTTATGACTGCTTCAAGTGAGTTGATATATCAGACATGCCTAAAAGATCTGTCCAAATGGTATTGAGAAAGAAGCATATGGTTTACACGCCCCAGAGAAAGGCGGCTACAGTATGGGTGAGTGAAAGATCGGATGGGCTCAATAATTTGTGTCTAGGTAGATCAGCAGATGACACTCCAACAGGCTGTGGGTTAGCCAGGATAATGCATCAGATGATAGCTACAGGTGGCACAGAAGATGGACGTGGTTCAAGACAAATGCAAACAGAACTAGTTATTGTGCACAACGAAGATGCAAAGTACCAATGAAGGGTGCCTAAGATGGCTGTAATGAAGGACGGTGGGTTTTTTGAGGCAGAAGCAGAGCCCCCAGATTGGGTTCTCAGGTACCAAGTGAAAAATTCAATAAAAACTGAACTTTGGTGATTAAATTGAAATATGTCTCAATAATTACATATACAAATGAAATATGTCAAAAGAATATCTATCACTGATTAGTGCCAGTTACATACTTACAACATCAAGATACCCACAAGCAATCATGAGAACAAAAACCAAGCAAAACATATGCTGATATGCACGTTCCTTTCACGAGAATCAATAATGCAAAGGAATATATTTCCTGATAATTTTCTGACTAAATTTTAATATTTAAAAATTAGTGTTTGAGTTATAATGATGCCAAGTAACTTAATCAATTTCCATAATCAAAACAAAATGTTTACATCTGTCCAGTAAGTAGCAGGAAGAATAGATCAAGTCTTTCCAGCAATCATCTTACCTTGAGCCAATGTTTTTTCAACATCTTCCAAGATTTTAACCACATCATGTACACCAGCATTACACTTATTCAAGGCAGCTTCCTCGTTAAAATCTCCATCAAGAACAGAGTGAAATGCCGTTAGTATTTTTTCTGGCACACACCCAACAGCCAATTTCTGCAATGAAGATGAGCAAGAAAGCACACACCTCAAAATCAGACATATCAAAACAACATGGCAACAGATCAACATCAGACAATGCTGTGCTGCAACTTGCTTACTATTCTCACTGAGTGGGCATCCCTCTTCATTATCTTGATAGAATCTGAACCTTTTCCATTGCTTGCAGAGAATGGAAGGGGGTTCTTACTCATCAGTTCATCCTTAAGACCCTGACTTCGCGACCCAAAAACCTTCCTCTCCTCCCATATGTCAATCTGGACAAGTCAACAGAAGAGACTGTTACCAATCCAATCCAACACCCCAACCCCGAAAAACTTTCACCCAGAAGGAAAGAAAAGATCAGGTTAAAAAAATTAATTAGCAAGACCAATGGCACAAGATAAAAAAACTCAGAAAGCACAAACATTAGTAACATATGGCTATGGCTGATAAACAAGGGATTATTTACAAACCAGTCAAGCCTTATCCAACTAAATGAGGTCCGCTACAAAACTAAATTCTTTAATGCATCATTTTTCTCTGGCAGTAGCATATAAAGATGATATACATGTGATAGGAACCCGAATTAATAGAGAAAAGGAAATTATTATTAATGATTGAAAAAGAACTATTACAGAGATTAAATCCCTATAATCCTAGAGAGAATGCTCAAGAGATGAAACCCTCTCTCTGGCTAAATCCTAAGATTTGTTCTTGTATAATTCTGAATAATGTACAAGAGTCTACAGTTTCCCTTTTATTCACACACAATAGATAACCACCTTAATAACTACTTATTAGATAATAACTTACACGATAACTGCCATAACTGCTATTATAAAATACAATAATAATAATAATAATAATATTAATAATAATAATAATAGTAATAATAATAATAATAATAATAATAATAATAATAATAATCTAACATTACTCCCCCTTCAATTGGACTTTTATGATCATGGGTCCTATCAACATGTGGTACTCTCAAATTGATTCAAGCAAGAAGACACAAAAAATAGAAGCAACAGAATCCATTAAAATTTCTATTGAGCAAGCCATCACTCTCGATTGACAAGTTGGATGGCAACAGTTATGATATTTGCCTGGACGTCCAACACCAAACTTTGGCTTAGACCATCTCACCATGAAAGATTGTGTCTGAAGCTAACTATTCTTGATAGACTAAGATCAGTACATGTCACAGCCATAAGGTATTGTTACAAGTGGTGAACTCTTTTGCTGATTCTGAGAATATTACTAAGGTGTTGTTGCAAGGTTCCTACCCCGCTCTTTTCATGGATTCCATACTTGGTTTTTTGTTAACCTCCTCAAAGATTTGAACCCGGAACGTCAAATTAAGAGTTCCCAAGTGAAGTGTTTGGTTCCATTCCATCTCAGTGACACACACAAAAATTCCTTCATTGATGTTTTTCGCTCCACATCTCTTTGTAAAAAGGTTCTTTTGTTGTAAGGCTACATAGAATAAGATGGTGGATCATATTATATATTACATGCCACCTTCACACAAACTAACGGGTGACTCACGTCACATTTATACCAGTATTCTCTCAAATTTGAATATAATAATAATAATAAAATTATAATGATTACTAATGGAACTTCAAGAAAAGAAAAAAAAAAGTAATTCCAGCAAAATATTTCCATACCAAGAAAGACTTTTACTTAATGTACGATGCGCATGTAATCTATGCCGATAATAAAATCAATGATCATAAAACAAAGCATAATATAGAGACGTAGAAAAGTTAACCATGAAATGTATACTTCTTTCAGACAATACTACTTTTGTGTTGTGAAATATTCTAATAAAAGGGGGAAATGTCCAAAACAATAACAGAGAAAAAGAGATATCACCTAAGCCAGGCACTCGCAATTCTAAAGCATTAATATAAGCATAGCATGAAGACATTGACTACACTAGTTGCATTAAACTTGATAAACCGAATTTATAACAAGCGAATATAAGACTTACAAGTCTGTTCACTGCTTTCCTTCCGTGTACATCGCCACTTTCATAAACACACCTGAGAGCTGCTGGAAGAACTTTCCAAAATTCATTGACAAACTCACTACCTTTCCGCCTACTATTTTGCAAGATGTCATTTGCCAAGTTTAAAAAAGAGACACGCTGCTCTTTCTGGGATGCATTGAACAATTTATCCCATATTTCAACAATATCCTTTGCACTCTTCTGGTGAGGAATGCACCAACGAGACAATGCTAAATGAGTACTTAAGGAATACATATTGCAAAAAACCTATTTCATTGCTAAATAACCGAAACGAGGGACGGAGGAACAATGTGGAGAAAGTAATATAAAATAAAAATCACATCTAACTCATCCTTACAAAACAGGCTTGTAAGGTGAGGGTTGTCCAAGCTTTATAAACACTACACAGGCCATATCTCTAAGCAATGTGGGACTAAATCAACCCCTTCACACCCAGCACAATGAAGGTGTTGGAGGCTGCAATGAAGGCAACCCAAACACCGCAATTAAGCGGATGGGGGCGGACCGCAACGAAGGCAGAACTTCCAACAGGGGGGGATGACAAAAAAAAAAGAACAATAAACAGTAGCTAAAAAAAATTGTATCCCATCATAGCAAATGTGAAGGAAGAGCAAAGGTACAACCTGTAAAATGTTCATAAAACTGACAAAAAAGTGTTGCTACAATTGAATAATAAATGAATTGTGCCATAGAAAGTTTCATTAACATGAATGATCTGATGATGCTGTTGGCATCCTGATAATGCAGAAATAACCAAAAGGATAATTATCAATGAAAACAGAAACAGCTTAAAAAGAAGGATTGGTGAGGATACATTCAATGCTTTGTTGTGAATTGTTGAGTTTCAACAACTTCTCTGCTAATATTTGTCCGTCAAATATGTCTTCGCTCATACTGCTTTTCGACAAGTTTATATATCATGGATTTTTCCTATAACTCACATGAATGAGACATTAGTTAATAAGGGATTTGATCCATAGCTTGAAACAAAACTGTATTAAAATCAAGTAAATCAACCATAAAGGAAAGCCCATCAGCTTCATACATTTCATCCATCCATTTAACAATAGTTTTGATATATTACAAAAAATAGGCAGGAAGTATGGATAGAAGGAAATAAAATATTACTAGTAAATTATACTGAAAAATAAAAGCAAAATCCAACAAATATATAAAAACATAAATAAATATAATTTTGACTATATGTTGCATCTCCAAGGTTTCAACAAAATTCCATAAGCATACCAAGTAAATCATAACATTTTAAAGAAAGCACAAGATTAAAACAACGTGAAGCAGCTGTTCGTTTCATTTAGTAGCAAACTACTGAATTAAACAACAAAAGTTGTTTTTACATAGATAGACCGTTACCCTTTCACAATGACTCCCTTCTATGCTTTCTGGTTCATGATGTGCATCATATCGAAACAAATAGGCACAATCCTCAAAAACTAGTATTTTAATTCAGAAAAACAGAAGTTGAAATACATATACCAATTGTTTTTTCGTGCTAGAGGGAGTAGAGAAGACAAATAAAATATTGCTTACTTTCCACTCTAAAACTGCTTGGTATTATTTCTCTATCAACCTCAGTGCCAAGAAATGCCTCTAGAAAAAAAATTGTTTCCTACCCAATGAATATCCGAACAATAGCATTCTAGCATGAGAATCACGGTGTTCCCTTAATTACCTAAGACCTAAGAGATACTTTTTCGTATAAAGAGAAAGACCTAAAAGATGCTTCAACAAAGTGTCAGATGAGTTGTCATCATTTCTTTAGCATCTCACCTTATGAAGCATTGACACAAACACGACACTGGACACGTCGACACCGGTAAAAATTTGAAAAGTTGAATGAAATGAATGTAATCAAGCTTGTCGGTGTCACGTTGGTGTGTTGGACACAAGACACACCTTCCATCAGAAGTGTCAGTGTTGTGCTACAACCCAAACCAATACAGCAATATATACTCAGGGTAACTGTGTTGTGTCAAATAACCAAACAGACATTTACTACGTGATCACATAAGTTAAAAGCTAGATACATAAAAACTCAATAATCAAAATGTTCAAAAAACATCCAACAACAATGTTGTCACTTGTCATCAACAACAAACTGCAAGTAAGATGTCACAAACACACAAGTCATACAAAAAACTAAAATCCACAACTAAAGGTTAAAATCTTATTAATTAATTAATTTTTTTGGGTAAATATATCTGAATATATATTAAAGATAATTACACATGAACAAAAAGGCAGATGGCATCAAACTGCGCCGCCAAACCTTTCTGTACAGCAAAACCCGACCTTCGGAAAAACACCATTAATAAAACAAAATCAATTAAACTAGTTAGGTTATTGGATTATCTAAGCTCAATATCCAAATTGTGAATAGCGATGAGAAAATGAAATGATATAATTTGTGGGGGGAAATTGAATTGAATGAAATAAAAGTGAGAGCAGAGCTTAATGGTTCATAGATAGATCGAAATACTTACAAGGTTATGGGAGGGATCGGAGAAGGTGAACCACCGCGGTGCACGGCCTCCGTCGCCGTAGCAGAAAGATGAGCTTTTCTAGTTGATTTTTTATTTATTTTATTTTTCTCAAAAATGGTGTGGGGTGTAGAATTTCTTTTCTTTTCTTTATTTTTAATATTTTATTGAAAAATTGTCAAAAGTAGTATTTTAATATAAAAATTCTCTTTGGTCAAAATAAATTACTTCATGGATGACTAAATAAATAAATAAAAAATTGAATATATTTTAGTTTGATCATTTCATTAACCGTAAAGTTTGAGCTTTTTGTTATTATCAAAAATAAAATATTTATCCAAAAAAAACTAAAAAAATAAGACTGTTAATAAGTTTATGCATGAAAATTTAGAAAATATAATCGAGTGGTCAGAGTTTATCCTTCTTTAATAAGTCTATACATGAGATCAGAACATGGCAGAGATAAATTGGACTTATGAAAAAAATGAGAGAATAAACTTAAACATAAATAAATAGGAGGCTAAGTGATCATGAATAAATTAAAGCATAAAAAAATTATAAATATCATTATAATTATAAGCATAAATAAATAAATAAATAAATTTTGTTATATATTATATTATCTTTTATGTATTTTGATTTATGATCATCATCCATTCATAATGTTGAACTCATTTTCAACAATGGATAGTGAAGAATGATAAGTAAAGGTAATGATGAATGAGGTTGTAAAGGTAGTGAAAGGGGTAATAAAAGGAGTAGTATATAATGAAGGGTGAAATAGTGTTATTGAGTAGTAGAGATAGAAAATAAAGATAGTGTAAAAAATGAAGGTAAAAGTAATTGAGATAGAAGTAGTAGAGATAATAAGTAAAGATAGTATGAAAATTGAAAAATGAAGGTAGAAGTAGTTGAGTTAGAAACGGCGAATATTATGAAGAATGAGAAGAAAGATGGTAAATAAAGATTTGTGTGAAAAATGAAAGAGTAAATTGTGGTATTTATAGTGGTATTGAGTAGGCGGTAATTTATAAGATAAATAATTTTTTTCTAATCTACACACCTTATGATTTGGGATATTTAATTTTAAACTACTCAATAATATTTTAACCGTTATAAATTTTTATAAAATATATGGTTTGATAGAAAATTTATATCATATATCAGCTAATAATTCATAGTACTGTGTTTATTTGTGTCATTCACGTATGCGTTTGCATGCAGGTGGCGACTTCTTCCAGACCAGCAAGCCAGAAACAACAGTAGTAACTTGTTTTCTGGTAATCGGCGCATAAGATAGGAATGCTTTGAAATATTAAGATAGTAGAATCTCATACTTTTAGACAATGAAACTGAAAATAGAGCTAGTAAAAAAGAACATGGTAACCGTTATCTGCATAGACAGTATAGTGCATACTGTATCGAAAACTGTAAATTCTAAAAAATGCAAACTGGTTCAGATTATGGACGACAATCTTAAGGAAAATTTATATTTTGTATGAGCTCAATCTCTAAATATCGGTTTTAATGATCTAGAACTCCAAAATTTGGTTAACAGAAACCCGATGAAAGTATGATACAAAGAGGCGCCAATCCAACGTTCCATCAGCTGCCTTTGAGAATCTAACTAATATAACATGGTTTAGCCAGAAAATATAGGACTTGATGAAATAAATGCATCAAGTCTGTCTTCCTTAACAAGCCATATTAAGGATGTTTCGGGTGAAATGCTTAACTAATGCTTAAACAACTACTAATTTTCATATAAGCACCTTGTATAAGTTATAAGCTATTCCAAAAATGTATTGAAAAGCTTATGCTTATTAAAATAAGCTAAACAATAGCTTATGAATATCTCATAATCTAAGCTCTTCTAAATATATTACACAAATGCTTGTGAATAAGATAAATCTAAATAAGTTGTAAATAAATAAACTCTTCCAAACCCATATAAACTCCTTCATATGTACCCTAATTACTATGGCTGCAGTACTTGATTTGATCATTAGAGGCGCACAGCCGAAATTGAGGACCATAACTAGGTTTTCTGGCACTCAATAAACAGTTATTATGTAAAGATGACAAAAAATAAGAACCCGGAAACAATTACTTGGTATATACATAGAAACAAATTCAATCACCATTTCTACAATCAAATTGTAATGTACAAATATCCAATTTCTTTTGGACTACAAAAGTGACAACACTGTTGGAAATAACCTCTCACCCCCTATACATATACCAAATTGGCCACACTGAAGGGTAAAATTTAACCAAAAAACTGCAAGCTTCAAGAAATAAAACCAAAACTCGTTCTTGAAGAAACCAATCCATCAAAATTATAGAAACCTGACCTAACTACCATTAGCCAAGACATGTCGCTGCCGAGGCTACAAACTCAAATTCTCATTGCCAGAGAAAAAAAAAATGTAAAACAACATAAATAAGAAACTTACAACTCTTTTGTCTCGCTCAAAATGACCTCTCTTGGCATCAATCAGAATCGCTAGAGCTCGAACTGGAACTAGAACTAGATTTCCTACTGTGAGATTTTTTCCTTATTACTAGAGCTGCTACTGGATACATTTTCTGGTTTATCAACCGGAGATCTGCTCACTTCTTCAATACTGGTTGATGCATCAAAGGATTCATTCAACTTTGCCGGGCCAACTTCATTTGCTTCTATTTCGACTGAAGCATCTTCTGTATCCAATTTTTCAGGCAGCTCCCCTTGATTATCTTTCGAGATTTCCTCTAAAGCAACATCGTTAACATCAACTCCTTGAATTTGCTTAAAAGCTTTGTTGATATCTTCAATTGATCTTGCTTCAAGAACTGGTATGTCATTGCCCTGCTCAACCTCTGCTGTCTTTACATCCTCATGGAGTGAACTAAGTTGAGTATCACTAGTTTCATCGTGGACAATGTCAGTATGATGCGATACACTGGCATCACCAACACTAAAATCCCCAACTGTATCCAATTCTGACAAGAACTCCTCGTCAATTTCCATCATATGATCAAATTCATTGAAATTCTCTTCAGTGTTCGGAGACATGAAGCCCTCTGCTGAAGGAACTATGTTTTGTTGTGCTTCAATTTGGTTTTCATTCACAACTTCCCCATGACGCTTAGAAACTTCCAAATCCGCTTCACCAGTGGGTGAACGGAACTCAGGGGTTTCCGAATATTCAGAAGTCACAGAAGACATCATAACAGGAGTATTAAATACGGTGTCATGCAACTCTCCAAATTCATCTTTGGAAGTGCCAGCATCCCGTGAAGGTTCTACCTTAATATCATCAGAACTCTGCAGAGTGACAAAGAATTTATGATCAGTTTTTTTAGATTACTTAGAGTCTTAGATCAATAACCTCACTTTACACCAAACAAATGCCAGCAGAGCGATTATGATGAACATTAGATGAAATCAGATCACAACGACAAAACAAATTATTCGTGCATATCAATCACATGCATGTAGAAATAATCACAAAGAAAATACATTTTACACAATTACTTCTTTATAAGCAACGATTCTATGATCTATCCACTTGTGCAATAGAAGTGAAATTATCGTATGGTAAGTAACCTTTGTTTGGCATCTATTTACAATTACATCATTCATCTTTCAGAAAAGTTCTTATAGAAGTGTCTTTCTTCTTTAGTATACCAAATTCAAGGATTACCACTTAGCAATCTCGGTAGGAGATGGTATTTGTCACTTTTACGATAATATTATGAAAAAAGATCCAGAAAAGACAAATTAAGGTCTTGAAAAAATATGGGTTCGTTGAAAATCAAAATCTGAACTATCCTAAGAACCAATGAAAGTTGGAGGAATATGTTTTTTGAGTATCAGAAAAAGAAACATAAAAGGGTAAGTTTACATAATTTTTCACCATAAGTATACTATTTCTGTATTCTTCTTCTCTTTCTTTTATCTAAAACTCAACTTCAACAAAAAAAGATAATACTATCAATAGAAGGAAAAACTACAATGTTTTTACGTGTTATAATTGAATAGGAAAATAATTCTTTCCAGGAAGGCATTTAATGTTGTATATATATGGAAACATAAAGCAACAGAAGTTCAATTGATGAATTATTTGACTACCTGACTTTCATCGTGATCGTTGGAAGATTGTGCATCCACCAATTTATCAGAGCTTGACAAATGATTCTCCAAGTCGGAGGGAGCCTTAACATTTATTTCATGCTGGTTATCAGAAGCGGAAGAAACCATATTCTTGACCAAATCTTGATGGATATCAGTGTTACCTTGCTCCATGGAACTTGATAAGTCATTATCATGTTCTGTTTCTACCATTGAGAACTGTGAATCCCCTGCTGCATGCATAGATGAACCAGAAGCCACCGAATCCAGCATTTCATCTTCAACTTGGACTGAAACAGACTTATCTTCATTATTTAGTCTAGATACTTCATTGGGAAGTGTATCTTCTTCCACGGACTCATTATCTGATTGCTGTAACTTTTCAGGAGCCAGTTGATAGTTTGAATCTGGAGATTCTACATTGTCTTGATGAAGCATTTTAGAATCAGCAAATATTTGGTTGTCTTTATCCTTTTCATGAAACAAGCCTGAATCCGTTTCACCCTTTTTCGAATCCACAGAAAACTCGGCCATTGTAGGTTCAATTTGATCAAAAGAATTTGGTATAACTGCAGTATCATTGTGCTGATCTATTTCTTCAGATTTCTCGGACCTCGTTTCATTTTTTACTTCCATATGCAGTTCGGAAGAGGCTGGTTGAGTTTTCTCATGACCAGAAGAATTATCCTCCAGTCTGTCATTGTGTGACTCAGACTCTTTATCAGCCACGTCAGCAGTAGTATCGACTGAAGCAGTAGGCAATGCCGTCTCAGAAAACTCTATTGCTAAATCAGAAGATACAGAAGACAAAGATATGAGCTTTTCTGCTGCGGGTGGACTAGAATCATATACTGGTTCTACTAGATGGGTGTCTTCCACCTCACCACTTATATGCTGGAAGCTCGATTCCTCCACTGAAGTTTGGGTTGAAAGTCTTGATTCCTCCACTGATGTTTGGGTTGAAAGTCTCGATTCTGGGAGGTGACCATCTTCATGCTGTAAATTTGCAGTTTTTTCTGATTCCTCATCAGGTATGTCGTCAATCACTTCTGATCGGTAAGACTGGCTTGATCTGCTGCTGCTGCTCACATCAACACTTGGTTCTCTTCTCAAACGTGTTTCCCCATCATAGAATTGCTCGTTGATTTCAAGCTCTCCAGTTGCAGGATAGAATTCCAGCTCGGAAGGATTTGCCCCCCCACCGAGCACTATTTCATCTTCATGGCTGTTGCTCTCCTCAGCCTCTATCATCTCCACAGATTCATTTTCTTCGGAGGACAGGCTTCCATGATCAGACTCATCAGAAATGTGATCCATGTTAGATGTTAATTCAGTCTCAGGAGACAACTCTCGTTCACTGAATTTCCTCTCATCCTGATCACCTGAACTTGCTGATTCGGTATCTGGAACAGAACTCAACTTTGAATCACTTACTTCACTAGATTGCCTCTGAAAATAGCTTGTCCCCTCACCCTCGGAAGCCATCCTTTCAGATATAAAGACAGGCTTCCAATTAATATTATGCCTCTCTTGCTTGGATATCCCAAATATTGATGGTCCCACGTTGAAACTTTCATGCCTCCGAAAAAATGCTTCTTTTTGATGAAAATGTGTGAACTCTTGTTGAAAACTGTCCCCTTTAAGATCAGGTTTTTCTTCATTTGGGTCGTATGGAATGTCAAAAGGGTTTCGTCTAGGCTGTAGAATGGATGGAGCGGACCCAGGAATTGGTGGTAATTCCATGCCAGCATAGGATTCCTCAGGGAAATCAAAAGGGTTGTTGCGTCTAATAGAAATAGGCACAACATTACTCGGAACATCGGCACTATCTAAGTCTATTAGATTCTTTTCGGTCATCAATCTCCTTGCCATTCTCCTAGCAATAAGATTCTCCAATCGTCGGTTCCTTTCAAGCTCCAAAGTTCCCAGATCTATAAGATTCTTTTGGTCATCCTCTGTCCACTTGATAGCAGATTTACTTTCATCCTCTTTACCACCCTCCATTTCTTCTTCCTCTTCGTCAACACCACCTTCTTCCGCTCCACCATGGTTTTCATTATCTTCATCTGATTCGCCGCTGTCATCATCATCATCATCATCGTCGTCGTCGTCATCGTCGTCGTCGCTTTTCTGAGATTTCTCAGATGCAGCATTAGAACCATCACGGGACAAATGAGCAGGTTGTGGGGCATCTACATCTAAAAGTGGGTGGAGCTCATCAAGCATCGGAATGATGTCAGCCATAGAAGCATCTGGCGAAGAACTCTCTGCTCTATCAGATCCTGAATCCTCAGAATTGTTCTCATCAGAATTGTTTTCATCAGAGTTATTCTCATCAGAGTTGTTCTCCACCTTTTTCCAAGATGAACTGGGCGAACAATCCGCATCACCTTCCTTAAAAGAATCAAACTCGCCTCCAGGAACTTTCTCATTCTCAATTTCAAAAATACCATCATCATCGTTTTGAACCATGACATACTGTTTCTCAATAGCTTCCTCATCACTTGAAATAATTTCGGACGTGAGGTTCCTGTCATGAACTTCTGTGCTCTTTCCCAACTCAAAACTACGGGATTCCGTTTCCACATCCTCTTTTACTTGATTCTCGGGTTGAATATCCTGCAAGAATTCATCATCCAACGCGGAGTCATATCGCAGACCACGATCCTCCTCAATCCTATCATCCTTCTCACCCGCCAAACTGGCTTCTTCAATACCACTCTCTTCGTTATCACTCCTATGCTCCGAATATCCTCTCACAAAATAGCTCTCGTCTCTATCAGAAAAATCAGTCTCACCCTCGGAAAATCCAGCTTGGAAAGATGAAATGTCATGAGTAACACTCTCTTCCTTTTCAAACTCAGGCACATTTGACTGCCCAAAACTGAGAAGGGTCCCAAGCAGAAGAGCAGTACAGACCAAAACAGGAGATGCCGAAACCAAAACCGAAAACAGAAGAGGAAAATATCTGTACAAGAACAGCAAGAAACCTAAAAACACCAAAAGAAATGGATGATGGCAAGCTGATCTGTAAACCCTTCTTAATGAAATGAAAACAACTTTCCTAATTTTGATTCCAATTTCAATCACTGATCCCATCTCCCTCTCTTTTGATAACTCTCTCTCTCCTAGTTAAAACCTGTTTTTGATTCATCAATCATAAACAAACAAAAGGGTACCCCAAATAAGATCCAATGATCCATGATCAAACAGAAGAAAAAGCTAAAATAATAAAGTTTTGAAATTTATCAAAAAAATTTAGCTTTAACTTACCTCACCAACAATGAATCAAAATGAATCACACTCACACAGAACCACAATGATAAATCCAATCCCTGAAAACAAAACAAAAAAAGATTAATTTTTTTTAGGAAAAATTATGAATTGATCACAGTATAATCAATTAAGGGATAAAGGGATAACAAATATGAAAAAAAAAATGAAATTTTTTAGATTAATAACTCACCAGTTATGATTGTGGAACCAAGATAAATCAAAGGGTATGCGAGAATCTTCTCTTTTTTTTTTTCTTTCTTTCTATGTTTATGAGACAAAACAAAACATTCGTAAAAGGAGCTGAATGTGTGTGTTATGGCATTGGTTGGAAATGTGATCTTTGTTTGACAAAAGAGAGAGTGTGGGGCGGCACGAAAAGAAGAGAAAATGATAGAATAGTGTGATCACATTATTAAATTTAAAACTATATTCTTCAAATTCTTCTTTTTTTTTCATTGTTGCTGTGTGTCTGGAAAGAAACCTTTTACTCTGTCATGCTCTTCATGTTTGCATGTCTGTTCTGTTGTGAGATCTATGTTGTGACTTGTGTGTGGGACATGTCATTGTAATTTTGGTTTAGGGATTCAATTCAACACTTTCGTTCCCAATTAGTAATGTTCAATTATATTCATCTCACTTGGTTGTTTTGTTTCCTTTTTACATCATGATCATTTCATGTAAATTAAGTGATTTATTTTATCATTTTACATAGATTAAAAAATATATAAAAATGTCCTAACATTTAAGGAAATTGTTAGAATAGATGTCGTGATAGATCTGAATCTCAACTGCTCTGGTTATATGTGTGAATTTTTAATAATTATCACTATTTCATAGTCAAAAAAATAAGTAATTATCGTTATTTCGTCTATTTATAATAAAAAATTGTATAAGTAAAAGAGATAAAAAAAATATTTTTCTTTTTTTTTTATATAGTAATGTTTTACATTTTTATTTTATTTTTTATTAAAATATATATTTATATTTTGTTATTTAGTATTCGGATAATCTATTAACATAAATTACATAATCCAATAAAGAATAGCAGAAAATGAGTCAAAAGAAAAAAATTAATTAATCCAATAAAGAATAATGGGAAAGAATGAACCAAGATGGATGTTGGTCACGAATCACACGATCATTACTTCCTCGAGTTTTAATTTTTGACATTTTTATTCCATAAAACATGCCATATTGTCACTATTTTTTTATTCCACCCAGGCTGGTGTTGGGTCGCCAACCTCATACATATAAGTATAACCGTATTTATTAGTAGAATATTTTGTATAAATGTCCCGTAAATTTAACTCAGTCAATAGAAATATATTGTACATATGTGTAGGGATTAATGTTCAAATTCTAATATGCCAATTGTGCTCAACGCTGAGCACAATTAGGCCTAACTCTTGCTAGGTCTTGTCCAGAACAAACAAGAATATTTATGATTTATTTAGAATTTATAAGATTAATTTATAATTTCAAATTTTGTTTTATTTGTAGCTCTGCAAAATCATTATAAATCTTCATATTTATGAGACACACACCATAATATCAAACATACACTTATTTTTATATCTGATTTTAAACTAGAATGCAATGGTTTTTATATGAAGTTTGGGAGTGGGGATACTTCGACTTGTTAAGTAGTTCATTTGGCATCAAAATGGATAAAGGCATTGCCATATGAGGGGGGAAACTTCTCTTTGAGTAATTGGAATAATTTTTGAATTCATGCATATTAGTGTTCTGAGGTGATGCTGGGATATTCGAGTCATTGCCATATTAGTGTAATTTAAATGTTTGATATAATTAGCGGTTAGATTGACTGATAAATAAAATGACATAAAATATATATGTTTAATTAATATTTAATTTTTTTGAAGTAGAATAAAAAAGGTAAAATTAAAAAAAAAAATATGATAAGTTAAAAGCTATAAGAATATCCCCGAAACAATATTTAAATACTTTAAATGGTTTTGTTATGTTTTTAATGGACCCATTTTTACACGGGTCAAAACTCTAGTTTACATATGGAAGTTAGATGGTGGAATTGTTGCTTATAAAAAAAAAAAAAGGATAGCGGAATTGTATGTTTTGGAAATTTATTAATTTGAAAATACATTTAACTCACTTCATACTCAGTCAAAAATTAGGTGTATTTATCAATTGTTAGTTGGTTCAGTGGTGATTGATGCTGAACTTGGTAGGGAGGACCACGGTTCGATCCCCCGCAACTGCGATCGAGAGGGGGTTGGAACCACTTGATGTCAGAACTGACCCCCGAACCAGATTAAACTGGTGGTTAAAAACAAAAACTAGATGTATTTACTACTTTGTATTTAGGATTCTTAGAGACATCAACAGCCATGCAATGCTTATATCTTAAACTTCAACCACAGTCACATTTTCTGCCTTTCATTGCATAAGAAATATGTTAGTAATACATTCTTTAACACAGTTTTCTCACTACACACTTTTTTATTGATTGAAATATAAGTACAACAAAATTTATGTGAGGGGCCTATATGATCTTGAGAGAGCCATTTGAATTTCAACATAACATAAAGAATTGTGTGTTACAATTTTATTTTTTAGTAAACTAAAGTATCATCTGCATGCAATTGTGCAGAAGGGATTAACCTCTTCCAACAAATGATTTTTCAAATGCATCGGTCAGGAATCAAATTCTAAATCAAATGGTTAAAAGACCCGAGTATTTTCCTCCGAGTTTGAATAAACTGCTTCATTACCAGATGATTCATCTTCGGAATCATTCCTTGATTGCAGTGCTTCATTAACTTCTGAGCTACAAAAATTAGGGGTTGAACATCCAGAATCAATAACATCAGTCATCCTTTTGTCATCTTGTCTCATATTTTGACCATAAGCTTCAAAGTTCATTTTAGCTGTATTTTTTCCACCAAAACATGATTCCAGCTTGTCCATGTCAAATAATTCTTCCATCATCAGTCGGCTCCTTGGGTTGTCGGGGTAAGCAAATGTCACCTTTCTGTAAGTCTTGGGCTCAAGAAATGGTTTCACCATCTGTTCCAAAGAATGCATGCTTATCAAACAAACAAAACAAATATAACTTACAATATAGAATCACAGTCTCAAAGGTGTCCTGGAACAAATTTCAACATAAATGCAAGCAACAAACAAAATGGCGGCTTGCATTTCTTCTTATATAGCATCAGTAAGCCATTTCATCACGCACAATAAAGATGGGAGATATTATGCGTACCGTCCAAAATGACTCGAACAATTTTGGCGGGTTGTACAAGACTGCCAGGCCTAATCTTTCAGGGTAATGACTCTGCAGGACTTTAGCAGCATCTCGAGTGACCTTTGTTGATATGCACGATGCATTCCACCCTTGAAAATCAATTAGCCAAACCATCTGTTCTTGTGTGGAACTTAGATTCAATATGCCATTCTCCAAACAATAAACGAGGTACTTGATCTGTACGATTGACGCACTTGTACTCTACATTGGATAATTAATGTCTTGGTTAAAAGATTGAATCCTCAATTACATTAACAATGATATCAACAAAACAAGAAGGATGAAGTATGTACAACCACAACAAACATTGAAATTTGAGTGAATTTCGTCGAGGTATTTATATTACCTGAAGTCCAGCTTTAATAACAAAAACAACCCTTCCTTGCTTGTCCAAGTAATCAGCCTTATATAGCCTTCCAATCAAAGCTTCTTGAGCTACATCGTCCTGGTTGTATAACGTAAAATAGATAATGGTCTTTTAGTTGCACTTCTCTAGTTAACAATGTCAATAAGTAACTCATCACTATTTTAAACCAGCCAATTATGGTCAGGAATGTTATCCTGATATCGACTAAAGAGAATAAAATTCGATTGATAGAGTGTTACAATGTTAAAGCTACCAAATTTACTTGTTTGAGTTATACTTATCTAATTCCCCGAGTTTTTACTCATTAACCATACCAAAAAGCACTTAGAGGACTAACATATTTCGCCGATTTCGGTTCTTAATATTTTTCCAAATTGAACTCTCATATTCTTTTGTTTTGTTATTATTTGAAAAACAGATAAAAAGTAACATTTGATTCGCACCCATCGAATCCTCTCAGGCTTGAACTCCAGCCTCCATTTTATGGTGCCTCTCAGCATCCTAGCAGCCTTTATAGTATTATAATTTTGTGCTTTAAGAAACCTTAGCACGGATGCATCCGAACATATAGCCGGGAACTTATCGGTAATTGGACCAATTATTTTTTTAACTTCTCTGATCTGAAAAGAACAAAGAAAATTAATCATTTTGTTACTTCAAAACATCTTCAGAAAATAGCATCACTACCTAAAACATCCTGAAGATTAATGTCTAATACCTTGATCTGCTGCTCTTCTGGAGCTAGTTTTTTTTCAAGTACACTTTCTCTCAATTTCTTAAATGACATCATTCTTTCCAAATGTTAATCAAGCTAACATCCTGAAAATATGAAAAACATTCAAAATTCAAAATAAATCCATATCATTTAAGATACTTGTTAAGAAGTACTAGAACAAAAATGACATGGCACTATAATTAATTGCTATTAAATAGACAGTTGAATCATACATACATGGTTTCAAATCACAAATTTCAATAATAGACGTGTCCTGGTGTCAGACACAACCGACACCGACAATGACGATTATATTAAATTATGTCATTTTCTCAAATTTTTATGTGTCGACGTGTATCTGTGTCCGTGCTACATAGTTTGTGATTTGTGTGATTACATCATCTATATATGATTAATTCCAACTAACAACATTACAATCAACAAAGGCAAAACTAAAATATAAAATAAACACAATTCAATTTCCTTTTGTGATCATAGTAATAGACATTGTTTCACATGTAAAATAATTCCTTATCAATTTTTGCATGCAAATGATCCAATCATAATATCATAATATAAACATGAAATGAATTAATATTACCGTGGAATAGAAGAACCAAACCGTTTTTTTTCTTTTTCTGTTTTTTATTTTTTGATAAAATGGCGAAGGCAACAAGAATGGAAAGTGTATAGAAGGATGAAGAGAGTGAAGATAAGAGAGAAAAGAAGAAGGAAAATAAGAGAAAGAGAGGAAATGGGAAAGAACACGTGGCTACAATAGAGAAACCAGTGGAGTGGAATGGAATGTTCAAATGCATGCCATGCGGGAAAACTAAATTAAACGGAGAAAATAGTATATGCTTGCAAGTTGGAAAATAGTTTTATACTAATATTTCATATTTTTCCTATGTATCAAAAAAATACTAATAATCCATCAGCATTTTGTCAAATCACAGATTGATTGTATATTATTGGATGATTGTATAATACTATATATATATTTTACACTTTACATCGTCAATGTAAAGAATTTAATTTATATGCACTGACAGTCTAAAATTATTTTACACGTGCATCCAATTAAATCACGTCATGTAAGTATTTATGGAGATTTTTTAGGAACTAACCTATAAAAGTGGCAATTTCTTGTGTTTTGATTGGATGTATGTGTAAAAAAAGTTTACACCGTCAGTGCATAACAATTAAACTCCAATGTAAATTTCTATTTTACATTTGTATTCATGTTTCAAACTCTTCATTAAATTACAAATAAATAAAAATAAAAGACTAACTCGTGCATGTTTATGGTTGTAATACTCAAAATCAAGTTTATTATCCTATCTTATTTTGTAAAAAAAAAGTTTATTATCTTATCATGATTGAGTTTTTCAAACTATTAGCATTTTGTTGCTTAAGTTAAAATCGTATTCATCATTATTTTCATATAATAATAATAATAATAATAATAATAATAATAATAATAATAATAATAATAATTCTTGTCAAAATAGTCTAGCAAAAACAGTTCTTGTCAAAATAAAGAAATAATAATATAGTGTGCTAATTTATCTTCTTCAAAAGTAATAATAATAATAATGTATGTTTGTATCCAAAAAAGATGTATTTCACTTAGTATATTCTCCCTATTTTTAGTTTACTCAAGCAAAAACCATATATGTTTTAAGGATTATTATACCAACTATAACTTTTGCAATTGCACGAAGATGATGTTAAGATCAGCCTTACAATTTGCTCTTGATATGAGGTTTCTATTTCTAAATGTGAGAGTTGAAAGCGATTCTTTTAATGTGATTCAAAAATTGCATAGTTTCTTCCTTTTATCATTCATATTTTGGAGTGGTGTTTGTTGATTGTAAAAAGCTCTCTAATTCCTTTTATTCCTTTATGTTTAATCACTTGAAACGTGATGCTAATGTCATTGCTCACCATTTAGCTAAATTTCCAGTTTCTCCTATTTTTAAGAGAAACAATTTTGGTCATATTTGTATGTGTAATCAACAAAGCACACTACATATGGTACTATAACTAAGGTTGATCCGATTGATAACGATTATCCTTCAAGTTTGGAAATATCATGTATTAATCGACAACTATTAAATGAAAATATGTTTTGTTTACAAACAAAAAATTATAATTTCTTGGTTAAGCCATACTTACCTCGTGACCAAATTTCGGATTACCATGACACATTCCCCTGTGAACGGGAGGGTTAACGCCAACAAATAAAAAGTTACAATCCCCCTCCCCCACATGAAGTTGAAGGCTTCAGGCACATATATGGGAAGTCGAAACGAATTGGAAACAGGTCAATTTCTAAGAAAAAAATAGATACTACAATGGACACAATAAAAATAAGGCATTTACAGAATAAGATTATATACCCTATGCAGTTTGTACACCATTTATATGGTCTTGAAATCTCAGGGTATTCTAGAAGCCCTATTATCTTTACAAACGAATGCTGTAATGAATAAAACTTACTTTGACAGGAAACTCATCAAGAACAATGAAATGAAAAGAAAACTGTTAAAATTCATGTCTTGGCTCCTCAAAATGTAGGAACTGACTATTCTTCATTCAAGTGCCGAAAGATGCCACCAATAGAGTCTCAAGGTTTAAAGAAGATAAATCAGCCTAACCTGCACCAACAAGAGCAATTACGGCGTGCTCCTTCGATGAAATAAACTAACCATTCCCCAAATCAATCCTTCAATGAATTCAAATGCATGAGCATCAGATAGTAAACTGTTGACTACTATATTTTATTCACCGCCAAAAAGTCCAACCACCGCAATGAGAAACACATTAAGATTATAGAGTTTTCATTTCAGGAATTGGACCCAGTGGGAAATCCTAGCTTGTTTGAACAATTTCCTTTCCATGATCATCTTCATGAATATTTCGCCTCAACCTTCTCAGCCATATGTCATAGTTCATGGGATATGGCGTCCCGCATAGACTGTCGACATAATCAGCAAAAGCTTTCAATACTGTGGAAATATCACCGAGCTTCTGCTGAATTGATCTCCTTGACCAGGATGTCTCTCTCCATTGTAGCGCTCCCTCTACTGAATCAAGATCTGGGAATACACCGCCACATGAATAATAAAGCATATAAACTAGGCTTTCTGCATCAGAGGCTGAGCATAGCTTTCCTTCCTGAAGTGCGTAAGTAGATGAGAAATGAAGATTCATTGCAGGGCGATCTCGATCTTCAAGAATAGCATGACCCCACCCAATTAGAAGAAAATAAGGGTGCCCCACACCAGACCTTACACAGATCACATTCTCCGGCCTGATGTCTCCATGCCGTAGTCCCGCCACAGTAGCAGTTGAGAGTGCTGATAAGCAATCATGGCAACATTTGATAGCCTCATCTGAACCAAATCGGCCTGTCTCTACCATTTCAGCAACAGTTTCACCAATTGGACCGGTCACAAGAACAGGGGTCCCACACCAAGGGTGGTCACAATTTCCACCTGAGCTGGGCCTTTGACAATGACCAGGGTGAATGATCCTTCCAGAGGCAAATAATTGAGGCAGATATTTGCTTGACAGACCTTTCTGCCTCATTATTGTCAATACTTTGGTCTGCCTCTGGACCTGATACCATAAATTCATATCTTCCCATGCCGGTTCCAGCTGGGAAGGATGAGAACCCACATATAGGAACAGATCTATTCCTGGCTCTTCAACATAAGATGCAATGTAGTATGTCAGTTCACTAGTTTTGATTACTTCTTGTATCTGATAACCCTTTTGCCCATCTGAATCCTCCAGCCATAATATAGATCCTTCTTCTAATTTCATCGACTCCTTGGAATCAACATTAACATAATCCTCCTGAACTTCGACAATCTCAGGGGAAACACTACGCTGCTGGTACCGAAATAGGCCGTTTCCATTCACTCTTGCGGTATCTCCTAACTGCCTTTCGATTCTTCTTGTTTGGAGACGTGAACTATGATCGGCGGCTAAATCCTCAATAGAGTGCTTGGGCATTCCAGCATATTGCATAATACAGTGAAAGGTTGCAAATAAAACCTGTAGAGCGCCGATATCTCCCCAATTTGCATTTCCAAGTTTGTTCCAGATTCTATAAATTGGAGAAACAGAAATTCTAGCATGATTTTTTACCCATTCAGCAGCACATTCATAAACATTATTCACATCAAAATTGAGCTTACTTACATCTCCTTCAACTTTTATAACTCCCCCATACTGAGAATCAACTAGAAGAACAAAGACCGTGCTTGGATCCGGAAAGAAACTCAGTCTACTCAAACTCCTTGCCAACAACATTCGAATAGCATAAAATAGAGCTTCTCCTACAACTGGTAAAGAAGGTTGGCGGTCAGTGCCAACGGCTAGACCTCTAATATCGGTTCTAAGAAGAGTTAATTCAAGGAGATGATCCCATTTCCCATGAGGATGTCTAGAATTATTAAGTAATATACCAGTGCCACAAAGACCTCCAAGCCTTCCATTAGCAATAGCGTTTTCTGCCTGATAAAACTTCATGTTAGCATTATACAGACAAGCCACAGAAAAAGGCATAGGCTCATCTTGACTCCAAAATGCCTCCCACAGGCCCTTCATACTAGCATGTAGAAAATCTTCAATAGCAAGACAAGCTGTTGCTTCTACAGCTTCCGATGTAGAAGCATGAACAGCATTAGGCATGCGTGTCAACTGCTGAAATGAAATCCCCTCTAATGCATAATCAAATTTTTGAAGTTCAATCATCTCAAATGGAACATCAAATGCTTGCTGTTTCAATGCATATTTTTCTGTTACAGATTCAAACCATTCTTCAAGTTTTTCATTCAGACTATCACTTTCAACAAATTTATAGAAGAACTCTTTCCGATTCCTAGACCTACCACCAGATGACGCACTGGACCTCTTTGTCCCAGACCCAATTGATTCTTGGTCTGGGGATCTACCTGCAAATAGGTATCAAACTTCATTAACATCACTATAATTAGTGTTACTTCTTAGGAGGATGGTAAATCATGCATTCATTAAGTTGCAAAAATAGCAATAATTCTTACATGACCCGGAAATTCAGAGATAAAAAATGTAATACATAAACTGACAGTAGGAATTCAATATAAGAAAATAGGGTTTAATCAATTATAGTTAGACGTGGGATCCCGCAACCACTATATCTTCTTAAATTGAAGTGAGATCAAAATGATCAAACATGATGCATCCTTGGGAAGTTGGGAGGCTCCTTGAAGTTTCTGTTTAAGCTCGTATAATTACCACATATTAACTTCACACAACACGCCTTCCGGCCTTCCCTTTTTTACAGGTCAATTTCACAAATAATAACCCTTTGCATATAACGCAAACATCCTATCAAAGTATCAACATATCAGTATATTTTCATTAGTTCTCGCTGCTTCATGTGGACTACAACTATAAGTGCCAGAAAATAAGAAAGACATATTTCTACTTACAGAAATCATATTCAACAAGCCCCTCGTGACTACTCTTTTGCCCTTATTTCTTAACATATGTGCAAAAACAATGTAGAGAATTACTTGAATTGGTTAGAGCTGTGTCCTTAAGGCATCAATTTGCTATGCACCTTTACTCTAGTACTTACGAGCATGTGCAAGTGTATTAACTATTAAGGGTCGTGCATTCTTCACTAGTGCATCCTACTTTAAGGCATCAATTTGTGGGTACTAATCAACATTTTTTTTCAGAAGCAGAGAAGAGTGCCTGCATGAATTCCTTCCACATTGATGCAGTCCAAAAGTTCCAGAAAATCACAACCATGATATACTTACCCCTGAGCCCCAAATTAATCCGTTTTCATTTCTAACAAACATAGCAACAGAGCTAAATACTTCTAAACCTAGTACCAACTTTGATAAAGGATAGCCAGGCTGATGCTACTTCCCACCCCCAAATTAATCCCTATTTTCACCTCTACCAAATAGAGCCAGAGAGCTAAAAACTAGATAATAAGAATAAGCCAGGGTGATAATACTTCCCGACACACCTCATCTTTTTTTTTTTAAAAAAGAAGCTTTCAAAGTAATTCTTTATATATACAAAAAAGGGATGAAAGCATACAACCCTAAATTTTGTGCCTTTTGTAAATAGGTACATGAGGATACATTGCGAGCAGGAATATGCATAAAAACATACAAGCTACTGGATTAAGCTAATGCCAGTCATTAAATTCGATGCAACGAGTATATCTCAAAACAAATGAATCTAATTTTTTATAAGCAATAATGATGTACAGATCAAAACTTGAGAGAGAAAAGGATTAGGGTTTCTGAGTAAACAGATCTCACCATCTGTTACTTTCAGATGCTTGTCGCAAGGACAGGCCATCGAACAGAAAACTCGAGTCGTATACCAACCAGTTGTAACAGGGGGAAAACGAATGACTTATTCTATTATATCACTGAAAAACTAACAGCCAATATTTGACTCCCTGTATTGTTAACCTTGATACCCAATATATGGTAAACTTTTTGCACCGTATCTCGCTTATTGTTTAAATATTATTGTAAAAAACTTTCATTCCATCTATGGCATTAAAAGCAATAAATTAAAGTCGGACTTGGCATTAAATTCAGGCTTCGGCTACGACTCAGTCTCTATGGTTAGTGGGCATTGAACTGTCAAAACATAGTTACAAGAAAAAAATTTAAAAAAGATATTTAAGTACATTTTAGGAGTTGAATAGATTTCTACTCATTAAAAAATAATCCTAAAAAACCTAAAGTACTTCTCAATATTTCAACTATACACACAGATGTTTTAGCATTACCTATCGTTCTCAAAATTATGAGTGAAACTAAAATATAAAACGTCTCAATCATTTCAGTCCATTTCTACCTATCATTATGCAAAATGCAACATCTGTAATCTGTATCATGATACTTCAAAAATTATCAATGATTTTTTGAGTAACCTAAGAATTAATTAACTTTTTATATAATCCTTGTAACTGTATATTGTTAAAAAAAAACAACCATCACTAGTCACATTATAACTCACATATCACAACTAAGATAGCATAAGGTCAGAACATACAATGAACAAAAAATCACCAAATAAACTTTTTTAGGGAAGCCTCATGCAATGTTTAGGATGTTATCCACTCACTTGGACTTACAAGCTACACGCCACATAACAATGAGTACCACAGTACCACCAGAAACTTAGGGCTAACTCATAAACTTTTAAGATCAATTTGATATAATATAAAATCATGTGTGTGTCTTCACCTGTTATGGTTAGGATCACAAGTTAAATTGTAAGACCATTACAATCTTGCTACCCATGTGCAAGTCAATCTTATAAAAAATCGGACTTCAGTAGGATCACAGTGGGATCACACAAATGATTGTTGAGATTAACTATCAAGAAGTGTACGGTTTTTAAGAACATGTCAAATGGATGAAGGAAAGGTATTTTAATCCCTAATTAGATATTGTGTATGGTTGAAAGGAGAAATGGAACTAATTAACAATTTTTTTTGACAAAGCTAATTAACATTTTTTTTTGTTATCACCACCAGTTTAATTTGGTTCGGGGGTCAGTTATGGCATCAAGTGGTTCCAGGCCCAGCCCCCTCTCAAACGCAGTTGCAGGGGATCGAACTGTGATCCTCTTCTAACTTTTAAATTATATCTTTTACAAGGATATTTCCATTAATTAATTAATGGATTTAAAATTTAGTAAACATTTCTTCCCTCCAAATCACCCTACATTATAGAGAGCCAAAATTTAATCAAATTGACTTTACTCCTATCCATCCCCTCCAAAAATTTAAAGTAATCCATTTCCATCCTTATCCTACATTTCCTTCTAACTAACAAAACTATATAAAAACAAACATAATATCGTCGATAAGGCCGCCACACTCAAAATAGAATCACAGTTTCAAGCATCCCACTCCATGAAGAAGAGGAAAATAGGCATAAAAAACTAATCCAAAAACACATCCCTAAATTTTCCTGAAATACTCATCTAATTTCATGATTAATTTCTCAAACCAAACTGAGCAAACAGATTCTAATAAAAAAATTAAAATTAAAAGTAAAAAACAAATCCACAGCAACAATAAACGCAAAATTGAGAGTAAGTAAAATAGAGTCAAAGAAAAGTAAAAGGAGAGAGAATTTAGGGTTGAGAATATCAAACCTTGCATTTTTTTTTGGAGTTTATAATAATAAGGTGGTAGAACAAACAAAGCTTTCAGATCTTCCTTCAATTTCTCTCTCTGGTTATGATGACGAAGAAAAAAAACGTGTTATGTTTTTGTTTTACAGAGGAAGAACAAGATTATTGATCTAACAAATTGTGTTGTGTGTTGCTTTGTTGTGCTCGCACAAACGCACTAGCTTCCAGTTCCACCACAACTATAACTATGATAATTTTGAAAAATAAGGATGATTTTTTGTTTTTGTTATTTGATTTTTGAGGTTTGTTTGTTTGTTTGTTTCACTTTTTAGTTCATGCGTGGTTTTACTTTTGAGGTGTGTGTGATCCTGTGTCAGTTTTACAATGCAATTGCCACCACTGTTTCTATGGTGAATAAATTATTATTAATTAGGTGTGTGTGACCCATCACAAATATGATAAGATACTCCTTATCATAGATCCAATGAGAATGTTTATATTTGAGGTTTTTTATCAAGTGCAAATTGTTTGTGGTTAAATCATTACTATTTTTAGTATAATTTTTATGTTTTGTTCTTATAATATATAATTTAGTGGTTATAATTTCATTTTATAATGGAAATAAATGAAGGCACTAACGTTCGAACTTTATTTAACTTTATCCTGATATTTATGTTTAATATGTAATGATTCTACCCCAATTGGTTTATGCAATGTCCTTCCATTTCCACTTTAATCATATACTTCTTGTATTTTAATTATGAGAAACATTACAACACTCTTTTTTAGACTCTCACTAACACTCTTCTTTTAATTGGATAAAACTTGTGTAAATTTTATTACTTTATATTGATGACTTATTTTTAAAGTGAAGGAGGATCACGGTTATTTCAACCAATTAAATAAAAATTAAAGAGCATTCAAAAATATGTTGCTAAGTGAGTAGAATATTTGAAATTCGGATTTTAATTCTTATATATATATATATATATATATATATATATATATATATATAAAATAAAGCGATGTCTTTATAAACTAAATTATGAGAGTAAAATGTACAAATTTAAACTTTGAAAAAGATTATTTTTATTATTTTTTTTTTTGCGTTGTATTTTTGTTCATGTTGTTATGGACATAAATTACATTGTTTAAGATAACTAACTTTTAAGTTACAAAAAATAAAGGAGTTACTGTTGTTCCTCTCTGATTTTTTCATGTATCTTTTAGCTTTTTTTAAATTTGGAACAAACTACGTACTGAGTCTTATGGTGAGTGACTCTTGTTTTTTCTTTGGGGTGGTCTTTTGTATTTTGTTAATCAAATGAAATTTATGAGAAAGTATACTACATTATACTAAAAATATGCTGTGGGGATTGGGGAAGTGAGAGTGATATTTTGTTTTTTGTTGTGATTTATTGTTTACTTTTTTTTTTCTGTCAAAAATAAAATAAAGAGACAATGAAGGTAACAATAGCTTTCATGGGAGAAGAATTGGACCACAGCGGTTAAAAAAAGAGTTACGTTTACTTGCCTTACCAAAGGTGCTGAGGATTATTCGACTATTATACATTAATTAATTAGCATGCATAGAGAGAAATAATATCGATTTTTGAGTTTTTTTTTAAAAATAAAAGTATAAATAATATTCATGATTAGCCGCCCACCACATCTCTAATCTCTTCTCACTTTTCAATTTCTCCTAGGCCTCCATCCTTCCCTCCCTTCATCCTCCCAAGCCGTCCTCATGTAGTATGTGACGGTGGTGCGAGGAGTGTCGTTTGCCCTCCGCACCACCCTTGTTTGAATTTATAATGGTGGAGAAGTCTTAGTCTCGTTCAAATTTAGTTTAACTGGCATTTTTTATGTAATGATGGCTGTCAGATTGTTTTAGATTTCATAGTAAGAAATACAAACTCAATATTAACTCATAAAAATTGCATCTTATGCAATATTAATTGATAAAAAAATTGTAATAAGACTGACTCAATATATTTAATTTTAGATTAAAAAAAAGTACATACATATTTCATTGAACTTGTTAATAAAACTTTGTCATTTCCTTAATCATACATATGTCTTGCCAAACGAGGTTTAGCAACAACAATTAACGGATGAACCTTGGGCATAGTCATCCCATAAACTTCTTGCGTATCAATATCTTGATGGTTCAAACCCTTAATCGGAGTCCAATCAAAACAATGAAATAATCGAGCCAAAGCCATTAAAACCAAAGTGACTCCAAGTGGTGCACCAGGACACTTGCGCTTTCCAGCGCTAAATGGCAATATCTTGAAATCAGAACCATGGCTTATCTCAACTCGACTCCCATTACTGGAAAAATGCCTCTCAGGCCTAAACTCATCAATGTTGTCCCAAATTTTGGTATTTCTACCCAAGCCATGGGTGTTGATGAAGACACGAGTCTTGGCAGGAATATAGTAGCCATTGATAGTAGTAGGTCGGATAGATTCATGTGGAATGAGGAATGGTCCTGCCGGATGCATGCGAAAAGTTTCACGTACAACACATCGTAGATAGTTAAGGTTAGACAAATCTGATTCCATCACCATTCTATTGGGGCCAACCACTTCATCAAGCTCTTCTTGAATTTTTTTAAGGACATGAGGATGTTTGATTACCTCTGCCATTGCCCATTCATTAGTAACAGCTGAAGTGTCTGTTGCCGCAGCTATCATGTCCTAAATATAAAACAACTACATTACATGCTATCATTATTTTCAAAATTAAACAAATGCATGAAGTGTCTACTTGATTTTAAAACTATTTCGAGGACATTACAAATTAAATGCAAGGGACAAGACAAAAACTAAAACTCTTGTATTCACTGAACTACAACACAACTTTTTGTCCATGTATAAGCCACCTTAAATACCAAAATAGTATTTTGTCCGTAAGATATTATACAAAACATTAATTAATTGTTCAACAAATTAAAAGTTTATCATGTATTGTTCCATCCAATTTTTAACAACAAAATAAAACATTTAACAACAAAATATGAATCTAAAACAATATCAATAACAATACCTGAATCAAAGCTTTTATCTCAACATCATCCATATGCTCTTTTCCATCTTCACCTGGCAAAGACAATAAAATATCCACAAAATCAAGTTCTTCATCACCTTTTCCTATAAATTCCTCACCTTTCCTTGCCTTTCTATGTTCTTCAATAATTTTAGAGTGAAAATCATCCACTCTTTTTTCTACTTCCCTCATTTTCTTTTCACAACCATAAGGATCAAACCACCTCCATATTGGCAAGTAGTCACCTAAATATATAACACCTAATAACCAAAATAATTCATGAGTTATGTGCATGAACTCATTAGCCTCTTGTGGACCAGAAGATTTAGAACCAAAATATTGTTTTCCTAACAACATTCTAGTAACATTGTTCATTGAAAAAGCACTTAAAACTTCCCTCAAATTAATAGGCTTTTCTAATTGTGTTTGGGCCCAAACATCTTTAACAAGATGTTGAGCTTCTTCTTGACGATGTTTTGAGAATGATTCAAGTCTCTTTGTAGTTAGTAAATGTTCCATGCAAATTCTTCTCATATGTTTCCAATGAGGTCCTAAAGGAGCCAATGCAACATCACCACACCCATATGCTAAATGAATTGCAGCAAGAGTGCGTGGTCTAGACGCAAAAATATCATCTTGAGAAATAAGTATTTCACGTATAATATTAGGATCATTAGTAGTAATAGCATCAATATTTCCTAATTTTAAATATACTAAGGGTCCATATTTATCACATAAAGATGCTAAGTCTCTATGAGGGAGTTGTCCTAATTGGAGAAGGTTACCAACAATAGGCCACCTTGGTGGGCCAGGAGGGAGGACATTTTTGTTGTGCAACAATGGAGATTTTTTTGTAGATAAATATTGAATTATTTTAGAGGTTAGTACTATAAGAAGTAAGGTTAAGGAAAATGTGATCAATAATACCATTTTCTAATATCAATCACTTCATAAGAAAAAAGCAAATGTGTTTGCTCCAAACACACCTTTATTATATAGTATGTTTAAATTGGATAAAAAAATTCTTTCACACATTTTAGCATGTATTAAAGAGTCACAATCTTTACGAGTTCTCACGTATTTTTTTTCTTTTTATTTCTTTAATTTACTTTCTTGTTAATTAGTAGTGTCGTAGTTTTGTCTTTTCAAGTTTATTGTTTATTGAAGACACACGAATGTTGCATTCTTCCTACTTCAAAATTTTGCACATAATCACCATATGCGTGACCCCTACCTAATTTATACAATAAAATTATATAATAATATTTAACAATATTAATCAAAAAACACACTAACAAAATATTGTCGATTTATATTATAAAAGAATTAAATAAGAGAATGGCTAATGTGGAACAATTTTTTTTGACTCAATCTTGTATTAGTAAACAACGCACAAATTCTTTTAATCTACAAGTCATTTGTTAAGCACGTGTCTCTAGATTTTCTTTTTTGTCAATAGTATAAGAGCATGTTTGGCCTGACTTTTTTTCAATATATAAGTTACTTTTAACTTAAAGTAAAAAAATAAAACTTAAAAGATAAAGTTAAAGTTGTTTGGCATTTATTGTTTTTTTCAACTTAATTAGTACTTTTAAGTTATAATCAGTTTGGTAAAATATTTTGTAAAGACATGATTTTTTTTTATAGTGCAAATAAAATTCATAAATTATTATATTAAATACTATCATAAATTAAATTCAAATAGTTTAGAAAATAGGTCATAACATAAAATATAAAGCATCACAAACTTAATCGATTGTTCTTTCTAACAATCTAGTGGCTATTTGATTTCTAGCTCTATCCATATAGCTCCCATCTTGTATTCTTCTAAGACTATATGAACTCAAATCTTCATTATTATTTCTTTCTTCTTCGCGCTCGGGTATATACCCAGGGATATGATCACACTTGTTAAATTCCTCATCTTCAACACCACACATTCGAATGAAATTATGGAGCGTTGTTGTTGCAACTATGATCTTTTGTTGTTTGATTAGTGGAAATGGTCTCATATCAGATAAAATATGCCACCTTTTCTTCCAAACACCAATTGTTCTTTCAATGACATTTCTCAATGAAGAATGTGCATGATTGAATACTTCACGTATGCCTTCAGATTGACAATCATCTCTAAAATCAGGAATATGATATCTTTCACCTTTATATGGTGATAGATATCCTTTCATGTTTGGATATCCAGCATCAACTAGATAATATTTTCCTATGAATATTTAAAACAAAATTTATTGTTAGTTTATACGGAAGAATGATTTTCATAAATATATAAATGAAAATATATCTTTATAAAATAAATATTAGTCGTACCTTCAGGAGGATGAGGGAACACACTTTTCATTTCTTCAATAACTGACGAAAGAATACGCGTGTCATGTGCAGTACCAGGCCAACCAACAACGACAAAAGTGATTAACATATCAAAATTACACACTAACATTATGTTCTGTGTTGGATATCCCTTTCTACCAATATAGCTAATTTGATCTTTAGTGGGAACAATAGCAGGAATATGCGTTCCATCTATAGCACCGATGCATCCTTCAAAATATGGCCAATACCTCTTATCATCCTTGATTTTAGATGGAATTTCTGCAAAGTTAAAATCTGGAGGCCTAACAATTTCTTTTGCTAGTAAACATAAACTTTCTAGAACTTCAGCAAACTTCCTACTCACTGTCTCTCCAGACTTTCCAAATTTATTTTGAATATTTCGATTAGTCTCACTATGCGCACAACTCCAAAGAAACATAGTAAGTGCCTCCAATGATGTCATTTCCTTAGATGGATGTAACCATCCCCTACTCAATAATAATTTTTCAAGTTTCAATACAGCATGAGTTTCCATCCTGAACATGTTATAACTTTCACCTGGAGTGTTAAGAGTTTCTCTAACCCAAGTCCATCCATGAGAATAAAGAAATCTATTACCTTGCTTCAATAAGTACTTCATATAATAGTCATATGCAATTATCGCCGCCCCGTAACATATTTTATAAAACATGCATTTTCTTTTTTTAACTTTTCTTGAATGCTCATTGATTTGATTAGAAGACATCTGAAAATCATTTGAAAACAAGAATATAATCAAATGTTAATGGATATAAATTAAAGAAGCTCAAATGCTTAAATATCAATACAAATCCCAACTAAATCAGAAAATCAAATAACAAATTCTTCAAATAATAAATGATAAAGCATAGAGAAATATCTAAACCTAAAACATAAATGTCAATATAATTGACAAACATAAACCAATCTTAGTTAACCTAAACTTTGGATGATGATAACTTCTCACCATAGTTGTATAGAATCCACTCTATCACATCATCCTTAGATTCCTTCAAGGATATTAGCAGGATTCTATTTTGTTCATCTTTAAGCAATTCTAAAGCATAACTAAATTGTTGCCTATTCAAAAAACCCTCATCCTTTGCACTTTTCAATAATTTAACACAATCTGGAATAGAGTATTGGCCATTGACATTAGATGTGGCAGCAATTCCAGCCTTTTCAACTTCATTATGATCTTCGGCTGCTTCAACTAATCGCTCAAATGTTTTTTTCATATCTGATGCTGTCCCAACCTTTGCCCTACCTTTTGTCACTTTTTCTCTTGTATTTGACAAAATCTTTCTTTTCTTTTTGGATTGAGTATTTTCCACAGGACTAAGTTCCTCATCAATATTGTATTCACTATCATCAGATTCAATAATTTCATGTGGCACATCTGTAGTGGTATTTTTGCCATTAGATTCAGAAGGCACACCCAAAGCCGGTGTCCATTGGTGTTGACTTGTTGCCACTGTATCTCCAAATATGAATTCCAATTCATCATGAAATTCTAAACCTTGATAACGAAATTTTGTATATTTTGCATTCTCCTGCATAACCAATAACAATAGACAATATTTAGGAAAACTAAATTCTTCTAGTCGACACTCACCCTTATCTTAGCATCCCACCATGAAGGATCAACATCAATATTTCCTGTCTGATGATTCCATCCCAAACCTGTTTCTTTACCAATTAATTGTTTCCAGGTGGTCCATTCAGTTCTCAAACTATCCATTCTATTTCTCAATTGCTTTTGGTTATATTTCTTATTAGCACGTTTATTGAATTCTTCACGTATTTCTTCCCATTTCTTATTCCTAAAACCAATTCCTGGCTTTCCACATTTACGAATCTCATCCGTACAGAGGTCTAGTAACATTTTGGTATCCAACGGAACATTCCACTTTGCTTTTTCAAAATTTTCAAATTTACATGGAAGACCTTCTTTAGTTGCCATAACTGTAATATATTCTTAAAAGAATAAATAATTAAGAGCAAACTAATATTTTACAATATAATGTTTAAACTACCATTATTATCAAATCATAAACAAAAAATAAATGAAAAAAATTTAAATCATATAAACAAACTATGAGTATATATAGCAGAGAACATAATTAAATTTAATATGATAGTTAATAGGTAATCTAATCTAATAAAGAATAAATAGACCAAAAAGAACAAAATGGAAAACAAGAAATAAGAAAAGAAATTGAACTATGCATATGTCAGTAAATGGTATAAAATAACAAAAGACAAAACATGAGAAAGTGGTAAACAAGAAAGTCACGTGAATGATAATATGATATTTATGAACAAACAAAAGTACTATGAATTAAACATATAAAAATAGTTTTATATGTACCTTGCCTGCAACTGCAAAAGTGGGGTTGGGCGGCAGTTTTGTGATTAGGTTTCTGCACACTGACTGATTTCATTATATAGCAGCAGAAGAAACCTATTTTATTAGCCTAAAGTGAAATAAAGCGGGAACCGTGCGAGAAAATAAATAAAAAGCGGGAACTGTGAAGAAAAAATAAAATAAAATATAAAGTGGCAGACACAGGATTCGATGGGTGGTCTTTAAGCACTGTAGCTCCGAAAAAGTGAGTATAAAGTTCATTTTTACTTCTTTTTTTTAAAGTGACTTCTATTGGGTTTTCTTCATTATAAAAAATACACTTTTTATTTTAAGAACTTAAACAAAATTCTGTTTGGCCCTACTTCTCCTTAGAAGTAGTAGAAAAGTACAAAAAAAGTGAGTAAATAAGATGTTTAAAGTTCAAATTTTGACTTCTACATATAAAATGCGATGTCTCTATCAACTAAATTAAACTCACAAAAACTCTAGACTTTATTTTTTCATACCTAATTTGATATATGGAAACAAACAGTCAAATATCTACAAATACACTAACAAGGTGTGAAATTAGAAGGAATCTTGCTTTCTTCTTATCTTTTCTAAAAATTGAACTAATTACATATAATTAAAAACATTTTTTGCTCCATATATCTCGAACAAATGCACTTTATGAGTTTTTTGATCTACTAAAACATAAGATAATTAACAATTTATTTATTTTTATTTTTTTGTTTCAAAGATAATTGACAACTTTAATTATACCATATTTAATTTTTGAAAAAAACATTTAGACCTTGACGAATTGAGGATAATAAACAAGACAAAAATTAAAATTCTTTTTTCAAAAAAAAAATGAAATTCTTATCCATCATTAAATCACAACAAAATCTTTTTATGTGATACACAAATTATCTAAAAACTATGGCACAAACCAACAAATAGTTTTTTTTTTTTAGAAAAACTATTAGATATCTTTTAGAGTTTGTTCGTAATATTTTTCTTTAATAGTTTTTTTTATTATATATCTTATACTATTACTTTGTTAAATTTTTATATTTTGCACATCAAAAACTTTTTATTCTTTCTTGGTACAAATACATCAAAAAGACTTTATTTATTTTAGTTTATTTTAACACTAGCTTCAGAAGGTTACACTTTCCTTCTAGTACCTTCACTGCTTCACCGGGTTCTCATATTTCCCACTTTCGCTCAACTCGGTGTTGACGACTCACCACTTCCAACTATAAACCCTAACTCGGTTCCTCTAACTCAATCAATTTCATAGCTTCCGGTACACGCTCTTTTCTCCTTATTTCGTTTCTTCGTAGTAATTTTTCTTCTGTTCGTTTTAGCTCTGAAGCTAAATCGCTAATTTCATTGTTCATTTTATATATTTCTGCTTAATACTTGTTTCGATTGAAGAAGATTGAATCTGAATAACACTTTCATCATGTGTGTGATTTATTCGGTAGAAAATTTGGACCGAATACTTTAGATTTTAGAATTTTACTGTATAGTGGCGCAATTGAACGCAAAATTTGTAACCCTAGAAATCTAGAATGATTATGTTAGTCGATAATGCTTTATGACAATGTGTTGCTTAATGGTTGCGTTCAGCTCTATTCGTCAGTTTCTGTCTTACTGCTAACTACTGTAATCTCCAACTCTATTCAAATCAAATCAAAGAGAATTAACCAAATACTAGTATTAGATTGAAGCACGGACACGCCGACACGGATAGTTTTTTTTTTTTTTGAAAAATGATAGAATTCAATTAATTATAAGTGTCGGTGTCGGACACTGGGACACGCCTAATCAGAGGAGTGTTTGCACTTCACGTACAATTTTGTTTTGTCAGGTTTTGTTTAGTTGTGCAGGTTGTCGTGCTATAGGCTCATTTGGGTCGGTTCAATTTTAATTTTAAGGAAAATTGTACGAAGGATAAATTTGGAAATGTGTGAGTTTTCCTATTAGGTGTAGGGGTGCTCTCCAGTTTTTCAACCCAACTGGAAATGTCCGATTTTAAATTTGGAGTTAGACAAGATGGCTGCATGTAGCCTAAAAAACCCAGATAACCTGAAAAAGCAGTTGGAGACGCCATCAATCTAATCCCTGAATGAATCCTTTTGAAATGTGAAAACAGCGACATAATCATATTATAGTTCGAATTAATTGTGGAGTTGAAAAAAAAAGCCAAGAACCAAAGTAACCTTAGGTAGATTTCGTTTCTCAGTTTCCTGAATCCTTAGCGTTGTATGCACTTAGAACCCTGCAATTTAGATTCTTAGAAACACAACTATTCTGTCCCTGCCACAATCGTTGTGTTGTTCTCGGAGGAACCTCTATTTCCACCGTTGGTTTGTTCTGAACCTGCCACTGCCTGCATATTTCTATTTTTATGCTTGTTCTTTTATTTTATTTTGCCTCATTAATATTAAATTGTGTCTGTATATTAAAATTGTTGGCTTACTTTGACAGAGCGATGATATTTTTGTAGTAGCATCTCATTGCTTGTTGTATTTGTAGCTTATTTGAAAGGGTCTTAGCAAATAACATGGCATCAAAAAGGGAACTGGCAACAGGTGATAGGGTAGAGGAGGAAGAGCTTGGTTTTGAATCGAAAAGGCAAAGAGTGGATGATAACTCTTCCCCCTCTCCTCCTCCTGTCTCCATTGCAAATCCTCTTTCTGGGTTGGCTAATAATTATGCTGACATTGATGAGGAGGAAGATTATTATCAAAGGGATAAGGGCACTGTTAGCAACAATAGGAGTGCTGGGTCTCAGCAGAATGGGCATAAATATGAAGGCGATGATGACGGTGATGAAGAAGATGATTCAGGTGAACAACTATTTGCTGGAAAAAATAGTCGCCTGGTGGAGGTTCGAAGGGACTGTCCTTATCTTGATACTGTTAATAGACAGGTATCTTATTTATTTGGTCCATTGTAGATAGGTGTTTTGCTAGTTTGCAGATGTATTTATTCGACTTTTATATCATTTTGTGTGCACTGTGCAGGTTTTGGATTTTGACTTTGAGAAGTTCTGTTCTGTCTCTTTGTCAAATTTAAATGTCTATGCATGTTTGGTTTGTGGCAAGTACTACCAAGGGAGAGGGAAAAAGTCTCATGCCTATACACATAGTCTGGAAGCTGGACACCATGTTTATATCAATCTCCTGACTGAAAAAGTCTATTGTCTTCCCGATGGATATGAAATTAACGATCCTTCATTAGATGACATTCGGAATGTCCTGAACCCAAGGTTTGTCTAATTTGTTCATTTGGCTTTGTATGTCCAATGTATGTTTTTTTGGTAAAAGCTTTTTGTCCATGTATGTATCATTATCTGTTATTGGCCCAGACAAAGTTGTCCCTTTTTACCCGTCCTTCCCCTGAAAAATATATATTTGTATCCATTCTTTTCAAAATGTAAGCTACGGATCTTCCAAAATAGAGAATTTTTTTTCACCCAGGGTTGTAGTTGCAAACTTGCTGTAGTCACTTGCCTATACAAATTCTATTAGAATATCGGATTTGAGTCTTTGTTTAATGGCTTGGACACACACTTTGGATAGGCATGAAACTGAATCCTCAGTGGTGTTATGTATATATGTTCTACTCCATGTCGGGGCCAGTGGTAAGCCTTAAAATTTGACAAAACCCTGGACAACTCCTTGGACTGGGTCGTACATGTGCACAGTTGATGTTTGAGCCACTTTGGAATCCCATTTTAGGTACTGAAAAAAATGATTTTCACGAGGAATAAGTATTCTATGCTTGTTTCTTAGATCATTAGTATTATTTTTCTCGTAGTTATATACTGATTGATTGGATAATAGCATTTGTTTTTATAGGTTTTGGTCATTGAGTCAAATCTGTCATGATTTTTTGCTCAATGAATTCAGTTACCTACTTAGCTTTGTTATGCATTTGGCCACTTTCAGTCACCTTAAAAGATCTTCTTTCCCCCATCATTCAAAATTACAAAGAAACTTTGAAGCTCTACCATTAATTAAGTTATTTTTTAAAGTTATTGTTTATATTTTCTTGCTTATTTTACCTGGTAATTATGTCGACTTTTTCTAAAGATTAACTACTAGGATATATCTATCTGCAGGTTTACTGCAAAAGATGTTGAACAACTGGACAAAAATAAGCAGTGGTCCAGGGCACTTGATGGTTCTAGTTACCTTCCGGGAATGGTATATTTCTTCTTTCTTATGGAATAAATTTTGCTTATTGTTGATTGGTAGTTTCAAGTTTGATGCTTTATGGCTTATCTTTATCCATCATATGACACAGGTTGGACTTAATAATATCAAGGAGACAGATTTTGTGAATGTAACAATTCAATCCTTAATGAGAGTTACCCCGTTGAGGAATTTTTTTCTTATCCCTGAAAACTACCAACACTGCAAATCTGCACTTGTTCATCGATTTGGTGAACTCACTAGGAAGATCTGGCATGCACGAAACTTTAAAGGACAGGTTCGTTTCTGATGTTGTCATTGTAAATGTATATATTTTAAAAATTTATGTTCTATCTCTAATATGCATATCAACAACAGGTCAGCCCCCATGAATTTCTCCAAGCAGTGATGAAAGCTAGTAAAAAACGTTTTCGGATAGGTGCGCAGTCTGATCCAGTTGAGTTTGTGTCATGGCTTCTTAATACACTGCATGCTGATCTTAAAACTTCAAAGAAGAATACAAGCATAATTTATGAGTGTTTTCAGGTTCTTCTTTTAACTCGAATTTCTTTATCCGTTGATATATTCTATCTGATTGCAACTAGTCACTTGAGTTGTGTTTATTAAATGTACTGTGCTTGCAGGGTGAACTTGAGGTTATTAAAGAGATTCCTAACAATGCATCTGTCAATGAAACTTCAAAAATGCCATTTCTAATGTTAGGGTTGGACTTGCCGCCACCTCCTCTTTTCAAGGATGTGATGGAGAAAAATATAATACCACAGGTACTTCTGCACTCAATGTTATTTTTCTTGTTACATATAGACATGACAACGAGACCAAGCCCATGGATACACGCTCAAATTTGCCCCAATTTTGACTGGGAAATTCAGCTTTCACCGGATTCAGGTTTTCTCAGATTTCCAAACCCGTCCCACTAATAAAACTACTAATTTTTTTATCTACACATGCAGATTCATATTTAATAGTATATGTCAAATTTTAATCTTTTGGTTTGTTTTGTTGCATTCATTTAATTTTTTTGCTAATACCATGTCAATGTCTGTGATCACTTTGCCTAATAATCAGTGGCGTGTCAGACTGTCAGTACCTGATGTTTATAAATTCAATTGCAACTCGTAGTATTTTTCCATGGCCATTCGACATTATAGTGTAGTCATAGTAAATATGTCAATATCTGTGATCACTTTGCTTAATAATCAGTGGCGTGTCAGACTGTCAATACTTGATGTTTATAAATTCAATTGCAACTCAGTGTATTTTTCCATGGCCATTTGACATTATAGTGTAGTCATAGTAAGATATGCTGTTTGAACCCTCGCTTCGAAAATGCCGTGAGATAAATGCTTCAAAGAACAAAAATTCCCACTGATTCTATTATGAAGTTCTTCTGTTGTCAGTTCTTTTGTTTTTCTGTTTTCAGTTCATTTTAATTATTAGTTTTGAGTAATGAGGCTTTATCTCTCTCTCTTTCTTGCTGATAAGGTTTGATTTCTAGGTTCCACTGTTTAACATACTGAAGAAGTTTGACGGTGAAACTGTCACAGAGGTGGTCCGACCTCATATAGCTAGGATGCAATATCGTGTTACTAGATTGCCTAAGTACATGATTCTTCACATGCGGCGATTTACTAAGAACAATTTTTTTGTAGAAAAGAATCCTACTTTAGGTAAGAGCTTATGTGGAAACAAACTGTAATTCATTCAAGTTAATATCGGCCTACTTAGTTCTAAGTTCACCCTAAGCCTGTGAATGTTTGTTTCAGTCAACTTTCCTGTGAAGAACCTGGAGTTGAAGGATTACATTCCTTTGCCAACACCAAAAGAACATCAGAAATTGCGCTCTAAATATGATTTGATCGCAAATATTGTTCATGATGGCAAACCTGGGGAAGGATCCTATAGGGCATTTGTGCAACGGAAATCAGAAGAACTATGGTAAATTATATTTTTTATAGTATAAATGTATAAATCTGAATGGGTGTTCAACAATTTTAAGGTCTAACTCCTTGATTTTATAGGTATGAGATGCAGGATTTGCACGTGTCAGAAACACTCCCTCATTTGGTTGCGCTTTCAGAAACGTACATGCAAATATATGAGCAGCAGCAGTGAAAGGCTAAGTTCAAATCCTTCTCTGAGAGCACCGTAATCTGAAACATGATTAATTCATGGGCGGACACACAAAATTGGTTAATAGGTAGTAGTTTATATGCTTTTGGGGAAATATAACCTGTGACTATTGTAGCTGAGTGGTTCATAATATTCAAATGCAATTGCATATAGCCTTGTGGGACATTTTTCTTGTGCAAAGAGGGAAGTTTTCCTATAAACCAATATTGAATGATTTTAGAGTCTAATGCTGTTACTCTGTTAGGAGTAAGGTCAAGGTAATAAATAGTATGGCCAATACCATTTTCTAACATCAATACTTCATTAGAGGAAAGCAAATGTGTTTGCTCCAAACACAACATTTTGTTTCCAATGGTTTTAGTAGGTGTTTTCCAACCATTGAGCTGAATTCATAACTTGTTTCCAGTTATGATTAAATCCTTTAAATATGGTATGTTTAAGACTAAATGAATGAAAGTTGTTTTCTTTCATACATTTTGCATATCTTAATGGGTCACAATCTTTACAAGTTTCCATTTATCTTTCCTTTTTATTTATTCTTAGTTCATTTTCTTATTAATTAGAACTATTACTTAGTACTTTTATTGGTGCATGTATGTGTTGTCTAGTTCTTTGTTTTCAACAAATCAAGCACATTCTAAAGCTCAAGAATGTCAAATTTTCAACTCAAGAGAAAAAGTGATTACCAATAAGTAAGATTGATAACTAAATTAAATTATTCACTTAGTACGTTTATCAATATTGGCAAATATACACATACGAGTATTCACAAACATGCACACAAAGTGGAGGAACCGAAAATCGAACATAAAAAGTTGAGCGATATTATTCTATAAAACATTTCAAATTGTTAAAATGTTTTATCTTGTTATTATTATAAAATAAAAAACATCATCTAATAACTCACTTTTTTTTTTATTACTAATAACTCACACTTTAGTAGAGGTAACAACATTCAAAATTCTTATATAATTTTGATTTGTATTTGTATTATAAATTTTATTATTAATGATATTGTTTAGTTTCACTTTTGTCGGGCTAAAAAAGGTAACCCAATTTATATAAACCTTTTTATCACCATGCAATGATGCATGGAGTTTTTTTCTCTTAAATCAAAGGTCATCCATCAAAGTAATCATGTTACTTGCATTAGGTTTGTGCACAATTATCACAATTGACCACTTTATTAAATTATTAACTTATCTAGTTACTTGTTTGTCAAAAAAAAAAAACTTATCTACTTACTTATTGTCAAAAAAAAAAAAACTTATCTATTTATTTTGAAGAATAAGTGACTCATACACCTTGTATTGTTTTAAGTGAAACATATATCATAAAAATCGATATATGTATTTTTTATATTAGTCGATTGCCTCGGTTCATTATAAAAGAACTTAAATACAATACAATCATACAATCATATTACAATTGACTAATTTTATTTATTCAAATAATCCATGGATAAATAAATAACATTGATGTTGCAATTATAATTTTTATTATAATTACTATAATGTATTTTATTTTAATTTAATTTACATTATTATTTTCTTGGGTTTATAATAATTGGAAGAAACAAAGCCCAAATTCAATGGTATAAATAGTTTCGAAATTGGATCTAACACATCACACATTATAAGTTTATAACCTTCCTTTTTAATTCTTTCAATTTTTTTTTTGTTCCTTTGAGAATTCTCTTCACTGCTTCACCGGGTTCTTATTTTCCCACTCAGCGTAACTCGGTGTTTTTGACTCACCACTTCCAGCTATAAAACCCTAACTCGGATTCTCTAACTCAACCGATTTCACACAACCATGGCTTCCGGTACTCGCTCTTTTCTCCTTTTCACTCAGTATCTTGCTTTTATATTCTTCTTTCGTTTTAGTTTTGAAGCTAAATCGCTACTTTCATTGTTTATTTTATATGTTTTTGCATATTATTTATTTCGATTGAATTTGAATAACGCTTTGATCACGTGCGTGATTTGTTCGATGAAAATTATTGAACTGAACAGTTTTGATTTTAGGATTTTACTTTGTAGTAGCGCAATTGAACGCGAATTTTGTAACCCTAGAATGTTTATGTGAGTCGGTAATACTTGATGACAATGTGTTGAGGCTAGTTTACGGGAATCCTAATTCTGAAAAGGAGTGAAGATTTGAGTGAAACAAGGGTTTTTTATTTTAGATAACTTTTTGATTCAATTTTCGTGTGGATTTTACGAGATAATGCAAGTGATTTTTTTTGTTGGGATTTCACCCCCTGGTTCCTAGGGGAAACGGGCCCGGTAGTCCAGAGTTTGGGACAAGGTCTGGTATCAAGTGGTTTCAGTCTCCTCCCAAATGCAGTTGCAGGGGATCGAACTGTGGTCCTCCCTACCTAGACTACCAATCACTATTCGACCAACTAACGTTTGGTTAATGCAAGTGATTATTATTGTTTATATAGTTGAATATAAACTTAATTTAACGCGTAAGAAGTAAGAACGAATACCTATTCCATTAGATGGTGCATATTCTATGCTGTGCTTTGCAGCCAATGCTAATGGTTGTATAAATGAGTTTAAATTTCATTAAGAAGTTTGCTAGTTATGATTTGTTGAAATATTCAGACTTCATGAGATCGAAAATAGGAAAAGATTTAATATTGACTCAGGTTTGGTTTGAATGATATATAGTAATGATATTCTGTTCCATTGTTACCAACCGACCTAAACGTGTTAAGTGGTTACGTGTACTATTCTGTAGATGCTGATATGGAGGACTATGGATTTGAGTACTCTGATGAGGAACAAGAGGAGCAAGATGTTGATATTGAGAATCAATATTACAATTCAAAAGGTATTTTCAACAACTATTAATACTTTCAATGTTTTTTGCATTTATGAATTGAATTTGGTTTATTTTTGGGATTGTAAAGTTAAGTTCTACATATTAGATTGTGTTGCTTACTAACTAGTTCCGGTAAAAGTTGCATCATTGTATTTATTTTTGACAATTATTTGAGCGCAGCTTTTTATGATAAGTATCATGGCTAGAACTACAAATTTGATTCATCATCTAGTTGATTTAAATTTTATCGTGCTGTGTTTCTTCTTTGTCAAAATAAATTAAATTTTAACTTTTTAAATAAATTCTTATGTTAAATTTGTTTTGCGATGTTTTTAGATTTGGTTTTTCTTAATTTTTGGTTCAAGGCTGGTTGGTTTGTATTTTATATTTATTGACTTCTTAGCACAATGTTCTTTGCTTGTTTGCAGGTTTGGTTGAAACTGATCCAGAAGGTGCACTTTCTGGTTTTGCTGAGGTAGTGGGTATGGAACAAGACAAAGCGGAATGGTAATAACTTTTTTCTCTAGTACTTCATTATAAAATAGATATGGATGTCCAAGGTTTGCTGTAGCCTTGTACATCGTTATTGAGGTCACGATCTGTTATTGCTCGTGTTTATTTCTTTTTTATTTTTTCAAAACATGAAGGTTTCTCTTTCTTTTAAATTTGGGATAACAAGATTACAAATACAGTACTTCTAATATGTCTGTTTTCATGCATCCCTTCTATTGTTTCTTACTCCCATTCTTATTCATGTACTGTGCAGTGGTTGTCTCAGAATTTTTTCACAATGATAATAAACCAATATTTATTGCATGCCATATTTACGATACTTGTTACCAGGGGATTTAAAGCTCTGAAGCAAACTGTCAAGCTTTATTATAGACTTGGGAGGTATAAAGAGATGATGGAAGCCTACAGGGAGATGTTGACATATATCAAATCAGCAGTGACCCGTAACTATAGTGAAAAATGCATAAACAGCATTATGGACTATGTCTCTGGTTCTGCCAGCCAGAATTTCGGCCTTCTTCAGGAATTCTACCAAACAACTCTGAGAGCCCTTGAAGAAGCAAAGAATGAGGTTTATCCATTTTGACATTATCTTCAACTCATGGCTTCCGTTTCTCCCATTATTTTGGTTATATGTTTTTTTTTTGCCACTTATTATGCAGAGGTTGTGGTTTAAGACAAATTTGAAGCTTTGTAAGATTTTCTTTGACATTGGGGAATATGGTCGGATGAGTAAGGTAACATGTTCTTTCTTTTTTGGGTGCAATGGTATATCTTTTGTACTCAAGTTAAGTGACTCTGTTTGTATCTTATTATTATTAAGTAGTTTAGTGATTTGTTGTACTCTGCCAGATCCTTAAAGAACTTCACAAATCTTGTCAAAGAGAGGATGGTACAGATGACCATAAGAAAGGAACTCAACTTTTGGAGGTGTATGCAATTGAAATTCAAATGTACACAGAGACCAAGAACAACAAAAAACTCAAGGTTGGCATTTGCTATAGAAAATGATTTTTCCAAGTCGCTTGCATAAGTAATAGTAATGACATGCCTTACCAGTTTATTAGTATTATATACAATTAAGTTTTTAACCATTTACACGGTGTTTCATATTGTTTGTGGAATAAGCACAAACAATCTATTAAATTTTGTTCCATTATTTGAGAATTGTGTCTATCTAGAATGAAAGATGGAGTTTTCTTAAGCTCATTGACAAATAAATACTTTGCTGGTATTGGAGGTTATGTGAAAACAAGACGGGGTTGGTGTGATATATAGTGCATGTATCTGATCTATGACCTTTTGAATTATTTTATTGATGAGTTGAATTATCTGTGAATAGTAGAAAATGATTTTTCAAGTCACTTGCATGTGTAAATAGTAATGACGTGCCTTAATTAATTTCTTCAATGTTTACTCCCATATTAATGTTGTATGTACCGCTTTCAAGTTATTTTATTCTACTATGTATTTATGACCTTTGTTAATAGCCCAGTTAATAGGGACACTTTATAAAATTGTTACTTATATAAGTATATTCATTCATTTTTTTATTGATTAATTTAGGCTATGTGCAATAACCTTAAGCGACACTTATCTTTGAAACGTAGGATGTACTTTATTGTATTCATGACTTGTTTCCTTAGGATGGGAGTCTAGTAATTATATTATATCAAAGGGGCTGATGCCTTTTCTTTTGTAAGAAATCATCACACAGCAAATATAATTATAATTTTACTGTTTAATTTCTTCTCCCTTAATTCCTACCTAAAACCTTATAAGTTCAACTATATTAAATGCAGCAACTTTACCAGAAAGCACTTACTATTAAGTCAGCAATTCCCCATCCAAGAATAATGGGGATAATCCATGAATGTGGGGGGAAAATGCATATGGCAGAGCGGCAGTGGGCTGAAGCAGCTACAGATTTCTTTGAAGCTTTTAAGAATTATGATGAAGCAGGAAATCAGAGGCGTATCCAGTGCTTGAAGTAAGCAACACAACATTCTTTTAGCTTTTATTACTATTCATTTCAGTTTTTAATAATTTCTGTAATATGTCTCTGCATTCTACACTGTTAATTGGCAAAAATATGATTAAATGTGAATTGTCATTTTTAGTGATAATTAGCTATACTAATTTTTTTAACTGTTTATTGCTTTCCTTGGATTACACAGTAATGCTCGACTATGTCAAAATAAACCATTTAAGCATTCTTTGTATTTTACATCTTCAACCATAATTGTTAATTTGTTGTTGTGTCAGGTACCTTGTTCTTGCTAACATGTTAATGGAGTCTGAAGTAAATCCATTTGATGGGCAGGAGGCTAAGCCGTAAGCCCTCTTTATTTTGTTCATCTATACTGTACTTCATTTTTCAGTTATCTTGTTTCTTGATTCAGTCCCTCTAAGTTGATGATGGTTTCTACCTCTTTTTCTGGTTTTTACCTAACATTATTTATTGCAGATACAAGAATGACCCGGAAATTTTGGCAATGACAAATCTGATAGCAGCCTATCAGCGAAATGAAATATTGGAATTTGAGAAAATCCTGAAGGTACTTGTTTTGAGTCTCGCGTTATCATATGTTTTTTCCGGTTCGACCTCAACATATTTATCTTATTTTTCTATCCAATATTTTTTGGAAATGGATATTGGGTATTTTTCTTTCCAGAGTAACAGAAGAACCATCATGGATGATCCATTTATCAGAAATTACATTGAGGATTTGCTAAAGAATATCAGAACACAGGTCTTGCTGAAACTCATCAAACCATATACAAGGATCAGGATCCCATTTATATCTAAGGTAAATAGTACTTACTTACAGTACAACTGCATTCCAACTTCAGTTCTCAATTAACCCTTACTCCAGCCCATCAAACAAGTTAATGAAATAAAGAACTGGAGAATATATAAAAATAATCCACTTACCGTTGACAGCTATTCCCTCCGGTATCAGGTTTAAAGGTTGATGGTATGTTGGTTAAGAGCCTGCTGCTCATTGTGAATAGAATAAGACGAACATTATTTTGTGGACTGCCTCTGTTTTTCCTTTTTCTTACCCCTTTCCTAGTTACATTGTAAAGTTGTAATGATTTGAAAGTTGTTTTTGTCTTTTCCTTTCATTAGTAGTAATATTTGTTTAGTGAGTTGAATTTTTGCGAGGCACTTGAGTTATGACTGATCTAATACTTTTGTGCAATATAATATATAACCGTTAATTTTCAGGAACTTAATGTGCCCGAGCATGATGTTGAGCAGCTACTGGTGTCGCTTATTTTGGATAACAGAATTCAAGGACACATTGATCAAGTGAACCGGCTCTTGGAACGCTCTGACAGGTCAGTTTATATATTTTAATTCCTTTTAACTTGACTGCAAATTTGTGTTTTCAAAACCTGGCATTTTATTAACGTTAAAAAAACATTGTTCAGGTCGAAAGGAATGAAGAAGTATACCGCCGTGGATAAATGGAACACACAACTTAAATCTCTTTATCAAACTATCAATAACAGAGTTGGTTAAAGCATAGTGCCCGGTGTAAGGACTACCTATTTTGTTGCCCTGGCTTGCAGTTTTGTCATGTGAATTAATATATAACCTAGGCTGTATGGAGTTTGGGGTGTATTCCTCTCAGGTGGAACCATAGTGAAACTGAACTTGTGATTCTTATTTTACTTTATGAAAATATATAATTGTTTACAATTGATGATTGCGAGCATAATTATCATTTATTCCTTCTTTCTGTTATTATTTCCTCTTATTAGAGATTCATAATTACTGGCTTAGGTGGATCGATTCGATCTACAGATTTAGGGGTGTGGATACTATTTTTCTCACAACTCTATATTTTTTTGAGTTCATTGTAATATGAGAAATTATTCATATTCGATTCAGGTGGTTCAATTGGTACATTCACTTTGTTTAGGGTTTTAGCTGTGATGGGCACTCACCTAACATAAAAATTGCCCAGTCTCAAGTAGAACTATTTATTGTTCACCTCAATAGCACCTTACTTGTCGCCCGAACAAACACTAACACAAGATCCTGTTGCATGTGAGGGCACATAACCTCATACAGTCATAAGCAACCCAACCAACACCCTTTGTGTTGAAAAGATCCATATGTTGCCCACCTGGTCGCAATTGATGGCAGCCGGAAGGTGATTGTTTGCTTTTTGGTTGGCTCCTCCTATTCTTGTTATGCCATCATTTGGTTTATGGGTTGCTGTTCCTCTTTTGATCCTAGTTTCTCTAATTGTGGAGACTACTAAGGAGTAAGGATGTTCCCAAGCACAAGAATAAATCTTCTTGTTGAGCCTACAAAGCTGATAAGCCAGGTTTTGATAAGCTAACTTACTCTAAATTAATACTCCCTCTGTCCTAAAATATAAGAAAATTAGTCAAACAAATTGATGTATTTGAATCAAATTTTCTTTGACTAATTTTCTCTTATATTTTGGGATGGAGATTCCATAACATTTAATGATTACGTTCTCAAAAAAGCCTTGCATCTTCCAACTTACTACTATAATTTCTTTTTTAATATAAGTGCCCTATAATTAAATTGAGAAACCAAGAGACACTCTCTCAAAATTGTTACACAATCCTTAACGATTTCGTTGACAAATCATCGGAGCTTGATCTAAATTATTAACTAAGGAGGTCTCTTGTTCTCTACCATTTTCAAGCCACCTTATTTTTGTATCTTGAATAGGTAGGTATTCTGAATTAAGCTAAATACAACTTTTCACATTTATACAATATACTATAATGTATACCAATATCAAATTATCAATATTACAATATAATACTGTACACAATATTACAATTCTATTACAGATACAAGCAAATAAAAACGAGCACATCAACTCTCCTAAACTACATAAGCACACAACTCTTGATATGTATGTAACTAAAAATTTGTTTCAACAAAGTTCATGATAGATCCACCGTGCTTGATAAATAGATGAGTTGCAATCCTTCAGCAGCAACAGATAAAACGGAAGAATGACGTAAGTAGCCAAAACACAAAGCGGCAGAAAAATATGATAACCAACAAAACAATCAACCCTACCCAAAATATCGCATAATAAAGTATGACATTATATATAGTTTTATTAAGTGGATCCAATATCATCCACATAGAAATGGCATAGGCACCACCAGTGCAAAATACTGAGACACACGTTGCAATTATGAGCAACCACCTAAAAAACTTGTTACGAAGAGGAAATCCAGATATTAGGAACACAATTATTGTTTGAGAAACAGAGAAAGATATGGTACATAGAAGTATAAAAGCTTCATATCTATGATTTTGGGCATAAGAAATAGTCTTTTTGTCAAAAGGAAAAAACGTTTGGTCACTACTAGTAGTATTACCAAAGGCTAAAATTGAAGTACCAGCTTTGCATATATCAATAGCACAACCATCTTCAGGTTTTGTGTTTGATTGCCAAACACCTCCTGGTGGGTTAATTGCAATTTGGAAAGTTAAAGATGCAATAACTGTGGCTACCACCATAAGGGAACCTCTCATATTTTCCAAATAGTTTCCTTCATTGTTTTCATACCTTGTGAATTGGTTATTAGCCCGTGATCCTGGTGGTGTTAATACTTGTTCTCCATTCTGAACCACAACACCCTCCATTGTTTTCACTTTTTTTGTTGTTGTGCCTAGCTAGTGGTTTTCTTCTAAGTTGTGATGAATGATTGTGTAAAGGAATTTGGTCAAATATGAATGGCAAAGATAATGCATTTTAAGGGTACCTTCTGCTAAGTAGAACATTGATTGGGTTTGGGTCAGCTTTACTTAATTAATTTAATGCTAAAGTTTCCGCATAGGTTAATTAGAAGAATGAATTAGGATCAGATCAATATTTTAGAATATGTTGCAGTAAACGACTAGAAGGAAACCATAAGTAATTTAATCAATAGAGATTTGTAATGTAAGATATATAAGATATATACATTATATTATTTAAGTATATATGTATCAACCAGTGGAGTAGCTACATGTACTAATAGGTAGCTTTGACTGCCTCAATTATTTTTATGTTTAACTATCCCAATAAATTAGTAAAAAAAAATGTATACATAGTTAATTATAGATGAATTTGACTCTTTTGAATTGTAATCGAATTCAATTTTTTTATTTATTAAATAGATATTCATTTTTTTTGTGTTACTTAAATTAATATTTTATGTAAGTAATGTTATTGTAATTTTTTCATTACAAATTGAATTATTAATTTAAAAAATATATTTTATTTCATGATAGTTGTCCACCTCGTAACGAATTGGCTAATTTTGCCACTAAAATCAACCTATACATTATTTTATTTTTTTGACAAAACCTATATTGTTTTTGATGAATCTAGACCAAATAATTAAGAGACTTAAGGATTGTGTCATACACTCATACTATATTGTTAAAACCTAAATATAACAAACAACATTTCTCAAAAAAAGAAGTAAAAATCTATATACTTAGAAAAAAAAATTGATAACTTTTTTATTGAAAGCGAAAAAAATTTGGATGACTTTTTTTTTAATCAGAAAAAAATTTCGATGACATTTTTTTTTTGAAATAAGAGCCTAACATAAATTGAGGGAGTCACCAATTTTGAAGCATAATTTCATAACTTTTTAATACGGCCTGTTTGACAATTCTATGAGTAGGTAACCTGAATTAAGCTATAATTAACCTGTGCATTATATTAACAATTAGCGATTGTATTCAACTTCAATTCTTTAAAATTATTATAGCTAACAGAAAAGTGTGAGTCAAGTGACAAACAATAATGTACAATTTGTGAATGAATAATACTATAATAAATACGGATTTTACAAAAATGCACCATTAGATTGAAAGTTTATTTATATAGATCACATTCATACAAATTTTTAAAATTATCTCTTGTTGAAAAAGATTTCAAATTATTCGTAAGTTTGAAAATTTTATTTTTCCAATTACTTATGAAATTGATTTTATATTATATTATTTAAATATTATGTCTTATACTTATGGTCGAGTATATATATAGGACATATCAAGTGAGACGAGATCTTATAATGAGAGATGAGAGGAATAAATATTAACCATTTGATTAAAATTAACGATTCAGATTAAGTTTCAGCATTTAAAATGCACTTTATTCATTTTACATGGAACCACTTCTTCTCCTTCTAACCTTTACTTCTTCCCGTTCGTTTTCTGTATCCTTTTTCAAATTTACATGGATGCAAACTAGACTACAAAAATGAAATCAATCGTGAATGAATTAAATTACCCAAATTAATCTCTCTTTTTCTATTTATTAATAAGAACAAGATTTATCTATAGTATAAACGCAAATATCTTTCTTCCATCTCCTTCACGATACAACAATGCTAAAAACCAACTATAGTGCTATCACAATTTTTCTTCTGCATTTTTTCTCTTAGACAATTTCGCAACGTTTTTTTGCTTTAATTTTCAAATCTGAGCTCCAATTCATTCTTTTGCTGTGTTTCAGTAAATTAATTAAATTTCTTTATCTATTAGTAATTGCAAAAGAATTCGACCATTAGCAGAAAAAAACTAAGAGGTTCTAATCAGATAGTCATGGAAGCTCATTTAAATTTGACAGAAAAAACGAAGAGAAACTAAATCGATTTAGGTGTCCACCTAAAACCCAATATCTGAATCGATGGATGTTGGAATTTAGGGACAATTATTTTCTCTATTTCATTTTAAAATCTGGGCTAAGAGTCGGATAACCTACAACAAAGAGATCTGGGCGTATGTAATGAAAATGGAGATATGAGAATGAGAACACAGAAAGGCGAAGACGAAGATGGTTAATATTTATTACTCCCATATCTCGTTATAACAAGAATAACGTTTTTATTGTACAAAAAAATACACTTATTATTGATAAAAGAAGAGAGAAGAAAAATTAAATGCAATTTATATTTAATTTTATGAGAATAAGTAAAATTAATACTTTGGAAAAGATAAATGTTTATTTTTCCCCTTATATTTTGGGACAAATAAAATGTGTTTTTGTTCTTTATATTTTGGGACGGAGGGAATATGAATTAAAATATTATATTAAAAACTATTAATGATATTTAAAATATGTACAAAATTTTAACAGCAAGTTTTTCTTTTTCGTTTCCTCTCCCTTAATTCCTAATCCTACCTAAAACCTTATAAGTTCAACTATGCAGCAACTTTACCAGAAAGCACTTACTATTAAGTCAGCAATTCCCCATCCAAGAATAATGGGGATAATCCATGAATGTGGGGGGAAAATGCATATGGGCTATGGCAGAGCGCCAGTGGGCTGAAGCAGCTACTGATTTCTTTGAAGCTTTCCATCCAGAGTAACAGAAGAACCATCATGGATGATCCATTTATCAGAAATTACATTGAGGATTTGCTAAAGAATATCAGAACACAGGTCTTGCTGAAACTCATCAAACCATATACAAGGATCAGGATCCCATTTATATCTAAGGTAAATAGCACTTACAGTACAACTGCATTCCAACTTCAATTCTCATTCTATAAAAAAAAAAAATTGTGTTTTCAAAACCTGGCATTTTGTTAACGTTGAAAAGACATTGTTCAGGTCGAAAGGAATGAAGAAGTATGCCGCTGTGGATAAATGGAACACACAACTTAAATCTCTTTATCAAACTATCAATAACAGAGTTGGTTAGAGCATAGTGCCCGGTGTAAGGATTACCTATTTTGTTGCCCTTGCTTGCAGTTTTGTCATGTGAATTAATATATAACCTAGGCTGTATGGAGTTAGGGGTGTATTCCTCTCAGGTGGAACCATAGTGAAACTGAACTTGTGATTCTTGTTTTACTTTATGAAAATATATAATTGTTTAAAATTGATGATTGCTATCATAGTTATCATTTATTCCTTCTTTCTATTATTATTTCCTTTTATTAGAGATTTATAATTACTGGTTTAAAATTGATACTATTTTCTCACATCTTTATATTTTTTTGAGTTCCTTATAATATGAGAAATTATTCATAATCAATTCAGGTAGTTCAATTAGTACATTCACTTTGTTTAGTGTTTTAGCTGTGATGGGCATTCACCTAACATAAAAATTGCCCAGTCTCAAAAGTAGTAGCACTATTTATTGTTCACCTCAATAGCACCTTGTTACCCGAGCAAGCACTACCACAAGATCCTGTTGCATGTGAGGGCACATAACCTCATACACAACCCAACCAACACACTTTGTTGAAAAGATCCATGTGTTGCTCACCTGGTAGCAGTTGATGGCAGCCGGAAGGCGAGTGTTCGCTTGTTGGTTGGCTCCTCCTATTCTTGCTATGCCATCATTTGGTTTTTGGGTTGCTGTCCCTCTTTTGTTCTTGTTTTGCTCATTGTTTTTGGTGCCCTTTTGTCATTCGTTCCTAGGTTCTCTGATTGTTGAGCCTACAAAGCGATAAGCCAGGTTTTGATAAGCTATCTTACTCTAAATTAGTACTCATTCTGTCTCAAAATATAAGAGAAAATTAGTCAAACAAAATTGATATAATATTTAAACCAAATTTTCTTTTATATTTTGAGATATAGAGAGTATTCCATTACGTTCTCATAAAAAGCTTTGCATCTTCCAACTGACTATAATTTTATTTTTTAATAAGTACCCTATAATTAAATTGAGCACCCAAGATACACGCACTCTAAATTGTTACACAATCCTTAACAAATTGTTACACAATTCTTAACGATTTCGTTGACAAATCATCGGAGCTTGATCTAAATTATAAACTAAGGAGGTCTCTAGTCCTCTACCATCTTCAAGCCACCTCATTTTTGTATCTTGAATAAGTAGGTAATTGCTCTGGACTGAGCCCGACAATAGTCGCACCCAGCACTACTATGCTCGACACGCGTGTTGCCCGAAACTACAATCCGTGTACTCGTCACTGGTACGGCATGTTTGTCGATTATTCATGCTCGCCATACGACTGCTCATATTAAAGGACTTTATGCTCGACGCATACGCGAGAGACTTTTGTACGTTACCAAATCATAACGGACAAAACATCGGGATAATGAGCATTTACTGCCCATTATGACCGCAAGTCAAAATCCTGACAGCCATTAATGGCAGGGACGGATCGTTTGCCTCCTCATTAATGGCCTTGGCCCAGCGCTGGGGGGTATAAGTACGCCTTTCCTCACAATGGCACAGGTATCTGATATTCTAACCTTGTACTCGCAACTCTTGCACTCACTGACTTGAGCGTCGGAGTCCCTGCAGGTACAACCCCCTCCTCCTGTGTTGACGGAGCAATACACGACGGAACTTTGGTGGCCACACTTTCTGATCAGGTGAGATCAGTGGCGCCGTCTGTGGGAATTTTATAGTTTCCCCGTCTTTTCTCAACGCTAAGACCAAAACTACCCAAAAACAAACCAAACATTCACGATGGTTGCTGAAAGTTCCTCCAAAGCAGCAGCGGCGAATCCCGCAAAGAACACCAACGCTGCCGAAACACCGACCCGAGCAGATCATCAGGATGAACAACTTCTCGTACACCGGGAAGAAGTTGATGAACGCGACGGCAGAATGACTCCCGTGACGGAGGATGAACACAGCGTTCAGGAGAAAGGTCCTGAACCCGACATTCCAATCGTTCAACCTCCACCAGGTACTGATGTATTGATGCTGAAAATCATCGACACAATGAACAGACAGACAGAATAGATGAGGCAACACGGCAAGAGAATGAATGCTCTCAAGTACTCCAGGTCCAACAGGTCTGTTCGCCACACGCGAGCAGACGCTAGCAGCAACAGGAGGCGTTCTCCCACTAGGTGTAGGACCAGGTCCCCTCGACCATCTCAGCGGAGAACCCCTTCTCCTCGCCACAGAAACCGTTCTCCCCCACGGAGACATTCTCCTCGACATGAAGAGATTGTTCGTCCTAGGGGACAACCCACTAGGCGACAAGAAGAGACTCGTCACCGGGCACAGCCCTCTAGGCGAGACGAAGAACAACCAAAGAATCCTCTATCAAGGAGGATCAGAGAAATGAGGCTTCCCTCGTCGCTGGAGAAAGTTCCAGCCTTGGACTTATATGACGGATCTGGAGACCCAGATGATCACGTCGAAAATGTCGACGCGATATTAGACTGTCGGGGAGCAACTGGCTCCTTGAAATGCAAACTGTTCCCGACCACGCGTACATAAGCTATGAGGAAAAAACTCTCGCCCAGAAACTTGCAATCACAGCGCTCTTTCTAATAAAGGGAGTGACGAGGAGGACATTCCTCTGGCATTCTACAAAAGCGAAGTGCCCGGGGGAGCTCCAAATTACTAGATCCCACTCCTCATCAGAGCCAAAATGGAGAATTTGGAAGTACGAAGAATTCTGGTCGACACAGGATCCTCTTGCGATGTCATGTATACCGAACTCTTCAACACCCTTCAACTGACCAAGCAACATTTGGCTCCCTATGTTGGATCCGACCTTCAAGGATTCAACGGTTCGACCACCAAACTTTGGGGTTATGTCAATCTCATTGTTACCATCGGTAAAGGTGAAGCCTCCAAATCTGTCAAAACGCAGTTTCTGGTTGTCGACTGCCCCTCGCTCTACAACTGCATCATCGGTCGGCCAACTATTGCTGAAATGTTCGCCCTGCCATCGACAGTCCACCTCAAGATGAAATACTACACTCTTAATGGCAAAGTCGCGACTCTGAACGGCGACATTGAATCTGCCCGCAAATGTTTTGAGGCTGCGCTCAAAAATCATAATTCTGTCAAGACTCCGAAGAAGGATAAAGCAAAGACAGAAGCTGTAAATTCAATCGACAACCCTGCCGATCTGGATGCTCGTATGAACGAAGATGTCCAGGATCCAGTAGAAACTGCTGTCCTGCGTCCCATCCCCGATGGTGAATTTGAAATTGTTCCCTTCGGTGATGATCCTGCTAAAGGCGTGAAGATTGGTGCTGGCCTCCCCGGACCTAAAGAAACCTAAAGAAACTGATGAGTGCGAGCAAGCTCTGAGAAACCTAAAGAAAGCGTTGTTAGAGACACCCGTCCTATCGAGACCAACGCCCCACGAAATATTATATCTCTATCTCTCCGTATCCGAGGAAGCTTTGAGTGCGGTTCTTATCCGAGAAACGAGTGAAAAGGACAAAAACCTGTTTACTTCACGAGCAAAGCACTTCAAGGCCCAGAGATAAGGTACCAACAAATAGAGAAAATTGCTTTAGCAATCGTAGTAGCGGCCAGAAGACTTCGACTTTATTTTCTCGCACACACCATCGTCGTTCGGACCGAACAATCCATCAAAGCGTTGCTTGGTCGACCTGATATGGCAGGAAGGATGCTGAAATGGTCACTCGAATTATCTGAATTCGACATTCGCTTCGAGGGACGAAAAGCCTTAAAGGCTCAAGTCCTGGCCGATTTCATCGCCGAAATGTCCCCCCATACTAGCAACTCCTCTCAATGGACGATTTTCGTCAACGGATCATCAAATTCCCAAGGAAGTGGAGCTGGAATCATTCTGGAAAATGAAGAAGGCATACTCATAGAAGTTTCCCTAGGACTTTCATTCCCGACAACAAACAACCAGGCAGAGTACGAAGCATTCCTCGCAAAGTTGAGATTACCAAAAGATCTTGACGCAAAACAGATCAAAATTTGCACCGATTCTCAATTTGTGGCGTCTCAAGTAACGGGAGCTTACCAAGCGAAAGATGAAAGCCTAGCCAAATACTTAGCGATAATAAAGGAGAAAATGACCCAATTTGAAAGTGTCGACGTACAACATGTTCCCCGAGAACATAATACTCGAGCAGACATACTTTCAAAACTGGCGAGCACTCGAAGGAAGAAGGGAGGGAATAAATCCGTCGTCCAAGAAATTTTGTCGAAACCAAGCATCGAAAAGAATAAACCGCTAATCGACATTCTTAACATAGAGGAAAAAGACAGCTGTATGTCCCTAGTCTTCAAATATTTGTCGAAAGGCGAACTACCATCCGACACTAAAGAGGCCGCCAAAGAAAAAAGAAGGGCTTGCATGTACACCATCCTCGACAAAAAACTATATCGAAGAGGATTTTCAATTCCTTTGCTCAAATGTGTCGAGGAAAGCAAAGTGGAGTACATTCTACTCGAAATACACGAAGGCCTAAACGGGCAACACCTTGGCGGACGATCTCTCGCGAGAAAAGCCTTAAGGGCGGGATACTATTGGCCGACAATGCAACACGACGCCAAAGAACACGAGAAGAAATGCCCAAAATGTCAGATACATGGACATATGCTTCACGCTCCGCTGAACGAGCTGAAGACATTATCCTCTCCATGGCCCTTTGCCCAGTGGGGATTGGACCTGCTAGGACCCTTTCCCCTCGCCCCTGGTCAGAACAAATATCTTATCATCGGAGTGGATTACTTCACAAAGTGGATCGAGGTAGAGCCCCTCGCCAAGATCACCGCTCCAAACGTGTTGCGTTTCTTCAAACGTAACATCATGGCCCGGTTTGGAATCCCTCAAGCGATAGTAACTGACAATGGAACTCAATTCACAGACAGAAAATTCCAAGAATTCATGTCAAAATTAAAAATCAAACAACACTTTGCGTCTGTCGAGCACCCTCAAACGAATGGACAAGCGGAAGCGGCCAATAGAGTAATCTTGAGACGACTAAGAAGAAGACTCGACGAAGCAAAAGGCTCATGGGTCGAGGAGCTTTACTACGTCTTGTGGGCTTACCGAACTACGCCACACTCGACCACTGGAGAAACTCCTTTTCGCCTAACCTACGGCACAGAGGCGGTGATTCCTGTCGAAATAGGAGAACCGTCGAGGCGAACGGAAATACCGTTCGACGAAGAGGTAAACGATGAACTCATACAAGAGGAACTCGACCTCATAGACGAAATCAGAACAAAAGCTTTTATCAAAGAGGCAACCATGAAACAAAAAATAGCTTCTCGCCATGACCAGAAAGCTTCTATCAAAAGGACATTTGAAATAGGCTACCTCGTCCTCCGTCGAAATCAGAAAGATTCTGCAGAAGGGAAACTTGCTCAGAATTGGGAAGGACCATACAGGATTCGCGCAAAGACAGAAAATGGTGCATATCAACTGGAAACCCTCACAGGAAACGAAATTTCGAGGACTTGGAATGGCGATAAGCTTAAACTATATTATAGTTGAAACTTAAAACATTATATCAAGGTTCAACAAAGGCTATGCCAAAACTATACGACAGTCGAGCATGCCTGCGCAACGGCGAAATGCTTATGTGCGAGCATCCACCGTAAAATTAAAGACAAGTCAAATCCCCGCGATTTACCTGTCTCGCACTCGCTAGGCGAAACTCCCAGCTCGCGATGGGAGGTCTTCGCCGTGAAAGTAGGTCTATAACTTCTCGACCCTCTTTCACCCATGAAAACTCGAACAAATAGTCGAGCATTTACGGAGTTCCCCTCACTACGTAAAACTAAGTTCACTGCCTATCTTCGGCAAAGATCCTCGTGGGCAGTGAACACGAGTCGTCGACTCACAATAATATAAAGTGCAAAGTCGTCAAAATAAAGAAAGCACGAATAAATACTCAGTAAAAGTACTTAGCAAAAATACTTGATAATTAAAGATATTGTCTTGATATTACAAACAAAAGGCACGCAGGCCATTACAAAATCAAGGCACGCAGGCCATACTAATTACTGGGCATTCTCGCCAACAGAGTGAGTCGAGGGAGAGTCTTCTTGATCCTGATCGGGAGTTTCAACAGCCATGTCGACCAATTTGTCATCCTTCACGACCTTTGAGCTGTCGACATGTGTCAAGTCAAGATCAGCCGTCGGGTTAAAAAACTTGACTTGGTTGATACCGTTCTGAAAGGCTTCCTCAAGACCTTTAATCAGTTCCTCGTCCTGTCGACGAATCCTAGCAATGAGTTCAGCCCTCGTCAATTGAGCGAACTCAGAATCGTCTTCAGGATCACCCTCGCCCTCCATGCCCACCTTCTCCCTTGACACTGCCAGCTCTTTCTCCAAGTCGGCAACCTCTTTGGACAAATCAGCGACCTTGCCCTCCAGCTCTTTGACTTTCTCTTCCGCCTTCTCCAAATTGGCGGCCATGTTAAGCTGCACTTTGTATTTCTCTTTGTAGTCGTCGAAAGCTATCTTCAACTGATTGAGCTTTGCGTCCTTGGCCGCTAGTTTGTCGCTCAACTTCTTTTTATCTTAAAAGTTGGCCGACTCCGACAGGTGCAAAGACTGAAGCATGGCCATAGCACTTGGAAGAGAATGATTAACTTGCTTTATCCTCTCTGCTCGGTCACTATCCTCCATCTCTCACAGAACCGCTGAGTCGTCGGGTGCAACTTTGACTTCAACAGTACTGCTCGATCCCCCGAACAAGGGAGGGAGCGAGATGTCCCCAACGGAACTGCTAGTTCCCTCATCATGAGGAATACTCGATGTCTTGCCCCTCTTCGAAGCGGGCTTTGGTGTCGGGGAAGGAGCCGGACGTTTCTCCCGATTCGACGTTTCGGTTCCCCCCGGAGGATCCAACTCGATAGTAACAGATTGCTGTTGAGCCTCCATCTGTTTGGCCGCCTCAGCTGCTTTCGCCGCCTTCGCCATAGCAAACCTCTTCATCACACCAGCATTGGACGCCATCTTACCTGAAAAAGACAAAGAGAAATACATTCAGAAACCATAGAAGCAAAGAGTACAAAATCTAAAGATGCGGAATCTAAAACAAGAAAACGAGACGATGACTAATGTCGTACTCAACAAATCCTTCCCCGCCGTACTACTCATACAAGCCACGAGGGCCTTCGTATCAATATAACGAACCTCCAGCAAAGGCTCCCCTTTATCATTTACGAGAGAATTCCTATCCTTGTCGACTTGATAACCCGGCTCAAAGGAGTTGACGAAGGTTTTCAATTTTTAATACGCAACGGAATCCTCTTCGTTTAACTGAGCCTTATGAAAAGAGAAGCTTCCCGGCTTAGCTGCGTAATGAACTCGCCGCCAAGTGAAAGGAAAGTTGTCATACAAAGACTTCTTAGGAGTCCCATCCTCCTCGAAAGTAGGGTTCCCCTCATCGTCCACCTCGTCACACATGGTCGCCATAGTGAGAAGGGCAGCTTCAGCCTTGGGCTTCACGATGTAATATTTCCTTTTGAAGTCCCGTACTGAGTTAGCGTACATGGCGAAGAAGCGGATATCTTGCTTGAAAGAAACCCAGCTGCACCGTTCCACCTTCTTCGACGCTCGTTGAACAGTGAAAATGCAGAAAAACAGAGGGATAGTAGGTGTGAACCCCAAATATTCGGCCACTAATTCAAAGGCGCGAATAAACGCCAATGAGTTTGGATGGATTTGCGAAGGAGCCAAACACACATGGTCGAAGACACACATCTAGAAAGCAGAAAAGGGCATCTGATAGCCCATCTTATGAAAGCAAACCTCATACATGGGAACACGCCACCGGGGATGTTCCATACAAATTGTGGCGCGAGGAGATGGGAGGAAAAGTCCCCACTCGTCAGGAGCAACCGTCGACTCAATGTCTCTAAAAAATGAAGTATTATCGGCGGGTAATCCAGCATATTTAGAGATAATCGTCCTGGGTTCTTCAGCCACCCAGGAATAATCTCTGTCGACGAAAGGGATCTCCGGCTCGCCCACAGCATTGTCGGAAACCGTTTGGTCGCTGTCTGTCATTGATACCTGAAAGTCGAGGAACAAAACAATGAATTCGACGAGGATATCAAAACAATTTCCGCTCATCAAATAGAAGAGCGAAGATGCGCGACCAATAACCTAAAGGTTCCGACATGCGGGGAGCGCAACGAAATTTTGCGCTCGACAATTCATCCAACCTTAACTTCCACTCGACACATTCATCATGCTCGACTTGTTCTTCCCCAAAACCCAGAAACATTCATCAAGTTCTTCATACTCAGAGCCATAAAATTTCATGTTATCTAGACTATATGATCTTCTAACTTATGGTTCGTTATTCTAGAAGCAGTTTATGAGTCCTAAAAACATAAACAAATACACAAGCATGAAGAGCAGAAACAGAAGAAGCAAAAATTGCCAACGAAAATAACAACAACAAATATCAGAAAACAGAAAACAGTGGAACCGCAAAAAAAAAATCCGCATGGAAAACGTAGAGAAATCAAAGGAGCAGGAACTTACTGTTGATAACAGAGAAGGGGAAATCCTGAGTATGATCTTTCACAAAGCAACGAACTCTGGGGCGGAGTGGAAGTTGAAGAAGAACGGAAGTTATGGAGTTAAGAGGAAGAAGAAGAAATAAGAGAAGTTGGAAAAAATGGGTTGAAAACCCACTCAACTGCATTTATAGCAGTTCAAATCTGAGTGGGAAAACCCAAAGGACGAGCGATTGGGCCTTACGCGCCTGAAACGAAAAGACGCGACCCGTTCACGCGCCTCAAAAACCGCGAAAAAACAGAGAGGCACTTGAGTGCGTCAGATCACAATTGACACGTGGCAGAAATCGAGAAAAAGCAGACGTCAAAACGTCACATCTATCCATTCGAAATCTGCGCACGTCACAAAATCTCGCGATAATCAAGACCACGCGTCACGCAGCGTCGTGACCCAAAGGGAAAGTAATTATCACCGACTTGACAACGTCGAATTATTTTTGGCAAGGAAATATTTTCAAATCGACATATCTGCGAGACGCTAAATTCAAATATTTATCCTCGACATCACAATCCTTTCGCCAACAGTTCACTCCTCGACACTTAAAGTCACCACTCTCTAACTCGAGAGTGGCGACTTGGGGGGCTTCTGTTATGGACTGAGCCCGACAATAGTCGCACCCAGCACTACTATGCTCGACACGCGTGTTGCCCGAAACTGCAATCCGTGTACTCGTCACTGGTACGGCATGTTTGTCGATTATTCATGCTCGCCATACGACTGCTCATATTAAAGGACTTTATGCTCGACGCATACGCGAGAGACTTTTGTACGTTACCAAATCATAACGGACAAAACATCGGGATAATGAGTATTTACTGCCCATTATGACCGCAAGTCAAAATCCCGACAGCCATTAATGGCAGGGACGGATCGTTTGCCTCCTCATTAATGGATTTGGTTCAGCGCTGGGGGGTATAAGTACGCCTTTCCTCGCAATGGCACAGGTATCTGATATTCTAACCTTGTACTCGCAACTCTTGCACTCACTAACTTGAGCGTCGGAGTCCCTGCAGGTACAACCCCCTCCTCCTGTGTTGACGAAGCAATACACGACGGAACTTTAGTGGCCACACTTTCTGATCAGGTGAGATCAGTAATCTGAATTAAGTTAAATACAACTTTTCACATTTATACAATATACTATAGCGTATACCATATATCAATATTAATTATTACAATATAATACTGTAAAAAATATTACAATTCTATTACAGATACAAGCAAATAAAAACGAGCACATCAACTCTCCTAAACTACATAAGCACACAACTGTTGAATAACTTTCTTGCAAATGACATAATTGTTTATATTAAAATATATACAAAGTTTGTACCCAAAAAAAATATATATACACAAAGTTAATTATAGATGAATTTGACTCTTTTATTTTAATAAGCATGAATTTTACTCTTTGAAGTCTCATCAAATTCAATTTTTTGGGGCCAATAATTTTGGAACTTAACAGGAGGTTTAATTTCAGGGTTTTTTTTAATATGGAGCCGGCTTGACAGCTCTATAGGTAGGTAATATGAGTCAAGGTAAATAAAACTTTTCACATTTATGCAATATAATAATATATACACCAACCAATATTACAATTTTTTTTACATCAAAAATATAAACTGCTACCGTCAATAATTGATCTCTGAATCTCCTTCTACTCAACCTTTATGTCCTTCAACTTTTATCACTTGAGTTGTCCTACGAAGCAACCAATATTACAATCTAATACCGTACAAAATATTACAATACTCAATTACATATACAAGCAAATAAAAACGATCACACCCTTTAAGCTAAAAGACATCAACTCTCCTAAATTACATAAGCACACAACACAACTCTTGATATGTATGTAACTATAAATTTATTTCAACAAAGTTCATGATCGACCCACCTTAAGCAGCGACTGATAAAACGGAAGAACAGCTTAAGTAGCCAAAACACAAAGCGGCAGAAAAATATGAAAACCAGCAAAAGAATCAACGCTACCCAAAATATCGCATAACCAATTATGATACGACTTATAGTTTTATTAAGTGGATCCAATAATATCATCGACATAGAAATGGCATAGGCACCACCAGTGCAAAGTACTGAGACACAAGTTGCAATTATGAGCAACCACCTAAAAAACTTGTTACCAAGGGGAAATCCAGATATTAGGAACACAATTGTTGCTTGAGAAACTGAGAAAGATATGGTACATAGAAGTATAAAAGCTTCATATCTATGTGTTTGGTCAAAATACTTTTGGTTAAAAGGAAAAAATGTTTCACTACCAGTAGTATTACTAAAGGCTAAAATTGAAGTACCAGCTTTGCATGTTTTATTAAGAGCACAGCCCTCTCCAAGTTTTGGGTCTGTTTGCCAAACACCTCCTGGGGGGTTGATTGCAATTTGGAAAGTTAAAGATGCAATAACTGTGGCTACCACCATAAGGGAACCTCTCATATTTTCCAAATAGTTTCCTTTATTGTTTTTTTCATACCTTGGGAATTGGTTATTAGCCCGTGATCTTGGTGGTGTTAATACTTGTTCTTCATTCTGAACCACAACACCCTCCATTGTTTTCACTCTTTTTTTTTCCTAGCTAGTAGTTTTCTTTTAAGTTGTGATGAATGATTGTGTGGTGGAATTCGGTTTAAATAGAAATGGCAATGAAAAGATAGTGCATTTATAGGGCACCTTCTGCTAAGTAAGTAGACTATTGACTGAGTTTGGGTCGACGTTAATTAATTTTGAATGCCATAGTTTCCACATACGTAATTAAATTTCCACATACGTAAGAAAATGAATGAGATATTTTACAATGGCCAACTCTACCATGCACAAGTTTATCATATTGTGTATGCTGCATAAGTCGTTGATGTTATTATAGCAAATACGAATTTTATAAAATCTACCGTTATATTGAAAGTTTATATTATATAAAATTAAAAAAAAAATGAAAATCGTTTGATATGTTATTTAGATCATCAAAATTAATAGTATTGAATACAAATCTATAAACTATTAATCTTAATGGATCTCAGTCACAACAACATGTCAAATGATTTTCATTTGTTTGCATAGATAATCTATATATATGATATAATATTTTAATCTAACGATGAATTTTACAAAATTTATATTCGTTATAGTAAAATCGGCGAACCGGGCATATTGCACAATATGATGTTTATATTAAGTAGAGATTTCTAATAAGCTATACATTATATAAATACTACTATATACGTAAAATCAACCAGGGGAGCAGCTACATGTACTAATAGTAATAGGGTAGCTTTGGCTACCTCAATTATTTTTATTCTAACTATACCAATAAATTAGTACAAAAAACTACATAATAAAATATATTAAGCTACTTCAAATAAGTTTATATGTCAACAAATAAGAGAAATAAAAATATTCAAAAGATTACCACTTATTTGATAAATTTATTTCGTATTTCGTGCCAAACAATCATACCTATAACTTTAAAAATGTTTATATTAAAAGTCAAACTTTAAACCACAAGTGTGTATTAGAGTTAATTAAGTCCATAAAAGTTTAATGAAACAGTGATATCTCAAATTGAAACTACAATTTTAACAGCTCAAATTCTAAAACCGTGTAAACGTAGCACTCAAGTCCACGTTTGATGTATTCAACGATGATTCTTGTCCTTAAAAAATGTTTGGTTTCTTTTTTATAGATAAAAAAGAGTTTAATTTCTATGTAGCAACACCACTGTGAGATTTTTCCACTTTTGTTTCTTATGTTTTTTGTGTTCTTATGAAGACTTGAGAATGATATAGTTATCTTCATGGGAAGGGCTCATTAAGCATCTGATTTTGAGTTATTTCAGTAACAATAGCAACATATTGTCATATTCCAAACAATGCGAAAAGTCTTTCGCTTTAGTCTCTATTCCAAACAATGATCGACATGAATTTTTCTCATGTGCAAATCTAAACCATTAAATTTTTATCTTATTTTTAATTTTAGGTGTTAATGATTTCCGTAAACCTCTCCTCTTCAGTGACTGAAGAGGATTCAACCTCTTATTTCTTCCATCCAATTTCCTTTGTCGTTTTCATGTGTTGATTCTTCTCATTCACAACTCTCTCATTCACAACTCTCTCCGGGTTTTATTTCTTTGCCTAGCTAGATTTTTTTTCATAGACTAATTGAATCGAACTTAGAGTTTACAAAACTCGCACGCAATGCAATAACCACTTGTACTAGACTTCAGTTGTCGTGTGGTTTCTTGTATATATGTTTGTACTACTTGTTAATATTTAAGAAATTGTTCATATTCAATTCAATTAATTCAAGTGAAACATGCATGATTAGAGTTAATTCATGTAACTTTATTTTTGAGCTGAATAATAGTACAAACTACATGAAGAATCATTATACTCAAACACAATTTGCATAAAATTCAAATACCATCTTCAAGATTGTGCTATCTCTATGATCTCATCATTTCCCTTGTTGTTTTCCACTCCATTTATACCTTTGTCTCCATTGGTACCATCAACTTCTACCTTGCTTTCATGCTCACCAATTGAGACACCAACTTTTGGTTGGCTTAGGATTTCTGCAACCCAATTTTGCAACTGACCCGTAGATACTTCATCTGTTTGAGTAGGGCAAGAAAAGTTCAATGTATAGTGAATGACTCAATGTTTAAAACAGTAGTTTGCTGAGAAAAAACACTCAAACTTAAGACTTTGTTTGGATAAAAACTTAATTAAGCAGTTATTGTATAAACACTTATCATACAAGGGTTAATATGAATATATAAGTTATTTCTTTAACAAAATAAACTCAACTTATTTTCATATAAGTTATATGTTGTTTCCATAAGCTATCTTTAAAAGTGTATTGGGTCGAATTATTTCAACTTATCTATTGGCATAGATGCTCCTGAAATTGTTTGGGAGAACTTATGACATGTTCATAAGCACTTCAAGATAACTTTAGTTTATCTTTTATTTTAGACATAATTTATACATATTTGCTTATCATGATATGCGTTTATGCTATAAGTTGTAAATTAAGTTGCTTTTCCAAATAGGCATGTTTTGCATAAGTTTTTTCTCTAACATATAATATATACTACATATAAAACATATGCAAGTAGCACATAGTAGACTAGACCCCATGAGAGTCTATATTATATATCAGAAACATCAATTATTCAATGTATATAAAATGTCCATTTAGCTTAAAATAGAGACCGGAGGGAGCATTACCTAATCTTGGGACAGTGTGACCTTGAGGATGCCTTATTATAAGTGGTTTGTCAAATGCAGAGGCAAGTTCCTCAGAAGGAATTTTCAACCAATCTTTTTCACCAATAAAATGAACAGATTTAGCTTTGATGGGTTCCTTGTAAGCAATATCACATATACTAGGATCTCTAAATTTTGATCCAGATATTGATACCAAAAACTTTATGGGTGGATGCTCCTTTAGCAATTTTCCCTGCAGTCAATTCATTATGTTGATTAATTACTCACAATTTTGTGATTTAATTGCAATTATAATTTATAAATCAAATTACAATTGTTGGTACTTGCCTGTGCTTGATAACCTATTAAAAGTGCTGAAAGTGTTGCACCCTGATTTCATACAAAAGATGGAAGAAACGAAATTCGATTAGTTGCTATACATGAATGAAGTTCAAATGTGATTGTTTTTACGGACCAAATTGACCAACAGAAAACACATTTGAGGATCAAACTAACTAACAAAAGATCCACATTAGGGCCATACTGACAAACATGAGACACATTCTCGGATATTTTTATAATAATTTTGAAACATTCAAGGACTATAGTGATCGACAGCGCCTTACAGGTTTAGTAATCGAAATAACTATTTATTCAATCGTAAATGTTTACCTGTGAGAAGCCAAGGAAACCATCAAAGGGACCATTGGCTATGATGTATTCAGTTAAGTATGAGATGCATTCATCCAAGTTAGTGTACTCAGTGAAATCCTGAAATCCAAGAGTTATTGTATGTTTAGTTAAACTCAAAATTTCTTTACTTTTAAGGAAAATAAAGTTTGATAAATTAGTTAGGATGATCTATTTGAAATGAAATAGCAAAATGTGTAATATAGATCACATATATTAGTTATTCATTAATGAATCTAAAAAGTGATTTGTTTCTTTATAGTATAAGAGCCGGAGAGAGTATAATATTGTACCTTGTCGAATTGAAACCACTCAAAGTAAGGTGGAGGAAAGATGCCTTCTATGTCAGATTTCCCTCCGGCGGGAAACTTGCCATCTGGGAATTCCTGTCAACAAAAACAACTTATTTGGTTCTATTGCTTTCATCTCTACATTTGTTTCACTTTATAAAAAAAATACTATAATTTAGCTATAAATTACTATAGTTAGTGATCATTGATCAATCAAAGTTTTAAATAGTAGTCGCATCGTGATCTTTGATTTTGCGAAGAATTAGAATCATGTACAATACTAATTAATGAATAATACAACTTCAATCACATTGCAATTTCAAAGATATAAACGAAAAACATTAATGTCGCAGACTTGCAGTCTTTATTTTTTGGTACATCAAAAAGATAAATATTTCCACCTCCCCCTACTCAACTCATGTCTCCCTGCTTTTACCACTTGATCTATCCTATGGGACATTAATGTGGCAGTCTAAATCAAAGTCCAACATATCTACTATTAAAACATGAATATTATATTAGTGTATAGTAAGTAGTAGTTACCAAATGAAATTGAGAGAAAATAGAAGGATCCCATTTGCTGATTTGCTTTTTGATAAAACTGCCACTGGTTCTGAATCCATGGAGGCAAAGTATCTTCATCTTCTTTCCATTTTCTCCTTCCATATTGTTATATTTGTTTAATGTAATGTAATACTCAAAACTCAAAGTTGTTGGAGTTTTTGTAAGGGAAATGAGAACTGATGAGAGCCTCGATTTCTACCTACCCTCCACTCCATATTCAAGGTGTCCAACAACGACCAGTAACTCTTGTTGACTTTGTGGGTAGATGTTCCACGTGCAACCTTAACACTACTGTCTACGAGTACTTCTTCCTCAAATTTACCAATTTCATAAAGTGATGTTTATGTCTAATCATAAAATTTTGTTTGTCAAGTGGCATATGCATATCTAAATGACTAAATCTATGCACATGTTATGGATTTTAACTTTTATTAACAACTTAGTTCACACAAAATCTAAGTGGCGTAGTTGAGCATTTGAGGTTTATCAAAGTTCAATTTTCACCAACTATCACATTCTTTGAAGTGTCTTTAATTTAGGGAGGATTAGTCACTGCGTTCGGTGGTGGATACACAGTCTCAACAAAAAAAAAACTTGGTTCACACAATTAAATTAATTGTTAAATCATCTTTTCAAAAAAATACTATTAATGTTAAATCAGGTAAGGACCAACAAAGTGAGCGTGGTGTGGGGCACATGATATTTTAGAACTTAAACTTACATTAGTTATAATTAATTAATTCAATTTTAACTGTTCGCTAGTACTTTCAATGTTGCTGTTAAAAAAAACTACTTTCAATGTGATAAGCAAAAATGAGTAACATAAAATTGATGTATATAACCTCCGCAACTGGTTTTAGAGGGGAGTAGAATTAAGTCCGAATTCTAGTTACTAAGTTAAACATATGGAGTAGTAGTAATAACCTTCACAATTAAGTTAAGGTTGCTAAAAAAATATGTTTAACTTAGTTGGTAGAGAACATTATATTATATGTGGAATTTTTTAGCCATTAGACAACTTGACCAAAATAAAAAAAAATATATTGTGTGAAATAAAGATGAGAACCTATTGAAATACTATTAAACTTTTTTGAAAGGCATGAATTATATTTTCCTAACATAGCTATTGTATATAGAATTTTAATGACTAGTCCGTCACAATTATTTCACTAAAATGACTCGTTTTATATAAGGTATTATGCTGATATTGATTAGAATATGAATATTTTTTATGTTAGTTTTTTTTTTGTCAGTTTTTTATGTTAGTTATGAAAATTATTTTTTATGTTATTTGTAGTTTAAATTAAAGATTGTTTTGAACTTTTTTACATTTTTTATTAAAGGTCCATTTTTTATTTTTGAATAAGGCATATGAATACTCTGAACTGGTTCTGTTTAAAATAAATGGGGCATAAGGTAGTAACTCTTATAAGCATTTGTTAAAATACACCTTCTAATATTTATTAAAGTGTGCGTTAACAAGATTACATACCGTACATTTTCCTTATCGAAAAAAAAATATTGTACACTTTAAAAAATATGTCGTTAAAATACACCATAACATTTTTCTTTTATTTGAGGAGAGATTTGTTGACTTCAAGAGTAACTCTGATATGAGTAACTCTGTTTAATATCTAATTATTCACGATAAAATTTATCGACCAAACCGTTGATTATTATCACTATATATTAATGATCAAATGTACATATTTTTATATAAATTCGAAAATTCGTAGCTATGCAATATAAGGATTGATATTTACTATTGATTTTTATCAGTTTATTATACGTTAATTTGAAATTATTTAATAATGTATCAAATCATTTTAAATTTTTATAAGAACTTGTAGAGTTAATATATTCAATAATTTTTTTTATTTGGATGGTTGATTTGATGAAATTTATTGTAAATAATCAGATATTAAGCAGAGTAACTTATATCAGAGTTAATCCTAGAATCGATGAATTTGTTCTCAAATATAAAATAATTTATCTTTTTGGTGAAGAAATATAAAACAATATTTAAACTGGCAGAAGCAACGGCTAGTTGGGGAGGTGAAAGCGACAGCACAACGGTTAGAACCAGCTGCCAACCAGCATTGCCAAATGCCAATTGCCCAACACCCGCCTCCATTCTAAAAAATTCACTATTCTTCTATTATTTTTGTGTTTACAAATTATATTAACTAGTACTTCTACCCGTGCGATGCACGAGACAAATTATAGATAGATTTTGCATTTTCTATATCAAAAATATTGATGGATGAAAATAACAAAAATATACATTGTCCATAATATTTTTCCAAAAAAAATATATCATCCATAATATCAAACAAAATATTACATGTCCATTGGTACAATAGAAATATATAAAATAAAATAAAAACAAACCGCCCCCAATAACTTTCCCATAAATGTAACAATTCTTTTAACAATGATGATAATGTCATTGTTCAGCAAAACTTTTCGAAATGATAATTGTCACAGCCCACCTGCATGTTAAAAAAAAGTAAACATGACAAAAATTAAAGAATTTTCAACCATTATTATAATATTAAGGTATAAAATTATTGGAGTAATTAAGAACTTTCTAACCATTATTATTTCATTCGATAGTAGAATCAACGAATGAACTAAATCTGTAAAGAAAAATTGACTGTATGAATAAAGTGTTAAATAAACAATGAAATAGAATTTGATATTAATTTAGCATAAAATAGGTAACATACATTGTTCATATTCTGGAAGACCTCCTTGTAAACAACGTTTGAAGTGTCATTAATGGCATTATCATCGTCGTCAGTGATAAGAAGTTTTAAACCAGCTCGTGAAGTAACTCTAGAAGCTGCAACATATGGCTAGCCGTGGGTAAAAACAGATTGTGGAAGGTAGACCCCAACATGTTTAAGAGATTGACCTTGACTCTTATTTATCGTCATTGCAAATGAAACAGATATAGGAAACTGTCTGCGCTCAAATTTGAATGGAATTCTCATGTCAGAAGGAGTCACTTACATTGGATAGTATAAATTAAATATAACCTATCAAAATATGAGTCACTTACATTGGAAATTTTTTGGCTTACACAACTGTAAAATGACTATTACCGACTTATCAGAACCATTATCAGTTAAATAACTGTTCATTTGTTCAGCATACTCGGCCCACAAAGTGCAATCAACATTATTCCCTCTGTATTATTGACAGAATTAGAGACAAATTTAATCAATTAATATCTACTTGTCTCTGATTCAACTTCTAATTGCATACTACAAATATAATAATGTGATGATAATTCAAAATCTTACTCCAAATCTTCCAATACAATATCCATTAGTTTGACTCTGATTCCTCTTCTAGTAGTTTCCTTCATATCAAACTTTTTAATCACATGGCCAATCACATCTGTCAAAATATGATAATATAAATAATTATGAAAAATTAAGGATTGAGATTAACTGAAAAGGAATAGTTGGAAAATCTAAATTTGAAGTATGACTAACCTATTGCATGTGTTTCATCAAGGCCAGACAAAATTAGAGGAAAAGCGACAAGTTTGAAAATAGTTTTAGGGATGGATGGTACTTCTCCAATCTTAGTACAACTTGTGGTTTTGGTAAAATTGATCTTATACTTATGATCTGTCATAATGAACTTAGGATCATGCAATCCAACCAAGATATTAGAAATAATATAGCAAGAGCCATCTTCAAGAATTGACTCGAAATCACCAAACAATGCAGGTTTTACTGAAGCTTGGATCTTTGAACACTGAAAAAACAACAAAGGTGAAAATTCAGAATTTGTAAGAATGTAGTAAATTAATTAAAAATCAATATGCATATTATAGGTAATAAACAACAAATGGAATACTCACTTAGCTGTCAAGCAAAATCATTTCTAAACTTGTGACAATATTGGGTTGATAATAAGAATAGGCTTTCCACAAACGAATTACACGAACTTTAATTTGCCAGTTCAATTTTGGAGGTACAATATCAGAAATCATACTCATAGGTAGTGTCATTCTGTATACAAAAAATACTGATAAGAAAAGGTAAAAAATACAACTTGCAAGTTACTAATAAGGAAAAAAAAAATCATTTTTGGAGGCACAATTCAGAAATCATTCTGATATGAACAAATACAAATACAAATAATGGGTTTAGTGAGTGTGAATAATCCATTACAAAAACATAATTACTCGCATACTTGTTTGTGAGTGTGAAAAAAATTGAAGAGGCACACCAAGTTAAACTCAGTAAAGTCGCAGAGAAAAAGAAAGAGATGGAGTGGTTGAAGAGACACGGTCGAGCTTCTCTGATATATGGTGAATAGGTTCTGAATTTTCATTTATTAATAATAGGTTCTGCAAATCCTTGAAAAGGGAAGAGATTTGTGTTTTACAATTAAAGTATTGATGAGAATGCAGATTCACGAAGAGGAAACGGAAGGGTTTAGTGGACCATCGTTTTTTTTTTTGTATAAAACTGTTAGTGATTAGTGAGAATAATTAGCTGGCAATAAATTAAGAAATACAAATAGGCATATATTTAGGCAATTAGGCGGCACTTTAAGTTAGGATTAGCTTTTTTTATTTTATTTATGAATACCAAGGTGAATAGATTTAGGCCGACTAATAGAGCATTTAGAGGGAAAATGTATTGTGTCTTATAATATTAAGGATTAATTTAATTCTTTACTTTATAATATATTCGTATTAACATAACACTAATTCAATAATTAGATGAATAGTATTTGGTGGGGCTCTCTTCTACCGACAAACTTTTATCTCAACTAGCATAAACACCATCATAAATCACATTAGGATATACTAAGTTATCATCTAGAATTCATATATACTTTAATTTGGACAAAAAAAAATATTAAAATTGTTACGACTATAGTTTGAATTTTATTCTCACCACTTTTTACGTGAGTTTTCAAAATAATTTGTCTGTTCGGATCAATGAAATATAATAGATCAAAATAGAGTGGAGCGAAACTAAATAGAGCGGAATTGAATAAATTTACCATTTTATTATTTGGAATGAACCTCTTAAAATTGAGGAAATTGAAGGTAAGTGGTAGTATTGGATGAAATGTATTTCATCATTATTCCATTCTATTGTCATTTTTATTATCCAAACAATGGAACACAAATTCATTCTGCTTTAAATCTTTAGACCAGTTATCTCATCCTTTGAAGTATCTCCAATTTAACGAGAGAAATAATCACTGCATTCAGAGGTGGATATCATAGTCTCGACAAAAAAAAATCATTCCATCCATTTCCATTTAATTCAATCACATTTTATCAATCCAAACATAGCATTCCTTTGTCTACATACAAAAGAAAAATATATGTTACGATTTATTTAGTCAAAATCTTGTATGACACTACTTTAACCTTTTATTATAAAAAAATAAACATATTTTTATATTTATTAAAAAAATCTATAAACTTATATCAATTAGTATGTACATTACAATATGTAGAGATCAAGTTAAAAAGTGTACTTATTTTTTATGTGTCAATTAAACTCATTAATATTTGTCTAAGAAAATTTAGTTGAAAAAAAATCTCATTCGTTAAAGATGGACGATTAAAATAAGTTGTTTATCTAATTCCTTCACCAAGCACATCAAGACTTCAGAAAAAAAACATGTTTTATTGTAAGAGAAATCGTCACACACTTCAATTAATATTAGTCACATCACTCACTTATCTATTTATTTTAATTTTTTTTATTATTAATAAGTAAATGAATAAGAAAAAAAGGTAATGTGACTAATTTAAATTGAAATGTGTTATAAGGGCCCGTTTGATCTGCAAAATGAAAGTACTAGACAAAACAATACAAGACAGTACAAGACAGAACAACACATGACAAACATTTACGATATTGAACAAATTTTGTCTTGTACGATACTGATGGAGAAAATTTTATTTTAGTGATTTACACAAGTTGTGCTGAGGACAAAAAGTTATCCATTGTTCAATAGAAGACAAAAATATCTGATTTTGTCCAGTCTCAATAATAGTTTTAAAATCAAATACATTACAACGAAAGTTACACTATCAAATCATTGTTTTTTAGCAGATCAAATACATCTTAAGAATCTGTTAAAGAGTATGACCATAACATTTATCTTTTACTACAATCATTTATAACTATTTTTTTTACTAAAATTAAAGTAAATCCATTAATTATACCCAAAAAAAAAAAAGTAAATCCATTAAACTTAGTAGTTTTTGAAATCAAATCACTACTTCACGCTCTAACATAGCGCGTGCCATTTTTCCATTGAAGGGAGACACGAAGAAGAATCCAACGTCTATAAATCATGAAAATATTTGGCCCACCAACCAAACATGTCATTTTAATTCGTAATCTATAGACCTAATTTGTCATTAACCAATTAATGTTATTAACTAATCCATCCATCCAAATCCATAAACACTTTTTTTAGAGAGAAAAATAATATCACGCGAGCGTAGCTTAGATGGTAGAATATTACATTATATATAAGGGTGGATGTTTGATTTCCGATTATTCATTTGTCCACTTTAAAAGTGAAATTTTTAGTATTAACTATAAATAAAAGTAATGTGTCCTATATATATACACGTTAAAAATTCAATATATATTTTTTTTAAAATTGTGCATTACCCTTTTGAAGTTAAAATAATATTTTTCTCAATTCAAAATATTTTACTCAAAAACACATGTTAGCAAAACTTTTTTTAGTTAATATATCAACTTAAAAATTAACTAATTTGAAAGAATTAATCCCATTGTTAAGTAGGTCTATAAACATCAAAAAAATATTTCTTCTAACTCATTCAGTTAAAATTAAACTTTTGTATTACCCAATATCTAAAATGACATCAATAAAATTCAAACTTAAATCTTAAAAGAAAAAATACTCTGAAATTCAAAGCAAATTTCGCTCTATAACAACACTTTTTATGTACTAACAAATATACCATTTAAAAGAGACAACATATTTTTTCATTCATATTTAAATTGTCCGCGGAAAATACCCATTAAAAAAACATTTTTTTACATCCATATAAGTAATTGATTAAATAAATTTTGTCTTAATTTATTTTTCCTACCTTACCAATTTTTGTCTTAATTTAATTTATTTATGTATATGCCCTCAAATTTTCCACCAATCAATCATTCATTCATTGAGAGATCTCTCTCTCTTTCTGTCTCTCTCTCACTCCTCATTCTCTCTCTCTCTCTTCTCTCTTTTTCTTCTTGCATTCACGAAACTCTTCTCTTGTGTGTGAAAAGGTGAATCTTTCATCTGAGTTTTCTACTTCAATCATTTCAATTTCATTTTACTTTTCTCACTTTTCTTCATTTTGTATGAAACTCTGTTGAATTACACCAAGGTGACTCTTTTTTCATTTACAATTTCAAAATTCGTGTTCAATTTCATGTTTCAATTGTACCCTTTTGATTTTTCTCTACATGTTTCAATTTCATGTTTTGTGAATGATGCTTTTCCAATTTGATAGTTAATTGATTTCTTTAGTGTTGGATTAAGAATATTGAGATTGTGGGGTTTCCATTTTTCACATTAGGGTTTTGCCCTTGTGATCGACTCTTAAAAAAGATGGTTTTTTTCTGTCTCTTTTTCATAATTGAGGTTAAAAATTGATTCTTTATTGTATGTTGTTGTGTGTGTGTGTGAAGGGTTTTGTTAGAAATGAGATAAATTTAGGTCAAGCTCTATGTGAGTTGATTTTCTTATATGTATGGTGATTTGTTTCACAGGGTGCTTCTTATGATAGGGTTATAGTTCTATAGCAGATTTTGTATAGAAATTTTTGAACTTTTTGTTTTGTGGTTGAAGTGTCTGCAAATTGACTTAACTTTGGATATCATGATTATTTTAGTTTTGTTGGTTTTTCTATTTGAGATTATTGATCTATCTTATGATTAATAGTTCCTTGTACTTCAGATTCTAGTTTTGTTTCTTGTCTGAGTTTCGTGATTGTGCGATTTGATAAAACGATATGAGCTGTACAAATTTCTTGTGGAGACATTTTATCTTATCTTAATTGCATCGTTTGTTTTGTGCAGCAAATTTGTGGACTCTGTGAATTAGTTCGGAAGCTACTCACTCCTCGGTGACAGAACTAAACAGAGAGGGTTACCTTGTGTTGCTGATGGTAAGCATTTATTTACTTATTATCTGTGCTGTTTTATAACCGATCACGCGTAATTTGCTAATTTAATATGAATTAGATTTGTCGTGTAGTTGTTCGATTCCATTTTGGTTCAGTAACGGCATATTCTGATATGGTAGTTATGATGCTTTTGTTTTAGGCCACTAATGAAAATCTTCCGCCTAACGTAATAAAGCAACTTGCGAAGGAGTTGAAAAATCTTGATGAAACGCCTCCTGATGGCATTAAAGTTGTCGTGAATGATGATGATTTCTCAACAATATATGCCGACATTGATGGGCCAGGTAAGTTATTTCATTTTTTAATGTAACGTTCGACATTATGTAAAGACCTTAAGCTGAAATTTTGTCGTTTTATGTGTTTTTATAGCTGGGACTCCTTATGAGAATGGAGTTTTCCGCATGAAGTTGCAACTATCTCGTGATTTTCCGCATTCTCCTCCTAAAGGTGTGTTATAATAGAAAAATATTAGTAATTTTCTTCTGAAGTTTTGAATTGTTGTTTGTGTTAAACTGCTTTGTGTGATGGAATTTATTATTTTATTCATCCCGAAAACATTGTTTGCCTTGTGGTTCATGATTTTCTCCACTTTTTTCGGATTAAAAGAATCCCATATATGTGTTTCGTGCGCTGTTAAATAACTCTTGAAGCAATTGAATTTAATATTGCAGGATTTTTCCAGACCAAGATTTTCCATCCAAATATCGCAAGCCATGGAGAGATTTGTGTCAACACACTTAAAAAGGATTGGAATCCTAACCTTGGGCTGCGACATGTCCTTACTGTAAGCCTTACTAGACATTCTTTGATTATCGATTCAGTTCTGGTTGATTAGACTTTGCATTTAAATCAACATTGTTTCACATAATCCGCAGGTTGTTAGGTGTCTATTGATCGAACCGTTTCCAGAATCGGCTCTAAATGAGCAGGCTGGTAAACTACTGCTTGAAGATTATGAGGAGTATGCTAGACTTGCCCGGTGAGTTAAGCCAATGATGCTGCTCCTGTCAATTTATTTCTTGTATAGGTTGATCTGTGGTTTTGAGAAATTTTCTTTTGTTAAACTTGTTGTATATGTCTTTTACACATCTGATTTTGTAGATGTTTCCGATCCCGTGCTTGTAATTGATGTGCTTTAATTGTGAAATGCAGGCTTTACACCGGAATACATGCAAAAGGCAAGCCCAAATTCAAAACTGGAGCTATAACAGAATCAACTACTGCTCTGAACGTTGATCAGACAAACACCTCGGTGCTTAATGATGACATGAAAACCATGCCGTCAAGTGCTGCTCTGCCACCATTGTCAGTGCCCTCATCCACTGCAGCAAGAGGAGCTAGTCAGGATCATGCAGTGGGTGTTCTGACTGAGTCAGCTGTTAATTGTTCTACTGCTTCCGCAGTAGCTTCTGCTGCTCCTGCACCACAAAAGAAGCACATTGGAACTGCTAAAGCTCAGGCAGACAAGAAGAAGTTAGATGCTAGAAAGAAAAGTTTGAAAAGATTGTGATGAAGTTGTCCAATAATCAAACTTTTTTTATTTGATAGAAAGAAAAAGAGAGGAGGGAGGGGGCAGGGAAATGGGTTCAAAACTTGGTGTATGATGTGTGTACTTTCCAATGGAATGAAATGGGTGAAATTGAACTGTGTGTACTATTGATCTTTTTTGTGAAAGAAGACTCACCCTTATTTTTATTATTACTATTTGTTTTTTATTTCTCAATTTGATCTCTAGTTTCATTTTGTTTTTGTCTGGTAGTCTAATGGTTAGAATTTCAATTTTTAAAGGGGGATAAGTGGACGTATCGGGGTTTGAACTCCGGTTTATGCACATTAAGTGTAGTATCCCTACCAACTGAGGTTCACGGGGATATCACTATATAGTTTTGTTTATTATTTGATTACTTAGTCTCTAATTTTACTCAAACCCTTCACTATTATTCCATCACATTCATTGGGAACTTGAAAAGTCCACCTTGTACTTTTCCTCATAGGACATTTTATCGTTCTTATAATGATGCATCAATTACTTAGTGTGTATTGTATCTTCCTCTGTCCTTGTAATGGTTAGATGATACATCAATCACTTGAGGGATTACTTAGAATGATACCAATTACTTAGTGGTATTTTTCCTCCTAGGACATGAGATTATGCTTAGAATGTTACAAATTACTTAAGGGTATTTTCCTCAGTCCTTGTAATGGTTAGATGATACATCAATCAGTTAGAGTGTTTGGACTACACTACACCTCAAAGCTCATACGGTGGTTAGGTAGTTCCTCTAAGTCTAAACTCCAACCAACAACTAAAAAAAGTCACATTTCATTCACCATAAAGTTGTTGGTTTATTGGTATACATGTGGATTACTACATCATACGTATACATGGGGATGGGGATTACATCATACATAACACATAAAACATATCAATCTCAAAGAACATGGTCAAAATAATAGGGCATATGGCAAGAACATGGCACAATTCTTATTATAGTTTAAAATAAAACCAATAACATGTGGCACAAACAAGAGGTGGATAATTGAACCCCTTGTTATGAATTCGATCTTTGAAGTGTGTATGAAAAAATATTTGTTGGGAGAGGTCAACTCTTTAGATTGATCTCAGTTATTTTGATGGATTAATTTCTGCAGTTGTGGAGAGAGGATACCTTGATTTGCCAAAAAAATAATATCAGAATAAAAAGTATAATTTACAAATAGTAACTTGTAATAAATTGTTATGATATAATCACCATGTTCATGGTTTTTATGGTCATTGTCACTTCCCAAGATTGCAAATATCATTTTCTAAAATTTGACAAAAATAATTTTTCACGAAAGCATGCTCGTAGCAGATTTCATTCTCTTCGTTAGTGTCTAACTAACAAGACAAAATTTTACATTTCCATGTATAGAGGATTTTAAACTTTTTTTGTTACTTATGTCATGTTATCTTATTTTTTAAAATGTATAGACAAATATTTATATGGTAAGATATGATTAAATTCATGCATAAATGTCTTTTTTATACTAATTAATGATGCTTATGAATTTATCCCTAATTTCAACGGTTTCACATGGTAACTTCTCAAGTTTTTCCTTCATCGGTAATGGACAAAAATGAAATGATTCTCATGGAAAAGATTGGGTCCAAATAGGCCAATTGTGAAATCTTTTTGAGGCAAAATCTTCTTTGAAAGAAATAACTAAAATCAATGTAGGAAGAAAATATAAAGTTTAATTATATATTAAATATTTTTAACAATAATGATTTTTTATATACAGAGAAATTAAATTCCTTTAAAAAATGATAAAAAACGGAACATATACAAAGAATGTAATAAAAAATAGAGCCCGTAATTCAGGAAATTAAAAATATAACCTACAAATGGAACGTATACCATTAATTTACTTACATTACATATAAAATATTTCTAGGAAAAAGAGGAAAAACCTAAATATCTTTTTGGACATAATCCTTATTGGATGAAATAAACCAAATACCAATAAAGTATAAAATATTTTTTGCCACCATTACTTATAACTTTTCCTTCTCCATTTTTGTAAAAAATAAACTAGACGAAATAAACTCGATTTAACTTGCCATTAGGCCGATTTCATTGAACCACAAGAATCTTAAGTATGGCTTCGTTTGATAAAAAAAATAGCGGATAACTGATAAATTAACTAAATGAAAGTATTTGAAAAAATTAGCGCTTGAATTAATTTATAAATATAAAAGGATATAAAACGCTATAAACTAGTGGTAAAAATAAGCCAGCTTATCTAATTAGAAGAATTATAAAATGACATAAAACATTTTAAAAGAAATTCAATCAAGATAACAGTGAGTTTTAAGCTATTAAACTACTTGAAGTTATAAGCTAAATTATACTTAACAAATTAGCTTATTGTAGTTGACAATCAGACCCTATAACTAGCAAGCAGGGGGTTTCTCAGCATGACTATAGTCCATTTGCTTGTGCAGAAACAAACCAAAAGAGTAATACACCAAAAGAGAAAGAAAAAAAAAAAGTCACTTATTTAAGTTAAAAATGAAAAACAAGATTCCAAAAGCAGCCCCTAAATAATAATAGTAATGTTAAACAGTTAAAATGGCCCAACCTTGCACTCAAGGATTCCTTATGTTATATATTGTCCTCCAACAAAACCAATATGTGCTGAATTCCTATATTCTGGATTATATATATATATATATACTATGAAGTATGGACACAAACACATATACAACACGAATATTTATATGTCTGCATGATAAAAAATTGAAAAAAATGATATAATTCAATATAATCATAAATATCAGTATCGGTGTCGTCGGAAACGACGTGTGTCTAACACCAGGACACGCTTAATTCGAGAAGTGTATATTGGTTTTAGTATATATATATCCAACGTGTCTGCTGAGTTGTGTGAATTGGATTTCCTATGTGGGCAGAATATATAGCACTCCACATCTCATACTCATAAATCCACACTTCTCTTGTGGTTTTTCTTGTGCCAAAACAAGTCTCACACTTTCCCTTCTCTTTATATAACACCATTGAGTCTTATTCCTAGTAGCAACAAGCAACTCAAACATCTCAACAATCATTCATTAATTAGTATATCTTATATTCTTCTCATAATAAAATGTCATTTGTTTCCAGAGATGTTGCTTCATGGTGCAAGAATCATGAAAATGATCATCATGGTGTTGTTTGTTACGACTATCTTCCTACAGTTTGCAATGAAGGAGACGACGACGACGGTGACTACGATTATGCTCCAGCAGCATAAAAAACTTATCATCTGTGTGTCTCATTGATTTTGTTACTACTTCAACTAGCCTCTAGCCAGTAGTATCAATTAGTCAATTACTACTACACTTAAGTTTTTTTGGTTGTAACAATATTAGTGCTAATATATGTTGTTTTCTGGTTAATGATCCTTTTATGGATGATGTAGTTTTACTTATATGAATGCATGCTGATGACAAATGTAGTTGAATTGAATTCTTAATTAATGATTTCATTCACTTTCATATGTACGACTAGTTTTTGGCGTTTTAATATTAAAAAAAAGTTTGGCTATAAAGTAAAATGTCAGGTTCGCTTCAGCGTAATTTTGAAAGAAAATCGGGAGAAAACCATTGAATAACAAAAGAAGAAAACATAAGTGGTCAAAACCGCACGATCATAATACTTACTTAAGGTGTGGATACAACTTGAAAGACATAGATTACTAGCACTAGCAATCATCTACTTACTTTCCTTATTTTTTGACAAAAACTTGCATCACAATAATATTAATAAAACTTAACAACAGGTAAAATATTTATTTATATATTATCCCCTGCATATCAACCTCACATCTAGATCTAGCATACATTCATTCATATTGCATTACAATGATGAAATTGAATAACTGAATGAGAATTGATTAAAAGTTATATAAGGTCTATAGCATTTTGTTTTGGTCAAGTAGTCTAAACATGGAGAAATATGGAAATCCAGAATTAAACCCCGACTACTTCAATAATGTCCCCGATAACTACTATTTAAACTACACTTATAAAACTGGTCTATAGCATTATTAATATGATAAAATCGTTTAATCACTTAGCCATCAATGACCTTAACAAACTCATCATAATTAATTTGACCATTACCATCAACATCAGCGTCTTTAATCATCTCATCAACTTCTTCATCATCATCATCGGTTAGTTTCTAACATGATATAAGTACCACTCCAGTTAAACAGCCTGCTAGGGGTATAAGCGGATTGATCAGAAAAAAAATAATAAACCAACATTCAAATTTCAAAGCCAATTCAAACCGAGAAAAATCAATTTTTTGGTTAGAATAAAAAATTGAACCAAACCAATCAACAACCGATGTGGTTTAGCTCAGTTCTCAGATTTAATTTTTAGAAACCGAACAACCAATAAACCGAACCAATGGTTATATTGTTATCTATTTATTGAGTTTAGTCCGTCACACCAAAAACCGACCAAAACTTTTTTTTTTACATTTCACTTTGTTAATTTTACTTTTTTTTTCTTTTCAAATTGAAAATAAATTTAATGTTCTATATTCTAACTATGTATATATTTCAATTTATTAAAGATGATGTATTTGCGATTCAAGTGAGAAAAAAATTGAAATTTTATTTTAGTTGTACTTTGTTAATTTGATGTTGAACTTATGAACTTAAATTTCATATATGAATTAAATTTTATGAATTGTATTTCGTATTTGAAAAATTATGAAATTATTATTTTCAGCTTTGTTTAAATTGAAACAGGTATTTGAAAACCATGTCATTGTCTTTTCGTTTTATCTATAGTATTATGTGTGATTGAAAAAATAATTCAACTCCAATATGTGTTGAATTCCTATATTCTTGATTATATATATTAACTATGAAGTATGAACACAGACACGGATAGTGGCTGAGCCAGAAAGTTTATAAAATCCGGGCAAAAATCTCAATCTTAAACAAAAATTTCAATTTTACTTTTACAATGAAAAATTTCAGTTTTGGACAAAAAAATCTCAATTTCGTCTTAAATTAACTCTTAAAGATGTTAGTTTTGACTTAAACTAACTTTAAAATTAATATCAACATTTTTGGCCGGAGTCTGGACAAATGCCCGAGCATGCTGGGCTCTAAAACCGCCCTTGAACACGGACACTGACACATTGATATGGATAAAAATTTTAAGAAAATTATATAGATAAATATAATCATAAGTGTCGATGTCGTCTCGATGTGTCGTGTCTGACACTGGAACACGCTTAATTCAAGGACTTTTTGTGATTCTCAGTGTATATATATATATCGTGTGTGCTGAGTTTGTGAATTGGATTTCCTATGTGGACAGAATATATAGCACTCCACATCTCATACTCATAAATCCACACTTCTCTTATTGCTTTTCTTGTGCCAAAACATGTCTCACACTTTCCCTTCTCTTTATATAACACCATTGAGTCTCATCATTAGTATCAGCAACTCAAACACCTCAACAATATCATACATTGTCATTCATTTCTGGACCTACAATCCAAAACAATGTCATTCATTTCTGGAATTGTTGATCTATGGTGCAAGAATCACGGAAATGATCACCATGATGTTGTTTGGTATGACTATCTTCCTACAGTTTGCAATGAAGGAGACGACGACGACGGTGACTATGATTATGCTCCAGCAGCATAAACTTATCATCTGTCTCATTGATTTTGGTTACTACTTCAACTAGCTAGTAGTATCAATTAGTCAATTACTACCTACACTTAACTAGTTAATGATAAAGTGTTTTTTTGGTTGCAGCAATATTAGTGCTAATATCTGTTTTCTAGTTATGATCCTTTTATAGATGATGTAATCTTACTTATATGAATGCATGCTAATGACAAATGTAGTTGAATTGAAATCCTAACAAATGATTTCATTCGCTTTCACATGTACAACTAATTTTTGGCGTTTTAATTTTAAAGAAAAGTCATATGCTGACTATAAGAGAATTATGTGTCAGGTCAATAAATGATGTCACTTCAGCGTAAATTTGAAAGAAAATTGAGAAGAAACCACCAAATTAAAAAACGAGGAAACATAAGCAGTCAAAACCGCACAATCATAATACTTAAAGAGGTATACAACTTGAAACACATAAATTACTAGCACTAGCAATCATCTACTTTGTTTCTATTTTGACAAAAACTTGCATCACAATAATATTAATAAAACTTAACAACAAGTAAAATATTTATTTATATATTATCCCCTGCATATCAACCTCACATCTAGCATATATTCATTCATATTGCATTACAATGATGAAATTGAACAACTGAATGAGAATTGATTGAAGGTTATATATATAATATATGGTCTATAGCATTATTAATATGATGAATTTGTTTAATCACTTAGCCATCATGACCTTAACAAACTCATCATAGTTAATTTGACCATCACCATCAACATCAGCCTCTCTAATCATTTCATCAACTTCTTCATCAGTTAGCTTCTCACCAAGGTTGGTCATTACATGGCGAAGTTCAGCAGCCGAAATGAATCCATTCTGATCTTTGTCGAATACTCTGAATGCTTCTTTCAGCTCTTCCTCTGAATCTGTATCTTTCATTTTCCTTGCCATAAGGTTTAGAAATTCAGGGAAATCGATTGTGCCATTACCATCCGCATCTACCTCGTTTATCATGTCTTGTAGCTCCGCCTCTGTTGGATTCTGGCCTAATGACCTCATCACAGTTCCGAGCTCCTTCGTTGTGATGGAACCTAAAAAAATGTCATATAGAACATATCTAACCTATGAAACACCGACACAAATACGAACACTAGACACAATCGACAATAATTTGAGAAAAAATAAAATAATTGAACATAACCACATCTGTTGTTGATGGACACCAACAAATGTCAGACATCAGATACATTTTTTATATGAAGTGTCGTGCTATATATGTATATATGATAACGGATTTGAGGATTGTAATGTTTCGGCGGCTGCAATTGTGGTTGCATCTGACTTATATAATCACAATATTTTTGTAACTGCATTCATGGTCAATATTTTTACAATATGCAATGTTTTATAATATATAATCTCATCTGTTATAGAATTTTAAGATGTTTTCCCAATAAAGTTGAATAAAATCTAAATTATAAGAAATAATGTTACAATGTGAAATCTTGAACAAGAAAAGCATAAAAAATTATTGGAATGAACAAATTAATAAGATCATGGTAATAATGGAATAAATGTGAAAGAAATAATAATATAATAAAAAAGATGATAGATTAAAACATGCATACCATCACCATCTTTATCAAACAAGCTGAATGCTTCCTTGAATTCAGAGATCTGATCATCTGTGAGTTGATCTGCCATTGTGATATGTTGATCTTTCTTTCTTTCTTTCTATGAAAATGAAGTAATATTTCTTTTTCTTTTTTGATCAAAATATGGAATATTTCTTTATGAAGAAAGAGAGAAAAAGAAGAAAGTAAAGAAACAAAACAATATTGTTCCGACAAAACCTCCCCTTCTTATATTATATCTATGACATTAACACAACAAGCTCCACTATTTTTTCTTTACTATAAATAACATACATTGACTTGTTTCTTGTTTCACCAAATTTCACCCTATTATTCTAATTATTCTAAACAACTTTCAAAACTTCTCACAAATATTGAAATCACCCCACAACCACGCATGACTGAAACAACTTGATGTCATAACTTACTTCGAATCGGATTAATCAATTTTGTGGGTTGGATACCGGTGGAGAATTAAAAAAAATTGTATTGAAATTTGAAAATGTTATATCTTATTAGTGAATTCAAATTTTTGTTGTTGTCTTAAACAGTGTGTTTATTAGAAAATAAAGTCTTGTAACTTCTTGTAATTATGTCTCGTGAACTTAACTCAATTGGTAGAGACGTATTAGAGCATTATATTATATATCCAGGAGATGGGGGTTCAAACCCCAATCATTCCATTTATCCATCTTAAGGTGAAATTTTTAGTCACTATGCTTAAAATAAAATAAAATAGAAATCAAAATAAAAATAAAACAGAAAAAGGATATAATGTAATTACTTTGAACATTTGATAAAAAAAATAAATGACCGTAAGTTCGTAACATAATCAAACTCCATACAAAAACTATTTTTTGTGCGGTTGAAGTTGTCTATTGTGTATACAGTGTGGAGCATTAGGTACAGTAGACTCATCCATTAATTAAAATGTGACCAATTAAAGTTTTTTTTTGTTGAGGCAGTGACCAATTAAAGTTAATTTGTTATGATTTAACAGTCCAATTTAGCAGCAGAAACATTTACATCTAAATATAGATTATTAAAATAAATAAAATTAGTGAGCTGTTTGTTGAATAAATTTTAATTTTAAGCAACATTTTTTAAGACATGATTAGACGACTATATAAATTAAAATACTACTAGTATTTAATTAAGACTTTAGAAGGGAGAGGGAGGGTTATGAAAAGGAAAAAAAAATCGACTATATTATTTATTAAAGTAGTAGAAAAAAATTAGAGTTTAAAGAACACTTACAAAGAGATTTACATTTATCTTTTACCAAAAACTGTAGCGTTTTGCGATAATCGAATAGTCAAAAAATTTGTATAAAAAAAACTAAATAGTTGAATATAAGAATTTAATATGATATTAACTTATAATCGAACGTTATCATACTACTGATTTTGATCAATAACTTTTAACCTAAATATCCAGGAGTTTAATTTTATTTATTTATACTATTCTCCTATTTTTGAAATAAAATAAAATTTAATAAATATATATGATTTGATTTTGTAAGGATTTCATTTGTGTACATCAAAATTGGTGATGTTCTTCAAGTTTCTCAATAACACCAAGAACAAAATGTTAGTGGTGTTTTTATTTCTTTTAGCTTAATTGACATATTACTTCTATATCCTTAAAGATCCAATTTGTGTCTATATATATATTATATATATATAATAAGTGTCAAATTTATCTAGTTTGTGATGCATTTTATAAACACTTATTAACTTGATTTGGTAGAAACGTGTGATTTTTTCCAAAATTCACATGTTTCTATATATAATTATATATAATTGATAAGCGTCAAATTTATCTAACTAATTTGTGATATATTTCATAAACACTTATTAATTTGATATCCTAACATACATGTTATTTTCATCAGATTGATGATTTGAAACACATGATTTTCCTAATTTTTGTTTGTGTATATTTACACATATGAATTGCGGAAAAATCATATGTTTCTACCAAATCAAGTTAATAAGTGCTTATGAAATGAAATGTATAACAAATTAACTAGATAACTAAATTTGGTGCTTATGAAATGTATCGTAAACTAGATGATTAAATTTGACACGTACTTATCAATTATATATAGACACATTAAATTAGGGAATAATCACGTTTCTACCAAATCAAGTTAATAAGTGTATATGAAATGCATTAAAAACTAGATAAATTTGACACGTACTTATCAATTTATAGATACAAACACATAAATTGGGGGGAAATTAAAATCACATGTTTCTACCAAATCAATATAATAAGTGTTTATGAAATGTATCACAAATTAGATAAATTTGACGGTTATCCATTTTATATATAGACACATACCTTTCAAAAAAAATAGACACACATACAAATTTGTGAAAAATTACACATTTTTTCCGAATCATGTTAATAAATGTTTATGAAATTTATCTCAAATTAGATAAATTTGACACTTATCAAGTATCCATTGTTTTTATAGCTATAGAAGCTAAAATGACAGTTAAGCTAAAAGAAAAAAGAATATCACTAACATTTTGTTGTTGGTGTTTTTGAGATACTTGAAGAAACATCACCATTTTTCCATGTACACAAATTTTAATCCTTTACCAAATGAAATCATAGTCATTAAATTTTATTTTATTTCAAAACTTAAAATTATGAAAATAGTATAAATAAATAAAATTAAACTCCTAGATGATTAGGGTAAAAAATTATTGATAAAAAATAGTAGTGTGATATATATTGTTTGATTATGAATTATAATCTGCAGGGCACTTAGCTTCTTGTGCTTTTGCTTTATTAAGAATATATTTATTTTTGTTTGGCTTCTCAAAAAAAACTTATCAAATTTTCATATTCAATTGTTTGGTTTTTTCTTTGATAAAAAATTCAAATGTCTGATTATCGGAAGACAATAGTGATTTTAGAAGAGATAAATGTAAATATTTTTGTGCGTGTTCTTTGAATTTTAAGATCTTTTCTACTATAAAAAAAAAGAAAAAGAAAAAGAAATTCAACTATATTTATTTATAATAATAAAATAAATTTATATATTGTACCTTCAATTTAATGGTCAAAATTGTAAGGATTTTGAGTTTCTTAAATAAAGGGCTTAAAGTTCGATTTTTGACTCAAGCATATGAAAAAAATTAGTTTGGAGGGAACAACTTATTTTGTGTGCTCCAGATGTTATGTGATAAAGATTAATCAACATTGATGATGGTGAAAATTTTGTATCTATATAACACAAAAATATGGTAGTGATATACAATGGTTATTAGGATTATCCCAAATTTTTGCATAAATGAATACGATAATAAGGGTTATAAAATATAATTTGAATTAGACAAGGAATGTTCTTAATAATTTGATTTAAAATAGAAAACATCTAAGTTATAGATTATATGTCGTTAACAACTCATCAATCCTATCACCAACTTCAATTGTCTCTTTGTTCCATTATAAATATGAGTGAAAATATCAATGAAAACATATTAGAAATTAACAATGTCTTTTTCAAGTTCCTTTACTACTTTTTTTTTCACTCTGATTATTTGTTTGGTTATTTCTAAATGTCATGCTGATGCTAATGCCAATGCTAGCCAAATCATATCAAAACTTGTGATTGATGCTGCTTCTGGAAGGCCTATTCCAAACATATTTTTTGGAGCTTTTTTTGAGGTAAATTTTACATCTCTAATATGTTTTGATGGTTGTAAAAATTCCTAATTAGTTATTGGGTATGACAACTTACTATATCTTAAATCTTAATTCAATATATTTTCAGGAAATTAATCATGGTGGAGCTGGAGGGTTATGGGCAGAGCTTGTGGATAATAGAGGTGTATACTATCACTCTTGAAAATAAAAGTTAATCACTAAATGAAGTGTCCATAATATAGACAAGTTTTTATTTTATTTTATGTATTGTTTGATTTGAGTCCTCTTATGTAAATTATAGTGTTTTTTTCTCTTTACTTTAAAAATGCATCTGGTATGATTGAGAGATATTTGTTTTTGGGTATTAATCTCCAATAAATCAGCTAAAAATCAAATGACTCAAATACGATGGACAATTCTCATAAATGACACGTTGATTCTATATGACACCCAAAGTTCGCTAGACAAATGTGCAATGATTTAAACAAGAAACATATATAATGTAAACTTGTCACATGAGTTTAGCTCAATTGATTTGACATATTACATGAAAGTACATGGATCCGAGTTTGAACATTTTTTTAAGGAGTGATTTAGTTAAAAATTAATGTTTCAGGTTTCGAAGCAAGAGGTTCCAATGTTTCCTCAAATATCTGTCCATGGACAATTATTGGAGAAAATCAAACATCCATTATCATATCAACTGACCGTTCTTCTTGTTTTGAACGTAATAAAATGGCTTTACGTATGGATATTCTTTGTCAAGGTCAATCTTGTCCATCTGGTGGTGTTGGTATATCAAATCCTGGTTTTTGGGGCATGGTGAGTATTAATATTCTAACATTTTTTTTAGTATAAAAAAATTTATTTTAATTTATAGTTAATATTTTCTAATAATTTATAATATTTATCAGAACATTGAACAAGGAAAGAAGTATAAAGTAGTGTTCTATGTTAGAACACTAGGTCCAATAAATTTACAAGTTTCATTTGTTGGATCTGATAATGGTGTAAAATTGGCTTCATCAAACATAAGGTGATAATTTCATTTATAATTAATTTTTTGAAGCTACCTTGTATAAAGTTTAATTGTGAAACTAAATAATAAACTAATAGAGTTTTTTTTTTTACAAAACTAATTTAGTTATTAATTGATCAATTTCAGTGTTTTTGGACTAAATGTTACAAAATGGAGTAAGATAGAGACAACTCTTGAAGCTAATGCTACAAATCATAATTCAAGTTTACAAATAACAACAAACAATAAAGGGGTAGTATGGTTAGATCAAGTGTCAGCTATGCCTTTAGATACATATAAGGTATTTTACATTTCCATCATTATGCTAATTCAGTTATTTTATTTTTCAAAAAATAAATTCTTTTAAATATACTAACTTCAATATTAATCATCTTTTGACATAGGGTCATGGTTTTCGAAGTGACCTTTTTCAAATGGTTGCAGATCTAAAACCAAAAACTTTTAGGTTCCCAGGTATGGTATAACTAATATATCATTTTAATTGTAAAAAATAAATCACAATGATTTATTTTGTAAACAAAAAGAAAAGGTGTTGTTTCATAGACAATTTTTTTGCCATTGCACAATTTTCACATTTCAAAGTGGATTAATTTTTTTAATTAAATTTTGATATATATATATATATATATATATATATATATATATATATATATATATATATATAATAAATTTTATTTTTGGGTATAGGTGGTTGTTATGTTGAAGGAAATTATCTGAAAAATGCTTTTAGATGGAAAAATACTGTTGGGGCTTGGGAAGAGAGAGCTGGACACTATAATGACGTGTGGGGATATTGGACAGATGATGGATTTGGTTTTTTTGAGGGGTTACAAGTAAGATTTCTTATTTTATTTTATTTTATTTTATAAAATATTTAACATTTTCTTGTAACAAAAAAAAATAATATTTAACATTTTCTTATCAAATTGAATTTTTTAAATCGTTTTGCTTATTAAACAGCTATCAGAGGATCTTGGTGCATTTCCAATATGGGTGTTTAACATTGGTATACTTAATTTGTTCTCTCTAAAAATTCATTCTTAAGTCTAGTCATCATTGATTTTTTTTTTCTTCTTTCTAATTAATCAAATATTTTTTATAGGTATTAGCCATCATGATGAAGTTAATACGTCTGATATTTCACCATTTGTGCAAGTATAATATTCTTCACAATGTTTTAATTTTTTTTTAATTCTTATGTTTGTAAATTTTCATATTTATAGATATTTTTTTATCATTAATTAATAGGAAGCTCTAGATGGTATTGAGTTTGCAAGAGGTTCTCCCACATCACAATGGGGTTCTCTTAGAGCTTCTATGGGACATCCTCAGCCATTTGATTTAAGATATGTTGGTCTTGGAAATGAAGATTGTGATAAATATAACTATCAAGGTATACTTTTTTTTCGTTAATAATTATGAAGACATTGATATTTTTTTGTATGTATACACAATTCAAAAAAATTTGGTAATGTTGATTGATTGAGCAATCACAGTTTATTTTTTAATTTGTACTTTTTTATTGACTAGGAAACTACTTGAAATTCTACGAAGCAATAAAACGCACTTATCCTGATATTCAAATTATTTCAAATTGTGACGGTTCTGTAAAACCACTAAATCATCCTGCAGATCTCTATGATTTTCATGTAATAATACTATTTATCCTACTTCCAATTTTTACTGTTTATCTTACTTCCAATTTTAAAACTTATGATTTTGGTTTAAGCCACTTTGCATGCAATCCTTGTTAAATTTTTTTAAAAATTATTAGATTTATGCAAATTCTAAGGACATGTTTTCCCAGTACAACAAGTTCGATAACGCGCCACGATCCGGTCCAAAGGTTTGACTATTTTTTATAGTTATTTTTCTTATAGAAAAAATAATTTATTGATACATGAATTTTGCTCAAATTTTAGCATGTAATTTGGTACTATGTAGGCATTTGTTAGCGAGTATGCTGTTTGGAAGGAAGATGCTGGTGCTGGAAGTCTTTTGGCAGCTGTGGCTGAAGCTGCATTCCTTATTGGACTTGAAAAGAATAGGTTGGGTTTAATTTTATGATCTAATCTGAAAATTTTGTTGCAAATTAGACATTCTTTATGTTTAATTGTGGAGATAATTCTTTCAGATTTGTTTGAATAATTAAATGAGGGACAAATTCTCTATATAATTTTTAACATTAATGTGTGTTCAAGCTCGGATTTAAATTTGAATATCTGTTTTAAATAAGAAAAGACTACATGTATAATCTCATCTAAATTTTTCTGTATTAGTTTATGTTATTTTGAACTAAATTTTAACCATCTTTCAATTTTCTACAGTGATATTGTCAGCATGATCACCTATGCACCCCTGTTTCTAAACACAAATGATAGGACGTAAATTTCTCATGCTTTACCAAAAAATATTATCATTTATATTTGTAATCTTTTATTTTGTTAAAAATAATGATGAATTATTTAATTTATTTTCTACTATAGGTGGATACCGGATGCAATTGTTTTTAACTCTTACCAAAATTATGGAACTCCGAGTTATTGGCTCCAACAATTATTTATCGACTCTAGTGGAGCAACTTGGCTTAACTCAACTCTTCAAAATTCTTCTAGTTCAATTGTTGCATCTGCAATTGAGTATAAAAATTCTCTAGATGGAAATAATTATTTAAAAGTAAAGGTAATTAAAAACTCAAATAATTTTGAAGAATGAATATTATTTTGTTTTTATTAATGTTATTTTGTTGGTACAAGAATGAACTTTGATTTAGATTTAGGGTATTTAATATATTAATTTTTTTAAAAATTATTTGCTTTTGCAGGTAGTAAACTTTGGAAATGTTACTGAGAACTTTGGAATTTCAATAAAAGGCTTAAACTCAAGTGTTCAACCATTTGGTTCATCAATAGTGGTACTTACATCTGCCAATATAATGGATGAAAATTCTTTCTCTAATCCAACTAAGGTACAATTTGTTTTCTAACACAAAATAATTTTAAAGTCCACTTTCAAATTTAATTCACACAAAAAATTCTTGTTTTTAAATTTTCTAATCTATGATTTTGTTTCATTTTAAATATATAGATTGTGCCGCAACGAACTTCGCTTAAGAATGCAAGCAATGAAATGAACGTTGAACTTCCTCCTTATTCAGTTACATCATTAGATCTATTAATTTAAAATTATCCAATGGGATATTTATATTTTTAGAAGAATGGTGGAAGGAATGTTTCCTAGATACAATATTAGAGTAACAGAAGAAATGTATATATTTCTCGGTTCTAGATATGTACTCTTTTCAGACACTATTATAAGTAAATTTGACTTTTTTGATTCATTTGACTACTGATGTATTTTGTCATATTATAAATCAGATACATCAGTAGTCAAGTGTACTAAAAAAGTTAAATTTACTTATAATAATATTCATATGGAGTATGTGTTTCTATTGGATAAATAAATTTTAAGCAAGTTAGTATTTTGTGAATAAAAAAACTGATTGAACATTATATTGAATGAATAACCTGCTAAATCAAATGTAATTTGCAAGACAAATACATAAGTTTAAGGGAGATACATATACTATACTATAATTGAAAAAATAAAAAATAAAAGAGAGAAAAATAACAAACTAATGTTGATCATGTATAGTTTAAAAGCAGAGTCTTCTCTTACATGACTCAAATGGTAATGTATACAAGCATCCTAATTCTCTAACAATCTCTTCAATTAAATCCCTGCAGATATAATCTTGCAAAGCCAGCCCTATTCTTCCAATCTCTCTATTTTCTCCCCAAGCAACATCTCTACACACCTCCTCTACAGTTTTCTTCATGCCTTTATTATTCCACATAATTGAACAATCTTCCTCATTCACTTTCTTGTTAAGCAATTCTTTTGTCATTCTCTCGTGCATATATAATGTGCTGCTAATTTCTTCCTCGCCTGGCTTCTTCGGTAAATTATGTTGCTTCTGTTGATGCATTCGTGCTGTACATAGAATGAATTCGTTATACACATTGATTTTATTTTTTGAATCGGAGAAACAAAGTTATTTTTTTTGTGAAAATATATTAAAATAATTGAAGACATAAATATATTTGAAAGTTTATCAACAGCACACATCCCTTAAGTAGACCAGCTATCATAATAATGCAGATGAGATGAGATACTTATTAACATAAATTATGAAATAAGATTATGTATTGCTCAAAGTTATGATTTAAGATTGAAGCGTAGATAAAATATCACTTTTTGTGAGTGTAAAATCCGGCATCCATTTGAGACCTCTTAAAATTCTTCATTTTACATAAATCTTCATTTGAGACCCCCTGAAAAGTTGAAACGATATAGGCTTGGCGGATGTTAGGGACGGCCCAAGAGTCAAGTTGATGAAGTAAAGATGCTTTTTAGGTCAAAAATGTTGTTTTTGCCGTTAATATTTAGGCCTCTAAAAATAAAAAACTCTAAAGTACAAAATGCATCACCCGTTAATGTTTAGGCCTCTAAAAATAAAAAACTCTGAAGTACAAAAAGCATCACAAGAAGAAAAGATACACCGAAGATCAACATATTAAAACGATAAAAATGATGAAGTCTATTTTTTTTTTTTAATGGCAAAAATTTATTGAGGCTAACTCCCTACAGGGTGTAATGGAGTAGCAAGAAAGTGCATAGTAGTAGAACAACAAAGCCACCCAAACTAAAAATTGTACAATTCTCGTTTTAGGCCTCAATAAGTCATAAGTGTATGCTCTCACTAATGTTGCTAGGTGAGCCACACTCATTGGCTGTCAATGTACTACTGTATATCACTCTATAATTTACTGTATAAATTGGTCTATATTTTTAATTATTACTGCTTATATATATAAGTGTGTCGAAGATAAGACTTCAATTAATGGCATCCCCTAAATTATATGTTCTACCCTATAGTTGAAGATGGACTTAATGATAATAACTGTTTCCTTGTCTTCATCAGGCCACCACACACGCATGAATCTACCTGCAGAAGTGCAGTACCTGCGCAAGCAAGCAACAAGGCTCTTTGTTTGTTGGGAGGGAGGGAGTAGTGGTGGGGTAAAAAATTAACAAATCTCTGAAAAATATCTGTTATGCGTGACCAGTAGCAGGTAAAGTTTTAAAAGGTATTGTTTTCTTTTTTTCTCTTCCCTCCTTTTTCTTTTGAAACATCTTTTGACTGTCTCATATCATGACATGAAGCATAGTCCTTATTAGAGTACAAAATAGTGGTCCATGATCCATCCACCAAAGTACCATGATTTATTACTAGTTTATTATTAGTAGTATTGTTTTGGAACAGAACAAAAGGGGCACTTGGCTTCTCTTTAATTAATTGTGGTTCTATTACTGTAGATAAACAAATAAACAAATACTAGTAATAGTAGTAGGCTAGTAGTAGTAGTTAGTTGGGATTGGAAAGAAGAAATTAATCACTGCTAAATTAGGTGCAAGGTACAGAGCCAAGAAGAAGTTAATCACTGTTAAGTTAAGAATTGCTACTCAAGATTTGTAATTTAATCACTTTTAAATTAGGTGCAGGATGATTGCAGGACTAAGAGGAGATTAATTTGTCTGCCACTATACGATGGTCATGATGGAGTGAAATAGAATAAATTATGATTTAAAAGTTGGCATCCTAAAAAATTGGATAGAGGCAGCATGTGCTTTTTGATCTAAAATCATTGTGTCTCCTCTTCATGGTTAATAAAATTCATGTACATTATTTAATCAATTTGATTGCATACCATGTAGTACTACATATTTTAGTTTAGGGATAGTAGTAAATGTTATTTCATAAGAATGACAAATTAGTTAACATGTTATATATATTTTTTGGCTTCACCCTCTAGTTCTTAGGAGAATAGACCTTGATTATACAAAGTTTGGGATGAGTTTTGACATCAAGATGTTTTAGTTCCCTTTTAAAAGTAGTTGTGGGAAATCGAACTGCAGTTCTCCCTACCAAATCTAACGCTGATCACTATTGGACCAGTGACATACATCTTAAAAGTTCAATTAAGATCATATGTTTTAAATATTAAAATTTATTACATCTAATCTTAATTAAACGGTTGAAAAGAAATATGTGTGGAGTTAGTTACACTACACTTAATCGAAATCTAAAAATATACATCTTTCCAAACAGTACTGTAGTCTATATATATGTCTACTTCCACATTAATTTTAATAGTAGTTTACTAACTTTTTGTTCAATAATCTACCGATAATCAATTCCTATAATATAAAACTAGAAAGCAATCAATTTGCTATCAATCCAAAATATAAGAAGAGAGTTTATTTGTGGCCCAATTATTTTCCTTCTGCTTTTACTCATTTGGCACCTAACTCTTAAAGAAAATTCATATAGAAAAATTAAAGTTGTTTGATGGTGAATTCTTAGGTGATCACATCAACAAATGATGAGGTTTATTGAGAATTTTAAAAGAGTATATTTTTTTTCACTACTAGTTTAATCTGGTTCAGAATCAGTTCTGACATCAAGTAATTTCAAACTCCCTCCAAACACAATTGCAAGGATTGATGTCAATCACCGGTTAATTGACTAACACTTGGTTGAAAGAGTATTTTATTGTCAGCAAATTTAAATTTTGATTTTTAAGAGATGAGATTAATTCAAAAGTGTTTTATTTGTGAGTATGTCTAAATAGCTTAGATTTGACTTTATGACCACAAAGGTCTGGTTTGAAGTTGATATATCATCTCCAAAAGTAAAAAGAGAAAAAAATTCAACCAAATTGTTAATCATTTCATGATCTATATACATTACAAAAATAGAAAAGAAAAAAATTCCTTTTTTTAATGTTCCATCAACAAATCAAGTCTTAATTAGCTATTGATTTCACGAAGTGTAGACACTTCATATATGCGATTGTGATGTGTCCATGCAGAAAATATTAAAATCATGCAATTGTTACACATTGAAAAATTGTTATCATGCATTCATAATTCAATACCAGCAAATTTAAATCATAGAATAGACTTTGTGAAACCACATTTGTATATAGAAATTAAATCAAGTTAAATTAGGACTAATTTGAAGTTAATTAACTTAACATTTAAAATTAATTAGAATTAAAAAACAAAAACAAAAAAAGATTATGAAGATTGAAGACTTACCAAATGAATACCGTCCCGAGTGGCAATTCGGACTGAGTGGCGAACGAGTGAACTCGTCAAGTACAGAAACAGGACTCGGTTGTTGCTGCTCACCGTTAACCGCCGAACACTTCACCTCAGACACCGTTCTCACTTCACTAACACTTCGCTTAACCACCGCCGGCGATGGTGACGAAACTGGCTGAGGAATCCGCACGGATTCGATGATTTTCTTCAGCACCTTGAGATCCTCATCACATCTCTGCAATGCGCCAATCAGCTTCTGTCTCTTATCCACCACCGATTCCGGTGATGATGCAGGAAGTGTCTCCAGTCCCATCAGCCTCGCCACTAGCGCCGGCGTTTCTCGAACATTCTCCGATGATTTTCTCGGACTCGAACGACGAATATCCGCCGGTAAAGTCGGACTCCTCGGAACCTCGTTAGATAATTTCGGATTTTGAACGGTGCATACTTCATCACTCTTTTTCTCCTTCGTGGTTTCTGGCTGCGAATTGGCGGTGGCGGTTGAAACGGATGAACCGTGATTCTTAGACTGTTTCTTACCTGAAAATGAGGACAGTAAAAGACTAATTAAATTAAAAAAATACGGTTAAAATAAATGTCAACATAGACTGCGACAATTGTTTTGAGACGGATGACAGAACAGAAAATGTGAAACTAACCGAATGTGAGGAATCGGCGATTGCGACGGGAATTGGAAGTGGAGATGAGATGGAGAATGCCGGACATGCAACCGATTGTTTTGACGTGGATTTTGTCCGGCGTGGTTTCACGCCGGGACGACGACGGAGAGACGGAGCTGCTTTGTCTCTTCATTGGGCTAATTTCTTGAGATTGTTGAGTGAATTGTGTGATAAAGATATAACGGTTACAATGCGCTAAAGAAAGAAGAAGGTAAAATTAAAGCAAATTGCACATGGTGTGTTAATTATCATGGTTCGGTTACTTTTCTTTTTTCATCATCTTTTTTCCTTTTTAAAAAGAAAATGGGAATGGTAATGGTTATTTGGTGATAATTAGTTGGGTAATTCTTTGTTAATTTTTGGTTTTGTTTTGTGTTTGGAGTGATTATGAGTAGTGATTAGTGAAGTAAGGTTTGTTGAAGTTGCACGGGATCTCAATGAGTGTGCCTGTAAAGAAGGAAAAAAGTAAAAGAGGGAGGACTCGTTAAAAGGAAAATAAAATAATGATTTTGATATGGGCATCCAAATATGCATGAAGCTCATTATGAACATGGAAGTCAAATATCAATTTGTGTTTCAACAAACCCATTAGACTCTTGGCCAACAACATACGACACACATACAGTACGTAGTACATGATATTTATTTGTCTCCTAAGAAGTTTGTTGTACGATTTCATTTATAAATCAATGTCGCTTGAAAATCAATGTTAAAAGTAGTTTATATACAATATATCACACAATTCAAGCGACGTTATAAGTGAAATCGTACAACAAACAATGATAGCTTAACACTAAAGTGAACAATTTTTTAGAGATGTGAATTTGAGGTCGAATCGAAACATATTTGATTAATGGGTATGAAAAAAATGTTTGTTTCAATCATTAATTAGTTTTATTAATTGATAAGTTGTTCGGAAGAACTGTGTTTGATTTTTGGGTGAAATAATTATTGGTCACAATGAACTTATTTCTCGATCAAATTCTACATTATCTGAAATTTGGATTAGATATATAAAGTTTGTCAAAAAGATAAATTTAAATCTCACAAGGGAATATTGTTTGGTTCAAGAATTACAAATTCTTTCCACTTATTCAGACCAACATTACAATTATCAACAACACCATGATACATAAATACAATATAGTTCAATTTTATTTACATTCAACTTCACACATAAAATTCTTCACTCAGATTAACCTTTCATAAATCTGAATTCTAACTTTGCAACAAGAAGACATCATCAGCATTCTCATCACTACAATAAAGACAAGGATGTTGAACAAATCCTTGTTTTTGTAACACATCCCTAGCCTTCATCACAACCTCTCTGTTACTCAATTTCTCCTTACTATCCTTCAACACAATCTGAACTGCATTACTAAATGCCCCATAAGCCTTTCCATTGCTCATATTCGGACTCATATCCGCCGAAGTCTCATCAGATTGACAACCACTCAACAGAATCCCTTCATCCGACTTCAACGGTTGGGACAACTCACGATCAAGTAACGGAACCTGAAACCTCAAACTCGCTTCGGAGCCAAAGAACTCAAGCAGATGAGTTCCAATGTCTGTTGTGTTTATATTTGTTAATGTTGAGAGGTGTTGAAGTATTGACTCATAAGGAATAGTCTTTGGTTTATGATCACTTTGTTTCAATGTGGCATTTTTTTCTTCTTCCAATTTGGATGGTCCAATTTGTTCCTTTTCTTTGTCAATTAAGCCACCACTATGACATGAATCTGAGAGAATTGTTAGGCTCGCTCCTTTCGGAATTCGATTCACTAGTTGCCGGAAGTCCAAATCTATATAAATATGCGACAATAATAGCAATAAAAATATCAGTTTCATTACATAGTTTCTATATGGTAAGAGGATTGTCACATAGTTCAAATATCTAAGCAAATTCTATAGTTCACAAAGCCTAATGTCATCGATAATTTTGTACTTCGTTGATTATTTTGAAATTTCGTGAATTTTACCACCAAATTGTCTGATCCTACAATTTTACGATTAGATTGGTGAATAACTTATGAATGGCATAACATAATGAAGAAAGAAGTTGATACAAACCGGTGATAAGATTGAAGTCGCAAGGCACAATCGCTTCTTCATGTCGAAAAGGATGTCCGTTTTTCTTGGAAGGAATTCTAGTACCATGTCCACTATAGTGAAAATAAAGAACATCCCCTGCTTCAGCTTGATCAATCATGTTACTTAATGCTTGCTTAATGTTAGCACCAGTTGGCATAGTTGTTGAAGACTTAGGTTCATCAGTGAGAAGCTTAATATTGGAATGATCAAAACCAAAACGCTTCACCAATGTTTCCTTCATAGCCAATACATCATTTATGCAACCATGTAGTTCATTAGAAGTGTTAGGGTAATTGCACCCTACCAAAACTGCTAGCCTTTTGTTTTTCCCCTCCATTGCAATTTGCAATAACTTCAACTATTTCAACTCTTAAAGAAAGATTATCCAAAGAATTATGTGCAAGGTTCAAGTCTATTGGCTCATTCATTTAGAGTTTCTTTTATAGTTATTTTGAGGGCCTATTTTGAGTGGCAATATTGCAATCCTTTTGGATTTGCCAAAAGCAACGTTATGGGACATTTGTATTGGCTTTCAAGTCATGGAAGTTCTATTTTTGGAATATTTAATTAGGACTTGAAATTGTTGCTTGTGAAGCATAATTGTAGGTGAACGAAGTTTGGATTTTGTATGACTCATCAGTCATAAAGTAAGTTTGGCAATGGAGTTAAAAGATGTTAACTTGTGAGTCTAGGGTCTCATCTTATTGGGTAAATGGATGTTAAATTTTTGTTGCAGTACTCTTATGACATGTTTGGTTCAATGAACGAGAGAGGAGAAATTTTAATGGAGAAGAGAGAAAGAGAGGGAAGAGAGAGATTTAAAATAATTTGTATTTGGTTCAACAAGAAGAGATGAGAAATGTTTTGCCGTCGATTTGAAGATTAGTCTCACAGAAGGTTCAACGGACTTAAATCTTGAGAATACCTTAGAACATCTATTGGAGGGTCAACAAGAAGAGAAGATAAATGTCCTGCCATCAACTGGAAGATTAGTCTCATAGCAAGTTTAAAGTAAGTCATTTGAACTTGCTATGAGAAATTTTAAAATATCTTAGAACCAGGGTTGAACTACCTCTCAAATGGACAACTCCGAGAATCGAACTTAGATTCTTTTTCTAGAGAAGAATCATGTTGTCAACTCTTCCAACACCGTATTAAGTTAGTATATGTCACCTTATTGTTTATGAAAAATACATTAAGTCACATATACTTTTCCTATATTGAGTGATCATTTCCTATTTTAAGTTGGCTAGGGTCTCTTTGGGGTGATATAACTTTTTCTTCTTTTTTTTTTTGGTCAACTTTTTCTATTTCATTTTTTAATTACAAATTCCTACGTTATTTTTAACCAGTTTTCTGTTTTTACAGATTAATATAGAAAATGTGGTGACTGTTTCTTGCACAAACAAATATGGTAAAATCAAAAGCGTGTTTTGATACGAAACGTATTGCTAATTATCAAGAGGATGAATGTTTCAGGTTTCTCATATTGCTTTGTGAGTTGGCCAGGGTAAAAAGAGTTTGGTTCTTTGATCATATTATTGCGTTTGATATATGAGTTCATGTGAATATAGTAATTAATTGATCATTTTTGGTTATGCAGTGACTTATAGTTTGAGCTCTAGAAACAATCCTTGCGTGCAAGTAACACCTCATCTAGTTCTTTTCTTGCAAGTGATAGAAACTGCACGTGTTCCCTCATTCAAGTTAAGGGCAAAATTATTGTGTTAACAAAATTCGACCAAATATCTACCTTCATAACAGCACAAGTGCACTTATCTGAACAGATTTTAAAGCCAGATCAATTCATTTCATGACTTTACAAAAAATAATATCATGATTAAATAAAATCTCAAAATGTATAGTGAAAGTATTATTCAAAGCACTCTCTTCCTTGGAAGATAAGAGAAATTCTAAGACATACAAAATAAGATTCACTGTAGAAACATTGATCCATATAAACACTAGAAGCTGATCCTTTAATCTTATACTTGCTGAGTTATTTGTTTATGCGTTCAAAAGCATTCAAAGATACTGCTTTTGAACCAAATTGTATCCAAATTTGCATATCTCAATTTATACCATATCTTCCATAATAACCAGGATATGCAAATTACTGCAAAACGTTTGTATTCACAAGCATCAATCAGTGTAGACCAGAGTGGGCAAAAGCAGCATCTGCTTTGTTGTAACAGAGGTGCTGTTGTTTCTACACTTCAATTTATGATCACTAGTCTTCTTGTTTTATGAGTTTTTTCATTACAAATTTACAATATCCAAAGTATGTTAAAAAAACAAAAAATCCTAATTTTGACGTGCGCATATAGGCAACTCAGATTAGGTCACCCAGTATCTTAATGAATATAAGAGTTAACAAGGATAACTTTATAAACAAATAAAATGATGTTGCTTCTTTACAGTCAGTACAAAGTTTAGGAACCGTGAATGAATTTTTACCTCTAATCTTTCAAAAGATTAATGCATAAACTGTACCTCCTTTCAATCTGTCTTTCTGTTTTGTACCCCTATGAAAGCTTATACTCTCCAAGTTTGTAACTAAGCTTTGTACAATCTATAGAGTATAGACAACTAAAAGGTAAAACTGTCTCATGCCGTGTATGGAGCTCAACAATACCATAGTAATATTGAGGCTCATAAACATCTTAGACTTCAACAAGAGGAATGCAATGGGTAAACCTATAAAGAACAATAATTTAAAGATCTTTCCAAACATTAAAGTCAGTACTTGAGGCATTATAGTTTATAATACTGTCTTGGCATCCTATAAAGTACGCACTCCGAACCGGATCTATGTTGATTAAAGCATGTGCAGTATTAGCAGGGCTAGCAGCAACAACAACCTCATCTCTGCCGATGGTCACTTCAGCATAACCAATATCAGCTACCTCACTGTTTTCCACCTGCAAACACACAAAAAGACACTATAACGACCCGCCAATTCAAACATGCCCTTACATTTCATGTGATGATATTCTAACAACAACACTATCTTGTGAAAATTCCAGCAGGACCAAATATTTTGTCATCAAACACAATTATCAAACAGTGACTTCATCTAACACCGCAGTTAAGATCAGCAACCTAACAGAATAAATGAGGACCGTCTCTTTCCGAATGAGGAAAATGCTTAATTGAGAATTTGACTCTTATAAAATGAGTAGTTACTAGTTAGTAAATGAAAAATGAATGGTTGATTTCAACACAGCTATAATATGCTATGCATGTGCATATAATAATATTAACTATTAACCATTATTTATAAATATATTAGGTAGATACCACCAACACTTTGAAGTTTGAATTGAAGACATGCTAGTGTTAAATTCAATCAATTCTATTTTCCTACATGTCAAAGTCAATAGTGTGTCCATGTTTGTGTCAATGTTTCATAGTACATTGCTCACTTTATAGTCTAAAGGCAATTGTTCAGTTATAAGTACATGTTTGGTTTCAACTTTAGAGGACCTAGAATTGATTCTGACTTGTTTGGTTTCTCAAAAGTAGAATTGATTCTGCTGCTAGAATTGCTTCTACTTGAAGCTAGAAATTGTAGTTTCTGATTCTATAATGGATTTTTACACTCAAATTTTTTCTTCAACTCACTTTCACATCAATATATCCAAACATAAATCACTATATTTTCAAAACAATTCTACCAAATTTTTTTTTTTCACTACAGAACCAAATATACACTTAGAGAAGCCGGATCCTAATTCATATTTCATACTAATACTATCAAACAAAATACACTTCAAGTGATTCGAATTTCCATCAGTAACTAATATAATCCGCGATATATCTTTCGAAGCTAATCAAATGATTTACACTCTATTGTAGAAAATGAACATACCCTAAACTTGATAGCAGCACCCCAAAGCACAAAAGTCTCATTACAATCATGGTGTCTATGATTTCCTCTCAGCTTTCCAGGTCCAATTTCACCGAGGTGAAGAGAAGCACATGTAACAGCACCACCTTCAAATCCAAACAATCATAATTAGTTAGTTAGTTTGTTAGTTACATTTTCAGAAACGGAATAACAAAATAGAAACAATAACGAAGTAGTAGTAATACCTGAAATGCTGGAAGAAAGAGCGAGAGAGATAGGGTCAAGAATCCAACCACGATTATCTTTAGCAATAGGTGAAGGGAAATGAGATGAGAATCTTCGGAGATTGGCTTTAGCGTCGTCGATTGGGGAAGAGAGAGGGAGAGAGGGAGAAAGACGGTATGAACGGAGAGAGATCCAAGCGAGGAAGAGGAAGATGGAGAGGACGAAAGGGAGAGAATGAGGTCTTTGAAGGAATGAGGTGACGATTGAAGGACGGATTCGTTGGAACATGGCGGAAGTTGATGTTGATGGTGGTGGTGGGATGTTGATTGGAACTGTTCTTCTTGGTGTGGCGCCTGTCGTTGATGACATAGTGTTGCAGGTGGTGGTGGTGGTGGTGGAAGAGTTACAAAATGGAGTGATAAAGAGATCAATAGTAACATGGTAGAAATTTACACGTGCGGGTAGCGATTATTAATCTTCGTCGGTAACATGTGAGACGCATAAAGTGGATTATTTTCATCTAACTTGAATTGTTAGCATATGTATTAGTTAGATTTCGAACATCTAACCACGTACTTAAGCAGATCTAAGACTCTTATCATTTGAAATAATTATTATTTTACTTTTTTATTTATAATATAGAGGAGAGATTTGTTGACTCCAGGAGACTCCGTTTAATATATCATTATTCATGATAAATTTTATCAATTCGACTGTTGATTATTATCATTATATTATATATCAATGATTAATTATATATATTTTTATATAAATTCGAAATTCGTAGCTATATCATCTAAGCATCGATATTTACTTGTGTTTCGTAAGAGCTTATTATACGTTCATTTAAAATTATTTAATGATGTATCAAATGATTTTAAAATCTCATAAAAACTTGTATTTTTTTTATAGGCAATGTTAGTTGTTAGTAAATAATATATTACAATCTCCTTTGCCAGGATTTGAACACTGGACCTCCTGCAGCTCCTTAACTCTTAGTTCAACTGGTCAGGTTAACCAATTGAGCTACTCATCCCCCCTCATAAAAACTTGTATAGTTGATCTATTCAATAAGAACTTTTAATTGGACGGTTGGATTGGTGAAATTCATCGTGAATAATGAGATATTAAGTGGAGTAACTCAATTCAGAGTTACTCTTAAAGTCAACTGATTCCTCCTCTATAATATAATAGTTCATTTCTCTTTATCAAAAATTAACAATATTAATTACTAACATTGACAGTTACAAAATAGGGAGATTTGTAATAAAAGAAAAAAAGGAGATTGAGCAAAAATTTGTATGTTGAAACTTGGAAATGGTAATGACTAAGATGTAAAAGATGAATGTGATGCAAAAAATCAGTTTTAAGCTGAAAATTAATATAAAGCAATGAAATGACTAATAAAAACAAAGTTAAGAGATTAAAATGGAATTAAAAGTAATTGTGTTATTAAATTAAAAAAAGTTAAAAGTTATATTGGCCTCCTAACTTTCACAAACTTACAATTTTAACCTCTTAATTTTTTAAATATCAGTTTTAGCCTTTTAATTTTAATCTCTTTTGCAAAAGAGAGATTCACTAATTTTAACCAAATCAACATACATGTGGTAAATGACTGACACAGCATGTTTTTAAAGATAATCATGTACAATTCTTAAAAAAAAAAAAAATTATGCATGATACATTTAATCACTTAACCAAGACTATTTGAACAAAAATTCTTATTCAACCAAATGGTTTGGACATATTATAAAACTATCCAAATTAATGTTGTGGTGTTCTACTACCACAACACATGTTTTAATAATTGCCTCACAAAACTTTGGAGGGCAACCAAATCAACAGCTCAAACACAAACATTAATGGACAATAAGGAAAATCAAAACTGAGTTTGAATTTGATATATCAGACGGTGAAAATGTTTGAATAAGTTTGAGATAACTAGACTTAAGTAACATCAAAACCAAAACACCACACACTCATAAAGTTACAACAATGTATTAAAATAAAGTAAATTCATGATAAACTTGAGGCTTATATATATCTTTACTCATAGATCCAAGAGTAGAAGTTGCTTTGTCAATTAGCAGGACCTTGAGGGAACCACAATGCAATTTCCTTGTTGGCATTGTCAATAGAGTCACTTCCGAGATAATGTTTCAGCATCAATAGTAATAGTAGTAATTAGTTACACAACTCCTAACAATTTTTTCAAAACCTTTCAAATTGGTGATATGGCATGTCAGACTGTCAGTCACTTGCCACATGTTCATTGACTTAATTAAACTTAGTGGAGTTTATCCTTTTGTGAAAGGAGTTAAAATTAGAGGTTAAAAATACTATTTTAAAAATTAAAAGACTAAAATCACAAGTTTGTAAAAGTTTGAAGACAAAAAAATACAATTTAGTCAAAGTTAAACTAAATACATAATTATTGTTTTTGGTAATAAACTAAATACATAATTTAATAGTTTTATTTCTTACCAATTTTGATCCACTAAATTAAATTAGCTTTATCATCTACTTTTTTTTTTTTACAAAGCTTTATCATCTATGAGAATTAACACCTGTAAAAACTTCAATGAACATGTAAAATGGTGACAATTATTTTTTTTTTGATGAAATAACAATTAATTTGAATTTTGATCATAAATATTGCTAGTATTTTTTTTGGTACGTATTTCAGTCATAAATATTAATTCTGACATTTTTTTAGCATTTTTTGTCAATTAATCTAAAATATTTTATGGACGTAAACTTATATTAATATTAAAACCTAGATCCAGCGTATGATAACTCAAGTGGTAAGAGCTGAGCTGCTAGGAAACATGAATTTGGTAAAGTTTAGGGTTCAAATCCTGATGAAATCATTTATATTTTTGATATAAACAAAAATAAAACAATACAAATATTAAAACCTAGATCCTTGCCTACTACTATGGACCGATTTTATAGGCACTATCTTTCCTATTTCTTTTTTTTTTTTTACTTGACTAACCCTCTCCTATTTCTTTAAACCATGAAATAAAATTATTTAATTTAAAAGTCTAATAAAAAAATTTTGACACCAAAAGTCTAATAATAAATTTTGAGTGTCTTCAATATAGCGAACAGAATAATTATTGTGTTCGGCAATCGATTTATGGTATTGACAAAAAAAAAACATAGTTTGTGAGACAAGTTACTTGAGCCGCCTGAGTTCTTCTCATTGCTGCTTTCTCTTCAGGTACCCATATCTTCTAATCATCAACCCTCCCCTTTCTTCACTTGAGCCGCGGTTTCAGTTACAGTTATACGATGATATCTTATCACTTGAATTATTGCACGCAAAACAATTTTAAGGTTTTAAGAAATCGTCCGCAATTCTAGTTATGGTTGTACTTGTAATGTTAGGGTTTTTGATGTTATCGATTGTATTTGACTGCAATTTACCATAATACGAACTGAAATATGGTAGCCAGCGTAACTATGCTGCTTCCGGTTTAAAATCTTGGTTTTGTTTTACTTTTACTATTGCTATTGGCTAAATGTTTTTAGTAAAGAATGCGCATTTGAAAGAATGTTTATTTGTTTCTGCTTTAGGAGTTTTATGTTTGTTTCTTTTGGTATATATATAGGATGTGAACTCCTTAACCATACTTGTGATGGGCAAAAGTGGTGTTGGAAAGTCTTCAACTGTGAACTCTATCATTGGGGAAAGAGTTGTTTCAAATAATCCCTTTCAGGTATGTCATGTACTTTGGGCTGGTGGTTTTTGATATTCTTTTATGATTGCTTGTGTTGTAAGAAACTTTTTTTATCTTGAAAAGTCGGAAGCGCCAAGACCGGTGATGGTGTCGCGAAAAAGGGCAGGTTTTACATTGAACATTATCGATACTCCTGGTATTAAAGAGGGATACATCAATGATATGGCCCTTGATATAATAAAACGGTATGCTCTTATAATAAAACGGTATGTTCTTGGTCATTATTATTTTCTTTTGTTTGGGTTTGTGTAGTTTCCTTCTGGACAAGACCATAGATGTTCTTCTTTACGTGGATCGTTTAGATGCATATCAAGTTGACAACTTGGATAAGTTGGTTGCCAAAGCTATAACTGACAGTTTTGGCAAAGAAATTTGGAACAAAGCTATAGTAGCACTCACACATGCCCAATTCTCTCCACCAGATGGATGGTCATATGAAAAATTCTTCTCAAAAAGATCTGAAACTCTCTTGCAAGTTGTCAAATCAGGTGCTTCCTTAAAGAAGGTATTTATCTATCTAACTTCAATCATATGTACACATTGTCTCTTGTGTTCTTTTGTTTCAATTTACTGTTGATGTTAATATTAATAAATTTGTTGCTTTTCACAATCACTGTCACTACTGGGTGTGTTATTCATAGTTTTTATGCTTCTATTTTGCTTTTCTCTTATCCCTAGGCTACTGCCATTCCGGTTGTTTTGATCGAGAACAGTGGGAGATGCAACAAGAATGATAGTGATGAAAAGGTTGGAGATTTGGTTCGTGGCATTTCCACTTTTAGTCCGTTTATCTTTGCTTAATTTGATTGAGAAAATACAGGTTCTTCCGAATGGGATTGCTTGGATTCCTCATCTATTCCAAACAGCAACAGAAGTTGCATTGAACAAGAAGTTGATTGTAGGACCAAATCCAAATCAGAGAGTAGAATTATGGATAGGGGGGATTTATCTCATACTTGTAGCACCAGTAAGTTTTTGGACTTTGAGGCATATTTTGTTTTCTCTTCATAAACGATGGGAGAGTTTTCTTCTTGTTTATTATATATTTATTTTTTCTGTCTGCAGTTTTTCTTATTCATGGAGCCCATCGAAACACTGATCAAGATAGACATAGCTAATGGAAAGAAGCCCTCATGGAAGGTGACATACCCACATGAAACCAACAAGCAAACCTACAGAATTTCTTATTCCTTCTATAAATATAAGGAAATTTAACTTTTTTGGTATAATTGACTCTTAATGTATCTGACTATAATATAGACCAAATACATCAATAGTCAAATGTATCAAAAAAATTCAATTTGCTTATATTTTACGGTCCATTTGGTTTCGGGGGTATTGGAGGGGAAAATATGTGATATTTTAAATTTTTATATTTCGTTCAATTTTTTAAAGAGGGGAGGGGAAATAGAGTCATTTTTTGTTCCCCCGAATTGGAGTGATTTGGAAGGGAGGTAAAACATAAATTATTATGTTGACAAAATTACCCTCATTTTTTATTAAAATCTTGAATTATCCTTGTTGGAATATTTAAAATTTAGGTTTTTTTTACAAAAAATTTAGATTTTCTATTCATTATTATCTTAATTCTTAATCCTTTTTGTTCCACTATTCCATATTGTTCATGTTTCTTGTCTGATTGCTACAAGTTCGCCTTTCTCCAACTTTTCTTGCAGTATGTCAATGTCATCGGGTCTTTTACTTTTCTTATCGGATTGCATGTTGCTTTTCACATCGTACAGATATTCATCGTATTATAGCAAAATATAATTGTTCATAGTTTGTTAAATAGTAATTTAAAAATTTAAAACAAATTAAATATGAAGATTATTTTGAGTTTATAAGGTTAAAGGTGAAAAAAGTAAATTATTTTTAAATTCTTCCCCTCTCCTTTTTTTTGGTCGAGACCGGGGTATCCACTGCCGCAGTGACTATTCCCTCGCTAGATTAGAGGCACCTCAAAGGGTGGGATAGTTGGCCCAAGGATTTAAAGCTGCTCTATACCCAAGGTGAGGATCGAACCCTCTCCCCTCTCCTTTTTTGAACCAAAGAGATATTTAATTAAAATATCTCCCTCCTTTCCATTAAAATGTGTCCCCTCTCTTCCATTCTGTTGAACCAAAAAGACCATTAAATACTAAAATCAAAATGATTTTAACATTCAGTAATAAATTTAAAAGAAAAAAAAATTAGAGACGAAAACCAAAAACACGCCAACTTACAGGAACCATAAAATCATCTAAGCCTAATTTTACTTAATATATTTAAATGTTAACTTAGTCTACATGCTAGAAAATATTTTCTTATTACCAAGTAGGATTTATAAGGAAAATAGATTTTTGATATCTTTTTCTTTGAATATTTAGTTCACAATCATATTACTATCATAATGTTATCAACTTTTTTATAAGAAAAATAGTTTTTTTTTCATTTTCCTTTTTATTAATCTTACTTCTTTAACATAGTGTTCATCTAACCATCAACACTAATTCAAAATTATTAACATTGACATATTTAAGAAAATGAGATTGAACAGCAATATGTACAATGGAATAAGATGGTACATGACAAAATAAGATAATATATGATAGGACAAAATTGTATCGAAGAGAGATAGAGAGATAATTTTTTTAAATTTGAAAATAAAAAAGGTATTTTCGTATTTTTTATAGTTGTACTGTGGACAAAAAGTTGTACTGTGGTTTAGTGAAGAACAAAAATTCCTGATTTTGTCATGTCCCTTGCTGCCTATTTTGTCCTGTCTCATAACTAGTTTTTAAATCAAACAGGGTACAAAAAGTTGTCATGTCCAGTCTCCTGTTTTTTAGCAAATCAAACGCACCCTATATGTTGGAGTTAATTCTTGCAATGTAAAACACGAATGAGATTGAACTAGTTTATATCACTTCAATGATCAACCCTAATAACACACGACACATAGGTAAAAGTTAATTTTTGAGCTGAAAACTATTACTCTCTTCGTCCCGAAATATAAGAGAGAAAAAAATAATCTCATTTATTAAGAAAACATAATCATTAGAATTTAAAATATGATTTTGTAGAGTTTTTCTTGAAATAAGTTGCATAGGAATATGTAAAACCATTTTTTATTGGTTATTGAGAAAATGAGAGAGAAGGAAAATTAAATGTAATATGTATTTAATTATATGAGAATAAGGAAAAATATATTCTTGAAAATGGTTTTTCCCTTATATTTTGGGACCAAAAAAATGGTTTTTTTCTCTTATATTTCGAAACGGATGGAGTATCTCCGTTCCAAAATTATTGTCCTTTTAGAATTATGCATGTCAATTAAAAAACAACAAAAATTGATAAGTCAATTATCTTTTACTCTTACTTTATTAAAAAAGAGAAAATATATTTAATTAATGCTCTAACTTTTGTAAGGGTACAAATGGTAAACTAACATTAACCTTACATTGATTTCCGAAAAGGACAATAGTTTTAGGATAAAACTAAAAAATTAAAATTATAATAATTTTAGGACGGAAATAGTAACACAAAGGAATAACATGACTAATAAAAATAAAGTTAAAAGATTAAAATGAAATAAAAAGTAATTATGACTAAAATAAAACTACAAAATAAATTACTGTAATAGACTAAATGCATAAATCAGTTTTTTAGTTATAAATTTAAATCCATTAATAAATTAGTTTTATTATCTATTTTGTGAACAATTCCAATGTATTTTTTCATATCCACCTTGATGGTTTTAACTTACTTACCTATTAACTCAAATTAGAGTTAAAATGATATACCAAAAAAAATTAGAGTTAAAATGTTCGGATTATCCATTTTATGTGTGTGAATTTTTAATGGTTGATTATTTTGTTTAGATAAAACTAAAATTGAGTATTTTTTTGGTATATAAATGAAATTAGAAGACTATTCTAAACTCCCACACACAAAATAAAAGGGACAAATTATAAAATAAAAAAATAAAGTGGAGTGAAGGAGGATCGAACTTTAATTACAGACGTCCGACTTAATAATTTCGGCATTTTCTACCGTTGAACTAAGATTTATAAACAAATTGAGTATTTATTATTATTATTATTTTTGATTTTTTTTTTTGTCGAGACCAGGGTATCCATTGCCAAACGCAGTGACTAATCCCTCGCTAGATTGGAGGCACCTGCGCATACTATACATAATTTGAATCATTAATATTTTTATTAAAAATTATAAAAATTTAATATTGTAAAAATATCTATTAAAAGAAGAAAAATATACAGTTAAAATAAATATTAACGATGACAATTATTTTAAGACGAAGTAGTAATATTTAAAGGACCAAGGCAGGCAAATATAGCGGAAGACGAAGACGCCTTATCGTATCTGAAAACTGTACTAGTCGGATAAGGAGAGGAGGCTAAGGGCGGTTCTTCCCATCGCTGCTCTCTATTCCGGTACACTCTTTTCTTCCAATTCATCTCCAATTTTATTATTCATTTTCTTCCACTCTACTGTTTACCGTTAATTAGCGGCGCATTGCCCGATTATCTTCTATTCATAATTAATTAAATTATATATTATTAGGGATTCACGATGTAAACTATACTGCATATTATATAGGTTGAATATTTATGTTTGTTTTCTAATTGTTAGGTTTTAGTGTAACGTTATGGCTTCCCAACAAGGTGTTCGTGAATGGTCTGGAATCAACACATTTGCTCCTGCTACACAGACCAAGTTGTTTGAACTTTTGGGAAAACTTAAACAAGAGGTTTTTGTTTCCTTACCCTTTTCTAATTATATTGCACTCATATAAACAATTTTTCATGTTTTTTAGTTTTGTTCAAAGGGTTTAAGATATTATTGTCTGCAATTGTAATTATGTCTATGTGAGACCGCAGTTTCAATTTATATTATGATATCTTATCTCGCGAATTATTGCATGCAAAAACAATTTTAAGGTTTTAAGAAATGGTCTGCAATTGTAGTTATGGTTGCGATTTTAGGGTTTTTGATGTTATCAATCTTATTTGACTGCAATTTACGATAATACGAACTGAAATATGGTAGCTAGCGTAACTATGGTTACGGTTTAAAATCTTGGTTTTGTTTTACTTTTACTATTGATATTGCCTACATGTTTTTAGCAAAGAGTGGGCATTTGAAAGAAGTTTATTTGATTCTGCTTTCAGAGTTTTATGTTTGTTTCTTTTGGTATATAGGATGTGAACTCCTTAACCATACTTGTGATGGGTAAAGGTGGTGTTGGAAAGTCTTCAACTGTGAACTCTATTATTGGAGAAAGAGTTGTTTCAATTAGTCCTTTTCAGGTATGTGATGGTACTTTCCGGTCGTGGTTTTTAAGTTGATATTCTTTTATGATTGCATGTGTTCTGGTTTATTTATTTTTTATCTTGAAAAGTCAGAAGGGCCAAGACCTGTGATGGTGTCGCGATCAAGGGCAGGTTTTACATTGAACATTATCGATACTCCTGGTCTTATTGAAGGGGGATACATCAATGATATGGCACTTGATATAATAAAACGGTACTCTCTTATGTTTAGCATGTAACAGTGTACTCTGTGAAACATGTCTTTGGTCATTACTTTTAACCAAAAAGCTTGTTGTTTTTCTCTTTACTATTTTCTTTTGTTTGGGTTTTTGTAGTTTCCTTCTGGACAAGACCATAGATGTTCTGCTTTACGTGGATCGCTTAGATGCATATCGAGTAGACAACTTGGATAAGTTGGTTGCCAAAGCTATAACTGACAGTTTTGGCAAAGGAATATGGAACAAGGCTATAGTAGCACTCACACATGCACAGTTCTCTCCCCCAGATGGATTACCATATGAAGAATTCTTCTCAAAAAGATCTGAAGCTCTCTTGCAAGTTGTCAGATCAGGTGCCTCCTTAAAGAAGGATGCTGCTCAGGTATTTGTCTATCTTCAATCCTATGAACCTTGAAATACATCTCAGGTTAAAAGTAAATTTTTTTTTTTGGTAAGGTTAAAAGTTAAAATTGTAAAGGCATTGGAAATTGAAATATTTACTATTTAGATTTTAATTCCTGGATCTATGATCCTTGAATAGGAAAACATTGGTTGGCATCTTAGTTGATTCTATATATAAATATATATATTCCAAATGCACTTACTCTTGTAGGGACTGTTTTCTTGTGTTTGTGATGACCAATATAGTTATCTCCCTTACTTTTTCATTTTTGACACTTGGCCAATTTAATACATCCTTGATGAAATGGGGCAGTTTTTAAACCCACACAGGATTATGCGGCTGGACCGGTTTAACCGCATGAACTGGTCCAGTGGCCTTGCTGCTTTTGTAAAAAGTGGATTTGAGAGTTGAGACTGTTCAATAGTGAATGAAATGAAACTTGACAGCTGAACTGGTTCAATTTATTTAAGATTTTGACATTTGTTCTGATAGCCGATAGAGTAAACAAAGATTCACACCTTGGTTGGTGCATTGGTAGAGTGTGTTTCACCCACTTACTGAAGTCATCTCTTAATGTTATAGCTCACATTTTATATGTGTGATACGCCCTTTTGAAATTAAAGATTGGTAATTATAACAATTGAACCAGAGCATTCATAAAACACGACGGACTCCTATCACTAAGTCATTTATGGATATTTGTTTCATATTGTGGATTTGTCTTCTATTATTTGTAATCCATAGCATCTAGTTACTAACTAATTTATTCGAGTTATTGTGTATGTAATGAATCAATTCAATGATGTTAGTTAACATTGACCTTTTCCTCTACCAATGCGTATTCTGTTTAGTTTTAAAAACATTGGTACAGGATCATAGCCTGGATATTCAATGAGAAGATTTCTCACTGTGCTAGTTCATAACTGTATTTCTTCATGCTACAGCTTCTTTGATTCTTGGTTAAATTTTGGGTAGATACAAACACAACGTATGAAGGACTGACATAGACATCGGATACGGCGCTGACACATTGGCACTAATAGTAATTTGAGACAATTGGATGATTGGAGGTAATCATGTTTGTCGGCGTTGTGTCGGTGTTGGATACGGACACATGCCGGGCACCGGATACACCTTCGATCAAAAGTGTCGATGCTACAGGGAACACAACATTCTTGCATTCTCATTGACTGTTCTTTCATTCTAAACTAAGTTTTAGACAAACGTTTCATTCAGGGGATTTATTTAATGGATGATGTTTGGGTTTGGAGAGCATCGTGAGATTGTGAAAATTACTTTATTTGTTAATGGTAAATATTTAGTATATTTATTACTTCATGTAAAATAGTAGAGTTATGTCCAGGTTGTCTCTTGTTCTTTTGTTTCAATTTAATGTTAACTTTATTAAATTTGTTGCTTTTCACAAACACTGGGCGTGTTGTTACTCATAGTTTTCATGCTTCTATTTTGCTTTTCTCTTATCTCTAGGCTACTCCTATTCCGGTTGTTTTGATTGAGAACAGTGGGAGATGCAACAAAAATGACAGTGATGAAAAGGTTGGAGATTTGGTTCATTGCATTTCCTTGTATCCTCTTTTAGTCCATTTATCTTTGCTCAATTTGATTGAGAAAATGCTTTCATGGTGACAGGTTCTTCCAAATGGGATTGCTTGGATTCCTCATCTAGTCCAAACAATAACAGAAGTTGCATTGAACAAAAGTGACTCTATTTTTGTTGACAAGAAGTTGATTGAAGGACCGAATCCAAATCAGAGAGGAAAATTATGGATTCCTTTCATATTTTTAGCACAAGTAAGTTTTTGAACTTTGAGGCATATCTTGTTTTCTCTTCATAAACGATGGGAGATTTTTCTTCGTGTTTATTATATATTTATTCTTTCTGTCTGCAGTTCTTCTTAATCATGAAGCCCATCGAAACACTGATCAAGAAGGACATTGCTAATGAAAAAAAGCCCTCATGGGAGATGCGTGATGTAGGTGTTCAAAAAGATAAGCGTGATTTAGGTGGTCGGATGTATTAGCTGTGGATGCCTGCCTTTGTCGAAATCCATGAACCTTTAGCTATCATTGCTGACACATCCGTCCTTTATGTATCTGTTTTCTTATTCAATTTAGTTGGTGTTTTCATGTACTACATTGCAATTCCCATTAGTCTGCGGCATAGGGCTTTGGAGAGTTTTGTGAGAAGTTGTTTGATTTTTGCATAGTTCAACTTGATAGCATTTGATGTATTAAGCAAGCACTAGATAGATACAGCCACTATCATTGTTGTTTTATACTATGCTTTAACAATTGACACCATCCCCAAGTTTTTGATTTTTTAATATCATGAACTATTGCAGAGCATAGCAAGTTTTCTTCTTGTGCTCCTTAAAAATTGAGTTCATATGAATGAGACATTCGATTTGAGGGTCAAAATTTGAACTTATCTGTAATGAAATTTCAGTTGCTTTATATTTAGGCATAACGATGCTTTTGAACATTGGTGAAGTTTATATAGTTGACACTCATTTACATCCAGTGAAAAAATCTTTTATGATCATCAGTGTTCTGGTGCAAACATTGAAATGTTATGCTGATGCTTATTTGCAAAACATGTGCTTATTTGACGTTAAAAAATTGATCAATGTATCCAGATTTTTACAAGTTTAGCTTGAATTTTTCGTGAATTCATATGTAATTCATTGCATGTTAAAAAAAGCTCTTAATTTTAGTTAAGGCAAATGTTAACATGTGCCCCCGAAGACATATGTTAATGTTATAAAAGTAGAAATATTCACCTCAAAAGATGTGCATTTGCTTTTTTAAAGTCAAAATATTACATTTTTTAATATAATATTTTTACTTTTGGATTCCTTAACATGTGCCCACAAGACCCTTCAGTTAATAATCATTTTAGGAGTTTTATGATAATTATAGACAGAAAATTATATATTAATCCTTTGTTTTTTAAGGGAAGGGTCATAGTTGTACATAATTTTTTATAAAAATTGTCATTTTAATGCATCTCATTAACCAATTGAGTCCAATATTTTGGTTGACAAAATGATATTAATAAGGACTATAAATAAAAAAAATATTTAGCACACCAGGCAAAAAAGAAAATAATAAAAACATTTTTACAAGATAGACATCTAACTTGATGGTTAAATGATAATTTTTACACTTAAAGTATTACTTGAAGTGATAATTTTTTAATTTTGAAAATAAAAAATGGAAAAGATGCTCTAATGCATTGTAGGAATCTTTGGGGGTTCAGAAGAGCTAAACGGCATTCGTCGTGACATGACAATGGAAATAAAAACCTCAAATAAGAGCAATGACCGACACGTGTCAACCGCGTGGGTCCCTCCACCATCTTTAACGATAACTTCCAATTAAAACGCCGCCGTCCGTTCATTTCAACGCTCTCTCTCTCTCTCTCTCTCTAAAACCCAATCATTTCTTCATAGACCAAAAAACAAAAACAAAAAAAAAACTCTCTTTGTTTCTCACGCACACATAAACACCACCACCACTAATCCCCAATCTCTCTACAACATTTTCCCGAGAAAATAATAAAATCCCTATTTTCTCTTTCAGATTCCCGCAAAATTCGTTTTCAGATTTTTCCACTCTCACACCAATCAATCAAATTTCGCTGTTTTCAATCCTCAAAATTCCAATTCCAAATCTGCTATTGGATTCTGAATGCTTCAAAAATCTCATCCTTTAGATTCTTTTCTTCAATTTTAAGCTTCTCGCAGGTAAATTAATTTTCTCTGTTACTATTTAGATTTCTGATTATTTGAAGGGTTTTGACTTAGTTGGATCTAATTTGATGATTTTTATTATTGAAGAATTTAGAAAAATTTGGAATTTAATTGTTGTTGTTGTTGTTGTTGTGGATTGGTGTTAGTGTGAGTATGTATCATGCAAAGAAGTTTCCGGAGGCGACGATGATGACACATAAATCTCAAGGTGAACAGCTTGGAAATGGTGGGGATTTGAGTGGATCTGCTTCTGTGAAAAATGTTGCACCAGCTGGGGGAGGTGGGAAACAACGTTTGCGTTGGACATCGGATCTTCATGACCGTTTTGTCGATGCTATTACACAGCTTGGTGGACCAGATAGTGGGTATTTCTTTTCAGTATTGAGATTACTATGTGTACCTTTAGGGCTAGGTTTAGATTTTAGAAGTTAGGAGAGTGGAGGGATAGAGGGAAAGTGACACAGGGAGAGTAATTGGTTTGCCTTGTTTTGGAAGGAAGAGTAAACCTTCTAATTTGGGAGAATTGATAAAAAGCATAGAAAGAGTGCTTTGGTGGGTTTTGAAATTTTTCTAAAGTCTAAACCATTACCCTCTTTCATAAAATCTCCCAAACAAGGTAGTATAAAGTATTATCATAACCCTCCCCTTCCAAACAAGCCTTTAGTAATTGATCATGTTCTAGGCTTCTAGCAATTTGCAAAGACATAAAAAAGAAAACTGTCACGTTTTCATCGAAGTAATGCAGTGTTAAGGGTTATTAGCTTAACTCTTACATGATAAAGGCTGTTTATTTAGTTTTCTTGAAAGCTTGGATCAGTTTATTCCTGTATGGGAGTAACAGTATCTGAGTATTTGTGTTATTTTGTTACTTGCATTTCAAGGTTTGAGTTGGGCACCAATTGACAATACCATGTTGGACTGTATGGATTGAGTTCAATTTTAGTGTAGTCATTAAATATGGAGTATATGATATGGCTCAAAGTATTATTTTGCGTTGAAATTCTGCTCACCTTTTTCAACCTTCATAATTATGGAAAGTGTGTCCTTTAAAGTGTAAACAATCAATAAATAGGTAGTCTCAAACCACGTCCATCTTTCAATTTTTCCTTAACTAGTTCACTCTGAGCACTAATTGCCAGAACTTTTTTTTTTTTTTAATATTTTAGTAGTTGGTTATAGTCATTGATGGAAAGGGTCACTTTTTTTTCTTCTTTTTCTCTTTTCCTTTTCGCTTTTATCTGATGATCTGCAAATTCATTACAGGAGCAACACCAAAAGGTGTTCTGAGAGTGATGGGCGTACCTGGACTGACCATTTATCATGTTAAAAGTCATTTACAGGTATTATTATCTAGTCTAATAATATTGGTATATGTGCATAAAATAAAATGTTTTGCAAATTTGACATTGAAACTAATTTGTCTCTGATATTACTACATGTAGAAGTATCGCCTGGCGAAGTACTTGCCTGAATCACCAGGTGATGGTAAAGGTGCCTTGTTTTATCTTGCCCTTTGTAGTTCCTACATATTTATTTGAAATGTCATGCTATTTTGATTTCACAGTTTCAATTGACTTAGAGTTCTTTTCTGGACTTTCAGATTCTAAAGACGAGAAAAGGAATTCTGGAGACAGCATTTCTGGCGCTGATTCTTCCCCGTGGGTGTCTTAGTTGTTTACTGAAAATAATTTATAAATCCTTCACTTTGTTGTCTCTACTTCTAACATTTTAATAAAATCATCATGTCCTGTAGGGGATTGCAAATCAATGACGCATTAAGAATGCAGATGGAGGTTCAGAAACGTCTGCATGAACAGCTTGAGGTTTGTTACCTAGCTATATTATTTTTCATAATTGCTGAATGAGATCACTAATTAGCCCCCAAATACTCTATTTCTTCTTGTCTATGGGTAAGAGGTTTAGAAAAGTTACTCCATACGCTAATTAATAGACCCAAAAATGCATTGATAATTCATAATAAGTGAAAAACTGGAGATAGGGCAGTACAGAAATCATTCTTCTTCATTTGAATTTTGATATTGGTCTAACGTAGTTTGAATTGAGGGCTACACACGATTGGGGAGGGGTCACATGATCATGAATTGGGGGATCGTAACACGAATTGTAAGATCCTACCAATTTCACAAACCAATATATATTAGGTATAGGCTTATGTATAAAAAATAACATATTTTAGTATAAAAAAAACTTCAAATCAAACTCAGAATAAATAAATAAAATCAAATTAAGGATCACAAGATTTATAACATAAAGCATGATTATCAAAAAGTTAAAAACAACTAAAAAGAACTCCAGCACAGTAGGAAATACATTTACAAAACCATAATTCCAAAAAGTACTTGAATATCGATTAAACTTAAATAATGATTAAACTTGAATACTATGCCCCAACCCTCTTTTATTTTTTCATATGTGAGTGACAACTAAAGCAAACTTTGATATATAAAACATGAATAACTTTTCCTTATGTTTATTGATAGAAATTATAACTTGTGGTATTGTTGAAGAAAATAACTGAATATGCATATCAATATGGCTGATTTGAGTGATTGGTTTAAATTTAAGCTACAACGGAAACTCCTAATGTTGCTATAGTAATTTGAAGAGTGATCATTACATTAATGGTTCAACTAATATTTTCAAGTTTTATTTCTTCACTGACCATTTTTTTAATGAAAACTACATTGAAGTTGAACAGAAACCAGTGATCAGTATTTTTGCCTGTAAATTTAATATAATTCTTTTAAGGAAAATGATAACTAATGCCCTTAGGGCAATGGTTAAGAAACACAAAAATAGTAAAAGTACATTGGAATTTGTGCGGTCAAAGTAATAAAAATATATAAAATGTTGTTTTCAATGCAAACTTACCATTTTTGTTACCTTACTAGTTAACAAGACCCTTCTTTTAAATGCGCTGGTTCTGTTTGTTTGATCTGAAAATTGTATACATCTTCTGCATCCTGGGTAAACCCATCACTTATATCTATTAAATTCTGATGATGAAGAACAACAATTAGCTTCTAATTTGTCTCAGATTCAGGATTTAAGTGTGATAATAAGATGAATACTGTTTGTTAAGTTTCAAAGCATTGTGGTTCTGAGTAAGCATTTCTGGTATTGATAAAGCCTTGTATTTGCTTCATTGATATTCCAGGTTCAAAAGCAATTACAAATGAGAATTGAAGCTCAGGGTAAATACTTGCAGAAGATCATAGAGGAACAGCAGAAATTAGGTAGTACCTTGGCAGCCTCAGAAACAGTTCCATTGCCCAATGATAAGCACAGTCATCCCCAGTCAGAGCCGTCTGGATCTAGTGATGCCCTTGCAGGCACTTTTTCTCCACTTAAAAAACAGAGAATTGATGAAGGTTCAAAGGATGGCTTCACTGCACCCCAAGATACAAGGAAGACTGCAGAAAAGAATGATTGTAACGTTGGTCGTTTGGATCCAAACTTGTATGAAGATGATGCTGGCTTTGGATTTGATTTGGAGACAGAAAATAACGATGACAATGAGAGTGAGCAGTAATAATTAGGTTCTTTTTGTAGGTCAATATGTGTCTTGTTGTAATGTCTAGTAGAAAATACAATCATGTTTTTGTAAAAATGATATTCCATGCCGTGCAATCCATTTGTATATATTAATGTAGAAATAGATGCATTCTTCTCTCATGTTGGGAGCTGCACACTTGTTATAATTTATTAATATTCGGGTTGTTAACTTGTTATTGTCCAAAATTAATCAGTTTATTCCAAAAAAAAGAAGTTAATATCGAAGCTGTCAAATAGCCATTGAAGGCATTATTTGATCATGTATTCAACATGTGAAATAAGGCTTTGTTATTGTTGTTGTTGTCGAAGATAGTAAAACGAAGCATCCTTTACATTAATTTGTGTTACTATAAAGTTAGATTATAGTATATTATTTGACATGTATTCTTTGAGTCATGGGAATACTATTTACCTTTTATGTGACGATGAAATTTTAAGCCTCTCAACCCAAATAAGAGATAGCATTTTACGCATTTATATATATGTTTGATACTTTTTCATGTTCAATTTTACTTACATCTATACTTGATATATAAATATATAGCTCTTGGTGACTGAGGGGAAGAAATTAATAAATGGAGTGATAAGGAAATTGAGGGTTTGATTCTCACTTTCAGCATAATACTAACATTGGGGGTTTAAAAAATACTTTGGGAATATACAACACAAAATTGTAATGAAGTTTGGTTGTTATGACTTATGGCTACTACTTATCAACACTCAAGTGGATTGCCTTTTATGTTTTCAGCATACAGCACCCTTAGGATAGATGAACTATTTCAAAACAAAGCTATGAGTAGGTGCAAATAAGAAAGGAAACAATATGAAAAAGATAAAAGTTTTGGTCTCATAAATCTTATGTGCAAGTATACATAATACATCCCACAAGTCAGTCTTCACCTTTTCTAGTGTTGGTTCATAATATGACAGTTGGAGACAGTTAGAACTTAGTTCTGTATGTCTTTATTAAGGTCGGATTTTGTGGCTTCAGTGGCTGAAGAGCTAGGAAGCTCAGATACTCTTTAGATTAGGCGTGTCCCGGTGTCGGACATGTGTCGTGTCTGACACCGACACTTACAATTACATTGAATCATATCACTTTTTCAAAAAACTTATCCATATCGACGTGTCACACGTGTCCGACACTGACACTTACAATTACATTGAATCATATCACTTTTTCAAAAAAATTATCTATATCGACGTGTCAGTGTTTTGTCCGGTGCCCTTTTTCATAGCTGAAAAGTATCGCTATCTTTAGTGCATTCCAATCTTTTGACATTCCAATCTTCTAATAAACATGGAATGGAATCGTTCAGTAAAGCATTGGTATGTGCATGCTTCTAAAGGTGAAGTGAAGTTTTTGAGACTATTCTGTCAAGATATTGAGCAAACTCTTAATTATGCTGCCAGACTTCTATTCTATGCCCTTAAGTTTAAGCTGTCAATTTTCTCCAAAGTTTTCAAGCAAGCTTTTTATGCAATGTTCTTAAACTCTTAAAGCTCTGAACTTAACTAGTTTATCCAGATTCTCGAGTTTGACAACATTGTTTTCAACTTCACATTCACTTTCAATTAGGCAATCGCAGTCTTTTAAATGTATGAGGTGTTTAGTTATGTACTAATCTGTAGAATCAAGGATTTAAAGGAAAGAAAAAAAGCTTAGGACCCATTTATTTTATGAAGAAAAAAATATATTTTCATTTCTTTCATAAAATTTATGTTAACTTTACTTGATAGTTGATAATAATGAAAATAGGGAACTTATCAACAAAAAAAAATGATAATAGAGATACTTCAAGTGAACAATTTGCTTCCATATCTGAAAGCAAATAAAAATGACAATATTTTCATTATTTCTAAATGTATATCATCTCTTACTAAAATAACATTTCATACTCTCTTTACCACAATGGTTTACTTCAAGAATCCCTCATCAAATTAAAATGAATACAAATTTAGGAAATAGAAATAGAAAAAACAGACCCTTAGAGGTCTTGGTTCTCAGTTGCATGCCCTTTTTTGGCACTAGACAAAAGAGAAACATATACCACTGTGTTCTTGTATTGTACCTTCCAAGTTCTGACTTGTCCCAATTTTGAGTCCCTACATTTAAAAGCTGTTTATGACCCGTTATAATTGATACCACTGTACACTCTTTATTTCATGATAAGGTTACTGGTAGCTTTTTCGTCTTGTCTTAAACATTCCTTTCACTGACAGACAAAATCCTATGTTCAACAATAATAAGGCAAACACAGATTGCACGGACTTGTTTGAAAAGATATAGATGTTTACATTTTTTTTAATATAAAAACACAAGTTTGAAAATGAAAAGCAAAACTTTACATATATACAAATTTTATACAATCAAAGTTAGATGATGTTTTTTTTTGTCGAAACCAGGATATTCATCGCCGAAGGCATTGACTATTTTCCTCGCTAAATTGGAGGCACCTCAAAGGATGGAACAATTGGCCTAGAGATTTAAAGTTGCTCCGTATCCGAGGCTATGATCTAACCCTCGACCCTTGATAAAAGAAGGATAAACCCCAACCGCTCAACCATACCCTCTGAGTTAAAGTTAGATGGTTTAGAATCACAAAATGTGATTAGCTAGTTTAGCCAAGGTTTAAATATCTTTTTCATCAATTTATGTATATCAATTTTTTTAACCCCTGCATATTTAGTACCTAAAACATTTGATTTTGATCTTGGTTATTTTGATTTTAAACTCTAATATTTATCTTGTTTGAACAACAAATTCAGTACTAAAAGCGAAAACTGATATATTTTAGCGGGTGAAAGTTATGTAAGACTTTACCAAAAAGTTTTCCTAGTTTAAGAAGATGCAGCAAGAGTAATGGTTAATAGTTGTACTCACACCAGAAACACACAATATAGGAACCCAAAAATGGTAATAAAGCCACAATGTGCTATGTTTCAAAATTACACTAAAGCTTATATATAGTGCTAGGTGAACTGGAAGTCTGGCTTATAAAATGTACATACAGGAAAACACTTTTGAAGAGGGCATGCCAGCGATAATTAATCGTAGCATTTCTCAGAAGAAAAATAGTTTTCCGATTGTTGAAAACTTGAGTGTTGCAAATGAGAAAGAACTATGTGAGTGCATGGAATTTCGCTAGGAACTCATTTGCAATGAAGCCATCAAAGGGGAGCTGAGCTAGTTCTGCGAAGCTGATGCTTAGGGTCTGGTGGTGGCATACTTGGCAATACTCTCTCTATCTCCTGCATGAAATATTTACAAAGATAATTAATATAAGAAGGGATACATCATCTAGAATCATTAATTAATACCGTTATTTTTAAAACATCACTCCTGTATTGTCTATGCTTAAACAATGTTATATGCAGCAAAGTGAAGACGATCAAGTACACGACAGCAGTTATAAAGTTGCAAACTCAAAGAAACAGTTATTCATATACCATATAGTTGCTTAAAATACCAATTTTGTAAGGTAAAGCCATATAACAGACACAGAGACGTATCCATCGAGTTCTATGATGCTGAAGCCTGTTTACAAAAGGTCAAGGTTATCACTGGTGTGGATATTTTTCTGGGATTACTTTCAACGTCGAACAGGTAATCATCTCAGTACATTAAATCTCTATTCATGCATGTAATGTTTGCTCAAGGTTATTATTACTACTGACAGCTTATTTTATTCAATGTCAATAACATTGAGAAACTGCACATAATAATTAGACAAATCATATAGCCACAAGGTACACCATAGTCCAGTTAGGTTTATCTAACTTTCTTAGTCAAAGTCAGGTAAACCTAGGTTTATCTAACAATCAAAATCACCATATCCTTTTCATTATAAACAGAAAGTTCTTTTAGAAAAGGAATGATAGAAACTCGAACTCTATTCTCATGTTTGCACCTTTGTCTTCTAGACCACAGATTCTCGAATCAAGTCATCATCATAAAGTCTTCAAACATTTCTACTAGAATTTTTTACCAAAATTTTAGGTTTAAAACATTAATGTAACCTTTAGAGCCAGGGTGGACAATGTTAATAATATACCTCTGAAACATTATTCAGGAAAGGATAACATGTTTACAATATGCCAAGATCCAACCAACTAACAAAAGTTTGTGATAGATATATTATATTTCCAATATTTGAGAAACAGAGCCAAAAGTCATCAATAAACCAGAGCCCTTTATATTGAACCAGATAAATGGAGGAAATGGTAAAAAATCAGCATGTCCTTTAGTGCTAACACAAGAAATTAGCCATATAGATTAAGTACCAATTTTCAAATAATGAAGACTTAACAATGTATGAAGTAGAATAGGATTGAACAAGAAAGTATGAAAAGACTAATAGCAGCTAAGCAGTCTAATGTTATGACTTAGAATAATTAACCAGAGAGAAAGATCAAATGAAAGTTATACATGATAAATATAAAAATCTGGCATGCATGCCGTGGCTGACCATAATTATATGTCTCTATGAAAGCTAAATGGTTAGTACAAATGTATTTGCAATTTACAAACAATAGATTATCTCATAAATTTTCGTGTAAAGATCAATTTTTTTGTCAAGCAAAACCTTCTATATAGTTTAACAAAATTGATTTAAAACTCAAACATACTTTGTAATCCTCACAAAACTTCATAAGTAAAAAAATAGAGATTCATATAAAGGCAAAAACTTCAAGAAAGAATAAAGGAATCTTAAATACAAATTACTATAACTGAAACCATAAACCAATTAATGAATTAGAGTTTTGAAAGTTCAACTAGTGTAAACATTTTATTTCAAAAGCAAGCATTTCAACTAGTTGAAGTCTTATTTAACAAACATTTCATACACTCATTGCCAAGACAAGATGGCAGGAACAAAACTAACCAAAAAAGTCACAGCAGACAAGAACAGTAAAGTAGAGATGCAAACTGGCAATAGAATTGAAACATACGTGTAATCTTTTAAGCCTTTCATTCTCTTCTTCTAAATGTGAAACTTTGATCTCCAGTTCTTGTGTGTAAGCCTGTCCATTGACACCACACAAAAATATCTATATATACTTTGCATGAAATAAAAACAAAGACTACAAACAACAAACATCATACAACAAAATATAACCTGTTTTCTAGCCCGCGACCGAGCTGCAGATTCCCTATTTTTAATCATCCTCTTCTGCCTCCTCTCCACAGTTTTCTCAACAACAACACCAGAGGCAACCCTTTTCCTACTTTGAGTTTGTGTATCTGATGAAGTAGCCATTAAAGAAGACGGTGACATATTCAACATTGCTTCAGTGTATCCTGCATCCAAAACAGGCTGTTGAACCACATGACCAGCCATATAACCTGCAAAACCAGTCATCATATTATTCTGATTATTTTGATGCTGATGCTGCTGCTGTTGTTGTGATTGCTGAACCGAAGGGATTTGATACTGCATCCAATGACCATGCTGAGATGTATCATGTTGTTGTTGAGATTCAACCCTTACTGACATAGCATTATCCTCAGAAGGAAATGATTCAGTCGCTACACCGGCTTTCATCAAGAAATCTTCCAAAGTCATCTCACCTAGTGTAGCTGTTCTCCTATCCTGACTACTACTCTTCTTCTGTTGCATATCTCTCCAAACCTCATCAATAGTTTTCTTACTAAGGTCACCAGAAAGTGTCAATGGATTCATAGATGACCCAGAAGCTAGTTGACCATGTTGCATGTAACCATCATTAGCACTAGAATCCATTCCAGAACCATGAGCAGCTTCAGATGTCCACAAACTCTTGAGTAGTTCATCAAGATTCATGCTTCCTAAGGGTTTCCCTAAATTTCCAAGCTGATTTTGAACCTCATCAAGTGTGAGATTGTACAAAGACCCTTCTTTAGCCAAAGTTCCACTCTTTGGCTCTTGGATTGTTGTTCCACCATGAGATCCCATCATTTACACAAACCACAAAATCACCCTACAACCCTATATGTTCAATTTCATTTCTCAAAAACAAATAAACCCCAAAAACCCAAGAACTCAATTCAACCAAACTAAACAAAAAACCCAGATGAAAAATGATTCTTTTCACTGATTTTCATATCTAAATTAACAAACTTTACACCAAATTTGATTCCATAGAAACAAAACAAACCAATTTGTCTTGAATTTTTGAGATATGGTGAAAAAAATCTCTAACAAACAATTTCACAAACAGAAAGCATGCTTTGAAAAATGGGGTGAGTGAAATTTGATTGAAGAATCAGAGATATTAATTAATTATAAGAAATGATGAAAAAACAACAGAAACTTGAGAGAGTGCTACTGTTATTATAATTTATGACATGTCATCATTTCTATAACAACCATGAAACAAAGATTGATCCTAAGAAAAGATGAACAAAAAAAGAAACATTTTTTGTGTTAAAAAACATGAACATTCTCTGAGGTAATAACTAATAGTAAAAACATAACATTGCTTAAAATGAACAAAAAGAAGAAGAAAATAAAAATAGAATGATTGAGTTAATTAAAAAATATAAATTAAATAAATTATTTAAAGAATAGACTGTTATAAATTCTGACTTAGAGAATAAAAACAAAAACAAAATCTGATTTTTGTTTTTCAGATTTTTCACTCTCACTCATTCACCAACTTAGGATCCAAATCTGAATCTCAAAAACCTTTCAAAAAAAATTAAATTCCATTGGGAGTGGGGACATTAACCACGCCATGCGAGGAACAAATATTCAATTTTAAAAAAAAATTATTAATGCATTTTATTATATTGACTTTGTTTTTAATACCAAATGTTAATTGTTACTAGTTCAATTAGTTTAATATTAATTTTTTTCTTCTTTATCAGAACACTTGAATTTTAAAACCTCTAATTCATTAACACTTAATTCAACTGATTTAATCAACTAGAGCTACCCAAAAGTTTTGGAGTTGACAACAGCATTTATATAAATTTGGTTCCTTATTAAATTTTTGTACTTATTTAACATATTTTTGTGTCAAAAAAATAATACGATATATGATATGATAATGTAGATTCATCTAGAAGGATTAATAGTTTCTTTTGAGTATTTCAATTACAAAAACAAATGAATAACTTCTTAAATTAAAACTGAAGTCTTTAACGAGTTTTCTGTAATTTAATGCTACCTCCGTTCTTTTTTACTTGTCGTTTTAGAAAAAAATATTTGTTCCTTTTTACTTCTCGTTTTGGCAATTTAGGTTATGTTTTGCCTATTGTACACTCCTTCCTATTTTATTTTATTGACTAAATTTTGTATAATTTTTTTTGTTGAAACAATATAATCTTTTTATTATATAAAAACTTTGTTTATTCTTAAATAAAATTTGCTACAATTTTTTTGGAAATAGATAATCTTTGTAAAAAAATAAGAATTTATTGGTGGATTAAAAATATGATATATATATTTTAAAAAAGGGCATAATAGGAAAATAAAGTGCAAAAATACACTCTCTTATTTTGGTTTTTTTTTCTTTCTAAAACTACAAGTAAAAAGGAACGGAGGTAGTAATTTTTTATTAATCAACATGTAAACTTGTAAAAAGTTGAATGCACAATTTTTAAGATAAAATTTCTATATTAAATATCTTAAAATGTGTCCGGCACATTTTAACATTCTCCTTTTATTTTTTATATTTTAAAACAAATTGATAATATTTTAAAAATTACTTCTTAAAACTTATAGAAGATCTTATTTTTAAGGACAAATAATTTTTACCGTAAAATTTAATTTTTTATACATTTTTTTTATGGTAAAAATTATTTATCTTTAAAAATAAGATCTTCTATAAGTTTTTAGAAGTATTTATTTAAATAGTACCAATTTGTTTTAAAATATAAAAAATAAAAAGTGAATATTTTTATGTGCAAAAAGTAGTTTAGTAAAAAAATTGTTAATATCAATGCAAAAACAATGTTAATGCCCTTAGATAACATACATGTTAAGGATATAAAAATGTTAATATAGTCCTTACACTTATTTTTTGGGTAGAAGAAGACTTATTTTTATTGTATAAAGAAAGTAGTAAGTATATCACTTAAAATTTATACATAAGATATACCACAATTAAACTTGGTTAAAGATGTTCAATTTATAAAATATTAAAGCTAGATTGTAGTTAGCATTTGACGAAATAAGGAACCTTCAACTAATTAAAATAGTGTCTAATTCATTAGAATAGAATAAGCATCGCCATTTGTTATAGAGTTAACCATAAATTAACAATCAATCTTAAAATTTACCTAAACATAACTAATTTTCACTGCAATATAGAGAGCAACGAAAAATATTGAAGTCTCACATTCAACAACAAACAAAGGTTATATTGAAAACATCATTGTATTTTTTAGGCTTAAATATATTTTTGGTCCTCTAAATATTTTCAAGGTTTCACTTTGGTCCTTTAACTATTTTTTGTTCCGTTTTGGTCCTTTAACTATTTTTTTGTTCCGTTTTGGTCCTCTAACTTTCATTATGTTAATTTATTTGGTCCTAATTATCGTTAGAAAAATGTCAAAAACGTTAATTTTGCGTACGTGACACTTAGGGACTTGATGGCTTTGGTGTGAGATCCAATAGGAAAACGCCACGTGACCAGAGACCTTCTTCTTCATCGCGTACGCAACTTCCTCCATCACTGTCTCCGTCCACATCACTAGTGATATTTCCAATCACGAAAACTTACGAAACGATACTCCAAAATCTCTCGTGATTTACGCTGAATTCAAATATGATGTCTGATTTCTCATTAGATGCTTCTACCTCTCGTTTTTGACATTTTTCTAACGGTTAAGACCAAGTAGGTTAACAAAATGAAAGTTAAAGGACCAAAACGGAGCGAAAAATAGTTAAAAGACCAAAGTAAAACTTTGAAAATACTTAAAGGATCAAAAGTATATTTAAGCCTATTTTTTACAGATTAAGAGTTTGACTCTACAAATTTCAAAGCAACTTTACAATATTTGATTCTTGAAGAATTGTTACCATTTTCATTATTTCAATTGTAAGAGAAAAGAGAGTACAACTGTCAAAAACAAACATATGGGTCAAACAGAAGACAGGCATATGACACGAATTGACTGATAAGGAACAAAAGGCAATGTTTGAGAGAAAGAGATGATAAGATAAGAGTGCAAATCATACTAACCTAGTACTTAAAAGAAACCATGAAATTATTACTATTATTTGTTTCTTATATCATAATCATGAGAGTTAAGGAGTGTCTTTCTAAAAATCTAATTAGATGTAGACCTCTATTAAGCAAGTTTGTTTTAGGTTTTTCATTGATGTTTCATATATATATATATATATAACACTTTTATTTTATAATTCCTCTTTTATTGGTCTCTGAGTTGTTTCATTATAATATTGTTGTTCAAAAAAAATAATCATCCGTGATCCATGGCCCGTGTAGAATCATTACTACAATTAAGGGCCTACTTGCATGAACAACCAACCGGAGATTATTTGTTTCTTCTTTATGATTCTAACTTATGAATGATTTTTCTTCTTTTGACTAATGAGTGAATTTATATAAATCAATGTTTTCAATATGTGAGGTTTGAAAAGATAAGTTTCTAACTTGCTTAAATTATGTAATGTTTCTAACTAAAGATTGAAAAGATAAGTTTTATAGTGGTTAAAATTTGACTCTCAATCAATAAAACAAAACAAAACAAAAAATTCCAAAACAAAACAAGAATTTTAATTGCATTTATCAATAAAACAAAACAAAAAATTCCATCAATTTTTCATAAAAATGAATTCATTATTCCGTGAATATGAAGCCTTACAGATAATTAGTGTTCCTTCCTTAATTATCAAGACACGACAAATTAATTAGTATTAATCATTCAAGCACATCACTCTCTCTATGTAGCATAACATATAAACCAAATAATTATTGTTTTTTTGACGTATATAAACCAAATAATTAAACACTTCAAAACATGTCTCATACACTTTCATCACAAAATTGTACTTTGAACGGACATTCCTTTGCATAATTAGACGAAAATATATACCAAGATGCAATGACGATTGTAAAAACTTCAAATGGATATTTGGGATGAATTTTCTCATGTTTTACAACAACAAACAAGTTTCATATTGATTGGAAATCGAGTTAAAAAATAGTTTATAAACAATACACGTACTCTTCTATCTAACAAAATATTTTTTTATAAAGAACAAAACTATAAGAGTTCATAAAACAGATAATACTATATCTTCGAAACTCAATAATATCGACTTGAAAGTTATAACATCTCACATCAACCAACATGGTTAATAAAAATTCCGCTTCAATTGAATCGCGTTGATGTATATGTTGTGGTGTGATTGTTCAAAAGAATCAAAATTCAAATTCTAGCTATAATAATTATTACCGTCGAACTTCAAATTATAAGTTATCAACTTAATTTTTCTAATAATCGGAGAATTAAGACGAAAAACAAAGTTGCATGGCAAATATACATGTGAATATGAGTGAGCAGCAGCCAGCAAGAGCATGCAACAACATGTGAGCAAGCATGAAGAGTGAATTACTCCATCAGATCACAAATATAAAAAAAATGGCTTTTTTTTTATTCATTTGACTGTTGATGTATCCGATCTATATTATGAGTCAGATACATCAAATGAATCAAAAAAATATCATTTTTACTTATATTTGTGGCTAGAGAAAATAACGGACAAAGTGATTGAAATGCACATGTAAATGTAATGTAATGTATGCATAAAAGTGCGCGTGCGCATTCCATCGAGACCTAAAATGCACGTGTATGTGTTTTCATTCCTTCCATATATGAACAACAAACCTTAACTCTTTTCACACTTTCCCCTATTAATTAATTAGATCGATATACTATATGTTTCAAATGGTTGCATCTTCACTCCACTTTAGTATAAAGTTTAAGCCTCATTTAAGTGGTATCGCTATCTCTACACTATCTTTAGAATACACATATTGCTATTTTGGAAGAGATTTTCTTGTCTTCAATTCCATTTTTACAAAAGTAAGTTGCTTTCTCGAGAAAGTTGGAAACCACTCCTATGTCAGAATTGAACATGTCTAGAGACCATGGCTGTTATTTACTTGACGGCTGGCCGCATTTGAGCTTCCAATATTCAAGGGTTTAGCTAGGTAAATACCTTTAAATAACTACGGAGCAACATTAAATCTCTGGCCCAATTATCCTATCATTTGAAGTGTTTTCAATCTAGCGAAGAGAATAATCACTGCGTTCAACGATGGACATCTTGGTCTCAAAAAAAAAATACCTTTAAATAACAATACACATTAATGTGAATATGTCGAATGTTCAAGATTCAAACTCTAATTCATATATATAAAATATAATGTCACATATTAATACAACTTATTAAGTGAAATTTATAAATAAATAAATAAATAAAAGAGAGTGTGTAATTTAAAATACATTTAAAATACATTCACAATTTTCAAGACAAGAGGTGACTATTTAGTTGTGTTAAATATGACAAGAACAAGCGGGTGTCATGCTTGTGTTTATGTTTATTCTCCATGTTGTTTTTATCTTCGACTTTCTCTTTTGTTGTTGCGATGATTCTTTATACTCTTTTAGTTCTAATATCTAATATAAGTAATCATTCCCCCAAAAAATGTTTATTTTCAGTTAATTTTATAAAAGCATTACTTGAATAGTAATATCTTAACGATTAAATTATTATTATCAGTGAGTATGTTTGAATATTGTAGTAATCAATATAGTTGTCCTCATTCTATTGAATATTTCACACAGTACATAAATATGTCAAATAGTATAGTGGAAGTGTGGGGACTATACTTGCTTCAGTATATAGTAATGTGCAGCCTTTACAGAAACTTATGTGAACAACGTTAACATTCGTAACATGCAACTCATACTTAAAAAGAAGGGTCTTGCTAACCAATGCACCCTATGCAATGGTTAAGGAACCCAAAAGTAGTAAATTTTACATTGAAACAATCATAACTTACCCTTTGAAAAAGTTTAATACACAAATTTCAAGATAATTTTACTACTTTTAATTATTTAATTAGTACAAAGGTGCAATGTTTAGCATTTGCCTAAAAAGAAAAGAAGAAAAAAAAGTTAGTGAGCTTCTGAATCAGTTTCTCAACTACTTGATTTCCTCGTACCTGCAATTAATTATCACAAAGTACACATGCTTAATCATAATGTACTTCACTTGTCAGTAAATTATTAGAAACCTTTTACATTACTCTTTTTTTTTGTACAAAGAAACTTCATCCCTACTATTTGATCTATTCTTAAATGAATATTGTGTTCTTGATGAATAGTAATGTAGGTTTCTATCTGATGGAAGTAACTTCTTCATTAGCGAAGCAAATTTTCCATCAATTTTGGTACATTGTTTATACTTTGATCAATTATCCAATTTCAGGTAATCAATCATGTTTTAGAATTGAACAAACTATACATATAATTAATCCCTCAGTTTTCTAGCAAAATGATCGAGTCCATTCCAATTTTAAAAAATATATTCAAATATAAATGACAACTTATTGCACGATGTAAAACATATAAAAAGAATAACAAATTAAAAAATATTTTAAATGTGTAGATTTTATTTATTTTAGAGTAGAAAAATAAAAGAATTCATATATTAAAGTAGACAAGTGAAAATACAAAATATACAAAATAAAAGTAATGTTTGTAATTTTCTCATAACTAGAATGTTTGCATTTTATTATTTTGGTGAATAAAATGTCTCTTTTATCAGTCATGTGATTTGGTACAAATAATTTTTCATGAAATGCTCAAATTAATGTGCACAGTAAGTGAAGGAGAACCAACAATGAAATATTTTAATTTATTCAACACTGCAATAGAGACCGGTATAATATTTAAGATAGGCAGAGGGTGAAGATCTATATTCTTTTTTTTTTGCTAGTAGTTCTCTTTAACTTTGCATATGAGTATATTTCCAAATTTAAATTTTATTATAAAAGAAAATAGGAGACACCAAAACATGTATGACTAATAAAGGTAAAGAAAACTTGAAGTCATTCATCTTGTTGGTCATGTTCTTTAGAAAGAAAAAATGTTTATTTTTCAAAACCTCAAAAACGTCAATAGTCAAGGCATACATGTTATTGCTCATGCTCTTATGAGGAAAAGGTAAAATTGAGGCCACAAATTCAAACTTTTAACTCTTTCCAAATGGCCCGTGTAATAAGTATGGATTTAGTTGATCAACTGTATTTATAAATGGTCCATATAGATACCCTTACAATTTGGACCCAGATTCATTTGTATTGTGCAAAATTCCACTTCGTTTTCAAGGATCAGAAAAAGACAGATTTCAAGACGTAAGTTCCGAAGTGCTAATTTCAAAATGTAAGGATTCATGCGCAGAAACATAGTTAAAATGAAAAATAAAAAACAAAATGTAAAAAATATTGATTTTTATTTTACTTTTGAAGCTATGTGGATATAACCTAATAGAGTTTATTATATTAAAATAAATCTTCAACCACTTGATGTCAGAACCAAATTAATCGGTTCAAGAGGTCAAACACTAGTGGTGAAAAAAAAAGAAAAAACCTTTAACCAAAATTTAGAAGCAGTTTTCAAGAAGGAAAAGGGCTTTAGAAGTACATAATTTGCAAAAAAAAATTACATGCTCTTATTTTGGTAATTGAGCTTTTCATACTCACTAAGGGAACCTTGCACTCTCAAACACGACCGGAGCAAATGCCGATTGATGCGGTTGTGTTGGCCACATACAATAAGGAGAATTAGGTTCTGGGTCCACCTCACAATGTGAGGGAAGTTTGGAAATACATGATTCGACTTCTCGTCATGTTCTTGTGCACCACTTGCGAGGCATCCCTTCAATGTGAGTGTGATCCACTTCCATCATGAGTTCCTTTTTGAATCTTAGGTTCAATGCTTCTTGTCTTCTGACGAATAGATTTTGTGATTTTGTTGTTTTGACAGGCTTGCACTGACTACTGCTCTTCTCAAAATAATCAGTATATTGATTATAGTTATTTGCTTTCTCAAGAATCAAGATTTATATGAGAACACGTCCTAAGTCAAATGCTAACTACTAGAATCAATATACTGATTATTATGAGAAGATCAACAGCAGAAGGCCTATCAAAACAACCAAATCACAAAATTTATTCATCAAAAGACAACAAGCACTATATCAAAATGAAAAAAAAAGTATAGGAAAAACAAAAATGAAAGTGAGGTACTGAGGTTTATGCTAGTATTTTTTTGCAAGGTGAGTTTAAATCCTTAATTTTAAAATCTATTCTTGTGTTGTAATGAATTATTCTGGTTAAATTTTGGTTAAAGGTTTATTTTTTTTTTTTTTTTGGTTAAAGGTTTATTTTCATTTTTGTTTTCAATACTAGTATCTAGTATCTGGCCCATTGAGCCAAATAATCTTATTCGGAGCGAATTCTGACATCAAGTGATTTCAGTCTTCTCCCAAAGACAGTTGTGGGGTATCCATGATCCTCCAGTCACTACCAACTAAGTCAAGCGCTGATCATCACTGGAACAGCTAACATTTGGTGTTGAAGGTTTATTTTAATATAATAAATTCTATTAGCTTCCTTCTGTAGCATAAACCCACATAGCTTCAAAAGTAAAATAAAAATCTATTTTCTTTACATTTCCGATCTTAGGATACTAAATTATTATTTTTCATTTTTTTTATTTTATCTATGTTTCTACATGCAAATCCCTATCTTTTACTCATAAATCAGCATTTTGGAACTTATGTTCCAAAACCAGTCTTTTTCGAATCCTAGAATACAAAGTGAAAATGTGCACAATACAAACAAATCTAGGTCCAAATTGAGGGGGCCTACAGAGCAATTTTCATATTGTTTTTCACCATTGAATCAATAACTTTCATCTACTTCCTTTGACCCAATAGTAAAAACTAACTTGCGATTGGGTCACCTACATTCTTTCTAACTTCTTTTCCGAACCAACAAAACATATACTTTATTTGTGAGAGGGCTTATTACTTACACCTCTTGTTTTCAGTCCAAACATTTTAATTTTCTAAGTTTTCCATTTAAATAATCCTTGTCCACTTCCTCTCTCTCTCGCTCTCAATTTTCCTAGTCTCTTTTCTTTCAATCCAAACAGCTACCAAAATCACAAAATCCTGCTCAAAGTAAATAAATATAAAGCCAAAAAATTAACCCATTCAAGATGACAACTCTCAATAACTTGAAAAGGAACTACAATACAATTCACACTAGCAATACCTTCTAAAATGTTGTTATACTAAGTCCTAAATATAACACAACCATATAAAGTGGGACTCAGTGCCACAAAAGATAAGTGCCATACGAAAAAAATGAGTGTCAAACGAAAGTATTCTTTAAAAACAGTAGTACTGCAAGAATTTATTTTCAACCATGCAGTATTAAGGTATCAGAAAGAGAAAAAAATGAGCTAAGGATCTAAACCAAGGCATTCAATAATCAGCAGCTCAAACAAAGAATTTACCTCAAACTGTCTATACCGACTTGGTGCATATTAAAATTTAATTTCACAGGCAACAGAAGTAGCAATACAAGAACATAAACTATCAAAAGCCCAAAGGAGCTTTGGAATTTAACTATGCCTCCCATGAATCAAAACAAGCAAGTATAATCAATTAGCTATATTCCTTCAATTACCCGGCAATTTTTTTTTCTTCAGTAAAAAGACGACTAACAAGTATAGGAACACGCTTTTCAACTAAAATATCAATTTAAGCGAAGAAATTAGACACAATATACTGCAATTTACCTTCTGATCCGCAAAGGCTACCTATTTATTTGAGGATAACCAGCTACTAAAAAGTCCATTGTTATTATCACACTGAGCTGACTTCATCTTTTTACTTTAAAAGCAGTATAATTTATGCAATAAACAAAACTTAAATGACAAAATTTGATTTCTGGTAAAACATACAACTAAGTGAACGTTTGGAAAGAAACTAAATTATCCAAAAGGGTATTAAATTTATGCAATAAACAAATTTAAGTGATAAAACTTGATTTTTTGTAAGACAAACGTATGATAAAGTAAATGTTTGGGAAGAAACCAAATTATCCAAAAGGGTGTTAAGAAAACCTTGTTGAACTCGGAAACAATTTAAACCAAACAGCTTCTGCTATGATGTATGTAAATGAACAAAATGGAAGTGATGATCAAAAGCCATATAATAAATATATTTTAAGGTAAATAATATAATCAAAGCAGGTGACTAACCAGACCTTTGATAAAAGATAAATCAGAGGAACAAAAAAAAAAAGTGCAGTTTAATCAACAATAGTGAAGGCACAACACACAAAGATTGCAGTACCAAGAGAAAAATCATATTTGTAAGAGAGCTTTCCCAACTTAGACCTCAGAAGTCATTTTCAAACACAAAAAGTAATGATAAAAGGGAAACGGAGGAAATAGTTCCCCAAGAAAAGAGTCATCTTATCTTGTGCTCTTTTAATATAAAAGAGAGACAAGGGAAAAAAAGTTTATTGCACTTTTGGTCTCTATTTGAACAATAGATGATTTTAATCCCTCAAGTTTTGGGGGATGAAGAAATTTGATATTTTGATGGGTGGATTGTGGAAACAAGTTCAAAGATTCATTCAATTTGTGAATAATTTTTAGTTGAAATGGAAATTTGAGTTTTAAGTAGAAAGAAAGAGAGAAAGTTTTTGGTGGCATTTATAGATTTGAGGGTTTAAAATCAAAAATCACAAATTACCTACTAGAGAGACCTAAACTAGAAAAACCTGCATCACATGCTTAATTGAGGAACTTTACCACGTAAAAAGATGTTAAAAATGTGGAAATTTCACAGGCAGGTCAAAATCAAACTTTACTCAAAAACATTTGTATTTTCAATTTAACGTTTGATTAATTTTATTTATTATTGGTGCATGTCTATATATGTATGGCCGTCAAACCTGCAAAATAACTGCAATAAATTAGGGTCATATGCAGTTAACAGAACCAAAAGAAAAACAACAAATTGGCATCTCACCAATTTTAATCATGGGGATAATAGCAATAACAAACGGCACTTAACATATTATGCACTTCGCCATATTTCAAAAATAAAATAAAGTATTGTAAGAATTAAAATAAACAATCAAAAACAAGGGAAAAACAACATTCTATAACATAAAACAATAACAAGCAGCTCTTGAACACCAAACATTTATGACGCATAATGGTCCACAAGAGCTTAAAATTCAAAATATAATTTGTTCAACATCCCAAACCAGTCATTTAACGGATAAAACTATAGTTCAAACTTAAAAGTACTACTAAAAACAGTTCCTTAGGTTTTTAAAAGATAAACTAAAAGTCAATTTAATACAACGTTTTGAAATGGAAGAAAGGATTAAAAAGTAGGCGGCGAAAACAGAACACTGTTTGATGATTAAATCCGATCATTGTACTAAGTTATATTTCATTTAAAACACGCCAATTGCATCAGCTCCTTAAACTTCAGAAGAATCACCAGGCCAGTAATAAAAGACTGATGCACTTATGTTGAATCTGCAAAATGAATAAAAAAGCATGAAAAACAATTTAAGTTGAAAATAGAAAGGAAGGGTCCAAAATGAAAAGGCATGAAAAACATTTTAAGCTGAAAATAGTAAGGACAGGTCCAAAAACAAAGATTTCGCAAATTTGTTTGAGAAATATCTGAAGCCAAACACCAAGCTCAAAATGATTTGACAATTGAACATGTTGGGAATAACAAAGTAATGATACAAAATGATTTATAAAAAAAACTATAAAAAAATATGACGCTTATTAGCAAAAAATAGTAGAACACCACTGACCAATCAAATAAGAGGCAGTAAAAGGTATGTTTTTAGTGAGAAAAAATGTTATCCATAAATTAGTTAAAGAAACACCGCCAAACAGATCATAAGCATGACTCGGAAGTTCATGAATGAGTGAAACTTGATGAGTTCCTCAACGTGTATGCAAGCAAGAATATAAAACGATTATTAAAGTTTGTGCAAAGAATAGAGAAATATGCAGAAATAAAAATTTCTGAACAACAAAACCTTTGCAAAATCAAACTGAGACTACAAACAACATTTTAACAGAGAGGCTTCCAAAAAAGTACTCTATCATATGTTAGACATAAATAACCCAAATTCCCTCTACTCTCATGAAATTGTAAAAAAACAAATCAAAGAGGTTTAGACATAAACCTCCTATGCAGGAGCCAACTGTACCATATACAACAATTCCTCTAAAATATTAACAAATTTACTCCTCCTAATTGTCAATATCCAAAACTTATCACCATTTTGTTGGTGTAATCATAACTAAAAATAAGAAAACTGTAATCAAGATAAAGTTATAAAGATTGTCCAGTTATTTGATGTGTTCCATTGAAAATAATGCTATTAGCATTAAAGGAAAAAACTATGTAAAGTTGTACATGAATGTGCATTGTTAAGCAATGTATTATAGATCACATTATGTGTGAAAGGGTTAATTCTCAATCCAACAGTAATCAACCCAAAAAAAAAACCTAAACTATTTTTTGGCTGAGAATGACTGTGGAACTAGGTGGTGAAAAAGTGAGTAAGCATGTTCCAAAAAGAGCATAGGAAATAGGAAAACCATCATACTAAAACACTACAAAGATCATAATAGAGATATCGGGAAGCGATAAATCATGGGATACTTGGAAACTAATGAACGTAAAAAGGACAAACCAAAGAACTACTACAAGTTTGGTTTGTCAAAAAGTGAAAAGGCGAGGAATAATGTGAACTCGTGATATGCAATCAATCTATCCTATTTCTGACCCTTGAAAATTAGATACTAGGATTAGACCCAAAAAAACTAGCTTGCTTTACCTTTCTCCAAAAAGCTTTCCCTATTTCTCATCACAAGCAAAAAAAATAGAGCATTCAACAGATATAAAAAACAAGCTTGCCTTACCTTTCTCCCAAAAGCTTCCCCAATTTCTCAATACAAGGCAAAAATATAGCATCCAGCAGATATATAAAACAAGCTAAAAAGTGCAATCAATTCAAAAAAGAAAAAGAGTTTACCATCAATTCAACATACCTGCCACCCACCTAGTGCCCCGCGTAAGGTGCAGCACCGCCATATTGGCCTCTTCCAGAACCACCCTGTCCAATCTGCTGGTTCGGGAATTGCAGCAACCCAGCCTGTGGCACTGTAGTCCCATATGCTCCCATAACTGATGAACTTATAGTAGTAGGCTGAGCACTGTATCCATTCTGAACTCCATGTGTCGCAGCAGGAACACCGGGATTAACCATACTACTTGACCCAAGACTCCCAAATAAATTACTCAGCCCCAAAGAAGCACCCTGAGATGCAAGCAGCGCCGTCAATGCCTGTCCAAGAGCAGGAGGCAGCACGGGATTCATCGCCTGCACAGCAGAAGCAGACACTGCCGGATTGTACCCAGCTGCTGGTCCCGCTGGCGCCATTAAATGCCCTGGTTGGCTAACTGCAACACTACTGCCACCAACAAATCCAAGATTGTCATTTCTCTGATACGGTGTCCTCTGAGCCAATGGATTCAATTGATTCAATGGATTCACATGTTGCTGCATCTGGGGTTGTTGATGTGGATTCTTTGCCACTTTAGGACCATCAATCGCCCTCTGGCAATGCAAAATATGTCCCTCAAATTCCTTATGAGGCTCCTCCAACGCCCTCCTCGCACTCTCAGCAGTCTTATACACAAACAAGCAAAATCCTTTCGGCTTTCCAGTCACCTTATCAAGCCCTAAAGGCCCTTCCTCAATCTCTCCAAACCTCGAGAAAAAACCAAACAGCTTCTGTGCATCCAAATCAGCACCAACATTACTAACATAAATCTTCCTCTGCGTATACTCCGAGCCTTGCGGAACCAACTGCGGCGCCACCACCTGTTGCGGAGTTTGTTGCACAGGACCAATAGAAGCCAACTGACACGCAGTCATTCTATTCCCAATCTTCTTCTGCGGCTCCTTCAACGCATTCCTCGCACCACTTCTTCTCTTAAACAAAATAAATCCATAACCCTTGGATTTACCAGAAGCCTTATCAGTAACAGCTTTACAATCCTCAATTTCGCCGTATTGCGAAAACGCGTTAACCAGCGTTGCTGAAGTTGTATCCCAACCCAAACCATGAACAAATATTTTCCTAAGCGTCGCATCTCCATCGGCAATTCTTCGAATCCGTTCAGCAACATCACGATGCTTAGATGCAGCTTCGCATAAAAGATTCGCGATCTGTTCTTTTGTGAAAGGTTCTATAAGCTTCTGAATCGGTTCATCGTCTTCTTCTTGAGCTTCTTCTTCTTCTACCTCCTCTTCTTCTTCCTCTTCTTCCTCTTCTACTTCTTCTTCTTCCTCTACTTCTTCGTATTCAACTTCTTCTTCTTCGACTTCTTCGTATTCTTCGGTAGGGATGTATGGCTCCGGTTCGGGTTCGGGTTCCGGTTCGGGTTGATGTTGCTTGAGTGGAGGTTCCTCTTGTTGAGAAGATTTAACGAGCTTTCTCTTTCTGACCATGGCTGCGAAGTGAAGGTGGTGGTTGCTAGGGTTTTCGAATTGGGAATCAATCACATTCACCTCACTACAAAATGTGTTTTCCATCGAATTAAATATCAGTGTATATATTTATTTTTATTTTTTTTGGACAAAATTTATGTATTTAAATTATATATTCGAAAATGTCACACTTTTTTAGCCGCCACTTATTTATTTATTTTACCGGGTTTTCTCATCCTAACAAATTATTTTTAGGTGAAAGTGAAATTCACATTTGTAATAAAAATCTTAAATTGTGTGATTTGCCAGTCAAAAAGAATTGTTATTTGGCTCCCACCTCTTTTCTTTTAATCAATTTTGTTCATTTATGTTTCATTCGTGTATTTAATTTAATTTGTATATATATCATGAATGAAAGTAAACAAATTTATCAAAAAAATGGTAGGAATGTAAAACTTTTTTTTATACTTATACTTTTGTTGAGATTTCAAATAAAAGTCTACGAAAAATATTTTCAAAACTCTTGTTTTAAATGGTTGAGATTTACTACTCTCTTAAAACTTTTTTTTTTTGGTCAGTACTTTCTTAAAATTTTATCTTAAATATATACTCCCCGTCCCTAATTATAAAACCCTTTTTGACCACTACACGTATGCCAATACACAATTTTGACTATTAATATATTTAATTGTTTAATAGTAAAAATTATAAAAATTTAATATTTTAAAAGTACTCATCAAAACAAATCAAACAAGATCTTATATGTTAATATTTACATATATGTATTATTAAAAATATACGGTCAAAACAAGATAAATGAATAGTGCAATTTTGTCAAAAAAGGTCTTATAAAAAGGGACGGAGGGAGTATTTATTTTGAGATGTTCTTATATCTTAATCAATTTTACCAACTCAAATGTGTAACTTTTATGCAAATAATTCATAGGTTAGAGGGGGGTTTAGGGTTCAATTCTTGGCGAAGTAATTTATATTTTCGATGTATCAAAAATAATAATAATAAGAGATAAAAGAATATTACTACCTCCGTTATTTTTTACTTGGTGTTTTTTAGAAAAAAAAAAGACTAAAATAGAAGAGTGTATTTTTACACCTTATTTTTCTATTATGCCCTTTTTAAAAATATATATCATATTTTTAATCCACCAATAATTTCCTGTTTTTTCACAAACATTATCTATTCCTAAAAAATTGTAACAAACTTTATTTAAAAACAAACATAATTTGTATACAATACAAAAAATTATATTGTTTCAACAAAAAAAATTATACAAAATTTAGTCATTAAAATAAAATAGAAATGAGGGTATAATAAGCGAAATATAACCTAAATTGCCAAAACGACAAGTAAAAATGAACAAATATTTTTTTCTAAAAAACGGAGGTAGTATATTTTAAACAACAGAATAAAAAAAGAATTAAAATAAAAGGAAAAGTGGGGTGATGTGACTAATTTTAATTAGAGTGTGTTAAAAAAGTGTGTTAGAGAATGTGATACTAGCATTTTTCATAAAATAAATCTCAACCAAGATGCAAAAAATAATTATGAGAATAATTTTATGGGTTTTATTTTAAATATATATGGGTATCATGAGTTAGGGGTGTCCATAGTCCATGAACCAAACTAAATTGGACTGTATTAATGTTTTTTTTTTTTTACCAAAAAAAATGGTTATTTTATTAAAGTGGTTTCAATTTAGTTCAGATTTAATTTAGAGAGTGTGGTTAAGCAGTTGGGTCAATTATCACTTAATCAAAAGTCGAGAGTTTGATTCTCATCTTGGATATGAAACAACTTTAAATATCTAAGTCAGCTATCTTACCATCTAAGGTGCCTACAAATGACACATTTGTAGAAATCTCTCTCACTATATATCTATATCTATATCTATCCTTGACACGAGCAATGAACGACAAGAAAAGGGATCAGAAAAATGATTTTGTCACAATTATCAAAAGAAAATGCTTGAGATCTAAAAGCGCGAGGGATAACAGGAAGAAAATGCTTGAGATCTAAAAGTGCGAGGGATAACAGTATCGAAAGAAAACGATGTTAGACTTGTATTTTACTCTTTGTTTAAATAGAAAATAAAAGAAGTTGTATAGTTTAGACCAAAAAATAAAGTATAATGAAATTACATAGTTTAACCGGAAATTCTCACATGCACAAATTGAGTACATAGTACATTGCGAACAAGTTCTTAATTTTATTGTAATAAATACGAATTTTACAAAATTTTATCGTTTGATTGAATTTATCACATTGAATTTATCGTTTTTTAATATAATTTGATATGTTTTTTTTTTGGTACATAGGCGAGATGACAAAGCCACCAATAACCCACACACACAAGTGGAGTGACCAGAGTTCGAACTCAGGTCATGGACGTCCGGCCTAACATATAATTTGATATGTTATTGAGTCTGATCATAATTAATGGTCTCAATAATATTTTAAATAATTTTCAATTTATTTTACAATTTTGCATGAATGATCAAATGGTATAAATTTAAAATGTAACAGTGAATTTTACAAAATTTATACTACCTCCGTCCCATTTTATAAGACTCAGTTTGATTAAATACACTATTCATATGTTTTGTTTTGACCGTATTTTTCTAAGAGTATATAAATGTAAATATTATCATATATGATTTTGTTTGATTTGTTTCGAAACTTATTTTCAAAATATCAAATTTTTATAATTTTTACTAATACACAATTAAAGATATTTCCAATCAAACGTGCAATGATCCTCATACATCTTCTCCAGAAGGTCTTCGTGAACCATTTAGGAATGACGCAAAAAAAAAAAAACGTGCAGTGGTGGGTTTTATATTAGGCAAATGTTAACATGTGCCCCAAAGGCACAGGGCACATGTTAAATAATTAAAAGAAGAAATATTTACTTAAAAGCCGTGCATTTAATTTTTTTAAGTCAAAATATTGTGTTTTCTAATGTAAAATTTCTATTTTTTGATTCCTATCATTTATATTATGGGACGGAGGTAGTATATATATATATATATATTCGTTGTAATAAAATCATCTATCACCACTTGTGCATTTGGCCTAGTTTAGCCCTAAAATAAAGTACAATGGTAGGTCCCAATTGAGTCTTGAAAAACATCATCAGCATTCAGCAGCAGCATTATAAAAGGAAACACCATTTTCTTACTGCTAATTTGGCACAGCATCCTCACTTGTTCTTAGTCCCATGGCTTCGGAGAAAGAACCTGTTCTTACAACGATTGCCTCTGAATCCGATCCTCCCACTACGTAAGCTTTCAATTCCACACTTGTTTCTTTAACCTCTGAATTTCTTGATCCTGCATTCTTCTCCCTATTACGATATCGGTTAATTTGCAAAATCCTTTTAAAGCTTACATTTTTATGTAGTTAGGCTTAATGGGTAAATTTCCATTCATTGAATTATGGTTAGTTACACTAACACTGTGTGTGAGCGTGCATATAATGTGATATGTTGAATTTTCTGAATTTTTAATTTCTTATATACCCTTTTTAATGTACTATGAGATGAACAGGTTTGACAGGAGTATTATCAAAAAGGAAAATCCTTCTGCTGTATTTTACGAGGATGATGAGGTACTGTCCGAATTCGATGATTTATGGAGTCTACCACTTAAATTTTTTTGTAGCTTTATGTCTTATTTATATTTTTCAATGCTTGAGGTTGTGACTCTAATTACTGATTTATAGAGGGAATTGTATTAATAATGCTTCAGATGCTACACGTGCGAGAGATTATAACATTGATAATTTTATATAATGTGCAAAGATATAACAGATTTATAAAGATCAATAAATGTTTCTTGAAGTTCATTTGTTGTTTTATGAAATGTACTCTTATGTTTTTCTGGTTTCAATGAAAGTAGTACTCGCTCTTTTTTATTGTTTGCGAAACCTTATGGTTTGTAATTCTTTACCCTGTGTGGAGTCTATACTTGTTGGTTAGGTAGTTATGTTAAAATGGTTCAAGGGTATCCATGTAATTAAAAGAATTTGGGCACCGGGATGCGCTCTTTCAATCGACTGCCTTTAAACTGTTTTCTTGATGAATTGCATATTCTTAGTTATGACTCGAGTACAGAGATTTTATAAGTGCGTGATTGTCAGCTAATTAATGTATGTATTTGGATATTTAGCAACACTGCCTAACTTGCAAAACTTGAGGAAATTATTGTCATTACACCTTGTGTTAAATGTTTATAGGTTTCTTAGAAGCAAATCTTGGATAGCAGTTTCGTCATTAGCTGTTATTCTGGTCAAACTATTTTGTGGCATGTCATAGCAATTGATAATCCTTTCATGTATTCTCTTCTGTTTGACAGGTCCTTGCCTTCAGGGATATAGCTCCAGAAGCTCCTCCTCATATTATAATCATTCCTAAAGCTAGAGATGGGTTGACTGGTCTACCTAAGGTATTAGTCAATGACTCTTAATCTCTTATGCTTAGTAGTTATGTTATGTTCTCTCCGATGTTTATTTCGAAACAGGCATCTGTATCACGTTTACAGATGTGCTCAGTATATAAATACATGATAAAGTTCAAAAACTATTTGCATTTTTTATTTTTTCATCTGCTACATGTTTTTGGATTCAAAGTTACCTATGTGGCTGTGCCAAATTTAGGCAGTGTTGTGGTTAATAGGAACTTATGTATAAATCTATTGCATGTCAATATTCTTTCAAACCGTTTAGGCCAACTCTAATTTTTTGATTGTGCCTTTTGATGGCACATCTTTATTAGGACAAAGTCTAGTGACCGAATACTATGAATCAAACTGTATATGCAAATATCTTGTGATGATATTAATTAGTCACATGTATTATCGCGCAACATCATTTTTTGTTTTTTCATTGGTAAATCAAACTGAATGCAGAACCTTCCCAAACCTTGGATCATCAACTACAAGTATTCTACATTTTGTCATTCTTATGCACGTGCTTATATACTAATCTGATTTATTATGGCATTGTTTTCAGGCTCAAGCCCCGCTTTTTTCAAGCCAAGGCGGGTTGAATAATATTACGCTCGGTGAAGAACAACAATCAACTCAAAAAAGAAGAAGAACTAGGTTCACTCCGGGAGAAGATAAAGTTCTTATCCAAGCATGGCTAAACATTCCCAAGAATGCAGCTGCGGAGGCAAACCAAAGAGTAGATTCCTTTTGGTTAAGAATTAAAAATAATTTCAATGAGTATCGTGGAAATTTCAAACCAAGGGGAGCGGCACAATTAAAATCACGATGGCATAAGTTGAATAGGTTAGTTCAAAAATTTATAGAGTGCTACAAAGCAGCCGTTGAGAAAAAGAAAAGTGATAGCTCTGAGTCTGACATCATGGGAGATGCATATGCACTTTATTATCAAGATGAAGGTGACCAATTCAAGTTAGAGCATGCATGGCGATTGTTGAAAGATGAACCTAAATGGTCAAATCCATCGTTTGAAGGAGCTTGTAAAAGAACCAAGATTTCTGCTTCTGGAGCATACTCGACCACTTCTAATCTAGACACACCATCAAGTTGTGAATACAACGCAGCTTCACCTACTCTGGTTTGCCCAACGGGGACAGAAGTAGAGAAAAGAAAGGGAAAATCAAAATCGGAGGAAACATCTTCTGTGGTGTGCCCAATGGGGACAGAAGTAGAGAAAAGAAAGGAAAAATCAAAATCTGAGGAAACATCTTCTGCTAATGTTGAGCTAATTGAACTGCAAGAGATTCCAAAGACAAAAGTTCTTGTCATGGCAGAAATGGCACGTGTCCAAGATGAACAAAATAAGTTGAAGGAGAAAGAGTTGAATATGAAGGAGAGAAAGTTTGAGTTGGAGTTCCTCTTTAAGGATACATCCGGGATGACAGCCAGACAACAACGAGATCATGAGATGTTGTGCAACGTGATTAGAGAAAAATACGGAATTATGTAATGTAATGATGTTAGTCAAAGTAGTCGTATTTTTCTAACTAGCTAGTAGTTCAAACTAGTCTTTGTATTGTCTCTCAATTTGTTTGTAACATCTTAGAAGATTTTCACACCTCTCAATTGTGCAATTCTGTTTCATTTTCTTATCAAATTCTGTTAAAACTTCAGGGCATGTTTATACTTAGCCATTTCCTATTACATTTCTACCAAATGCAGAAAACAATGTTGAAAACGTGTTTACTAAGGGTTTTTTGGAAACATTTTCAATAAAATATTTTAAAAGAGTGGTCGTTTTCCAAAATTTGAATAAATAAAGAGTCAAACTCTTATCACTCAGCTGACGCCGCACATACAAAAGAGAGGTATGAATATTTCAACATTATTTGTGGATTATATATACCATTAAATTTGAGTTTGTTGTCCGCCACCTTGAACAATATTTAAGTCAAAAAATGATGTAGAAATCTTGTCTCTATCTAAAAAAAATAAAATTAGACCACTTAAATTATCATTGAAGAGAATCTAATCTTAAATTTCAAGAAGGAGCATACTAGTAATATTAACTAGAAGTCCCATAAATTTAGTTCAATTGGTTGGACATATTGCACGAAAGTGCGGAATCCGGGTTCGAACCCAGAAATACCCACTTATTCACTTTTAAGAAGTGAATTTTTAATCATTAGGCTACTGATAAAAAAAAAAAGTAATATTAACTAGAATAATAATATCATTCTATTAATTGTCAACTATCACCAAGAAATACTCAAATATCTAATTTTCTCAACAATTCAATATTCAAAATACAGTTGAATAGTCAAAAAAAAGTAGTAGCAACTAGCAAGAAGAGAAAACTGTTGCTTCAAAAATAGAAACTTATTAGAAAGTAAGCATTTGAGCGTTGTTTGTTGCACATATGGAAGAAGAAAGCACTTCCCACGGCACGGTAGACTCTAACGCTACTGACCGCATCAAACTCAACGTTGGCGGGAAGCTCTTCGAAACAACGCTTTCTACTATCCGGTCCGGCGGTCCAGACTCTCTACTCTTCGCACTTTCAAACCGTTTTTCCAACGACCCGAACCCGGTTTTCATAGACCGCGATCCGGAAATCTTCTCCGTTCTACTATCTCTCCTCCGAACCAACCACCTTCCCTCCACTTCCCGCCGCTTCTCAAAACAAGAACTCGCCGACGAAGCTCTCTTCTACGGCATTGACTCGCACCTCCGCTCCGCCACTTCTCCACCGCCGTTCTCCGGTATCGACGCATCCATCGTCGGTTCCATCCGTCCTGCATCAGAAGGTCTTCCTTCTACTTTCACCGCCGCGGAAAACGGCTCTGTTTGGATCGCTCACGGCGGTCAACTCTCTAGTTACGACTGGAACCTTATCCACTCCGCAACCGTCAGAACTCACCTCGATGAGATCAACTCGATTTGTAGAGTCTGGCCGGAGATCGCTGCCGTCGGAACTGATTCCGATGCTGGTTTACACTTCTACAACTTCTCCGGTAGTCGTCACGTAGGTTCTGTTCATTGGAGCGATCCGTCGGATCCGCGAATCTTCAAAGCGCGAGTCAACGCGATAACCGCTTCTGAGAATTCGGTTTTCGCTTCATTCGATTGTCCTCACAGAGAGAATTGCATTCTCGAGGTTGATAAAGATAAGCTCCAGATTGCGTCCCTGTTCGGTCGACAGTCGGGGAACCAAGCAAAGCACATGGCTCCTATGAAGCTAACTTGGGTTCCGTCCACCGGTGTCCTCGTTGGGAGCGCGGTGACCGGTGGAGCATTCGGATACTCCGGATATATTCGGTTATGGGACCCTAGGTCTGGAGAAGTGGTTTGGGAAACGAATGAACCGGGTGCAGGTAGGAGTAGTAGGTTTGGTGATTCATTTTCTGCTATAGATGTTGATGTTGAAAAATTGTTACTATTTAAGCTTTGTTCAAAATCAGGGGATTTAGCTATGGCTGATATGCGTCGTTTGGGCGATGATCCTTGGGTTTATTTGAAGGAGAAGAATCCCAGTTTATGGACTGATGGTGGTGATGGGAGTACTAGTAGTGTGGTGCATTGTTACAAGGGGCAAGCTTTTGTGGCGAGAGGCGGTGAGTTGGAGGTTTGGTCTAGGGTGCAAGAGGTGGTAGAATGTGAGAGTGAGAGGGAAAGGGAGAGCGATGGTGAGGGTGTTTATAGGAGGAATTTCGTTGATAAGAGAGAGGATTCGGAGAAAGGAGTAATTAAGAAGATTGAAGGCGGTGGTGATAGATTGTTTATTAGTAGAGAAGATGTTGAAGGTATTGAAGTGTGGGAGAGTTCTCATTCTGCTGGAGCTATATCTGTTTTGTGATGATCGGATAGGATTTGATCGGCAGGGTTACTTTGTTGTAAGATTCTTGCTCCTCCATGGAAACTATGGAGCTGGTTAATGTTCTGATTTTTTGTGAATATCCATAATTTGATGCAGTTGTTATTACTTTGTCTTATTGAATTCATTCTATTTGCTGCATTTGTTGTAATATTAGCTCTAGTATCATGAATAAAACGCAATGGGTTTGAAATGAGTTCGTTATGATGTTCAAGATCAATTAACCTTTTGGGTCTAGTGTAATACATTATTGGCAGTTTGACACTGGCTTTATTTTAGTTCTCTGTTTATCTTAATACAAACTTTCATACTCTTCTATATTGTGGTCATATCTGACTTAAATGTTATAGAAATTTGATTTGTGAGTGATGATGAACTTCGTTAATGAAGATATATGACCATTGCTATCAACTCATGAGAAAATGTTATATTGAGCTTTATTATTTTGTGCAACACTTTGTAAACAATAGTCTTAATAGATTATTACTATTGTACAAATGCTAAGTTCCGGTCTTCTAGCAAAAGGATTTCTCATTTGCAACGATAACCTCTGCAGTGGAAACCAAAGGTTGATGTAGTCGGTTTTGGTTTAGAGCTCCTCTCCATTCAATGTTCTACCGACTATTTCCAGAATTTGGAGTACCATTTGCTTTGGATCCAATAATCTCCAACTTCAGGTAACCTTCCATCACATATTTTATCAGAAGTAATTTGCATTTTGTTTATTGTTTATTGTCATTTGTAACATGTCATTTGCTTTAGATGGGCATAGGAAGTAGTTTCACTGTTTCAGCACCATGAATACCTTACCACCCACCCATGTTTTATCAATTTCTTCATAGCTAATTTATCTTATATTCTATATAGTTTTCATTTCCTGTCACAAACAGTTGTTTATTTAGCGTCTTTATGTGCTCTTTTTTTCTGTTATGCTCATTAAACTCAACACCTCTGCAGATGATATCTTTAGGAGAGGTTAGATGCTTACAGAAATAGTTCTAACAACTGATTAGCCAAAATACAGATTGAAATCTTCATAAATATTGGTGAATTTGAATTTCTCACTTGACCAAAAAAAAACAAAGTGCATGTTATGACAACATATGAAGTGAGCAAATAGTTGACTAATCATTACCACACTCAAGTTTTAAATATTCTTATCGAAAACCAAAAGTTTTAATTAGATATTGATAAAATTTTAAACAGTACTCCTTTTAAATTAAAATTATCTGCATATCATGCATATTATAAAGCTAGGAATAGTAATAATAATCATGTCTGCGGGTATCCACCCCTCATATTGCCAAGGCCAGAAAATTTAGGCCACATTTTGCAATCTGTTCCTTGTAAGACATGATTTCCTGAGCTAAGTGATTCTGTTTTCTTTGTATATCTGAATGGAAATGGACCCCGGGTATGTTTGTCACGACCATTTCTTTCCTCAATAGATAGCTTCTAATCAGAATGTCTATGTCCTGTCTCTCTGACTTGTCTGAATAGTTGGGATATTGTATGTCCCCTTATCTGAATAGTTCTGATTAATCTTTTAAAATTAGCAACTCCTTTTAAACATGATTATCTCAAATGAAAGTAACAAAACAAAATAAATCCACACATTATGTCCTTTTATGTGTCAATAATCAATAGTGCTCTGATCTTGATTTTTGAACAGATGCTGAGACATAATCCACTTCTCTTGCATGAATGCATGAAGAGATTATCCACTAGCAATAGCATGATTCCAAGTCCACATTGTGTAAGCATGAACAATAATCAACTAGTGGTAGAATTCTATCCCTTAAAAGTGAATAAATGGGTGTAATAAGGCTCAAACTTCGATCTCTGCACATTACGTACACTGTTCATACCAACTGAGTTAAGCTCACATGGACAATAAGGTTAACATTATTTACTAATGATATTGTGATTAAAAGATATGCATTTTAAACTCCTTAATATGTACCTTAAGGACACATGTTAACAATACCCTAAAGATAAATACTCCTAATAATAAGTCTATAAATCATGAAGATTGATTATATTATACTCCATGCATGTTTGAGGAAAATAATCTTAAAGAACATTGATAGACACAAGTTAGTATACAAGAGAAGAATCAAAAGAGGTGGTCCCTCTTCCAATCACGAGCTGTCAGTTATAACACTAGTTCTAACTAATTGTGAGGGAGAACATGTGAGTGAGACACATGTCACTCTTTGATCGGATCTTATGTATCTAGAGTGCTATAAATGCACTCCATGCATTGGGAGGGTATGTATGATTTTAGAGCTCTGGTCAACATCATTGGAAACTTTTGGCCTCTCGAAGTGCCTATTTCAATTATGCATAATCACTTTTTTGTTTTAGCTTAATTCACCTTATTGCTGATTATTTGTATCCATTTCCTTTTTTTCTAAGAAGTTAAACTAAACCATCTAAATTATCACAGGAGAGAATCGAACCTGAGACCTCGAGCAGGAGCATACTCCTAAGTCACAAGCCAATACCACCAGACCAACCCAAGTGAGTTTGTATCAATTTCTTTGATCTAGATCCCGTTTGATCTCTAGATCATTTATTATCTATAATATACTTCCATTCCATCATTTCTATATTGTTTTATTACTTTTCTTTTCTACTGTTCTATTGATTTTGGATCTTAACAAAAATAATCATGGACCTTTTCAATTCAAAAAAGTTCAAGTTTACTGTATTCATGGAATTATCCGATGAATAGGATCGAGATGGAGATGCCAAATTGATGATAAGAATATTTCGACCTAAAGTGCTGCTACTTTCTCAAGTTTTAAGGACATGGAAAGACACACTACCAACAAATGTATGGAATATCTAATCTTCTTAATGGACTAATGATACTAGTCTCAAAAATACATGTTTCATGTCTTCTTCCCACGTGATTCTGTATAGGTTCCAAATAAAATAACCATTCGTCCATTCCCATGTGATTTTTTTTGTATATGGACACAATAATAGGACCCGCATATTCTACACGATGTTGTTATTAATTTATGCACGCCACATGCAACATTTACAAGGATAAGAAAATACTATAGCAAACTACAATTTTGTAAAAAAATATCAATCAAGGATATACAAAAATTAACTTTATATAAGGGGATATACAAATATTAACTTGCTTGATAATATATAGTGAAAAAGAATACTTATTCACTTTTTTGTTCAAATAGAACCAAGAAAAACTTAAGTACATATTTACTTTTCATATTGTGACTAATTCGTCTTTATAAAATTGATTTATACAGATTTTTTTAATTTAGCCTCGCGTCACGCTCAATACTATAGTGGCCTAATTGACCAGCTATATACTATATTAAAATTATATATTAGCAATAACTCATTTTTACAAAACAAATGTATAAGGTGAGAAATGCCTCTTCTCTCATTATAAAGTCATTTTAGACTTTTTTTTGACGCATTTAGTCCTTATTTTTTTATTCCGTGTCATTTGAATTTTTCTCAACAAATAAATAAATTTCTCCGTATAGTAACTTAGTCTAGGTACAAAGCCACCAAATTTACTCTAAAGGAGAGATTTAAATAATATGCATAAGTTTTAAGTTCGACTATTATTAACTCCATTGTTAAAAAAATAATTTAAATCTAGGTATATTTGTTTCTACAATGAGATGACATTATATTAAATGCAAGCCCAACAAAAAACAACAATTCCTAGCTTTTGTTCTCAAATTAGGAGTGCCTTGGAACCCAAGAAATAACCGGTAGAAGCTCAAGCAAAATGTGCTTAATATATGTTTGATAATCGGTATCATTATTGCTTTATCGAAATCTTATTTAATCACCGCCATTTTGACAAACTGTAATATCAAACACGCACTTAAATGCCTTCGCCATGAGTCAAACATGAGTTGTAATTCATTTGATAGTTTAGATTTAGAGAAAAAGCAACAGAGTATAGAAGAGAAAATCACAACAAAACACATTATTTGGGAACAGAGAAAGTTGAATAAAGAAACAAGAAATGTAATGTAACATTACAAGGATGCATGCATCAACATCAAAATAATGAAAATAACTATGTCGCAAAAGCAAAAGAAGTGACCCGAGGTGTATTGTTATTGTTTCTTTGAGAATGAGAAGACCTAGCAAGTGGTGGTTTATTCATATTATTATTTACACCCCCTACCCTACTTATTACACCACCACTCACTTGTTTCCATGCTGACGTGGCCCCTCTTTGTCCTTCACATTTCACTGGCTGTGGCCCCACACTAACCGCTTTTTCACACCGACAGCTTAACAACCCGTTCCCGCCTTTTCTCTTCCAATGCTCCGCCGTTATGCCACCGCCGATTCCGACTCCGCCACTACCGCCACCTCCGAAGCCGCTGATGATGCTACTTTCGTCGTATCCATCCGCAGTCGTCACGCTCCATTCGATACTCGCCTCACTCGGCTCGTAACACTCCGTCATCGCCGTCGTCACCGATCCTTCGTCAAACGAGTCTCTACTGTTCCGACGGTAGACTGCAGCGGCATAGGATGAAGATTGCGTCGCGGTTGAGAAACTCTCGATCTCGAAGAGATCCGAGCTCGCGTCGCTTGCGGCGTCTCCGTCGTCGATGACGATTCGTGACATAGCTGGCGGGAAGGGGAAATTTAGCGATTTCGCGTGAATAGATTCCACGGTGAGTTCTTCCGGTGGTCGGAAAACCTCTAGAGATTCTCGTGGCGGATCTTCTAAGACGACGCCGTTTTTGTGTTTTGTTGTTGTTGAAGTTGAATTAGGGTTTAATACTGGGAATGTGAATCCGTCGGTGAATGGTACTCTTACTGTTGTTACTACTGGTTGGAACCTTTGAGATTTGGTTACAACATGATTTGGTGTTTGAATTTGTTCCATGCTATTGTTAACCCAATTGTTCATTGGCGGTGATGGTGAAACTGGTGAAGGGATTTTGATACTGTTTTTGGGTAATTCTGTTGATTTTTTTTCGTTTACTTGAACTGATTTTTTACCTGTGCATGGACATTTTCTTCTTAGAAGCCAAATTGGTTTCGAAAGTGATGATCTGAATTTGTTGTTGTTGCTGCTGCTGTTGTTGTTGTTAGGGTTTTGATTTGAAGGGTTTTTGATGTTAACTGATATAGCACCTGCTGGGTGTGATAACAAACCTTGTTGACTATTCCAACTAGCTTCTGATGAAGCTGTTGGTGTTGCAGAATGGAAGGATCGTGCTCGATAGTTTCTGATGTTTGCGTAACCATCCACCGAGGAAGAAGCGGAAGAGTATCTTGTGGAATCCGGTATACCAATGCTTTCTGTTTCACTGTTAACATTAACCACTGGTGAAACTCTGCTATTGTTGTTGTTGTTATTGTTGCTGCTGATTGTAACTTTTTGGATGTTGTCGGTATTTGTTACTTCATTGAAGTATTTGTGTGCATCAAATATGCTGAGCTCTGAGGTGGGATCGTTGATTGTGCGATGATGATTATGTGGTTGGCAGGTGTTTGGCTTTTGAGGTACGAGATATGATGAGAAAGATGCATCTCCATCTCTTAAGACGGGTGATTTTGGAGGCAGGTTGCAATCAAAGGTTTTCATTGATGTTAGTCTTTCCATGTCCTTTTTCATAAACTCTTTTTTTCTAGCGATGTTTTATTAGTTTAATATGCTTGTAATGTAACTGGAAAAGCTGAAAGGTGAAGATGAAAATAAGAAAGATACTATGCTTTGTTGTTGGTTGCTTATGAAATTCCTTTGCTTTCATATATATGTGTTTCAGGTATGTGTACCAATTTGTGATGTCACCAATTATCAAGCTGTTGAAACCAAACATGTCATATTCTCCTTACCCTACCTTTTTTCCTTACTCTTCAATGAAACAAATTCCCAGCCAATGATCTGCCTCATACACTTCATCTATTATTATAAACAAACAACAAATGTCTGAATTTAAAAAAAAATGAAGATATTCTAACTAGATTGTGATATCTATTTGGATAGAGTGAATGAATAACCAATTATATATGTGATGCTTCATTATTTGGTTGCATTATGACTGTTAGTAGCTATCTCTGTCTAGAGATTTAATCATTGAAACCAATTTCAATTCCTTTTGATTTTAAGGTGAATATAACAGTAGCTTTGGCTACCACAAATGACAGAACACAGTAAAACAAAATTAAAGAAAATGTAAAACAACCTGTTTCTTACACAATTTTAATTGGCATATGATTTTCTATGTTTGTAAATATAAAGTTTCTATCAAGTAGATTTTATTCAATTCAGAGCATGCTATTTTTGAATTAGATATGTACTCAATAAATCTTGATAGCATAGGATTCCCAGTTGTGTTGCATATCAGAGAGTTACTTAATTGTGAATCTTAGTGCCATAACTCATGCCATTTAGATAGATCATACATTATAGAGCTATTTTATTTGTACAAGTTATTAACCAAATATAATATAGCATATATGTAATGTAGTATTCTATATTGATTTATTGAGCAGACATTATAAACTCTTCTTATTTTTGACACCTGTTATTACTATTATTACTCAATGTGATATCATATCATATGCTATTATATTTGTACAAGTTATGCATGTGGTCCAAATCATTGTCTTGGAATGACAGAATAATAATGTTAGGTCCATGTCACTCGCAGCTTTCATAAGTCTCACAAGAGTAAGACTCTAGAACAATGAAGATCACTACTTACTACTACTATTACAATGACCTAATATTGCCGGAATCACTTTTCCTTTGATTAGATTGTTTTCCAACTTAATCTATGACCATTTCTCATATTCTGTTCTTATTTACCAAGTTGGTTTTCTCTTCATGTGGGTGCATGATAAGTTTGGTAGTAGTATTGATTCAATAAAGTAGGCAAAGAAGCAAGTCCTATCTTAGACATGATCAATCACCAGCTAGATAACAATGTGAATAAGCGAGGGTCCATTAAATTTGACATTTAGGGGAAGAAGTTATGTCTGAACTGTTTAGAGACATAAAGAAATGTGTATGAGTTTACCATATCAATTATCTTAGGTGGATTGATTTGGGAAGCAAGTGTATAGTGGGTCACCATTAACCTTCTAGGTAACATGCACTGCTTTATTGCCTGCCTTTAGACCATTTACGCATGGCTCTTGATCAAGTGGTGGTCCAAATTTTGCCTTAGAAGAAGTTAAAACTATATTTGGATTACATGCTTTCTTTCTATATGATAATATACTTTATTCTATTTACTGGACTATTATTTACTACCTTATTATCAACATCTATTTTTTATACTAAATTTAATCTTTGTTGATGCAGAGTAGAGTAATGCACATTTAAGCTACTGCTTATTTAGTGAAAGGGGTGGTTATGAATTATGATGGTGTTTTACTACTAGTAATTACTTGTTATATTATTGTTTTATTTTTATTTTGTTGTTTCACTTAGGTAGTAATCCTGCTAGATGGGATAAGAATATGCAACCCCATAGTCATGAAATAAGACCTACAATACTACATTAAGAGGATTTACAGATTACAGAAGAAAGTCTATTAGGAGTGGTACCTCAGAGAGAACACTGTTTATGAGGTTTATGTTAACTACAAACTAGAAAAGCAACTATTCTCCATGTAAGGAAATTTATTTAATAAATAGAGTGAAGGCTTCATTTTGGTGCTTCCGAATTTTTCGAAGGCCTAATTCAGCCTCTGCAAAAGTAAATTTTAAATTAGTCTGATATTTTTATGCCGTGAACAAATTGGTCTCTCTATTATAAGGAATCGATGATTAATTTGTCCCGAATATAAAAATATTAGGAACTAAGAAATTGTAAAAGATCAAAATTAATGTATATAGTTCAAATTTTGAATAAAATACATCAACTATTTGTTTTATCAACTTTTATTTATATTTTGGGATGGAGTAGTAATTTAACAGAGAAATTGGGATATCATTGTCACAACTCACAACTTGACATATTTTACGAAGACTTGAATGAGCATGACACAGATGCTTATCAGTGGTAAAAGGGTGATTGGAGGAAGACTTGACAAGCAAACTAAAATCACATATACATGTCTAATCCAAAAATGACCCATAAATATTGCTTTAAATGAGTGTGATGATTGGTTTAGGGTGTTCACACTGCATATTCAATTATAAATAAAAGATTTTGTTAATGGATATAGATCCCCTTATCTAATCTAATGTCTTTTCAGAGTTTTCATGGAGTAATGAATTTCTATTCTTGACTTGAAATTGAGTGTTCAAATTTTAACCACACAATTGTAGCATCAAAATAATTTTGCCCTTTATATTAATCAGACGGTTCAAGCTGTAATTGTGTATTTTTATGATATTCTTTAAAGATTCCAAATAAAGAAGTACTATAATCAAAAAGCTAAATATTTTAGTTTTTAATATATTGAGTTATAATAGTGTTTACAAGAGATCAAATGAGTTACAGAAAATTAGCTCTAAGAGTTCACAAAGAACAATCTTTCTACTCATTTTTCAACCTCTTCCCTTGAATAAGAAATTAACCAAAAGCACGAAGAAATTGCTCACAATTGCTCTCTAAGACTAAGAGCAATGTCTAATTTCTCTACTTTTTTCTATTGACTCAAGAACTAAGATGAACCATAATGAATCTTACATGAATCTCACTCTTAAGATATTTTTTAACCTTACATATACCTCAAAGAGCCCTCAACCATTAGATCTTGACTATCCAATAGACCCTCCTTACCAAAACCATAGCCACCAAGGACTTCAAATGCCCGTGGCTGAACATGCATCTAGGCGCTCTACGCGCCCTTATGCGTCCCACACATGAGACATTAGCCAAAACTTTTGAAATGTATTAATTCACACGTGAGTGCATAACCTAGAGCTGAAAACCTCTTACGACAGAAAAACATAAGATTTTTATTCACATACAACATGATTACATATTTAATCGTTCGTTTATGATGCCAATTTCAACTAATATGTAATTCGTTTTTAGACACAAACATAATCACATATCAATTTAGAATTGAAATTAGGAACAACTAGAGACAAAGAAGAGGGTATGTAAATCCCACATATTTAATGATATTATTGGGCCTACTAATTCATTTGCATGTGCTCCAAATCCTAACTAGTGAGCAAAAACTATCAAAAACAGAGACAAACAATCAAGTGGTTGGATTGATTATTTTGGAATCAATTAAAATGAGTTTAGTTGTGAATATATTTGATTTTTGCTACTATTAATAATTTGTAAATGTCTTCATATTGAATTTCTTTTCTTTTCATTTTTTTATAGAGAAATTATGAAAGGAATGTAAATTACAGTGTCATGAGCATACACACAAGGATGCCATTTTCAAAATAAGTTTCATTTATAATTTTTTTTTTCACCTCCACATTAAGCCTCCATTCTTTTTCACTCCCATCTTCACTCTCACACTTCCTTCTAATTCAGTAATTTAAATATTCATAATAAAAATTATATAATTATAAAGATATCTCGAAAATGATTTTTATAAGAAACTAATCAAAATAACTTCTCGTTTTAAGTATCGTTTGAAATTTTATCATCCGAAAAAGTTGTAGAAAAAAGATAAAATGCTTAAAACGATTTTTTATGAGAAGTTATTTAAACCAATTTTTAGTTTAATTTTTTTAAAAGTACTTTTTAACAAATGGTGTGTGTGTTTAAAACATTAAATTAAACATGTGGTGTATTTTTCTCAAAAGAAAAAGAAAATCAAGATTAAAACAAAGTAAAGTATCATACATATATTTTTGTTTTTTTTGGAGCCATACACAAATTTTAAGTGTGCAAGAAAGTCTCTCTTTTAATTTTCTTGTTTGTCTCAAGCTTCTAATCCCACCACATAAAAAAATGAATGAAAATATGACTAAAACAAAGAAAACTTTTCTCACCATTCATCATCAATGGCTCTTCTACCATCTTCATCTTCTTATTCTCACAAAAATATCTACCATAACTCATCTCATCTTTATCATCCATATCTTCAACTTGCTCAATTCAACTCCATCACTCTTACTTCACAATCATTCAATCCATTGACTCATTCAAACCAGCACCTGAACCTCAGAAGCAGAATCTCCAATCACTTTGTTGTTTCGTACAGATATTTCACAAAAGAAGACGATGAAGAAGACGAAGAAGAAGAAGAAGAAAACTATAACTTTGATGAAGCAGTGATTCTATTTAATGGTGGAGAGTACTATAAATGTCATGACTATCTTGAATCCCTTTGGCACAATGCTGAAGATCCATTAAGAACATTAATTCATGGAATATTGCAATGTGCAGTTGGGTTTCATCACCTATTCAATCAGGTTTTCACTTTTGCTCGTGTCTTTTTTTGTTAATCTTCATTTATTAGTGGTATGGTTTTGCTTGGATTATGTGCTATGAAGCACAGACACAGAAAGGACACGGACGCCGGACACGTGCACTGATAAAAATGATATAATTCAATGTAATTATAAGTGTTTGTGCTTCATAGATTATTTCTTATTGTTCAAAACTAAATAAGATTTGTTCATGTGATGAATATAGAACCATAAAGGAGCTATGATGGAGTTAGGAGAAGGACTATGTAAACTGAGAAAAATGGAATTCTCTAATGGGCCATTTCATATGTTTGAGAAAGATATTTCAGCAGTTTTGGAATTTATCTACCAGACACAGATAGAGTTAGCTGCATGTGAGTAATTCCAATGTCTAAATTTTTTTTACATATCTACTTTGTACATAAAACATGAACATTGATTCATTCTGATATGTGACTTTTTGATTGAACTGCAACTTGATTTAAGATTTGAACTTTGAATAACTTTGAAGTTCATATATGATATATCAACTTGATTTCTTAACTTGAATTTGAGCAGGTAGCGATGATATTTGTGTTGCAATGGATAAATCAGAAAGATCCTACCAGCTTATGGGGGAATATGCTGCAGGGAAACGTGTATATGATCTAGAACTTGGTTCTGATGCATCAGTGTACATTGTTTTGTGTCCTCAAGGGTCTAATGGTGCTACTGAAGCTCCAAGGGTAAAGCTTCCCAGGCTTAATGCTACCTCAGAACATCTTGTAGCCTATGAAAACAAGTAAACGCAACATGTACTCTTCACTTCTATAAGAGACTACATGCTGTGTAAAATCATTGAGGATTACATGCTGGGATCACAGAATGGAATCCTGATGTAAAAGCAGTCATCATATGCTAAACTTTTGTGTTTTGTAATGATATTAAAAATGATTTTTATCAATAGGACTGAAGTTACTCCAAATCCTAAACGACGCAAAGTATGCAATACTAGTTGAATATTAAAGGTAAGCTGACCTGTATAGACAAACCAAATAAAATTTATGTTTGGAAACATTTATGTTTGCGAACAATGTTACTTAGATGACAGATGTTGAAGATTGAGAGTGAAAACTGGAGCAAACTCGAGCATGATTACAGAGGATGTCTAATTGATCATATCTGTTGAGTGATTACTACAAATATATGCTCAGTATTTACAGCAAGCGCTAGCAAATAACATTTAAATTTAGGACCAAACTTCACAAATCCAAGCATTTTTCATTGGTTATCTATTGATTTAAACCAACAAAATACAAGAGCTGATTGAAAATTGAAGGATAACTAAACTAATGTCTTGATAAATGGAATCAATAATGTCATGTTGAAATTCTCAGGTTGACAGCTAACAAGCTGAAAAAGAATGCAAAATGGTAGCATCAACCTCAAACAATTGCATGGTCAAATGAGCAGAACCACTTCCTTTGGTTTTTGTGCTCACCGGGGTCAATGGTTTTAACAATCAATCAGCTACCAACATTCACCAATTCAGCTTCATGCTCACATATCTAGGCCAGCTTGGTGGACATTGAAAGATTTCTATGAACATACATCATGTCAGCTTTGTGAAATAATCCAGTTCTAGTTGAAATTGGAGAAAATCGCCAATATTACGGTCAACTGGAAGTAAAATTAACCACGGAAGACAACATTATTTATCAGAATATGATTAGACAATGGGGAGAGATTGATAGTAATATGTTTATATTCTGTTTCATGATCATAGGCATTTTTATTCTGTTTCATGCACATGTATGGTAATGCATGAGTGTCATTTGTTCACGGCACAGAAGTACATGCATATACATACAAGAGAGAGTAAAAGACCTGAATATCCTCGTTTTTTCCTCAACAAGAAGCAGTCTGATCTGATGTTTATATTTATCTACAGGCTTGAGGAGGTCCGATAGCGAAAATATAAAAACTGCATTAAAATCTAAAATAGATATTAAGGTAGACATATATTAGACCACTTACTAGCAAACGTTACGAGAGGCATCTGAGAGGTTCAAAGTGAAGGGTATGAACCAGTTAGCCAGAATTATTATTAATTTATATGACAAGGGAGGAAAATATATATTCTGGTCTAAGAGGCCTCCCGAAATCAAACTCCAAGGCTATCATTTTAACTATGTAGAATCTACTTCTCTCTTGCAAGAATAATTTGATAGAACATAAATATAAGGATACAAAAAAATCAAGAAGAACACATCCTCCTGCATCTACCAGCCATGGTAGATTTGGTCTGATTGTTGACCAATCCATGCTTCTCACAAGTATGCTACATAAAAAGATAATGTACATGATCATTAAATACAATTGATAATTGTACACCTCTGCTATATTTTCAATTGGCAAAAGTCACTTTGGTGCCAAAACTTAAAATAGAGAAGATAATATGAAGCAGAAGCAAACCTTGCAACATAAGTGGCGTTCCCAGTTAAAGCAAAGAGAAACATCAAAGGATTGAGGCCCTACAAATCATAAAAAGAATTCAAACTCTTCCCTCTAAACATTAATACTGCTTCGTGCAACTAGATATAAAATATCTTTTACTGCTCTCAAAGTTTTAATAGTTAGAGTCCCTGACCTCAGCATGCCCCCTTCTGATCTGCAAAATTGTAAAGATATGCATCAATATAAACAATCGGTAGAAGTGTATGATATACTAGAAAATGAATGCTCAATAGCTGACTTTGGCTTTTTCAAATATATATAGCACATATTCCCATAGTTTATTGATTAACATGCTATAAAATGATGTGATGATTGACTACAGTCCATTACCAGTTCATCAATAAATAATCTTATCTCATGTAACATAATATTTATCTGTAGTTCATACTAAGCTTAAATATTTAACTCACATTCAAAAAAATTTGAGGCATTCTTCCACTCAAATATATAAATGTCATTGCCCAACCAAGATAGGTTCCAATGCTACTGTTTCCCGAGGCACCATTTTCCAACAACTGATCTCCACTAACCTGCAATAGATGTAATATTTGATGACAAATACCACAGAATATTTCATTTTATTTTTGTTTTGAAAGTTTAACATAATAATAAACACAGGTGACCGAGTTATTCCAATTTCTTACAGGATACACTAACAAAATAATAAACATCAGATTGATTTTGAAACACAGGTAACCGAGTTGCAACTTGTATTACCTGAAAAAGCTTTCTTCCAACATAAACCACAAATTGTTGTCTTGGGTTTGAGACCGCGGGACTGATTCCTTTATCTAATGACTTATACAGATTGATAACGCCAAGAAAACTTAATGTAGACACCTGAATAAAGACTCGATGCAATTAGATTTAAATGCTAACAATGTCATAATCATTTACAAAGTAGTAGTACTAGTAGTAGTAGAACTAGATGTTTACCAAACATAGAGTAGGTTTGATCTTCAAAGTCGGGGCAGATTGTGTGGCATCATCTGAACCAAGCAAGTTCTCTTCTGTAGAATCTAGAAAACGAGAATTAGGTGTGGCCAAGAAGGACCCTGCTGTTGGTGTATGACCCTTGGTCAGAGATCTTGCCGACCTAATGAATTCAAAATATAAATGAGTACACTAAGAACTTTCCGAAATATTGAGAAAGCCACACTCACTTGATATTTTGTATATAATTATGTTATTCTCCTCATATTACCACAAAAGAAATCATCAAAACTCAGCAAGGCCAATAAGAAAAAGATTATTTTTTTTCTTTCATGAATCATCCATATTTTTGATAAAGAAAACTTTCAAAGGTAAGAAACTACATGTTGGTTCGAAATGCTGAAGATTTCAATCATGAGAAACAGGAAACTTTGGAGATTAACCATGAACTAGAGGCTCACAATAATTTTGATATTGAGTATTTGAGTGATGTTATTTTTTACTAACACTTTTAGCACAAATTATGTAAGGACATAATATTATGAGCTTCTTGAATCATTGTTTATATGTAAGGACATATTATGCATAACAGTAATAAGATCCTTGAATCTTAAATTTTTATGCCTGAAGCAAGATTGAGGAACAATCAGATATTTTCTTCATACACAACACATCAGGAGATTGGTGATAACTAAGAAGCTAGAGCACAACAATGCATGATGAACAGATTTAATGAGAAAGATATATTACTGGTAAAATAAGTCATCTCTTCCGGTAAATATACTTGGAGGGTGTGCTGGAAGAGGAATAGGAGAACTCAAACCAGTGCCTCTACTGAAATCATCAAACTTATGACTTTGTTCAGCATCACCGGCTTTTTCTACTTGTCCAGCTTTTGGCGGTGTCTCAACCTGCTCATTCACATAATGATAGAATGCAGTTGAGGGTTAGCTTGTTTGTCTAAACTTGTTTGTCTAGAATTGTTCACACATAGACATAGTAGTTACATAAATTTCAAGAGCCTGTCATTCGGGGGTTAGCTTCACTAATTGAAGGAGGGAGATATACTGTTTAAAATTTTTGAAAAGCGATTATAATCAGCACATGTACAAGTAAAAAAGATCATATGAAGCATAAGCATAGGGATACAAATTTTCACCTTGAGATGTGTCTTGTACTGTGATTTGGGATATATGTATCCATAGTAAATGGATTGTGAACCAAGTGAAACAGTTATAATGGTATATAGCTGCATATTGATACATCAGAAAAAAAGTAACATCAAACCGGCTAACAGAGAGTGGGAAATCCATATAACAATAATGATTTCCTAGGTAACATAACCCGTCGATCTTCAACTAGAGTCCTTACCACTGCCATATAGAATTGAGTTGGAAGCTGCATAAAGAAATAAAAGAACTCATTAAGCATACCCTTATTAATTACCTCTTTTTTTTGTTATTACCCTTAAGATACTTGAGAGATACTCACAGTTGCAGGTTCCAGCATGCACCCAAATAGGTTGAATAGATCTCTGCAGTGCATAAACATATTGTATCAAAATAGTGAATGAGCCATGCTAGGAAACTAAGGTCAGTAAGTGTATCATTAAAAATGAGAGTTAAACACTCATAGATGAGATTATATGACAATTTTATAGAAAATCCACGCTGATACAGAATTGCTTCCTACATGATATACTTTCAGTTGGACTACATCCCTAAAGAGAATTTAAACATTTTCTTGCAGAAATCAAATTCATCAATCTAGTACTGTGAGATCTCAAATGACATAATCAAGGTTAAGAAGATTGCATTAAGTACCATAATGTGTTAGAAATACAAATAGATCAGCAAAACAGAAAAACAGATAAAACTGCATATTTAGCAATCAATTATTTAAGAATGTCATTCTCTATCCAATTTAGTCCCTAAAGTATATACAAATAATAAGTGTTCCATAAAGTATATGAAATCCATCAATTTATTCTCCAAAGTATATGAACATTCGTCATGTTAGTCCCTAACATCTTAATAGCATGAACTAAATTGACAAATTTTATATACTTTAGAGACCTATTTATACTGATATACTTTAGAGACTAAATTAATTATTCATTCACTATTTAAGCCGAATCACATAAGAAAAACGCAAGCAGCCCTTCCAAAATCTAAATGAAAAGCCAACTCACCCAATAATCCAAGTGATCAAGAAAGTGGCAGAGAGACCATCCGTAGATTTTGCTCTGTAGTTGGTGATTATCTGAGGTATCTCAGCAACAACCCAAATAACAACACTTACTAAACCTAAGACGTAAGAAGCGGTCTCCTTCCCACTGCTCGTATGCTTTTTCGCCAATTCCAAAGAATGCTGCCACAGTGAAAGGGTGGAGTCCTCAAAGACTCCCATTGCATCAAAGAAACTGATACCTACAATTCAAAAATGAAATATATAAAATATAAAAGTCTTGAATCTTTATCAACAACAACACAATCTAGCACTTCAAAATGGTACTCCCTCCCGCCACTATTATAAGCAAAAATTCATTTTTAGATTCGTTGAATAACTGATGTATCTGGTACTCCCTCCCGCCACTATTATGAGCAAAAATTCACTTTTTAGATTCGTTGAATAACTGATGTATCTGGTGTATAATATATATCAGATACATCCGCTATTCAATAAATGTGGCGGAAGAAAGTCAATAAATCAAATTTGTCAAATAAATAATAACACACACACACACACACCACATTATGGTATAACAAAAAAAAGGAATTTTGAGAAAGTTAAAGGCTTTTTCATGTCATTGTGTTGGTTGATTCATGTTATGATTAATGAAAAAGATGAATAAAAAAAATGAAAATTGAATATTCAAATACAATAATAGATCAAGAAGAACATTGAATTAATTAACATTGATTAAAGGGAAATTGAAAAAACAGAACCAAATTACTTGAATGAATGAATGAAGCATAAAACAGCAACAGAATGAAATGAAAGAAAAAGGAAAGTACCAAACGAAGTTTGAAGCTGCTTCGGTCAAGTTGTTACGTTTGCATGCAGCGCATTCCCAATCGCAATCACAATCACAAGCACAACATCAATGCTTCTTTTTTCGTTTTCAACTTAATTTGGTTCGGGGTTAGTTCTCTGACATCAAAACATCGAGTGCTTCCAACCCCTCCGATCACAGTTGCAGAGATCAAATCGTGGTATTTTTTTAACAAGTTTAGCGCTAATCACTAATTATCGATACATTAATACTTCTTTATTTCACGTGATTTTAATAAAAATAACTTTTTTTTGAAGGAATGCAGATTAATAAAAATAACTTGAAATATTATTCAAATGGTTTTGCATTTTTTAATTCTTTTTATTTGTGTGTTTTTCTAAACATTTTTCAATCCCCATTTTTCTTTTTAGTCACAATTTATAATTCAACTCATATATAGCTTTTGTAATTTTTATTAAAACTATATAAAATGTTATGAAAATCTCTCCTAATAAAATTGTAATTTTTTAACAAAACATAAATTTTTAACCACAAAAAATAGAAATTCATAATTAATTCTTGTTTTGTTAAAAAAATCTAATTTTTTTGGGAGAGATTATTATAATTTTATAAATTTTTCTACAAAATTTTATTCAAAAATATAAATTCTATATTTGAGATTAGTTGAAATGAGAGACTAAAAGTGAAGATGCAAAATTTTATAAAAACTAAAAATTAAAAAAACTTTTTAAAAAGACTAAAACTAAAATTTGGTATATTTATGAAGACCAAAAAAATATTTAATCTTAAAGTTTAAAATTACATTAAATAAATGGATATATAAGTTCAAATATGTTGTAAATCTTCTGTCCACTCTAAATCACTCTATATATAAAGGGAGCTAAAATTTCATTAAGAGGGATTTTAATCCGTCCCTTCGAGTAAAAATAAATAATATAATTCAAATATATAAATTATTATTTTTCCATTGAAAAAAATATTTTTCGTCTTCTCAAAGCAAAATTAAAAGGCTCAGTGAATATTTTGTCCATTTAAATATTAAGAAATAATGTGATTATTTTTTGTCAGTGTTCCACAAATAATCTAGTTCTTATAAATATAAGATAAGGCTTTTATGGTTTTTATTTATATATCAGAAAGATAAATCATTTTCGAACATGAAGGATAAATCATTTGGCATTTGTTTGAGATTTTTTTTAGAAAAAAATCTATTTTTTAAAAAAAATCACTTTTTTTCATTTTTGATGTGTTTGTTTCAGATTTTTATAAAAATCATTTTGCTAAAAAAATTATTTTTGAGTTCAAAATGAAAAGCTATTTCCAAGTGATTCTCTAAAAATTTATTTTTTTAAAAAATAAAGACCATGTGTTTGTTCTCTTTTTTTGCATCTCTTTGTAAAAATTTTTTTTTTTTTGCATCTAGTTGCAATAAATTGAAATCAGCTTTAAGAATACAATAATGTTAAATTATTTTGAAGGAAAATTTTAACATTTTAAACCATTTTTAAAGTGTGTCATAGACCCTTTAAAAAAAAAGTGTGTCATAGACAACAATTTTTGCATCTCTTTATAAAAAAATAAACAATTTTTGCATATATTTGCAATAGATTAAAATCAGCTTTAAGAATACAACAATATTAAATTATTTTGAAGAAAAAATTTAACATTTTTTACGGTGCTATCCGACTCGATTAATTAATCTCTATATATCTACTCCCTCCGTCCCAAAATGTAAGAGAAAAAAACTCAATTTCTTTGTCCCAAAATGTAAGAGAAAAAGTTCAAACATTTATCTTTTCAAGAAAAATTTACTCTCTCTCTTACTTTTTCTATAATCAACAATCAATAAAAATTGTTTTTACATCTTTCCATATATCATTTTTCAAATAAACATACTCTCAATCATTATATTTTACTTTTTCTTAATAAGTGTGATTTTTATTTTTTTTCTTATATTTTGAGACGGAGGGAGTAATTGTTAGCGCGAATAAAATAGAAAATTTTGATTGCCTCTGCTCTACTGAACCTTCCACGCGTACAGGCACAGAAACCTGACTCCAGTTCAAAGCTTCACTTCACTCACCGTTTCTGTAATTCTTCTCTCGTCATCAACAGAGCAATGCTTCCGTTCTCATTCTCCTCACCATCACCGGCCGTTTCTACTCCAAGTGCCCTAAATTTCTCAAGGACCCTTCTCCCCAAATTTCTGCTTTCATCAATTAACTCACCAACATTTGGTTGAGGATTCTGTTCTTGGAGGTATTTTAGCTACTTAATTCAATGTAATGACATGTGTCAGTGTACCGTTGTGACGGACACTGACTTATGTCCGTCCTTGAACACGCATTAAATCAGAAGTGTCGGTGCTACGAAGATGTTGGGTTTAAAAATCCTTTTCAGGTAATTACTTGCAATCACATCTAGTCCTTTATATTCATTGAAAAATATTTACTGGAATTTAATGATCTGTTTTTACATATCACTTCATTTGATTCATAGAGGATAGAAGTAACTCTACTTGGTGAAAAATATATTTTGATTGTACCAAATGTTAGTTAGTTAGTTCAGTGGTGATTAACGTTGAATTTACTGTTCGATCCCCGCAATTACATTCAGGAGAGACTGAAACTACTTGATACTATAACTGATCGCGAACCATCTTAAACTAGTGGTGAAAACCGGGATAAAACTTGATTGTTTATACTTTGTACTGCATTTTTTGGTCATATTTGGTTGTACCTATCATAGACAAATAGCCCCAAATGAATCACTCTCTTCACTGAACTAGTGTCACTGTTACTGTATTTTTTCCCTCTCTCACTTTATCACACCCTATTCAATTCATGCCACTTCTTCTAGGATCTTGTTAATTCATCTCTTGTATATCAAATTCCAGTGATTCTTATACCATAGTTTTGGTGTCAAGTAAATCATATATATAAACTGCAAAACAAAGCAAAATATATACCATAAGAATTAAGAATAAGAATAACTTCTACTTCCTTTTCTTTTTATACAGCGATAAGACACAAAAATATGCTTTCTTTTCGTGAAGGAAATGCTTAGAACTAACAACATTACTTGATTTCTTTCACATAATCAATTGGTGGAGCACGCATATATATGATTTTTTTCTTTGGCCATAGTTTGCTTTTGTGTTGAACAAAGTATTGGAATCTGGTTAAACTTTTTATATGTTTATATATAGAGCATCCCATCTTTTATCATATTTTCTTCACCCAATTTGTATCATTCATTGTTCTGAGTTTCTATAATATATTATATATATCTACATACCTTCCTTTGAGTCCATCTTCTTTGAAGCAGCTATTCTAATTGGTAAATGTTTGTTGTAATCTAAAACATTAGTACCTTCTTGTGTACATCAGTTCTCTACGCGCGATTGCAATATTCGTTCATAATAATCGGCACCCATTATTTCTCATTTTTGATCTCAAGTACTCTTTCAGGTAAGATTTTCTAACACTCTTTATTTCTTACTGAAAAAATTGATATAACATATTGTTGTCCAATTTTTGCTTCTCATGTTTTATTTTTTATCTGTTTATTTTCTACATGCTCACATGACTATTGCCGTCAATTTCTAGGTAGTTTGGGACGTGTATTTCTTTTTCTGTATATTGCACGCTGTAATCATGTTGATTAGATTTGAACTTTATATTTTCTTTCTCTTCTTCCTTTAATCAAATATTGAGAAACTGCTTTATGATTTTTTCCCTTTATGGACTCGGATTTTGGATTCCTTGATGTAACTGTAGGATGCAGTTATAAATTTGGATAATCCCATCTCAAATCAACGACCGTGATCGTTTATAATTGATTTGCTGACAGTGTAATATGAGCTGTCCAATCTCCGATTAACTATCGTGATGCAAAACTGTGTGTTTTTTACAGCAGGCAATCCGAGTCCCATAGACTCACATGTATTTGAGTATTTCCAATTCACACAATGAATCAAACTAGTTTAGACCAAATTTTGTAACACTGCACGTAACCATTTCCTCATTGGAAAAAACTACACGAAGAACTTGTCTGCCTTATTTTTTGTAACACTGCACGTAACCATTTCCTCATTGCAACATCTACTTCTTATAAAGCTACCAAATCTTAAGGCCTTCTCTCAATGTCATTATAATCTTGATTTTCCATCACTACAAAAAGTGGATATTGAAGATTGTCCCAATATGGATGTGTTTTCAAGAGGATTTTCTGATACACCGAACCTTGAGGAGCTCTGCATAGAGATTGAATCTGCCACCAGCTACTATGTACATAACAAAGACATCAATGCCACTATACAAGGATTTAAAGCATTTGTAAGTCTCCTCTTATTATATCTAAATCTAAATCTAAATAAATTACATATAACTTATATTCATAAATTTCATGATATATCTTGTGCACTTAAATAATTTCAACCAAATATTTGTAATAGTTGATTAGGAGCAAGCTTTAACATCCCGGATTTTCTGATCAAAAAGTATTACCTAGTAATATTAGATTATTTCGAAAATGCGGCTGTTTTTGTTTACAAAAAAGTATTATTAATATAAAATAAAATAACTCAGGTGAAATTCAAGAAAATATAAACTTAATTAAAACTATTTTTTTCCTTTTTTATTTACTAACTTAATTAAAACTAACTAATAATTGACATTCCAAACTATTTTAAATGATAAAACTAATTAAAATAAAAATGTACCACTATAGATTATTTATTACATATAATTCTTAAATTGCAAAACCTTTTTTGCCCCTGTTCACACTTCAAAAAAAATCAACAATTGTGTCTTTCTTCAGTATCTAAAATGTTAATTGTAAAAGATCAATGTCCTTATCCATATTGAATCATACTCACCATAAAAGATTCACTAAATTAGATCATCATTCACTTACACTAAGTGAGATTCACTAAAAGATTCACTAAATTAGATCATCATTCACTTACACTAAGTGAGATTGGAGGGTGACCAGTTCCCATATTATCAATAGTAGCCAACAATCATAATGGTGGTATAGACCATCCTACGCCAATGTCTTTTCATTCATTACAACTTACACTAACTGAGAAAGAATCATAAATTAAAGCATACTTAAATCACAAAGTATGAACGGCGGAAGAATCAGAAACTAGCCAAGTGTCAAACGGCTGTTTTTTTGCCCCTGTGCCCTGGCGATTGCTATTTGGCGTGTGGGCTGATGTGGAGGGGGGTATTGGGAGCCATTTTTGGTTTTGGGGTTGCTGGTTTTAGCTTTTTGGCTAGTGCTTTGGCTAGTTTTTGGTGATTTTTGAGTTGTTGTTTGATGTTCAAAAAAAAAACCTTAGCGCAACTAGTTTAACTAATTGAACTACCTATCCCCTTTATCAGAACGAATATATGTACTGTGTATATAAATATTGGGGTATATTACATAAGCCATTAATTAATTATTTTTAGATTACAAATCAGACAATACATTTGTGAGATAATTAAATGAATATTTCGTAGGTGGAATTACATACATCTGAGGTGCTGAACTTGACGAAGCTATGTGATAAAGACATGTTTGGATACTTTGTCAAAGAACAAGCAATCAATATCACCGGATTTCATAGATTATTGATGCTGGTACCATTCAATGAGATACAAATGCTTGAACATGTGAGGGCGCTCAATGTAAGGCATTGTGATTCATTGGTTGAGGTGTTTGAATCAGTAGGAGAAGTTACAAAAAAAAGTGATATTGCCCCCATACATTATCAGCTACAAAAGATGACATTGTGTGATTTGCCAGGATTGAGTCAAATATGGAAACACAATATTACAGAGTTTGTAATCTTTCAGAATCTAAGAAAAATTGAAGTTTTATATTGCCATAATTTGAAGAGTTTGCTCTCTCATACCATGGCCAAAAGCCTTGTGCAACTTAAAAACCTAGTGGTTGTGAATTGTAAAATGATGGAGGAGATAATAACAAAGGGAGATGAATTACATATAGAAGGAGGCAACAAAGTCAAGACTTTATATCCTAAGTTGGAGGAATTGAGACTTGTTGATCTTCCTATGCTGGAATGTGTTTGTTCAGGAGATTATGACTATGATATCCCTTTATGCACCGTTGAAGAGGAAGCAGAATTCAATAATAATGATAAGGATCAGATTCAGATTTCATTTCCAGAATTAAAGGAATTAAATCTTCGTGAAGTACCGAAGCTGAAGTGTTTTTGTTCAGGGGTGTACAACTACAATATCAATCTCTTGTCAACTGAAGTGCACCCAAATATGAGAACCTTTCCCTGTGGAAATGTTATAGTAAATGCTCCTAACCTTCATAAACTAGAATGGTATGATATATCTATACACACACACGTGGAGATCTTAATTTGACAATATATTATTGTCATAATTCAGAGAAATACAAGGTACACACATACATGTGGTCTCCCAACTCGAACAATATATGGAATTACTAAATTAATTTTAAATGTAGACTAACTAAATACATCAAGTCAATTTGATGTATGTTGTATGTTATGTAGGTGGAGTTGCAAAAATTAGAGACATTTAGAGATGTAGATGAAGAGCTTCTTGGCTACATCAAAAGAGTAACAGATCTTGACATTGTAAACTGTCACAAGCTACTGAATTGCATTCCATCCTACATGATGCACTTATTCTTACATTTGAAGCTACTAACAGTGGAAAGATGTGACTTCGTAGCAGAGATATTTGAATCAAATGACAGCATGTTGTTGTGTGAACTAGATACCTTAGACCTATATTCTCTTCCAAAACTGAAGCATATCTGGAAAAATCATGGTAAAATTTCAAGATTCGAGTGTTTACAGCATATAATGATCAACAAGTGCAATGATTTGGAACATGTGTTTCCGGATGTTTCCATGCTCACAAGCCTTCCAAATTTAAGGTATCTGTATGTGGATGAATGTGAGAAGATGAAAGAGATCATTGGCAATAATTCATGTGTACAACATAATGCTAAGATTAAATTCCCAAATTTGAAAACAATTTCTCTAAAGAAGCTTCCTAGCCTCAAATGTTTCGGTCGAAGCTCTTTCCCTTGCTATGTTGAGATGCCACATTGTGGTTATATATTCATTGAAGACTGCCCAGAGATGAAGACCTTTTGGTATGATGGAACCTTATACACACCACGTTTTGAGTATATATTTATGGACAAAACTATATTTGACAGAGATGAAGATGTGAATGAGGTGATACAAGGACGTAAGTAATATTATATCAAAGCTTATTTTTGTTTTTTATTGAATTGAACTCAGCATGTAAGTAATGACTATAAAAGTAATATTATATTATTATTTGTGACAGAAGGAAACAATCAAAAAGTAATTAGATGTAAGAAATTGAAAGGAGATGCAATGCAATGCAACTAACACAACTTTGTCTCCTAATTAAAGACAACATGTCATTTATTTGGTTGATGAAGATTTTTATCTCTCTCATGCAGTGTATTCAAATTTCAAACTAATCATTTACAGATTCTAAGACACAATAATGATTTTTGTTGTCAATTCGTTAATAAAATCATACCAATACCAAATTTGATGTGTGAAGCAAATTAATCAAACAACCAAAATCAAAGAGTATAGAGATGATTAGGGATGTCAACGGTGCGGGGAATGTATGGATGTTGTTTCCCCGTTCTCCACCCTGCCCCCCAAACTTTTCCCCGTCCCCGATCCCTGCTGCGGAGGAAAATTTCCCTTCATTTCCATCCCCACGGATCTCCATAGCACGGAGCTCCACAAATATAAAAAATAAACAAAATTGTTATACATTTTAATCAAAAGCACAACACTAATATCTTTTTTCTTCCTTTTTCTAACAAAAATAAATATTTTTTATCTTTCATTTTTAAAAAATAAAAGTTTGCATCAATGACAAAAAAATGCGAAAGAATTTTTTAATATTTCTTTTTGTCACAAAAATAAATATCCAATTGCACTTGTAGTTACCATGCATAATCATAATCATAATCTTTACTAGCGGCCCAAATTGGGCATGTTCTGTGTCCATTTGTATGATATGTATTTTTGTTATGATAAGTATCCAATATTTATATTTTATTTATTCTTTGAAAAGAAATAAAATAGATCCAAAAATGGCTAAAGATTTGATTTATGTGCATACAAATTTTTAACTCTTGTCAAAGAAAGATAAAAAATATAGAAAATGAGTGACAAGATTATAAGACATTAATAGAGATGTGCATGACTCGCTTTTTAGATAATACTTAAGATATATAAATTCACTTGTTATAATAATTTTAATAATTTAAATGTTTCTTTATTTTCAATTTTAGTTATGCCTATATATTTTACATTTATATATTTAATTTTTTATTAAAGTATCTTAACCGCATCGTATCTTAAATTTTAAATTTTTCTCGTATTACTATATTTGTATCGTATCTAATATCCAGGCTTCATAGGTAATATCTAATTATTAAATGCCAATTTGTTTATACTCAAAATTGAATAACCATTACAAATTTACAAACCAACAAAACTAAAACATTGAGATTTTATTTTTTTTATCAATAGTTTAAAGGTTAAAAATTCATTTTAAAAAATGAATAAATAGACATAGCGACTAGAAATTCCACTTTTAAAGTAGAGAAGTGGGATGACTGGGATTCGAACCCCCGCCCCTGCATAAATAATGCGATGTCCAACCAATTGAGCTAAATTCATGGAACAATGTGCAATGTTTTTTTATCAATTGACCTGGGTTCACGAGTACTTTATTTTTGTATTTTTATTCTTTTCTTTTTTTGAGAAAAAAAATAATAATAAAATGTATAATTTCATTTTTTGTAATTTCATTTTTGTATTTTTTACAAACTGTGCTCATTTTATTTCATTTTAATTTTACAAAAGTGTATAATTTTGTTAGACATAACCACCCATTATCTCCATTTTCATGGCTATACCTATTCAAAGATTCTTCTTTTATGTTTCATTCTGATTCCAAACACAAATATATCATCTCTTATTATTGTTTTTGTCGTTGAAGATGGAACGACGTAACAGGTTCATTTTTGTATCAGATTTTGTTATATCATTCATGTGGGTATGTTCTGGTGTTCTCGTTCGATTACTCGTCTTCAAAATTATGGGTTTTTCTCATACCCTTGTTGGTGAAATTGTCAAGATTTTCTTTTCAATCGTCAACATGTTCTTCTTTGCTTTCCTTGCTAAGGTTTCTCATGGTGGGGCTTACAATCCTCTCACTGTTTTGTCTGATGCTATCTCTGGAGATTTTCTTAACTTCCTTTTCTGTCTTGGTTCTAGAATTCCTGCTCAGGTTTATTTTCTTCTCATTCTTGTTGTTTTTGTTTTCTTCTTGGTTGTTCTTTTGATAAGAAATTGTTGCATGATTATTTTTATCAATTTTTATATTTTATGTAACTTTGGGTATTTTTGAAAAAGATAAAAGAAGTTTTTTTTTTTAATGTTCTTAGGACTGTTTGGAAAGGTAACTAGACAAAAGCAACAACATAGGATAAGTTTTTAAGTATTGAAATGAATAATTTTTGTCTGGTACAATGTTCGGTGAAAAAAGGTTATTTTCACATTTTGGATAACTTGTACTTTGGACAAAAAGTTGTCGTATGGATGAGTGACAAGAATTTCAATTTTTGTCTGGTCGCTTGCGCCATATTTTGTTCTCGTCTTAGACGGTTTGAGCATGTGTGGATAATACGTGCAAAAGCATCGGTGAAGAGATAAATTGTGTGGAGATTAGTCCAATAAATTGAGCGAGATTTGTAATTAAATGATCCATTTGTAAGTATGACTCGTGAGAGGCTTTTATGATATCGTTTGATTCATATAGTGCGTGTTTGGTAAACTTGAAAATCAGGGTAGGAATAGCTGCAGAAGCGTGTCTACACGACGCTAAGAATAGCTGCTTCGAAATTTTTGCGGTGGCAGATCCTCAAATGCGCGGCTGCGTTAGGAAAACATGGAACCAAACACTGCATTAGTTGATTCCTAGTGGGAAAAAAGATTTTGGTTGTTGTGATTATATCTTTGAATAGGTTTTGGGGTTTGATTGAGCAAGTTCCCACACTTGAGGTCTCTAGTTTTTAACTTTGTGTAACTGTAACGCTGTGTCTAATTTGCTGTCGCTAGCATCCATTTAACTTAATCTTCTCTTGGGTTAAGTGGAGCAGTTGCGATTCACTTGCAGAGGATGACCTAACTCTTGTTAAGCATCTAGTTGTTATTTCTGTTTGAATCTTTGGTCATGTTTAGTTTTACCTGTCTCAATATCACAAGGCATTGTATAGGAAGACTAGAAATTAAACATGATTGTCAAAAATCTCATACGAGGAAGATTGAGAAGATTGTCTCTTCCATCGCCAACATGTTCTTGTTAAGATTTTGGGTACATTGGAAAGAGAGGAGGATAGGTGGTCTAATGGAGGGTTGAAATTTTAACATTGTCACACATTTGTCTAGATCAGGTCCAGTGTCAGCTAACCTCAAGCTTTTTGACATATTGTTCACTTCTTCCATTAGGTTTCTGACTGTTTGTTAAGAACATTATTGGTTCATGAAAGACTTGAACCCTAAATCGAGGACTGATGGTTTTCATGAGTCATTTCATGACTGAATATGATAACATGTAGGTTCTGTTCTCTTCCTTCTCTAACGTTGTTTCCTTATAGTTCACTATTATTTGAAAGGTATAAAGACACCTACTGTTCTCTTCCTACTGTGAGCATTTGCTTAAACTTTGAGCAAGTTCGTACTTTCGAATGCTGTCGAAAACTGGTATATTGTTTGTGTACTTGTGGCCTAGACTACAATGATACCAATTTGTGTTGGATATTTAAGAAGCATTAGATTGAGTTTCAAAGCTTCCACAAATATCAGGGTATTTGTGAATTGATCAATCAGGATATTGGATTAAAATTGATTGCTAGATCATTTCTAGAGGTATCTATCTGAGCTGAGCTTAGGCTTTTGCAAGTTTGTGCAAGTTTATTAACAAGGTTTGGTACAAAGTATTTTTTGGTGTATTATCAAACAAAGAGGAATGTATGACACTCTGACTGTTTTAAGCAAAGTAATCAAAATTGTGGTCTTACGATAGTTAATGACTTGTGCAATCCAAATCACAGCAAAACTGCAATCCGATAGTATCGTTTGGGATCAATAATCTATCTTACTTTTAAGGTCGACCGTATTGGCGAGTGTTTTGGTGGGGTTGGTGAGATTGGTTTGATTTAACTGCCTAACTTTGGAGTTTATGTCTCGGCATTTGTTAAAAGTTGGTCTTTGTATTTTCCCTTTTGGAGTTATTAGGTTGTACTTGTTAATACTCTAGCTTAAGTTGTTAATCTGTGATTTATGAATTGTGTGCAACTTTCTTATGAATTTTGACTTCTCACCTTGGCATGGCCGGATATTTTATTTGAGTTCTCAACGTACATGAAGTTTCCGCTATCCTTGATCTGGCATGCATCAACAGGATATAGAATCATATTGAAAACCTCAGTAATGCTTAGGTATAAGATGCCACATAGCATCAGTGTATATGTGGTGATATGTGAGACCTGAATATTTCAAACTCATCTTGAATTGAAATTGTCATTCTAATATGCATGGTATTAATCCCTTCAGGTGTTTGGATCTATTGTTGGAGTTAGATTTCTTATTGATACCATTCCTGAAGTAGGACTAGGACCGCGTTTGAATGTTGACATTCACCGGGGAGCATTAACAGAAGGATTACTAACATTTGCAATTGTAAGCATTTCACTTGGGCTTGCGGCAACAAAAATCCGTGGTAATTTCTTCATGAAGACTTGGATTTCCAGCCTCTCCAAGATAACACTTAATATACTTGGTTCTGATCTGACCGGTGGTTGTATGAACCCCGCAGCTGTAAGTACTATTTTGTCCGAATTTATCTATCGTTACTTTGGTCATTAACGTTTTTTCGCTAAGAAACTTTGATTGACATGTTCAGGTAATGGGATGGGCGTATGCTCGAGGAGATCACATAACAAAGGAGCACTTCGTTGTATACTGGCTTGCCCCTATAGAGGGAACTATTTTTGCAGTGTGGGCTTTCAAAATGTTTGTCCGGCCGGTAAAACAAGATAAAACAGGTTCAAAAAGAAAATCAGATTGAAGAAACTCCATTTTCTGATACAAGTTTGGAGTTTGATTCTATTTGGCTTTCAATGATTATTTGTGTAGTGTAGTGGTTGGATAAATGTATTAGCAAGCAAAGTGTATAGTTTCCTATGATTGACAAGCATAAAGAAGTTAAACTGTTGGCAACTGTCAAATTGTTGCATGATCCTTTTTCTTGGTTTTTTAGTTTGTAAATTATAAGTAAATCGTCAATCAGATTATTCATATGATTGATGGCCGAGATAGTTTAGAGTTGATTTTACTAGTGAGTAATATAAACAGTCTGATCACCAATCAGCGGTTGAGATGTAAAATAGTGTGTAGCTATTGCTATTTCTATAGCATGCAATCCGGATCCCTAGTTTCGATACAACATTATTTTGATAAATGTTGATAAATTGATAAAGATAATGAGTGAACGGTTGTGATTGACTCATAGTGTCAAAAATGTTCACGTTGTCGGTACATATGAATTAAATTATTTTAAAAGCGACCAATTCCATGTACCAAAAAAATAAATAAAAAAATTGACCAATTCCACTAACTATTTACATTGAAAAATTGTGACTAGTAACTTCAAAATAGTCATACTTTGATATTATTAATAAAATGTAAGTTGGAACCTTGCTCTTATGACTTATGTATATTGTTCATTATTAAAGTAACAAATCTTGCAAATGGAGCAAAATTAACTCTTTTTTTATTTGGGGTACAATTAACTTTTTATTTTGCTAAGGGCAAAAGAGGATTTTATCGATAATGATAGAGACGTTTCACTAGCCAACATGTACTCGAGGAACAAATGATTCTAATTAACTAAGGATTTCTATGGTGGATTTGCATTGTCATTAATAGTAGTATTTGATTAAAGAAAACCAACTTAATTGTTGATTACAATTAGTGAGGTAGTACCTTGTCGTGATGCATGAGAATTGAGAATACATTTTGTAACGTGTTGTGACAGATCTCTTCTTAAAATGGGGGACCAACACATACTATACTATTGTGCTACAAATTGAAAATACAATATTAATGAAAATTTCATTTTCATAATCAGAAACATAGTATAAAACTGAAATAGAGTTTTCTATACACTAAAAAATCTATTTTAATAAAAATATGCATTGAAACATATGAAAAGTTCACTTACCAAAAAAAAATGAAAAGTTCAATCTTATTGTAACTAAGATTCCTTGTTGTAACAATTTATTTATTCTCTGTTTTCAATCTCAGCCATAGATTTGTGATCTAATTGTTCTGATTATGCGGTATATCTTAGAGGCGAGAGTCCGTTCAGAAACTGATTGCAAGCAGTCCAATGAAGTTGATTAACGAATCTTGGATAGATTTTGATAAAATCTTAGAATTGAGAGTTGAGTCTAACTCAACTTCACAAAAATCAGTTTGTAAATTGAATATTGTCTCTCACTTATAAACATATATTATGTCATATCACTACTGATGTGAACTTTTTAACTTACACAATTTGAAGCACAACCATTTATTTTAACTCGAATGGTCTAGATCAATTATTATATATATTCACTCATAATATTCATAATAGCAATGTTTTTTTTTCAAACATACTACAAAGTCATTGTTTGTATAAATTTACTCATCTAAAGAATACAAAATTATATATTTTTAGATTTACCTATTCAAAGTACAGATTTAGATTCGCTGTAGTCTCTCCACATATTTGGCAGTTAGGTATTTAGGTGGTTGTTTGAATGAATTCATCCTCTTCAAATTAAATTCTTAACATTTTCCATTAAAAAAATTAATCAAAATATGCCTTGAAACACATGAACATATCAATTTTAATTCATTCGTGACTCTAAGTAAACGAGTTCATTGCTAACCTATACAAATCCAAATTTCTGAATCTCTAGCATGAAATGACTTTAATTGCAAACTATTACAAATCCAAATTTCTCAATTACAATGTGATGCAGGAAAAGAACCTCTATTCTAATTATACAACATAGTTTCACACAATTTAAATCTCAGACATTCATTTCAATTTAGACGATTCAGATCAATCAGTACATACTACTTCCATTCTCTATTATAAAAGACAAATACATTTTTTAGATTATTAAAATACAGTTATATATCAGCTATAATATAAATACATTAAATTTTTAATGAATCTAAAAAATATATTTTTCTCTTATACTAAAGAACATAAATAGTATTATATGATCATGATGTGAATTTGATGAGATTGTAAGATCTCTTCTAGCTTAATTAGATATCATGGAATCGAAACCAGCTCTAAAAATGCATCATTGTTAAATTATATTGAGATAGAGTTCTGCCATTCTTTATAACTCGAGAGATTAGTCTTAACTCTCTGCAATTGTATGTTGCAATTGTACGTAGAAGATACCCGGCTCAAACCAATGGTGTGACATCCAAATCCTACATATCTTCACAAATCAATCACACCTTCACAACTCTTCACATAACAACAACTAAATTTGAGTCCACCACCAACTTTATTGAACCATCTCTTATCACATTATCAACTCAACTTTGTTTCTTTCTTTTCTTAAACACCAAACAAATCAACTCACTTAAAACCATGGAATTCTTCTTCTCAAATGAATCAATCTTCATCATCCTCTCCATTATCTTCATCTATCTCTACTTTCATTTCACCACAACAACATCAAAAAAACACAACAAAAATAACCATGGCTTCAAAACCTACCCTCTACTTGGAGTCTTGCCTGAGTTCATGCTAAACCGCCACCGTTTCTTAGAATGGTCAACTCAAATCCTCCGTGACTGTCCAACCAACACCGCCGTCTTCATCCGCCCCGGCAAAATCCACGGCATAATAACAGCTCATCCTGATAACATTCAACACATTCTCAAAACAAAATTCGAAAATTATCCAAAAGGTATAAGATTCATCAGCCTCCTTGAAGATTTTCTCGGTAAAGGTATATTCAACTCCGATGGTGATCTCTGGAAGCTTCAGAGAAAAACTGCAAGCTACGAATTCAACACGAAATCTTTGCGAAACTTCATCGTCGAAAACGTAACCGTCGAAACGCAAACGAGACTCATTCCAATTCTGTTAAAAGCAACCGAGAATAACGAGATTCTTGATTTGCAAGATCTTTTAGAACGGTTTGCGTTTGATAATGTTTGCAAACTCGCTTTTAACGTCGATCCTGCATGTCTTGCTGGCGGCGACGGTTGCACCTCCGCCGCCGTGTTCATGCACGCGTTTGAAGATGCTGCAATGTTAAGCTCTGGAAGGTTCATGTGTCTTTTACCGATATTATGGAAAACGAAAAAGTTTCTTAACGTTGGAACTGAACGGAGATTGAAACAATCCATTGTAACCGTTCATAAGTTCGCTGATGAGATCATACGGTCGAGAATGGAAGCTAAAGAAGATCCTACAAAAGGTGAAGATTTGTTATCTCGCTTCATCGGAACAGAAGAAGCTTCGCCGGAGTTTCTTCGCGATATTGTTATAAGCTTTATTCTCGCTGGACGCGATACAACGTCGTCTGCTTTGAGTTGGTTTTTCTGGTTACTATCTTCAAGATGTGATATTAAGGAGAAAATCATCAAAGAAATTGAAATGGTGCGTTTGAGAAGTGGGAACAAAAATTCCTCGTTTGGATATGAAGAGTTGAAAGAGATGCATTATTTACATGCTGCTATTAGTGAGACAATGAGATTGTATCCGCCGGTTCCGGTTGATACTAAAGCGTGTTTAAACGACGATGTTTTACCGGATGGAACTAGGATTAAGAAAGATTGGTTTATTTCTTATCATACTTATGCTATGGGGAGAATGGAGAGTGTGTGGGGAAAAGATTGTAATGAGTTTAAACCTGAGAGGTGGTTGGAAAATGATAAGGAGGGTGTTAGTGTTTGTAGAAGTGAGAGTCCGTTTAAGTATCCGGTGTTTCATGCCGGTCCTAGGATGTGTTTAGGGAAAGAAATGGCTTATATTCAGATGAAATCTATTGCAGCTTCTGTTATGGAAAGGTTTGAGGTTGTTGCATTGGATGAAGATACTTGTCCTGAGCATGTTTTGTCTTTGACTTTGAGGATGAAAAATGGATTGCCTGTGAATGTGAAAGTAAGGTAAGGGGGTGAGAGTGATGCCGGAAATGGATTAAGTGCAGTCGCTATGATGCCGGAAATCGAAGGTGTGTGTGCAGTGCAGTTGTGAACTGTGCTACTGTATGTGGCTATACTGCATGCTACTACTGCTTGATATGTAGATATAAAGTGTGCGGTTGCAAAAATGTTTGGTGTTATTTTGGTAAAGATTTTTTTTTTTTGGTATATCGGAAATTATTTTGATAAAGATATAAAATGTCTCTCCTAAAGGGATTGATCTATCCAGAATTAAATGTCTCTCCTAATATTGGCTATATGTGGTGGTTATCCTAATTTGAACTGTGGTAGTTCCATACTTCCATGGACTTTGGTATTAAGATAGTTGCATAGACTATTTGTCACAAAGATCAGGTAGTGAATCTGTGAATGAACATGAGGAATTTGAATTTCTTGCATGTACACAATCACACAGTTCTTGATCTATAGTATCGGTTCAAGATCAAACGGTTTATATTTTAACTATATTGAGATTTCAGATTATCAAAATGAAAGATGAGTAGTTAAATTTAATCTTGATCTAATAATCCATAATGTGTGACTCTGTCAAATGCATGATTATTTGTCAATAGACTTGTTAAGAAATGATAAGTAATATATGTGAGTGTATGTTTGGTGTGATTTTTCCATTAAGGGACTAATGGGAGCACCTTTATGTCTCATTCAAAGTAAAATGGAAACAATTTTTCGGTGTCTTTTCAATATTTATTGGCCTATGGTAACATCTATTAAAATTGTATTTGATTCTCACGTTGTTAAATGCTTTAAGTTATAACATGTCAAATATGTGTTTATGCAATTTCGCCTTATGAGCTAACTTTTTTATAGTAAGATATAAGTTCATTTTGTTTTAGAGCTATAAATTGCAAAGCATGTGAGAAATAGACTCAGATCCACACTAAGAGTAATTGTGGGTATTGAAGCCGTTTTTTAATATAACGTTGTCAAAGTTTTGGGCTGTGCAATATAAATGTGCTTAGGAAATCTCATTTTATGAGCTAAATGAGTAAAATTCATGTTTATTTAATATGATATTAGAGTCTAGTTTTGTAGGGCATGTGAATTAGATCCATGCCCACACCAAGGCTAGCATGAGGTGTATATTGAACTTGTAATTCAATCTCACGTTACTAAAGTTCTTGGGTTGTCCTATAAGTATATGTGTGAGCGCATGTGCACACTTAGACACCTTAGTCTTATAAATCAGTTCTAGAGAATGAGAACCAAACTGATTTAACAACACTATGCTTTTATTAGTCTGCATTGCTTTCTGAAGATTTTTCAACATTGTGGCTTGTTGTATACCCTCCGTCTCTAATTATAAGACTATTTTTGACCACTGCACGTACGCCAATGCACAACTTTGATCGCTAATATCTTTAATTATCTAGCAGTAAAAATTATGAAAATTTGATATTTTGAAAATACTCATCAAAATAAATCAAACAAGATTTTATATGCTAATATTTACATCTGTATATTATTAGAAAAATACGGTCAAAACATGATAGATGAATAGTAAAATTTAGTCAAAAGGGGTCTTATATTAAGGGACGGAGGGAGTATATGAGTGTGGTAAGAATCATCACTTGATAAGTAACTCATAATGTGAACATTTCTAATGAATTACCAAAGAACAAGAAAACGTGAACCAAAAATGAGAAAATGTGATTTAAACTAATAAGGATCTCATCATGGTAAGTACTAATAGTAGCGCTCAAGATTAACATTACAATAGAGATCAAAAGGAAATAAGGAATTTATACACAACTTCAGTACACAAGCTTTGGTTCAAACTCAGCGAAATCTACGGATCCCGATTCAATCGGTGGCATCAGATATGCAGCCAAGATCTCAGACACCAAGGCAGCAATCAGTGGAATCCTCTTAAAGTTCTTCACAACTGAACTGTCATCACTCTCACCAACAGCAAGAATCTTCTCGTTTATTACCACCATCCTGTCTAACTTTCTCTTAAACTCTGGGTTCTCAACGTCAAGAACAGCTGGGAAAATCCGAGCAGTTGTTCGGTTTGTCTGCAAAAACAAACCCGAAATGAAGCTTGATTAAGTAACTACTTGTGATTTATGAGTTCAACATTTAAGAATGAGTTGAAAGTCGAAACAAATGATGATTGTACCGAATGTATGTCAACCACGATTATAGTGAATATGCAAACACAAACTTACCTCAATGATGACATGCATGTCAAATTCTTTTGTGTTAAGTCCAATTCCTTCATAGAAATCTGTGCGTTGGCAATCATTCAGATACATTGTGACATAAACCTGCAACACAAATTTCATAACTGTGTTAACTGCTAAGTAGATCTAATGAAATATATTGACCACAACCTTATAATGAAAGACAGGACAAATGTCATCTTTTGGATGGTATAAATTGCTTCATGCATACACAAACATGAAACCAACACGTAGACACACGTAATAATGTAAGAAAAATGAATGTAATCGCATGCGTCGGTGTTGTATTTCTGTCAGATACCACATACACCTTTAATCTGAAATGTCAGTACTATATAACTTGTCGTTCACGTGCATTCTCAGTAAAGGTCTGTATAGTATTATGTAACTTAGCACCAGTTGGAACTAGCTATTGAGGTTTCAATTTAAGAACCTTAAAAGAAGAGCAAATATTTGTATACAAAAGAAAGAAAAAATACCGATAGACAGAAGAATCGTGACCACAACTTTGCCTTCCAGTCATTAAGAAATTGTGGCTGTGCTTTCATCAAGGCAGAGAAGAAGTCTCCATGCCTATTCTCATCTTGGCACCAGTTCTCAAAGTACTTAAAAATGGGATAACATTGGTACTCGGGGTTTGCCTTGAGATGTCGGTATATGGTTATGTATCTCCAGTATCCAATTTTCTCAGACAAATATGTAGCATAGAAGATAAATTTGGGCTTGAAAAATGTGTACTTTCTAGCTTTTGTCAAGAATCCCAAGTCCAATGCCAAATTGAAATCAGATAAACCCTTATTTAAAAACCTACATAGAATCAAAAAGACGAAGTCAATATCTAAACACAACAAATTGTAAATTGTAACTAACATATATTGTTTATATGATTTTCTTCCCGTGCGCTGCAGGGTTCTCGATACTAGTCCTATAGACAAATGGAAGGAGGAAGATTAAGAAGTACAAGCACAAAATGTTTCCTTACCCTGCATGCCTAGCTTCATCCCTAGACATCAGAGAGAAAATCTCAGCCACCACAGGGTTGGTTTTCTGCAATATCATTCAAAATTTCATACAATAAATCAATCCAAAAATAGAAGACCAAAAAAATATTTGAACATGATTTTTTTTGCTTTACATGTCCCCAAAACACTTCCTAGACTAAAAGTATATATATATTAAAAGAATTATTTTTCATTGAAATTGTAATATCTTGTCAATTCAGTCCTCAAAATTATAAATATTTCAAAACAACACATGAAAATTAAAACTTTCTATCATATTTGTTCTATTAAATTCGTCGATTTAGTCACTGAAATTATTTAATAGGGACAAATTCAATTGACAAATTCAAAATTGTTAGCTTCATGAACAAAGTTGATAACGCGCTACAATTTCAGAGACTAAATTGGTGATTTACTAATAACTATCAATTATGCTAAGTTGAAAATTGAAAAAGGTTTATGAAGAAATAAAGAAAGGAACCAAACCTTAAGCCTCCTTCCAAGCTCTTTGTATAGAAGAAAACCAGAAAATTCAGCAGTACAAGACCTCTCAAGAAACTCAACAAAGATCTGTCTAAGAGGGCCATTAAGTTTATCAGCAGCTTCCTTAAACTCCTTATTCCTAACAAAATGAGTTTGATTGTAATCAGTTTTGAATTCCTGAAGCAAAGCTTCAAACTCATCTTCATTAAGGTTCTTGTTAATCTCAGTGTTGAAAAGTGTCTCCATTTCATCAAAATCAGTGGTGTAGAACCTTGGTGTCAAAAGGGTTTCTTTGATGGCAGTTTTGTTTGGTTTTTTGCTTGGTTTTGTTGATGTTGGTGTTGCTGTTGGGGTAGCAGACATTCTTATGGAATATGAAACTGTTTTTCTAGGAATGTTGTTGAGTTTTGGTTTGATGTTTGTGAATTTTGAAATTGGTTTCACAAGAGCCATTTCTGCTGCCATGTTTGGAGCAAAAAAACTTTGATGGGTTTGAAGAGTGAGTGATAAAGTTTTGAACTTTGAAGATGTTTTGTGAAGAGAAGTTTGTATAATTTAGATGGAGTTTGTGTTGATAGAATTTCATCCAATGAAATCTTTGAACGTTAATTGGAACCTGACACGTGGCATTTGTTGTATTTTTTGTTAATGTTACATGATTGGTTGTGGTGATTACATGTTGTAGATGACAACTTGTGGCTTCCTTTCACTCTCATTGGATACTTGTTTTTTAGTTTGTTTTAGATGGGTTTATCTTAGATTACTAGTGAAAAGGGAAGGTTTCTTTAGATTATTGTGTGCAGAAGATTGGATTGGATCGGGTAAAATCACGAATTTACATCTTCAATCTTGATCGTCGATTTAAAATCGAAAGGTCTAAATTACATATGTACTAAAATAATTTTGAGTGTTCGATAATATTAGACAGTTGAGTCTGTAACTACGTTAAATAGTTACAATTAGAAATCTAAATAATAATAGTTTTAGTATGAAATAGTTTCAATATACTTTAAATTATAACCATTTGATTTTAAGTTTGAATGAGATAGTTTAAGTATCTTGTAATCTAACCACAAGGTTTGATGTTTAAACTCAACCTAAAAATTAAAAAATATAGTTTTACTTTCTTATAATCTTATCTGTCTCAAGATACTAGTCTCTGTAATTGGGCATAGACGATATTCAGTATATACCACAAGAAAATGAGTTAATTAACAATAGTTTTTCACCATGGTCAAATTAAACTGTCATATCCCTTTTCTAATCCTAGTTTTAATATTGTTTGAGTTGAGTGGTACTTCCCAAACATCAAAAACTTTAAGGCAACACTTAGATATTGCATGCTTCTCTAGGGAGGACCTAATGAGAGGAACATATATAAATTGAATAATTGAAAGAGAAATCAATGTAAGCTTTTTGAAGAAGAGAAATCAATGTAAACTACTTACAGAAGTTCTAAATTCCTACTGGTAAATTAAGAAAAAAATCAATAAATAAATCTAGAATTTAACAAGGGACTGAGTGGAAGAGATATAGGTACATCTAGCATAGTACCTATAATAAAACTTAGCCAGACAATATTTTCTGCATTATTTTGAATGCAAGTGAAGTTTACAACATACAACAAACACTTGCATGAATGAACTCATTTCCAGCATCGATGAACTTTGCATGAATCCTGCGTATTCGGAATTCTTACAAACCAAGAACTGGTGCAAACCATTACGGAAGGAAAGTATCCTCCATATCTACTTCAATGTAAACAAATAATCACAGTGAGGACCTGCAACAAAAATGAAATAAAGACTAGTCAAGGAAACAGCTTAAGAATGGAACTTTTAGGGTCTGGTTGGTTTGAAAAAAATTGTTTTCAAATTCAATCACTTCCAGTGTCTCAAATTAATATTGATGTCTATGTGTCATTGTCGTATCTGGTGTGTGTTTGTTTCACATAAGCCTATAGTTTTATTGGTTCGAAAATTCAAGAAAAAATTCTACAAAAAAAAGTATTAAGAGTGAGAAGAAAACCTGTACACATTAAAGAGCAAAAGTTGGCATTATGGTTTAACGTGAGTCATTTCTGTCATCAGTTTCTTTAATTGCCTTTATTTCATGAACAGTGACGGGCCTTTCAACAGGTTCTCTGACTTCGTAATCAGCACGGCAGCCATGAACAGACTCTTCCGTTGCATCTTCAATTGTGATGTTAGGAAAATTTAAAACTGTAGCAACAGATGTTCGGGTTGAGTCTTTTATATCTTCCTCAACACTATAGAATGGATCAAATGAAGGTTGTCCCTCATCATCTCCATACTTCATGCTATCCTCAAAACTATCAAAATCAAAATTCCGCAAAAGTTCAGGAATTGGATAACCTCTGTCGTCTGTGTGCATAGATCCCCTTTCAAGATCAATTTTCTCCTTTGGTGTCAAAATACCGTGCGCATTATTCGGAGTCAACGACCCAGCCGTCATTTGTTCATCTTGCTGTACAAATGATCGGAAATTATTCCTTGAAGGGGGAATACTAGAACAAAGTGTTTCTTTGATATTTATTAGCGATCCCTTATTGTAAGGGTTCCCCTTTTTATCGTATTGGTACCGGAAGTTCTCATAAGTTGTCTGCAAAATAACAAAAGTAAAACACTTTAAGTATGCGATTGAGATCAATCAAAGTATGCGATTGAGATCAATCAAGAATTAGAAACGATTATAATTTTTTTTAGCATTTTGAGAAGTAAAATAGTCACCTGGTTTGTACAAATGAGATAGAAATGGAAAGCTGTGAGGCCACCAACAAACCAGACCGCAACGAAGCAGTACATAATGAGAAGATCTGATACATAATCATGTGAAATTGCTTCCAAAACACCACTCTCGGAAAGATTGATCCAAGAGAACACAAAGACATATAGGCACAAAATGGTCGATGTTGAAATAAACATGAAGAAGTACCGATAGTTTCGCTGCAACATGTAAGACAACTGTTAGTTCTAATGAGAAATGCTGTTAGTTCTAATGAGAAATGAAATGGAGAATATTAACAAACAATTCATATTTCTGTTTCTAACCGATAAAACCAAGGCAAACAAACATCTAAGAAGACATTTAAAGAAGTTAATAAAGATATTAACATTGCAGTAAATAAATGTACAGAACCTGCCAGTAATTTTGTCACCGCAATGCAAGAAAATAACTCATAAAAATAATATTCAGAACTCAGAAGATCAACAGTGACTACTTTCAGATTTGTTCTATAATCATTTTAAACTTTTTCACAAATAGCCTAAAAATATTTTTCTTTGAACTAAAACATGGAATACTATCTCCGCTAATGTTTATAAGAAAAAATTGCAGTAAAGTTGACTTACTCTTCCAATGCACTGGCCAACCCAGGGGCAGTGATGATCAAATCTCTGGATACAATTGTCGCATATAGAACAATGAGAAGTACGAGGAGGTCGATAAAGCAAGCACGTTTCACAGAACTTCACTTTCACTGTGTGACCATTAACCATGACATCTTTAGTTCGGGGTAGTTTTAGATGAGGGGTTGAACCATTAATCCACTCCATGGAAGGAGTAGGAATATTAAACGCATCCTCATATTCAGGAGGTGTTGAATTTCTAGGGATAATACCGGGATCTCTCCCAGAAGTCAATAAGAGGAATAAGAAATCCTGCATATGAGCGTCATCTTACATATCAGTTTTAACTTTCAAAAGAGAAAGGTGTTCTAATCATAAGCTACAAGGAAAGAATAAAACGAAAAACACAATTCATTGGTTCGACTAGTTTCTGTAATATGACAAACTGGCATAGGGCGTTTACCAGAAAAGTGAGAACTAGACCCCCAATCATTACAAGAAACCAAAAAGAATAACCACCGGCATTCTCATTCTTGAATTTAAGATACATCTTAACACAAAATGTAAGCGCAGGTGCAGCAATTAGGAACGTTGTAAGAAACAAGGAAGCTACATCAGGACCAAAAACCAGTCTCCCACCACAGAGAAACTTCTGAATAAAGAGAAAGGAAAAAAAAAACTGAATTAGTAAGGAATAACATGTTTCACAGTGTTTCAAGACACCTAATCATATCTAAATAATAGAAAATTTCGCTTATTTCCAATCCAATACAATTGCCTAAAAAAATGTCAAATCATAGGCATATAAAGCTTATAAGTACACAGCCATGACGAAATTCAATTTATCTATTGAATAAAAATTGAGCAAAACAAAAGTGTTCCAATTGAAGTAACACACATAGGTACTTCGACAGCTTCATGATGTCAAAACATCATGGATATTAAAATCTGCATAAGAATGGACATAAAGAAAAGGAAACAACAACCACACCAGTTTAACTAACAGATTTTGAAATTGCAAGCATCAGTTGACTTTAACTACAAAAGCAAATTTAGCGTCTGTTTGGTTTCGCGTTATAGTCTTCAATCATGCACCCTACACTCTTTCCACTATGATTCATCAAAGCTCCGAAACTAAGCAGCTTTCACATCAACTTTGTCCGGGTGAACGCACCGCAGAACCAAACATAAGCTTTGCATTGGAAACAAGTATCCGGCACACAAGTATTCATCAATTATACAATGAAATCAACATCATTCATGCTGAAACATCCTCAAAAGAAGTGAAACTCCACAACAACAAAATAAAATTAAAAATCAAAACTTTCAAACTCAATACAAGTTCAAACTGAGATAGAATTTATATCAAAATCAAACACAAGCAATCTACACCATTTTTACAAAATCAATTTTTTTTATATCAAACAAAATTAAGAACTACTAATCAAAAAGATAAAAGAGAAAGAACAAATAATGACTAACATTGCCTCCCCTCCAAACTTGATAGAGTCTCCTTGGTTTCATATTGTGGGTCCCACCACCATAAGGAGGAGACCCAAATTGAGGATTTCTATTCCCAATCATGGCAGCACCACCACCACACGTGTGTGTCACCAAAATTGGACTCTAACCTTAACAAAACCCATAAAACCTAAATCAAATCAATCACCAACCCAGAATCAAAAACGTCTTAAAAATCAGAAATTTTCTTCTGGGTTCCAAGAATTATCCTCCAAAATGCAGATGAATAATAAAGAGAGAAAGAGAAAGTTTGTTTTTTGGGATCACAGCAAAAATGAGAATGAAGCTGTGACACACCAAATCCAAACAAACAGGAAAATTTGTACTAGGAATGAATGAAGGAATCAAAAAAGGACGAGAATCCCCATGTTCTTTGTTGTTTTATCTGACAAAACTTATTCCTCAAAGTTTACAAATTTTCTTGTTTGATGTTTTTTTTTTTTGTTTCTCTTTCTCTCTCTAAAAAATGTTTTGTTTTTCTCTCTCTTCTTTGAGATGCAAAGTGCTTGCTGGCAGATTAAGGTGTTCTTGGGCGGATGTTCCAATTCTCAGCGGCTTTTACGCGCTTAATGTTTTTCTTCTTTTCTGTCACAAACAAACAACTAAAATGATCCATATTAGTAGTTTGTTTGATTTTTTTTAATAATATATTACTAATGATCTAGTTAATGTCACAAATGTTTTTTTTTGAGGAAATGATAATTTATCTAAAAATATTATAAGTACACTGTCTTTTTGTCTTAGTTGAAGTGGTAATTCATTAAAATTAAACAATTTACACAACTGCGAAGTTCTGAGTTTGAACTCATGTCACGACGTTCGGTTTAACAATTTCGACATTTGTCATTTAAGCTAAAACTTCTCTACTTTTTTGTCCATTTAATATAGTATTAATATCGCATTATATATGTATAGATCATAGATGGGTTTAGAACTCCGAATATTATTTTTATTCACATGTAAAATTTTTAGCCATCAATATTTGACAAAAAAAATTAAAAATACACTATTTTTAGAAGAAGTAGTTTAACTTTGTCAAATGAAAAGAAGAAGGAGTTGGTTAATTAAGATAAGTTTGAGTTATCTTATCATAAGTTTTATTTTGTCAAATATCATAAAAAGAAAAAAAATTGTACATATGTAAAAAAATGTGTAGTATTTTTTATAGAAAATATAAATGAGTTTGATTTATATGCATGAATTTGCATATATGTTCAATCATATTTTTATTATTTTATCAAAGCACCTAATTATATTTAATAATGTAGAAAATCATAGATAGAGATATTTTATTTTATTTTTTTAATAATTATGGATAGAGTTATTTAATATTATGTGACTCATTTAAAATATTTTAGTTTCATATATATTTTCTCATTTTGTATAACTTAGTTATTTTCTATTAATATTTTTTTTTTTTACAGTTTTAATACCTTTTATTTCTTATTATAAAAAAATGCTAGTATATATGGTTATTTAGTTATTTGTCATTTTTTGATGTAGTTATTTGTCATTTTGATGTATTAAAATCGCCTAACTAACATAGTCAAAAAACTATTAGTATTAATAAAGTAATTTAACTGTACAAAAAATAATCAATAAATGAAATTCATTTTATCATAAAAACAATAAATTCAGTTATTTTTCTTGAAAAGTATGTATGAGATTTGTTTTATTAAATTTCGTCTCGCAATCTTATAATCATTGAGTTGCGATTAATTTTCTTCTTTTTCTTGTACAAAATTTTAAATGTTATTTAACGATTTTCATGGTATAAACGAAATGAATTTTTACTATTTTAAATTTGCATGTATCAAGTGTTAATTATTCCAAGTATTTCAAAAACATATTTATTTGCATGGTTTATGGCTTTATGCCTAAAAAACATTGTAAAAAAAAGCCTTAAAAGGATAAACATAATAGCATGATTTTAAAATTTGGCAAGTTAAATACATTGCTATAGTGCTGTCGCATGCATAGTTTTGTTGTGATTGTGCTGCGCATTATCCAGACAGAACATACACGCGCATATTTAGTGGATGCGCATAAATGTACTTGACTCTAAATTAAGCATAATCAAAACTCCAACAGATACAGATTACTACTTAGACATCTCCAAATGCAAAATCCCATTTTAGAATATTTATAAGACCCCATTTGTACACATCACTTATTTATAATTTTTTAATAATAGTACCTAATAAGCACCCATATCCTCCAATTCAACATTTCTCTAAAAAGTTCTTAAGTGGTCCCACCAATGATTATATATCATTTAATTTAATAACTAATTATTATTTACTATGTTATAATTATTTATTTTATTATATTAAAGCATGTGGGACCCATTAAGCATCATGAAAGTGAAAGTGCTTATTTAAGCATATGTACTTAATAGGTACTATTTTTATATGTACTCCAATGGTAATACTTAATAGGTATTAGTTCTTATTAGGTACTACTTGATAAACATCTACCATTGAAGATGCTCTTAGTACTCCCTCCATCTTAATGTTCTTTCAAACAGATTAAGAAATATAACGATGTTATAAAAAAAAAATCCTACATTACTTCTATAAGTTATAGATTTATTTCTTTAAAATTGATGCATATAATAATAATAATTAAGGGGTATAATTGGAAAATATTACATTATAAAGAGAGAGTGACATTTTTTTTGAGACAAAATTTTATTCCTAAACCCTAAAATGATTATTTTAAGACGGAAGAAATACTTATCTTTAGAATATTCTCTATAATGTACAGTTTAAGAGTGTTTATATGATGCATATTTCTCCTAATTTAATCAGTTTTCATGCATACTGTATTGTTAATATTGAAATTTGAAAAGTTGATTATTTATTTGAAACTTATAAGCGTAAGAAATTAATCTTCGATTTGTGCGTGAAAGATATAAAAGAATATTCTCTATACGGTACAATATTGTAAATTAGAGTAAACAATAACTCATGACTTTGTTGTGGGAATGCTGGAACCATATATTATATGGTGCTTTGAAGTTCGAAAGCTGGCATTTGGCTCAACGTGACATACAAAAAACAACACACTTTTTCCAACTCATAAATCTCATTACATTAAACATCTTTCGTTTTCTTTTGTCTCTTGCTGTTGTCTAATATTGTTAATTTGTGATCCATTAATATACCAAAGGCGTTAGTTTAAGGTAGTTGGTTCAATGAAATTAATTAAGCAAGAACTTAATTAAATGGTGAGAGCCAGCATCTACATGACATTGGATATAAGACAATGAAGCTTTGTTTGCTTAGAAATTGTATATTCAAGACAGCTTGAAACAAAGACATAAGGATTCACGGCCGGATTTTTATATATGTTAATTTCTTATATCATCTTTTATAATCACTTCATTTAATTTAGTATAGTTTGTAGCTTCAAAATTTATTTGTTAATTGAAAACTATATACATACATGACTCTCAAACGTGGTTCAAATGATAAAACATTGCATAAACATTAATGGTTAGTTGAAATCTCAAAATTCTAACATTGCAAGACACTTAGAATGCGATTGTGTGATCTTCATCCAACGATTCTGATCTTTTTATTGTAGTGAATGTTTGAACTCTTGATTGCGGGGAATATAAATTCCTCATAATTAAGATAATACATTATTAGTGCAATCATAGTATATTTGTCGGGATCCAGATTCTATGCAATAAAAAATTTCTGCAGTCATTGAATTTCAAACGTTGGATGAAAGTTAGATGGTTCATATTCTAATTTCACTAAATTGAAACTCAAAATATGAATCATTCAGTGTTCACTCAACGGCTAAGATGCAACAATGACAGCATAAGGATTTTACTGCATCAATCAATTCCATTTCCATTTGTCGGCGTATATGACATTAAACAAGGAAAATCAGAAGGACATAACACAATTAGTGAGATAAGCATGAAACTTCACTATCTTCTAATAAGAATTTTCCACAAAAATTGAGGGTGCAAGCATGAAATATATAAGGAGTTATACCTAAAATAACGGCTCAGTTAGAATTGCAGATCAAACGGGACCTATATACAAACAACCCACACTAAAGCTAATAAAAAGAAGAAAGAACATGCATTGTCTATCATACATAATTCAGTTCCTTTCACTCATTTGTATATCCTGCAATGATATATGAACATGTCCCAATTTTTTGTAACTTGTCAACTTTTTCTCCATTTTTGAACATCTGAGTTTTCCTTGAGACATATACCATTTGTTTCTCTTTACAACTTCCATTAAAATCACCATTCATTAGCAAAATCACCATGCCAAATGGATCTGCACCAAAAAAAAGTTGAAACATTCTCACAAGTACTCAAGCTTTTGTCATTTGACCATAACAAGTTCAATAAATTTATGATTTGTTCTTCTAACTCTTGTATTTCAAAAATCAAAGCATGATCACATAGATGCTTAAATATTTACAAAAAAAATAAAATTATCATTGATTGTTTAGGACATAAGTCATAATTTTTCTTTATATGTACCTAGAGACAAAAGCAAACAACAAAATGGTACCTTAGTCTCTACTTGAAGGAACTATTTCTTCACATCTTGAGCATTGTCTCCAACTTTAGATCTCCATTGAGAAATTTTTAGATCTTGATCTACTGGAACAAAAATTTCAAATGTAGCGTCTTTTCCTCCTACCTTTTTCTTTTTCAGTTGATCCTCAATGCCGTTGTAATCCAAATCCTGTAAAATACCTGGAACTTGCATACTGTCCTTGCTATGTACTCCCATGTCCATGTCAAACTTTTGTTTCGAGCTTATAAAACCTTTTTCAAGATCCGAAGTAAAGGATTCATCTAGCATATCATCCTCTTCTGCAACCAATTGTCTGAAATTGACCAATGGACTTGGAATCTTGGAGCAGGAAAGTTCTTTGAAGTTTGCCACTATTCCCATTGTGTATGGATTTTCCTTCTTATCATATCGGTACCGGAAATTCTCATAAGTTGTCTAAAAGAAAAGAAAATGTCGAAAGTAAAAGGTGAGTATAATTCTTACAAAATAAGACACGCGTATATAAGGTCAAATTTAAAGGCATCTATATGCTAAGCATAAATGAATTAAAGCATTAAAAAGAGAAAGAGAATACCTGATTCGTGGAAATCAGGTAAAGATGGAACACTGTTAGGCCACCGACAAACCATACGGCTATGAAGCAATATACAATGAGAGTAACTGATAGGACATCGTGTGACATGATTGACAACAATCTACCTTCTTGACGAAGAAGGTTAACCCAAGAAAATGAGAAGACGTATATGCACAACATCGTTGATGATGATATGAACATTATGAAGAACAGATAGTTACGCTGAAAGAAATATGATGGTATGTTAGATTTTGCTATAAAATAACAGCAACCCTAGTTCAAAAGTAAACAGGTAACTTTTGAACTAGAGTTGTTGTTAATGATCAAAGCAATAATGATGATCAAACTCACCGATCCAATACACTGACCAACCCAAGGGCAATGATGATCAAACTTCTGAACACAGTTATTGCAAATGGAACAATGTGAAGCGCGTGGTGGACGATAGAGCAAGCAAGTATCACAAAATTTCACTTTGACTGTATGGCCATTGACTATCACATCTTTCACTCTAGGTACTTTGAGGTTAGGAGTTCTATTGTTTACCCATTCCATCGACGCTGTATTAACGTGACATGATTCATCTGAGTCAGGTAGTTGTGAATTCCTGGGGATAATTCCTGGATCTCTACCAGATGTCATAAAGAGAAACACAAAATCCTGCATTCAACCGATAAAATGAAACCCCGTGTTTAAAATATCGTGTAAAAAATATACATATATATTATTATTGATAAAGGAAATTTTATAACTTTACCAACCAAAATTGTGAGGATCACTCCTCCAATAAGTATAAGGTGGTTAAAAACAGTATTTTCTTCCTTCATTATTAATAGCATTCTTATGCAGAATGTTATTGCTGGACCTCCGATCAGAAACGATGTCAAAAAAAGAGATGACGCGTCATGACCAAAGACTACTCTTCCACCAAAGAGAAATTTCTGACATGAAAAATAAGCTCTATCAGAAATCAGTTTACATCATACTTAGTTCATTTAACAATCGAAGTAAAAGAAAAAAAAATTGAATTATACTTTATAGGGCGTTTTAATGCTTTGCTGTGGTTTTATCCTTGATGATGAAAGAAAGGAGACTGAGATTATTAAGGTGGTGAATGGAGGAGAGAAACAGATATTATATCAAATTCCATTATATCTTGCTTTTTGTTCTTCAATTTCTTTTCCTTAGGCCCCAAGTAACATGTCCTATTGCCGGCTAATAGCAGATCATTTATGTCACCCTTATGAGCTAACTTCATCTCTTCTTCGCTTTTTGTAATAAAGAGGGCCTGAAGCACAAGGAAAGAAAAAACTACACCGGAATCAACCGCAGGACAGGAACTCGAGCTTGATCCGCCAACAATAAAAGACTAATTTGAGCATGACATTGCTCGTGCAAAATCAAGTCTACCCTACCACTACACCCAATATTAGCTAAAGTATCAGCGCAACGATTTGATCCACAATACGCATGACAAACCTTAACTTCATCTTCTAAAAAGTCACATTAACATATCAATTTCCTCCAAAGTAGTATATAGTTACTAACATAAGTCCAATAATTTTTGCTTTGTCCAATTAGAACTTCCAAGTTGCCGCTTTCATCGTAGGTAAACCAATCATTTCAGCATTCCTTGCAAAGGTAAATAATCAGTGTTCATCACACTTGTATTGTACAATTTGTACCTACTGTTAATCAAAGCACTTCAACATTGAAAATGCTCTGAGCGTTTCCAAGAAACAAATTCTGAACTTTTTCTCTTCATCTGCATCAACTTTACAATCCATATCTCCCCAAAAATCCTTCTTTATTTCGTCTGATCAACAACAGAAAAATTACCTTGGAGGACTAAAATCTTCACTCACCATTAAAACTCGAAATTTTAAGAAATTAGAGCACACACTACATTTCCACATTTTTTTCCAACATCACAAGATTTCATTTTCTACATCCTATAAACCATCAAATACCTCAAACTATGTTTGTACCAACCAATAACCTCAAAAACACTAAAAAAATTGTTTTTTTACATTTTTCATTTTTGCCTTCATTTTTTCTTATAACATGGAAAAGGAACCAATTAACCCAAAGTTTTGATTTTGATCAAAGATAAACAAAAAAAACAGCATAAATACTAAAAAGGGTCTATAAAAAATAAAAACCATAAAAAGAAAAGGAATTGGAAGTTTACATTGTTTCCTTTCCAAACTTGATAGAGCCTTCTGGTTTTTGAAGGTTGCACTGAGACAGCCACAGAAATTGAGGGAGAAGAGATCAAATGATTACTATTATTATTATTATTTATGGTGCTCATAATGGCCTAATAAATAAATAAATAAATAAAAACTATTGACTATGTTCTTCCTTCTGCAATTATGTCTGTCTCCTTTAGTTTGCAAAAACCCACCACATATATATATATATGTTGTTAAGATTTTTGCTTTGTTTGTTTTTATTGTTCTTCTTTTATTCCCTCTCACCCTTTAAGGGGAGAGATGAATTGGTTGTGAATGATGAAGAAGAAGAAGATGAAGAAGGGAATTCAAATTTCCCTTCTCACTTTCTTTCTTGTTTTTTTTTCTTTGTTTTTTTTATTTCAATGTCATTTTTTTTTTGCCAACACCATGATCTCTCTTCTCTCTCTTTCCATGAAACTAGCACAATTGTTCTAACAATCTTTTCCATTCCAACGGTTTTGTAGGAGGGACAACTATTTTGGTAACAGTTGTTTTTTGTAAGGATATATATATGTAGAAATGACTTGGCATTTCAACTTCATTTTTCATCACATTTTTAGACATTAAATAACAAATATTTTGGTAACAGTTGTTTAGTCTAGAAGACATAGTTGATGACTTTGATGTGGCAAATATGATAAGTATTATCTATTAAGTTAGGGTATATTAATTTGAATTTACATTTAGACTTTTACAGTCATGTGTTTAAGTTTTTTTATGTTAATTGTTACTTTGTCTACAAACAAGAACAAATATTTGAGTGAGTTTGATCGACATACTTTTTCTTACTATTTAATGTCATATATTGCTTGTAAAACTACATTCTTTTAGTAGATAGTTTAGTAGCTAGAAATTTTACCCTTAATTGGGAAAATAGTTTAGTAGCTAGACATATAAGGATTCAAACTTCGGTTCATGCACATTACGTGTAATGTCTATACCAATTAAACTAAGCTCTTAAAGACTAACGATTTAATATTGTTCATTTTCAATCATTATTTTAAAAGTGAGATGGTGTGACAACATAGAAGAATTTTATTAAATAAATTGTAAGAATAATTACATTTTATACCAAAAAGAATTACAATACCTATACAATACCTATCCTATATATTTTACAAAATTATAGTATTAATAATAATCTTATTGTAGTACTAAAGAGCATTGTTGTTTAGTGATGGTTTAGAAAAAATGATGTAAAATTTATACCAGTCATTGTAGGATAAATGTAACTTACATCCAATCCAATTATCCAATGAAAATTTATTATTTTGGCACATCATTCTATTTTTGTAAAGATATTTTGAAAATAGTACAATGACATGAAGTATTGTAGTTTTTCATTGGTTGTCATGGTAAAAATGTTTTACACTAATAAAAGTGACAAGTCCAGTAAAGTCTTAAAAGAAATCTCTTATACACTATATTAAAATTAAAAAAAAAATGATTCTATTATTATGAGATGATTAAAAATAAGGGATATAACACCACCTTAATGTGGTAGTGTACTGAAAAGCATGTGATCATCATGTTGATCTAAATTTCTCAACGGTTTAATCTTGTGTCAGTGTATATGGTAAACACTTGAAGATGTGTATTCGGTTCACATCGATGTGTAGAAAGTCATTAATGGTTGTCTAGTACTGTGGCGATTAGGTGATGGTTGAGTGAAAGACCAGCAAAAATTACCACTTTGGGTCGGAGGGGGAATAGATTGTCGCGTGTGTACTTTTACATGAGTAAAGTGCGTGCGACTATTCTCTCACCATCCAAAAAGAGACAGTAACGTATGCGAAATTTATGTGATGAGTTTAAAAGGTAAACGATCACTTTAAACTCATGTAAACACTACGTGAGATTATCAGCTCCCTAGTCCCAAGTGAGGGGTGTGTTGTAGTTGATTGGGAGACAAATCCAACAAGGACAAAGAGATGAAGATGGCAAACAGTGAGAAAGAAAGATGAGTGAAAGATCTTATGTGATGAATGCATAATAAATTTGTAAACTAATTTGATCTAATGATTACAAAACATGATCCATCATAGACCTCATATAAGAGTGATCCCCAGAGCAGCCATTGTTTCCTATCGCACGCAACATACAACCACTGCCATAAACAACATCACACACCATTAAATAATCGATGTTGGAGATCTAGATAGCCACCTATACCAGAGTCTTCTCCAAGTTTTTTCCGTATACAAACAAAACTTGAATCAGAGACTTAATTAAGGAATCTGAGTCCAGTTTCACTCAGAAGAAGGTAACCTTGGTTAGCCATATCCAAAATAGTCTTACCTTCTAGATATTCCTTTCCTCTAGTTGCTTTTCCAGCAGAAAAACACTCAGAACCATCATACAAGACAAGAACTATGCTTCAAAACTTATTTTAAACTAGTTCACACAAAATCCAAGCATATAGAAACATTATCAGAGTGATATCTGGAAATTCTGGCAACAAACAAACTAAATACTTGATTCTACATGTTAAGTTCATCCTTACCAAACGGACTAAAAGAAAAGATCCTGCTCAAAATCCTTCCCGCCAAGAGAAATAACAGGCAAGTCAACGGCTAAAAGGAAATAACTTACACAAAATGAGTCTTACAGAGTTACAGTTAACTATTCAAGAGTAGAAACCTGATGTTTCTTGTGCCAATTCAACTAGAACTGCCAAAAAGAAAAGTCGGTCTGCTAACATCTTTCTAAATAATTCCATCCTGCTGCTGTCTGACATAACTAGAGCTGTGACAGAAACAATAAGAAACAGCATAAATGAGATTTTTCTTTATTTTGAGGCACAGAAAATACTTAAAACATTGCTTTTAATATTTTCCATACAAATCTTTGAAAACAGATAACATATTCGAACAACGTATCAATCAGAATTATCTGAACAGTTATGTTATTACCACGGCATAAAGGCCGGAAACATATGCATAGTAATGATTCAGTTAACTATTGTTTAAAAATGTGAATCAACTAGATAAGGAGTATGAACAAACAACTTGTTTTATAGCTTTGAAAGAAGAAAAAAGTTTCAAGTCCTTTGACAAATCAACAAGCCTTACTAATAATTGACTCTTCGTTACCGAGGTTTGATCCAGCATACAATTCAGTATAGATGTTCAAGTTCAATTATTGAATTAGAAAAGCTTACATTTTTACTATAAGGTACAATGAGCATGTTCATTGTCTATGCTTCAAGTCCAAAGAGCTCATATGTTAGGGAACATGTTAAACGGTTGGTTCTTGACCAAATAAACGTTTTCAAACATGAACTTAAATTTAGATAATTAAAAAATAGCCACCACAGTTTTGAAATTATGGAAATAAATATTGTATATACTAATATCTATTTTTGAATACAACAACAATCAAGCATTTTCTCACTAGGGTCTACGAGGTCCATAGATCAACAATCTCTCTTGATGATTAGGTCTGTAGTTTTCTTTGGTCGCCTTTGACCTCTTAACTATTAAACTATCCTTTATTTGGCTACAACTCATCCTATATTCTTATATCCAGTTTCTAGTAACCTGATTATATTAGTATCACAACTTTTCATACTTTAAGCATGCTAACAGTCATTTCAAGTCACCATTTTGTAAACCATATAAGAATCTATATTTCATAATCATACTACCACTTCAATATCAAGTGACAAAAAGTTTCAAGGTTTAAATCAATCTGTCATTAAAAAAAAAAAAAAAATCATTGATTAGCATAGACACAGACTAGTTCAGACCAAAACCGCAGTATTTAAACTTCTCCCATATCCATACTTGAATTGCAATCCTAATGTCTAAACATATTTCATACTTTTCTGTCTTGAAAATTGTGTATTAAATCATTAAAATTAATATTTACTACAACCTTACAGTTAGCTTCATATAAAAATAAAATTCTCAATTCTCAATCAGTAAATTCTAGCATCTTACCAACCATAAAAAACTGCTTTGCAATGATAAAGGGAAAAAGATATTCCATTAATAGTAAAGGAGGAAACAGTAACAGTATAATATATTTGCTTTTGTTTGAAAGTTACCCAAACGACACAAACAGCCACCGATAAATAAACAAAAATAAAGAGTCAAAGAAAACAGAAGAATAATAATTTAGTAAATATAAGAAATAAATTTAAAAAATTGGAAACATACCTTAAGTACAACCATTAACAGGCTACCTTGTCCAAAACTCATCGGACAATTAACAAAAGTAACCCCTGCATTTCACAGATCCACATAAGCATTTCTTTTTCTTCTGACCAGCTTTGAGAGGAAGATTTATCCCATAATCATAAGTTAACTCCACCATAGGAGGGATGTGTCTAATTGCATAAAAAGCAATGTGGAGATCCGATTCATTCTTATTTTCCCGTACAATGGGACGCCACAACACATTTGGAGAGCAACTATGATTCATAAACCGAGCAACATTCCCTTCATTTTTCGCTGTTATATACAGTGGAGACGGGATCTTTGGAGCTTCGATGTTAGCAGGAAAAACTTCTAGTTGCTGATAAATACGAGTAGAATCAAAAATGTATTCGTCGTCATTTTCACCACCAAGCATCTCAGCTCTAGCATTATCTATGACTTCTCCTGCATACTCACATATAAAAGTTCCAGCACGAATAGCGTCCCAAGATCTTAGACCCCAACCTTTATCTTTGGTTCTGAACACCTCCAAACGAAATTTCAGGCCACCTTGGGAAACCCGATTTCGGCAAGTAGGGGGACACTGGCATGAAGGACCACACTCATGTATCACAGATTTTAGGTCTGCGATTAACCCAGCTGCAGAATACGGGAGATGACCTCCGTTCTTTTGAATGCATGGACAGTTAAAATTTCCAGCTTGACAACCACCAATACAAGAGCATCCAGAAGAAGAATCCAAAGGAGCAATTGCCCTCGGATTCTTGAGAGTAGGGATGTAAGTGAAATACGCAGGGCCCTTCTCGTTATCAACATCATTCACAAGACAAACAGGTACTTTTTCAGCCCCAGAAGTAAGATCAGGCAATATAACCCCAGCTCTTGGAACCGACTTATCGGTCCATTGTTGAACGGATTTCCATATTGTATATGCTTCAGGCTGTCCAGGCATCCTTACTAATTTATATTTAAATACATTGAAACCAGATTTTGCTTTCTCCACCCATGAATCTTGAATTTTGTAAATACCGTCGTAGACATATACCTTCCCAGATGGATGCATTATATCTTTCAAACCCCTAATTACTCTCACATCATTACCTCTATGCATGCTCTTCTCCAAAGCAAGATTACCCCTTTCAAGTTTTTGATCACTTGCTCCCTTGTCACGATTAACTCCACCTTGGCCACTGTAAATTAGCACATCTCCATCGTCGGTATTATCTTCATACCCTCCGGATGAAACAATACTAACCGCCAATGGCTCTTCTTCTTGACTTGCTTTGGAACCCAGATAATCGATTCCAGCCATAGAAGGTGAATGTAATCCCACTAAGCACATCTCAAATCGGAAAAAGAAAATATCACCAATGTCAACACCAGGCACAATTCCAATCCTTTTCTTGCTATTACTCCTAACCCCTTTAGTCATCATAACATTTCCTGCCTTCAAATCAGGCCGCTTCGCTCCAGCATTAGCGTCCTTGTTTGACTCTTCAATCTGTCCAAGTTTTCTCCGCAGCACTTCATATATCATAAGTGTATACGAAACTGAGTCCCTGCTACCATCAGGATGATTTATCACATCAAAAACCATAGGGTTAATTGATTGAAGAATATCATTAGCCACCGCATCCATATCAACCTCAACCATACCACTTCTATCGAAACTAGCAGGGCTAACCCGCTGCTTTGGCCTTCCCCTCTTCTTGCGTTTCGAACTCCCATCCCCAGTTCCATCTTCTAAATCAATTACATCTTCCTCCGTGAGTGGTCTACTCCGGTTATTCTTCCGTGACGAACCCACATCTCCATTTGTCGCCGCAATTGGAGTCTTGAATGAATTAATAGGAACAGCAGTAGATATCGGTGTGGCACGTTGAGGTGTTGGGTTCGGCGCATTTTGTTCGGAAAGCCTCTGAGACTCCGGCGAGACAAAGAAAGGGTAAAAGGGTGCAACACCAGATGGGAAAGGACCTGCAGGAGAAACACATACAAAAGGAGCACCACCTTGTGGAGTTGAAGATGAAGAAGGATTAGACGGCGAAGGAAACACAGGAACAAGAGTCCTCAATGGCTTAACATTCAAAACCCTAGACTTATCAGCTGCAGGTATAGATTCATGACCCAGATTATGTTCCATTGTCCAATTTCAAACTCTCTCTGTATACAAGCTTTGAAGTCAACCTAGGATAAAACAACACAGTACCTGTAACATGCAAACAAATCAGGACTCACAATCAATTTTTTAAGGGAAAAAAAACCAAAACATCAACAACAAAACCTAGCCAAAATGTTAAAAACAAAACACACAAAAAAAAAAAATGAAACCCATTAAAATTAACCATGATATTTTCACTAAACATGCCCTCATTCAGAAAAACAGATATTAAAAATAAAATTAATTAAACAGAAACCTTAAGGAACAAAAAATGAAAAAACATACATAAAAATGTAAAATTTATGACATTAAATCTAAGGAAAAACGAAAACATATGTACCCAGAATAGATCAGATCAGAGGGTTGTAATTGAGGGATCAGAAAACGAAATTAGGGCATTTTAGTAAAATATGAAAAATTGAGATGCGAAAAATGAGAAATGAAAGAAACCTGAAATGGGTTTTTGTAAGGTTTTTCAGTTTGAGTCGAAGTCCATGAAACTTCACTCAAACCAAAGCTTCTTCTTCTTCTTCTTCTTCTTCTAGCACTGTGATTTCTAGAGAGAGAAAGTATGAGAGAGAGAATGAGAGAGTTTTTTTTTGTGATGATGTAACTCTGTCTGCGTGGGTTTGGAAATGATCAGATGGTATTGAGCACACGGAGTTATGCTGTTTGTGGGAAAAGAGAGTGACGTGGCGTGGTGTGATTGGATAGAGGAAGGAAAGTACATGATAAAATGTGATGGTAAAATAACGCTCTCTCGTTTTATTTTAAATGTCACAGTTACCGAAATCACACTTTAATAAAAATGTGCAAATTAAATAGAAAAAATATGATTTTTACTAAAATACTCATTCTTTTAATTGGTAGTAGATATATGAAATATGAATACTAAAAAATAACTCTTTGAATGTATTTTTTTCTCTTCCCTAATACTCCATCCGTCCATTAATATAAGACCCCTTTTGACTAAATTTTACTATTCATCTATCATATTTTGACTGTATTTTTCTAATAATATATAGATGTAAATATTAGCTTATAGAATCTTGTTTGATTTGTTTTGATGAGTATTTCAAAATATCAAATTTTTATAATTTTTACTGCTAGATAATTAAAGATATTAACGATCAAAATTGTACATTGGCGTACATGCTGTGCTCAAAAGGGGTCTTATAATTAGGGACGGAGGGAGTAATTGTTTTAAAAGATAAAATAATAAAAAATCAATGTTATAAATAATACTACATCCGGTCCTAAATATAAGAGAATTTTTACTTTTTAGGTTCATGAAATGATTAATGTATTTGGTTCATAATATAGATTACATACATCCATTATTCCATGAACCTAAAAAGTAAAAAGTTTCTTATATTTAGAACAGGAGAGAATATAAAATATTTATTTTGGAACAAACAATTTTATGCTTTTGAAAAATATGACATTTATTTTAATAAGAGGGAGGGAGGAGTACAATGTGGCCTTTTGATGAAGTGAAGTGGTGAAATGGATGAAATGATAAAATGAAATCAACGGCTAGAGAGAAAAATTAGAATAATGAAGTGCTTGTTGTCTTGAATTTTGTGATTGAGTTGCATAAGAACATAACTGATTCATCAAAACTGCTAATTGTGTTCAGCAAAGTGATCTTAATCTTATCTTAATCTTAATATATCTAAAAGTTGTTAAGTCTCCTAATTAACCCTAATTGTAACCTAACTCTAATTACTATTAATCCAAACATGTTTAGCCCAATAAACAATTCAGCCCATGTTGGTTTCATTTAAATCTTAATATGTTTTAGTTTTTCTAACTTCACATATCCATCTATTAATTTCAACTCATGACAATTGACAATGATACTCAACCTATTAACTTCTTTCTTTGTTAATTAAATGTTATTAATATGTTTTATTTTTATTTGTATTATCTTTTACAAGTTTCAAAATAATAAAAAATTTGGGTTGCTTCTATTTTATTTGAATTTATGTTAAATTACTTTTTTTTTATGGTGTTTTTTCCATAGGTATAAGTTAAGATGTTGTTGACAATGATTAAATAAGTCCAATTAATTTGTGAAAAAGTTTAACTTATCATTGAAATACATAGCCAGGTAATTTTCATTCTATTTTAATGATAGTTACTTATGTTTACAAATTATTGAAATGTTGTGTCTTAATTTAAATGTGTTATTGAACTTCATTTTTACAAATTTTTCCTTTTGATTTAGAAAAAATATATATTGCAAAAAATTCTCTCGAAGATTGAATTACGATGACTTTTAAATTTGGTAGTATCTGATTAAAATTTAACACAAGTGTTCTTCTATCATATACAGTATGATTATGCAGCCACTTTATACTATATTAATTATGTGTGTAGCTCAATAGATAGGTGTGTTGCTCAATAAACAAGTGTGCAACACAGCAATAAAGTAACATGTTTCACTACAACAAAAACTTGAATGCGGCTATTCACAAGCAAAATAGTAGGCTTGCACTATCTACTAATTTAATGATTTGTCTATATAATTAGATTAAATGTCTTGAACATCTAATAGAAATAAATTAATTAATTACATGTTTTTTTTTTTTTTGGGATAAAAGGGGCCTAAGCCCAACTAAAAAAAATTACAAAGTGATTGAACGGGGGAAAGAAACACCCCTACAATCATCAGCAAGAACCTGAATTAAATCCAACGGGGGATGCTCATAAACTATAGTATTGTCCATAGAGGACATGCAACCTATATTTGCTAATATATCCGCACACCGATTTGCTTCTCGGTAGACATGAATAATTTTCACGAATGACTCAACAATGCTTTCATCTTCTTAATTAAGCTCCAACCAGCTACATTACCTAATTTTCCTTCTTGTAAACTGTTAACCACTACTTTAGAATCCAATTAAACCTCCAAGTATCGCACACCGTACTCTCTAGCTAGATATAAACCTTCGTGAAGACCCCATAATTCTGCCATATAAGCAGATGCCATACCAATGTTCCTTGAAAAGCCACATATCCAACGACCATTCTCATCACGCACTAGTCCATCGCAACCTGTCAATCCGTCTGTACCTAGGGATGTCAATTTACATCCGCTAGTGCGGATCCCCGCAGATATTTCCCCGTTCGGAGCTCCGTGATCGGGGATTTTTCCCCCGTGGGGACGGGGATGGAGGAGAAAACTCCCCCGCGGGCACTTCGGGGCGGGGATCGGGGAAAAGACACCCGTCCCCGCGGATTCCCCGAATCCGTCAATTATACTTAATTATATATTATATGTATAATTATATATGACAATATTATTAAATGTTGATTCTTTGAAAAAATAAAATAATAAATGCTGATTTTTCTAATTAATATTACTTTTTTTTTACGTAGATGCCTAGGTGTAGTCTTTTTGTAATTTGAATAAAAAAAGTATAATTATATTTTGTATGATTATTTTATTAGTAGTCTATTGTTTTTGTATTGGTTTTTGCTTATAAATGCATTATGTGTTGTCTCTATTTTTAAAAAAGAAAGATGCAAAATATTTGTTTTTTTATTAATAAAAAAGAAAAAATAAAGCCATATTACCATCACAATTTTGATTGAAAAATATAAAATTTTTGCTAATATTCGATATCCGTGGATCTCTGAAAATACCGTGGGGATCTGTGGGGATGGGGATGGGGACAAATATCCCCTCGCAGCGGAGTTCAGGGACGGAGACGGGGAATTATTTGGGGGGCGGGGCGAGGGACGGGGAAGATTCCTCCGCACATTCCCCGCCCCGTTGACATCCCTATTTGTACCTTTCGCTACTCCATCAGTGTTCAAACAATACCAACCATGCACTGGTGCTTTCCAAAAAATATTGGTCATAGTGCTATTAGCGCGAATATGCCTGTTCTGTTGAATTTGATAAGTCTGGACCCATTGCAAAATGTAAGTCCACGGCTGTATAGGACTTATAAAATGAGGATCATGAACCAATTGATTCCTCCAACGCCAAAGCCAATAACATGTTGATGCCCAAACAACATCCCAAGGAAGATTAGAGCTCTTTTCTAACTTCTGTATGTATTTTTATTAAATTAAATACAATCTGATTTCTTTTTATAAAAGTATGAATAGACTAAGTGATTTCTAATTCTACACTAACCAACTCGAGACCACCATAAACAAGTTTATTGGGTTTTTAAGGTTTTTTATTGTCTGAGTTGTGGCCTGATGTAACTTTGTGTGGAGTTGTATTGCAGAGTTTTGTTGTGTAAGAGTTTTTAACTTTTGCTAGAATTTTCGAATGATATTTAGTTGTATTAAATACCACATGCTAAAAAACCCGAGCATCGCGCGGGTAAAAGACTAGTTTATTACCATAATTTATTCGTAATTGTACAAATCAGTAAAGGGTAAGACCTATTTTTTTATAATAGCAAGACCTAAATTTTTCTTCATGTTATGTGTCAAAAGATATATAGTCAATTTTTATTGCATAGTAGATGCGCAAATATTTAAAAAACATTGTTTGATTGTGTAAAAACGGACAAAATTGTAAATTGAAATCATTTAAATTTACACCAGCAGGATTTGTAGCACCCATTATGGGCTAGTTAGTAGTGATATAAAAGAATGAAGTACAACTTTGTATTGTTATGAGCAAAAATAATCTTATACTCCCTCCATCCCATAGTGTGTAAAAAAAAAAGAGAGAATATGACTTTTATTAAAATACCCTCTATTTTTATTGGTAGTAGACATTGGAATACTAAAAAGTAGATTTTTGAGTGTACTTTTTCTTTTACCTAATGATTACTTTAAGGGATAAAATAGTAAAAACTAATGTTATAAATAGTATATGACACTTATTTTGGGACAAACAATTTTGGCAAGTATGACACTTATTTTGGGACGGAGGGAGTATCAAATTTAAATTGAGGATGCAACAAGTAACAACATCCAATTTTTCTATATCATAAATCCTCTTTGCAACTCTTTCAGCCACATCAACCTTTCCATGAGTTTTACAAGCCCCTAATAGGGCACCCCACACGGCTTCATCAGGCTCAACATCCATTTCCAAAATCAACTTCTCTGCTTCTTCCACTAAACCAACCCTCCCCAACATATCCACCATACATGTATAATGTCTCAACTCAGGTTCCACTCCAAACCTCACTTTCATCAGCTCAAAAATTTCCCTCCCCTTCTCTACAAAACCACCATGACTACACGCAGTCAAAACAACAGTAAAAGTCACACCATCAGGCCTCTTTCCACCTTCCACCATTCTAGTAAAAAATTCAAAAACCTCTTCAAATCTACCATGCATTTGGAAACCAGCCATCATCGCCGACCAAGTAACCTCATTCCTTTCACGCATTCCATCAAACACTTTACGTGCAAAATATAAACACCCACATTTACCATACATATTTATCAAAGCATTCAACATGATACAAGCTTTGTTCTAATGAAATCATTGTGTGAAATGCCAAATCTGATGGTACGTGCATGGATTACTTTGAGATATTTTAACTATTAACCAACCGTCGTGTTTTTGTTTTTGCTGCGAGGTCATCTGATGTCGTATCCCCGGAATAAGGATTCTAATGATTTTTTTCACTAAACATGCCATTATTCAGAAAACAGATATTAAAAATTAAACAGAAACCTTAAGGAACAAAAAAAAAAGAAAAAACATACATAAAAATGTAAACTTTATGAGATTAAATCTAAGGAAAAACGAAAACATATGTACCCAGAATAGATCAGATCAGAGGGTTGTAATTGAGGGATCAGAAAACGAAATTAGGGCATTTTAGTACCCAGCTTAGATTTAATTGTTTAAAGATAAATGAGATTGGGATTTAATCAACAGCTTATTTTATTTTTATAATAGGATTTGCTTAATTTTAGTAGTTAAATAGTAATACATTTAATTAAAAAGTTAAAATAATAAATTGAGTCAAAAATGATATTAGAAAAAATAAAATAAATTGAGTCAAAAAGTTACAATAATAAATTGTCTTTTACTTTTATTGTAGCATTTTGTTTTATACTTCATTCAGTCTTAAATATAAGAGCAATATTACTTTTTAAATTTATTGAGAATCTAATATATCTAGTCTATATTATAGACTAAATACATTAGATTTTCAATGAAAATAAAAAGTAAATTTTCTTTTATATTTAGAATTTGAGGGAGCAGATGAGTAGGGATTTTGTAAGTTATATAGGCAAAATGAAATTTGAAAACTAATATGTCAAATATTCATTTATTCACTTTATAAGATAAAGTTCTAACCACTAAAATACTAAATATAAGAAATTTGTATTACTAGTCACTTTTTATTTTTTATTTAACATAGTGCATTCTGATCAAATTAAAATTGAATTCATATTTTTGAAATCAAATAACATATATAAATTTTAATATTTTTTATTTTATAATGAGTATGACATGCTATATGAATATATTATTTGAGTAAAAAAAATGAATATACTATTTTGTTGGTTTTTTAAGTTATAAATGAATCTCACTAATTTTTATCAAAATACTAATAATAGGGTCTTGTTAACTAGTGCCCACTAGTTAAGGTTATCATAAAATGAAATATTTGCATTGGAAATTGTGTTTTATTGTTATAGAAAAGTAGAAAATACAAACTTCAAGAATTTCTTTACTATTTTTATTTTCTTAACCATTGCCCTTACCATTGCCCTAAGGGCAATGTTTATCATTTTCCTATAAAAAATTTCACTTTTATCAACAACAAAAAAAATTTCATTGTAATTTTCTCTCTTTGTGAAAAGCTCTCTCTCTCTCTCTCTCTCTCTCTCTCTCTCTCTCTCTCTCTCTCTCTCTCTCTCTCTCCCCTTATTTTTGAAATAACAAAATTTTATTCAAACTAACTCCATAACAAACAGCACAAGAGAAGTATAAAAAGAACAAAAATAAACTAACACCAACACAACTTCTAACACACACCAAAACCCAACTTCATCTCTTTTATTAATAGTCTTTATGAGAATTTTTTTTGTGACATACGTGGAATGTTTGGTCATATAGACGAATTATGTGAAATTTGTTTATTGGTGATGAGAATGTCGATCGAGGATTTATTTCATAACGGCTACATTGACGGCGCATCTGCTACCAAAACAAATGCAGTTTGAAAAGGTGCAAGAAATTACTCCTTCCGACCTTTATTATAAGCGAATTTGACTTTTTAGATACATTGAATAACTAATGTTTCTAGACAATAATGTAGTCTAGATACATTAGTTATTCGATGTATCTAGAAAGTAGTTTTTGTTTATAATAAAAGTCAAAGAGAATACTAACATAGATTTGCACGAGAAAGAGGTAATGAATTGTGTCTCGAACATATAAAACTTTAAAAACCCTAAGAGTAAGGAGGGCAAAAAAATGAAAATCAAAAGTTGAGTCACAAAACATGTAGACAATCTTAGAAATCATCATTAATTTTTTGTTGGTTTGATTTAGGATATAGGCCCACTAGCAAAACATTGAGTTTTATAAATTGAAACACTCGATTCATTGTAATGTAACGTGACTACTTATTTCACAAATTTTATAAATATTGAAGTGAATCAATTCAATGATCTTGTGTGAATTTAACACATTTTGTGCTGAAGAGACCATGTCTTTCAAATATAGTTTCTCCGACTTTTATTATAAACAAAATTGACTTTTTAAATATAATGAATAACTAATGTATCTAGACTACATTATTGTCTAGATACATTAGTTATTCAATATATTTAAAAAGTAGTTTTTATTGATAATAAAGACCAAAGAGAGTATATATCATTTTGATTTGTTAAAAAACAAATCTTATGCGAAAATTTATTGGTTTTTATTATCTTCCTAAGACGGGAAGACAACCATAGAATCTACTTTAGACTTCAACTTGAGTAATGATTTTTCTTAGTGCATCATGTGTGATTTCAACGATATCATATCGAATAATGACAACAAAAAAACACACACAAATTGAATAAGACTATTAGAGGCTTCCATGAAAGGGCTATGGAATGTCACTTAATAGATATGCAGCTTGAAGACTCCCCATTTACTTAAAGTAAAATAAAAAACACATCAAGTCATTGATTAAAGTTCTACCAACTAGAGGTTGAGTGAGGTCTATATATCTCCAAAACTCTAGGAAACCTCCATATCATCGATAACAATTCATCACAATTAACAAAGTTTAGGATTTGGAGGCTAGCCCAAACAAGAGTTTGGTACACCTTAGTTTAAGGGAAACAAACTCGACCGTTATGTGTCACTGCCTAGTTATTGATCAAAAACCATCCAAAAAGCCACCTAAAAGAACTCGCAATTTGTCTCCTTGTTTAATCAAATTTCTCCATGCATCTTCTTGAACCTTTCATGCATTAAGTTGCATCAAATACCGTTCTCTAATAAAATATCATCATCTACAGGAACCCCTTTGACAATAGCCTAGCTATTTCCACTTTCTATTTCAATGCATACAAAATTTCCCCTTATTTAGGTCTATAATTTAGGTTTATTTCAATGTATATACAGTGTATGTAATTCAAATTTTTTTCCTCTCTCCACCTCTTTCTATTTTTTTTGTCAAATATTATTTTTATACTAAATTAATTCTGAAAAATCTCAGTTTTACCCTAAATTAACCCCTAAAATATCAAAAAAATTATTTTACTACGATAAATCTCAATTTTAAACAAAAACTATCAATTTTGCCATATATTAATCTCTAAAATTACATTTTAACCTTAAACTAACTCTAAAATACCATAATAAATTAATTTTGTTTACCAAAATGTCATTATTAATGATAGTTAGTGAAATAGTATTATTTTGATGAGTTGAAATAAATAAGACTAGTTTATTGAAAAAAATGTAATAACTATTAGGTTTTTCTTGTCTATCCCACAAGATTTGGAGTATTATATAGATCATTTGTGTAAAATTTCAGACAAATTTAAAATCATTTGATATGTTATTGAGACGCATCAAAATTAACAGTTTCTGTGATTTCTTAAACACTGTTAATCTTTATACGTTTCAATAACATATCAAATGATTTTAGATTTGTTTGAAATTTTACACAAGTGATCTATATATGATATAAACTTTCAATCCAACTGTGTATTTTATAAAAAATTATATCGCTTTAAACTTTTTGTAGTTGTTGAGGGTATATACTCCCAAATCTTGTGGAGGTACACAAGTTGACACCTAAATATTATCTTGATATTGTAGAGGAACAAAGAATAATTTGAGACATGAAAAAAATTCAAAAGAGACACTTATTATTAGATCGAGAGAGTATAAATAAAGACATAATAGAATGTAATGAATTAATTAAATGAATAAAAATGTTAATTTTAAATTTTAGTGTAGTTTTTAGTTATTTTTTCGCAATATTATTCTTCTCCATAAATGAACAACTTTTAACAATGATCTTATATTAATGATCAAAATTAAGAATTAATATATTTGGGTGAAATGATAAAACGTGACACTTATTTTATAAGCATGATACTAATAATAAGGAAAATGATAATCTAAGGGCAATGATTAAGGAAACAAAAATAGTAAAATTCTCTTAAAATTTGTGATAAAACCCAAATTCCAATATAATTATTATTTTTTTGATAACCTTAATTAGTGGCTTTAGGGTACTAGCAAATCTCTAATAATAATAATAATAGTAGGGCACATTGTCATGTCACATATCACCTAACTATGGATAAGCACACACCAATTTGAATAAGAAGAAGAAGTAGTAGTAAATGAGAGGCATATTGCTAGAAGTCAAATCATGATATCATATTCAAGTCCATCTCCATCTTTTCTTATTCATTTGCCTTCAACACCTCTTTTTGTATATGAGTGGAATCTGTACAAGTTTCATACACTACACTACACATACCTTCAAAGCAATCAAAAAGTATTCTTTATTGTTACATTATATTTTCGTAATCTTTCTCATATGGATTACGATCACTTGCACTCTTAAAGAAGATCCTTTCTTTTGTTTGTACATATAGCTAGGAAATAAAATTACTTTTGTACTACGCATGGTGTTAATGATTGCCTGTAAACTCAACAATTATAGAACCAGACAATACACACACTCACACAATACCGAATTCGTCGGCTATCTAATTTTGAAAAATGATAAACATTGTCCTTAGTAATGAAAAAATAGTAATTTTTTTTTCTTCAAATTTGTGTATTCTACTTTTCTAAAACAATAAAACACACAATTTCCAATACGAATATTGCTTTTTTTTAGTAACGGACACTAGTTAACAAGACCCTTTAATTTTTTTTGTAAAGTTGTCTACTATTTTTAGTTACCGTCTCGTAACTAAATAAAGATTATTTTTTAATTTTATTAAATAGTTTATATATTTTATTTATATTATAAATTAGATATATCAATTATTTATAAAAAAAATATCAGTTATTTAACGAATTAAAAAAATAATATATATAAATGAAATAATAAAATTATCATAAACTAAAACATATAAAGTGGAGATTAAAGTTTAAATCTGCATACGCTAATATTCACAGAGCCAAATTTAAATTGAGAAATCATATTTTTCTACATATAAAATATATAATTTTTTTGGTATGTATATGAAATGCTATTGAAAACTCATAAAAAAATAAAGAAATCAGGGTTCGAACATCGGTTATGATTTATGAACATTCAATTTAACAATTTTAAAATTTTCTGCCATTGATTTATATTTAAAGTGCTTCATGTAAATTCAAATATTTAAATTTTAAATAGTAAAATATAATTAAAAATTAAATAAAATAAAATAGAACTTCATTTTAGTATTTTTTTTTGTGATTTTTAAAACATGTTGTACACAAAACAAAAGTAATGATAAAGAGAAAATTATTTTGGGTGTACTTATCTGTTTAGTTTGCTGACACGCAGCAATGCGATTGCGTCAAAGCCAGACGGCGAAAAACAGAACAAAAGTGGGTCCCACACACTCCAAAGACACTCACACACAACACACACAACAAAATCTTAAAACAAACACATTCATAATTCATTCATCATCTTTCACAGTTCACTTTGCATATTTCCACATTTTCACTTTTATAGTAACAAATCTTCGAAGCAAACCCAATTCCAAATCCAAACATCACTCTATCTTCACACTACTAATTCAATCTTTACTCTATAAATTAATTCAATCAATTCCATACTCATTCACTCATCTTTTCATCTCTTAAATGTATGTAAGTCTCTTTGAACTTATCAATGTTTTTTTTTTCTTTCTTTTTATGGCTTTGTTAACTTTCTTGTGTATTAGAAATTGAGATTTGTGTTTTGTTTGATTATTTTGTTGACTGATTCATATTCTGATTTCTGAGGACTATTTTTTTGTTTTTTTTTTTAATGTGAAATTTGACACTCTTTTAGTTCATGTTTTGCATTCAAGTCATTTCAGAATCTAAATTAATTGTTCTGTGTTTTTTTGCTTACTATAATTGATTAATCATACTCATTGTTGAAGAATTTTCCAATTAAAGTTGACTTAAATTACTTAATTGTCAATTTATTTTGGCTTAAATATGATTTTTTAAGTTCATGCAAATATAGTCCGTTTTGGTTTTAGTCCCAGAAAAAAAATTTGTTTGGGTTCGGTCCTTACAAATTTAAAAATTATTACTTTTATTGGTTTTAGTCCCAACATCTAGTTTTTTGAATTTGTAGGACCAAATCCAAACAAAAAAATTTACCTAGATTAAAATTGAAAACCAAAATGTATTATATTTGCAATTGCAGGGACTAAAATCATAAACTTTTGCTGAAAGTAGAATATGGCAGAAAAAGGGGTCGGTTATTATTGTCATATTATAAGATCAAGCTGGGGTGGCACATAATACAGTTTTGTTAGTTAACTTGTTATATATGTTTCCTTTTTTGTCCAAATTTGATTACATCAATTCTAATTCTAATTTTTTTTTTGTTTTTTTTTCTTCTTTTTTCTGCTATATATAATTGTTTAGTATTGCTGTTAATTTCAATTGCATTTTTTTGGTTCTGAGTGCAGATAGATTGAATGTTTTGAAGAGAAAAAATGGGTTTCTCCAAGGACTCGTGCTGTGTTTTTATGCTACAATTGTTCATAGTGGTTTGCCTTATAGTCCAATGCTTTGACGTTAAAGTGCATGCTGATCTGAATGCGACACTGAATGTAGATGCTTCCCAGGCATCCGGAAGGCGGATACCGAATACTCTTTTTGGAATATTCTTTGAGGTGAACAAAAATCTGTATATTATCATCTATTGTATTTGTGGATTTTGTGTTATTGAATGAACTACACGGAACTTAGTATTTTATAAAACTATCTTTAATTATAATTATAAGCGTGCATGTTTGTACTTGAATCGAGTATGCTTCCACAATTGAGCTAGCAGAAAATGACGAAATCTTGAATTTGATCTACAGGAGATCAATCATGCTGGAGCTGGTGGATTGTGGGCCGAGCTTGTGAGCAACAGAGGTCATTTTTCATATTCTCTAAAATTTTAAATGACATAACTTGCACTAGAAGGTTTCTCCGTTACATTTTAGTCGCTTGGAGCGTTTTATATATGATGATCCAACTTTACAAATGTTAGAATATGAAGAAATGAATGATTTACTGTTTATCTTGTTCATTATTTATAGGTGTTTTCTGATATAACTGAAACATGAAGAATTCTTGTTTCAGGATTTGAAGCTGGGGGCCCTAACACTCCATCAAATATTGATCCTTGGTCAATTATTGGAAATGAAACATATATCAATGTTGAAACTGATCGTACATCTTTATTTGAACGTAATAAGGTTGCACTTCGATTGGAGGTGTTGTGTGACAGTACCTGCCCCGCTGATGGTGTTGGCGTTTATAACCCTGGTTTCTGGGGCATGGTGAGACTAATTGATACCCTTGCATCTAGTTGATCTTAAATTCAAATGCACATATATTTCTTGAACATTAAATTTAAACTAAAAACTGAACAATATTATTATTAATTTGATTCATAAAGTTTGCACTGTCATTTAGTTTCTTTTGTTAGGTTATGAATGAAATTTGTTTGATCCTTATTTGACAATCTTTCAGAATATTGAGCAAGGGAAGAAATACAAAGTTGTCTTCTACACTCGTTCAACAGGACCACTTAATCTAACAGTTTCGTTGACCGGATCTAACGGTGTGGGAAGCTTGGCTTCAACTGTGATCACGTGAGCTCCACTTTTATGTGCTATAGAGACTTGGCTCGTAAACGTTTTAATCATTGAAAACATCTTTTGCATCTATGAGTGGTACTAATAGCTGACCTTGCAGGGGTTCTGCATCTGATTTTTCAAACTGGACGAAGGTGGAGACTGTATTGGAGGCCAAGGCAACAAATGGAAACTCAAGACTTCAATTAACGACAACTTCAAAGGGTGTGATATGGTTGGATCAAGTGTCTGCTATGCCACTGGACACATATAAGGTTGGCCTATATCTTGAATTTGATTACTTTTATCATATAAGATAGTTCTTTGAGCCTAAAAATTAACAGATGTTTTTTCTTCGGAAATTTGACCAATAAGATTAGTTTTCACACACGATAGTTTTGGAAATAGATCTCAATACATAGCATTAATATTTCTTAATAATAGTAAAATTAAGTCTGTATTCAGAAGTACTTGTGGTTGGTAAGGGTAGGGAGGGTCAATTATTTGTTCTATCAGAAATTGATTGTTAAGGATAGATTCTTAATGTGTCTTTTTTCTTGCTATATATATTTTTATGTACACATGATCCCTAAATATACCGTATTTGGTCTTCATACATTGTGGTGATTGTATATCTTTTAATACTCACGAATCACGATATAAATGTTATGTGATGCCAATGTTAGTAATACTGCATTGTCCTTCCCCCACCCTATTAATAAGATATTAATCCTTGACTTGGCACAGGGACATGGTTTCCGAAAGGATCTTTTTCAAATGGTGGCAGATATGAAACCAAGTTTTATCAGATTTCCAGGTATGCATAAAAGTCCTTCATCAGTCCAGTAATTATAACATTTTATATATTTCATATGCTTTGTTTTTCTTCCGCATTATGTGTTTTAGTCTTGCATCTGCAATGTGGTGTGCTTACTTGTAAGAGTAGAAAATAGAAAGGAATGTGAAATCAGAATTTGCATTTGAATTGTACTTTGTATGAGTAGAAAATAGATAAGCAATCTAATTACAGATCAAATAACTTTTCGGAATTTTGTTGTACGTTACATTGCATCAGGTGGTTGTTTTGTCGAAGGAGATTACTTAAGGAATGCATTTCGATGGAAAAATTCCGTTGGACCTTGGGAGGAGAGACCGGGACACTTTGGCGATGTATGGAAGTACTGGACTGATGAAGGGCTTGGCTATTTCGAGTTTCTTCAAGTAAGTGCCTCTTTTCAAATATTGATTTTGAGGTTTCCGATGTTCGCATTTGGTTAAAATGCTGTCAAATGCAAGTAAAATAATATATATTATTGTTGTGGAACAGCTATCAGAAGACTTGGGTGCTTTACCAATATGGGTATTTAATAATGGTAATTTCGTGTTTATCTCTGTCGACTAAGTTTGTTTGTAACAACCTGAATTAGTAAATCTTTGTTTATTTCTAATCGAGATATTTCATTGTAGGTGTCAGTCATAATGATGAAGTTGATACATCCGCCGTCTTACCTTTTGTGCAAGTACATTATCTCACTTTTGTTTATTTATTATTACTTTATCTTTTTCTGTTAATGAAAGTTGGATTACGAATATTAAAATATTGATTACAGGAAGCCCTTGATGGACTAGAGTTTGCGAGAGGTGATCCGACTTCAAAATGGGGTTCCATTAGAGCTGCTATGGGACACCCTGAGCCATTTAACCTAAAATACGTTGCTGTTGGAAACGAGGATTGTGGAAAAAAGAACTACCGTGGTATGCATGTTTTTCTTACGTATTTTATAGAAGCAAATGCGATTGTTCTTTGTTAACATATACATGTGGCCCAAAAACTAATGTTGGATTTATTATTAATACGTAAAAGTGCATATTTCTAACGCGAACTTCTGGATTTCTTTTTCTAATTGAATCACAATAATCTCATGCCATTTCTTTTTCGGTTAACTCTTTTTGACTGACCAGGAAACTATCTGAGATTCTATAGTGCAATAAGACATGCTTATCCCGATATACAAATTATCTCAAATTGTGACGGTTCTTCAACTCCTCTAGATCACCCTGCTGATCTGTATGATTATCATGTAATATATCTTTCCACAGTTTTTCAATTCAGATAAAGACATATTGATCCACTTGTAGTATCTTATCTCACTGTATTTTTCTTCCTTTTAGATTTATACAAACGCGAATGACATGTTTTCTAAAGCTACAGCATTTAATCGAGTTACACGAAGCGGTCCAAAGGTTTTATGTACTCAACACCCTTCTATTTTATTGTTTGTTGGCATTTGCTTTCGTGCTCAATTTGGTTGAACATTTTACAGGCATTTGTAAGTGAGTACGCGGTGACTGGAAATGATGCTGGGCAAGGAAGTCTTTTGGCAGCCCTAGCTGAAGCCGGATTCCTTATTGGAATCGAAAAGAACAGGTTTACTGAAGTTTTTTATGAATTTCTTTACTAACTATTTACGTAGGAGGTAAACACCGCACTTTTCCCATGTCGAATATGGTACTCATCATTTTCAATTTTTGCCTTTTGGTGCAGTGATATTGTCAATATGGCTAGCTATGCTCCACTTTTTGTAAATGCCAATGATAGGAGGTAATTTCGTCTGATTCTATCCGGAAATTTCTATTAAGCTATAAATTAAATAGATAAATAAGTTATGCGCAATTGTACCTTCTTGATGGCCAAACTAAGGTTTCGTCAATTTTTTTCATTAGGTGGAACCCCGATGCAATCGTATTCAACTCTTTTCAGCTCTATGGAACTCCTAGCTACTGGATGCAGTTGTTTTTCTCACAGTCAAATGGAGCAACACTTCTGAACTCATCACTTCAAACAAATGCTTCAAATTCACTAATTGCATCGGCAATTACTTGGCAAAATTCTGCTGATAAGAAAACTTACATAAGAATAAAGGTAACAAAAACAACTTTGCATTAGTTACACATTTCAGTGTCATCATATTATATACTTTTTAAAATTGAGAATCAAGTTCTACAGGTAACGAAAATAACTTTGCATTACGCACAATCCATGTGTTGATTTCTGAATGAAAAACAGTAACAACTGCACTTCAGTTTTGTCCACTTATATATGGATTTGATGTGTCGTAATTGTAAATCTTTCATTAGCACTGTCATCGCCTTTAAAGAATTAACTTTTGCAGGCTGTGAACTTCGGTGCCAGCGCTGCAAACCTCAAGATTTCTTTCAACGGATTGGACCCAAATTCATTGCAGTCATCTGGATCATCAAAGACTGTGCTTACATCTCCAAATTTAATGGATGAGAATTCTTTCACGCAGCCAAAAAAGGTACCTCAAACTTCACTCTTTCCAAACTTGTTATTCCCTATGTTTCAATATACAAATCTTTGAAAACAAGAAACAAAACGACAGCAAGATAACAAATTCGTAATTAAAAGTAAAAATAGAAATATAGACTACCAAACAGAAAACATTTTACCAAACATAACACGCTAGTACCACTGGAGTCTAGTGCAAGTTATTTGCGCACAGTGTGTGTGAGTGTTGTAAACTCCAGGTTTGGAGTTCAATTCCTAAGCATAATTAGAAAGAAAAAAAAACATAACAGGCTAGTCTTCGATGATTTGTGAACGAAAAATTATCTTGACGAAACAATGGCCTTATTGAAGATTTAAACTAGTTTAGTTTTGCTTAGAGGGAACCATGCCAAATTAGCTTATAATTTTGTTATTTTTAATGTTGATACAGGTGGTTCCAATCAACAGTCTACTTCAAAATGTTGGGAAGGACATGAATGTGATAGTGCCACCACATTCATTCACATCACTTGATTTGTTGAAACAATCCAATAATCTGGAGATGCCAAAAAGTGATTCTTCTTCATCATGGTCTTCTATTTAAAGTGATGACAAATTGTACCAAAAAATAAAGGGGATGGAATTGGTTAAATGCAATTGTTGCATTGCATTTAACCAAAACAATCTTATTTGCACATTACTAAGTTATGTAATTTAACAATGCTCCTTGTAAATAATAACTATCTAGTTTTATTTAAGCTTAACTTTATGCATTTCAAGATGAATTTCTTTTTCTTATAGTTAATATTTAAGAAATTACATAACAAGCCAGCTACTACCCTTAAAGCTTGAAACTAACAAATTTCAAAAGAAATTCTAGCAACATTCTTTTAAAACGTTTATTTTGACATCCCATGAGCTTAGTTTAGTTGATAGATACATCATATTTTATTAACAGAGTCAAGATTCAAATCTTGGATATCCCACTTATTCATCTTAAGAGTATACACCCTCCAGCCATTATTATAAGCAAAATTGACTTTTTAGAAACATTGAATGACTAATGTATCTAGACAATAATGTAGTTTAGATACATTAATTATTCAATGTATTTAAAAAGTGATTTTTGCTTATAATAAATGTCAGAGGGAGTATTTTCTAATCACTAAGTTACTTGACAAAAATAAAACTCTAGCAACACTCTTTTAAAACGTTTATTTTGACGTCTCGTGAGTTTAGTTTAGTTGACAGAGACATTGTATTTTATAAACAGAGTCGGGGTTCGAATCTTGGACATCCTACTTATTCATCTTAAGAGTATATTTTCTACTCACTAAGATACTTAACAAAAACAAAATACTTACTTTGACATACTATATTGGTTAATTTTTCATTTTTTTAAAAGTCGGAACATTTTTTTTCTGAAATGAAACAAGTCAATATGTACATTTTTCTTGATCAATTTATGAGGTGAGTGTAATTTTTTTGAGTAGTTTAGTTGCTAGATTCATTTTAATTTGGAGAAGTGTAGAAGAATTTGAATTTTGGCCACTATATATCAAAGTTTTATTATCTAGTAGTTTAGTAGTTAGACTCACATTTTAAATGTCGAGAAATGTATTGTCAAAAAGAATATATGGAAAGGTGCTCAGGTTGAATGTGTCACCTTATCAATATGCATGTTAAACTGAGTTGTATGTATGAGATCAGACGAATGCATAAACTAACAAACTTTCTAAAAATAGACCAAACTATAAAGAATGCATTGAAGAGTGTAAAAAAAATGTGTTGTTAGCATTTTACTATTTTCTAATTTATTTATTATTACTTAATTTTTACTTAAGAAAATCAATAAACAAGGAAAGGAACGTAAATATAGAAAGCAAAAGAACCAAAGAAATCAGCAGCGCCGTAACATAAGCTACGCAAACTCTACCTCGCTCAAATGTACTAGTGACTCGGGTCTTTGTTTATTTTTAGCCACATACTATACTATATTTTTTCACTCTAATCCACATTAACTGTGACATATAAACACAAGAAAAAACACAGAAATTATATTGATTTGGTGTTGAATCTCATAGAAAATAAAGAAAACCAAATGACTTATTCAAAAGCTAATTGCAGTTTTCTTAGGCTCTACCTTCTTATAATGTCTTGTCTTGCATTTCAATGTATTGCTGATGATGTTGATGAACCTTCAACTCTAGTTGTACATGCTTCTGATGGATCTGCAAGACCAATTCCTCAAACACTTTTTGGAGTTTTTTTTGAGGTTGGAAATTGTTACAAATGTTTTTTAGAAATTAAAATTTGACATCAGATATCGTATTCCGAACATATTTTATATAGTTTCTCATTTTATATTAATTATTTCTCTCTTCGAAAATTCAAACATACTGAAACTAAGTGTATAATTTGTATTAGTATTGAATGATTCAGGGTAATGAATTTTTTTAAATTATTGATTTCCTCATGGTTAAGTTAATCTGAATATTATTTTGCATTTAAATATTTTAAAAAATTTGACTTTTTTTATTTTGCAGGAGATTAATCATGCAGGTGCCGGGGGATTGTGGGCAGAACTTGTGAACAATAGAGGTCACCATTATTAATTTTTCTTAGCTCAATTAATAGAAACATCATATTTTATATATAGAGGCCATGGTTCAAACATCTGATATCCTTCTTATTCACGTAAATTTTTTAGTCATTAGGCTATTTAACAAAACAAAAAAAAATGGTAACAAATTCAAAGAATTAAAAAAAATATATATTTATTTTAACATACTAGTAGTACTTCTGAGAGAGTAGTAGTAGTAACTAATGAATTATATTAATTGTGAACCAAATTTGATTATTTTTACTATGCATGCATAGTGTTGAAATATGAATTTGTGTTTCAGGTTTTGAAGCTGGTGGAACACAAGTTCCATCAAATATTGACCCTTGGACCATAGTTGGAACAGAAGCATCTGTTTTAGTACAGACTGAGCTTAATTCTTGCTTTGAACGCAACAAGGTTGCTTTAAGAATGGATGTGCTATGTGACAATTGCCCTCCTCATGGTGTTGGAATCTCTAACCCTGGTTTTTGGGGCATGGTGAGAATAACAAAAGAAAATATCGTAGTAGTTGTGAACTGTGAAGCACTGACACAAACATAGATACTGAACATAAACATGACACTGACAAAATCACGTAGACATCAATACTAATTTGAAATAATAGAAGTAATTAACATAACTACATTTGTCAGTGTCGTGTCAATGTTACTTGTCAGATCCAAAAAACGCCTTCAATTTGAAGTAATTGATGATGAAATATTGTTTCAGAATATTGTGAAAGGGAAGAAATACAAGGTAGTGTTCTTTGTTCGTTCAATAGGAGCACTAAATATGATGGTATCATTCAGAAGAGCAATAGGTGGAGAAATATTAGCTTCTGGCAATATCAAGTAAGCACTATATTATCACTAGTATCTTATAAAAGTTTCTTTTGTAAATTGAGAATGATGTTTATAGAAATAATTGATTTTGCAGAGGTTCTGCCACAGAGGTTTCAAAGTGGAAAATGTTTGAAACAATATTAGAAGCCAGTGCATCAAGTTCTAATGCAGTTCTTGCCTTAACAACAACTCAAAAAGGAAAAATATGGTTGGACCAAATATCTGCTATGCCTCTTGACACATTCAAGGTCTCTATGCTCCTTCTTTTGATTAACATTTTTCTAACCATCCACTTATTGGATTATACGCTGTAACTGCGTGTCGTAGTGGTTGATTTTGTCCATCCGATCTTAATCTAATGGTAGAGATTTAGTAATAATTTAGTGAAAATGTAATGTGAACCGACTGGTCTCAAATTAATGGTCGAGATTGATTAATGCGTGCAACTGAATCCCTTTTTTACTATACTAGATCCAAGTCTAGTGGTGTCGGACACCGGACACAATTTCCATTTAAATGTGACTTAAACATTAGAAGCTATTGGCAATGCTTATCTCTTAATAAATTATTTATATATCTTCAAATTTGTCTTGGTATAGGGACATGGTTTTCGAAATGACTTGGTTGAGATGATGATACAGTTGAAACCAGCCTTTTTAAGATTTCCAGGTATATGCATAACAATAATAACATGAAAAGGAACACATTATTTTAGACTTTTCATTTTATTGTTATCGGGCTTATTAAACATTGTTATCGTCCAGGTATGATAGCACTTTGAATGTACATCAAGGGATGTGAAAAATGATTTTTATTTTTAAATTAAGGCTAATGAAATTTGGTATGTTTGGTTCAAAATGGATTTTGTTTCAAAACTTTGTATTTTTCTTAGAAATGATAAAAATAGTTTGTGTTGAAATACTAATTATTTTACTTCTAACATTATTTATTTTTATAAAAACATAATCGCCCACCGTGGGGCTCAAACCCACGACCACAAGGTTAAGAGCCTTGCGCTCTACCAACTGAGCTAAACGGGCTTTGTTCTTTAATCATAATTTTAATCATAGTAATTTAACAAAATAAACTTATTTAAAATCATATTTAAAATCGTTTTTGGCCATTATAAATTTAACAAAGACACATTTTTGGATTTTGAGTGATGCTATAACACCTTGCTACCTACCAATAATTTAAATAAGTTCAAAAAACCAATAATTCAATTTCTTGTTTTGCAAGAGGTGGTTGTTTTGTTGAAGGACAATCATTAAGAAATGCATTTAGGTGGAAAGAGAGTGTTGGACCCTGGGAACAAAGACCTGGACACTTTGTTGATGTTTGGAATTATTGGACAGATGATGCACTTGGATATTTTGAAGGTCTTCAAGTAGGTGCAGCAATTCAAATTTTGTCTTTGTTTTATTATAAGATTTAATCATGATTTAACAAACCATTTTTCTTTGCAGCTAGCAGAGGACATTGGTGCAATGCCAGTGTGGGTTTTCAACAACGGTATGTCGTAGATTTATAAATATAAGTAAAATCTAATCAATAACTGTTTCATTCAGTAATTGATCGAAGTGAAAGAAAATAATGATACACCGACATCATCCACCATACAATACGGTGTCTAATATCAAAATCTGTGTAAATTTTATGTTTTTGTTTATTATAATGTAAAAACCTTGTTAAATTTGTTCTCTTATGTGTGTTTAATTTTATTATACAGGCATTAGTCATACTGATGAAATTGATACAAGAGTCATAGCACCGTTTGTGCAAGTATATTTTCATACTCCTCTTTGTTTCTCTTCCCATGTTTATTTTGATGATGTTTTCTTATTCTTTTTTATATAAATGGTATATTTTTTTAACTTACCTTAATTTGTAGGAAGCACTTGATGGCATTGAGTTTGCCATAGGTCCATCTACCTCAACATGGGGTTCCCTTAGAGCCTCTATGGGACATCCACAACCTTTTGCACTAAAATATGTTGGTGTTGGAAATGAAGATTGTGGGAAGCGAAATTACCATGGTATATTCTTTCTCTTTTTCTCTTATCTATAAATTATCCGAAGTTATTTATTTTTCTTCGAATATTAGAGTTTTATTGATATTCACACGGTCTTAGAATAGTAGATCGTTCATCTCTAATGTGATTTGTGATGAATAAATGCCTGAATATCGTTGCAAAATAAACCTTTTAAGCAACTCTGATAAGAGATGCTCTTAGTTTTATGTTGATGATCCTATTTCTATGTTTCTCTCTTAATTATTTGTTCATTGATAAATAAATGTCAAAATTTTCATCTAACTTTTTTAATAAACTTTATTGATTTAGGAAATTACCTAGCCTTCTACAATGCAATTCGACGTGTTTATCCAACTATTCAAATTATTTCAAATTGTGATGGTTCTGCCAAGCCATTAAATCATCCAGCTGATTTATATGATTTTCATGTAAATATCCTATCTCTTATTCATTAAAAATAATAACCTTAATAATTTCAAGTTTCATTTTCTCTGTTAAGAAATATGTAACTTATTTGATTTCCAATTTTGACTCTTTTAATCATTCTTTCTCATACTCTAAATTTCTTACCAGACGTATCCTCATGATGTTCGACATATGTTTACTAATGCTCGTGTTTTTGATAAGTCACCGCGCAAAGGACCAAAGGTTTTGTATTAATTTTCACATGACACTTCTTTCTGTATCTAAATATTTGTTCATGTGGTGTTAAAAATTGATTTTTGAACAAATGTCTTAAGTGATTGATTGTTCTATAGGCTTTTGTGAGTGAGTATGCTTTAATTGGAGCGAAACATGCCAAGAATGGAACCCTTTTGGGAGCTGTGTCTGAAGCTGGATTTCTTATTGGATTAGAAACCAACAGGTTAGGCTGTGCCTTTATGTTAACCATTGCATATCAAGATATTATTGCAGTCACGAGACGAGATACATTAGTTCCTTGTATATCGAAAGTCTTCTGATGGTGTAGTCAGGAGGCGTGTTTCGTTGATTGTAACAACATTACAAGTATAGGACATGTGAAACTCACTTGAGGCGTGTTCCGTTGTTTATATGAGGGTTGATTATTTTTTTTGGTTCAAACTATGTACAATGTCATACTCACCATTATATTTTTCCATTTCTTATGCAGTGATCATGTCGCAATGGCTTGCTATGCACCACTTTTTGTAAATGTAAATGACAGAAAGTATGTCTTTCTATTTGATCTTTAAGTTTCATGTTCCATTCATGAAGTAATTGAAAACAATAGATATATAGTCAAATTTCAAATTTAATTGCAAAGATAAGAGCATATTTGTAGAATCAATTAAAACTATTGTTGCATGATGGTAATAAGTACTAATAACATTGACATGTGCAATTTTTGTAGGTGGAATCCAGATGCAATTGTGCTTAACAACAATCAAGTTTATGGAACTCCTAGCTATTGGGTGCAGTATATGTTTAGAGAATCAAATGGAGCAAAATTTCTTAAGTCACAACTTCAAGCAGTTAATCACAAAGAAGTGGCTGCATCTGCAATTCTTTGGCAAAATCCTCAGAATAATAATACTTACTTAAAGATAAAGGTAACACATACATGCACAAAATATAGGACAAATTAGTATACCTTTTGTAAATTTTGGTTAGGACGTGTTTGGATTGACTTATATATGAATTTATGAAAATAGCTTATAGTTTATATCAATAAAATAGTTTATACATAAGAACTTATGTGATAAGCGCTTATGCCATAAAGCGCTTACTTATGTTGTTGCATTTGATTCTTCAGATTGCAAACATAGGGAACACCAATGTGAATCTCAAGATCTCTCTTAAGGGATTTAAGAGCAAAAATCTATCTGAATCAACAAAGACTGTTCTCACATCTAGAAATGCATTGGATGAAAATAGCTTCTTAAACCCAAAAAAGGTTCATGTATTTCCTTTGTTATGAACTTTGTTACATAAATAAAAAAGACTAGTGTATGTGTATCATGAATCTAATATCTATTATTGTTTGTTTTTGTATGCAGATAACACCACAATACAGTAAACTAGAGAATCCTGGCAAAGAGATGAATGTCATGATCCCTCCAATTTCATTAACAGTATTTGATATATCAAGATAATAATAATAATAACATTCGTAGGTAGGATCGGAGCAATTATTTTGTATCTTTTGGTAGGATTTTTTTTATTTTGTAGTTTCGTTTTCTTTTTAGTGGTAGTAGTACCACTTGTACTTAGTCCCACATTGTTGGGTTTAGTACTCTTTGTACTTTGATTCTCTTATAATAAATTTTGCCATTTTAAATAAATGATGAGATATAGTACGCTCGGAAATTGTACTTAAATGTTAGAGAAATGTTAACTTTTAGATTAAAAAGAAAACAGAAACTGAGGGGGATTAATCAACTGTGGAAATGGATTCAGCTAACACAAGACAAGAAGAGTTTTGTATATGGATTGAAGCTCAAGGCAAATGATAAGAAAAAGAGATATTAGAAGGGTTACTATTGAGAAGGAAAATGTGTGAAATTTTGTAATTGATGTGAAAAATACAATGCTCATAAGTTATAACATAAAGAATAGAATGACTTCAAAAGATATGAAGACTTCAAGCTTATCTACATTGGTTACCAACTTTTACTATCTACTACTAGTATTTGATTTGTTCAAGTTTAATCATACACAAGAATACTCAAAGTTCAAACACTAGTCACACTCTCAATAACACAACAAATAATTTTTAATTTCTTTAAAATTTGACATGAGTGGTCTATCATATATAAATTTTCAATTTAACGATAAATTTTATAAAATTCATATTCATTATAATATTATCATTGACTTGTACACCATATCTATCACCTGTGCATGTTAGAATTTATGATACTTATAATAGATGTTTACACCGAGTCTTGACCTAGCATTAGAGTGGTGAGCATCCTCTATTGCGGAGATGCACTATCACTACACTTCCAAATACATTTTATACTTATGAAAAAAAAATTTGTCTTCTTAATGAGGAGATACAAGTCTTCCTCAATGAAATCGTATGTTTATCATTTAACTTATATATTTTAAGATCTTAACCATATTTTTTCAAGAGTAATGTGATGATTACAAAAATCTATACTACAAGATCAATCTTTCTTAAAAGAATAATGTGACTCCTTCAAGAGTTCATACTACAAGCACATCTTTTAAATTATATCTAACTAGATTGTCTCTTCATAATTCCTATATAATATTTTTTACTCACATTCTATTTAAGTTTTTCATTATTTCACTTTCTTTCATAAAGATACGACCCAACAAAAAATCATTCATTTTAAAGTCTTTAACCAAAATTGAGTTGTAACTACATGGATAGTAGTTTATAAGAATTGATTTAAATATATGTAAAGACCTTGACATTAACACTTTTATAAATATTCTAATATGCTTTTGCCAAAAAAATTCCAATATACTTTAAAATAAATTAAATATACTTAAAATATTAATTAATAATATATTTATTTTTACTTAATCAAAATATATATATATATATATATATATATATATATATTTACATAAAATTATTAATAATCTTTTTAAATTTATACTAGTACTAGTATATTTTTTTAACAAAGTGTTACTATAAAAAAAATCTATGAATAAATATAAAAACTTGAGTTTTTGGTGGCTTATCCCCAAAGAAAAGAATTACGAGTTTTATAATTTATTTTTTTGTTTCTCTTCTTTGAAATACAGATCACAATAAATTGAAGTTATTAGGGTTTATAATTTAACATTTCATTCTTCTTCTTCTAAGAGATCAAATCAAAGAAAAAAAGCATGTCGATCTTCGAGTACAACGGAAGTGCCCTAGTCGCCATGGTTGGCAAGAACTGCTTCGCCATTGCCAGCGATCGTAGACTCGGTGTTCAGCTTCAAACCATAGCCACCGATTTCCAAAGAATTTCCAAAATTCACGATAAGCTCTTCATCGGTCTTTCTGGCCTCGCCACTGATGCTCAAACACTGTAACATAACATTCTCACTTTTCTGTTCTGAAATCTGAATAGTTTTTTTAATTTTTCTATTTTCTGATTTTTTTTGTTTTATGATTGAAGGTATCAGCGTCTTGTTTTTCGTCACAAATTGTATCATCTTCGTGAAGAGCGTGATATGAAACCGGAGACTTTTGCTAGCTTAGTGTCTGCTATTCTATATGAGAAACGGTATTGTGATTTAGATCCCTATTTTGTGAATCTAATTTAATGATTTGTTTGTTTTAGTGTAATTAGGGAAGAAATTTGTGATGATTTTAGATACAATTCCATTAGCTTGAAGTTATGAGTAGTAATAGTATTAGTATAACCATAATCTGTTAATAAGTGGCTTGTATTAATATTTGACCTAGTGATGTGTAGCCCAACCCTAATTAGCACTCGGTGTGGCATCAGAGATAATTTTATTTGTATATGGGTCATTTGTTAGGTTGCAATTTTGGTCTCAATACAAAGGTTTTAGACACCTCTGCAATCATGTTGTGATCTTAATTGCATATGTATCTGCAATTTTTTGCGATGTTTAAGCCTTTAAGGATTGCTAAGTATCCACGAGAGCGATCGCGGTTTTAAGTCTTGGCAAAGTGTATTAGGGTGGTGTCTGGTAGACTGGTTAGAATAGAACAAAACTTAGAATGTTTGATGCATGTTAAAAGTTACACACAACAAGTTAAACAAAACAAGACATAAGGCACAAAGATAGTAGATTTTGGTTCCATTAAGAAAGTGAAATAGAACTGGTTGTCTAGTTTGTGTCCTATTTTGTTTTGCGCCAAAATGCTATCTAAATCTCAACAACAATGTGCAATGTGTTGGGGTGGTGTTTGAGGGCTAAGCTAATTCTCGTTTTAATTGATCATTGTCAATTTTCCATCTTATTTGGTGATGGGCCCAGACTGAAAGCTTGTTTATGTTTGAACCCTTTGAAATTTTATGACCCTTTCTTCCTTCCTTTTGGTTGTTTGCATACCTGATCATATCACAATGAACTATAAGATTGTGTACTCTTTTTTGTTATGTTTACAAATCATTGTGTTGAAACTTAAAAAATAAAGTATGCTTTCTTTTTCTTTTTAGGTTTGGTCCATACTTTTGCCAGCCTGTAATTGCTGGATTAGGGGATGATGACAAACCATTCATTTGCACAATGGATGCGATTGGAGCTAAGTAAGTTGAATTGTTCTTCTGTTTATATATTATCTAGGAGAGTAAGATTTGCATGCCTTCAAATTTATAAATACTTGCAATGTGAAGTATAATGTATAATGCTTTTTTAGTAATATTTGTGCTTCCTATACATATGTATGTGCTGTATTTTATATTGCATTATGCATTGGTTTGAGAGGCCTGGGGCAACTTTCATCTGCATATCTGAACATCAACAACTTTGCTGAACATTACTAGTTCCAGACTTCCGACTATTCCAGTCACTTGAAAAATTAGACACGGGGTGTTTCAGAAATATTTTGTTCTTGGTTTTTAATAGTGTAGAAGTTATTTCTATTATGTGATAAAAAGCAAGTAAAAAATTGAACGGATAATGAATAAAAAGTTAGAGCATGTTGGAGTGACAGAAACAAAATAGGTTTCTTTTATAATAAATTTTAAGTGTTGGACCAAATTTATGAATTTTGAAACTGAAGCTAATAAGTTGTACACTTGTACATGTTGGTGCATTCGGTTGGAGTAGAAACTATGATATCATTAAAAAGGTTTCTTTGGCATGACACTTGATTTGAGATAAGATTAGGCATTTTTCTTGTATTTTATGTATAGCACGTTGCTATATATATATTTTTTTCCTGATGCTATTTTTAGCTTTTGATAAAGCTCCCAAACAACATTTTTTTATGCTTTTTACTTACTGTTGGAGTTTGACATTTACTATGATCCTCCGCCCCCCAAAAAAGGGCTGGAAATAGATTAAGGTTTGCTTTTGCATCATTATCCAATAAATTTGATAACAAAGCAAGAAAATAAATAAAATTTGAATATCTATGCCCCACCCAATTCATTCATACCTTGTGTTCATCCTTTGATCTGAAAATATTTGAGATTGCATGTTTTTTTGAAGCCTCGCTTTATGCAAGAATAATATGAATCTGTATTATCGATGGTGGAAAGCCAAAATCTGTAATTTTAAGTCGTCATTAAATACTGTGGCGCTGCCATATTTTACAAATTGGCCATGGCGGCTGTTAAAAAGTCCGCCACTGCAATCCACCATGGTGCCACTATGACCGATTTTGACAACACTAATCTGAATGTTATATTTCATATATATGAGCAGCACTTATGAGATCTTAACTTTTTTATATATTTATGTATACAGGGAGCTTGCAAAAGATTTTGTTGTTGCTGGTACTGCATCTGAGTCTCTGTATGGTGCTTGTGAAGCTATGTTTAAACCTGACATGGTTTGTCCCAAAAAATAACCTTTGTCTTTTACTCAAGTTTTCTGCGTGCTTTTGTCAATTGGTGTAGTCATGTGTTTTCCCACTTGTTTTGGTAGTTTTTATTTTCAAATAATCATATCTAAATCGAAGAGGCTATTAGCCATTCCACAATTTTGCATGTTTATTTAGCAACAAAGTTGTTGCACATAATCATACCCATGATTTAGCTTAGCTTGATAGATTTTCTTAACACTGTTTCTCCATGGTCAGTAAAGAAAGACATCGTATGTTTTTTCTGCTTTGTTTCTTAATACAGGAAGCGGAGGAATTGTTCGAGACCATCTCCCAAGCACTATTATCATCTGTAGACCGTGACTGTCTTAGTGGCTGGGGTGGGCATGTCTATGTTGTGTAAGTTTATAATTTCTCTTCTTCTTTAGCTGTTCATTATTGGGGATTCTACTTATTTGATTGTTGCAAGTTTTTCTTTTGATGCACTATTGATTAGTTCAGCTTACAAGCCACTGGTTTGGACGAGTGACTTTTGCATTAGTCTATGAAAAATAATTTTGAACAAAAAGCCATGAAAACAAATCCCTATGGAAGTGCACTAGGTTAACAGCCTACAAGGCCATTGTCAGTGGCCATGATTTTAAACCTACCCTTTCATCTTTTTTCATTGTCTGATTGCTTGTTCTTGTTGAAGGAGAAACTTTCTATAATAGTAGTCCTTTTATTCTTCATATGCTTGCCCCTTCCTTTGTATTTACTTTTTTCCATTGTTTTTGTCCTGAAATATAATACTGTATCAAAAAATTTCATTGTTTAGACTCTTTTTCATTTGAAATCAAATGATATTATATCATAGTGGCTTATTGGTCCTTGAATTTTGCCTACTGCAGCACTCCAACAGAAGTAAAGGAAAGGATTTTGAAGGGAAGAATGGATTAAATTTTAAGCCATATGGTTAGCTACTTCAGTTCACTTTGTTTCCTGTTTAATTCAGAGCTGAATGACAGAACATGTACCATCCGTTGTTAATGGGTACTTTGTTATTGTGCACTTCAATTAAACGTACCCGGAAAATTATTTACAAATGGGTTCAGCTGTTCTATATAGAATTTTTAAAATTATCAGTGAAAGTAGATTCTGGAATGCTGTGAATTAAATTATGAGATTGTCTTTTGGAGTGTTTCTAACGATAGATTGGTTGTGCATGACACAGATTATGCATGGAAATTGCCCTGTTTTTTAATCTCCTTATGTTCTTCATATTGAGAAGCGACTTAGTAGTTAGTTTTGTGAAGGTATATAAATGTTGGAGTGATAAGGTCATGAATTGAACTTTTCTTATTAGCAGAATAACAACTACTCTGGTAGCCCTACATTTTTCATTTCAAAAGTATGAAAGATGTCCTTCATACCTGTAGTAAAAAAATCTCCCTAGTCTTCAATAAATAATGAAAATTCGTCAATATAGATTGGTAGTAGTCAATATGGATACTTTCTGCAGACGAACGACTTAGGCAATGCATTTAGTTTATTGTTTCTTGACTCAGCAATTCATTGAATTGAGATATTATGTGCCAAATGATCTCTTTAATAGTACTAGTATCAATTTAAGTTCAATGGATGTCATTTAAAAAAGTAAGTTATGACTAATGACTGAGTGCAATTAAAGTTGTCCTTTTTTATATATATAATTAAAGGTGTTTACACTGCCATGATTCAATTTGATAATATTTCATTGAAGAAAATATTTTACTCAATACACTAAATAACAAATATAAATACATCTCTAGATGAAAATTCGTTATTTGTTTTTGTTTTCACTAGAAGGTTTGAAGTTTAGTTTTGACATCAAGTGTTTTCAATTTCTTCTCAATTGTAGTTGCAAGAACTGAATTGAGGTTGTTTATTTCAAATTCAGCGCAAATGACCACTAAACAATCTAATAATTTTTAATTTTGATTTTTAAATCGCCACATTTGAAAAAAATCTCGTGATTAATTATTGATTTTAAGTACTCAAATGAGTAATTTTGAACTTACATGTGTACAAAAAAATGCTTTGGGCTTACCATAAAATTTATCTTAATCAGAAGACATTACCGTATTTTACAAACACTAAAAATAAAAGTGGTTGAAAAGGTTTGATGAAAATTGAATGAGCATGTTGAAAAAGGAAAGTAAATGGAAGTTTTTATTATAAAAGTCAACAAGTGTAGCTAGTCTCTACCGCCGCACTAGCCTCACCAGTCTTTGAAATTGAAATAGTTTTAGGTTAGTATGCTTTTTTTTTAGTGAATTGAATTTGATTCATCACAACAAATGATTAATTTCACACCCACTCATATTTTCACCGTCCAATTCATTGCCAATTTATTTGGCTACTGACCATTTTAATTAGAGCGTAAGTGATTTTTTTTTGGTAAATCAAAGGTATCCTCCGCGCGCAGATCCATTTAAGGGGTTGACCTCTCCCAACAAATGCTTCTTCATACGCACCGGCCAGGGATCGAACCCAGGACCAAATGGTTAAGGGGCCCAAGTATCTATCACTTGTGCCACACTATGTTGGTAAAGCGTAAGTGATTTTATTGACTTGTCTCATAATAAACTCAACACATAAGTTTTTAAAATTCCAAATGAAATCAATATAAAAATGGAATTTATATTTGAATAGGAACACTGATTCTTTGGTAAAATCTTATCAAGAGTATTGACCAAAAATAAAATAAAAAATCTTATCAAGGGTTTCATGTCCAAAAAAGTAAAACCAGGATACTATATTTAAAAATAAGGGTTTTTGTAGAAAAAAGCATACAAATTATTTTAGTCTTATTTTTTTTCACAATAAATGTTTTCATTCCCTGCCATCTACAAAGAAAAACATTCTATATAAAAAAAACTAATAACACTATTTTTTAAAAAAATAGAGAAAATGTTAACGAGTGTTCATGATGTACTAGTCTTAGCACTTTTAATAGTAAATTTTTATAAATTTTTTATTGAAATGTGTAAAATCAACATATTGGAAATTGTAATTTTTAATTTTTTGAATAATAATATTTTTAAATATAATGATTAAATAGTGCATCGAAAATACTCGTTAGCGAGACCTTAAAAATAAAGATAGCGTGCAAATATTATTAAAAAAATAGCATGAAGGAAATATATGCTATATTGTTTTATAAAGGATAACATGTAAGAGAAAATTGGTCAACAAGAGTTGATGTATCTGGTTAAAAATTTAGTCCACGTACATTAACTTAATTTTATCAATTTTCTCTTATATTTTGAGACGGAGTAGCACTATTTTTTCCTTTCAAAAAAACATTTTTATTAGTCCAAAAATTACTATAAATAAATTATAATGTCCTTTCCATTTTACAGATCAAATATCTTAAATGTTATAATATATTTTTATATATTTATAAAATAATACGGTCAAAATAAATTATGGTAATAATTCATATATAGTCAAATTATGACAATTATTTTAAGATAGAGAGATTATTATAAGATAATTTTAGAATAAATCATCAAATTGATCTCTTACTTGTAATCTATGAAGCCTCGATACTCCACAATTGATCAAGTATTGTATCAGATACTGTATCCGATATCGATACGTGTTAGATACTTTCCGATACGTATGTATCCATTGATTAAAATTTATTTTTTAAATAAAAAATTACCGGCACTTCTGCGATACTTGTCTGATACTTCCCGATACGTATTTTGGTTCATTTCCATTACGTATGAGAGAAGTATCCAATGTTTATATTTTATTTATTCTTTTGAAAGAAATAAAATGAATCTAAAAATAGTTAAAGATTTGATTTATATGACTACAAATTTTCAATTCTTGTAAAAAAACGATGAAAAATATAAGAAATGAGTGCAAGATTATAAAACATTAGTAGAATGCACAAGACTCCCTTTTGGGATAGTAGTTTTTTTTTTGGTATGGTCTTTTTGGATAGTAGTTAAGATAGGTAAATTTATTTGTTTTGATAATTTTAATAATTTAAATGTTTATTTATTATCAATTTTAGTTATGTTTATATATTTTACAACTATATATTTAATATTTTATTAAAATATCTTAGTCGTATCGTATCTTGTATCCAGACTTCATAGATTGTAACTATAAGTCTTTTTTTTTTTGATAAAGACAAGAATCGAATTAAAAAAATATTTGACAAAATAATAAATAAATTTATTACAAATAATACTATACCTCCATCTCAAAATATAAAGATATTTTGACAAAATACAAAAATTTGGTTAATTTTATTACATTATACTAGTACTTAATTAATTTATTTAAGTTGAGGCAGCCAATCCTATTAGTATTAGTACTCCACCTAAAGCAGCACCACCAGTCACCACCTTCCATCACCTCCATTTACCTTCCTAACTCCTTTTTTTATTCTCAAACTAATTCTTCTTATTCTTTATTCCTTTTCTTAAACACCCAAAAGCCAAAACCCAATCTCTCTCTCTCTCTCTCTAACATAGCACCACCATGGAGGAACGACAACCCGAACAGCAACAACAGCGCCACGTCAGCACTCTCGGAACTCACAATCCTCTCATCCACGGCCCCTTCGCGTCTCGATCGGACGATGAAGACGACGACGGAGGCTGCGCTTATTCGAGAGCGGTCCTCGTGGTTGATATGGTCTGGAACCTCTCTTTCGTGGTTGTTGCCGCCGCCGTTATCCTCTCCACGTTCGGCGAACATCCTTCTACTCCTCTCAGACTTTGGCTCTTTGGCTATGCTTTGGAGTGCGTTCTCCATGTGGCTTTTGTTTACTCTGAATATCGTGTTACTACTCCTGATTCCTTCTCTCTCACTCCTTACAGGTCTCTCTCTCTCTCTCTCTCTCTCTCTCTCTCTCTTAATTTGTTTAGTTTAGGTTAATTTTTTCACTGAATTTTTATTTTTTTAAATTTTATGAGTTTAATTTGAGGTAGTAGATATTTGGTTGTTGCGGTAATGGTTCATTGCTAGAAATGGTTTAATCATGAAATTAGGTATAGATTAGATTCTGGTGAATTGTTTTAATTAATATTATTATAATAGGAATAATTGCCTCTTGAATTTGGCTATTGACAATTGTTTATTGTGTATTGGAAGTAGTTTGATACAATTTTTTTGTTAGAATGGTAAAATGAGCTATGAACTATGAAGCACTGACACCTATGAAGTCCGGACACTGGACACGGCATAGACACAAACACCTCGACATAATTTTTTTGAAAAAGTGATATAATTCAATGTAACTGTAATAAGTGTTGGTGTCGTGTCGGCGTTGGACACGACACATGTTCAACTCTGGGATACACCTAATCCAAGGAGTGTCCGTGCTTCATAGACTGACTCAGACATAGACACAAACACTAGACACGACACTGAAGCTAACACATTATACTGATAATAATTTAAGAAAATAGAAGTGATTGAAATTTTAATGTAAGTGATTGATTGATGGGTATGGTGAACCGATTGTTTTATGACTAGAGAAATGCGGAGATCCTTAACATTTTCACATTCACACTTTTTTTTTTGATCGTTTCATGCATTGAGGACTGAGTGACTGATGTTCGGTGTGTTATATGAGATGTATGATGGTTTTGTAATGTCTGATTGTGATTTCGTTGATAGAACTCTATGTTGGTGGATTATTGAGATTTCGTTTGACTCTAGTCTTTGTTGCTTTCAGCATTGCGAAGAAGTTAGAGCCTATGAACACTTTGGCATCATCTGTTTGGTGGGTGTTTGGATTTTATTGGATTGTTGTCGGTGGCCAACAACTTCTCGAAGATTCTCCTCGTCTTTACTGGTAAGAATCTTAGTTTGGATATGTTTTTCTCTTCTCTTTTTTCTTTGGTGGACGGTTGGGATTTGGGAAGATAACAAATATTGTCATGAATGCCAATAAAGAGTAGTCAAAGTAGTGCGGATTTATGATACTGATAAACCTTCGTCTTAATTTAACACAACAGGTTAAAAAAAGAGAGGAAAATTTTACCTACTCCGTAGTTCCTTCGCTAAGCATAGTTAGAAGAGAGTAGATAAGTTAACAAAAGGGATAATTGTAGAATCTTTTGCCATTGTCATGGTTATACGTCCACCCTGAATTAGTTGTTGTTGATGTGTTATATTAACAAGGTCTGATTCATGTCCGACCCTTGCCCAGACCTTGCCATGATGGAAGCTTTTGTATTGTGTTGTCCTTTCTTTCCATTAAGGATAAATTAGTAACTAGAATACTCTTAGTTTCTGTTCTGTCTTTAATTTCTTTGAATTGTTGTGCTGGGAATTGATGGGGTTTGAGTGAGCCCTGGTCCCTTAACTCCTTTAACCCTTAGCTCAAATTCATCTAACATAAAATGCTCTTATTTGACTTAATTATTCAAGATTATGTTATCTATAACATTTATTGGATATATAAAACATTTAATTATGTTATTATCACACTATTGCAGGTTGACAGTGGTCTTTCTAGCCTTTGATGTATTTTTTATTATCTTTTGCATTGGGATGGCATGTATAGTTTTCTTCGCTCTCTTCTGCATCATCCCAATAATAGCATTAGCTTATGCTTTTAGAATCAGAGAAGGTGCTTCAGAAGATGATATCAGGTCACTTCCTATGTATAGGTTTAGTCAGTCAAATGTAATGGTTATGATTGATGACAACATGAAGCAACTTAATAAAGCAAGAACCGGTTCATACAATCAAAGCCATATCAGTGAACTATCTCTTCATCCAGATGATTCTGTAAGTATAAACTGTGTCTTCTCTTAGCTATCAGTCCCTAATTCTTTGGTTTTAATATAATTTTTTGTGTTGTATCTTGTAAATAATTGTACGTTTCGATTGGATCTATATATGGTTGGACTTGATGAATAATGGATTGAAGAACTGTTGCAATCCTCAATGCCATCCTTGATTTGTTCTTAATATGCTTGTGTTTATAATTGATTTCATTTCATTCATATTCAGAAAGGGTTATCCTCATTCATCTAAGTATTTAAGCTTACTTTTTTTGGAACAGTGGTGAATGCACACTGTTATGATGTGATCACCTGAAAATCGTTTCCTGTGATTCTTTGCTGTATGTCATGCAGTCAAGACAAATTATATTGACTATGCAATTTTGTCTTTGAAATTGTAACCATCAATTAACTTTGACCCTGACTTTTACGAATTAGCAATTTCGTCTATGAAACTGTAACATGTCAATCAAAACAGTCCCTCTATTTAGTTCGATCGTTAGACAGCATCACATGGTGCATTGAATGAAGATATGACAATTTAGAGAGAAATTTGACTGTATAATTTTGTTTTGTAAAAGCCTAAGAATTACTTTTTATTTCCTAAATTTTAAAGTGAAAATAACACTAACCACTTCTGTTTTTGCTGTAGGAATGCTGTATCTGTCTATGTCCTTATGTTGATGGAACCGAACTGTATCGGCTTCCCTGTACCCACCATTTTCATTGTGCATGCATCAGTCGTTGGCTTCGGACAAAAGCAACTTGCCCGCTCTGCAAATTTAATATCCGAAGAGGCGATACTTTAGTTTGATATTTCATTGATAAAGACTAGCCGGCACTGAGGTGTAGTATCGCTTGAAAGGGACATGACAGTGGAAAACCAAAACATATACTAATCTACTGACTAGTGTTGGTATACAAGTAGTAAAAGGAAATGCCCCACCCTTTCATATTAGGATTTAGTTTTCATAAAGGTAATTTAACTTTTGAATATTCTTAAGTTTATGATGGGGTATAATGTATATATCGTAGGCCAGCTGCGAGGGTCTTCCCCATAATTGTACTTATATAAGGCAATTACAAAAACAATTTTCTGTACAGTAATGTTTTTTTTTTTGTGTGTTGTTGACCACTTTCTCCTCCTCTACTGACTACTCACAAATAAATTCACGACTATATACACATTTTTTCTTACTAAAGGACTATTATATGATCAAGAAATGGGGAAGATGTGTCAATATTATGTCTATCTATTAGAGACAAAATAAAACAAATTTTTTAAAAATTACGTAAACATTTTATCTCTATTGAAAATTAAAATTTATTATATATTTAGAGACAAAAAATTATTTAACTCTTCTTAATATTTAAAATTTGTTCCTTTTAAATTTTAAGAAATTATTTATTTTTTTGAAAAATTATACAGAAGATGTTGATCTATCTCCGGACCAACGCTATACGGAGATTTATTCTAACCTTACGGTTCATGTTTCTTAGAAAAGTTGTTGATGAAAAATAAGCAAGCACTACTCAAGAAAATGAGCTTATTAACAATCAAAATGATATATCAAGCATGATTGATGGTCCGACGCAAGTTAAACTGTTAAAGGGTTCAAGACAGGAGAAATCAAACTTCAAAGGCCTTTCCATAGAATATATTATGCACATGTTTTCCTTTAAATGAAATCCATGATTAAGAACCACAACTGGTTTAGTAAGTGAGAAATCAAAGTATGCTTCAGCAGTCAAAAAGTATACGAAAAAGAACGGACACCAACACGTTGACACAATTTTTATTTTTAGAAATGGTATTATAAGAAACACTTGAAGTGGAGCATAAGACGTACCTAGTAGCAAGGTAAATAATATACTCATGTACTAACAGGTAAGAACACTGAATACGATACATACAAACCATAGTAGCACTTAACAAAGACAAAGGCATAGAAGTAGCCTAAAAACCACAAAAGTAGCAGGATCAGAAGTCATCACATAAGCTGCAGAAAAGCCTAAAGAGTAAAACTCACCACCAACCAAAGACAAATATATACTGAAATAGCCCTGCACCTAAAGAGTAATCATATTTACCAGTGTCGTACTTGGACACTCCTAATCCGAGGAGTGTCCCTGCTTCATAGAGCAAAAGATAATCTGTAGGAAATGAGGAAATTAGTAAACTACTACAAATCAATTGATTCCATACTGCAGTGCCTGTTGCATCCAATCATACATCCAATTTACGCTTCTCCAGAGGTTATTCTTGTCTTTTATTTAGGAATTTTAGGTAGCACTCACTAGAAGCATCCAATCGTAAATCAACCATTAGTGCAATGCCCGTCAATCACCGCAGCATTGCCAAAAAACACATCAGCAAGTTGTTAGGGTTCTTCACCTCCTCCTTTGATAGATCGTTCTTCTCCTCATAACAGTGGTCCTTTCTTTGTAATATTTCGGTCTCCTTGGAAATCAATTTCATTCTCTTCCCTTGATTTTACCTTCTTCATACAGCTCACACTTTGATCATCACTCACCTATTTTCTTTAGCTTTTTTGCTTGTAACTTCTCATCCATTTAGATTTAATATAGTGGTTGAGATTGAACTACGGAGAGGATTTGCTTCCTCCACATCAATCATGGCATGGATTCCAAACTACAAACCAATAAACACTGACACAGACACGTCTACACCCATAATAATTTGAGAAAATAGAATAATTGAACGTAACAACATGTGTTGGCATCAAATATTGACATGGCCGAACACAGGACACACTCCTTTAATGAGAAGTGCCGGTGCTATGTATATAGTTTCCAAATAAAACCTCAATTTCAATATTAACCAAATGAAAGGCATGGCATCTACAAATTACAATACATAACTAAAATTCTTGATTGATAATTAACAAAATTGTCAAAATACACGACACATTGTAGATGGATATGAAAACAACACAACATTATAATCAACACTACACTGTTGACAACAATATTAGAATAATCATAACAATAAGAAATCATGATTAAACCTGCAAACAAATATCAAACATTCTTCAATTTCCTCATCTTAGAAGGTGGCCAATTACCCTTCTTCCTCAACCTCCTCTTTTGAACAAGTCTCTTTCTCCTCAACCTTATCTTCTTAGCAAGCTTCATCTTCAACTTTTGTTCCTCCCTTTCCTTCAATTTTGATTCCAAAGGAAGCTTATCTACTGAAACAACATCACCCTCTTTCTTGGTTTCACTTTCTTCTGCTCCATTTTCAACATTAGAATCAGCAGAAGCAGATGCAATAAAAATTGCATTTTTCCTCGTTTTCACAATAAAGGGTGTCGAGATTCGAACTCCCTTAACACAGTTTGTGGGCAAAAAAACTTGCACTCTAGAAACTGACAGAAAATATCACAGTTCGAGAAAATTAAGATAACAGAAAAAACACAACAACGACAATAATTAAGGAAACAAGAAGTGATAGTACTTACTAGGGCTTGTTGTGGGAAGTGGAAAAATGGAGGAAGAAGAAGAGAGTGTGAAGGAATTGAAGCAGAGAAGTGCCATGGTGTGTTGTGTTTTTTTGTTCTCAATTGAAGAATTTGAGAAAGATGAGAAATGGTTTATGGATAAGAAAACAGAAACTGTTTTGTTTCCACCACTTACCAATGTCGCTCTGGAAATTATACATACCAGTAATTTTATTTTATTTCCACCTCACGGTTAGATATTAGGAGAACATTGAGACTGATTGTAAGATTTGATTATATTGTAGGGATGCACATTTTAATATACAAAGGTTGAAGATTAAATGAGATTTTTTGTTTATTTATTTTAAAGGATAAAATTCTGACTACTAAACTATTTGATAAAAAAAAAAATCCAAATATTGTATGCAGCGTATAGACAAATTCTAATAGAAAATAATTTTGCTTTAACCAAAAAAATAAATAAAAATTTGCAAGCCAAAACAAAACATGAAAAGAAGAAAAAAAAGTATATTCATGAACCATTTAATTTTGTATTATAATCATTTTAAAATTGATTATGGTTAATTCAATAAAAATTTATAAACTGTTGGTTTTGATGAGTTTCAAATCTCAATAACATATCAATATGACATGGATAATCAATATGATATAAACTTTCAATCTAACAATAAATTTTGTAAAATTCGTACTCGTTATAATATTTTTGTCGACTTGTGCATGGTGAAAGACTTAAACAATAATACATTTAGTTCACAAATTCTAACTCAACTAACAAAATATCAAAATTGTTAAGTTGAACTTCATAACTCAAGTTCAAGTCCAAAATCAAAGTTGTGTATGAATTTAACAATCTCATTCGATTGTCTATTCAAACCCATCCTAGAGTTTCTATAGTAAACTCTAGCAGAAAAAATCTCTACAACTTTGCATAACATCACTGAATTTAGAAACGTCATCCTTGGTAAAATTAAAATGGTCAACAACAACCTTAGAATCTAACTCAAAAGCCATAGGACCCAAGTGTAATTCGTGAATCTAATTAAGCACCGAGAGATATGGACTGCACAATTTGGTAATAAGTAATAACAATTCAGCTTTAACAAGGACAAAATTACATTCTTTCTAAATTTATATTTTTTTATAAGACAATAATAGAGTGACATAATGTGTCCATAACTACCACAATAAGAAGTCTAACATAATATCAAGAGAGAAAATAAAAATATTTTCTCATATGCATGATCTTTTTAATCCGTTTAGTTATCTTGCTTTCCAATCAAATATATCACTAGCCTTTTGTTAAGGCCAATATTTAAATACACAAGATAAATCAATTTCACCCCCAAAATATAAAATAATTTTAAAGCATATAACATGAGATGCTAACTTCAAAGTTAGGTCGCTCCAAATTGTGCCAAGCCAACAAAATTTTGCAGATATCCTCGTTATGGAAGCTAATGAGAACGGAATAACAGTGGGTAAGTGCAACAAAATCCACTGCTCCAACACTGCAGAATAAGAAGTACATACATAAAAAGCCTCAAACTGTTTGTAATAAAAACCAATAACAAAATGGTTAAATGGATCTATAAAGATTCTTATTAGCCAAAATAAATGTTCATTTTTTTCACGACCGGTGAAAAAGTTAAGTAGGACATTCATACAAATAATTATATAAACCTGTTAAGGAAAAAATAGTTTCAGAAATAAAGAAAAGCAGAACTAATGGAACTCAATTCAGACTTACCACAGAGAGCAATGGACCCTGCTTAAACTTCCCGTGAAATGAAAATGAGATTGGTTTTGGATGGTCTCCAGGCCCTCTTATAAATCCACTGAAACATATTGAAAAATAAATTATTGCAAATGTCTTGTATGTTTAGAAATAATTCGCAAAGCAAAGAATATTTAAGACAAATAACTATGACATTTAAATAATTGAAAAAGAAATGAAGTAAAACAATAGCGGAACCAAGAACTCACATTAATGATGTAGATATCAGAGGAGTCCTTCTTGTATCATAGATGGCGATCAGACCCTCATATACGTCATCTCCACCTTTAAACGACACAGCCAATCGCTCTCCTGAATTATCCCATGCTATTTTTTCAATTCCCTGACTGAATAAAATGATATTATATAATAAATAACCACGTAGTTTTAACAAAAACATGATAACCATATGATACAGGAAGAGGGAGATAAAGAACTTAGACAAAAACCTAATACAAAAGACAACCATGTCAAAGTAAATTTCAGCTATGGAATGTCCCTCATGAAGCCTCCTGAATCTAATATTGTATCCCTTAATCCTACAGAAGAATTGTGGGATGTTCTTATGCGATATACTATAATTTTAATTTCTAAAAAAATAAATTAACCAGACAAACACATTTTCATTCTTGTTTTTAGTAAAAAAATGAGAACATGAAAACATCAACTTTGCCTAAGAAATCCCAAAAACAGTTCCAATTCCTATGTTCAATAATCTTACAAATCAAAAACCAAAAATATAAGCAACGCAACTTAAATACTTAATTCAAGCATCATCCAAATAGCTGTAAAAAATTCAAATAGTTGATGATGCAAAATGCAACAGTAAGTTACCACAGTCTTCTGGTTAAAAAGAATTTGTAAAATGACAAGAACATAGCACCAAATTACAGCAATTAAGAAAATTACTGAACACAAACATAACCTCGTCTCTTTACCTGCCTGTCAATGATAATATCTCTGGCAAGTCAACCGGTAACAGATGTGCGTCTGGAAAAATAACAATGCATAATTATCGATGTATCACATACTTAAATTAAAAGTAAATTAGACGAGGCAAGACCATGAACTTCAAACACACAAGAATAACCATCTATAAAATCACTGTCTGCTTCCGTTCAGCTAGCATGACATGATTATATGCTAACTCATGAATAGGGACCTTTTAAGTGGTGAATCATGAGCCGATTAAAAAACTCCTTCTCAGCAAGTCTACAACTTACCAGTGATATTTTTCACGTGTTTTCACTCCTAGAACTAGACACGAAGAGCCATACAAATTTTATTACAAATCCATGTCTAATATCAACCATCTACTAATTCAATTCAATTAACAAATAGAATTTGTTGAAAGATCTGCATTCTGCATGTGTTTGGCAAATGTTTTTTTTGTTAAGACATCACTCGCAGCTGTAGCACACAGTGCACTCAAAGTAGTGGTCATATGTGTTTTTCAAAGACATGATTTTTTGTGTGGATGTCAGAGTTTTGTATGATAATTGACAACCATTCACTTTATTAGGGAAATATTTCACGTTGTTCAATCTCTATATCTCTTTACAAACTTTTCATCATGCGTAAAAGGTGGTACCATCTGACATGATTATTGATTGTCAGCTTTTCAGAGCCGTTGTTTATAATAAGAGTACATTCAGTACTGATCTCTCTTCCTCTCTTTTCCCTTTACCATCCCATCCATACATTTGAATATCATATGTTTCTTTTTATCAAGTATTAGTATAACAAGATATGGAAACAGTAAATGGATCAACATAAGATCCTTGAAAAAGAAAAGCTCCAATACCTAATGAGGGAGGCTTTGATGCAAAGTGAACAGATCCCAAAGTTGATGATTTGGAAAACGCAAGCAGTATCATACGTCCATCTGGATCCCATGTTGCACACTGAGCATACATCATTGAAAGTAGAAACCATTTAATTAATAACATTATGTCACAGCCATCAGACAATACAATTTGCAAATCTTTGTCATTGTATCTTCTACACTCTCAATATATATAATCTAGTTACCTCCCAGTCTTATCTTGAAATGAGTTTTGTTTTACTGTTTTCCTTTTCCCTTAAGAAACAAATCCTAAATATTCGTGCAAAGATTTAAAACAAATATTGTCTCACAGTAAATATGTAACCATAGAGCACCAAAACAAGAATGTACACCTAACATACCTTGGCAAAACCACTAGTCGACGACCATTGTTCTGATGTCCATGTGTTTGTCTCCCAAAGATAAAATGTTCCATCACTGTAAAAGAGTATGCTAATAAGGCTATGATTTATGAATCATAAGCAATTCATTTTCAATAAATACTTGATATTTCCGTAAGCCAAATTTAGCATTCTGCATTACAATTTTGAAGCAAAGAAGTAATCTCCAGTGGGTGACCACTTTAGCATTGATATGCCTCCTAATCCCCGTCGAATGGGTGTCCCCACACCTACAGATAACATGAAAATAACCAGATATTCAGAAAGAAAAGACAAACATTCACTCTCGAACTGAAGGATTCATAATAACACATCTATCAATAGTTCAGGTAGAAAACAAAAAAGACAAATTAAGAAAGCTTATTCAGCATATAAGTATCACTGGGCAAAAGAAGAATTATTAAAAGTAAAAAATCAACTACTTAGGGAGGCAAGGATCTTCATCGTACCTTGAGCAACATCCCACACAGTAAACGAAGAGCTCTCATATGAAGCAGAAGCTAAGTATGTGAAAATAGGTTAAGAAAAAAGGGCTAAGTGATGCTTAAAAAAAAAAAAGAGCTAAGCACATGTAATTTAAATAAAAGAAGTTGAGCATCAAACTCAAGTATGACCACCGAAAGTTAATACTGTCGTACTCGTATGACTATTGTGAAGAAAAATGTACCATCATACACAAACAAATTTTGCAATAGAAAGTATGTGAATGTGATATTCATATTTGCGAAACAAATGGCAAAATAAAAAGGTCTATTTGACATTTATGAGGATATCTTCCATCTGGACTCCATGTAAGGGCGCTAACATGTTCATCATTTTGACTTCGAAGAAAATCGACCAGGAGATACCGAATTCCTGAGCCTCTAGGTAAACTTCCTACAAAAGAAATAGTGCCAGATCTAGCAGATGCTGCATTTCCAGGATATGAAGCAGACCATATGCAAATTCCGCTCCTGCATCAGTAAACACAAATCCAGTAAACAAAAAGCACAACGACCCAGCAGTGTCAATCGACACTGTACATACCACAACAATTGTGCACAAAGACAGAACCTCACTTGCAACCCACAGCAAGCATCCTCCCACCATTAGGCCTCCACTCTAGCACTCTAACGTCTCTCTGAGACTCGTTAGTCAAAATAATCGAGTCCTTCCCATCTATTCAAAGTGTGAAACTATCAGCACTAACATCAAAGCAAACACTATCCATAACTCAACAATAACTTAAACTAAAAAGTACTATTGTTATTTAGATAAAAACAAGCCAGGGAATGATAACCATACACGGTTAGGATCGTTCCGAAGCTATCTACATAAACTACATATGCTTTTATTCATTTTACGGAAAAGCAAATTTGTACACATTTGCATTTTCTTTAACTAAAACAATAAGCTAATATTACATCTCAACTCTCACTGTCATAATTCATAACAAGTTAATTACCTGGATCTTCATAATCACGAACTAAAACTTGATCCGGTCCAGAAATAAAAGCAATGATATGCTTATTAAGGTGCCAACTAACTCCTTGAAGATTAACCTCAGGCAACAAATGCACCTAAACAAAAGCATAAAGTTTACACACATAACAACAAATTCTAATAACTAAAGCACAATGCAAGCAATAGGATCAAAACTAATCATACATCGTTAGGGTAAAAGAGGCGTCTAAGACAGTCATTTACAATTCCTTGCAAAACTGCCACAGGACCTTTTCTCGGAACAGTTTCACCGGCGATCGCGGTTGTTGGTACAGTTCCTTCCTGTTCTGGAACGTCGTTTTCTAGTGGTGGTGGCGGTGGTTGAAACGGCACCGGGCTGAACACCAATCCCTAATTAATTAACGAACTTAATTAATTAAAAAATATTAAAAAATAAATAGGATTGAATTGAGGTGTTGCGATTTGTTACGAGTAGCTTTCCGTAGGTGTGATTGGCACGATCGTCGGAGAGAGCGTCGACGGTGACTGCAGAGAGAAATTGAGAGTTAGAGAAGATAATGAAAAGAGAGAGAGAGAGAGAGAGAGAGAGAGAGAGAGAGAGAGAGAGAAGTATATATACTTAGGTCGCGGTTGAGTTCGCAGAGAGTGAGTGAACCAGGAGGAGGAAAAGAAGCCATTGACAGATAGAGCTTAGAAATGAGACGAAGAAGAAGAAGTAGGGTTTTAGCTTAGCTTAACGAGTAAACAAAAGTGATTCATCACTGATAAAAAAAATTATAATATTTTTCCCGCTTTGTTTTAATTATTGTGGTTTTTTCTAAATTATTACAACTACTTTAAACTTTTTTTTGACGAATTATTTATTTAAACATTTTTAAAATAATAAAAGAGAATCTTGACGTAAACAACCACGATCAAAAAGATTGAATTTTGTGGGCAATCTGTCCTGAATAAACCGCTAAGTAAAAATAGAGACCTTTGATAGAACAAGCCTATTCTAGATAATGTCATTGTACGGAAAAACCTCTCATGAATTCGGATGAGACAACAAGTAATATGCACCACCTACAGAGTAACCTGAAGAAGGATCTGGTCGCCACTCCCATTTGTCATGAGAACCAACCTGCAAATGCCTCCTACTCAAGCAGAACAACATCCCCCCACATCAGCTCCTCCCACTCAAACAAACGCCTCCGCCATCTCCACCCACCCCCACCTAACCCCCACTTGCACATCTCAGCCACCGTAACATCCTTATCTAAACTCAAAAAGCAATTATATAGAGATATCAAAGGGCGATCCTCCAGCCAATTATCCTTCTAAAAAAAGTCCCTTTACCATTTTCTAACTTCTTTACTACATTGTGACCAAACCAACGTCCAACCGCCACACCATTTCCAATCTTAATATTATTAATATCACACCAAATTTAATACTTTTTAAAGATAATATTTGAATGTTAGAATCATTTTTATTTTAGTTTTTAAAAACTAAAATTTGCAAGAAAATCCGAACGTCACTTACAAATTTTCCTAAAATTTTTAACTTTAACGATTAAAATCAAAATAATTTTAACAAAGATTAATTAAGAACAAAAATAAAACAAAAAATAAGTAAGAACAAAAATGAAGATAAAAAACTTCTACCAATCAAAAAAAGAAGTTAAAAAACAACAACCGCAAGTCTGCAACCACTTGTAAACCCCACCGTCTCCGTTTCCCACCACCGCGCCGTCGCTCGCCGTACTCAATCTATGCTCCGATTTGCTTCATCTCCTCCTTCTCAACAATGACATGAACCCATTATCAACTTTCAGATACAGAATCTTCCAACCAACAACAATCTCATTCTCACCCTTTTTCCTCTTCAACCAAAAACGATGGAAAAAACCCATCATTTCAGCTCAAACCCGTTTAGAAGATCGAGTAAGAGACCCCCACTTCGACAAATTAACAACCCACTTCAAAAAACTCAATCTTGTTCTCAAAATCCACAACCTCATGTCAAATCGAAAACGGGGTTCTTTTGTTTCTCTTCAGTTAATGTCCCGTTGGAGAAACATCATAGGACTTAATGTTACTGTCACTTCTTTTCTTCAAAAATATCCTCATGTTTTTGATTTGTTTCTTCACCCTTTTAGGAGGAACATGTGTTGTAGAATTAATAGGAAGATGAAGGAGTTGGTTTTGTTGGAAGAGGTTGTTGTGAAACAGTATGAGATTGAGGTTGTGAAAAGAGTGAAGAAGTTGCTTATGATGTCGTTGAATGGTACTCTTCATGTTCATGCTTTGAGGTTGATTAGAAGAGAATTGGGTCTTCCTTGTGATTTTAGAGACTCCATTCTTGGGAAATATTGTGATGAATTTAGGTTGGTTGATTTGGAGATTGTGGCTTTGGTTGGTCGGGATGATGAATTGGGAATAGCTCATGTTGAGAAATGGAGGGAGAGCGAGTATAGAGAGAAATGGTTGAGTGAATTTGAGACCAAGTTTGCATTTCCTGTTAATTTGCCAACTGGGTTTAAGATTGAGAGAGGGTTTAGGGAAAAGATGAAGACTTGGCAAAGACTTTCTTATATAAAGCCTTATGAGAGAAAAGATGTCAAATGCGGCGGGGCACAGCGCTATGAGAAGAGGGCTGTTGCTGTTCTTCATGAGCTTTTGAGCTTGACTGTGGAGAAAATGGTTGGGGTTGATCAATTGGCTCATTTTCGAAGGGATTTTGCTATCGAAGTTAATATGCGTGAGTTACTGTTAAGGCATCCGGGGATATTTTACATTTCTACGAAAGGAAATGCTCAAACTGTTTTTCTTAGGGAGGCTTATGAGAAAGGGGGGTTGGTTGAGCCTAATCCGGTGTATGCAGTTCGTAGGAATATGTTGGAGCTTGTGTTATTAGGGCGCAGGAAAACCAAACAATTGTTAGCTTGTGATGAATTTAAGGAAGAGAACAATACTGTAGTATGTGAAGTAGATGGGGATGGTAAAAGAGAAGGAGATTGGGTGATTCCATTCTTGGAGAGTAATGACAATAATTTATCCTCATGATATTGTTAAGGTAACAGAAGCAGCATATTTGGGGAGTTTGCTAATTTGTGTTTTGGTTGTAAACATAACAAGTACTATCTCTGCAGCTAGCTCTCATCAATAGAAAATGCGCGATCAGGAGAAATAGTCAAGTATGAAAACAAGTAGGTAGTTTAATTTTCAGCAAATTAAATATTTTGCAGTTAGATACTTAGATTCGCCTGTTTTAGGATTCCAAATAATCCTCATGGCACCAAAGAACTGCTACATGAATACTTGTTAATGTGCATATGATATTACTCCAAATAATAAAGTTCTGTGATTGATTCAAATGCAAAATGTGTTGACAAAACTGCCAGTAATAACATTCTGTATTTTTTATATGTTCAAGGTTCTTCATTTTGAATCCTTTTGAATCCTTGACTTGACTCCTACTTACAGTTGTAGTGTACTAGTAGCCGCCTTGTATATTATTATTAACTATGAAGAACTATTGAATTATAGGAAATGGGTGCAACTGCAATGTTAGCTGCTAGCCTGGTGCTTCATTAGATTTTGTTTTGATACTTTCTTCTCTGGTCTCAGCTGTGCTCTGATGCTGCGTTACCTTTTCAATTGTATCCAGAACGTCTTGTGCTCGGATGTATTCTTTTTTAATAAAATTTTGGCCAATTCAAAGAAAAACAAAAGAATAAGATCATATTTCCACTGTCGCAAATTGAACTACAGAAGCTTCCCAGCTTTAAATGTTTCTGTCAGAACTCTTTCCCTTCCTATGTTGAACTGGTGAAAGATGGATGCACTGTGAATGGGGTGATACTATGACACAATGAGTGATCGAGTGTTTATGTGAGGTACAAATTATTACAAGCAGAGGGTGCCATGTTTTTTAATTTGTGTTTCCTAATATTTTCATAGTGAGACAGATTTGAGTTCTATCAAGAACCATTTCCTTGGGAGTCTTCATTCATATACTCAAAGAATGCTTTTATTTTATAACACAAGATATGTCATTTCCTAAATATGTCTCTCTTTTGTTATTTCATATACTTTTCTTTACTCCAAGATATACCTTAAGTATTGTCAGTAGCTAAGTAATAAGGATGCTTTCGACAATTTTATTGGTATATATGTGTGTGTTGGTTATTGTACTCATGAAGAATACTCTCTTGTGTGTTATTAATTGAATATTAATTAAGAATATTCATTTCTTCTCTACTGTAAGGAACAAATTATTTTATGTTTCCTTCTTTTTTGGTAAAGTTAATTCTTTCTTGAAACATAAGTTGCTTCTTTGTTGGTTCAGGAATCCTAGCTAGAACAATTATATATCTTACCATTCCATTCCAACTTAGTATTAATTCCTCACCTCAGTTTTACACCTTCAAACAAATTTACTGCTGTAACTTTGCTCTTGGAGATGTTCATCAACATCAGATATTCAGTAAAAAGCTATTGTGTATTTTTGCTTTCTTTGAGCCCAGGTTAGTATTTCCATTTTCCAATTATGTAGTAGTTTGCTATTTATTTTATTTTTTATTTTTTCATTTTTGTCTGAGTGTTGTGTTAACATTTTTTATCTGATGTGTAGTAAAACAATTTTAATTTATGTACCAAAAAAAAAATCAATTTTAATTTCTTGACAAAAGAAAATAATTAATGTTTTTATATATATTTCATTATGTCAGTTATATATTTATATTTACTACACCATTGATTGTGAAAGTTTAATAATCGATTGATCTACTTAGACTACTTTCAGCTCTATCAATACATCAATACCTTTTGTCTGATGATTTTGGGTAAATGTCTCCTCAATGTAAGGGTTGGATTCAAATTTCCAACCTAGGATTTAGGTTAAATTGTAAGACATCCTTTGTCATCTCATCCAAGTGTTCTTGGGTTAACGCTTTCAATGTTATTACTATTAATATAAAAATGTTGGAAGTGCAATAAACCAATGCAAAAAGTATTAGTAAAGAAAGCAATAAAGGTTTGAAAGATGCAGAATAAGTACTATAAAATTAGGATTTCTCATTATGTTTTTTGACCATAATAACTAATTTATGTTCATTTTAATATCAAAGTTTTAACCCCTCTTATGTTTGATATGTATTTATGTTATCTTCATCTGTTATGCTAAACCTTATGCTAAAAAAATATCAAAATTATGTTTATTATAAATAAAATGGAAAATTTTAGGAGGACAAAGACATTTTGTTTTTATTTTTATGGACTAAAATAAAAATTGACTATATTTTTAGAGACAAAAAACTTATATAACTCTTTAATACATATTTAGTTCCCACAATTTCATTTGTCGTTACTAATAGTTATTTCTCCCATTAAAACATATCCCTCCTTCAAATAAAGTCTCATCTCGGTCGATCCCCCTCCTTATGTTATCAATAGCGCACTATAGTGGTCTACTGTCGTGGCAGACTCCCTCTCCGCTATGCCAGAGAGCCGTCAACTGCTATTTAGAGAAGCGGGAATAGCGGCCGCGAATAGAAGTGGAATAGCGGTTTGGTAGTGTTTTTTGGCCACTATTGCGTTTTACGGGGGGGGGATTTTATAGATGTTAAATATGCTTGGATCTCAACCCCAAAAGCTAGCTCATAAGATGAGGTTGCCCTCACATATTTATACACTCGACAACCCGATAACCTAAGCAATGTGAGACTTCAAACAAACTCCAACAACACAACATATTCCACACCCACCATCACGCCTAGCGTGGGTTCAACAACTACATTCAACAATAAAACCGTAATTTTTGGAATTATTTCTTTAAGTTGGGGGTATTTAGGTCATTTTAGCACCACTTGGTTGCCCGAATTTGTGTATATCATGTGATATCACATTGAAACACGATTTCCATCTTCTCTCAATATTGATGAAGAATGCTATGAATGGCTGGAACAAAATGACGATGAAAATGGATCATTGGATGATGAACTGGCCTTTGGAGATGAGAGCTTGACTTGGAGGGATGTTGGTCATGCCATCGGGGCTGATGAATTAGCAATAGTCACGACACCAATCTAGAGTCCCTCCCCCCTAAATGGCTAAAACCCTCACTGAACACTCCTTTTGCCTTGAAATTGAAAACAATCTTAGAAATTTCACACGTACCTGACCTATCCAACCAAAAAATCCCATTATTTCTAAAATCCAATTATTGTCCTCAAACGCTCACAAATATATTTCCACCATCTAGAAGAATGGGAAGGAAAATCCACATCCCAATGATAATGTTGCCATCACAAGCACCTCCTTCCATAATACTATCTCATTTTGAAGTAACATCCATCTTCAGTTGGCCGAGAGACTAATATTTACCACTCTTACATCTCTCAACCCCTAACCCACCCTGATTCTTCGCTTGATAAACAACCTCCATTTCACCCAACTGATCTTATTTCTCCCTCGTATTGAATGAGTGTAACAGTTAGTGTAACTCTTCAGATCACAAACACACACACACACAACTATTAGTTTTAAAATCCAATATGAGTATCAAAAGTTGATATTAAGGCGTGAATGATAAGTAGAAAAATAGAACTAATTAGTATTGATATGTGATAAACTCAACAAATGATTGTTCTCATTCTATAGATAAAATAAATAAATGAAACGAAGTCTCATTCCGTGGAATATGAAATTGTTTGCCATACTTTTTTACCAAAAGAAATTCAAATTTATAGTTCTGATTTTTGTCTATATGCATTTTGTTAGCTCTAGTAAAATGTGAAATAAACTGATTTTCCTTTAGAGACACGTTTATTTCAGGTAAAAGATGGATTGTCTTACTGAATTGGGAAAAGAAGCTGTCACAAAGTTAGGAGAATTGGTTGTGGAGTCAACCATGAAGCATTTCAAATATTTGACACAGCACAAAAAAATTACAACCAATTTGGAAGAAGAACTTGGAAACTTGAAAATGATGAAACATGCATTGCAAACAAGAGTGGACATTGAAATAAGAAAGGGATATGAAATTGAACCAATTGTGCAAAAATGGCTGTCTGATGTGACAACTATTGAAAATGAGTGGCAAAAATGGAATTATGGTAACAAGAACAAAAAATGTTTTGTTGGAAAATGCTCAAATTTAACATTTAATTACTCATTGGGAAAGCAAGCCACTAAGTGCATTGAATATGTTACAAGTCTTAAGGAGGAAAAAAACAAATTTAAAGATATATCATATCCTAAAGTTCAATTAACACTTGGATCTACCTTCACAAAAGATATTAAAAGCCTATTGTCCAGGAAAAAAATTATCGCAGAGGTCATAGAGAAACTGAAGGATGATGAAGTCAATATGATTAGCATTTGTGGGATGGGCGGAGTAGGTAAAACCACAATGGTCAAAGAGCTCATCAAAACAATAGAAACAAGTAAGCTATTTGATGAAGTTGCGATGGCAGTTGTCTCCCAAGATATAAATTATGAGAAGATCCAAATTCAAATTGCTGAGGTTTTGGGTATGGAAATGAAAAATGTCAGCCTACAAGGAAGAGCAATGCAATTACTTGAGAGATTGAGTAAAGGTAAAAGGGTCCTAATTGTGCTAGATGATGTTTGGGACGTTCTTGATTTTGAGTGTATTGGACTTCCTTACAATGAACATGAGAAATATTGCAAAATATTGTTCACATCTCGGGATAAAAAAGTGTGCCAAAATATGGGATGCAGAGTGAATTTTCAAGTTTCTGTCTTGTTGAAGGATGAAGCTTGGTATCTATTTCGAGAGATGGCGGGAGAAATTGTAGATAGACATGAAATCAATCCAATAGCAAGAGATGTTGCAAAGGAATGTGGTGGCTTGCCCCTTGCCATTGTGATAGTTGGAAGATCACTAAGCAATGAAGGGAAGTCTGCATGGGAAGAGGCACTTAGACAATTAAGAAATTTTCAATCATCTTCCTTCATGGATGTTGAAAATTTTGTCTACCCCAGCATTGAGCTTAGTTTAAAGTTTTTGGGAAGCAGAGAATACAAGCAGTTCCTTATGCTTTGTGGATTATTTCCAGAAGACTTTGACATTCCTATTGAAAGTTTATTGCATCATGCAATGGGATTGGGATTTTTCAAAGAGATTAGTGCATCATGGAAAGCAAGAAATCGAGTCCATAAATTGGTGGGAGATCTAAGGAACAAGTTCTTGTTGTTGGATAGCAATGTGCCAGGGTGTGTGAAATTGCATGATATTGTGCGTAATGTTGTTATATCAGTAGCATTTAAAAATGCACAAGATAAATATAGCGTGCAATACAACATTAAGAGTCTAAAAGAAGAGAAATTGAAAAACATCAATGCAATATCACTTATTTTGGATGACACAAACGAGTTAGAAAGTGGCTTAGAGTGTCCGACACTTGAACTCTTACAGGTAAGGTCGAAAAGCAAAGAACCAATCTTTTGGTCTGAACTTTTCTTCCAAGGCATGAGTCTTCTTAAAGTTGTATCTGCAAAATTTGTGTATTCAAAAACTGCCATCTCTGTTTGAAGCCTCGTTAAATCTCCACACGTTGCAAGTAGAACATTGTGAAGTGGGTGATATATCTATAATTGGTAAGGAACTTAAACACAGTTTTGCACACTCTAATATTAAAGAACTTCCAATTGAAATAGGAAACCTGAGCATTCTAAGATTATTAGATTTGACAAATTGCAATGATCTTAATGTCATTTCTGATAATGTCTTGATAAGATTGTTTCGATTGGAAGAACTTTATTTTATGATGGACAATTTTCCTTGGAAGAAAAATGAAGTTGCAATCAACGAGTTGAAAAAGATATCTCATCAACTAAAGGTTGTTGAGATGAAAGTTAGAGGGACTGAATTTTTAATCAAGGATTTGGACTTCTACAACATACACAAGTTTTGGATTTACGTGGATCCTTATTCTAGTTTGCAGCGCTCTGAGTATCTAGAGTCAAATTTATTGCAAATTGGGACTATAGATTATCAATCTATTAAGAGCATATTGATGATCTCACAATTGATTAAGAAATGTGAAATCCTTGCAATAAGAAAAGTAAAAGAGGTGAAAAATGTTGTGAGCCAATTGTTCAGTGATTGTCCATGCTTGAAAGATATAAGGGTTGATTCATGTCCTGATTTGGAGTATTTGATAGGTTGTACTATTCATTGCAATGACTTTCCACAAATTCATTCACTGTCTTTGGAAAATCTTCCAAATTTGAAAGAGATGTGCTATACACCTGACCTCCATGAAGTCAAGGGAATCATAATTGACTTCTCATATTTGGTGAAATTGGAATTAGTGGACCTCCCAAGTTTTATTGGCTTAAATAATGCGATGCATTTGAATGAACTCAATCATGTAAGTTAATTTATTTTTGTTTATTATTATTATTATTATTATTAATATTATTTTAACAATTTCTTAATTTTATAGAGAGATGCCTTAGGATTCTTTTAATTTTTATCATTTTTCTTTACTTGCATTGCTAAATTTTTGTGTGAAGTGCATCACTAATTTATAATGCGTCGTTGCTATGATACAATGATATGAACTAAGCACTCTTAGATTTTATTGAGAGAAAATTAATTGATAGGAATCTTATACATGGATTCAATGAAAAGCATTACATGCAGATGTCTTTATACAGAGGGAAAACAATTGAAATCATAATATGATACACATGTTAATCAAATGCTGTGTTATGATTATATATTCCATCAATGAATTATTTATTCTATTGGCTAATTAATATTAATCCGATTTGTTACACATTTTCAGGAATTGAGTGAAAAATTATTAAGTGCCAAGTTGTTCTCGTCTAAATGGATGAAACAATTTCCAAAATTGGAAACAATATTGTTAGAATATTGCAGTTCCTTAGAGGCGGTGTTTGACTTGGAAGGATATTTGAAATCTAGTGTGCAAGCTCTAGATTTGTTGTTTCCTCAACTAGCAGAAATTGTGATATTTAATCTCCAAAAGATATCATATGTTTGGGATATTGTTCCACACTGTGTCAAAGGCTTCCAAAATTTGAGATTTTTAACAATCTCAAATTGTGACTCTTTAACATATGTATTCCCATCTGCCTTTGTAAGAGCAATCACAAATCTCGAGAAAATGGAAGTTAGGTCTTGTGCATTAATTGAAAATATAGTGGTTTGGAGCAGAGAGGAGGAAGATGATAATAATGGACAAGATATGGCAACTATTAGTTTCAATAAACTTCATCATTTATCACTTTCAAGCCTTCCAAAGTTAGAGAGTATTTGTTCTGATTCACTTTTGTTAGAATATCCATCCTTGATGAAATTTGAAGTTGATGACTGTCCTATGTTGGAGATATATTTCATACCAACCCATAATGATGCAAAGCATGACAAACTCCATATCATGAAATCTACAAACACAAAAAATGTTGGTTTACAAAGTTCCAAAGAAAACAACTCAAAGTCTTCTAGTTGGTCTTCTGTTGGATGTATGCCATGTATACCCAAATTTATTCATCACGGAAACACAAGTAAGAGAAATAGTAAGGTATGTAATCTCGTTGCATGTACTTTTCACATGTTATACCTATAGTCTTCTATATAATATCAAGATGTGAGATAAAATAGAGATAATGTTTAGATAATACTAATAAAACATTATCCACAATAATTTTGAGAAGTATTTTATTCTATAATATTTTCTCTGTTTGCAGGAAGCATCAGTAACACAAGAAATTCGTGATCATATGCCTTTTGTTGTTGAAATGAAGGACAAGAAAGGAAAGAGTTACATGCCAGCTCTAGAAGATATATGCATAGTAAAATGTGATTTGTTGGATGCATTATTTTTTCCTGATGCAGAATGCAAATTCACCATTCTATCACACATGAAAACCATCAAAATTGAAATGTGTGACAAGTTAAAGACCATAATAGTTAGAAGAGGAAAGAGAGAAGACATGATAAACTCTTTAGCTCAACTAGAATCTCTTCAATTGATAAATTTACCAAATCTTTTGAGGCTTTGCTATTTTGAAACATATGAATCGTGGGATAAACAACAATACATGGTGGGTATCCAAATTATATGTCTCTAAATATATTTGATAGTTTTTTTCTTCTTGAATTTGATTTATATACAAATAGTTAAAGAAAGTTGTCATTTTTATTGAATCATAGAATTTTTAAGCTGGGTCTAAATATTATAAAACCAGCTTGTCAGGCGGCATCTCTCAACCATTGTTCGACTCTTAACATTTTATTTCTTTGCTTAGATATATATCATAAATAAGTGAAGAATGAAATGTGTAGTACTGTAATTGCAAAATGATTTTTCTTAATTTTGTAGGACAAATCTATGGGAGATCACATAAGCATAAGACATCACACACTCATACACGAGACCTTGTTTCCAAACTTAGCTTCTTTACTTATAGAAGGATGCAACAAAATCAAGATCCTGTTCTCTCATTCATCCTTGAGTGGTCTTAAGCATCTTCAGAAGCTAGAAGTAAGACACTGTGACAACATGGATGTAATAATATCTCACGAAGAAGAAATAGAAGCAAGTGCAAATAAGATTAGCATACCTGCATTGCAACATCTTGTTCTTATAGATCTACCTAATCTTAAGGCCTTCTTCAAAGGTGACTCTGATCTTGATTTTCCGTCACTTCAAAAAGTGGAAATTAGAGATTGTCCCAATATAGAATTGTTTTCAAGAGGACTTTCTAATACCCCTGAGCTTGATCTCACCATAGGGATTAATTCTCTCAACTGCTATTGTGCACAGAAGAAAGACATCAATGTTGTTATTCAAGTATTTAAAACACTTGTAAGTCTTATCTCTCAAAGTCTGAAGTGTTTATAGATAAGTTATTACCTTCATGATGATCTATTACATATGAGTGGGGATCAGTTGACTCCAGGAGTAACTTTGAGATGAGTTATTGGGCTTAATATCGTATTATTCACAATGTATTTCACTAATCCAACCGTCCAATTAAAAGTTCTTATTGAATAGATCAAATCTACAAGTTTTTATGAAATTTTACAACTATTTGATGCATCATTAAGTAATTGCAAATGAACGTATAATAAGTTTGTAAAAAACTCAAGTAAATATCAATGCTTAGATTATATAGCTACGAATTTTTGATTTATATAAAATTGTGTGCACTTGATCATTGATATATAATGGTAGTAATCAACGGTTGGATTGATGAAATACATTGTGAATAATGAGATATTAAGTGGAATAACTCCTAGAGTCAACGGATCCCCACTTATTATATATATGTTTCTATATTAAGTAATTATCTATAGCAATCTAGGTAGTCAATTAAATAGCTAATCTTTATTTTTAGATTAAAAGTAATGTGATATTTCTTGAATATATGTTAATGAAATGTTTTATAGGTGGCATCACAAGGATTCACGATGTTGAATTGGACCGAACAACAAAATGAAAGATACTTCGTCAGAAACTCTGCATTACATATTAACAAATTTCATAAATTGTTGATGCTTATACCGGACAATGAGATTCATATGCTTCAGCATGTGAGAGAACTCACTTTAAGTAATTGTGATTCTTTGGTTGAGGTGTTTGAATCAGTAGAAGAAGTTACAAAAAAAAGGGATGCCACCATACATTATCAGCTACAAAAAATGAAATTGATCGATTTGCCAAGCTTGAGTCACGTATGGAAACACAATATTACCGAAATTGTAAGCTTCCAAAATTTAAAAGGTATTTGTGTTTTAAGGTGCCACAAGTTGAAGAGTTTGCTCTCTCATTCCATGGCCAAAAGCCTTGTTCAACTTAAAAAGCTAGAGGTTGAGAATTGTGAAATGATGGAGGAGATAATAACAAAGGGAGAGGAAATATATATTGAAGGAGGCAACAAAGTCAAGACTTTATTTCCTAAGTTGGAGGAATTGATACTTGATGATCTTCCTATGCTGGAATGTGTTTGTTCAGGAAATTATGACTATGATATCCCTTTATGCACTGTTCAAGAGGAAGATGAATTCAATAATATTGATACCGTTCAGATTTCATTTCCAGAATTAAAGGAATTAAATTTTTGTGATGTACCAAAGCTTAAGTGTTTTTGTTCAGGAGTTTATGACTACAATATCAGTCTCTTGTCAACCGAAGCGTGCCCAAATATGAGAACCTTTCCCCTTGTAACTGCTCCTAACTTTCATAAACTAGAATGGGATGGGATATATATACACACACTTGAAGATCTTAATTTGACAATATATTATTGTCAATAGTCAGAGAAATACAAGGTACGTGCACACATACATGAGGTCTCCCAAATGAAACATTATATGGAATTACTCATTTAATTTTAAATATAGACTAACTAAATACATCAATTCAATTTGATGTTGTATGTTGTGTAGGTGGAGTTGCAAAAATTAGGGACATTTAAAGATGTAGATGAAGAGCTTCTTGGCTACATCGAAAGAGTAACAAAGCTTGACATTGTAAACTGTCACAAGCTACTGAATTGCATCCCATCCAGCATGATGCATTTATTCTCGCATGTGGAGTATTTCACAGTGGAAGAATGTGACTGTTTAGAAGAGATATTTGAATCAAATGATAACATGTTGCAGTGTCAACTAAGGATCTTAAACTTGTTTTCTCTTCAAAAACTGAAGGACGTTTGGAAAAATCATGGTCAAATTTTAGGATTTGAGTATTTAGTGATGATAACGATTAAGCAGTGCAATAATTTGGAACAATTTCTCCCAGATGTTTCCATGGTCACAAGCCTTCCAAATTTATCGTATCTGTATGTGAGCGAATGTGAGAAGATGAAAGAGATCATTGGGAATAATTCATGTGAACAGAATGCTAAGGTTAAATTCCCAAATTTGTGTCAAATTGAGCTAGAGAAGCTTTCTAGTCTCAAATGTTTCAGTCGAAGCTCTTTCCCTTGCTATGTTGAGATGCCACAATGTTGTTATATAATCATTGAAGACTGCCCAGAGATGAAGACCTTTTGGTATGATGGAACCTTATACACACCACGTCTTGACAATTTATATGTGGAGAAAACTCAATTTGACAAAGATGAAGATGTGAATGAGGTGATACTACGACATTGTAAATGATCAAGTACATGTTGGTGTAATATAAGGTATGTGTTATTAGATAATGAATTTCTGAAGCAATAATCCATATACTCGCCTTAAACATCAAGTACCATGTCTTCTTTTTAGGCAGTTTTAGCTTGATAGGAATTCAAAATTTACGATGAGCTACAGCATGTAGTGACAAATTTGAGGCCATCTTTTCCTTTTTTTTCTTCTTTTTGGTGTGTATTCAAACTAGTCCTTTTCAGATTCTAAGACATACTAACGATTTCCATAACAGATTCTTCAATTTATACCATTTGGAGATTCCTCAAAGAATGCTTTTGTTTCTATTACATAAGGGAAGAAGGTAATGTTAGAGAAATTTCAGTAACCTATATATATGTTGTTTCCTTTCCTTTCTTTTCACCTCGGTGACTGCAGCAACATATTTAGCCTATTATTGTCTGACCACTATTTTACAAAATTATTTTTTCCTTCATTTCTTTATGTTTTTGTGGTTCAAAATCTTTAACATTCAATTTATGTTTGATGGTTTGTTCCAAATTTCTAATTGAATTTCATTTTTTGCTTATGTAGGAGTGGATCAGAGTAATGAAACATGAATTATTTCATGTAATTTTAGATAAGATTGGAGCAAGAAGGTAGCTATGAGATTGTAGCTTAATGTTGGAGAAGAAAAGAAGACTGAGATATGATCAAGTAAAAACTGTAGAAAAGAACTGAGGTGTTCTCAAGTCCAATTTTGATGTTATTAAGGTTCATTTCATTTGTTCACTTCAAAATAGTGTTCTGAAAATATGTGTTCCTTAGTGTAATGATAAATACTCCTTTTATTAAGAATTATTGTTGAAATAACTTCACTCGAAATATTTAGCCCAAAAAAAAACTTAACTTGAAATATAAAGTGTGTTTTTTTCATGGTTTTAAAATTTGTTTGTGGGATTAACTTTCTTCAAAATAAATTCTATTATCAGAAATATTATGTCCATATATGTTTTTTTTTTATATAAATACAAATTTATTTAGTTAAAAATACAAAATAAACAGAAAATTGAGTATTTATGAATAATTGTGTTTTATTTTGAAGAATACAAATTTCTCATCCTCTAGCATGAAAATAAAAAGGTTAAAAAATTCAGTGATGCTATATCCTACTAATTCCACCAAAAAACGAAACTCAAGATAGGCTATAACAAGTGTTATTATTATTTTCATGCAAAAAAACAAAAAAATTGCACTTTTGGCGGAAAACAACATAGTGAGAAAATGTATTCTCTCCTGTATTCTTTATAAACAAAAATTACTTTGTAATTGATTACCTACTGATTTATTTAATTTATTCATTCATGCAAAAAAAATAATTCATTGACAACTTTTTAAATTTAGATATATTAGTTGGTCAATAAATCTAAAAAAAAATTACTTATAAATAATGTCGGAGGAAATATTACGATAAAAAATTATGCGTGGAATAAATAATATCTAAGATAGTTTTTATAAATTTGCATCATCACGACAATGTTATACTGGATGAGGATCTCTCGATTTCATAAGTATCTTTGATTTAGTGAGATGAATTATTCTATTTAATATCTCATTATTTACAATATATTTCATCAATCTAATCGTTAATTATTATGATTATATATCAATAATCAAATGCATATAATTTTATATAAATTAAAAAATTGTAGTTATATGATCTAAAAAAAGTTTTTATCAATAATGTTCTAAAATTGTTTTACATTACACAATTTCTCTTTAAAAAACATAATGGGTAATGTGTGAATTTTTATTCTCTTGAGAACTTTTTTCCCACTATTTTCTCCTGGAATAAAACAACTTTTCCTAGAATCTAGAAACACAAGTAACTTCATTTTTGTTTGAGAAGTGAATAGAATATCATAAACCCCCTAAACTACCAAAAAAAAAAAAAACACAAATCGTAAAACCTCAAGAGAATCGAAAATGATGGCGGGTGCATGTTGTTCACTAACCCCTAACCACCTTCTGTTATCCCGCTCCGTCGCATTTTCCTCTCAACTAACTCCCATTCAATTTCAATCACAATCTTCTCTCTTGTTCCCTTCTATCCGCTCTCCACCTCCCTTCAACCAATTACGCTTCCGTCATTCTCGTTTCTCTGCTCTCTCCGACGATGCTTCCGGCGGTACTGGTGGTGGAACTGGTGGTGAAGGTGGCTCTGGTGGATGGAATTCCGGTGGCAATGATTCTGATGATGGAGGGGGAAAATGGTCATTCTTGTCATGGTAAAAAAAATTATTTTTTATTTATTTTGCTTTAATTTAGTTCAGATAGTTAGTTAGGATGTATTTCGAAGAGTATCTTATGACATAAGTGATTATGTAACTGTTTTAGAAGAACTTATTAAAATAGTTTATGGCAGCACTTGTCCCGAACTCTAGACTACTAGGGCATCTTTCCCAACTAGAGGGTGAAAACAAAAACAAAAAAAAAACTTACAATTTACTACTATATGAAAAGAGGTTAACTACATTCATTATTTTTTAATAGAAATAGATTATACATTAGCACTTATATGATAAACATGTAATTGTAATTTGCAATGCCTCCTAAAATCCTAAATCCATGATAAATGTCAGTAGTTGTAACACTTTGTTATGGACTCAACACTTGAGCGTTGAGCCTACCGAAGAGTTGGATCCTTATGTATATGGCTGTTTTTTCTATATTGAAAAACAGCTATACACATAAAGAAATTGTTACTTTCTCATCATTGAACCTGCTTTCGGAAATGTGACATGACTTTACTACAGGTATTTGGCTCTTCTAGCAAAATACCCTGTTGCTGTAAAGGCTTTAACATCTGCACTTTTGACGCTGATTGGAGATTTGATTTGCCAGGTATTATTACAGTTGTTTTCTGCCTTCTTCTCTTTCAATTTTTTGTCAATTGTTGTGCATTATGTTAGATCTTCGTGAATGTTTCAAGATGTAATAGATACAAATGGATACATTTCATGCAAATTAATACTTTTTCCAAGCCACTTGGGTGTGGCTTAAGTGCTCTGCATTATAATAATATTCCATCTTGTGGTGTGTGGACAAAGGTGTCAACAATGTAAGGAAAAACAGTTATGCTCAAGCTCTCAAGAGATCAAACTTATGGAATGAGGATATGGTTATATGAATTGGATTGCTAAATGAATATTTAAAGAAGGCTAAATAGAGTCAGATTATCTTCACTTATTTAGAAGAAGGTTATATGAATTCTGAATCATTTCACCAACAGCTGAAAGTGCTAGTTAAAAAGATTTTCGAAAATTGTGTTTAAGCAACAATGAAGAAAAGAAATGTATTCATAGCTGATAATTATTTAAAATCTCATATCCTTGTCGACAGTCAATTTTTTACAAGTCTCTCTACCATTTTTTAAGTCTATCCCTTATTGATTTTCCATTCTAATTGCTTTTTTTTTGCGGAACCGTTCTAATTGCTATTGATTAGTGGGAATTTGGCTTATACAACTGTTTCATCAATCCTCTTTGATTTTAGTATCAAGCTTGCTTGACACATCATAGCATTGTAGTTGTTTTAGTGAATAGATATTTATGTCAATATTTAATTTACTTTTTAAACTATTTTATGTCTTTGCATTCATTTGCATTTGCATATATGGGGTATTTAAATTTACTCTTTTTACTTTCCGCAGCTTGTGATAGACAAAGTGCAGACACCGGACTTGAAGAGGACTTTCTTCTTTACCCTGCTTGGTTTTGTGTTAGTTGGTCCAACATTGCATTTCTGGTAATACCCTAGAATCTGATATTCGTGAAAGTTAGTTTTATTTAGAGTCTATTGATTTGTTTATAATGTCTTAAACAATAGTAATTATTAAGAAATACCAATGCCTATAGTAATACGTGCAGTTATGCTATAAGTTATAATCTGTGTGCTGTTATTTTGTTGCAACACCATTGCAAATATTTATTCTTTCCCCTGTTGAATATTTTTAGGGTCCGATGCTTTGTGTATGATAATATTCTTGGTGCCAAGTTTAAAAGACTTCTTGCATATACTTACTTAGCTCGGTCACTTGAGTGTTGATGAATTCGGGCAATTGTCAATCCAGTGTCTTTCTTGACATTTACTTTGACTTTATAGGTATTTGTATCTGAGTAAATTGGTTACACTTCCCGGAACATCAGGTGCACTTTTGCGTCTTGTAATTGATCAGGTAGGGCACTTCTGTTGGTCTCTTGACCCAAATACTGTCTCAGTGTCACTTCGTAAACGTATCAATCATTATTTGTGGGCTAGTTTGATATTCTAATTTTGAGTGATGAAATATGATTACAGTTCTTATTTTCTCCCATATTCCTTGGAGTTTTCTTATCCTCATTGGTGACACTAGAGGGAAGGCCATCACAAGTTGTACCAAAGCTTAAACAGGTGACATTAACAGATTTTTTTGACTTGTATCTGCTTGTAAAATGTATTAATCAATGGTATTTTGTTGTGGTCATGTTTAATAGTGCTTACTCGTCCAGAAATTTCATTTTGTAGGAATGGTTTTCTGCTGTTCTAGCAAACTGGCAACTATGGATACCTTTTCAATTTCTCAACTTTAGATTTGTTCCGCAACAATTTCAGGTTAGGCTGTCAGACAGAAGACTGTATATATGCAATATTGAAACTTTGATTTGACCATATGCATAATCTGTCAATCACTCTGAAATCTGTTGGGGTTTTTAATATAGCAGATAGATAGCTGTTAAATTTCAATCTTCAAATTCATTTGAGCTTACTGGATCTCTCAATACATATTCTATTGATATGTCAATAGATACACAAACACACAGGAACAGTTGGAAACAAGGAAGGCATTTTCTGTTAATTCTTCATCTTGCATCGTACGATTGATATCATACTTGGAAGTTGGATCTTTGGGATGTAACTGTTTTTTTCTCTTTCAATTATTTGCATGAAATTGGGATGACCGTCATTTTCTCTGTGGGCAATGGGGCATCACAAGGGTACCCAGTTCATTGAGTTGTTGTTTTTTTTCAAACTGAACAAGCATATGCACATGCATTTATACTTTATTGGGTGGTTCAGGGAATTGTTCCTGAATTTTCAAATGCATGAAATGGAACCATGCTTATGCTTACTTTGCTTGTTTTCTATGTTGACTGTATACATTTACCCTGCACACGGAATTAAGACAACCACTTGGCACAACCACTTGGCATTGGCCAAGTGGTATGGAGCATCGCAGGGGTTCTCAGTTTGTTGTTTCATTTATTTATTTTTATACAAACCAAACATGTACATTCATTCATACTTCAATTGTACTTAGATAATTGCTCCTGATCTTGAATAATTCACTAAAAAGTTCTCTAATGCCTGAAATGGAGGTATATTATATAATATCACTATGATTATGCTGCTAGGTGACAGTTGCTGGAGAATTTTTTTTCCTTTTAACTGGCATGTTTTCTATATTTCATTGACCTTATCATCTATAGTTTTCTTCAATGTTCTATAATTTACCTCCATTTTCTTAATGCTGTCGAGATTAAAATACATGTAAATAATTTCAGGTCCTTGCTGCTAATGTTGTTGCTTTGGTGTGGAATGTTATTCTCTCATTTAAAGCACACAAAGAAGTTCTTCCAATTCAAAAATAGGTAAATGTATTTTCTTTAAATGAAGAACACCCCGTTTTAACTTACTTTGTTACCTCTAGGAACTCAAGTGTATATAAGCAGTAGGCAAAAAAATAAAAATCTTTCTGCTAGCAAAATGAATTAGGCACTACTAATCAACGATATTGGGCTCGAATCCGAGCCTTGGGAAATGCAGACAATGTTAAGACTCTGGAGAAAGAATTTTACCGTCCATGTGGTACTAATTTGCACGAAGGCTTAATCACAGCAGTTGTGTTGACGATACCAGTTTATACAAAAAAGAAAAACATTTGTTGACATGTAAAATGTTACTCGTTTCATCACCAAAAAACCCAAGTGTTAATCGCCTAAAAAGCAAATAAATATTCAGGAACTATCTTAACTTAACCCTTTCTTCTGGGTGACTTAATCTGTTATGTCATACACAAATCTTTTGTTTTAATCTGATGTCCCACAGCTACGAGTATAGGTATACTGATAAGATACCATGGACCTTTTCCTAGGAGCACCTCCAGACAAAGTTGTGTTACATATGACAATACTGCCTTTGTATTTATAAAAATCTTTTCGTTTTATATAGTAGCTAATAAATCTCATAATCTTTGGACAATATTATTGAGATTTATGTCCGCTGATCATTCTTCATAATTTTTCAGCCTAAGAACTTGGGAGTAGCTGCAGGAGCTGTATTCAAGTATGTTGTTAATGTTATTGTAATTTAGGTGAAAATAAACTTGCATGTAGAATTTTACATGCACTTTCGGGGATAAAATCTTCCTGTTTGTGCTCCCGAAGATGCTACATCATTCAGGGATCAACAAATTCAAAAGGAAAATCATTTTGAAAGTAAAGGTTTATATCTGTTCTCTTTTTGGTATAATTATGAATTTGAGTGTGCATTTCCATCTTCATGACTACCACCTTAGTTTCTCTAGATGAGTAGTTCACTTTGCCCATTCTCAGATTCTCTTGTTGCGTGTGTTGCACAATCCTGACGGGGTGCGGATAGGAGAAAATATTTCCCTTTTGATTCCTCTGTATCTTCACCATCTTGCTGATTTGGCCAGTGTTGGGCCATGATTTCTTTTTTCCATAATATCAGTTTATTCAAGCAAAAAAGAAGATTGAGATGACTTTGTTTTCTAAAGTGAATTGTACATTTTACAGAACCTAATTCCACGAGTAATTAGATAAAAACCAAGGATCATACTTAATCGAACTCCAATTCAAAATTACACCAGAGTCATACAAAAGTAATAAATGCCACAACTTAAAACCTTGGATAAATGCAATGCGTGAATCTTTTCCTGGATGGCCGAGTTGCGCAATCTTATGACGGCTCCACATTATGGTTTGCAGCAGTGTCCGCTCATATAAGATTTTTACCTTGCACAAAATTCTCAATGGTAGCAACATCACAGAATCGCACCATCTTATGTCTTGGATAGTGATTCTGATTACCATGCTAGAAGAGCTACACAGTGAAGCATTTAAGAAGGATCGGTGGATGAGCTCTACACACACTGAGATGATGGTTGCCATCAACTCAACCAAACACATACCAAGTGATTTGTCATACGATGATGAAAATTGATATTGCTTAGAAATGAGTTGAATATAAAATAATTTATATTTGAAGTCATTTATGTATACTTTATATTTTACTAATCTTATCTACCTATTTTAATTGGAGTCAAATGTGAAATTAAGTGGTTGTCTCCGTAGGATAGTTCAAGTAGTAAAAGGTAGGAGACATGAGTTGAGTAGAAGGAGGTTTATGGTTCAAATCATATGAATATTTATAATTTCGATGTACAAAAACAAATGGTTTGAAATAATCACTTTACAACCAACTCACATTGTTTATATTGACCATTGATTAAATTGGATTAAGAAGCCTCGTTTAATAATTTGTAAAAGTGGTGAAGCGTGAGGGTAGAAAAAGTGAAAAACCATATTGATGTGTTTTTTGCTTTATCTTTATTGTTCCCTTTTGTGTCACAATCAAAAGATGCATTGGGATACAGCCCAATATGGATAAAGACTTGGTGGGATCAAGGAGGACAATATCATAACATATTAATTGCACGGTTTCTAAAGAATCTAGCTTTTCTTTCCCTAACATACGTGTACACGGTTATTGTTTTCTTACTATTCTCTCGGTCTCAAAATAAGTATCATACTTTCTAAAATTGTTTGTCCCAAAAAAAATATTATATACTATTTGTAACATTGATTTTTCTTATTTTATTTCTTAAAACAATTATTAGGTGAGATAAAAAATACACTTAAAAGTCTACATTTTAGTATTGTAATGTATACTACCAATAAAAAGAGAGGGTATTTTAGTAAAAGTCATATTCTCTCTTTCTCATTTACACACTTTTCTTAAAGTTTTTCTTAAAGTGTGTGATTTGGTCAACTGTGACATTTAAAATGAGATTGTGGGAGTATTAAGATGATTTTACTTTAGATGAACTAATTTAATATAAATTTTTTTAACACAATGTAGATACTCCCTCCGGTCAATTGTGCGATGTTTGAAAAATTCAGTTAAGTGTAATTAATTTCCTTAATTTAGTGTAAAACATAGTTAAATTTACTATATTGCTCATTTGATTCTTCTTGGAAATCACGTATTTTTATAAAAGTAGAATAAATGCAATAAAAATGATAAAATTAAATAAGGGTATATTTGGAATAGTAGTATTAATTATTTTTAAAAGTAACTAAATTTGTTTATAATAATGTCTAAAATTTAAAAAAAAAATTGCTTATATTTATGTCTGGAAGGAGTATAGTAGTATTTATCTTTATTTCTTTCATACTCTTTAAATTTTACACTTTATACACATTTTGAAAATTTACACAGATATTTAACAAAAAGATAACGATAAAAATTTTAAGTCTAATCATCATTTCTCTTTACTTTATATTAAAGGAATATCATCATAATGTTTTGTGATATGCATGCATGAAAAAGTTACATGACATAATTATGGAAGTTAAATTAGTGCTTTGTAATTTTATACTACTACTACTAATAGTTTTGTGACTTTCATTAGCATGGCACACGTATGGAAGGGAGGAAGAAAACTTTTCAACATTTGATTCACCCAAAAATGAAATTAAAAAGGAATAAACTAATGATAAAAAATAAAATAGTTTAAATGTATCCTAGCCTCTTTTTTTTCAAATATTTTTAGTCTTTTTATTTTAACAAAAATGATATTTTCGTCCTCCATTTTTAAAAAACAATTTAACACTTTTTTTTTTAAATTTTGGTCCCTCATATCATAAGTGTAAATAAATACTTCTAAAAAAGATATTAGAGGCCAACATTTGGTTCAATACAAATATTTGTTTTACTAAATTAATATTAATTAAAATTTTGTCAAAAAAAAACTTAATATTAATTAAACTATAATAATTTTCATTGAAATGAAAGTGCCATTAATTTATTTTCAAATAAACAACGATATGTGGTTGAATTGAGTAATTTTAAGCATGATTTACTACTGCCTCTCTCCCAAAATAAATGTCATATTTGTTAAAATTATTTGTCCAAAATAAGTGTCATATATTATTTATAACATTAGTTTTTCCTATTTTCTCCATTAAATCCTCAAATATTTACTTTTTAGTATTCCAATGTTAAATACCAATATAAAAGAGGGAAATATTTACTTCTCTCTCTTTTATTTACACTTTTTTTTAAAGTATGTGATTTGATCAACTGCGACATTTAAAATTGGACAGAGAGGGTACTAGTAGATTTTAACATGATTTAGATTTACTATAAGTAATGAGTTTGCTTAATTAGAAGAAACATTACGAAATGCTGAAGCAAGCATGAGGTCAGAGAAAGAGACAAGGGCATTGTTGTCAAAATACATGAACGAAGAGACAAAAGATGTGTTCAAGTATGACAGACAAGTTTGACAAGAACCTTAAAGTCGTAGGACACGTCAACCATTGCTACCCTACAAAGCTTACAACTACTTTGGTCAACAAGTAACAACCTTCGTCACTGTTTCCTATGCTAGATTAGATTCTCTTTATAAATCTAATTAAATTATCTCTTTCTCTCTTTTTTTTTGTTGAATAATCTACATTTTTTTTCATACAAATATCTCTTCATTTCTTTAATGAAAAAACTAATTAAACTCTCATTCTTCATGCTAATAAACATTATTTGATTCTTTTTAGTGTCTCGTTAATAACTAGTATTACAGCTTAATCATATGATATAGTCATATATTTGTAGATTTTTTTATAAAATATATCAAAGTTTTCAAATTATGGTTGGTAACGACATGTATGTCAATCAATTATATGATAAATATTTTTGGTAAATTATTAACTGAATTATAATATAGTACTAGTATTTAAATTAAAGATATAGGGCTCACTATATATCTGACTTGTTTTAACAACTAGTCAAACATAGTTAATTACTACTAAGTTTTTAATCAAAACATAATTTATTGTTTAAAGTTGAATTAAAAAAATAAACTAGTCTCAATCACTCTTGATTCTAGAAGCATGCCCTACTAAAGGTTGTTTGAATTGGTAGCTAGTGATCTTTTGACCAAATTAAGAATACTAACAAAAACAATCAACTGATCATGTGTCATTTTTATCAACCATTAATTAGTTGACATAAATATAATTAAAACAAGTTGTTTTTGTATACTCTCTCTGACCACAAATATAAGTAAACATAATTTTTTTTATTCATTTAATTGTTAATATGGGTCAAATACATCAATAGTCAAATAAATTAAAAAAATTAATTTTATTCATATTTATGGCCAGAGAAAATGTGCAAGTACAACATGAAAATACAACATATTTTTTACTAGGAGTATTATTTTGAATGCTTAATGAAATCACATTTTTCCATAAAAAAAAACTAATTACATTACAATTATACGAACAAGAATATTCTACTATTGAAAGAGGTAAATAGGAGAAAGATGAAGACAAAATGGTAAGGTTAACGTGGACCATGCATGTTAGCAAATATATTATTCTCCAAGCTAGCAAAAGCAGTGTCACAATTAACAATGAATGAAGCAGCACCGTCAGTTGACTCCGTTGATTATGAATGCGGACGGTGTCACTCACTGATAGTGATATCTATCAGTATGTTCTGTCAATGGAGGAGGGAGAGTGATCTCTCGTGTCTTGCTATTGAGCTACTTCAAATTTTTTTTTTTGACCAAAGCTACTTTAAATTATAAGGTGCATTTTAATTACTCATTCCGTTTCAAAATAAATATCACAGTTGATTAATTTATGTTTGTCAAATCCAAGAAGAATGGTTGAGTCAGCTATCCTACCTTTTAAGGTGTCTCCAATCTAGTGAAGGATTAGTCACTGCGTTCGGCGGTGATACACCGGTCTCGACCAAAAAAAAATTTACGTTTGTCTACGTACAACAATAATTGTTAATATTTTTAATTATCTATCTTTAAAAATTATAATAATTGTATAACTTAAAAATATTTATCAAGATAAATCAAACAATATCTTACATGCTAATATTTACATTTATATATTAGTAAAAAAAAATATAGTAAAAGTAGATTATATAAACAGTACAAAATGATCAATTGTGACACTTATTTTAGGACAGAAGAAATAATAATGAAGAATATTAACATGCGTCTAATTAAGGAACCAAATATAAAAATATTTTTTTAAAATTTTGTGTTAAAATTTTGAAATATTTTGTATTATTCAATGCAAAATATCTAAATAGATATCTGCGGTCAAAAAAATCTATATATAGATATTTTAAATTTTTGCATTAAAATTTTAAAATATTAAACTTTTTGCATAATTATTTTACACATATATAGTCTTATTTATTTTACATATTTTCTACATCTTACAATAAATAATCTGATAAAATATAAATAAATTTTATCTCTTAAGGAATATACTTGTAAAAATATCATCTGGCCACCATCAACAATTATCGTAATTTAGTCAATATTTGAGTCTTATAATCAGAGTACATATGTAATATTATTTATTTTTGACTTATTTTCTACAACTCAATTAGCTATTAAGTTAATTAGCTAGTATTAAGTGTGATTCATTTTATCACCTCTATGCATGAGTAAACTAGAGTACATACATATTGGGCGTGTGGAAATAATTAAGCCAACTTTTTTGTTTATGTTTTCTTTTAAGATAATCATTTCATTACTATAATATCAATCATACAACTTCAATATGTATTATCATTACAAATTAGAAATAGGACCTAATTTGTCGTGCTTTATGATGAAAAAGTAGTATACACTTAACATAATTTTTCCATATCTTATCTTATCTACCCTGATTAAACCTACTAATAAACCCCTAATCTTGAACTAAAAAAATTGGCACGATTAGTGCAAATAATTTTGGAAAAGAAAGGAATAACGTATAAGGGTGTGTTTCCTACCTTCATACAACATGACTTTACTTCTTTCCCTTTCCAATTATCTTCCCTTCTCCCACATTAGACGAAAATCATTTTTTTATGTAATAAAGTGATCTGTTTGTGGGGCACAACAATGGCATCTATATCTTCTTTTTCATCCAAATGTACCTTTCATATGCATACGTTATTGCATTCGTCACCTTTTTTTCTTATATTATTGGTCCTTTGTTTCTTTCCCTCCTTAGCAATTACTACTATTATTCGATCTCTTTGAAATTTATTAGTAACTCATAAAGTGTTCTATACATATGCGTGGAGACTTTTATTTTTGGCTAGCTTTACATAATCAAAACATAATTTTACATCTAATTATTCATATCAATTGAAATTTATTTAAAATCATGTTTACATGAATAAAAAGGAAATGAGTCTGCACCAATTAGAATGATTATATCTCTTGAGTAAATAGATAAAGAAAATACTATATTGAATTATTTAATTAGATCTTTTATTTCTTAAAAATTATAGCCATACACCTTTTTCCTTTTTTTCCTCCATTTCTAGAACCCCTACTTATTCAATCTTTCTCTTTCAAGTTTCATCTAGATATATATAGTTGGTCAATAAAATATATATTTTTAAATATTTATATTCTTAGTGGATTGACACTTGGCATTCTTCTTAAAGAAAAATTATCTACGTTGTCCACAATGAATTAATAGAAAATAGGCTTATAGTTAGATACATGTCATCAAAGACCCAAGTTAGACTTATTCTCTTACCTAATACATTTACATGCTTTGTTCTTAATTAATCCTTTTAAAATTGACTTGAGTAAAACACTAATGCTTGAGATATTTAAAAATATAATTAAAATAAAAAGCACCCACGCATCATAGACTTGGTCGTTTTTAGATATCTATGCAAAACATATTATAAAATATCAACATGTACATAGATAAATCCATTCAAAAAATAAATGTATATAGATAAGTAAATGCTTTAGAACCTAATAACAAGGTCACATGGTCACATGGGTATGTTTGTTGAAGCAAATCGTAACAACTAGTCAAATATAGTACAGTGACTTGATTCCCAAGCACCTTCATTTCATTCTCTTAATAATAGTAATATTTTGGCTTAATTGCACTTTTGGTCTCCCTATTTTACATGTTTTGCAATTTTAGTCCCCCTATTTTAAAATCAAACATTCTAGCCCTCCTATTTTCATTTTTGTTGCAATTTTGGTCCCCCTATTTTAAAACCAAACATTCTAGCCCGCCTATTTTGATTTTTGTTGCACTTTTGGTCCCCCAATCAATTTTTTTCACCAAAAAACAATAAATAAATAAATAAATAATAACTTTGAATAAATAATATAATTTAAAAAAAACAAATAAATTAATAAATAAACTTTTTTTTATTTGTTGTATTAAAATTATTTATTTGTTTTTAAGTTATTGTTTATTTGTTTTAAAATTAATTATTTGTTTTAACTATAATATTAAATTGTTTTAAGATTTTTTTTGTTATAAAGTTATTATTTATTTGTTTTAAATTATAATTTTAAAACAAATAAAAAAAAATTAAATAAAAAATTTTATTTTTTTTTAAAAAAAAAAAGAAATAATAATAACTTTATTTACTAATTTTATTTGTTTTAATTTTTTTAAGAATTATATTTTTTATTCAAAGTTATTATTTATTTATTGTTTTTAAGTAAAAAAAATGGATTGGGGGACCAAAAGTGCAACAAAAATTAAAATAAGGGGGTTAGAATGTTTGGTTTTAAAATAGAGGGACCAAAATTGCAACAAAAATGAAAATAAGGGGGCTAGAATGTTTGATTTTGAAATAGGGGGACCAAAAGTGCAATTAAGCCTAATATTTTTCTCTCAAAAAATGAAATTTAATGTTTATGATTTCTTGTAAACAATTATAGAGTATAGAAGAAGAAAAGGAAAAAGTCAAAGCGGTAATGAAATGGATAGTTTCTTGATTTTAGTGGTTTTTAGTGGGAATGACCAATGTCACATATTGTCACTTACTAGTGACCACAAACAAGTAATAAAATTAAACATTCATATTAAATTGTTTTGTATTTAGAAATTTGATTAGTATTAAAATTGGTTTTGACTAAAGATATCGGTGGCATGAAAGGTACAGAAATGTTGTTTAAGCAGAAATGGATACGGCTGTCAAATATATTTAAGCACAATAAATGGCAAAAGCCCTAAAACAAATCTTGCTTAACAGTTACGTTCATGTTTAGCTAGTTTATTAGACTTTAGACACTCTTAAATGGAGTAGTTAAAATAATAATGGATTCTATCTATCTGACTATTATATATGGGACAAAATTTATTAGAAAAGAGAATCTATTTCTTGTGTATCTTATTGATTCATTGATGAAAATTATTCAGTACTAAATGGTGATGGAAATTTAACATTTATATCTATAATTTTTACTAGAGTTGAACTTTTAATTCAACCATTTAATATTTTTACTGGAAGAAATTCCAACACCATGTTGATCATATATATACAGCGAATATACTTCAATTCTTGTACTAATATTTGATATCTTAAAAAAACCATCTAAGTGCTTTTTTGCACTCTTGGACCCCCACTCCACATCATTTTCTGCAAAGATTAGAGGGAGAATTGGTCATAGAATAGCAAAAACTTAAATGCAGCTGAAAACTAAAATTAGAACAAAATACTAATATTAGTTTTTTTCTTTTTTGATAAGCAAAATATTGAAATATAAAGAGTACAAGGGGTATTCAACCCTTACAATTCAACAAAACAAAACATCATCTAATTACATTGTAAACAAGCTAACGGATTGCAACGCCAATCGGCAAAAGTCAAATACAAAATACTAGTACTAGTAATACCACCACACCACCGATACATATTAAGGCAAGCCCACAGAAACGGAAAGAAAACAAAGTACTAATAATTGATTTCAAACTTACACACCAAGCTTCCATTAATCACCAAAGACCAAGTCTTCTCTCTTTCTACTTTGACTAGTCAACACAACGTTATCTCACATAACATGTTTTTCATTAAGCTCAATTTTTTGCACATACTAATTTACTACTAGATTGAAATGTTGTTACAGCTTTGGAATACATTATAATTAGGTTAGTTAAACTAAAACAAAGATATTACAAGGCTATTGAACTAGATTGAAGTCGTCTCGAATCTATAATTAGTCAGCATAATGAACCAAATACAGTGAATACAAAAAGATATTACAACCCTGTTTATAGAACCGAATAGTAATACTTAGTAATAATAAAGGAACTATGTAACATAAATTACACAGAAAAATTAAAAAGAAAAAGGAAATTCTACATTCATTTCATTTCCATATTCATTCCCTTCCCTTTTTCCAAATTTACAATCATCATATTCTAACTACTACCCCAATATCCAATCCCAAACCCACGATAGGGGCAAAAAAAGGACAATCTCGTCATTTCAACTCTCACATTACTTTCCACGAAGATTCAAGAGTAGGAAAACAACTCGAGAAAGTTTCAAAATCTAAACCTGCAGAACCAAAACCAGAACCATTTTCATCTAATCCACCAATGGGCTGCCCAAAAGAAACTGGGCCCATCCCAGACATTTCCGGCCCATTAGAATTGGGACCCACCACAGTTTGTTGACGTTGATGATGGTCTAGTAAAAACGCTGACGTGTCAAGCGTCGGCAAACACCCTCCACTCCCCGCCGAAAACCTCCCTCCTCCGGTGACTCCCATCGCCCTATGCGCTTCCGGCTTCACCACAGACGCCGCCATTGAAACATTCGATCCAACGCCAAATCTCACACCAGTAACCTGCTGCACCATCTCTCTGAAATTCGCCGGGTCCGCCGTTATAAACGTCGTCTGAGACCGTTTCGAGGCACGCGACTTTCGTTTCGAGATCTTTCCAGCGGCGACACGCTGACGCTTAGGAGCGGAGTCGTCGGAGTTAGAAAGACTCGAGACGGTAGGTGTTACGGTGTTGGTAGTGGTGGTGGTTGTAGTAGTGGCGGAGTCTGTTTGGATTAGGTTTAGAAAAGGTGAGAGAGATTCCTCCGGTGAAGCGGAGAGTGATTTCTGAAGAGCTTTTGTGAGTATATCGTTGTCGCGAGATATGTAGTCAGATAGCCACGTGTCCGCCATGGAAGAGCGGAACATCCAGGGTTCAATGCTGGCTAAATTCTCTGAAGATGACATAGTAAGATGAAAATGAAGAAGTTGGTACTTGGTAGTATTCAAAACGGTGCGTTTTGAGAGTGAAGAAGTGTTATGATTTGTGAGAGAGAGAGGTGAAATGGGGAAAGAAGAAGGAAGGGGAAAGAAGGAGATAAATAGGACGGTGGAGGGTATTTTGGAGAAAGTGAAAAAAGGAAGAGAGAGAAAGAAACCGCGTTGTTCGGGAGACGAGAAGACACGCGTCAGATTATCCGTACGTTTGTGTGAGGTAAGCAGCTGATGTTGATGCTCAAATTGGCGGACTCTCTATCTCTAATCTTCAACTTCAACTTCAATTTCAATTTCAATTTAATCCAACTCAACCATAGTTTTCTCAAATCAAATCAAATTAATATAACGGCTTTGTTTGCTAATTCTTTTTTATTTTATATAGATATTTGTTTTATCAAGTAATTTAATGACTAAAATTTTGTTTCAATAAATAAATAAATATATTAAAATTCGACATTTATTCTCTTCACATAATATGTTGATGTTCTCGTCAATTACTACTGTACTAAATTATATACAAATATTTATTTTTTTACAAGCCATTTGAATAAATTATTCTGTTCCAATAAAAATGTACTAATATTATAGTGAGTTTTATAAAGCTGACTAAAGGTCTGTTTAGTACAAAATAGAGGATAACTTATAATTAATTTATAGCAAATGAGCTTATAATTGATAGCTTATATGTTAGCTGAGTTTATACCTATAAGCTATAAACTATAAGTTTATTTTCATACTTTGCTAAACAAACCCCAAGTATATATATTTAGCAGTAGCACTATAGTATTACATATAACTTATAAGGTGAGTGTGAGTGGATTGTACGTACAAGGGTATACGTATGATGTAGTAGTATTTTTGACGGTGGAAGCAAGCAAGGAAGGTTATGAAATGGATCACTCGTCTCACACACAGCAATAACGAACGTCCGTTTATGAATCTTGTTGTTCACTTCACAACGTAACTAGTGAGTGAAAAAGTGACTGAACATGCAATGCAACATGGTATGAATGAAAGAGATAGAAGGTGGTGAACTGAGGTGTGAGCTGGTATGGAATGGTACCGTACGTACGTACTGCGTGCAGAGTGCAGAGTAGTGTTGTTGACTGACTGTTGAGATTTTCTGTTTCAACTTTCACAGTCAAGCTCAAGCCGCGTTGTCTACCTTCACGCGTAAACTCGCTTCCCAATCCCTTCTTCTTTTTTTCCCTATTTACTGTTAGGAGATCATATTTTTGGAGCTGATCCCCATTTGCAATCTCCGTCAATTTTGAATTTGTGATTCAATTGGTTTCTGATTTATGCTATTCCGTTTTTACAAAACTATTGTCTTTTTAAATTTTAGTTTTTTAGTTTTGTCTAAAATTATTGTCTTTATCAAGAATCAATATAAAATTAATGTTAGTTTATCGTTTGTACTTTTATAAAATTAAAGTTAAAATATTAATTAAATATATTTTCTCTTTTTTAATAAAATAAAGGTAAAAAAAAGTTAATTAACTTATCAATATTTTTTATTTCTTAATCAACGTACATAAATCTAAAAAAACAATATAGTTTTGGGACATATATATATATATATATTTGACATCTTAACCTATTGATTAAAATTTTATGGAGTACTTTATTTTATTAAGATGAATAAATAATAGTATAAAAAATAATTAACAATGAATTGATTCAAATAGTAAAAAAATTTGTCTGTTCAATCATATGGTCAGATATTTGATTCTTAACTCATATGTATGCAGAAAATTCAGTTGGGAAGGGAGAACCCACTTTATAAGCCCACATATTTTCAACGGATATTAATCATCATTTATAATGATGAAAACTTCGTACCAATATCATACTAATCCAAAATAAAAATAAAAACAAGAGCATCAAAATTTAAACCTCAAATCCTCAATTATTCTATATAATGAACAATGTTATTACTAATTGAATAATACTTATGGAAATAACACACCTCTCCGTTCCTAAATAAGTACGTGTCGTTTGAATTACATATGCACTATTCATATAACATACATTGATTATATATTTTGATTAATATATAAAAATAAATATTAACATATATGATGTTGTTCAATTTATCTCGATAAATATTTTTAAAATATCAATTTTTAGAATTTTTTATAATTATATATATATATATATATATAATTAAAGATATTAATGATCAAATATATATTAACATACATGAACTGATCAATCAATTGTGACAGTTATTTAGAAACATATAGAGTATTTTGTATTGAACGGTCAACAATAACTATTGTACTCCCTCTGACCACAAATATAAGCAAATTTGACTTTTTTGGTACATTTGACTATTGATGTATCTGGCCCATATTTATAGCTAGATACATTAATAGTCAAATGTAATAAAAAAGTCAAATTTACTTATATTTATGGGCGGAGGAAATATGTATATAACAATTGTGTTTGCACAAAATTTGTCTAAAGAAAGTCAACAAAATTCAAAACACAAATAAATGTTTAACCAATATGATCGTGGAATTTTGAATGAGTTAATATATGTTACATACGTCTCAAAATAATTATCGTTTATGTATATCAATGTATAATTTTAATCATTACTATTTTTAGTTTTTTTTATGAAAAATTATAAAAATTTAATATTATGATGATATTCATTGAAATGAATAAAACAAAATTTTATATTATAATATTTGTCTATTTACAAAATATGGTCAAAATAAAAGTCAATAGTCAAACTGTGATAATTGTTTTAAATGGAAAAAAATATGTGCATTTTGAGGGTTGTTTTAAAATGTCTCTAACACAAGTTGGGATTTTATGGTTGAAAAAACGATTGAAGGTAAAATTTGCTTGAAAATTTTGCGATTGAAAGTAAAAGATTTTAAATTTAAAAGACAGAGAAGAAAACAAAAAAAAGGAACCGATATAAACAAGGCAATAATAAGTTTGTAAAAATAAATAAATAAATAAACACGAAATTAAGATATGAAAAATGTTAATAAAAGAAATTTGGTATTAGAATTTGTAAATTTTATATTTTAAACCCTTAATATATGTCTTTAGGATACACGTTAAAATAATCCAATAAATATTACTGCACTTTTGTGAAGCACTCTTTCTGGAGCCACGTATAATCTTATGATTTCTATCTTATTGTTTGGACATTACCATCCTTGTCATCTATAGATATGATAAGATGTATTTAGCATATTCCTCTATCATCAGTTCATTTCTAGCTAGCTGATAATGAAATGCTATAAACTTATTTTCGTAAAAAAAAAAATCATTCTAGCTAGCTAGCTGTTTTAACATTGATATATAGGCATTGGCTTGACTTATTGATGTATGTCTTATTTTTTGGGTAAAAACGTATTGATGTATGTCTTAACTCTTAATTACCACATATTAGAGAAGGTTTACGTACTTAATTGAATCTAAATGATTCAGTTTGGAATTATTCAACAAGAAAGGGTTGGTTAATTTCTTAATTGGGTTAAGTCAATACTAACAAGTAGGTTTTTTTAGGCGTCTGCTTTGCCTAGGATGGCGGGGCGGGTAGCAATCTATTGTCATTTTAGGCGTCTTCTTGTATTATGTCTTTACACGTCTCTTTAGATCACTTGATTTTGTTGGACATTACTTTGTAATCTTCATTCTATTGCTAGAAGTTGCACACTTTGTGCTTCTCTAGTGTTATAATATATATACATCATTATTGGTCGTTTCAAAAAAAACTTGTTGGTTTTTTTTTACTATATATGGTATTTTCTTTTAATAAAAAGGTGTGTCAACCTTTTCAGCATAGTACTTTTAGTTTGGTTGATATGTAAGTGTTGAATTGTAATCTGAGAAATTTACAATATATTATTCATATAAATATTAAGACACATATAGTCATCAGACACATATAAATTGATTATCATACCACATTATTCACTCCATCATTCACTTCATCTCTGTCAAATTTAGTTTCGTCCACATATAAACCCGATAGATATGGTGTGTATAAGGTTCCATCATACCAAAAAGTCTTCATCTCTGGGCAGTCTTCAATGATTATCATACTGCATTGTGGCATCTCAACATAGCAAGGGAAAGAGCTTCGACTGAAACATTTCAGGCTAGGAAGCTTCTCTAAGGTAATATAAAACAAATTTGGGAATTTAACCTTATTAGCATTCTGTTGTACACATGAATTATTTCCAATGATCTCTTTCATCTTCTCACATTCACTCACATACAGATCCTCTAAATTTGGAAGGCTTGTGACCATGGAAACATCCGGAAACACTTGTTCCAAATTATTGCACTGCATTATTTTTATTCTGTATAGATGCTTAAATCCTAAATATTGTCCATGTTTTTTCCAAATATGCTTCAGTTTTGGAAGAGAAAATAGGCTTAAGACACCTAGTTCACACAACAACATGCTATCATTTGTTTCAAATATCTCTTCTATGCACTCACATCTTTTCACTGTGAGTTTCTTCAAATGTGAGAATAAGTGCATCATGTTGGATGGGATGCAATTCAGTAGCTTGTGACACTTTACAATGTGAAGTTTTGTTACTCTTTTGATGTAGCCAATAAGCTCTTCATCTATATCTCTAAATGTCTCTAATTTTTGCAATGCCACCTACACAACACACAACAAACAAACAAACAAACAAACAAACAAACAAATTGAATAACTGAATTAATTATATTCGAGCTAGGAGACCTCGTGTATGTGTGTACGTACCGTGTATTTCTCTGAATTATGACAATAATATAATGTCAAATTAAGATCTCCAAGTGTGCGTATATACATCCAATCCCATTCTAGTATATGAAGGTTAGGCGCATTTACAATAACATTTCCATAGGGAAAGATTCTCATATTTGGGCACACTTCAGTTGACAAGAGACTGATATCGTAGTTGTACACCCCGGAACAAAAACACTTCAGCTTTGGTACTTCAAGAAAAATCAATTCCTTTAATTCTCGAAATGAAATCTGAATCTTATTATCTTCATTATTGAGTTCCGCTTCCTCTTCAACGGTGCATAAAGGGATATCATAGTCATAATCTCCTGAACAAACACATTCAAGATTAGGAAGATAATTAAGTCTCAATTCCTGCAACTTAGGAAATAAAGTCTTGACTTTGTTGCCTCCTTCAATATATATTTCCTCTCCCTTTGTTATTATCTCCTCCATCATTTCACAGTCACGAACCCTTAGTTTTTTAAGTTGCACAAGGCTTTTGGCCATGGAATGAGAGAGCAAACTCTTCAAACTGTGGCAACTTGAAACATCAATATCTTTTAAATTTTGAAAGCTTACAACCTTGGTAATACTGTGTTTCCATATGTGACTCAATTTTAACAAATTATACAATGTCATCTTCTCCAGTTGATAATGTGTGGTGTCATCGCCTTCTTCCATATTTTCTTCTCCTGATCCAAACACCTCAACTAGTGACTGACAATTAGTCAAATTGAGTTCTCTCAGATGTTGAAGCATATGTATCTCATTGTCCGGTATAAGCATCAACAATTTATCAAATTTATGGATATGTATTTCAGAGTTTCTGATGAAGTATCTTTCAATATGTTGTTTGGTCCAGTTCAATTTCTTGAGTCCTTGTGATGCCATCTATAAAACATTTCATCAACATATATTCAAGAAATATCACATTAATTTTATTCTATAATTAATTATTTAATTGACTATCTAGATTGCTACAATTAATTATTGATTATAAAAACATATATATATATATATATAATAAATCATCATGAAGGTAATAATTTATCTATGAACACTTTAGACTTTGAGAGATAAGACTTACGAATGTTTTACATCCTTGTATAACGACATTGATGTCTTTCTTTTGTGCACAATGGTAGTCGAGAGAACTAATCTCTATGGCGAGATCTTCAAGCTCAGGTGTATTAGAAAATCCTCTTGAAAAGAATTCTATATTGGGACAAACTCTAATTTCCACTTTTTTAAGTGATGGAAAATCAAGATCAGAGTCACCTTTAAAGAAGGCCTTAAGATTAGGTAGATCTATAAGAAAAAGATGTTCCAATGTAGGCATGCTAATCTTATTTGCACTTCCTTCTATTTCTTCTTCATGAGATATTATTTCCTCCATGTTGTCACAATCTCTTACTTCTAGCTTCTGAAGCTGCTTAAGACCACTCAGGGATGAACGAGAGAACAAGATCCTAATTTTGTTGCATGCTTCTATAAACAAAGAAGTCAAGTTTGGAAAGAAGGACTCATCTATGAGTAAGTGGTGTCTTATGCTTATGTTATCTCCAACAGATTCATCCTACAAAGTTAAGAAAAGTCATTTTGCAATTACAATACTACTCATTTCATTATTCACTTATTTATGCATATATGTAAGCAAAGAAATAAAATGTTTAGAGTCCAACAATGGTCGAGAGATTGCTGAAAGTATCTTTATATATGAACCAATTTAAAAATTCTAAGATTAAATAACAATGAATAACTTCCTTGAACTATATGTATATAAATCAATTTCAAGACGAAAAAAAAGGCTATCAAATATATTTAGCGGCAAATTATTTGGATACCCACCATGTATGGCTGTTTATCCCAAGATTCATATGTTTCAAAATAGCAAAACTTCAAAACATTTGGTAAATCTATCAATTTGAGAGATTCTAGTAGAGCTAAAGAGTTTATCACATCTTCTCTCTTTCCTCTTCTAGCTATTATGGTCTTTGACTTGTCACACTTTTCAATTTTGATGGTTTTCATGTGTGATAGAATGGTGAAGTTGCATTCTTCATCAGCAAAAAATAATGCATCCAACAAATCACATTTTACTATGCATAGATCTTCTAGAGTTGGCATGTAACTTTTTCCTTTCTTGTTTTTCATTTCAAAAACAAAAGGTATATGATCATGAATTTCTCGTGTTATTGATTCTTCCTGCAAACACAGAAAATGATATAGAATAAAATACTTCTAAATTTTTGTGTGGATAATGTTTTATTAGTATTATCTAAACATGTTACATACCTTAGTATTTCTCTTACTTGTGTTTCCTTGATGAATAAATTTGGGTATACATGGAACACATCCAATAGAAGACCTTGAGTTGTTTCTTTTGGAACTTTGAAAACCAACATCTTTTGTGTTTGTAGAATTCATGATATTGAGTTTGTCTTGCTTTGCATAATTACGGATTGGTATGAAATATATCTCCAACATAGGACAGTCATCAACTTCAAATTTCATCAAGGATGGACATTCTAACAAAAGTGAATCAGAACAAATACTCACAAGCTTTGGAAGCCTCGAAAGTGATAAATGATGAAGTTTATTGAAACTAATATTTTCATCATCTTCATCTTTGCTCCAAACCACTATATTTTCAATCAATGCACAAGACTTAACTTCAAGTTTCTCAAGATTTATGATTGCTTTTAAAATGACAGAAGTAAATACATGTTTTAAAGAGTCACAATTCGAGATCGTTAGTAGTCTCAAATTTTGAAAACCTTTGACACAGTGTGGAACAATATCCCACACATATGATAGATTATTGAGCTGTGATATCTCAATATTTGTTAGTTGAGGAAACAACAAATCTTGTTCTTGCCGACTAGATTTCAAATATCCTTCCAAGTCAAACACCACCTCTAAGGAACTGCAATCTTTTAACAATATTGTTTCCAATTTTGGAAATTGCTTCATCCAATTAGATGAAAATAACTTTGCACTTGATAATTTCTCAACATCTTTAGTGGCATCACTCACGTCCTGAAAATGTGTAACAATATAATTGATATTAATTAGTCAATTGAATAAAATAATTCATGGATCGAATATGTAATCACAAAACACATTATTTGATTAACTTACTTGATTGAGCTCATTCAAATCCATAGCATTGTTTAATCCAATAAAACTTCGGAGACCTATTAATTCCAATTTCACCAAATTTGGGAAATCAATCATCATTCCTTTGACTTCATCTTGATCAGGTGTATAGTATATCTCTTTCAAATTCAAAAGTTGTTTCAAAGACAATGAATGCATTTGTTGAAAGCCATTGCAATGAACAGTGTCATCTATCAGATACTCCAAATGAGGACATGAATCAACCCTTAAATCTTTTAAGTATGGAAAATCATGAAACAGTTGACTCGCAACATTTTTCAAGTTTTTCACCTTTCTTATTGCGAGAATTTCACATTTCTTTATCAATTGTGAGATCATCAACATGCTCTTTATAGATTGGTAATATCTAGTCCCAATTTGCAATAAATTTGACTCCAGATACTCAGAGCGCTGCAAACTACAATAAGGATCCACATAAATCCAAAACTTGTGGATGATGTTGAAGTTCAAATCCTTGACTAAACTTTCAGTGCCGCTGACTTTCATCTCAACAACCTTTAGTTGATGAGATATCCTTTTCAACTCATTGATCGCAGCATCATTTTTTTTCCAAGGAAAATTGTCCACCCTAAAATAAAGTTCTTCCAATCGAGTCAATCTTATAAAGACATTAGCAGAAATGACATTAAGATAATTGCAATTTGTCAAATCCAATAATCTTAGAATGTTTAGGTTTCCCATTTCAATTGGAAGTTCTTTAACATTAGAGTGTGCAAAACTCAAGACTTCTAAGTGTATAAGTTCTTTACCAATTACAGATATGTCTCCAACATCGCAATGTTCTAATTGCAACGTGTGGACATTGACTGAGGCTTGTGATAGAGATGGCATTTTTGGAATGCACAAATTTTGCATGGATAAAACTTTAAGTACACTCATACCTTGGAAGAAAAGTTCGGGCCAAAAGATTGGTTCCTTGCTTTTTGACCTTAGTTGTAAAAGTTTAAGTGTTGGACACTCTAAACCATATTCTAACTCAATTGTATCATCCAAGATAAGTGATAATGCATTGATGTCACTCAATTCCTCTTCTTTTAGGCTCTTAATGTTGTATTGCACCATATATTTATCTTTTGCATTTTTAGATGCTATTGATAAAACAACATTACGCACAATATCATGCAACTTCACACACCCTGGAACATTGCCATCCAACAACAAGAACTTTCTCTTTAAATCGTCCACCAATGTATGTACTCGATTTCTTGCTTTCCATGATACACTGATGTCTTTAAACAATCCCATGCCAGTTGCATGATTCAATAAACTTTCAATGGGAATGTCAAAATCTTCCGGAAATAATCCACAAAGCATAAGAAAGTGCGTGTGTTCTCCACTTCCTAAGAAATTCAAACTAAGCTCAATACTAGAGAAGACAAATTTTTCAACATCCAAGAAAGAAGATGAAGATTGATAATTTCTTAGTTGTCTAAGTGCGTCTTCCCATGCAGACTTCCTTTTATTGTTTAGTGCTCGTCCAACGGTCACAACTGCAAGGGGTAGGCCACCACATTCTCTTGCAACATCTCTTGCCATTGGATTTATATCTGGTTTGTCTGCAATTTCTCCTGCCATCTCTCGGAATAGAAACCAAGCTTCATCCTTATCCAACACCGAGACTGGAAAATTCACTTTACATCCCAAATTTTGGCATACATTTTCTTCCCGTGATGTGAACAATATTTTACAATGTTTGTGGTGTTCTAGATTAGGAAGTCCAATACACTCAAAATTAAGAATGTCCCAAACATCATCTAGCACAATTAGGACCCTTTTATCACCTTTACTTAATCTCTCAAGTAATTGCATTGCTCTTCCTTGCAGGCTCACATTTTTCATTTCCATACCCAAAACCTCAGCAATTTGAATTTGGATCTTCTCATAATTGATATCTTGGGAGATGACCGCCATCGCAACTTCATCAAATAGCTTACTTTTTTCTACTACTTTGATGAGTTCTTTTACCAGTGTGGTTTTCCCCACTCCGCCCATCCCACAAATGCTAATCATTTTGACTTGATCATCCTTGAGTTTCTCGATGACCTGTGTTATAATTTTTTCCCTTGATATTAGGCTTTTAATATCTTTTGTGAAGGTAGATCCAAGTGTTAATGAAGCTTTGGGGTGGGATATATCTTTAAACTTGTTTTTTTCCTCCTTCAAATTTGTAATATGTTCTATGTTTTTGGTAGCTTGCTTTCCTAATGAGTAATTAAATGTTAAATTTGAACATTGTCCACCAAAACTTTTCTTGTTCTTGTTATCAGTTATCCATTTTTGCCATTCATTTTCAGTAGTTGTCACATCAGAGAGCCATTTTCGCACAATAGGTTCAATTTCATATCCCTTCCTTTCATCAATGTCTACTCTTGTTTGCAGTGCTTGTTTCATCATTTTCAAGTTCTCAAATTCTTCTTCCAAATTTGTTGTAATTTTTTGGTGTTGTGTCAAATATTTAAAATGCTTAATGGTTGAATCCACGACCAATTCTCCTAACTTTGTTACAGCTTCTTTTCCCAATTCAGTAAGACAATCCATTTTCTTTTACGTGAAATAAATGTGTCTCTAAAGAAAAAAAGTTTATTAGACACCTTACAAAATACATATAGGTATGACAAATGATTACATATGTAATGACACTTCATTTTTTAAGTTTATATATAGAATGAGATCAAAACTTTGTTGAGTTTATCATATGTCGTCTTAAACATTTCAGAGATCATGTTCCAATTTTAAAGGGTTAAATAAATTTTTAGTTCCTTTAAAATTAATAAATTTTAATTCTTACAAAAAAATATTTTATCTTTGTTAAACGTTTTTTTTTTTACAAACGGAAACTCATCTCATTTCATTATATAGTAAAGTGGTAATACAAGATAGTATCAAATCGAAAATATTTGATCCTTGTTAAATTTTGTTTTAGTCCCCGATATTAGTTTAATTATTAATTTACCGACATAAACACATGTGGAACTGCCATTTTGACCATTTGGACTGCCAGTGTGGCTTCCACATCAGATCCATTTATTTCTATTTAGTTTAATGACATAAATATTTTTATTATTTTCCCACTCATCTTTGTCTACATCTTCCTGTTAAAGAGATGGATGTACCTAATGTTTGGTTTTGAGTATCTGTGAAGCTGAGAGTACGTAAGGGCTTGTGTTTTATGGTAATCAAAGTTGAAAAATACAATAGGTAAATTGAGAGGAGTTGCCGTGTGATTAATGGGTTATTTTTAAAATAAACAACTTTGTAAGTAAAAAATAAATAAAACTTATATTTAAATTTTTAATTAGAAATGATGTTGCATGCCATGTTGCCAATTTAGATGGTTAAACCAATCCACATGACATTGTCAAGTGGCCTTGTGCTAATCAACTAACAATTGAACTTCAATCAAGCACTAAAACCAAAGCTCAAAATTTAACGAAGATAAGAATATCGCATTTTTTATAGGGGGCTAAAATTAATATTTGTTAATTTATGGAAATTATAAACTTATTACTCATTTTAAAAATTAACATATGTAGGGATTTGTTATTTGTACCTTCAAAATTTTAGACGCCAAAATTAGTATATGTATAATATTGACTTTAATAATTGGTATATACAAAAATTTGATAATTGTTTTGATTTTTTACACAATACACCAATGAAGAGGAGTATGTTACTAGTATTTCTCAAAGTTGAATCTTTAAACACTTTGAACCCTTAAAATTTTAGAAAAAAAAAAATAGATTTGATTAAAATTTGGGCCCTAAACATTTTTGTTTAATATTTTTTAGAGAATGTGAGCCCTAGTTTGTATTTATATTCGTTCTATTTTTCTATTTATCATTCATTTCTTAATATAAATAGGGGATTACTAACTTCCTCACATGTGAGAGAAAATTAGCAAGTTTTCTCCCACATGTTTTATTCGCGCACCTCCCGCATATATAGGGGGTGCACGAGCAATAACGGTGGGTGGAGGCGCGCGAGAAATTTCTATATATATAAGGCACGAATAAAACACATGGTAGGAGGCTTGGTAAAACTAGTTTTGTTGTGTTACTACTTTTATTTTTTTTGATAATTGATATACTTACCTTTACACTTTATTTGGTTAGAAGGAAAGAAAGTAGGAAGAAAAAAAAACACGGAATTTGAAAGATGTATTTAGATTATAAAATAAAATAGTCCAAATATATGCATTAATTTCCGTGTTTTCCTTCCTACTTTCTTTTCTTCTAATCGACTCTTAATGTATAGGTGATATTCATTATTCAAATATGGAATTCTCAGTATAAATAGATAGCATGCAAACGGACACCGACTTGCACGTGTGTTCAGCTTTTTTGAAAAAAGTACAGTAGTTGACGTCATAAAAAAATTATGTGATTGTGCCAAAAAAAAAATATTATGTGATTATATAAACAAAATTATTAATTATATGTAACTATAATTAAATTATAAATAAAATGTTATAGTTTAAATAAAAGGGAAAAAAATTGGAATCCACATTTTTTAAAGGTGAAATTAATTTGATAGGATATAAATAGTTAAAATTTAAAAGGGAAAAAATTATAAATTACCCCTTAAAGAATTAAGCTAATTTAAAATTACTACAAAATTTGGTCTTCCCTCGATATTAGATAGATCATCCCCAATCATCAATTGAGAGACAACAAATTTATATTTTCAATTATAGTATTTATTGCATGTTGGTTAAAAAATTAAATGCATTTATAAAAAACTATTAATACAATAAAAAATAACAGGAGCTAAAAATTTAGTAGCGACAAACTTAGTTTGGGTTAATGAATTGTTGTAAGCTAAAAAGTATTTTACTCATATTCATCTACTACCTTTGTCCTTAAATATAAGATCTCATGTCAATGCAGAATTTTGATCGCTAATATCTTTAATTATCTAATAGTAAAAATTATAAAAATTTGATATTTTAAAAATAATCATCAAAACAAATCAAACAAGATCTTATATATTAATATTTACATCTATTTATTATTAGAAAAATTATGTTAAAACATGATAGATGAATAGTACAATTTAATCAAACATAGTCTTATATTTAGAGACGGGGTAGTATTTTTAACTTCCAAAGTCATGGTTTGTCTTAATAATTTTAAATTAAAATTGTTTTACTACACATATATGGAACGTAAACATAAATATAATCAAGACAAGTAAAAATGTCACAATACTAGAAAAAAATACAAAAAGATTGGAAAATGGAAATACTTACTAGGCGTCGGTGAATAACAGTTGTTGATTGATAAGCGTCCTCAACAGCAACGTAATAAAATTTAGAGTGTAGCAGCAAACTGGTTGTGTTTGCAAGAAATTGGAGTTAAAATTGAGGTGAAGAATGCTGAATTGATATATAATGTTTCTAGGATTCCTCTACCAACAAAGAAGTAACTTATGTTCCACGAAAGAATTTAACTTTACCAAAAAAGAAGGAAAAATAAAAGAATTTGTTCTCTTTACATTTGAGAAGAAATAAATATTCTGAATACATTTTCATTAACACACAAGCATGCATTCTTCATGAGTACAAAAACTAAATAAAATTCTCAGAGTTTCAAGTTTTTATAAATAGCATCCTTATTACTGGTCATGAAAATACTTGAGGCATATCTTGAAATCAAGAAAAGCATATGCTATAACAAAACAATACAATTATTTTCCCTGAATATGAAAAAAAAAAAATGGAGAAAAAGAATGTCATTTGTATTATTAATAGAACACCAAGCTACTCCATCTTTTAGGGTAAAGGATCAAGTCCCAGACATAGGATTGAAAACGGTTATATCTTCCTTTTGTAGTGACTAAACCAGCTTACCTTTACCCGTTTCTTAATTACACCAACATATGGTGCTAAAGAACAATATTTGCAGATTCATAAACCATAGAAGGAAGGTTTAAGGTACGAGAGTCTATGCTTTATAATATTAATAACCAATATAGATATTAGATGATCGACAATTATGACGGTCATTCTGGGCATTGGCGTTAAACATGAACATTTAGAGCAAAAGTCTAGTTTTTTTCTCTTTTCGCAAGTGCAATTACACAGAAAATAGAACAAAGCAAAGGTAAAGATTGGCAAACCACTATTTCAAACCGAACAAGATCAAAAAAATTGACCAGCAAAGAAAAATAGCTCCACATTCCAAAATCTAAAGTACTACCAAATCTGACCATTAATTAGTGAGCTCCATAATGGCCGCAACAATGTCTCCATTGGCAGCTTTGAGGGCTTTAACGGCTCTTGATCTTGGCACACCAGCTTGAGTCACCACCAACTCAATATCCTTGGGATCTACACCAGTCTCGTCAACATCCTCCTCTTCCGGAGCAATTCCGGAGGATTCTGGCTTCGCTCCCACATTGCTCAAATTAGGAGCCTTAAACTGTTCTGCTGCTTGAGTTTGTAGCTGTGAGCTCAAGTCTTCAATCTTAGCTTCCCCAAAAATAATGTAGGTTTCGGAAGTTGGGCTCTTGAAAACATCTGGTTTGGAGATGACGAACAAGATCTGAACAAAATAGAAAGCCAAATTCATTTTGACAAAAACTAAACAGTGATACTACGAAAATAAAACTAGTAATAAATACATGTCAGTACTAACATTCTTGCTCTTCTTCACTGTCACGCGACTGACACCAGTAACAGGTTTCATTCCAAGTTTAAGCATTGCCTTGCGACTCTTCTTTTCACTTCTGGTCTGTTTGGACCTACCAGATACATCACCTTCAAGACCTGCGATAGAACAAAATTTCATAAAGATCATATCCATCATTGTAGCTTCAGTTCATATAAAAAACAATGGCAACATTAACAGTCATACAGAACAGTGATCCTGATATTTATGGTTATACTCAGAAACAGATTAATCTGGTCTGCAAGTTTCCAACAACCTATTAATGACACTAGTGTTACTCATCACAACCCTCAACTCAGCTCTAAATACAGAACAGTTGTGTCTCTCTAAAACAATATTTTACAAATTTGTAAACCATAATAATATAATATTCACTTTGTAAAGGAAGACCCAGATGTAAGAAAGAAATTAAAAAATACTAAACATTATTTGCAAGTACCCATTTGTTTGAAACTTAAAAATAAGTCACTTGTAGAACACACAAATCAAAACTAATCTAATTCACCATACATTCCCCTTTTACTTTGTACTAATTCTACCAAATTATTGGAAGAATGCTACTAATCCTTCACCAAATGCAAAATGGGTTAAATCCCAAGCACACAAACAATTAATCTTATGTGCAAGCTTACCTTCTGCATTGTCATCTTCCTCGTCATCGTCTTCATCTTCGTCCTCATCCTCCTCGTCATCGTCATCCTCAACTACAGGCTCATCATGCTGGAAAAAGATATCACTTAGAAGTTCAATACTAGTAAATACACTAAAAAACAGTATATTAAAAAACGCTGTAAAACCATTCTTCATTGACTTACACGAGTTTTCAAACAATACTCAGTAATCATAATACTAACAAATTCAGCTATAAAAACATCTGAATTATCGAGCAAGTAAATAGTCAATTACATTTTACTAAAATTTGTTCATTTTTTACTAACAATCGAGTTCTACTCGCTTTTTTTACTTGAAAATAAACTATTGCTATTACTAATACAAAATTGCAGTAACATTTAAATACCAATAAAAACATTCATTTTATCGCATATAAAATATTCAATCATGAAACAGTTATTCAAATCAAAAATCCCTAATATAAAACAAACATGTAAACTACATATAAAAATTACAAAAAAATAAAGTTAAATCTAAAACCCTAAATCATTTCAGACACACTCCTCTAAAATCCACAAACCAAAAATCGCAAAAGGATTAACATTAACAGATATATAAAATTAAATCCAAAAATATAACACACAATGAAACTGAATCAAATTACTACTAAATCAAACTATAATCCACCAAAAAAAGAGAATTAAAAATGAAAAAAAAAAGAGTAGAAAATGAAGAAGAAAAAGTGAACTACATGGATCTTTTGTTGTTCGAGATGAGCAGCGAGAAGCTCTTCTTGAGTTTGAGCAGTCATGGTGATTTTGTAAGAAGTTTGATTTTGGGGCGGAAATAGATCCAAACACAGCACAACCAACAACCAACAAACTCTAAACCCTAGAAATAAGAACTGTGTGATCGTTTTCTTTTATACCCTAATTTCGGGTTTGCCCGGTTGTGACCCGGTTCTTTATTGTGTAACCCGGTCCTGTTTTTTCAATGCGATTCTGACGGAAAAACCCTTTGTTCGGGTTAAAAAAAATTACCAACCCTGACCAAAAAAATAAATTTACCAACAATTTTTTCTAAACAGAAATATGGAAATTATAATTTGTGCCTCTTTTGCTAGTAATTTTAATTTTTATCGGTTAATTGAGCAATGATATTAAATTTCATGATTAAAATAATTATTTAAAGTAGTCCTTAATTTAGCAAACCTCCTAAAATTACACAAATGTCCTGCTTGTCATTTACACGACAATCTTTATGTTTGCAATTTACAATTTGTATGGGTATTTTTCTCACCGACCAAACTTCATTCCCCCCATTTTTAAAACATATTTTGCCTTTTACACTGCGAATATGGTTCGCACTATATCAAGCGAACGCGCGTCCTATATAAGCCAACAGCAACAGTTTCTTCCCCGTTTGAACTTGCTCAAGAAAACGTAATTTTCCTCCAAAACCCTCAAAAACTCAAAACCAACTCAAATCACTTAATTTTTTCGTGTTTAAGGTTCGCACTTTAGGATGCGAACGGTATATTGAATTATGATGTTGTTGTTTCTAATTATCTGGTTGTCTGATTTATTTTTGTTTGTGTTTGTCAGTTATTGTTTTGCATATCTGACTTTTGAACCAATTTAGTTGTACTGTATAGCAATGGATAGGGAATTGAACCTTGTTAGAGGGGATAGAGAATTAACCATTGCATCTTATAGTTGAGAAAAGGTTGCTAAGGCTCGGCCTAAGGCTCAACGTAGGCGTCAGCCTGAGCCTCTCGCTAAGCGTCGAGTTGAACTTGAGCAGCAACAGATGCCATTTGATGATGAGGATGAGGAAACGGACAACGAGGAGATGCACAAGGAGGAGAAGGGTTATTTGCCACATATATTGATATGCAGTTTGCCCTTTTTTTGGATCGTTTCTTGACACCTGAGATGTTAGGAGATCGTGCTCTATATATGTGGCTCGTTGCGCCTGACTGTATGAAATGGTATATGAGGATATCACATCCTTATTTGGAACCATTGCAAGAAGGAAATCCTCCTATGCTAGCTAAGTTGGATGCTAATATACTGGAGGTAGCAGAAACTGAGGGAGTTGGGCCAACTTGTTTGGTTGCAGGTATGGATGAGATCCGCCATATCACACGGGCACTTATGTCGAGCGGGGACATGACACCGGACACTCGTCCTCTCCATGCTCTGTAGAAGATCAAGAGGGCTACCTAGTGGGTCAATGTTTTTCAAATGAGGGGTAGACAAGGTTGATTCATTTTGTGCATGTTTGAAACAATATTTAGAACTTCTTATTTTGATATATGTAAAGATAATAATTTTTATTTTGAACTTTAATGTTTACCTTGTGGATAATTTATATTTTAAATTTTTTGTTTGAAACAATATTTGTGTGTTTGTGTGATTGGTAACATGCATAATTTTAGTGAAACCAACTATGTGTCTGTTTGTTTGGTTTATCATGAACTTGCAATTTCAGGTCTGTAAGCGTTCGTCATGCACAGTGCGAACATAAAAACAATTCGCCTTATACACCGCAAACGGTGTGAGATTCGCCGTATGCATGGCGAACGTTTAACTCATTCTCCTTACACATTGCGAACATATATGTGACAAAATTTGTGGATGACTATCTGCTTTAAATATGGAAATTTAGAATTAATAAGTTTAATCTTGTTATTGATACATTAGACATAAAAAATTGCAGCTAAAAAAGAAATAAATTAGACTGTACTATTTTATTGATATGATACATTACACTAGACATTAATTGGCAAGTTATCACACATGAAATCGAGATTTCACTACCCCTCTGAAAAAGCCAAAAGACATGGCGTTGAAAATCATTCCAAACTCTTGCAAGAGTTTTCCACAAAGGAGAGTCATAGGTATGGCAGAAAATTTGATGAAACTTATGTTGTTTTATTTTTTTAATCAAGTAGCCAACAACTAAAATTTTAGTTTTTTAAGGTAGATAAGAGAACTTACCATAGCTTGAATTTCAATCTTGGCATTATCTTGTAATATATCTATTAACTGAGTTAACTTTTAATATCATGATGAATGCGTTAGAATAGCGGCGACCCAACATGATTTTACTTAAACTACAATTTATAACTTCTAAAAATCTCGACGGACCACCCTAATTTTGACACATTCCTTGTGATATCAAACGCAATAATACCAAACATACACTTTTAGTACATTGATACAATAATTTATTTACATATTACATCTAAAATTATTCTACTTTTTGTGGCTTTCAAAAAAAAAATATTAGAACGATATCTAATAAATACACTATTGTATGAGAAATATTTATAATTCATCTTCATTGCTTTATTTCCCTTTGGAAAATAAATCCCCTAGGATAATTTTATGCTATGTTAGACTTATGGTTTTTCTTATAACCATTATTTGTTTACAAGTTACAACAAAGAAAAAAGAGGAAAATGGGAATTATCCAAAAAAGATGGAAGATGGGAGAAACATTAAATAAACTAATCAAGTTTATGAAAAAAAAATATTATAAAACTTACATGGAAATCAGTTTCATGAATAATTTCATGTATCCGTGCAACCTAGCAATTTAACAGGACTTCAAGTTTAATATAAAAATTGATGACTAATTACATCCATAAGCACACATTCAACGTTAGGGACGAAAAGAGATAATTTCTGGTTTGAAAAGAAAAAAAGAATAATAAAGTAACTAAACCATATATCTTTATGATGTGTACTCTATTTTGTAGTTAAATAATTAAGAAACTGCATTCTTTATGACAACCTATTCGTTTGGAAAATGAAATGTTTATGTCTTACACTAAACTAATGATATGTTCCTTTTCTCATCCATCACTCAGAACAAAGCTAGAGTGGTAAAAAACAAATCTAAGCAGGAGTTGCAACCAATGTAGTTTATGAACAACTGTGGCGCTTCATTCAGTTCAAGTAAATACAATCAGAATTCATCTCATCCCAAAAATAAACTACCACAAATCATTAGGATCAACTACCACCCCTTCATGTAAGCTAAGCCAAGTTCTGAAGGCGTTCACCGTCCAAAGTCGCACGGTCAGTTTCCAGACCATCCAATGTCGGCAGCCTTCTTGGATCCAGTTCCCCAGCCAGAGTTTCCATGTTCAGCATCAGTTGAACCAGCGCCCCAGCCACTTTTATCACCAGTGCTAGCTCCACCACCCCAACGACCAGTTCCACCCCAACCCCCAGGAAATGCTTCTCTTCCGGGGGAATTTTGAACCTTAGCCCCTGGAAAGTTGTTTAAACTATCATCCCTGTCTTTCGTAGCAGATGCCCATCTGCTTGCACTATCATGCCTATCATTGTTGGAGTTGTGTCCTCTACTGCTATTGTTATAAGAACCACGACCACGCCCTCGTCCACCACCACCATATGGACGAGGAACTCCACTAGGGTGTTCATCTCGATTCCCATTGTTTCTGTAATCAGGCCGTCCTGTAGAAATGAAGAAACAAGAGCAGAGTAAAATTTTGAATAATAAGAACCGGAGAAATGACAAGTGGAAGCAACTAGTTGGATGACAAGTAAACTGCAGACAATGAAAAAAGGTAAAAGTAGAACAAACAAAATTCACAGAAGACAAAATCAGTAATGGTGATAAACAGGGGAGGATTCGTGATAACTATCATATAGTTACATTCCTCCCTTATTATAGGAACCTTTACCATAAATCAGCGGTATTAGAAAAAGTTGTTAGAGTAAGGGTCTTGTTAACATGTACCCTAAGGGCATGTTAACTTTCTCCTTTTGGAAAAGGAGTAATAAATGAATCTAGAAAGTTGTAGAGGGTATTTAGGGACAAACAATGTGTAAAATGTCCTATAACTAGGGACAGAGGGGGTATAATATCAAAGCAGGTACAATACTAGCAGTCTGCAGATGATATCCAAACAAAAAAATTCAATTCACTTCACAGAGCAAAGCTGCTAGAGCTGAATTCAAATTTTTATGTACCTGTTCTGGAACCAGGAGTAGAAGATCGATCCCTATCATAAGAGTGACCTCTCCAGCCACCCTCATTGTTCGAACCACCCCAGCCACTACCCACAGATGTCCCTGACGAGCCACCAGTTGCAGGGCTTCGCATTGGTACCATTGCAGCTACAGATCTAATGGAAGGTGCTGAATCATTTTGTGGATCATCAATGTGCCTCTGAAAATATGCCACGAGCCGGTCAATATCTTCGAACATCTTTTTGCGGAACCTGAATCCTTTGGGGTAAAGACCAATGTACTCATGGTGTGGATTTGTACTTCTTATGTAAGTCAATATAAATGTGCCAGGATGTTCATGGGAGATGCCGAAACTATAAACTATGCGCATGGGATACTCGGCCTTTTCAATCCTCAAAAGTTCATCAACTTCGGTTTTCATACCCGTCCTAAACTTGCGATAATTTAACATTGTTTTTAAGTGAGTCACCAAAGGATCAACATATCGGTCCATAACCTATGCAACAATTAATAGGAAAGAGTAAATCATAGTTTCACAAGAAAGGTATCCAGAAATCCAGGGGAGTACCTTACCTCATCTAAATCCTCAAAAGTATCCTCTCCAATTTTTAGTGTCTTTCCAATTCGAAGTAAGCTTGTGATGTCCTTGAGTTCCTTCCCACCTTCAACGACATCCTTGTGGGCATATACTCCATCATGAATTTTAAGAGTCAAAGTAAGGTATGAAGGACCCCGGGAACTAGGACGGAAAATACTTTCACCAGGATCCTTGTCTGACAAGAACTGCATAAAGACAGGAGTAAAGTTAAGCATGCACATACTCAATCATGAAACAAATCCAATGACAAATTTATCCTTTTTCCTTGTAATTGGTAGATGCTGCTTAGAAGACAGTGTTTTAGAGATCAAATCCTAGTATATATTGTATAAATGTGTTTCCTAAATTTTGTTGTTTTTTATTATCTTCCATATTAATAATAGTTCGCACACCAAGGAACATACACCAACTTAAGGAACTAGAACCACAAATGATTTATTCAAGTCCATGGCATCTAATTACAAAGATTCAAGAGAAATTCATTATTTCAGTAAATATTGCAGCTTATTCATTAATACATGCAAAAAATAAGTGGGCATAATAGACGGAAGAGGAATGCTAGCAAATACCCTTTTTAACATAATATTATTGGGTAAAATTTATGTAGGTTCCTAACCAAATATGTATGAACTACAAAGTCTGACCAAATCAAAAGAGCACATCAAAATATGCATGACTACCATTCCTCATAAAAGAGCAAGTATTAAGGAACCAACATATTTCTAGAGAAATAATGGTAAATGCCCTGGGTGTTATATCCTCAAAAATTTCATATATCTTACATCCAAACCAATATTACTGAAATTACCAATCTGTTGTAAGTATCCAAAAAGTATTATGCTACAAACAAAGATGAACCAACACATTGAAGTCTAGTAGTCAAAAAAAAAATTTGTAACCAGGGATTCAATGCTATATTGCACGACAAATTGACATGCGTATATGCAAAATTAAGAAAAATTCACAACAGATAAGTATAAATTTATTAAAAATCAAACCTCCATTGCTTCATCTGCAGTTATGTTCTGAAAGCGTGGATGAACAATCATCCTTGGCTTGAAATGCTTCTTTGCACGCTCCTTTTCTTTCCGAGTTTTATCTTGCTCAACTGGTAAGGAGCTCTGGTCTTCATGGTAATAGAAATCAAGCTGATGGTTGTTCTGTAACCGATCACTTCTCATTTCACTATCTTTACTAACAAGGAAGACTTGATACCTGTTCTTTTGGATTGACTTGATTTTACAAGTGAGCATGTCATTTTCATGTAGCCTATCAGATAATTCAATTATATCTCTCCAGTCATCTGCATAATCTTCTTTCATAAGGATTCCGGTCATTCCCGATTCAAGTCCACATATTGCTTTCTGAGCTTGCACTCGGCGAACTGTAACCTGGACTATTTTACCTTCAGCAAGAGTCTCTTCAGTCTCACCTGATATCATATAGAATTCCTCATCCTGACTTGGTTCTTCATATGGCTTACGCCAATCTTGAAAACCTTGAATCAATTCTCTTTTTATATCATAGAAAGTTTCAATTTTGTCTTGACGCTTTTTTTGCTTGGCGTATTCTACAACGTCCAAGTTTTTCAAATAACTAGGTCGATCTCTCACATGTTCTATGGCCATCTCTAGTGCATCATCATCATCATTTGCATCACCTGTGCCATCTTCCTCATACACATCTTTGGCCAACTCCTGTGCAAGAATATACGATTCTGGATGAATTCGTGTATCATCCAGCAAATCGATAAATTGGCTGCTAGCAGCAGCCAATCCACTTCGCCGGACACGCAAGAAACCAACAGCATTGACAAACACCTTTTTACCAAGTTTATGTTCTGTCAAAAAGTCCTTCCGAGTATAAATTGCGCCAATTCTAACAAGCGATCTCTGCAAGGATGCAGCCTTCCGTGGACCAAGCCCCGAAATAAATTGTAACGGAGCAAATAACCATTCGTGGCTTATTGCTAAATTAATGTCTAAGCCAGCCTGATTAGTCACATCTACCATAACCTGCTCAACCATCCCAATTTTATCATCCGGGTTGAGGAAACTTTCCAAGGGGCTCAATTTCCATGATAATATTTCCTTTCTGGGCCCACATAATGTTGAAACCATTGCCAATGGGTTTTGGAGAAACCGACCAAGAGCAACAGCCCGTCTCACTATACCTGTCAAAGCAACAAAAAGGATAAATTATAGGATCCATTAAAGAACGACAGCATACACCACACCTAACACAATATTTACCTAGCTGCTGAGAAGGAAGTTGTTCAGAGGAAATGCGAGAATTTTCATAAAGACGGGGCAGAGATTCATCTCCATACACAACGCTGAGCCCATCCATATCATGTCCAACATCTCTAGGGTTTTCCTCGATCATCTTATAAATAACCTAATAGAAGAGCAGACCAAAATATTAGACCCACAACGTTGGTTGGTTTTCGGGGGGTGGGGGCAAAAACATTATCAAAACTCCGACTGGGGACATCATGACCAAGCCGTTTCCTACAGCTTAACGCTAACTATCACATGTTACCCAGCAAAAAGTAGACATGCACTAATTTTATTCATCAAATAAATTTATACCAACTCATATACTGACCAAAAAAGTAATTTTGAAATTCAACACAGAAGTATACCAAATTACTAAGTGAGAGATAGACCGGAGAGAACAGAATGGGAATAAGACTGACAACTGATTAAATATCATTTAGGTGATTGTAATTAGAACAGAAAGAAGAATTCCTAAAATTGTAGGTACCAGAATTGCATCAAAAATATTACCAAAATATAGATGTAAACATAGAAACCAAGATACAACCTCGTATATATCTTCTTTCAAACGAGTGCAAGACAAGTTAGCTGCTCCTAAAACAACAACATGCGGTTGGTGATCTGTCATAAACTTCAAAACACGTTCCTGGTCATTCTTCTTCCTTTGTTGGTCATTGGCATTCTGTGACCTTAAAGTAAGAGACCCAGTGTATAGCACATCTTGCACTTCTCCAGATGAATCTAACATAACAAAAGTTGTTTGTGGCTTTCCAGGGCCCCAAGAGCAGGCCATTACCCTAGGAGCAGCCTCATCTTCCGAGCTAAGATCATTTTCCTTCTGTTGATAAGGCCCCACAGAAACCTTATTCCACAAGGCCTTCCCATACTCCATAAGTACCCAATGCTTTGCTTTGCTTGCTAAGACGCCCCTTGCTTCTTTTTCCATTGATGGCAAAAGAAAACGAAAAAGTGCATCATGAAGTATCAGCTTCCTCTGTTCATTCCACAGTTGGGCAGATCTGCTAACACTATCACTAACATAATACTCATTGAATTGGTCTATTAACTTGTTAAGAGACTCTTCAGGAAGCTTAATAGTAACTTGAATGAGTTTGTCCTCCTCAGCCTTCTGTATAAGGAGCCATTGGGCATCCACAAATTTAGACAAAGGCTTCTCTCGCAGCCACTTCACCCCATAAAACTGATGGAACGAATCTATGGTTATATTTCCATCGGCAGTAGGGGACGTTGACACCACTGCATGGTCAATAAAGTGGCTACGGACATATTTCTTAACGCTAGGCTCACAACTTATCTCAACAGCTGCCTGCAACAAAATAACCGTTTTGTCAAACAAAGGAACATTTAAGTGATTATGAACAGTTAAAGATGCATACCATGTGCCTAGCACATTTAAGTACTTCTTCAGGGGTATCGTACATAGCGCATGTGAAGTTAGAAGCCACCTCTTCAGGTGTTTCCTTTGGATCTTCCAACTCTTGCTGTAGAAGAGGGCAGACAAGACAAAACCTTTAATTTATGGTCAGAACAAAGAAGCAGCTCTAAATTCAAGTTTAATTTAAAGTCAGAACAAAGAAGCAGCTCTGAATTCAAGCATACATACCAACTGAACTACAGATAGAGTTAATCCGAGTTGCTCAGAACTACACCCAAACCTGCTTGCAACCTCCCACAGACCAGCCTTACTGAAACTGCTATACATTGACTTCCGTTTTGGTCTTTTGTACTGTCCTTCATCAACACCAGCTTCACCTGGTGGGAAATGCAAGTTGAACTTGGAGTCAACATCATCTACCTCCCTCTCTGATTCTGCCTCTTTCAGTGATCTCATAACTGATTCAAACAATTGCTTATTCAAGTTTAGTCTTGTTTCATCATATACACGACGAGACTCTTCTTCAAACCGTCTATTGTAGTATAACTGGAGGGCATTCTTCCGCTTCTGAAGAAGCAACCACTTCCTGTCCAAGTCTTGTAGAGCCCAAAGTATCTAAACAATGCAGAAGGAATCAATTTGAAGAGTTGTTATCATGTTATCAGTATCACACAGTATATATTAACAAAAAGACACAAAAATAAAACATAACAGACCTTGTGCCATTTTAGAGTAGGTGTCTTGTTATTCTTATCCCAACTCTCATCACCAGCTTCTGGTCGCTCAAGGTCTTTCAATAAGCTTAAACACTCCTCCTTCCGGTACATGGCAATAAAAGGGATCTATAAAAGAAGAAGAAAACTGCATGTTAGGAAAATAAGGGTTACAGATGCAAAACTCAAGGATCAGATAATACTGACATCTAATTTTTGCACGTGGTGCAGTTCCAAAAATTTGACAATATCTTTCTGGTCAATTGGTAGCTCATCCTTGACAACTGGTTGCTCCTTATTTGGGGAGCTTGAATCTTTCTTCAAAATTTGGGAGCTTGAAACTTTCTTGAAAATCCAAGGGATTGCCCCCTCTTTAAGTTGATTAACTATCCACTGACTCTCTTCGTTTATACTACTATTATCCAGTGAAGGAGCACCAGTACTCTCCTCTGATATCTACAAGAAAAATAAAAGCTCATCTTACAACAATGCACCTTAATTAACTAGGAAATTTTTATCTTGTTTCACAGAAATCTCAGAAGACCTGCATTCTCTCTGGAATATCGAGCTCTCTAATCCGGTCATCGTTCTCTGTCATATATTTCTCAGAGAGAACAATAGGCTCAAATTCATCTACAAGTCTAGTCTCTTTATAAACATTCTTTTCTCGACTTCGATTGCGAGCATCAAGCAACTCATCGACATCACCAAATAATTCTTGAGCTTCTTGTAAAGCTGATGAAGAGGCTCCTGGTTTCTTTTTGAATCCCTGCTTCTTATAAACGTCTTCTTCCACGATGAAGTCGGCCATTTCATCTTCTTCTCCAATGTCAGCATCCTCCTCCTCTTCTCCTTGCTCCTCCTCTTCAGCAATGTCTTCAAGATGAGTTCCTGAAAAGCATGTTTGTTTTTTGGTGAATTTTGCAGCATACAATTTCAACAATGCATTTCAAAATAAATTTAATACAAATTTTGTTTAAGTAATTTCACATTAAAAATTATGCTACACAAGTCAAATCAAACTCAAGTAATTTTAACCAACTATCAATCAATGTCAATGAAAACCAAAAACACAAACTGCTACTAGGACATACCTTCATCATAGTCGAATAAAGTACGACTAAGCGTCTCCTCAGCAGTACGCCCAACTTTACCACTTCCAAGAAACTCCTCTTCGTCATATTGTCCAGAGTGCCCCTCCTCAGTATCCCTCTGGCCCTTTTTTAGTCGCTTGAACTTTTTACTATCCTGATAAAGGAGAGAAAAATATTTTCAATAAAATGTTCATTAAGCAAAGTATTAGCAAACATAAAGGTCAACATCAATAAAAAAACAAATATATATACAAAAGTTTAAATAAAAACCTTCCGACGATGAATATTGATATTATTGTCCTCCAGCAACTCATAATCATCTTCATCAAGGACATACTCCTCCCTAAAAATAGCAGGAACAAATTAGATTAAAAAATTAAAATGAAAATATTACCAGCATGCATTGTCTTACGATTTTAAACAAGGTGCATATGAAAATACATCCGACTTTCATCAATCACATGTCCATCTGCCCAAAGAGGGAAACAGAGAAAAAGAACAAGGGCAGATGCCAGATCATGTGCATTGCAATCAACATGCATCACACACTTTTAAAAATAGTAGGACAAAGAATATGATAATACAAAAAAACAGTTCAAAAAACTTAGATGTAAATGAGTTATCAATTACATGATGCAAGAGAGGTTACACATGCAGCTTATCTAGATTAATTTAAAAACTATCTACATATTCTCAAGCAATGTTCTTTGTTTTCTAACACATGTTATTTAACATCAACTATTAGCAGAAGAAGAAAGAACACATAAAGGATAAAGAATCAACTTTTTCTTCCTCTTTTTCTTCTTCTGACGTTCTTCGTCACTTTCAGCTCTTTCTTCTTCATCGTGCTCCTCTTCTTCCTCAATGTCATCAACTATAAATCCATCCTTTTCATATTCATCCTGCCCTTCTGAAGTGAGAAGGGAAAGAAAAAATAATATCAGCAAAATAAGATATCATCAAATAAACCCCATGTAGAGATAATTCCATGCACATGACTAGCTCCACAGTCCACACAATAAGACACCATCTGGAATAAAAATTCATATAACAGCAAAAACAAAAGGAAACATACTAAGCGCCAAAAATCAAAAGCAAAACAATGCAGACTCTTAACCAATAAACACATTGCAGTGCAATAAAAACAAAACAGTAAAACTCCACCATCATTTAAACCAACTAAAATATAACTCAAAAATAAGCATCATTATTTCCATATGGTACCAGACAGGAACCTGCAGACTTCTACCTCAGTTCATCTGAGTATTTCTCCAAGGTCGGATACAACTTGGAACTTTGATTGCAAGCAATACATTACATCTTATACCAAATAATATAAAACACAGATTTATACTTTTCCAGCCCAAACATAATCACAACTAAAAAGCTATCTACTATCGAACAGCAAGGGAATGGATTCTCTCCATTGGAATTCTCTCAATTTTCCTCAACAGCAGCATCTCAACTACCAAACATGAGAGAGAGAGAGAGAGAGAGAGAGAGAGATGCAATTATTAAAAGGAGATTGACTTTGATGGTTGAGATTTTGCAATTGAGAAAAATAGAGAGGCTTCCAATGCAGTTAATCAATTCCCTTTGTTTCTCACCTACCAAACTAGTCTCCCCACAATACAAGTAACTTATGTTTCACCTTTCATACCCAGATACAAAAATCCAACTTTGCCATACCAATGTCTACATATATTTTCAGTTTTCTTCGTACATAAACCATCAAAATTGCAAATTTGTTTTCAATCCAACAAAAACAACTTCGCAGAACTCACCAAAACCCATAATTCACACCAACACCAAACAATTCAAAACAATAAAACCCTAATTTGATCAACGAAACCCTAATACTCTAAAAAATCCCCAAACCACCGCCGCCACTAACACCAACAAAAACAAAAAAAAAACACGAAGAAAAAAAAAACTCAAACACCGTAAATCAAAAACCACATGAATTTTAACTGAATCAAAGTTCATACCTTCTTCTTCATCCTCATCATCGTCATCGATACCACCAGGACCTTCTTCCTCCAATTCAACGCCATCAGCAGGCTCTCTATCCTCCATATCGACCTCAACCTCATCTACAAACCGACAAAATTAGGGTTTCAATAACAAACCTAGAACCAATTCGAAACGGAAATTAGGGGAAAATGGAAATTCTAGGGTTCACCTTCGTCGTCAGATATTACGCCACGAGCCATAATCGGTGATCGAAACGGTGGAAGATTGGAAAAGTGAATGCGGCGTAAGAGAAATGAAACGATGCGGTTATGGAATGAATGGTTTGCGATGGAATGAGAAGAATGAATGAATGAATCGTAGCGAGAGAGTTTTTGAGTTTCTAATAAACAAGTGTGGAGAAATGTCAAGAAGATGGTGTTGTGTTATGTTGTGTGGTTGTTTAGATTCTATTTATATAAGGTGAAAGTAATTTGACTAAATTTGTCTGCGGCCCAATCGTTTTATTTTTGGGTTATATCTATGGCCCAATCTATCTCAACAAAAAATAATTCATCTGAATTTATTTATTTTTTAATCAAATAATAATACATGTATAATTTAAATTTTACATCTAAGGGGGTTATTGGATTGGGATTTTGAGGGATTTTAATGGATTTTAAAAGTCTTGTATTATTCAATCAAGATTTTTTTTTTTAAATTTTTTCAATGCCACAAATCCGTTGTTATTCAATTAAGATTTTTAATTAAGATTTTTTTATATTATAATTGTGTTAAGAATCTTGATCGTAAAATAAAAATATCTTTTAAAAAAAGTCTCTCAAAATCAGTATAATCCCACGAAGTCTTTTAAAATTTTTAAGATTTTTTTTGTCAAAATAATCTCTCGAAATCTCAATCCAATAACCCCCCTAACTTAATTTCTCGCATCAAGACTTATGGTGTGTTTGTCTTGACTATTTAGAATAGCTACCAACGATATTAATTTATGAATTTATGTTCAAATTTTGATTTTTTTTTAATATTTTTTGTTATCTCTACTATATATAAAGGGAATACTTTTGTTTTTGTGTAGCCTTTTTTTACAATTTCCAAAGCGCCCTTAACTTCTATTTTTGTAATTTCTATACATTTTAATTTTTATCAAACCATTAATAATTTTTAAAACATATTTTTTATCAAATCGTACCACACAGACGGGCACGGAATGTGCCCGTCTAGCCACTAGTTATGATAATGGTGCGAAGTTTTTAACGCCGTAAGCGATGACTAATCTCCATCGAAAAACTTGTTGGGCACTCAAGGTCAATTCTCCTCTCTCAATTGAATTTTCTGCATACATACGAGTTAAGAATCGAACTATTGACCGCATATTTTTTCATATTTCAATAAATTAACAATGTTAATCTAACTACTTAATTATTTAATAGAAACACTTAATATTAATTTCCTTCAATTTTCTAGTGAAGTTGTGGTGGAAAAGGATCGCCCAACATGACTTTCTTTAGGTTATGGTTCTTTGTAATAAACATGTTAGTTGTAATATTATTGAGATATAAGTGAAAGAATTAGTTAATTGTTCAAAAGTGTAAATGGTGATCGCTTGAATCTATGAATGAATAATGAGATGAGAAAATGACTAGTTAAAATTGGAAAATCAGCACAATTATTATAGATAGTTTCATTTGTTCACATATTTTCGTATAATGCATCATTAATTCCAAAAAGATAACTAAGATTTGAAATTTACAAATGACTTAATAACTCAAACAAATATTGGGATTTAATCAATTGGACTTCAATTTGACCCACTTAGTTGGTTGCTCATTGAAGGTATAGAATATTCAAACATGTTTCAACCTTAAGTAAAGATCAATTCGCATGGATGGGTGCGAGTGATGACTCATTCTTTGCTAAAATGGTATGCGGTTAATTGGCTCGTGATGGTAATCACGATGATCTTATTGTTTTTAAAACATTTATAGTGTTTGGTAAGTCACAAAATCGAAATATACTTTCTTTAGAAGTTTGTTCGTAACGATCTTATCATAAATCACTTTAGTGTGCAAAAAGGTTGTAAAACTTTTGCCTGTTCTCCGCTTTAATTGGTAGACATGGGCAACAATTCATATCGCAAAAGATGACAACGTGATGCATGAAATCTGATTGCTTTTTGAGGATTTATAGATGACAACCTTTATGTATATTTAAGACTTGCTTAAGTGGATAAGCAATAGCATTACACACATTGATTGGGCTAATAATAATGTTGTTTGATCTCTCTTATTTAATTTGATATAAGAAGACTCGAGTTGCCTTCCATTATAAACAATTTGACCTTCGTCATATGTTTTATGGTGTGAGAATGAAAGCTACTAAAGTAGGAGATGCATTAGAGATAATTAATTTGTTCCACCCTTATTGTAATATGACTTAGCCTTTTTTTATAGTAGAGAAGTAGAAAAGAGATAGCTTGAAACACGAAAACTAATACATGTATTTAGACTACTAAATACATACATTAATTTTTATGCTTCAATTTCGATCTTCCCCTATTTCTCTCAAATTAAACAAACCATTAATGTTGAAGAAATCTTCACGATCAAGATTAACAAATCTTAACACATCTATATAATTAATCATTGTGATAAATCAACTCACTATTTTACTCACTTTGAACTTTTAGTAGTCAAAAAATTTATCACTCTTCTTCTAAACCATTCTACCTTCTTACTATACAATATAACAAAAATCTACCACTATTTTTCTAAATCATTTTACCTTTTTTTTTTACTATTCTAAATCATTTTATCTTATTACTAAATACTCGGTTACCCATAAAATCAACCATTAGTTTTTCTTTTCCGGGTCTTTAGTCCTCCTTACTCCTTAGCATAAATATTTAATTTCCAATAAAAACATGATAAAGAAGAAAATGTGGTGACTATCAACTTAGCAAAAGAGTCAAACTCATCAAACCTTACCTCACCACCCCACCCCACAAATTCTTTCTTCCACATGACACCATACAATACACTGTCCTTTTTATTTAATTTTTTACACCTTAGTGCTATGCTAGTGGACACACTTTCACATTCACAATTAATAATCACAACAATAATAATAATCCCAAAAAAATTAAAAATTATATTTTTTCTTCTTCTTTTCTTCCATTTCAAAATTTTTCAAAATATATATAAAAAAAAACAATAACAAAAAAATTGAATAAAAGCACTGTCTCTTCCCTATAGAAAATGACACTTGTTGTTAATCTTGCAGCACGAGTTACTTCACCACTATCTCTTCCTTTCCTCTTCAAACCCTAAAATTCCTCAAAAAATTCAATCTCATTCCCAAAAATAAAAAATCACAAAAAAATCATTTTTTTTTTAGCAACACTTTCTCAGTGTGTTGCAAAATGGGTAAACCAAACACTCCTCAATCAAATGGAAACTGAAATTCTTCACTCACTTCTTCTTCTTCTTCTTCTTCAGCATTGTGAGAACTTCCAATGGGAAAAGCCGAAGAAGAACAACATCTGCCACGTGGCGTAACATCATCGGATCCACCGCAAAATGCGGAAACAGATTGTCGGTGCAGTTATTCACGGATTCGGAAACTATTTAGTTTCAGATGCATTCTCGTTTTCGTCTTCTCTCTTGCTTTGTTCATCTCTGCTTTGTTTTGGTTGCCTCCATTCGTAGATCAGAAGAATCTGAACGATGATTCCAAATATAAAGGTGAGTTTTTTTTTTGATTTTGAATCGGTTTCAATTTTTTAGTTATTTTTGGATTTGTTGGTGGCTGCATTGTTTTATGGATATAGATCTGTTTCTGATTTGGGTTTTTTGTGTAGATTGAGATTCTGTGTGGTTGTGATTTGTGGGTATCTGAGAAAAATAACAAATTTTGTGGTTAATTTAGTTTGTTGAAAAAAAATTTCCACTATTAATTTGAAATTTGTAATGGGGTTTAATAAGGGGAATTTTAAAAATAAAATAATATTTAATTGGGTATTTTAAGTAATTTGAGTAATAATGAGTTTTTTTGAACTATGATTAGTTTTGGTTATTAGCTAATTAAAGAGGTAAACTTGTTTGTCGGATCAAGTTTATTTATTTTTCCATTTTGGTAATTGCTTTTATTATTACACCTATTTTTAGTATGGTTTTGGCAATTTTGATTTTGCCTTTTGAAACTTGTTTTGGTGATTTCATAGTATTTTTTAAACATTATTTGCTTTATTTGGCGATTGTTTTTTGACAATGTTATTGTTCATATTCACAAACTTAGGGATTTAGATTTTTATTTTTATACTTTTAAGATGTTTGAAATCAGTTATGGTTATGAATTGTATACAAGGAAGAGATTCTTTATCATGATGGTGTCTATGAATAGAATAGTTTTCCTGTTTTAGAGTGTGGTGCAAAATTTATGGTTTCTGACATGAATCAGGTGACTAGTTTGTGTTTGTGAGAAGTATTGTTATTTGTGTTGTGTTATAGTCTATCCTAGCATTATGCTTTCTCTAGAAATCCGGGTTGGTTATCATTTATCATGCATTATTTACCGCAAAGAAGAGGAGTTTTGATAGAGGATTGGGTATGTGATGTTTGGCGGAGTATTTAAGTGTCTTGCTGTTGCTTCTTTCCCCCTTGATAGCTAGTTTTTAGGGGAGGCTTTCCCAAGTGATCAAAGATTTATCAATTGGTATCAGAGCTAGTTAGTAGGTCGGAAAGGGCTTACTGGAAAGGCCAAGTAAAGCGTCGTAGAGTGTAGCAGCCAAGATGTCGGTTCTTTGGGACAGTGCTATAATAGAGACTTGGGTATTTTATGGGGCATTCAAGTCCCACTCAGTACAGGATGCTTGGTGGAGTATTTGAGTGACTTGACTTGGTTCTTCCCCACGATAGTTAGCTTTTAAGGGAGACTTCCCTAAGTGCTTGAATACTTATCAGGGTTATGGTGCAGCGGTTGCAGTTATTGCCATGTGATTAGAAGGCTACATATTTTGAGCTGTACAGAGTAAGGTTGTTTACAAAAGATACACAATGATAATGGATCTGACCTTTCTTAGACCTCGTATGGCAAGAGCTTTGTAGCATTGTGTTGTCCTTTTTATCATATGTGTTGCTGTGATTGAGCTGGGAATGTGACATTAAACTTAAATCACACAATCTTAAAATTTTAAAGCTTTATGTTTGACGAGAGAATTTTCATCTTTATGCCGATTTCATTGCTGCTGCTGCTGCGACATTGTGATACCGTATGCTCAGCCTCAGACGCTAGCCCTCATTGTTATTCCATTAATTACAAACTTCTTACCTTGTTACATGTCTGTTGCACTTGACGCATTTTTTCAACATAGGGATTCAGCATGACCAACAAGTTGCAAATGGAAATTTGCAGGAAATTTGGTTATTCAGTTTCAATATTCGATGGAGCTGTCGGTAATTGGGATAACTATAGTTCAATATATATTTTCTTAATGATATGCATTTTGCATTATATCTCTTCATAACATTATACTTCAAATTTCATTATTAAATTCTATTCCTTTCCCTAGAAAAACAAAATTATAGTTAGTATCTCCTCACATGTTGTCTGCACCAAGTTTAAAACATCTTAATTATCATCATGCTTGTATGCTCCTATATGTCTCATTTTATGATAAATTTTGATCCATCGCAGCGTTAAAGTTCTATCACTTAGTTGTACATTGGCAGTTTGCCATGCCAATAAAAGAGTTTGACTATACCAACAAATGCCGACAAAATCAAACTCTCTTAATAATGAAAGTTTATAAAATCTATCTGCTTAATGATAATTTTATTAATTTTGCAGGTCATGATATTGTTGCAAGCTTTATTGTTAATAAGCCAGTCACTGTGCTAGAAGATAACAAATTGCAGCTTGAGACTGAAATTGTTGAGGAGATAGAAGCTCCTTCTATTAAAGTACATCTCTCTCTTAATAGTTTCCTTTCATGCCCTATCTTAATATTTGCACATTGATATCATTCTCATTATTTTTCTTAAAAAAATACCAGGTGACCATCTTGTCTCTAGACCCATTACCTCGGCCAAACATTACAAAAGTGGTATTTGCAGTTGATCCTGATGATGAAAACTCAGAAACGCCGTTGTCTGCCATTAGTTTGATAAGATCATTATTTACGTCCTTGGTAATACGCCAATTAGATCTCCAGCTCACTTCATCCTTGTTCGGAGATCCCTACTTTTTTGAAGTGCTGAAATTTAAAGGAGGAATTACTATAATTCCACAACAGAATGCATTTCCTCTGCAGAAAGTGCAAACAAAATTCAACTTTTCCTTGAATTTTCCCATTTATCAAATACAATCAAATTTCAATGAGCTGACAAGTCAGCTAAAATCGGGATTACATCTGTCATCCTACGAGGTTTGTCAAATCTTTTTTCCTGAACTCTTTAAGGAAAACTCTTTCTATAAAGCTTTTTTGTCTACCTTTTAACTAGTGTGCCACCGTGTATTATAGCACTTATTGTTATCGAGACTACTAGAAGATTTCTGATAACATAATCATGGGCTATTCCATGCTGATTTTGACTGCATTTACTGGTTTTGGTTGCAGAACTTGCGTGTCGTCTTATCAAATTCTGAAGGCTCAACAGTAGATGCTCCTACTACTGTTCAATCCTCTGTTCTATTTAGGGTTGGGATTCCTTCATCAAAACAGAGGCTAAAGCAATTGGCACAAACCATCATGGGACAGCATAATCTTGGCTTGAATAACACCGAATTTGGCAAGGTTAAGCATGTCAGACTTTCATCTATCTTGCAGCACTCCCTTAATGGCACTGATACTGCGAGATCACCTTCTCCTGCTCCCGCGCCTCATTCCTCGCACCACCATCATCATCATCACCATCACCACCACCACCACCATCATCACCATCACCATCACAATGCTCATCTAACTCCTGCAACATCTCCTATACCTGCACCTGCGCCTAAACCTGGGGAGGGTGCAACTCCACCTGAGGCTGGATCTCCTGCTACTACAAAAAGTGCACCTACTCCATACAAAAGTTCTCAAGCTCAGCCTCCTGATTGTCCATTCGAGCATAGAAAAAGGTCTAGGCGTAGTGCTGGGAGACATACTTATCCAACACCCGCTGCTGCCCCTAGTATTGACCATCATCATCCTGTTCTTATTTCATCACCAAAACCACAGGTTGCCCCCCCTACACATGCCTCTCATTCAGTACCTGCTTTCAGTCCTTTGCCAAATGTAGCTTTTGCTCATGCTGAGCCTCTGCCTAAGAGGGAACCGGCTGCAGAACAACCGTCCACGCAGCAGGTTCATGGGATATCAATGCCTTCATGTGAGTATTCTTAATGATATAACTATAGTTTTTCGTTCAATGCCAATCTGTTATTACTTGTTAGTGTTAAATTAGAGACAACTTATTTTACTATTATTTTGAACATGGATATTTTAAACCATTCATTATCTATTACTGATATTAAAATTGGTTGTGGTTACTCGGTTTATGAAAGGAATTATAAATAGTAAGACTAATGAATTTCGGCTTAGTGTAAAGTTGAAAAGGAACCTCACATTATTTATGGACCTGAAATATCCACACCTAAACAATTCTCTCATCTGCACAAACATACAGGTTGCTCTATCATTTTGTTTCTGTTTTTCTTTCTTATAGTATAATTTTTGTTTATTTCTTCGACTACAAATGACCTTGAACCAGACAAAAAATTAAAAAAGGGTTAGCAATACTCGAGTTACAAATTCAAGTTCCAATTACAGATTATAATACTTTTATTTTTGTTCTCATGTTTCAGTACATCTTTTGGTTTTCATGTTTTAGTACAATAGTACATCTTTCATGTAGTATTACAGAGTACATATTACAAATTCATGTAGTATTTCTTGTGAACTGATATCTGGTTTTTGCAGCTTCTGCAGGTTGTCTTGGTACTGTTAAATGGACATCTTTAATATTTCTTGTACTTGTGTTACATGTGTGACAAAGTGCTAAATTTGTACCATTTGGGAAGACAAACTAGATAACTATGAATGTGAGCTACGCAAAGTGTGAGCTTCACATATATGAGTGGATATAAGTTGTCATCATGCGTGTAAATAGTTGATTAAAAATATCCAAACGGTGTATGTATGCATTTTCAGGTCAAAGTCCATAAGTGGCAGGCCTTGGTTACATGCATTAGCATTACCTTTGTTTTGTGATGTAAGATGAAAAACAAAAAATTCAAAGAAAAAAAAATAGATGAAGAAAAGTAACAATCCTTATCAATAAATCTCTCTGTTGGATGAGGTTGACAAGGAAAAAAAATGTTCCACCAATGATGGCAATGGAAGTCACGGTTTTTGTTGTTGTAATGTTAATGCTTTTAGTTCACAACTTCACTTGTTTTTCTATATTCACGAGCTTAATAGCCAACTTGTAACTACTGCCAAAGAACATAGGAGTACTTTTCCTAATATACATTTTGAAGATCACTATTTTAGTATGTTGTGCATTATGGTTTAGAGAAATTGGTTCTTATAATTAACTATAAATATAATATTTCTTTCCATGAGCATAGTTTTAGTCGGTAGTAAAATTCTAATATGTAATAGTCGGAGTTTAAGCTTGGGTTTCTCCACTTCATCTCGGGTGAAATGAAATTCTAACCACTGAATTATTTGATAATAAAAAAAATAATATTTAAATTTGATTTATATATTGAAAATATTTATTCACTTTAGATTGTTTTTTAGAAAATTTTTGGGATTATTCATAATTTTGTTAACTTATGTGCATATATTACTATTTTTTTAAGAAATAATTTGGGATAATTCATTTATCTATTATTTAATTTTGTATTTATGATTTTTAGGGAGGTGTGTCATTCTCATCCATTACATTTTCATGTGAAGAGTGAAGTGAATTGCACATGATCTGTGCTTGTATTGTGAATAATAAAAAATCATAGAATATGTATTTATTTTATGCCTAATTTAGCAAAGATATGACACCAAGGCAAAAAATCTTGTCATGTGAATTAGCTCAGAGATTTCAGGACGATTGAAAGAATGAAATCACTTTTTAATGCGTAATGAGATGGGATGATGTCCCCTACTCCCCTTGCTCCGAAATCACGGATTTTTTTTTATTTTTAAAGTCTTTTTATTTTTATTTTTATTTTTATTTTTAGCGTCTCGTTAACGAGTGTTTACAAAGACACTCGAAAGCACTCTTTAAATATTTTATTTAAAAACAAAACTATTTAAAAATTAAACATCACAATTTGCAATCGTTGACATTTATTTAAAGAAATATGATGTTTTATTTAAAAATTCAAACATCACAATTTGCAATCGATTCAAACCAGTTTAATCACACCCCTACTCAAATATACCGGTATGAAGTTTTCCCTGATAACTAATATCGGCAACAGACTTTGTTGGTACGAAAATTTAAACAACAATGCAAAAATCCTACTAAGTTTTGTTTAGATTTAATAGCAGAGAGAGGAGAGTACGGTGCAAGCAAGGAGGAAAAAACATGCCTCAGAAATCAGAATGGAAACTATATATATATGGCATTAAAATAATTGATATCCTTTTCATTTAGATTGACATTATTACTATATTTTGTTTACTCATTATTACATAATTATTAAGATTGCGAAAATATTTACAGTGTCATAAAGACTTACTAAAATTAGAGATTGTAATTGATTGTAAGAAAAAATATAATCAACGCAATTTTAGCTCACGTTTAATTGATTTTTTTTGTCAAAAAAATTTTTGTATTAATTTTTAGTCTGTTTTATTTTATTTTTATTTCTAATATTTCTAAAAAAAGTATGAATTAAAATTTGTGACGGTTAACCTAGTTCGTTCGAACCTAACCTAATATGCCCATTTATTTACGCCACTAAGTTAGCCGTCAAAAAAATTGTGACGATAACCTACACAACACACATGTGATGGATAATTGAATTTTTTTAATTATTTGGTTGTAGTTGTGTATGAAAAAACACTTATTAAAAGAGGTCAATTTCTTAAATAAATAGTATCCGCCGTTGCAAATATACTTGGCTTAAAAAAAATAGTTTGTGACACAATATATAATCTAAATGAATATTTAGAAAAAAATAATGATATTGCACCAAAAAATATATAAATGATAAAAATAATTTTAAGGTTTTCATACAAAAATTTGAAGAAAAAATAAATAAATTAAGGACAAAAATAGAATTTTGTTTCTTTGATAACAATTAATCATCACAATCACAAAATCACTCTCTCCCTTGGAAATCAGAAAGCAACATATGAACAATTTGCTTCCATGGACGGTCCACATTAATTAATATTAATAAATAAATAAAATCTGAATATACGTATCAAAAAAGAAAATTCTGAACATATTTATATTTTTTTTGGTACAAAAAAAATCTGAATATTGCATCACTATTTCTGTTCATAGCCAGAAACGTCTCTGTTGTGTTTCTTGTCTTCATCACTCTCACTTTTTCTTCAAAATATCATAGAACAGTGAACACTAGTTCTTTCTCTATCACTTCTTTTTGAAGCAAAGGTGAGTTTATTCTCTCTTTTTTGGTGAGTTTCATCCACCCATTTTATTTGTTTTTTGTATTCTGTCTTTGAAATTAAGTTTACTTCAGTTTTTGTTAATGGGTATGTGCTGTTTGATTTAATATCCTAAAAAGACAATTTTTTTGTGTGTTTACTTCAATTTTAGTAATTGGGTATGTGAGTTTTTTTTTTTGACACATTGGGTATGTTAGCTTAAAATTTAGAACTTTGATGCTTTCTATATATTGTGGACTATTCTAATGTTGCATCATCATGATTGTTTTGATTTTGTTTTTAAATCATTGTTAATCATATATAAATGTTAGATCATTAAAAATGTTTGACTTTAATCATGATTACTTGTAAAGTTGTATGATTGTTGCTATTCTAGGAAGCGCGGACATTCTCGGATTAGGCGTGTCCAGTCGTGTACACCTGACACGACACTGACACTTACAATTATTTTCTTATCTTTTTATTGTGTCGATGTGTCGTGTCTGGTGTTTGGTGTCTGTGTCAATATCCGTGCTTCATAGTTGTGATTTGTTGTCAGTGTCTATAAATTAAACTTTTTGAAAAAAAAAGTATTTTTAAGCTAGAAACTGAGTTTTTTTTTTTGTGTCAAATTCGTTTTTGAAGCTATGGTGAATCTGGGATTGATTTCTGTAAACAAGTCCACGAATTCAGTGAGGATAAGCTTTCGGTTGCCGTACCATACTGAATGGGGTCAGAGTTTGCTGGTGTGTGGCTCTGTACCATTGCTTGGATCATGGAATGTGAAGAAGGGTGTGTTGCTCACTCCCTTTCATGAAGGGGCTGAGCTTGTTTGGAGTGGAAGCATCACAGTGCCAAAAGGGTTTGAATGCGAGTACTCCTATTATGTTGTGGATGATAAAAAAAATATTTTGAGATGGGAGATGGGGAAGAAGCACGAACTGAGGCTACCCGAAGGTGTTCAGAGTGGTCTGGAGATTGAGTTCCGTGATCTTTGGCAGGTTGCTTCTGTTCACTCTTTCCACATTTTTTTACGTCTCTTTCAAGTTTCAAGTAGTTATTTATAAGGTTGTTTCTGCTGCTTCTGTGAAATAACTCGTAGTAGATCTTTTTCAGTCAATTGCATAATCATAAAAAATATGGTGTTTGAATCATATCGAGAAAATTGTACAAATTATGAGAAATTCAATTGCAAGTAAGATAGAGGACTCAAAAGAATAGCAGTGTGATACTGAAAATGAGTTTTAGTTAGGATAAAAGAGTTTTTTTTTCCTTTTAAAATATATTCTCAAGATATTTTCTTGTTTTATCGTCAAGTTCAGGCTGGTTCAGATGCTCTCCCTTTCAGAAGTGCTTTCAGAGATGTCATTTTTCGGCAAAGCTGGGATTCGAGCATCATCACAACTACAGGAGTCAACCGCATTAATCTTGAACCAGAAGGTAACATTTTGCAAATTATATGTTTAGCCTATTGTTTGGGGCTTATATAAAAAGTGTAGTGTGTCAGTTATTCTTTTGCTGATAGCTCATGCATTTTGACTTTTGATGACCAGCGGAATCCATTCTCGTCCAATTCAAAGTTTTCTGCCCAAATATTGAGAAAGACACATCAGTGAGGCCTTTTTATCCATATATCATTTATGACTAATGTTGTTTGTCTGCATGGATTGTGAATTACTGGTTTCATATGTGCTTTTGCAGATATATGTGATAGGTAGCAATACAAAGTTGGGGCAGTGGAAAGTTGAAAATGGACTTAAACTCAGCTATGTTGGTGAATTTGTTTGGCTAGCTGAATCTGTGATACAAAGGAGTGATTTTCCAATAAGATATCCATTTTGAACATTTCATCTCTAGTTATATATGAAAATGTGGGGTTATTATTTGCATATGTTGCTACCTTTACTCTGATCACACTTTACATTCTTCCTTAACTGTTATTTCCACATATAGATATTGTAAATATGGCAGGTCCGGGAATGCTTCTATAGAAGATGGTCCACATCGAGAAATCTCTATTAGCGCCTCAAGAACAGAGGCAAAATATATTTATCTTTCAGATGGCATGATACGTGTAAGTTGCTTAATTTACACTACGGGTAGTTGAGATTGTTGTTTTCTAGAATTTTATTTTGCGATTCTAAATGTTGGTAGTTTGCTTTGCTTTTCTAGGAAACTCCCTGGCGTGGTGCTGGCGTAGCAATTCCTATGTTCTCTATTAGGTCGGAATCTGATCTAGGAGTTGGAGAGTTTCTTGACCTTAAATTACTAGTTGACTGGGCTGTTGCATCTGGTTTCCATTTAGTTCAACTTTTACCAATCAATGATACATCGGTGCATCAGACGTGGTGGGATTCTTATCCATACAGGTATAGCAGCACAGTCAATATCATAGTAGATATTAGATAAGCTTGTTTGTACCTTTTATACTCCCTCCGTCCCAAAATATAAGAGAAAAAAGTCCATTTTTTTGTCCCAAAATATAAGACAAAAAACACAAACATTTATCTTTCTAAGAAAAGTTTACTCTCTCCTATTTTTTCCATAACCAATAACCAATAAAAATTATTTTTACATGTTTCCAAGCAACTTTGTTCACGGAAAATACAAAAAAACATACATTCAATCATTATGTTTTACTTTTTCTTAATAAGTGTGATTTTTATTTTTTCCCTTATAATATGGGACAGAGGGAGTATATCATGATTTTTATTCTGCAATAACTGATGTTATTGGTAACTGATAGAACATAAATGATGGGGGCTAGCTCCTTAATTCAGAGGTAGCCCACTGTAATGAAGTTAAATAACAAAAAAAGGCAGAAAGCAAGCAATTGAAATTTCTGAAATTTGCTCGAAGTTGCTAAAAGGGTCTTCTTTGATCTTTAATAACCACCGAAGCAGTAAGGGAAACCTTCCCTTAAAAACAATCTGTTAAAGGGAAAGAACTAACCCACTTAAGCACTCCACTGAGACGAGCATTCCATACTATTCAATGTGGAACTAAGGACCCCATGATACCTAAGTTCCTATCAACCTAATTTTATTTGGATAACATACAAACAACATGCAGCATATCACCATACTTCTCTGATGTTAATATTATCACACTTCTGTTGGAAAAACCTTTTCTTGTGTTTAATTGTTGTTTCAAACAATCCATAAATTAATTTTTAGATGCCTGTACTGTAGTTGTTATCTTACATATGCCTGTCTTTCAGTTCACTCTCAGTATTTGCGCTGCATCCGTTGTACCTGAGAGTACAGGCACTTTCTAAGAACATACCAGAAGAGATCAAGGTTATTTATAAGAATTTTACTCTCTATTGAATAAATTTCGTTGCAACTTCGACATGCTGATATTTGAAATGCTTTGCATCTACTTTAAACAGCAAGAGATTGAGAGCGCAAAACAACAGTTAGATGGGAAGGTAATGATCAAATGTTTATATGTAGTTTGCCATTATCAAGAAATGTTCTCTGATTTTATACATTTGCATCAATTAACATGCTATCTTTTTAGACAGTCCAAACATTGCTGTTGTTTGAAATAAAATATCAGATCTGAACAAAAACCATTATAGCTTGATTATAATTTGTTTACTAGAGGGGCAATTAAGTTTGTGAGGATTGATGGTGAATTATTTGCAGTCTTAAAGTCACTCTACTTAGTTTTCATTTCCTTATAATTGGAAGGTGAGAGAGGCCTCCCACTTATAAACTCTTTTTCAGGCCATATCTCATTCAAATATGGGACTCTCCACAGGTGGAATTATTTAGGTGTGATATGTGATAGAAAATATTTTTAAAGTTTAAAGGAAAAGTTTATCACATAGCTATACGACACATAATGTTGTAGGGAATTGAATTTTCAATTTTGGGTGGTAAAAAACTAACAAGAAAGTAAGGTTAGTGTTGAAGTTGTGACAATGGTACGTTGGATGTATGGTTACACAATAAACAAAAGATAGAACTAGGGATACAATTATTAGAGATAAAATTGGAGGAGTCCCTATAGTAGAGATAGTAGAATCGTATCTTAGTGATATAAAATGTACAAGAAAGATTTGTAGAAGATCCAATGAAAGAGTAGATCAGATTGAGGATAGTCCAATAGTTAGAGATAAAGGGAGACCAAGAAAAATTATGTGAAAATCATTTAAGATTGAGTTTGTGGTAACTGATATTTTTGGAAAAAATATATGATAAATTTTATGGTGTCAATTGATTCATGTAGCCGGTTCCACCTAGTTAAAAAGACATGATTGTTGTCGGCTATATTTTCTGTAAATATATTATTATTACTGGCATCACCATTTTTAGAAGCAAACATATTGGTGGATGACAATTTCCTTATGGTTGGTTGGTTGATTTTATTTGGTCCTTACAGGTTGTTGATTATGAAGCTACAGTGGCTACTAAACTCTCAATTGCTAAGAAAGTTTTCAATCAAGAGAAAGACTTGATACTTAATTCGAGTTCCTTTCAGGAGTTCTTTTTAGAGAATGAGGTTTTACTACTACACATTACAATTGCTTAATATGTTGGCAAGAGTTCCTTTCATAATTATTTATTGTCATAATTTATTGTTGTCACAATTTATTGAAATTGCTACACTGACTCAGCTCTGTTCTTGATAATAGGGTTGGTTGAAACCTTATGCTGCTTTCTGTTTCCTGCGGGACTTCTTTGAAACATCAGAACGAAGTCAATGGGGCCGTTTTGCTCATTATTCAGAAGATAAGGTATATGGCTTAGGTTACCTTTTTTACTTTTCCAACTTCCAAATATGTCTTATTAAAACTGTATATTTTCCATTGTTTTACAGTTAGAGAAACTTGTATCCAAGGAAAGTCTGCATTACGAGATAATTTGCTTCCACTACTACGTTCAATACCATCTACATTTACAAGTTAGTTATATTGATCCTTACTTTATGTTCTACGTTATAGTTAAATCCCTCAAGAAAATATCTTACTGTTTGCTGTCATCTTGTTCTAACAGTTGTCTGAAGCTTCAGAATACGCAAGAAAGAAGGGAGTGATTCTAAAGGGTGATCTTCCCATCGGAGTTGACAGGAACAGTGTGGATACCTGGGTTTATCCAAATTTGTTCCGAATGAACACTTCTACTGGGGCACCTCCTGATTATTTTGATAAAAATGGCCAGAATTGGGGTTTTCCTACTTATAATTGGGAAGAGATGTCAAAAGACAACTATGCTTGGTGGCGAGCTCGATTAACACAGGTTTTGGTTTTAAGTTCTTGGTTTTCCTGTTCTTAACTGAAAAATAGCCTATTCAAACTTTAGTATAGAGGCTCAAGATTAGTTTTATCTTTGTCCATGACAGATGGGAAAATATTTCACAGCTTATAGAATTGATCATATATTGGGATTCTTCCGAATCTGGGAACTTCCAGATCATGCTGTGACAGGTCTAGTCGGAAAATTTCGACCATCTATTCCTCTAAGTCAGGTATCCTTATGCTCTTATAAATTTAAACTTTAAAGAGCACTTGATTCAGTTAATACGAGCTAAACTGCTCTAACTGGAAAAATAAACTTTTTTTTTAGTCAATTTATAATTTGTTAAATCTATTGTAGGAGGAACTTGAAAGAGAAGGTATATGGGACTTCAACCGCCTGAGCCACCCATACATTAGGCAGGAAATTTTACAGGTTAGTAGTCCACCTTTTGTGCTACTGATGAATTTTCATAATGTTTTTTTCCTAATGTTATGCAGATGTGCTTAGTTATACTATATTTTTTCCTTTGTTTCAGGAAAAATTTGAATCTGCTTGGACATTTGTTGCAACAACTTTTCTGAACGAATATGACAAGGGCTGCTATGAGGTGATCATACTTTTGCGTGAGGATTTTCTTTTTAACTATTAATTGTTTCCGGTATGCTCTCATTTAGCATATCTTCCATATGCTAAGGGCAGAACTTAATATAATGTGTATGAGAAGCAGTCTTTTTTATTTGAATATACATTTTCTTGAATGAACTCTGCCTAACAGAGTCTTCATGTGTATGATCCATCCTACTAGTTCCTACCTTTTCATGTGTATTATATCTATGCTGTTATAATTTTATTTTTCATGAATGATTATAGTTCAAGGAGGATAGCAACACAGAGAAAAAGATTGCTTCCAAACTGAAAACTTCTGCGGAAGGTTCTCTGTTGTTGGAGAGTGAAGACAAAATCCGGCGCAGTCTGTTTGATCTTTTACAGGTAGCTTTCTAAAATTTGCTTCATGGATCATATTCTTCTTCTCTTCCCCCCACTATCTGTGTCTGTATTGATATTTACTCTGAAATGTAAAACTCCAAATATTTTCACTTAATTTTTATTCACTAGTATCAAGGGTATTTCATTATCAGTAAACCAAATGGATATCTTGTTTTAAAATACTCGTGTGATTTCTTATTTATTTGCAGACAATGGATCAAATTGACACACTTCATTTATAATATGGCTTTTTTCTTTTAATCTATGTTGTATCTTTTTCTGTCTTCCAAATTGTGATCTGTGTCCTCCTGATCTTGCAAATCCCACATTGTGTTATTTGCTATTGTGTTTTGCAGAATATAGTTCTAATCCGAGATCCAGAGAATCCAAAACATTTTTATCCTCGTTTCAACCTTGAAGATACCTCAAGTTTCCAGGCTTTGGATGATCGTAGGTAACATTAATAACATTAGTGTGCATGGATAAACCTTTAAGGATGGTTCCAACTATTATGCTGCTTTTTCATCGTTGTTTGACACTGAAAATTGTTCTCCATCTAATACAAAAATTCTTTTCATATTCTGTTTTCCGACCTCCATGAGATATAATCTTACGTGATCTCACTGCTTATCATGCAATACAGCAAGGATGTTCTCAAAAGATTGTATTACGACTACTATTTCCATCGTCAAGAGAATCTTTGGAGGCAAAATGCGCTGAAGACTCTACCTGCACTTCTAAATTCATCAGAGATGCTGGCCTGCGGAGAAGATTTGGGCCTCATTCCATCTTGTGTGCATCCTGTATGTCAATTATATTCCTTAAGCTCTTATAAACAAGAACCTCTTTCTCACTCGTGTGCACGGCTCCCAAAACACACACACATGTTCAGAATTATGCTTAAGACATCAAAAGGATTTGAGTTGTTTCGTTTTGGGTGGTGTAAGTGTTACATTAAGGTTTGACTATAAATTTGTTGGTGCAGGTTATGCAAGAACTCGGATTAGTTGGGTTGCGCATTCAACGGATGCCCAATGAATCTGATCTGGAATTTGGTATTCCTTCTCAATACAGCTACATGACGGTAAATTTTCTTTATACTATTATTGCTTATCCTTATTTTATTATGGAGTGCCTGTGGTCGAACTAAATGAAGCATGCTGACTTTTTCTCTCTTAAGGAGGGATGATAAATACCCTATGAAAAAAAATACCCTATTAAAAAAATATTTTTTTATTAATCTTTTATATTGTGCAGGTATGTGCTCCATCATGTCATGACTGTTCCACCTTGCGTGCTTGGTGGGAAGAAGATGATGAAAGAAGACAACGGTATTTCAAGAATGTGATGGAGTCTGATGGGTTTCCACCTGATCAATGCATTCCAGAAGTTGCACATTTTATTATAAGGCAACATATTGAATCCCCATCGATGTGGGCAATTTTCCCTCTTCAGGTATTCTGACAGACATGTTAAAAAAAATATGGTTTCTATGTTCCATTTAATTTTCTTGCACAGACCTCGCAGATTGCACTTCTTTGTTCATGGCTATCGGATTTCTTCCATTTAGTTATTTTATTTCCCTTAACATGAAAATCATGCCACTCTTAATCTGGTGAACAGGACTTGTTAGCATTAAAAGAAGATTATACATCACGCCCCGCAATAGAAGAGACAATCAATGACCCTACAAATCCGAAGCACTATTGGAGATACCGTAAGTGTAGAGTGCTTTGTCTTTGTTAAGAGTCCTACACTGGTTAGTGATATGGCCTGAATGATAATTATAACGGGGTTTGCAATTGTAAGGTGACGAATGCTTATGGTTTATAAGTTCTATTCAGACCTTATCTCTTGCCGGTGTAGGACTTGGGTTTTTTCTAATGATCTTAAAGCTTCATTGATTTAAACCTAACCCTTTGGTGGACAATATAATTTGTGACCATTGAACTGTTTTATGGACAATTATAAATTATGATATTTGTCTTGGACTGGTGTTAGGTGTGCATGTGACTCTGGAGTCATTGAATAAAGATAATGAGCTCAAAACCATCATTAAAGATCTTGTACGTTGGGGTGGAAGATCAATTCCTCCAGATGACTCACATGTTGAAGCAAGTCCAATCTCAACATCATCATCAGCAGATGCTGTCTCAGAGAAGCAACAGTTAGCTGGTATCGGCGAAAAGATCAGTCATCCTTCTGAATCTAATGGAGTTCCATCAAAGGGTCCGTTGACCGTCCGTTGATCATATTTCACTTGTCCTTCAATTCAGATTTACATAACTTGCTACAATGAAGAAAACAATAAGGATTGGTCCATCTTGTGGCACTTGTAGTTTCCCTATGCTTCTATGATGTTTGCTTACTTAATAAAGATAAAATAAATTTAGAAGTATGTATATTGCTGGCGTAATGTGCCTATACCTTGTAGCTATTTTAACAAGGTATTCAATTTTTCTTTTGAAGAATTTTATTTTTGGTACAAACTTTTGAGCTATTATATCATTGGTGCAAAGTATCTACCGGTTTCATCGACAACTAACCTTTTGTTGAAGAACCGGGTTTAGTTGAGTATCTCCTCTAAACCATTTTAGTTTTTGGGTAAAATATTTTTTTAATAAAGATCTTCTAAGTTTAGTCTTAACTTAATTTTAATAATAGTTTAAGTTTCTACAAAAAATTTCTAAGTGCAATGTTTATCACTTTATAAAATGTTCATTTGTCAAGATTTATAATTTTTGAATGTGAAATGAATTATGATTTTTTTGATAACCAAAATGTTCAATTACCAAAAAGTTATATTTAATTATCTCACATTAAAATATTATAGATTTTTTTCTAAATGAACATTATTAATTCATCTCATATTTAATTCATAATAATTTCTTTTGAAAAATTATACAGACCTACATGTAAGTGTTGTGAAATATTTAATTCATAATCATCTCATATTTAATTCATAATCATTTCTTTTTGAGTATTAAATTGTTGTGTATGTGATGGTTTAAATGATATTTGTCCCAATATCATACCGTTTTCTCGCACCAAATCAAGAGCGATTAGAACTATTGAAATTTTTTCAAAGACCACACAAACTAATAAAAGAAAAAAAAATGTCAAAGTATGCAATGAAACAATAGGTTGACCACAAATATTTTTTTAGTCACAACAGTTGTCACATGCACATAGGGCCACGAAATATAAATAGCAGTTACACTTTAAGGTTGTTAGTTAGTTAGTTAATTAATACTAAATTAAAACGTTACATATATATACAAAATTTTAAATTAGATTTACCGTTTGTTTGTGTAAGAGAATGTGCCAAATGTCGTTGTGGTAGTTACACAAGCAAAAATAGTAACAATAGTAACGTTTGGAGAAAGATATGAAGAGGAAAGGTTGAAAGGGTTGAAAGGGTTTGTTGTGTTTTTTTAGAAGAAGTGGGAATTTTAACGGTGGGAGTGGGAGTGAAAGTGGAGTTTTATTTCGATATTACTCCGGCGACGGTTTGATTCTCTCGCGCTCCCGTTGATTCTTGTTTCCCTGAATACCTTTTATCGGTGTGTTCAGGGTACGTCTCTTTCTTTTTTTTCTTGTTTCTAAATCTTTTCAATGGTTATGGTATTGTAATTGCGTTCGTTGCATAGAGGATTTTGATGTCTCTGCGAGCGCATTGTGACCGCAATTTGTTGTTGTATTGTAGACGTTGCATCAAGGATTTTGATGTCTCTGCGAGCACATTGTGATCATAATTGTTGTCGTGTCATTATATTTGACTGCAATTATTTGCAATATCGAACATTGCCTAATCATGTTCTACGATTAAATATTAATGATACACAAATACTCTTTCTAGCATTGATTGAATTTGTGTTGTTGAAATTATTTAGAAAAAAGATAGAAAGGAAATTGTTTTTATTAATTTAATTCTTGATATTTTAAAATTGATATAGAAGGTGTTCGATAAAATGCCTTTTATATCTCATGATGATTGTGAGATATGTGATTGTTGAATCAGTTTGTGTTTCATGATTTCACAGATATTGAGATATTGATGTCCATTTCAATTTTTTCCCTTCAATTATGTGTTTAAATTGTGGATGTGTTAGTATTACATGATTCATCTATGTTACATTGTTTTCATGTGTATTTCATTTTATGAATATGTATGTGAGTTATTAAATTATTGATTTTTTGTTGTTGTTTGTGTACATTTTGTGGTTTGGAAATTTACAGGTTATAAGGGATTCAAGAAAATATATGCTGAGTTGTCTGCTCTTCTGTTAATCTGCTAACCAAAGTTTAAGCAATGAGTCCAGCTAGCATTTGATTTTTACCCCTAAAGACAATATACACAGTAAGAAATTTGTTTGCATTATTTGTCATGATCGATTTGTTGTTGATGTTCTTGTATGAAAAGAAAAGATGAATATCTATGAAGCCCATACTCTCGTACACGACACTAACATTAAGACGTCGGCACAAATAGTAATTTGAGAAAATTGAATGATCGAATGTAATCACATGCTTAGGTGTATGTCTCATTGTCGATGTTTGTGTTGGACATAGGGCATTCCTTTAATCTAAATTGTCCCTATAAAGCATTGAGACAAACCGCAGACATGAAACGTGCACCGGTAATCATTTGAGAAAATGCTATGATTGAATATAATCACATGTGTCAGTGTCGGATATTGACACATGTTGAACACCAGACACATATTCGAATAGAATTGTTTCCGCTACAAAGTTGCTACATAAATAAATACAAGTAGTACTTATTCAGAAAAAAGGTTTGACTATTTTGAAGGTTTGATATAATAAAGGTTTGACTATTTTGTCATTAATTGCAACTTAGATTGTGTTCTAACATATGTATATACTATTTCAGAAAAAAGTTTAAAATTTGAATGGTTGTTGTTTTTGAACATTGCAGACTTACATTGTTGTGAGGGGATTTGGAATGCACCGCTGCTATTCTAACCTGGATGAGATTGTTCGAAATGGCTGTTGCCATTGATCAACAACACCATGGATTTAAGCCATTTAGTCGATCCCAAAGATGCAAACTCCAATCCTTTGGTCACCTTGATTACAACAACATTCTTGATCTCAACCAAACTACTTTTCTAGCATTTCAAGCCGATAATATTCACCGCAGTTTCTCCACTCCATGTCTACCCTTAACCGGGGTGGAAGATGTCAATCCTCCTCATCCGAGGATTGAGATCGTTCGTGGAAGTGGAGCTCCTGTACACGCTCTAGTTGTCGAGGTTGCCGTTGCTATGGCCTCAGGTATTCAACCTATTCCGCTCCCTAGTGGACTTGGTGGTGCCTATGTTTTCCATAACCAAAGTGGTAACAATATTGCTGTAGCAAAGCCAGTAGACGAAGAACCTTTCGCCTTCAATAACCCGAAAGGCTTAAAAAATACTAGTCATCAAATGCTAAGCCAACCTGGCTTAAAGCGCTCCATTCGAATCGGGGAAACTGGTATAAGAGAATTAGCTGCTTATCTACTTGATCATGGAGGATTTTCTGGTGTGCCTCCAACTGCTTTAGTTAAATTCTGTCATGCTACATTCTCTGATTCTTCTGCAACGGTTAAACTCGCCTCGCTCCAACGCTTTGTTGGTCATGGTTTCGATGCAGGGGAGTTAGGCCCTTCTTTCTTCTCAGTTGATTCTGTTCACCAAATTGGTATTCTAGACATCAGGCTTATGAATCTTGATAGACATGCAGGGAATATGCTTGTTATGAAACATGATCACAATAGTTTTGTTAATGGCAATGCTGTCACCGATCTTGTTCCTATTGATCATGGCTTTTGCTTACCTGAATGGCTGGATGATCCTTATTTTGAGTGGCTGCATTGGCCACAAGCCTCAATTCCTTTCTCTGAATCAGAACTTGAGTATATTTCAAAACTTGATCCATTTAAAGATGCTGATATTCTAAGAACCGAGGTTCCTTCGTTGAGAGAATCATCTATTCGCGTTCTTATCGTTTGCACTGTTTTCTTGAAACAAGCTGCTGCTGCTGGCCTTTGTCTTGCTGATATAGGTCAGATGATGACAAGGGAATTTTGCGGCGGTGAGGAATCATCGAGCGAATTGGAAAATATTTGTTTGAAAGTAAAGGCTAGTATCAACAATGAGAATGGAAAAGAAGAAGATAAAAGAGAGACTAATTGTGGAATTGGTGGCATTTATTTTGGTAACATGAACAAAGGTGAATGGGAATTGTTTTTGGAGACTTTTGAAAAGTTTGTGATTGGAGTTTTTGAGGATAAGAAGTGTAAGAATTGAAGAAGTTGGAAGAACATCAAGGAAAGTTGATGAATGTTATTATAGGAAGATAGGGTACCAAGACCAGTTGATGAATCATATGAATCACTGTTGCTTATAAATAATTGTATATTATGAATGTTGTCAAAAATGGAAATATTAGAGTTAGGTTGTGTAGATATGAATTATCATATGACAAAGATGGAATAGTGATTGGTGAGCTTATAATGCCATCCATTCCATTTTGCACCTTTGTCTTTCTATACAAAAATAGATTTGTACACTATCTAAGTGATTATGTAAATTTTACTATTTCGGTGATTCAATTATAATGGGATCAATTGGTTATGTAAATTCTTCCCAATGTGTACTAGTTGTTGATGTTACTTAATATAAATAAACTTGTGCACATATTTTCATAACTAGAAAATCTTACAATTTTATGTGTATGTTTAAATTAACTTCGGTCAAACATTTTAAGGACATGGGTGCCAATCGTATTTGGTAATTTCTCCCCCTACTAAAAGAAGAGATTCCATTGAAGCGGCTAATCCTATACATACTGTACTCATTTTGCTTCTATCACTAGTGTCATTTTACTAAGTCATAAGTAGGGTCAAACACGTATTTTATGAAACTCTTACTAAAAAAAGTGGTTTAATACTAATGAAGAAAATATAGAGATTTGTCTAAAAAAAAAACAAAATACACTATGTAAAAAGAAGATAAGTAAAAAATACAAACTATATCGAAAAAATTTAGTTTAAAATACAAAAACGAAATAAGTACTTTTAAATATAATTTTTTTTATCAAACAACTTTTATTTTATATGTAAAACTTTTTCCATCACTTTTAAACTTAAAGCAACTTTTACTTTTAAAATCACTCTTTCCATCACTTTTAAACTCAAAGCAACTCTTTCTATCACATTTAATCTAATGTAGACGACTAGCACGACATCATTATTACACTTCATACATATCTCAAGTTTATAGCAACATTGTAACTTCAGTTTTTTATTTTTAGTTTAAATAAATAAAATAGAAAAATAACAATATAAAAAGAAAAAAATTGTATGTACTGACAATGCAAAATTATTTTACACGCACATCTATTCAAATAACGTTATGTAAGTATTTGTTGTGAGATTTAGGAATAAATTTATAAAATTGGCAATTTGATGTATTTTAATTAGATGTACGTGTAAAAATACTTTACAATGTCAACACATAACTTGGTTTTGTCTAGTAGTATTGACTTGGAAAATGAGAGTATACCCTTCCTTGAGACTTGAGGTTCAATTCTTTCTAATATTAATTTAAGTGAACTAATTTAATTTTTTTTTTTAAAAAAAAGAAGCTCTTTTTTATGAGTTATTCTAACTAGTGCCATGTCCCAAAATACCAGTCAAGGAAAAAAATAAAATTGAATTGAAAACATAAACAAAATAAAATTAAATAAAATAATTTAGTTCACAAAGTAAGCTCTGTCATACCAAAAAACAAAAAAAGAAGTCAAACCCTAAGGAGTCGTCGTACAATTACTCACACCTTCGCGAAAACGAAAACAAACCCTAATCGGCGAAGATGGCCGCCGATTTGGATCCCTCCGGCACACCTCTCTCTCCTCCTCCTCCCAACCCCTTCTCCGACACACCTCTCCCTCCTCCTCCTCCTTCCAACACCGACCACATGTCTCTCGCTGAGGTCATGTCTCTCGCTCTCTCCGACACCAAACGTGTATCTCCACCGCCCCTTCGAAACCTCGCCAATTTCATTGCACTCAAAAACACCACACTCACTGACCTCGAGATAGCTCGACTCCCAGACGACGAGTTAGCTCGTCTCATCGACGCCGATTTATCTCGTCTCTCAGACGACGAGATAATAAGCCTCATCCGTTCCGCCTTCTTCGATAGCCTCAGAAACTCCCTCAGAAATGCTATCTCTACTGTGATTGAAGATTTCACTCCCTCAGAAACCTCAAGTCAGAATTTCAAGGCCTTTCTTACTTTTGCATCTGGTAATTTCCCCTTCTCTCATGCACATTATTTATCTATCTATCTATCTATCTATCTTCTTCGTCTGACTATTTTATTATTATGTTACTCATAATCATCATTGATTTGTTTAGGTATCCTTGTCATCATACTCAGTAAGGTATGTGGTGAATTATTTGCGCCAGATTATTGTTAATATTATTGTGATTGTAGGATTTTGTTTTCCAACGAGTTAACTGTGTTATTTTATTTATTATAATCTTTGTTTTTGATCTAGCAGAAATACTCAATTTCCAAAGAACCACCTGCTACTGCTACTCATGTTGTCTCTGGCCCTGCTCAGGTAACAAACTCATTTGTTTGTGTATGTCTCATTTGCGGCGTTCTGCATGTTTTTTTTAGTTCCTGAATCCTGATAATGAATCTTATATGCTTTGGAATGAATTTGTATGAAATGCTGATAAAATTGATCCAATATGACATTCAACAGTAGAGTATGTAACAAAATAATAGTTAAAAACAGAAGCTAAAGCTTAACGGAATCAAAATATATTTTGCGATAATTATATTACATAATAGTTCATGGACAATTGTTTTATTAATTATATTAGGTTAAAGATAAAGTCATTAATATAATACATTATTGGTAGTTATTACATATTGTGACGCAGAAGTTGAAAAGATATAAAATTTCTGGATTTGGAAATTGTGAAGTTTAGCAAGTCCCCCTTCCTTGGCTTATGATTTATCAGATAACTGTACCAACCTTGACCAATATGTTTATTCATATTTGCCCTCATTAGCAGTTCTTTCTGAAGTTGTAATTTCTGAATGATATTTCCGTATTTTTGTTTTAATCACCAAGGTAATATGGTTGATGTTTGACAGAACTTCTCTAGAAATTTTGTTAGGTGTATGCTGTAATATATATAAAAAACAATGTTATTATAAACCATGTATGAAATAAATGAAAATGTGAATGTGGCATTTAACTAAAAATTGACAACGAAAGCTTAAATGTCATACCAGGACTAGTTTCTCTTTGCAGTTAACTATTTTTCCTTTGTTATGAGAAAGCTTTTTGTTTTTCTGCTATAGAATAGAATACAATAATTGAGTATGGCAATGGAAACTAAAAAGTTAAATCAATGTATTTTATCCTTCAAACATAATAGATTTTAAAACGACTATGATATTGAATTTTAGTAATATAAAACTGATTGTAGTGTATAATGGTTAACCTCAAATGATAAAAAAAGTGTTGAAAATGAAGATAAATGTATAAATAAGTTTACCTTCTTTTGATTAATTTTTGAAACAATTGTTGTCTGTGAATAAATTTCAACATTAGTTGATATGTTTCTGCAAATGTTGCATATGGATAAAAAGTTAAAATGCTAAATATTAAATTTAAGATATTTTAAAGACAATTTATATTTGGACAATTTATATTCATAGTTGACAAGTTTTATTGTTATTACGACGCCTTCACTTTCATGTGCAATTTAATATAGATTCGTGTTTTGTCTTGTCTACGTTGAAATAATACATTAGTTGCAGATTGTAGGTAGAAACACTTGATATTGTTGAAGTTCATTTTATGACTCCCATTGCATTTTATCTATGTAAAGTTAGGGGCTATCAACAATATATATCGCCGAGTCGTAACTGCTGCTGAGCACCTTCATTTAAGCATGACAAAAATTGAAGTTGAAAAAATCCGAAAGCAGTACCCTAGACTCACAAATCCATCTTTTATGTTTACAGGTATATCTTTTTTCACAAATCCATCTTCATTATGTTCTTTTTTATTTTGTATATTAAAATTGTTCACTCTATTATATTGCTACTAAAATGAGCTATTAACTGATAGGATCCAAATAAGCTAGTTAACAGAGAAAATAAATAAAACAGTGAATAAGAGTGAAATTTAGTGAATGGAGAATCTTATTTAGTAATAAACCATTTCAGAGTTCAAATGAGATCTGAAATGGAGAGGGAATTACAATGGGTGATAGATAAGCTGGAAATAAGTGATTATGCAGAAAATAAAGTGGCTCTTCGAGAGGCCAAACTCTCTCAAAACGTGGAAGTCCTTCCCACGTGGCTGACACTTCAACCTCCCCACTTGCATTCCTTCTAGTTTCTAACACTTCTTCATGATCTGGTTCCAGCTTCCATTCTTCCTTCAAACCAGTTGGTAAAGATTGTAAATGAGTCCTTCTGCCATAGCTCCAATTAAACAAACCATATATGAAAAAAGAATTACCTCAATAGCATTCAGAAATAACTTTGGCCATTGACTCATTGGCTTTTCCCAGGTCCCATGGTTTTAAGCAAACTGATGACTGTAATGACCTTATGTTCATAATAGAAAAAAATTACTTCACCAATGTACTGAAAAAGTAATTCATTAATGCATGCAGACTAAATGTTTCGATCTCACCTTGAAAAATAAAGAATGATGATGTTGTTATCTTGCAATTTAAAACACATAAAAGAAAATTAAAGGAGTTGAAATAGAAAGAAAAACAAAATTCAATATCCAGAAATTATATTATACAAAAATGTAGTTCAATGCATCATGTTCTTATTTGTTGTTCAAACCATTCCTTCGAAGTTCAAAATTGATTACCCCTCTCAATTTGATCTCTTAATAAGTGTTATCATAATATGTTGTTTACACAAATGTTGTTATCATGAAATGTTTAATTACCTTAATGATCATCTTTTGACTTTCTCATTTGATTCACAATAACAAAATATCATTTTCACTGCTTTTTGTATAATCTATGAAAAAAAAAAACCTTTTTTTAATAAAAAAATTAACCAAATGGATTCGATGATAAACTTTTTTAATTAGGTTTTTCTAGCAAATAACCAATTGCCTTTTAAAGCAAAAAAGAGAGGGAAAAATTACATAATAACAGAGGAAAGAAAAAAATGTATATAGGAACACTAAAATTATCAATCCACTTAAAAATGGGTATCAAATTCTCTATCAATTAGATCTGCAAATAGAGAAAAATAAAATAAAGAAGTAATAATAAATACTAAATATTGAGAGATCAAGAATATAATGATATAAAAAATCATAAAACCAAAAGCAAAAAGCAAGCATGTAAGATATACAAAACCTCGTATGGGCGTCCATATTTTCCTATCTCAGTCATTTATGGCAGCATGCAAGATATATACCATTTTTCTTAAAATGATAAGGTATGAATTGTAGAGAAGAAAGAAAAAACTAAAGATATGGATATAGTACCGTTTCATTTTAGTAACTGTTTCATTTTTTTTTTAAGTTGGTTATTGTTGAAAAAAAGACCACCACTAAAAGGGTATAAGTGGTATTTTAAAAAAAAGCTACACCAAAATAAAAGTATTCCCTTTATATATTGTTATAGATATTAGCGCGCCATTCCGTGCCCGTTTGTATGAACCACATTTTCTATTTTATTAATTTATATTAATGATTATTCTAAGTTTTTCATATATCTATTTTTTTATAAATAGTTAGCTTTTGAAAAATAACAAATTCAGACATATAGAGACGACATTCAATTAAATGTAAGAAACCACTAAGTGAAAATGCGAACATCTCATTAGATGTACTATTTTTCCGTATATCCGCTTTTTTTTTATTGCGCTAATGTGTGGAATTTATATATAATAGGTCTATTTTAAATATGAATTTGTTTCATTCAATTACGAAAAATGTATTCTCTAAAATTCTATCGGCAATCCTCTTAAAATTGATAACATGAAATGTTATTAAACCTTGAATAACATATGGTGTGATTGGACTCTATGTTTCGACAACCATCATTAAGTAACATGAATCTCGAACCATTTTGTCTTACTCTCTTTTCTCTCCCTATAATTTTTTCTTTGTGTTTATATGATACCCCTAATGATATAATCAAATGTACAAATTATAAGAAGATGCATGAAATGAGAGTAATGAATATAAAAGAATAAACTGGTTGGAGTAACATATATACATGGTTATTAGATATCACATACATGAATTAAAAAATACAACTGTATGTAAAAATCATTATAGTTACCGTTGAAGTTGATGATTTGAGCACCGAAAAAAAAAACACACCATTATAAATGGTTTTTAGCGATACATCATCATTTCACTATTGTGACTTGTGAAATTATGTAAAAACTTTTGCGGCACCATTTTTTCCTTATCTCCACCGCTTCTAGGTACCTTTTCTTCTCTAAAAATATAAATATGAAACTATAAGAAAGAACATCTCTATGTTTATGAAGAAACGTATACTTGCAAATTAGAAACAAACTATTCTATTAGTTTATGAAGAAAAAAGGTAGACACAAATTGACACAAAAATAATACATACAAATATACAATACAATAAAGCATAAATCAAAAAATAAAATAAAAAGTGATTGATAAAAATCATAATCTAAATTAACTTTACGAAGCCACCAAAAAATTATACATTGATCCATGGGAATCAAATGCTTTGATTTAATTCTAAAAATTAAATTATCTCTTACTATGGAATTGAAAACACGCACACAAAAAATTTGAAATAGAACAAAAAAATTAATCAAGAATAGAGCATCTTTGTAGTTGCATGCTTCCTTATTCCTTCATTCTCATTTCTTTATCTTCATGTTGAAGTTGATTATATTTGTCCCAAATTGCTACGTTTGTTTTAATTTATTTGGTAGTCACTTTTTGTTTTCTTAAATATATCAAACCAAAAGTTGGTTAATGGGTAAGAAAAGAGCATGATTTTTGTGTTGTTTTCTTTCTTTGTTTTTTGATATATTGAAACATGGTTTTTATAAAATGGCAAAGTGAAGCGGTGCCTTGTTGAAAGAGGGAGACAATTTGAAAAGAAAAAAAAGGATAGACATTTTTTATTTTATAAAATAGGATAGATATAGATAGTTAGAAAGTAAAGGAAGTTATATGAATTTGAATTTTGAAGTGGAAGTTGAGAGTAATTATGGAAAGGAAAAAGCTATTCCAAATTGATGTATTCCCTTTATATATTGTAGAGATAGAGATTATTATAGATTATAGATTATAGATAACAATTTGTTCGTACAAAACTCAGATTTATCCGCGGGGGATAAATGAGGGTATGTTCCAACCCGACCTCAAGTCCACATCTCCGAGAGATTGTCCGCTTTGAGATTTTACCCGTCACGGTTTTGTCCTTATCCTTTATAGAAAAGGCGCCTCGGTTGGTTAGAAGAGTATGGCGTGTTGTATATAAATTACCATTAGTCTCGACTTCCAAGCGATGTGGGACTTAAGATGAGCCAGAACAGATGCCCCCCAGTTGAGGCTAAGGGGCTGTGGATTCGAGAACGAATATTATCGTTCCCACAGACGGCGCCACTGTTCGTACAGAACTCAGATTTATCCGCGGGGGATAAATGAGGGTATGTTCCGACCTCGACCTCAAGTCCACATCTCCGAGAGATTGTCCGCTTTGGGATTTTACCCGTCACGGTTTTGTCCTTATCCTTTATAGAAAAGGCGCCTCGGTTGGTTAGAAGAGTATGGCGTGTTGTATATAAACTACCATTAGTCTCGACTTCCAAGCGATGTGGGACTTAAGATGAGCCAGAACAGATGCCCCCCAGTTGAGGCTAAGGGGCTGTGGATTCGAGAACGAATATTATCGTTCCCACAGACGGCGCCACTGTTTGTACAGAACTCAGATTTATCCGCGGGGGATAAATGAGGGTATGTTCCGACCCCGACCTCAAGTCCACATCTCCGAGAGATTGTCCGCTTTGGGATTTTACCCGTCACGGTTTTGTCCTTATCCTTTGTAGAAAATGCGCCTCAGTTGGTTAGAAGAGTATGGCGTGTTGTATATAAACTACCATTAGTCTCGACTTCCAAGCGATGTGAGACTTAAGATGAGCCAGAACACAATTAAAATAAAAAGTAACACGTTGTAATTAAATTTAGTTTTTTTTTGTCAGACTAAGACATTCACCGTTAAACACAGTGATTAATCTCCTTACTGAAATATGAACATATAATCATATTTCTATAACTACAATGTTGACGACAAGCAAAACACTGAACTAAAATAGAGAAATCAAAAAAATATAAAAAAGAAAATTTTGATTTACATAAAAAAAAACTTAATTTTAGAAAAAAATAATACAGAGAGTGATTCTTAATAAAAAAGTAGTAACTTTAAAAAGTTTTTAGATTAAATGGTAATTAGACAATATAGCATGCATAGCAACTTAATCGTGATGTTCGCGAGTCTCTTTTTCGCTATATATATATATATATATATATATATATATATATATATAGGGTTAAATATGTTTTTAGTCTTTATAAACATCTGACTCTTCTATTTTTAGTCCCTCTAAAATTTTTTTCCACTTTTTGGTCCCTACAAAATTCTCTAATATGAATTTTGGTCCCTACTTTTGAATTAAAATTTGGAGTTATGTATTGCAGTAATGTTTAGTATATTAAAAATTGAATTGATTGGCAAAATTTGAATTTTTTTAATTAGTGATGAATTAAATATGAATTTTTGAAGTGTTTGCGCTTAAAAATTCATAGTTAATTCATCATTTGTTAAAAAATTATGAATTTTGGTTTGAGTAATTTTTATAATATTATAAACATGATCACAAAACCTAGTTAAAAAATTTGAATCATACACATAGTTGAGTGAAAAGCAGGGATCAAAAATCATGATCGGAAATATTTTGAGGACCAAAAAGTGGGAAAATTTTTTAGAGGGACTAAAAGTAGAAGAGTCATATGTTTATAGGGACTAAAAACATATTTAACCCATATATATATATATATAGCACCGCTGTTAGTCTGTTACCGTTATTCTCTTTTGAAATTTGGAAAGTTTTTGCCTCTATGTAGTCATGCATTCCCTGTTGATTGGAAAAAACAATTTTTGGAATAACCATTTTTGAGTGGAGTGAGAATTAATTAATTATTATTGGATGAAATAGTGGTTAGTGGAGAGGACAATCAACTAATACTACCTCCGTTCTTTTTTACTTGTCGTTTTAGAAAGAAAAAAAAAAGATCAAAATAGGAGGGGTATATTTTTGCACCTTATTTTCTTAGTATGCCCTTTTTAAAAATATATCATATTTTTAATCCACCAATAAATTCTTCTTTTTCACAAACATTATCTATTTTCAAAAAAATTGTAACAAACTTTATTTAAAAACAAACAAAATTTGTATACAATAAATTTTTTTTTATTGTTTCAACAAAAAAAATTATACAAAATTTAGTCAATAAAATAAAATAAGAAGGAGAATATAATAGACAAAATATAACCTAAATTGCTAAAACGACAAGTAAAAAGGAACAAATATTTTTTTTTAAAACGACAAATAAAAATGAACGGAGGTAGTAAGAAATAAGAAGGAAATTTTAAAATTAAATTGTTGCTTGAGTTTTAAGTATCTTAACAAATATATATAGAATAAAAGATAATTGTATATTATCATTATTATGAATGTTGTCAAAATTAGTGTTTGGTTTTGTAGATAAGAATTATCATATGATAAAGATGGAATAGTGATTGGTGAGCTTCTAATGCCATCCATTCCATTTTACACCTTTGTCTTTCTATACAAAAATAGATTTGTACAGTACTAATCGAAGGCACAAGTTATGTTTATACACCGTGCATCTTTTGAATTTTTAGCGCACTTTCAAATTGTTTAGCACACTCCTCAATTTTTTTTAATGGGTGCGCTAGATATTTTGGAGGTGCACTAAACAATCTGAAAAATATATGCTGAGTTGCCAGCTCTTCTATTAATTTGCTAACCAAAGTTTAAGCAATGAGTCCAGCTAGCATTTGATTTTTACCCCTAAAGACAATATACACAGTAAGAATTTTGTTTGCATTATTTGTCATGCTCGATTTGTTTTGTTGATGTTCTTGTATGAAAAGAAAAGATGAATATCTATGAAGCCCAGACTCTCATACACGACACTAACATTAAGACGTCGGCACAAATAGTAATTTAAGAAAATTGAATGATCGAATGTAATCACATGCTTATGTGTATGTCTCATTGTCGATGTTTGTGTTGGACATAGGGCATTCCTTTTAATCTAAATTGTCCCTATGAAGCAAAGAGACAAACAGCCGACATGACACGTGCACCGATGATCATTTGAGAAAATGTTATAATTGAATATAATCACATCGTCAGTGTCGGATATTGACACATGTTGAACACCAGACACGTCTTCAATTAGAATTGTCGCTGCTACAAAGTTGCTACATAAATAAATACAAGTAGTACTTATTCAATAATATAACAAATTTTTGACTATGTTGTCATTAATTGCAACTTTGATTGTGTACTAACAATTAACATATGTATATAATATTTCAGAAATTTTTATAAAACTTGAATGGTTGTTTTTGAACATTGCAGACTTACATTGTTGTGAGGGGATTTGGAATGCACTGCTGCTATTCTAACCTGGATGAGATTGTTCGAAATGGCTGTTGCCATTGATCAACAACACCATGGATTTAAGCCATTTGGTCGATCCCAAAGATGCAAACTCCAATCCTTTGGTCACCTTGATTACAACAACATTCTTGAACTCAACCAAACTACTTTTCTAGCATTTCAAGCCGATAATATTCACCGCAGTTTCTCTACTCCATGTCTACCCTTAACCGGGGTGAAAGATGTCAATCCTCCTCATCTGAGGATTGAGATCGTTCGTGGAAGTGGAGCTCCTGTACACGCTCTAGTTGTCGAGGTTGCCGTTGCTATGGCCTCAGGTATTCAACCTATTCCGCTCCGCTCCCTAGTGGACTTAGTGGTGCTTATGTTTTTCATAACCAAAGTGGTAACAATATTGCTGTAGCAAAGCCAGTAGACGAAGAACCTTTCGCCTTCAATAACCCGAAAGACTTAAAAAATACTGGTGATCTAATGCTAAGCCAACCTGGCTTAAAGTGCTCCATTCGAATCGGGGAAACTGGTATAAGAGAATTAGCTGCTTATCTACTTGATCATGAAGGATTTTCTGGTGTGCCTCCAACTGCTTTAGTTAAATTCTGTCATGCTACATTCTCTGATTCTTCTGCAACGGTTAAACTCGCCTCGCTCCAACGCTTTGTTGGTCATGGTTTCGATGCAGGGGAGTTAGGCCCTTCTTTCTTCTCAGTTGATTCTGTTCACCAAATTTGTATTCTAGACGTCAGGCTTATGAATCTTGATAGACATGCAGGGAATATGCTTGTTATGAAACATGATCACAATAGTTTTGTTAATGGCAATGCTGTCACCGATCTTGTTCCTATTGATCATGGCTTTTGCTTACCTGAATGGCTGGATGATCCTTATTTTGAGTGGCTGCATTGGCCACAAGCCTCAATTCCTTTCTCTGAATCAGAACTTGAGTATATTTCAAAACTTGATCCATTTAATTTAAGATGCTGATATTCTAAGAACCGAGGTTCCTTCGTTGAGAGAAACATCTATTCGCGTTCTTATCGTTTGCACCGTTTTCTTGAAACAAGCTGCTGCTGCTGCTGGCCTTTGTCTTGCTGATATAGGTCAGATGATGACAAGGGAATTTTACGGCGGTGAGGAATCATCGAGCGAATTGGAAAATATTTGTTTGAAAGTAAAGGCTAGTACCAACAATGAGAATGGAAAAGAAGCAGATGAAAGAGAGACTAATTGTGGAATTGGTGGCATTTATTTTGGTAACATGAACAAAGGTGAATGGGAATTGTTTTTGGAGACTTTTGAAAAGTTTGTGATTGGAGTTTTTGAGGATAAGAAGTGTAAGAATTGAAGAAGTTGGAAGAACATCAAGGAAAGTTGATGAATGTTATTATAGGAAGATAGGGTACCAAGACCAGTTGATGAATCATATGAATCACTGTTGCTTATAAATAATTGTATATTATGAATGTTGTCAAAAATGGAAATATTAGAGTTAGGTTGTGTAGATATGAATTATCATACGACAAAGATGGAATAGTGATTGGTGAGCTTATAATGCCATCCATTCCATTTTGCACCTTTGTCTTTCTATACAAAAATAGATTTGTACACTATCTAAGTGATTATGTAAATTTTAAGGAAAATACTTGGCTAATATAGTTGCTAATGTATATCCTCTTTTCAAAATTATTATTCAATTATTAGGAGAGAAATGATGGTCTCTTTTACTTTTTCTTCGGTAAATTACAAGTATTTTTGTGAAAATTTATTTAATGTATCTTGAACTTTTAAAATAATCTTATAAAATGGAACAACAATTTTTTTTTTGGTCAGGGGTAGCCTAGCGGTTAGTAATTCACCATTTAACGGTGAATAAGTGGGCATACTGAGTTCGAACCCCAATTCCTATACTGATGTGCAATGTCATTTACCAATTGAGTAAGCTCACGAGGATCGAACAACAAAATTTTAGAAAAATATTTTATATATTAGGATGGAGATATTACTTTTTTGTTGGGTACAGAGATGGAGATATTACTTTACTGGGTGGTTATATTTTTTAGTACACTCATGCTCAAGATATTATGAATAATAAAATGAACAAGATTAACTATGTGTAATACACCTTGCATTTCATGTTTAATTATGCTTATGTTACGTTATGGTTTTTGTTTTTCACACATGTTACGTTATGGTTATTACAATATAATTAAATATTAATATAATGTAACAAAGTTAATCTCGGAATTGGAATTGGATTAAGGAGTAGAACGAGAAGCTTAGTATTTTATCAACATGAATACTTTTTTTGTTGGAGGAATTCTTGAACATTTTGTCGACAAAAAAAATACATAGAAAATGGATTTTTATTATTTGCCTATCAGGAATTTAACACCGTCAAAATTAGAGGAGGCGAATGTCTTTGTAAAATGAGAGGGGGGTGTTTGTTGTGATGTTTAAGAAGACTTGAAGGGGGTGTTTGTGTATCAACTAAATAAGTAAATATATATTTGACATGAATTTGTTTAGCCATAAAATACTACTCCTACTTCTACTACTTCCGTCTCAAAATAATTATCGCTTACGCATACCAATTCATAATTTTAATTATTACTAATATTTTTTATTTTTTTCATGAAACTTGTTCAAAAATAAAAACTTTCATGAAAAATTATAAATATTTAATATTGCGAAAATACACATTGAGACACATCAAATAAGATTATATATATATATATTGGTTCAATGGTGATTGACGTTGTACTTAGTAGGGAGGACCACGATTCGATTCCCGCAACTGCGATCAGAAAGGGACTGGAACCACTTGATGCCTGAATTGATCCCTAACTAGATTAAATTGGTGGTTAAAAAAAAAAGAAATCTTATATACTAATATTTGTCTTTTTTTTTTGTTACTATGATACTAATATTTATCTTTATTATACATTAATAAAAAAATACAATTAAAATAAATGTTAACATTCAAACTGTGATTAATTGTCTTATTAGACGTTGAGTCATCCAGTTCAACCGATTTAATACCTATATATTCCCTCCGTTCTTTTTTTAGCGTTACAATTAAGGGTGGAAATAGGTCAAATCAGCGTACAGGTGCCTATGGCCTAGCCTATATAGGCTCAGGACATGTCAGACTGATTTCTTAAATAGAGCAGGCCAAAGTTTTTTTATAAACCAATTTAGCTAAATAGGTCAGACTACATGACATAGAAAAAACCTTTTAAACCCACTAGACCGACCTATTTAAATAAATATCAATAATATTTTTATTATTTTTATAATTTAATATTAATTATTTAATTTTAAACTAATTTTTTTTTTTGAAAGCTCGGTATCCGGCCTAAAGACCGACTAATCCGAGGAGATCAATCCCACCGCCCACTTGCGGGGACCCCATTTAAAGCCAGAGTTTTTTGCTCTGTATGGACTTAACCCACCGAAATTGGCACCAGTAGGAATCGAACCTGAGACCTTGTGAGGAGCAAACTCCAAGGACCCAAGCCAGACTTAATTTTAATACTAAAAATTTTACAATGACTTAATTTTTTGCATATATAAATGTATTATTATAAATTAAAATTGAAATATGATGTTTGTATAGTTAAATTGTCTAAAGTATGATGTGAAATATCACTGGTGAATTAGTTCATTAGTCAATTTAAATATAAATAAAATTATAATTATTTATTAAAAAAAAATTCATACGAAATAAGCTTTTAAATAGACTAACAGACCAGACTTTCCAAAGGCTAAGCCGCAGACCTAAAAATGAAGCTTATAACAGACTACAAGCCAAGTCAAGCTCAAGTTTGGCAAAACCTAGCTCAGTCTGACCTATTTCCACCCCTAAGTCACAGCCAATACGAAACCAACAAAATAAGTTAACGAACTAACACAACTTTTCATAGTTAAGGGACTAAAACAAAATTAAAAAATAACTTAAAAGGACAAAAAAAGTAATTTAAGCTGATTTTAATCCATTTTTAAAAATAAAAATTAGAAACATATAGATAACAAAACACAAAACGGTACTAGTTTTTAAGTAAAACCCTTACACAACCCTTCGCTAAGTCACGAACTCACGATCCAAATTGAAGAAATTGAAAAAAATTTGCAATGGATTGGATCAACGAGAAGATCAAAGTAATCAAGAAAACTTCATGGAATTGGATTAGTGGAAAACTTCAAGAACAGGTTACAGACTTCATTAAACCACGTTTAGAAGGTAATGTATTTCGTATTTTTGTTGAATTTAACTTTCTTGTTAGTTTTATGTTCAATTCTTGAAATAATTGTTTGTTTTTGTTTAGAATTAAAAGAAGAAAATGAGAAGCAACAATTAAGTGAGAAGGATTTCACCTTTGAGATAATTGGGTCAGCTCGAGAGGTACCCATTCATTATTAATTGATTTTGTATTCTGAAGAAAATATTTGCTATAATTTTTATCGCTCATTGCAAAAGAGCAATGCCGCAATGTTTTTTCCTTTCTTTGTCACAGTACTAATACATTTAAGTCGAAAAAGGTAATCAAAACAAGAGCAATGGAAAACCAAGCTCAAACCAGAGGAGCAACACAAACCAGAGGAGCAAAACAAACCAGAGGAGCAAAACAAGTACATGTAAGTATAACAATCTATTACTGTTGAGTTGATAAATTATTGTCATGAGAGATAGAGACATGTAAGTATTATTGTCGTGATAAATTATTGTCGTGAGAGATAGACGATATCAGTCCCTGTCTCTGTTCCTGTCTCGGCCACGCTCTCTGTCATAATCTCTGCCATAGTCACGATCCCTAAGAAAATGACAAAGCAAATGATTAGTGAGCTTCACAAGCCAACAAAATATTTTGAAGTACATAACAGAACCAAGGATAAAAGGCCATGTATACATCAAAATGTCAAATGCTTTAACCATCAGCAACAAGGAACTAATAACTAACTTTAGATATCTCATTTACATATTTGATGGAATCATGTACTAACATTCTAAAGAGATAGAGAGAAAATACTAAACCATTTTTTTAACTGTTTCAAGGATTTTTGTCTCTTGCACTATACTTTTGTTCTTGACTAGTGAATTTTCTTTTGTTAACCTATCTCTCAGATGTTCAATAGTCATAACTCATAACCAAGTGGAGAATCATTCATATTAACCTTAGATAAAATAGGCAACGCAATGATCAAACATGTATTTATCAATGCAGCATAACTGTTTGACCCATCATACTTCTCAACTGCACACTGTCAGTGCAGAGAAACCTGGCAGGATCATTGAATTTTACTATAGGAAGCTGGTTGTATCCCTCAAATGGATCATAATACCATAGTGGAAATAGAAGTTAAACTTTGTTGAGATATATATACATAGTGTGTGTGTGGCCCAAAAAGATAAGAAATGCCAGAAAAGCTCTCTAAATAACAAGATTCATATCTACATCAATTCATATGAAGTTAGAGAACTCTGACCTGTGTCTAATCCAGTAAACCATTCAATAATATCATAGCAATAATCTGTTGTGTGAAGTTCATCAATAACCTCATCAACATGTGTCAAATCAAAATCTGCAAAATCAATAGCAAAAACTAACATTAACAAACATGTAACAAATATTATATAATTTTTATGATTTTTATTGTGAAAAATGTTCAAATTAAATTTATTACTTTTTGCAGAATATGAACAGGAACTCAGAAGATATTGGAAATGCTATGTTTCAAGTTTGTTTAAGAAAGGAATTTAGGACTTACTTTCTTAATACGGTAATAGGTCGTCAAGCAAAACCAGATGTAACTAATGATAAGGTAAGTCGATTTATCTCACTTATTTAAATGGATTATACTATCAATCAACTAATTAATTAAATTGTATAAAGCCATTGCCAATACTGAGAATTGGAGTTGGGTGCAAAGCTACTAATATGGAGATGTCATATCCTTATCCAATCAAGATTTGGAAATTTAACCACATATTCTTGGAGGATCCAATTCCATTCAATGGAATGGTAAGTGCCATATATGATCACTATAACAAGAATATTGAGGTTTTAGGTGGAATTACTCAGTCTAACTACCTCAAAATGACTCTTGGCTGCTACTTTGGACTGAGTCCAATCTTTGGACTAATTGGTTCTGTGGATCTGCACAAAGGCCCTGTGGCTGCTTCTGTTGGAGTGTAAGTAGACCTGTGACTGCTTATGTGATCTGCACAAATTATATTTTTTGATAATGTTTGAAAATAAAATTTATTTGTGGTATAGGTCTCGTGAAGCAATCAAGTTTAAGTCATCGGTGAACATCAAGAATGGTGTATATTTCGACATTAAAGTCAAGCACGACCATCATCAACAAGAAACAGTCACAAAGTTTGCGATTCAAAAGACTGGGTCAGTGCTGCATCAAAAATATTCCATTAGATTTGATGGTATTGTATCTGCACAGCTTATGACCAAGTGTTCAAAAGAGACCCTAAAAATGAAGGCATCATATCGCCTAAAAGACAATAGTATCGGTCTCAAGTGGTTTTTTGGCAACTCCAATTAATTGGAATTTTTAATGAATTTTAAATTGATTTTAGATGCATTATGACTCTATTATGTGACTTTTTAATGTAACATGGCATGCCATGCTTTTAGTGCTTGTTTTGCTTCCTAACATGAAAACAGTATTATGAAATATCAGATATTCTACAGATGTTATTTAGATACAAGAACTCAAGACTATGGTGAGAAAACATCATAGTTATAACTCAAGAAGATGTGACCTACCAGTTAATACTGACAGCTGTGGCTGTACATAAGCCTAAGGCTTGGCTATTACAGTGTATTCCTTATATCATCTATTTGAATTACTTTATGATTTATAAAGTAGTGGAATTGGAATTACTTTTATGATCCACTGCTAACGGAGAGACCACTCTTAGGAGGAAAGGGCTATCAATGAGATTGAGCTATCTCTAGGTTCTTTCGTTGTGATTTATTTGCACTATATTGCATTTTCTACGTTTTCTATTAAAGTGGTTAATCCGGTTTTCATCTCTTTAAAGAATTGAATTGTAGAAACATTTTTAATTGAATGGATAACTTTACAAATTGGTAGAACAGAATCCCAAACTATAAATTTATAGAATCCAAAGCCACACACACACACACACACACACACACATATATATATATATATATCATAATATTGATTACACATGGGGAGTGTAACAGGTATGACATCGAAGAAGTCGATGAAATTATGGGGGAAAATCCAGGGAAAACCAATCATGGTGCTAGTGGATTCTGGAGCTTCACATAATTTTATCTCATGAAATTGTAGCTGAAATTGGGATCAAACCTGATCCTAATTTGGAGTATGTGGTGGAGGTAGGAGATGGTCATAAAGTGAAAAAGAAGGGAGTATGCAGAGAGTTGCAATTAGAATTGCCCAATTTGAATGTGGTACATAACTTCTATTTGTTTGACTTAAGAGGGGTTGATGTAGTGTTGGGTTATGATTGGCTAAAAGGATTGGGTAAGTTGGAGGCAGATTTTAAGGAGCATGTGATATGGGTGACAGTGGAAGGACGAAGAGTGGAGATTAGAGGTGACCCTCAACTGTCAAGGACAGTAGCATCTCTGAAAGCAATGTACAAGGAGTTGCAGAGTGGTGAAGCTTTTTATGTGGAGTTAGGAATGATGCACTTGTATTCTCAAGAGCTTCAAGGGGAGGTGGAAGGTTTAGAGCAGGTGAAGCATGATTATGCTGATCTTTTCAAGGATATTGGAGGTTTGCCAATACAAAGTTGTGACCATGCAATTGAGATCAAAGAGGGATCTCAAATACCCAATATCCGTCCTTATAGATATCCACATCATCAGAAGGAAGCTATTGAAGCCTTTGTGAAAGACATGATGACAGCGGGGTTGATAAGGCCAAGTGTAAGTCCCTATGTTAGCCCTTTAATTCTTGTGAAAAAGACAGATGGGAGTTGGCGCTTTTGTACGGATTATAGGGCTCTAAATAACATTAATGTTCCTAACAAATTTCCAATCCCGATTATTGATGAGCTGTTAGATGAGTTGTGGGGGGAAACGATATTTTCCAAATTGGATTTGAAATCGGGATATCATCAGATTCGAATGAAGGAGAGTGATATACCTAAAACAGCTTTTAGGACTCATGAAGGGCATTATGAATACTTGGTAATGCCCTTTGGATTGACCGCCATCAACTTTTCAAGCTTTGATGAATGATATTTTCAAACCTTATTTGAGGAAGTTTGTGTTGGTATTTTTTTATGACATTTTGGTGTACATCAACAACAATCATGCTCACATTGATCACTTGCGGATTGTGCTAGAAGTGTTAAGAAGTAATGCACTCAAAGTCAATGAAAAGAAGTGTTGCTTCGGTATGACTCAATTGGAGTATCTGGGCCACATTATTTCAGCTCGAGGCATAGCTGCAGATCCTGAGAAAGTTAAGGTGATGAAGGAGTGGCCGTTACCAAAGAATCTGAAGGGGCTGCGAGGATTTCTTGGTTTGACGGGTTATTATAGAAGATTTGTGAAGAATTATGGAATGATAGCTAGGTCGTTGACTCAAATGTTGAAGAAAGACAATTTCCAATGGAATGAGGAGGCTTTAAGAGCTTTTGAGTTGTTGAAAGAAAAGGTATCAGATTTACCACTTTTAACTATGCCTAATTTTCAGCTGCCTTTTGAAATTGAGACAGATGCATCGGGTTACGGATTAGGAGCAGTACTGATGCAACAAGGGAAGCCTCTTGCTTTCCTAAGTCAAGCATTATCTGAACGGGGGAAATTGAAGTCGGTGTATGAACGTGAGCTGATGGCGATTGTTTTAGCTGTTCAGAAATGGCGACATTACTTGTTGGGTAGTCATTTCGTGATTAAAACGGACCAGAGAAGCTTGAAGTATCTGCTGGAACAGAGGTTATTGGAAGGTGACCAGCAGAAGTGGGTAGCGAAGTTGCTTGGCTATGATTTTGAAATTCAGTATAAGGAAGGCAAGGACAACAAAGTGGCGGACACACTATCAAGAGTGGTGAATATGCAGGCTATTTCCATGGTTAACAGTGTTGATTGGAGTGTTATCGAGGAGGAGACAAGTAAAGATGCGAAGCTGCAGAAATTAATACAAGAGCTGGTGGTGGATCCGACATCACATCCGTTGTTTGAGTTTAAAAAAGGGTGTTTATGGTTTAGAGGCAAGCTGGTGATACCGGCTAAGTCCACAAAAATACTGACTATTCTTGAAGAATTTCACTCTTCGGCGTGGGGAGGACATTCTGAAATACTTAGAACATTCAAGAGAATAGCTACAGTTTTTTATTGGAAGAATATGAGGAAGGACATAGAGGAATTTGTGCAAAAGTGTGAAATTTGTCAAAGGAGCAAGTACCAAGCATTGAAGCCAGCTGGGTTGTTACAACCGATTCCGGTTCCGGATCAAATATGGGAGTAGTTGACCATGGATTTTGTTGGAGGGTTGCCCAAGACGAAAGGAAAAGACACGATCTTAGTGGTAGTGGACAGGTTGACTAAAGCTGCTCACTTTATGCTCCTTTGTCATCCTTACACGGCTAAAGAGGTAGCCGCTATTTTTATTCGAGAAGTAGTTCGTTTGCATGGTTTTCCATTGTCCATCATATCTGATAGGGACAGAGTGTTCATGAGCATATTTTGGAAGGAATTGTTTACGGTGGTAGGGTCTAAACTGAAGTATACGTCTTCTTATCACCCACAAAGTGATGGGCAGACAGAGGTAATCAATCGAACTCTCGAAGCTTATTTGAGGTGTTTCGTGGGAGGGCATCCCAAGAGTTGGATTGAGTGGTTACCGTGGGCAGAATTTTGGTTTAATTCGTCTTACAATGCGTCTATTGGAATGAGTCCTTTTCGTGCAATGTATGGAAGGGAAGCACCTACCATTTTGAAATATGACAGAGATAGAGCACGGGTACATGAAGTGGATCAGTTACTGTGGGAGAGAGATACTATCATTACAGAGCTGAAGGAACACTTATGCAGGGCCCAAAATAGTATGAAGCAGTGGGCAGATAAAAAGAGGAGAGATGTGGAGTTTGAGGTTGGGGATAAGGTGTTTTTGAAGGCGCAGCCATATAGATTCAAATCCTTGGCTAGCAGACCGAATGAGAAGTTGAGTCCGAGGTTCTATGGCCCCTTTGAGATAATAGAACGAATTGGTAAGGCTGCTTATAAACTGGCTTTACCAGCACACTCTAAGATTCATCCAGTTTTTCATGTGTCACAACTTAGACAAGCTAAGGGTGATTTTGTGTCGGGACAGCAGTTACCACCCTCTGTCACGGAGGAATGTGAATTACAGGTGAAACCACAAGAGGTGGCGGGGGTTAGGAAGTTGTTGAACGGGGACGAAGAAGTTTTGATTTTGTGGGAGGGACTGCCGGAGTGTGAGATGACGTGGGAAGACCGTGATGTCATTGCTCAGGTGTTTCCAGAATTCAACCTTGAGGACAAGGTCAAGCTTCATGGGGGGAGTGTTGATAGACCATTAAAACATGTATATAAAAGGAAGGGGAAAGATGGAAGAGGTAAGGGAGCATATGTGAAATTAATAGTGGGGTCAGAAGGAATGAATGAAGTGGTAACTGAATGTGGAGAGTTGAAAGAATGTGGAGAGTTGAAATAATGATTGACAATAATGTGGAGAGTGGGTTAAAGAGGGGGGAAGGCAGAAGGAAGGGGAGGTTGGTTTTTGGGAGTAGAAAGGGTTGTTGAGTAGTGAGAGCCTTTCTCAACTCAGCAAAAGGGAACCTCACACTGAGGTTTTTATTTTCATTTTATCACTCTTGCAAGGAGATTATTCTCCAGCCATAGTTGTAATTCTCTACTGTAAGAGGCTTGCCTCAGTCACTCATTAATAAAATTACCTTATTTCCTCTTGGTCCAGTATTAGCTATTGTTCTATTAGGATAGTAGGTGTATTCGTAAAGATGTTCAAATCATCTATCAAGGACACATCAGAGAACAGATGCAGTTTTGAGTTGTGGCTTATTTTATAGTGTTAGAGTGAATAATTGAGGCTCCTAGACAGAATCCTTAGCGATGAGGAGAAAGATCCAAAAGTAGTTCATACATGAATATAAAAAACCACACTTCAAAAAGTATGAACAAGTTGCAGGCTCCCTAATAGATATGATGTGTTTTTGAATTTGAAAGAAAAGGGGGCTATTGTTGGTTAGATGGAGGAGCCTAAGGAGAAAAGGGTTATTATCAGCAAGATGGACCAATCTCTCAGTTTCGTTACCATGTGACTTTAAGGTACAAGTTAGCATGATTGAAAATTCATATTCATGTTTACAAACAAATAGTTAGAGGCTCCTCCCTATGTATTTTCCTAATCAACAGAACGTGAAACAATTGATGACAAGAACCCGCGAAAGCCATATATCATAAGAACAATAATCTAACCTGTAATTGGCTCCATAGAAATTTGGATAGATCCCTCTTAAGCGGAATTTCCACATCATCTCCGGTCAAAGTCCTGGTTAACATAAAAGAGAAAATAAAACAGTTAAAAAAAACATGACAAAAGAACCAAGCTTAAGGAAGAAAAAAGATTTATGTTGGAAAGAGCAAAAAAGCTAACAAGTATCCACCTTGTCAAACAATACATACACGGATGAAGAAACAATCCAGATGATTTATAAATATTAAAATTCAATAATAAATTAAGAAAAGACATGGATAACAACCTTGTGCTATGTTTTTTGTTTTTGTAGATCTGGAATTGAAGGTGAGTATATAGTTCTACAAAATCTTTTTTTTTTTTGTTTGTTATCTCATGGATAAGAAGAGAAATAAAAAATTGTTGTGTAGATCTGGATGAAGATGAAAAGAATCTGAGCAAGAAGAAGATGAAGAAAAAAAAAAATTATGTTTGTCTGTGTAGAGAGGAAAAGAATCTGCGATATGTTAGTAACAAAGGAAGGAGAAAAGAAATTATATTTATTTATTTAGGGTTATCTTCTCTCTCTATAACAACAACCGCAAACTAAAACCAAACCTCAAACTCAAACTCAATCTAACTTACCAAAAAGTCAACACCACAAACTTCGCAGAACCGTGCAACTAAGTACAGCTATCTGATCAGGGTGGGTGGGTCGGTTCGGGCCCAAATACAACTACCGGCCCAATCTCAAATAATTAACTACTGTATAAATTTTGTGCTAATCTTAAGAATTTAATTTATATATATACACTTACAAAACTGCATATGACCAAAAAACTTTTGATAAATTTGACAGTGTTAGTGATGTTCAAAATGTGTTAGTATTTTCACTCAAACTCTAGAGTTTTGTTAAGAAATTTCGACTCAGTTTGTTTGGTGCAAAATATACCTTTAAAAATAGGGGTGTTGAAAAAATCCGGTTCTCATGACCCAAATTACTATCTAAATTAATTTATATTTTAAAACCCAACCAAAGTTAAAAAAGTAAACTAATGTTTCATTTGTAAAATAACTAATTAAAATCGGTTCGTCAAAATTCAATTATGAGTATTCAATTAAGATCCATTTATTGTAAGAAGTATATTAAATTTTTTTATTTTCTAAAATATATTTATTAATTGACTAATAAAAGATATATTATTTTGACTAATAAAATAGATTTATTTTATGACAAAGCTTAAACATGATAAAGCCCAAGATTTTTTATGTACACCTCCATAATTCATTTATACTTTAAACTCTATAATAATATTAATAACTAAAAACATAATTTAATAAATAATTAATTATGGTGTAAAAAAAAATTAATTAAATTCTGGTGGTGGTGGTGCAAGCGGTCAACGGTCTGGTCAATGTCGGAGCTCCACCTCCGGCTCGGTGGTACGCGGAGGCAACTGGCGGCCGGTCAGAAAATTTGTCCATAATTTGTTTTTTTCAAAATTATTTAATTAAAATCTATTTTTTTGCTCCAAAAAAAATCTGATTTTATTAATTTTTAAAATCTGATTTTATTTAATAAAATTAGTTTTTTTATTTGAAAAAATAATTAAAACCGAATTTTTTATAATAAAAATTTATTTTAAATCTAGTTTGAACAAAATATACAATTATTTATTATAATCCGGTTTTGAACCGGATTGAATTAGATTTATAAAAAAAAAACCAATTTAAAATAATATTAGTTATGATTTAGTTCATGAAACATATATGGAGTATAGTTTAGGTTTGAGTTGGTTATGACCATGAACATCTCTATTTAAAAACATTAAACTGTGAGATAATGAATTCAGGACCATTATACTTCTCACTATTTTAACATGTCAATCATGCCGATTTCCAACTAAGTTTATAAAATCAATTACACATGGCCTTGTTTCACTTTAAGATTTCGTTAGAGTTAACCAATGAATGATAGTATTTGTCTTGTCTCATTTCATAATCACAAATGTGTTTATATACAAGAGTCTTGAATCATGTTGATTCTACAAAAATAAATGCTATTTAATTTATGTAAAGCCAGAAATATGAATGAAAGCGAGTTCTTGAGTAACCTTTGTTTATCGATTGTTTTTTATTCTTCAATTTTTTAGTAGAAAAAATGGCAGAAAAAGTGAAGTAAATGCTTCATGTATATTGGAAAAATGATTCATTTCATCAACTGGGTTATTTCATTCATTTAAGCTTAGTTTACACAGTGTGAATACAGTATATATAGGAGAAGCTAGAAGCTTAGTCCTAACCAATCAATTAGCCACATTAGCATTGTGTTGACTAGCTCTAACAGTTCACACATGTGTACAAATACAATACCTATACATGTATTTCTACTAGCTCTATACTGTATACTATTACCCCCCTTACAAACTCAAGGAGGGTCATGACAAGGAAACACTTTGAGTTTGGCACGAATAATACCAAAATTGACAGGAGATAAGGGCTTAGTGAGTGGATCAGCCAACTGAGCAGCAGCAGGAACATGGAGGACATGCAACTGCTTACTTAATACCTTCTCCCTGACGAAGTGCAAGTCCAGTTCAATATGCTTAGTGCGCGAGTGAAGAATAGGATTGTGGGAGAGCGAAACTGCACTCAAATTGTCACACAGCATAGTAGGAACATGAAATGGGACATGAAGCTCTTGCAAAAGGGACTGAATCCAGAGTAGGTCAGCTGTAGTGTTGGCCATGCTTCGGTATTCAGCTTCAGTACTTGATCTGGCCACTAACTGTTGCTTCTTGGAGCTCCAAGCAATCAAATTGGGGCCAAAATATATACAAGAGCCAGAGACAGACCTTCTATCATCATGATCGGTAGCCCAATCAGCATCACTATAAGCGCGAAGAGAGAAGGGGGGGCCAGAAGGTGCGTGCAACAGACATAAACCATAATTGAGTGTGCCTTTGAGATATCTCAAAATCCTTTTGACAGCTTTCCAATGAGACTCCAATGGATTAGCCATGAATTGACAAACCTTATTCACACTATAGGCAATATCTGGTCTGGTAAGAGTCACATACTGCAGAGCACTAACAATGGATCTGTAAAGTGTAGGATCTGAAACAGTGTCTGTGCCAAATCTACTCAATCTGCAAGTACTAACCATAGGTGAACCAATAGGATTTGAATCTTCCATTTTAGTTTTGCATAGTAAATCTCTAACATATTTTGCTTGATTAAGTAGGGATGACAACGGGTAGGGTCGGGTGCGGGTTTGGCACTATCCAAACCCGAACCCGAAAATATCGGGTAAACCCGAACCCGAACCCAAAGGGGCTTTCGGGTGGCAAAATAACACCCAAACCCAAACCCGTTGGGTTCGGGTTTTTCTCACCCGAACCCAAACCCGAAATTACATTAACAAAAGTAAAAAAATACAGAAAAATTCAACGAAATTACGGTCCACAATATGTTAACATTATTTTCAACATTAAAATAAGGATGAAAAATAGTCTACAACGTTAAAATAGTCTATAATATGCTAAGGTAAGAGAGATAATTATATAATTTAATATATAACGAGTGTGGTTTCGGGTGTGGGTTTGACACTACCCAAACCCGAAATATCGGGTGTCACCCGAACCCAAACCCAGTCAACTCGGGTTTTACCCGTTGACTCGGGTTCGGGTTCGGGGGGCCCCACGGGTTTGGGTGCTTTTGCCATCCCTATGATTAAGTAGTAAAGCACCAAATTTTAAATGATGAACTTCTATGCCCAAAAAGTAATCCACTTCACCAAGTTGCTTTAAAGCAAAAGTGAGATGAAGCTTGTGAATAAGGTCCTTAATTAGGAAAGGAGCAGAACCAGTGATGAGAATATCATCAACATAGATAAGCACATAAGTACAAGCACCATTTTGATTGTGTATCAAGATAGAAGGATCACACCTTCTTTTAGTGAACCCAAGACTAAGCAAAGCACCGGTCAACTTGTCATACCAGGCCCTAGGGGCTTATTTGAGGCCATAGAGAGATTTGTGTAACTTGCATACAAGTGACTTATCGGAAACCTCAAAACCTACAGGTTGAGACATATAGACTTCTTCCTGAAGTACACCATTTAAGAAGGCATTGTTGATGTCAATTTGCTGAACTGGCCACTTGTAGGTGACTACTAAAGTGAGAATGATCCTAATGGTGATAGGCTTAATCACAGGGGAAAAAGTCTCAGTGAAGTCAAAGCCTGCAGTTTGTAAGAAGCCCTTTGCAACTAAGCGAGCCTTGAACTTATTGACTGTACCATCTGGATTCTCTTTAACTCGAAACACCCATTTGCATCCGATAGCCTTTCTATGAGGAGGCAAAGGTACAAGAGACCATGTATTATTATCCATCAAAGCTTTATACTCAGCTTGCATAGCAGATAGCCATTTAGAATCAGACATTGCACTCTTCACTGTTTTGGGTTCAAGCTCTGCTAAAAACACTTTGGGCTTTAGATTACCAGTTTTACCTCTTGTGACCATTGGATGTTTATTATGATCAGATATCACAGGTAATGAAGCAACTGGCTGAGGGATGATGGGACATGGTGCAGGTGCATGAGATGGAGAAGATGGCGATGTATGAGCAGTCGATGGGGCATTGGTATAAGGAACTGCAGGACTGACAGGATCAATATCATGTGAGACATTAGTAGGATTAACAGGAGCCTGACTTGAGGACTGGTGATGAAGGGAAGGAGACAATGAGTTGAATATTGGTGTATCTGACATAAATGAAGTAGTGGAAGGATAACTAGTGGATGAGGAAACACTAGACTGATTGGAAGGAAACAATTGAGGATAAGGAAACTGAAGCTCATGAAAGACCACATCTTTGGAAATAAAAATTCTACCATTTCCATCTAGACACTTGTGACCTTTGTGTTGAGGAGAAACTCCGAGATAGACACAAGGGCTAGACCTGTATTGGAATTTGTGTTGATTATAAGGTCTAAGGTGAGGAAAGCATAAGCAACCAAAGACTTTAACTAAAGAGTAGTCAGGGTCAACATGAAAAAGAGCATGGTGAGGGGAGTGCCATTGAGGTAAAGCACTAGTAGGTAATTTATTAATAAGAAAGACTACTTGGGTAAAACAATGGTCCCAGTACTTTAAAGGCAAAGATGCATGGGAAAGCATAGTAAGACCCATTTCTACAATTTGCCTATGTTTCCTTTCAACTGTACCATTTTGATGGGAAGTGTGTGGACAAGTAAGTCTATGAATAATACCAAGCTCATTTAGAAATGTAGTAAACGGTCTAAACTCACCACCCCAGTCAGACTGCAAAGCTTTAATTTTATGGTTAAACTGAGTTTGTACAAGAGCATAAAATTGTTTAAAGGCTAGTAAGGCATCAGACTTGCTCTTAAGAAAGTAAATCCAAGTAAACTTGGTAAACGTGTCAACAAAAGTAATATAATAGCTATAGCCAGAGTGGGAAACAAAAGGAGCAGGGCCCCACAAATCACAATGAATTACTTCAAAAGGTGTAGAGTAAACAGTATTGGAAAGTGGAGCATGAAGCCTATGTGATTTTCCTATGCAACAAAAGGTGCATGAGTTATTGTCATATTTATTTGAAATGGAGACATTACACAAATCCAATATAGGCTTGATAGCACTAAAGTGAGCATGACCTAATCTTAGATGCCACTTATGAAATTCACTATTACTATTAGTATTGGAAGTAACAAAAGTATTATTATTACAGGCAACAGAACTATCAACAACAGAAAACTGACTAGAGATAGAAGTAGGCTTGAAGTCTCTAGTTGGCTGAGACTGAGCAATGAATTGAAATGGCTTGAATTGATAAAGACCATCAGAACCAACAAAGCCTTCAAGCAGAATTTGATTAGATGCCTGAGATTTAACAAAGCACTTATAAGGATGAAACTCAAAAATGACATTATTATCTTGAGCAAATTTACTAACAGAGAGTAAGTTCTTAGAAATATTAGGCACATGTAATAAATCTGTAAGGTTTAACTTGACATTAGGTTGAGAGTTAGAGTAAAAACTAGAGTGACCAGTTGAGGCAATAGACACACCTTGACCGTTCCCCATCATAACTTGTTCATGACCATGGTAAGGTGCACTGTAGGCAAGATTGTGAGGATTGAAGGTAAGGTGATGTGATGCACCAGAGTCTGGATACCAAGCCGATTCAGAAAGACCATCACCAGAGTATGGGTTGGAAGGCATAGCATAGTAAGGCATAGCATAGTTGGCAGTCGGACGCATATAAGGAATAAACGGTGGAGGGCGAGGGGGACCTGCAGACGAACCACGTGAAGCCTGAGCCATACTAGGAGTAGGAGAATACATGTACCAACAATTAATGGCATCATGATTTGGTTTGGAGCAGATTTGGCACTTCTCATTGGAGGAATTGGAAGCAGACTCGCGTCCTCTACCACGTCCTTTGCCTCTACCACGGCCTCTAGCAGCATTGTAGTGTTCAGTACCAACCGAAAGATGCTCATTATCACCAGAATTATGGTTCATAGCAGTAGGATTAGCTTGAGCAACATGAGCAGAAACCGTAGGAGTAGCAAGTTCTTGACGAAACTTCTCAAATTGAGCCTCTTGAAGAAGAAGCAAAGCCTCAACATCTTCAACAGTGGGAGAGTCAAATCGACTATACAACATCATGACAAACGGATTAAATTCCTCTGGCAAACCCTCAAGAATAGCGTCAACTTGATCACTGACCGTGACAGTGTCACCGACGGCAACAAGAGAATTTACGATAGATTTGATACGCAACAAATATTCATTGATGGATCTGGAAGCTTTCTTAGTGTTCTTTAGCTCAGATCTGAGTTGCCTAGCACGTGATTTAAGAACCGAATTGAAATACTTATGAATTCTATCCCAAACCTGATACGCATGCTTGCAATCAAGAACTCGTGGAAGAACACTATCGGAAAGCGTGGAAAGAAGCCATGTGAAGAGCGTTTGATCCTTGATCAACCACTGCCGATAAGGTTCAGAGATCTTGTTAGCAGCACAGTCTTCGAGCGAAGCGAATTGAAGCGGAATCTGAGGGTTGAGAATGAACCGATGAAGATCATGGATAGTGATAACACCGTTAACTTGTTGATGCCAAAGCAAAAAATTGTTCTCATCGAGCTTAATCGTGAGGGAATGAGTGAGACCAGATCTTGATGAATCTTTGGTCGTGTTAGGAAGAGAAAGAGGAATCGATTGATCATCATTGGGAATCGATTGATCAATATTAGCATTCGATGAAGAATCTTGAGTAGGAATCTCCATGGAAGAAGCTTGAGAAAAGTTCAAGAGAGTTTATCAATGGCGGAAGCGGTTAGAAAAGGGGAAAAACAGTTACGGAAAACGGTTGTGAACCATGGAAGGCTCTGATACCATATTGGAAAAATGATTCATTTCATCAACTGGGTTATTTCATTCATTTAAGCTTAGTTTACACAGTGTGAATACAGTATATGAATACAGTATATATAGGAGAAGCTAGAAGCTTAGTCTTAACCAATCAATTAGCCACATCAGCATTGTGTTGACTAGCTCTAACAGTTCACACATGTGTACAAATACAATACCTATACATGTATTTCTACTAGCTCTATACTGTATACTATTAATGTAGAATCATTAACTAAATTTTTACTTATTTGTTTTTTAACTGATTGTGTTTCTATATTTCTTAATAGGTTCTCAATTTTGATTTGTGTATCGAAAAAAATTTCTCAATTTTGATTTAATTTTTCACTTTTGCCATTAACCAGGACATGTACAATATGGAATGTTTAAGATGTGAGACAAACTGGTATCATAGTAATGATTACTATACACCAATGTGATTCTTTAATTTTTTTTGAATGTCTTGTGTTATTATGTAGGTGTTTTATTGTTCTCGAGAACAAGTTAATTTTTATCTGTGTAAAATAGAGGTTACCTCCTAATATATTAAACCATTTATCTTTTACAATTCTTATGGAAAAAGACTTCTAGATCCTTCAAAAATTGTCAATTAAACTCCTTTTTAGGCACAATTGGCAGCAGATTGAATAGTTTCACTCTTTTACTTTATTCTAACAGCGGCTGTAAATGATAGTGAACCAACTAAAATGAATATTTCTTTTGTTGATAAACCTCTATCTCTATGTGATGAATCCATTGTTCAAACTATGCTAAAATTGCCTAAGACAAATTGAGAAGGAGTGATGACATATGTTCTTTTCATGTGATAAAATATTATGTTTGTTTTCAAGATTTTCAGTTGTTATATTTGTGACATGTTTCTCTCTAAGAATTTATACAAGTACATGGACATAGTTAGACCCGGCATGTCTGGCCCCGACCAAAAATATTGATATTTTTAGAGTTAATTTAGAGCTTAATTTAGGGCAAAACTATTATTTTTGGTTCAAAATTGAGACTTTTTGTTCAAAATTGAGATAAATTGAAATTTTAAGAGGTTAATTTAAGACAAAACTGATATTTATATGTTAGACTAAAATTTTGCACAAACTTAAAAAAAACTATAACTCCAACACATATTATTTTCATTGTAGTGTCAATGTGATGTACAGATATTTTCATTAAACTTACAATAATTATTTTCATTACCAAAAATGTAGTAAGTAATTAAGGAATTATTTTTTTTGCTTCAAAAAAAAAATGTAACATTTTTGGTTACGAGGAATGTTGTAATTGTTGTAATAATAAGGCATATTTCTTTTTTGTTTTTACGGAAGACATTTGGGTGTTTAAATCCAATAAAATAACGAAAACCAAAAACTGAAAAAGAAAATAAAAACTTTTATTTGGATGTGATCGGATCTTCTTAAACCAAAGTCAATTGGTTCGGTACAGTTTTTGTATTGTTTCATGTGAACCAAAATGATCCAATCTAAACTGAAATATGGAAGAAACTATATATATATATATATATATAGAGGGCGACTATTATGAGAATGAAGTATTGATATGAGAATATGAGAATGAATATTAATCATTAGATTATGATGAGGGAGTATGATTAGATTTACCATGAGCCTTTTTTGTTTTATTATTAAAAAAACATTAATTAATATATTAGGATTAAATTCTTTTTTATTTTATTTTTTTGTAACCAAAAAAAGATTAGGATTGAAAAATACATTGAATTGAATCAATTTACGCCGTTACACAGAACTCCATCGTCAAATAGGATTCAATCAATTACGATTCAACTTCGATCTGTCTCCTATTGCAGTCGCGTTCTTCATCTGAACTCCGCTTACAGAAATACAAATCGAAGATTGAATGAATCGTATTTGATTGAATCCTATTTGACGATGGAAGTTCTGCGTAATGGCGTAAATTGATTCAATTCAATGTATTTCTCAATCCTAATCTTTTTTTGGTTACAAAAAAAATAAAAATAAAAAAAAATTTAATCCTAATCTATTAATTAATGTTTTTTTAATAATAAAACAAAAAAGGCTCATGGTAAATCTAATCATACTCCCTCATCCTAATCTAATGATTAATATTCATTCTCATATTCTCATATCAATACCTCATTCTCATAATAGCCGCCCTCTATATATATATATTTGGTCGAAGCCGGGGTATCCACCACCGAACGCGGTGACTAATCCCTCGCTAGATTGGAGGCCCTCGATGGGTGGGATAGCTGACCTAAGTATTAAAGCTCCTTCATACCCAAGGTGAGGATCGAACCTTCGACCCTTGGTTAAAGGAGGATGACCCCAACTGCTCAACCACACCCTTTGGGGTATATATATATATATATATATATATATATATATATATATATATCTATTATTATATACATTACGATAGTTCCACGGAGCTTTCTGATGCATTCTCAAGAAAATTTGCTTATGTGTCATTCAATTAGAGCTTCTATAAGATTTTTTTTATATCTTTTTTAGATATTTTTTTTAGCGTAATTCAGTTGCATTCTTAGCATTGTTTTTTTTAGATTTTTTTTGGGAATAAATACCTTTACAGTCCCTATAAATATACAAAATTTCATTTTTAGTCCCTAAAACAATTTTCAACAGGTTATGGTCCTCAAATATTTTCCTATCATGATTTTATGTCCTTATTTTGTGGGAGAGGTTCTTATCTCTATTATATACATTGTGATAGTTCCACGGAGCTCTCTCATGCATTCTCAAAAAAATTTGTTTTTGTGTCATTTAATTAGAGCTTCTCTAAGATTTTTTTTATATTTTTTTTAGATATTTTTTTTAGTGTAATTCAGTTGCATTCTTAGCATATTTTTTTTAGATTTTTTTTTTTGGGAATAAATACCTTTGCAGTCCCTATAAACATACAAAATTTCATTTTTTAGGGTAATTCAGTTGCATTCTTAGCATTTTTTTTTAGATTTTTTTTTGGGAATAAATACATTTGCAGTCCCTATAAATATACAAAATTTCATTTTTAGTCCCTAAAACAATTTTCAAGAGGTTATGGTCCTTCAAATATTTCCTATCATGATTTTTTGTCCTTATTTTGTGGGAGAGGTTCATATCTCTATCTCTATTATATACATTACGATAGTTCCACAGAGCTTTCTGATGCATTCTCAAGAAAATTTGCTTATGTGTCATTCAATTAGAGCTTCTCTAAAAAAAATTTTATATTTTTTTTAGATATTTATTTTCGCGTAATTCAGTTGCATTCTTAGCATATTTTTTTTTAGATTTTTATTTTGGGAATAAATATCTTTGCAGTCCCTATAAATATACAAAATTTCATTTTTAGTCCCTAAAACAATTTTCAGCAGGTTATGGTCCTTCAAATATTTCCTATCATGATTTTTTATCCTTATTTTGTGGGAGAGGTTCATATCTCTATCTCTTTATATACATTACGATAGTTCCACGGAGCTTTCTGATGCATTCTCAAGAAAATTTGCTTATGTGTCATTCAATTAGAGCTTCTCTAAGATTTTTTTTATATTTTTTTTTATATTTTTTTAGCGTAATTCAGTTGCATTCTTAGCATGTTTTTTTTAGATTTTTTTTTGGGAATAAATATCTTTGCAGTCCCTATAAATATACAAAATTTCATTTTAAGTCCTTAAAACAATTTTCAGCAGGTTATGGTCCCTCAAATATTTCCTATCATGATTTTTTGTCCTTATTTTGTGGGAGAGGTTCTTAACTCTATTATATACATTACGATAGTTCCACGGAGCTTTCTGATGCATTCTCAAGAAAATTTGCTTATGTGTCATTCAATTAGAGCTTCTATAAGATTTTTTATATATCTTTTTTAGATATTTTTTTTAGCGTAATTCAGTTGCATTCTTAGCATTGTTTTTTTTAGATTTTTTTTTTTGGGAATAAATACCTTTGCAGTCCCTATAAACATACAAAATTTCATTTTTTTGGGTAATTCAGTTGCATTCTTAGCATTTTTTTTTAGATTTTTTTTTTGGGAATAAATACATTTGCACTCCCTATAAATATACAAAATTTCATTTTTAGTCCCTAAAACAATTTTCAGCAGGTTATGGTCCTTCAAATATTTCCTATCATGATTTTTTGTCCTTATTTTGTGGGAGAGGTTCATATCTCTATTATATACATTACGATAGTTCCACAGAGTTTTCTGATGCATTCTCAAGAAAATTTGCTTATGTGTCATTCAATTAGAGCTTCTCTAAAAAAATTTTTTATATTTTTTTTAGATATTTATTTTCGCGTAATTCAGTTGCATTCTTAGCATATTTTTTTTAGATTTTTTTTTGGGAATAAATACCTTTGCAATCCCTATAAATATACAAAATTTCATTTTTAGTCCCTAAAACAATTTTCAGCAGGTTACGGTCCTTCAAATATTTCCTATCATGATTTTTTATCCTTATTTTGTGGGAGAGGTTCATATCTCTATTATATACATTACGATAGTTCCACGGAGCTTTCTGATGCATTCTCAAGAAAATTTGCTTATGTGTCATTCAATTAGAGCTTCTCTAAGATTTTTTTTTTATATTTTTTTAGCGTAATTCAGTTGCATTTTTAGTATGTTTTTGTTTTAGATTTTTTTTTGGGAATAAATACCTTTGCAGTCCCTATAAATATACAAAATTTCATTTTTAGTCCTTAAAACAATTTTCAGCATGTTATGGTCCCTCAAATATTTCCTATCATGATTTTTTGTCCTTATTTTGTGGGAGAGGTTCTTATCTCTATTATATACATTGCGATAGTTCCACGGAGCTCTTTCATGCATTCTCAAGAAAATTTGCTTATGTGTCATTCAATTAAAGCTTCTCTAAGATTTTTTTTTTAGATATTTTTTTGGGTTAAATATATTTTTGGTCACTATAAATATATCAAATTTTGGTTTTAGTCCTTATTAAATTTTTCTTCGACTTTTAGTCCTTATAAAATTTTTCATCTTCACTTTCATTCCCAATTTTTGAATCAACTCATATATAGCCTTTCTATTTTTTTAATGAAGTTGTGCACAAATGTGAAAAATATTACGATAATCTCTTCCTAAATAAATTGGAATTTTTTAACCAAACATAAATTAAATATGAATTTTAAACCACAAAAAGTTTAAAAATTCATATTTAATTCCTAAATTGTTAAAAAATTCTAATTTTTTTTAGAGAGATCATTATAATTTTTAAAACTTTTCTGCAAATTTTTTATTCAAAAATATGAATTCTACTTATGAGTTTACTTAAAATGAGGGATTAAAAGAGAAGATGAAAAATTTTATAGGGACTAAAAGTCGAAGAAAATTTTTAGAGGGACTAAATCCAAAATTTGGTATAATTATAGGGACCAAAAACATATTTAACCATAAAAAGATAAATTATGAGAATAATTATAGGGACCAAAAATATATCACAATGTGGGAGTTTTGTGATATATTTTTTTTGGTAGATCGAAAAGATAAATTGCTCCCCCAAAAATTGATCCCTGGAGCTCTCCAACCCATAAGTCCCTTAGCTCATACCACGTGAGTTATGTTACGGGGAGAAAGTTTTGTCATATTAAGAAATCTATTTTCTTTGTTTTTTTTTTGTTTTAAAATTTACACGTGGATTACCATGCAAAAAGTTCAAACAAAGTGGGACAACGATGGAAAAAAAAAATCTTAATTTACATAGTATTTTAAAAAAATGCAGTTTGATGGGATTTAGATGAATAAATATACAATAAACATAGGAACATCACTATATGTGAAGCTGTTATAAAAAAAAATTCATTTGAAACTTTTTTAAAAAAAATTATTTGCTAAAATTTTTTAACAAAAAAACAATACACTACAAAAATATTTTCCAAAAATATCTAAACCAAACGCATCGTTAGTGTAATAGGAATTAGGCCATATTGAATCAAGACTACTGAAATTTCAAAATATTAAATTATATTATTTTTGTTTAATATAGATTAAAATGTCAATTTCCAATCTAAAATTTTATTTTAATATATTAAATATGTTTTTAGTACTTCCTATTTTTCTAAATATTAAAAATTGTTTTATTAACATTCAACTTTTAACTTCATAAATAATATTTTGTCAAAAAAAAACTTTGTAAATAATATTTTTTTAATATAACTTTTATTTTTATTCAATGTCATTTATACGATTCTGAATATATTTATTCTAAATTTCTGTCAAAACAATATATTTACTTCAACAATATATATTTAAACAACTCATAAAATATAATATCTCAAATTCACACCAACATAGTGTGGTACAAGTGGTAGATATTTGAGTCTCTTAACCATTTTTCCCCGAATTCGATCCCTAGCTGGTGCGTATGGAGAAACATTTGTTAGAAGAGGTCAACCCCTTAAATGAATTGCATATATCTCGAGTGGATTAATCTCTGCAGTTGCGTGCGAATGATACCTTTGATTTACCAAAAAAATATCTCAAATTCACTATTAAATATTAAAATAATTTTAAAATAATAATTTAAAATGAATTAATAAATAATATTAAAAAGAAAATAATCCCGTGCACGGCACGGGCTAACATTCTAGTATAATATATTTACGGATGTCTCTCTCCTGGTTGTAATTCTATGTGGCAAGCTATCAAGTACCCATATATCTATGTGGCAAACTATGAGACTATCTACATAACAAACAAATTCTTTCTTAATGTATCACTCTTCGATTCCCACTCAAGACATTTTTTCAATTATGAAACATTTTATTTTACTTTTTAGAGTTCCTTGATGTACCACTCTTCGATTCCCGCTCATGACACTTTTTTAATTATGCTACAATTTATTTTATTTTATTTTTTAGAATTCCTTAATGTATCATTTTTTGATTTTCACTCATGACACATTTTTAATTATGAGACATTTTTTAAAAGATACTTTTGAAACACATATTCTATATAACTAAGATTAATAGTCACTTATAGACAAAAACAAACAAACTTAAGTCATTCTACATAACTTTTTTTTAATCATCGTAACTAATGATATATCATAAAAAAATTAATTGATTCAAATGTTGAAATACTATTATATAAATATAAGTACACAAACAATTATATGTATCTATTTTTTAAAAATAAAGTTGTATGAATTAATATATATTATTACATAAATATTATTATGATAAAAAAATTCATAATTTCTCAAATAAAAGTATATTTTATTAATTTAATTTTTAACTTTTATTTACATGCAAAACTTAAGTCATTTCTATCGATCATTTTTTTTATTACTAAGTTGTATCAAATATAAAATCATACTTATTATTTATGTTTTATTTGTATTTTATTAAGAACATATTTTTATTCCTATATTAATAGAATAAACCCATTTTTTGTAATTTTTATCATTACTTATATTTACACTTATATTAATATCAGTGCATGTTTTTATAATTTAAACGGGATCAATATTAATAATCATATATTAATGCAAGAGCTTATTTTTTTATTTAAAAAATGAGACTTTATATTCACATATCAAAACAAGGTCCTTTATTTTTTTAAATTGCTACGGTGATGGGAGAAAAAATATCACATTGTTGAGAACGAAAAGTGGGAGATCATTCTCCAACTATGAATTATATTTACACTCATGTTAATATGAGTGTATTTTTATTTTGTAATTTATACAAGACAATATTTATACTTATATATTAAAACATATCCTATTATTTTTGTAATTTTTATGGGGACAAAAAGAAAATACCATACTATTGAGAACGGAGAGTGGAATATCATTCTCCACCATGTTCTATCCTTTTAAAATCCCTAAATATATAATTATTTTTTATAATTAAATAATATAAATATTAAATCAATTTCATAAGTAATTAGAAAAACATAAATTATATGACAAAAAATTCATTAATTAAAAATAAGATATAAAAAATTAAATTAAATTACAAAAATTAATATTTAAACTAATCTACTTTAACATTAATTATATATATTAATATAATTTTGAATTTTAACCCGTACATTTGTACGGGTTAGTTATACTAGTATATATATATATATGAGATGAAACTGTTTTGTTTTTTATAAATAAAGAAAAAAATAGTCCTTGAACAATCCAATTTTCATGCAAATTTTTTAAAAAGTTGCGATAAAAAAGTATTTAAACCCCGCGGGTTAACTCGCCCGCCACAGGCCCGTTTTTTGGACGGGATAAACGGGGCGGGCCAACTTAAGGTGGTTGCCTGAAAACCTTTGCCCAGCCCGCCAAAAATAGCCGGTTAAATGGGCAGGCCCGGCGGGCTCAGCCCGTTTTGCCACCCCTACATGCAGCCTTATTTAAATCAACATCTGCAGCACCTTGGAGCACAGTTTGAATAGGCTTCTTCGGAACATATTGCTTTCGCGGTTGTTCCTTGTGAACTTTCTCTGCCTACTTATCATGTGGCTGTAATTTGCTGCAATTCACAACCGAATGACCAATGGAAAAACAGTGAGAGCAATACTCAGGTAGACACTCGTATAGCACCTCGACATAGAATGCATAACCGTCCTGTTCAACCATTATTTCATCATAAATTCTCTTCGAAAGATCAATATCCACAAGGATCCGAGCATAGTAGCCAAACACTCTGTTTTTCGTCGGACCATCCAACATTAAAGGTGTGTCTATGCCATTTGCAATCTCAAATAACAAGCGAGGACTACAATACTCTTGTGGGAGATACAAGAGACGAACCCACACCTGAACATGTGTTTGGCGTATAGCACCTCGACATAGAATGCATAACCGTCCTGTTCAACCATTATTTCATCATAAATTCTCTTCGAAAGATCAATATCCACAAGGATCCGAGCATAGTAGCCAAACACTCTGTTTTTCGTCGGACCATCCAACATTAAAGGTGTGTCTATGCCATTTGCAATCTCAAATAACAAGCGAGGACTCCAATACTCTTGTGGGAGATACAAGAGACGAACCCACACCTGAACATGTGTTTGGCGTTGAGAGTAAACATTAAAATCTAGAGTCCACTTGGTCAGACGAAGGATACCGGGTTTGATGCGAATGGTACCAGCGAACAAGGCCTTGCATTTGTCGTCGGCGTTTGAAAATTGCAACTTAAAAGAACCCCTCCTTAACGACACAAGGTGCCAAGGCGCAAAATTTGTCCATATCCCCCGCAATTGAGAGGATAGATCCCTAGTAGTTAGCGGTTGGTTCCCCTTTGCTGAGAACTAGCCGGCCATGGAGATGATTCCAGCAGCCGTCGATCGCTCTGTCATATTCATGTTGGGTTAATTTGATACAGACAGAATCACCCTTCACACACGGCAGCGGAAGCTGTGAAAAGGAAAACTCGTCAGAGTGGTTGAGAGTTTGCGCAAACGAGATAGAAGGCTTGACAGTACTATAAAACATAAAAAATGATACTCCTTCCGTTTTTTTTTACTTGTCGTTTAGACAATTTATGTTATATTTTTCCTATTATACCCTCTTTCCTATTTTATTTTATTGACTAAATTTTGTATTATTTTTTTTTGTTGAAATAATATAATTTTTTATAGTATACAAGTTTTGTTTTTTTTTTGTCGAGACCGGGGTATCCACCGCTGAATGCAGTGACTAATCCCTTGCTAGATTAGAGGTAGGTGGGATAGCTGACCCAAGGATTTAAAGCTGCTCCATACCCAATGTGAGGATCAAATTTTGTTTGTTTTTAAATAAAGTTTGTTACAATTTTTTAGGAAATAGATAATGTTTGTGAAAATGTATGAAATTTATAAATGGATTAAAAATATGATATATTTTTAAAAAGTATGTCATAGAAAAATAATATGCAAAAATATACTCTCTTATTTTGGTATTTTTTTTTTCTGAAACGACAAGTAAAAATGAATGGAAGGAGTAATATTAACAAAAAATATGTGGCATAGAAAAATTGAAATATAATATTGAATATACCTATTCAAAGAAAAAAAACGACAATTTTTTCCCTATTATATATAGAAATGTAGAATGAATGTATAATGAATTATAATAATAATATTAATAATAATAATGCTAATAAATATGGCAATGAAATAATGCCATATATAATTCTAATGGTAATAAATGTGAAATTATCGTGAGAATAAGACTATTGTGAAGATGTCACGTGTACTTTGATTTTTTTTTTTTGGTACAGAGATACGTGTACTTTGAATTTGAATGAATGCAATACAATAAGTATAAAAAACAATTTTAACATGCCACATGTACAATTAGTAATTAATAATAGTAGTATAAATTTGGTTACAATGAGTAATTTATGGAATATGAATTCCTGAATTTTCTTTTTATTGGTACAAGAATTCCTGAATTTCTACTAGTTTGTAAGATTAATTTAATATCTTAATGATAACTTAATATCGGAGTAGTATCCTAACAGAATTTCTATGATGTATTGAGCCTACGGAATGACCCATTCGGCCATTCACACCTTTGTAACATTCTTTCCTAAGAGTATTTTATTCTCTGAATATTTCATTTTTGTCTAGGTTAAAAAGATGGAAACATATTTTCTAAAAATTTTACCGTAAAATTAATATTTGAACTAAAAAAAGTTGAGAAAATGTGTTTCGAACTTTTTTATATGAGTAAAAATGTAATTTTACGGAATAAAAGAGAGTTAGGGGTGGAAAGAGAATTTTTCTTTCTAACACGCTTTCTTCCACGCAGCAGCCATTTTAACCGTCACGGCGATTCCAAGTCCAACTGCAATTTGATGTGATAATAAAATCATTAAACAAAGAAACAAAAGCCACATCTATATTTTCTAGGGATTTAAATTAAATATAGTTTAGCAGAACTAGTCAAAACTTGAATAATAACTTCAAAATATTGGTAGTGGACTAAATAATGGTAAATTGGTAATGAATGTCCTAAAATATTGAAGGGTTAAATATGGTTTGATCCCTATAAATATATATATATATCTATTTTTGTTTAATTGCTTATTATACTCTCTAGGATTGTTTTTTGATTATGCTACAGTCTTTGTTTGTTTAACTTTAAATTTGTTGTTTTTGTTGCTTAGTGACGATGGCTAGCATAAGAATCCGATATGCCGATTGGTACAAAGGGTTTTGAAGGAGTTAAGTAATACCCCAATGGTTGTGTCTGTCTGAGTTTACAATGGTGTTTTGGTTGAAATTCCTAACCTTATAATTTTATTTTTATGGGCTTGTTGATGAAAAAGACATCGAAGATGATGATTTTCTGGTTTTAGATGATGAAGATGATAATTTTTCTGGGTTTGAGTGATGAATATTAACAATTAACTGCAAAATTTAACGGAAAAGACTAATTTGGCTCGGAGAAGTATATGGTTATAAGAAACTAAAATAAAACAATAATTAATAATGGGACTAAAATGAAATCAACAAATATATTAAAGAATCAAATATTCAATTTAGCTAAAACTAAAAGATAGAACACATGAACCACTACAAAGCCACATCACCCAAAAATTAAATAGGTTAATAGCTCATTTTATTAGTAGCATAATAGAGTGAACAATTTTAAGTTTATCAAGAAGAAAAAAAGAGTGAACAATTTTAAGATACAAAGTCAAAAAGAACATAATGAAAACTATCAAGTAATCCTGAAAAATGATATACCTGTAAACATAAGAGGTTGATTTGTGAGTATAGGGTACTGCTTGCGGATTTTTTTAGCTTCAATTTTTTGTAATGCTTAAATAAAGGTGTTCAACAGCAGTTACAATTCGGCGAAATATATTATTGACAGCCCCTAACTTTACATTGATTGGCATGAGAGATTCTACTCCCATGTCCTTACCAACCTACAAAACACATTGCCATTGATGTAGTAAGGTATTTGCTTTTGAAAATTTCTCAAGAACATGCATGCCATGATTATATATACTTAATACTTCAATACTTCATGGAAGATATCAATCTGATCTATTATAATTTTTACTGACATATTATTCTAACAATCAGCTTATCTACTATCAATATAAGAAAATGGATTACTTATAACATTACTTTATTAACCTTCTTTCAATTGAGTAAAATCAATTATTTTAAGGACAAAAAGGTCATTTTGAATCTTACTTTCATTTTTTTATTATATTTTCTCTTTCATACACTTTTTGACATTTTCTCTTTTTAGACTACATGCATTGGTTTGTTTAATTCTGTTGCCTTTCAGATTCAATTCACAATTTCCATTCATTGGTTTGTTTAAAGTGAGGTGGCGGAAAGAGGTGTTGGATGCATTCACATTTGTGAATCTGAGCCAAAGGGACACGTGGCGCCTTACAACTGGCCGAAAACTGGCGCGTGCACCACACGCGGCGACAGCGCGCGTGTGGGTCAGAGAGGCATAGAGAGAGAAGAGAGAAAGGATAGGGACTGCTACGTGGCAGGATCTGATTGGCTGGGCCGATTTTATTTTCATCCTTATCTTTAAACTCAATTATTTCACAGCAAATTAATTTTTTATTTTTTTATTTTTTCACCAAAATTCGTAAAAAAAATTTCTCTATAAATAGAGACTTGGTTCATTTCATTTGGACACAGAAAAAAAATCCAAAATTTTTACTCTCTTAATCATATTATTAGTGTTAATTGTGAAGTTTAAGTGTTCTTTTTTAGTAAAATGAATCCCAATAATTATTACTACACCCAAAATTCCAACATTTCTCAAAATCCAAACACTTCTCAAAATTCTAACCCTTCTCAAAATCCTAACACTTCTCAAAATCCAAATCAAGTTTCTAACCAACATCCTCAAAACATGCATAATTTTGTTTATCCACCAAATTTCATTAATCCGTATGATCCATACTTTTATGGATCTATGATGAGAAATTTATCTCAACCACCACCGTTTCATGGTAATATGCCAAGGGGAAATGAAAATGTTTCTAGTGGTGGTTCAGGTGAAATTCCCGAATTTTCAACACAAATGACCGGTGCTAATGAATTCACTCCAAATTCAGAAGATTCAACTCCTAAGAGCAAGAAAAATATGCAAATTACATGGAACACTGAACAAAATTTGGTGCTAATTAGTGGATGGATTAAATTTAGAACAGACAGTGTTGTTGGAAGAAACCAGAGAGGTGATACATTTTGGTTAAAAATAGCTGAATATGTTAATGAGTATTGCTCATTCGATTCTCCGCGTGATGCAACTGCATGCCGAAATCGTTTTAATTACATGAGCAAAATAATGAATAAATGGATCGGTGCTTATAATAGCGCTAAGCGTTTGAAAGGAAGCGGTTGGTCGGAAACTGATGTTTTGGCAAAAGCACAGGAATTATATGCATGTGAGAAGAAGAACAGTCAATTCACTTTATGGGCAGAATGGGACGCTCTCAAAGATCAACCACGTTTTAGTAGTCCACAAGGAGAAACTATTGGCTCAGGAAGTAGTGGATCTAAGCGCTCTCACGATGATGCATGTGACTCAAACTCTATAGGATCTAGTGTTCGTCCTATGGGTAGGGATGCGGCAAAGAAAAAGGGTAAAAAGAAGGCTGCCTTGGAGTCGGTGGACAAAACATTGGAAGAATTCAACAAACAAAGGGTGCAAGAGTTTGAACAATTGAAAATAATAGCAGAAAATCAAAAAGAGCATAACCGTAATCTAAGTGAGCAAACCCGTGCCCTTAATGAGAAAAACCGTATAAAAAAAATGAACACGTATTTGAAGTTAAGTTCTGATCAGCATCTCGATGACCGGAAGAAAGCGATGATGGAAGAGCTGGCCAAAGAATTGTTTGATAATTAAATTTCAATCAAGTATTTGTCTGTAGTGTATGCTTTAATTGTTGTGTTTGGATATGTCAGTGTAGTGTTTGCTTTAATTATTGTGATTGAATAAGTCAGTGTAGTCTTTGCTTTAATTAGTGTGATTGAACAAGTCAGTGTAGTCCTTGCTTTAAAGTGTGATTGAATATGTCAGTGTAATGTTTGCTTTAAATATTTGTCCTACATGTTTGCTTTAATTATTGTGTTCAACCTTTATATGACATTTAACTCTATACAATAACTTATTTCAAATCCGTCAATATTCTACCACCCAATTCGAATATGTCAGCGTCACACTTTAATTATTGTGTCCACCACCCAACCTCCTTTAATTATTGTGTCCACCACTCAATCCTTATCTGATAATTAACTATATACAATAACTTATTTCAAATCCGCAAGTGGTCCAATTTAAGTCTATATATATGGACTCATACATCCATTTCCAATATCACAAATCTAAGCCAATCTAATTCCAATATCACAAAAAATGAATCCAACGAATCCATTTGATTTTGATGTTGCAGCCTACTTGCAAAATCGTCATGTTCAAGATACTTACATACAAAACCAATTGATAGAGCGTCGAAACAAAATATTGGAAGATAGTGCATCAACAAAAAGAAAATATGTCAAAAGAGATCATGCAGCTGCAAACCAAAGACTCATTGACGACTACTTTGCTAATGAGCCTACTTATGACGATACAATGTTTCGTCGTCGGTATCGCATGCAAAAGCATCTTTTCCTTCGAATTGTTGGGGACCTTTCGAGTAGTTATGACTACTTCACCCAGCAATTTGATGCTGCCAAGAAAGAAGGTATATCACCTTTAGCAAAATGTACCACAGCAATGCGAATGTTAGCATATGGAGTGGCAGCAGATGCAGTTGATGAATACATCAAAATAGGAACTTCTACATCATTGGAGTGCTTACGTAAGTTCTGTAAAGGAATCAACGAATTGTATAAGGAACAATATTTGAGAGCACCAACCCAAGATGACCTGCAAAAAATACTACGTGTTAGCGAAATGCGGGGTTTCCCAGGGATGGTTGGGAGTATTGACTGCATGCACTGGGAGTGGAAAAATTGTCCTACGGCATGGGAAGGTCAATTTACTAGAGGAGACAAGGGAACCACAACAGTTATTCTTGAAGCTGTTGCATCTCATGATTTATGGATTTGGCATGCATATTTTGGATGTCCAGGTACGTTGAATGATATTAACGTACTCGATCGCTCTCCTGTTTTTGATGATGTTGAAAAAGGGAATACTCCCAAAGTCAATTTTTTTGTAAATGGAAACCAATACAACATGACATACTATCTTGCCGACGGTATTTACCCTACATATCCAACATTTGTCAAATTGATCAGACTTCCTCAAAGCGAGCCCGATAAGTTATTTGCAAAATATCATGAGAACTATCGGAAGGACATCGAGCGTGCATTTGGAGTGCTTCAAGCTCGGTTTAAAATCATCCGTGAACCTGCACGCTTGTGGGATCTTTCCAATTTGACAACCATCATGCGAACATGCATCATATTACACAATATGATTGTTGAGGATGAGCGAGACACATATGCTCAACGGTGGACTGATTTTGAGCATTCTGATGAAAGTGGATCTAGTGCACCGCAGCCGCCATATTCCACCGAGGTATTACCCGCTTTTGCAAATCATGTGCGTACTAGATCTGAAATCCGCGATGCAAGAGGTCATCACAAACTGCAAGCAGATCTAGTGAAACACATATGGGCAAGGTTTGGAATGATTCATGACTGAAGATGATTTATGTCGACTAATTATGTTATTTGTGTGTTGTAGTGCATTTTAAGTTATTTTGCATCGTATTAATTATGTTACTTGTGTGTTGTATTTAATTTAAGTTAATTTGTACCGTACTAATTACGTTATTTGTGTTATGTACTGCATTCGATGTTAAGAAAATATTTAATTTTGTTTGTTAAGTGTTCGTTTATTTTAATTTAATGTTAATCGATAATTGCAATTTTATTTAATCATAAAAACAAAACTTGAAATTTAAATAAGAATGTAAAATAAAAAGTGGTGGGGTAGAGAAAGTGGTGGGGTAGAGTGTTTAATGAAAAAACTATTGGAGAGAGGGTTTTGTGAATGTGTGTTGAATGATGATGTGGAGTGTAAAAAGTGAAAAAGTGGGTGTTGAATTTTTGCAACCATTGCACATAGCCTTATACATTCTCTCTCTTATTTTTAATTATTTATTGTGTTTTCTTTCTTTCTTTTATCTTTCTTATTTTCTAATTTTTTTTCTCTTTTAACTTTTATTCTTTATCATCTTTTATAATTAAATTCTCTTTTAATTTTTCTAATAATCTAAATTTGACTTTTTCTTTTTCCATTAATTAATAATTATAAAGGATTCGTTAACTCCAAAAGTAACAGTGAGATGAGTTACCCTATTTAATATATCATTATTCACAATGAATTTCATCAATTTAATCGTTTAATTAAAAATTCTTATTGAATAAAATAATTCTACAAATTTTTATGAAATTTTAAAATCATTTGATAATTCATTTAAAAATTTCGAATGAACATATAATAAACTTTTAAAAAATACAAATAATAACGATATTTAGATTACATAACCACAAGTTTTAGATTTATATAAAAATGTGTGTACTTGATCATTGATATATAATGATAATAATCAACGGTGAATCGATGAAATTCATCATAAATAATAAGATTTTTAAACAGAGTAACACATCTCATAATCTACTATTTATTAATATAAGAAAAGTAATTACATATAAAATTACTTTTATATGTTTAATCACTTACTATCAATTAAGTCTCTATATTTTAGAACTTACTATCAATTTAAATTTAACATAGCTAAGGATCTTTTTGAAATATTCGCCGATATAAGTAGATAAAATTCACAACGGATGTGATACATATTTTATGCATCTCATTATGGTACATAAGACCCACAACGGATACGGTGGTAACATATAACTGTGTTTTGCATATAAAATAGTGAAATAATTAATAGTATAAACAATATATTAATGTTGATATTTTGAAAATATAATAATGATTTTTTTTTTAATTTTATTATATTGGTATTTTCAAATCAGTACATATTTTTAAGCATTTCAAACCAATACATATAATATTGATTTCACAAACACATGTAAATAAAATATGCAACGAACACATTATTAATATTTAACAAATTTTTGCTTATTAATTAATTTAATAGAAATTTATATTAATATAATATTTTACAATATTACTAATATAATTTATTTTTGTATAATTATGCGACCCAAGGTTGATAAATATGGACCTTGTCTACTTTGGGAAAACATTTTCTATTTTCATTTCTAAAATCTATGTTAGTATTACTTGTTAACAAGCATAAATTATACTATTGTAGAGGATAATTGTCTTGCATTTCCACAAACAATGAAAATGATGCAATAATTATTGTTATTATTTTATGAAAAACATCATCCCTCGCTAGTATTCTATCCTCTCTCCATCACAATAACTTACTGTAGAAGTCTTTCATCTTCTTATTAGCAAGTTAAATTGAAAAATATTCTTGAATATCAAAATAATTATTTTTGACCAACAAAACAAACCTTCCAAATGCAATTAGATCAAATACAATGGGAGTCATAAATTGAAAACAAAGATATAAACAAATATATATAGAACAAAATATACGAGGCCATAAATTCATCTCAAAAGAAACACCTGATCAAGTGCAAGTTTCGAATGTGGATTAAAATCATCAGAAGCAAGCTTTATATCATCATTATATCCAAACTTCCTGAGCACAGTCCATACTGTCTGAGGAAACCCTTCTTCCATGAAAAAGGCATGAATAAATAGAAATCCTGTCAATGTAAGTCCTCGTTCATTCACACCTCCAGACAATTTTTTTTCCACAACCTTCTTTAAAGCAAAAAGGTCAAATGGTAGCAAATGAATATCGAAACATTTAACCTGTAGAAAGTTGTTAGACTTTTTCAGAAATCTTATACACAAGTTACTCTACCATAAGGCGATGTGATTGAGCTTGTATTCAAGTGACAAGGTGTTAGACATTATAAAAAGGGTAACGTCGCAATTTATTGCCCGTTTATTTTCTATTCATTTGTAATTAAAATTATATATATACACACACACACAACACATACACAAAGAGGTTACTTTGTTTTTTTTTATATGAGAAGATAAAATTAACAACAAACCTGAAAACCATCGAGTTCGTAGTCGCTAAGGGCACCATCTTTGTCGTTGTCACAAAGAGTAAAAATCAGCTTCAAAGCCTGCCTACATCGAGGCGTTAGATTCTTTGATTCCTTATCAAATAATGGAGCTATGGGATAGAGGGCAGCCTTTAGTGCTAAGAAGAAAACTCCAGTGACCTTCAACAAGGAAATATAAATTACACAAGTATATTGTATGGAACAAAGCGTAGATATAGGCATATAGCTGTAACTAGAGGTGTAAGTGGATCGAAAAAAACCAATGAAACCGACAATCCAAATCAATCCGAACTGGAAAAAAAATTCGAACTGGACAAAAACTGATTGTTTTTTGTTCGGATCAAAAAATGAACCGATGAGAACCGAAGTGGTTTGGATTGGTTCTCGGTTTTCATTTTTCCAATCCGCAAAACCGGCGAACCGACCCTATCATCTTATAACAGCCCAGTGGACTCATATTTTGAACAATCTCAAACTACATTCACTTTGGCATACACGTAAAACAAAACACGCAGAACAAGCACAAGCAAAATACATCTCTCCAAATGTATAAACTTAGATCCGTTTCACTTTCATGCACCCACTTTGCTCACTGGCGGCTATCTCACTTTGCTTACTGGCGCCGATTGCTGCTGCTATATTTTGAATTAATTAAATGATAAAGTTTATTCTACCTATGTGTTGTATTTTGTAATTGTAATTCAAAAATATGTTATTGTTTATTTGATTTAGGATTAAACGTCATTTTAGTCCCTGTATGTACGCAAAATTTTGGTTTTAGTCCCTGTATGTGATTTTACTCCAAAACAGTCCCTGTATCGATCAAATTTTTTGTTTCTAGTCCCTAAAGCAAAAATCTGTAGGAAAATTCGCAGGAAAATCTGCAGGAAACTTGAGAATTTTCCTGCAGATTTTTGCTTTAGAGACCAGAAGCAAAAAATTTGGTCAATACAGGGATTGTTTTGGAGTAAAATCACATACAGGGACTAAAATCAAAATTTAGTATACATACAGGGACCAAAAAAATGTTTATGCCTTTGATTTATGTTATTATTGTACGTCATATGAAAAATTGAGCTTGAAATATATCATTTGAAAAAATAATTATAGATATTATACCGGATAAACAAAATGATGCAAACCGAGTATAGTATCCGATCCAAACCGACTAGTTCGGATCAGATTCATTTTAAAAAACCGGACCAAACTGACATAAACTGAACCCAATTGAAAGTTCATTGGTTTGGACATTGGATTTACTCAAAACCGATTCAAACCGATCCGCTTACACCCCTAGCTGTAACACTCTAAATAAAAGGCTTAAATATTATTTTCGTCCCTGTACGTAAGCGAATTTTTTGTTTTAGTCTCTGTATCGATTTTTGCTCTAAATAAACCCCTGAATCAACCAAACTTTTTGCATTTAGTCTCTGCCGTCTGTTTCCGTTTCAAAAACATGTGTGAAAAAAACGCGTGGAAAATGTTTTGCCATTTGTGATGGATGATGTGGCAAAAAAAACGATGATATAAATGGTGACTAGATTAATGAGGGACCTAATCCAAAAAAATACACTTTTGATGAGGGACCAAAACTGAAAAAAGCACACTATTGCAAACAAACAAAAAAAATCTAAATTCACATTGATTTCATTCTTTTGATTTTCACACTACTCCTTCTCTCTTCTGAAAATACCAGATATAGCTGTAACACTTTATGCAAGAAAATTCACAATAGGGAATGTTAGTTTTTCCTAGTTTTTGAATTCCACGTGAGTCAATTTTTTAGTTATACGAGGTTGTTGTAGAGTGCTATTTCTTAGGGGAAAAACATGCTGAATTGGTCCACTACTTTTCCCACTTATCCCATGATCTGATGTAGGCTCCTATAGTAACTGAATTAAGCTGAAAATCAGTCCTCAAGTGGTTGCACGTTTTCAGGGTTTTATGATGGCCAAAGCTCTATAAATTAAACGTATTTCTCCACTCTGTTTGACGGTCACTAAACCTACTTTCTCTCTACATAAAATTACACCATCGAGTTTGAGTAAAGCTAAGGTTTGGAACAGGAAACAGAACGGTTTGTAGCGGCAAAGAACTCATTTCTGACATAGCAATGGCGGGAGGTTAGTGCTCTTAATTTTACTTCCACTTTTTTGGTTTAAACGTGTTGTTAAGGTACTGTAACATGTTTAAATCGATACATATATTTTACATGTGGTATCAGAGCCTCATGTACCTCTGTCTTGCTAAATCGTTTCCATGTTTCCTTTGAAAAAATTAATTTTTGTGTATTAAAGTTTTGGCCTTTTTAATCGAAAATAAATCTGGAAACATATTGGAAACGATTTATATAATGGTTCTGGATAATTATTCATCGTTTCCGACGTCGAATTAGGGATAAAACCGTCGGGTTTTAATTCGGGTTTTCACAGTCAGAATCGGGTCGAATCGACCCGTCGAAAGGTTGAAGATGATGAACAATTATCATTAAGCGTAGTTCCTTTAAATATTAATAAACGAAAGCATGTTCATAAAAACCTGTGTGGTCTAGCGGGTGGTATAATGATTCTTGTGGTTCCAATTTCTGGAATTTTTTTTGTTTAACCGCATACATCCAGAACACAGGACCATATTGTTTAGGCAAGCTTTAGAAATAAATCCAGAACCACTAGACCATATTGTTTTCATTTGTTATTTATGCACAGATATTGCATTTACTGTGTACTTAAGTTCTGTAACCAGTTAAGGCATAATAATTATGTTTTAGTTAATGTTAAGTGATTAGTAAAGTTATAATTAATTAAGGAATAGCCACAGCATCTTTGATTGATTAGGATTTTATGTTAAGAATTTTGAATCACATTTGAAACATTAGTTGTAGTTAAACATGCTAGCATAATAAAATCTACCCGCAATAATTTTGTTGTGTTTATGTGTTTGATTAGGATAAAATATCAAATTATATTTCTTGATTTACCCGCAGGAATTAAGAAAAGGAACATAATTTGATAGGTTTATCATAAAGTTATAGTATAAATCTAATTGAGTAATACTTTAGCTCATAGGCAGGTTTTATGTCACTAGATTTATTGAATTGAACATGATTTGCATTGGTAAACCATGTAATTTATTTACTTTGCCTCAATTATGTTTAATGAGCATGTTTGTTAAATTTTGCAGTTGTTCAATCTGCGAATTTCTCTGATTTTAAGTGTGACATTCCCGAGCTAAACAGTGACAACTATAAGATCTGGAAGGAAATAATTCTCCTTCATTTGGGCTGGATGGACATTGATTATGCCATTAGGAAGGATGAACCAGCTACTATTACTGAAGATAGCGAGCCAGATGCAGTGGATCTTTATGAAAAGTGGGAGAGATCTAACCGTCTCTCTGTTATGTTCATAAAGACCAAGATATCTGATGGCATTCGTGGTTCAATCGAGCATATTAAAAATGTCCAAGAGCTTATTAAGGCCATTGATGAACAGTTTACCACATCTGATAAGGCTCGTGCCAGCACCCTGATCATAAAGTTCTCAAACATGAAGCTCACTGAAGTGAAAGGAGTGCGTGATCATATCATGTGCATGAGGGAAATAGCAGCTCAACTCAAGGAATTAGAAGTTACAATGTATGACTCTTTTCTTGTGCACTACATCTTATGCACCCTTCCTCAAGCATATGGTCCTTTCAAAATCTCCTACAACACACATAAGGACAAATGGTCAATTAATGAACTATTGACCATGTGTGTGCAGGAGGAGGAAAGGTTGCTGATGGAGGAAGGTGAGTAAGTCAATTTGACTTTTCAAGGAAAGAAAAAGAAAGGAAGTGCTAAGGGTAAGGGCCACATCCCTCCACAACCGATTATAAAGAAAGAGTCCGCGTGTTTCTTCTGTAAAAAGAAGGGACACATGAAGAAAGACTGCCCTAAGTTTAAGAATTGGTTGGAGAAGAAAGGTACTTCTTTTGCATTTGTATGTTATGAATCTAATATGGTTAATGTAAATCATAACACATGGTGGATTGACTCTGGATCTACAATCCATGTTTCGAATACTTTGCAGGGTATGCAAAACCTAAGGAAACCGGTGGGAAGTGAACAGTACATCTATTCAGGCGGTCAGATGCGTTCACATGTGGAGGCCATTGGAACGTGCAATTTGATTTTAAGCAACAATTTTAATTTAGTTTTAGAAAAGACTTTTTATGTTCCTAGTTTTTCAAAGAATTTGATTTCTGTTTCTAGGTTAGCGCCTCTTGGATTGTCATTTAATTTTAAGGATTCTGGATTTACTTTGGTTAATAAATTTGGAATTGTTGGTTATGGTGATTTGCGCGATGGTCTTTATTCTATTAATTTACAAAATAATAATGCTGCTTATAATTCAATGCATGTTACTGCTGGTTTGAAACGATGTGTTATGAATGAAAAATCCTCAATGTTATGGCACCGAAGATTGGGACACATCTCAATCGAAAGAATTAAGAGATTAGTAAATGAAGGGATACTTAGTACCCTAGATTTTGCTGATTTTGAGACTTGTGTGAATTGCATTAAGGGAAAGCAATATAACAAGTTCAAAAAGGGTGCACATAGGAGTTCAAGCATATTAGAAATCATACATACAGATATTTGTTGTCTAGACATGGATGCAAGTAGTCCGAAATATTTTGTCACCTTTATAGATGATTTTTCACGATATATGCATCTCTACTTACTTCATTCTAAGGATGAAGCTTTAGATGCCTTTAAAGTTTTCAAGGCTGAAGTAGAAAAACAATGTGAAAAACAAATTAAAGTCGTGAGATCTGATAGAGGTGGAGAGTACTATGGTAGATACACTGAGAGTGGACAAGCAGCCGGTCCATTTGCGAAGTTTCTTCAAGAGAATGGGATTGTTGCCCAATACACTATGCCTGGATCTCCTGACCAGAATGGTGTGGCAGAAAGAAGAAACCGAACATTAATGGACATGGTAAGAAGTATGAGGAGTAATGTCAATCTTCCTCAATTTTTGTGGACTGAAGCACTGAAGACGACTGCGTATATATTAAACAGAGTTCCAACCAAGGCTGTCTCAAAGACACCATTTGAGTTATTCAAGGGTTGGAAACCAAGTTTGCAACATATACGTGTTTGGGGTTGCCCGTCTGAAGTGAGAATTTATAATCCACAAGAAAAGAAACTAGACCCAAGGACTATTAGCGGGCATTTCATTGGATATGCTGAAAAGTCTAAAGGTTATAGATTTTATTGTCCATCTCTTAAGACCAGGATTGTGGAATCAAGAAATGCAAAATTTCTTGAAAATGACTTGATTAGTGGGAGTGATCATCAGTTCAAAGATATAACTTCTGAGAAAGATCACTATCAGGCTGAGTCTTCTAGATCAAGTGATAGATTGATTGTCATTCACACCCCTCAAGTACAAAGAGGTGTTAGACAAACAACAACTGAAATTCCACAAGCTGTTGAAAATGATCACGTAGATGAAGTTATCCATGAGGAACATCAAGAAAATGTTGAACAACCTGTTATTGAACCGGTTGTGCAACAAGCTCCTCAAGAAGGTAATGAGATAACATTAAGAAGATCTACTAGAGTCAGAAAGTCAACAATTCCTGATGAATTTGTAGTGTATCTACAAGAATCAGACTAGAATGTAGGAGCTGAAAATGACCCTGAAACGTTTTCACAAGCCATGAGTTCTTCGGAATCGAATTTGTGGCATGATGCTATGATTGAAGAAATGAATTCAATGACATCAAACAAAGTCTGGGATCTTGTCAAGTTGCCAAATGATGTAAAAGCCATTGGATGTAAATGGGTCTTTATAACCAAACGAGACTCAAAGGGCAACATTGAAAGATATAAGGCAAGACTTGTTGCCAAAGGATTCACTCAAAGAGAAGGAATCGACTACACATAGACTTTTTCTCCTGTGTTTAAGAAAGATTCTTTTCGAGTAATTATGGCATTGGTAGCTCATTTTATTTTTGAGTTGCATCAAATGGATGTGAAAACAGAATTCCTGAATGGTTCTCTAGAGGAAGAGGTTTACATGAAACAACCTGAAGGATTCTACTCTAGTGAAGATGAGAGCTTAGTCTGTAAGCTTAATAGGTCCATCTATGGATTGAAACAAGCCTCCCGCCAATGGTATTTGAAATTTCATGAGGTAATCACTTCATTCGGTTTTGAAGAGAATGTCATGGATCAATGTATATACCAAAAGGTCAGTGGGATTCATATTTGTTTCATGGTTTTATATGTGGATGATATTTTGCTTGCGACAAATGATAAGGGTATGCTATATGAGGTGAAACAATTTCTCTCAAGGAACTTTGATATGAAGGATATGGGAGAGGCGTCTTATGTCATTGGCATTAAGATCCATAGAGATAAAAACCGAGGCATTTTGGGTTTGTCTCAAGAGGCTTATATCAACAAAGTTCTTGAGAGATTTAATATGAAAGAATGTTCACCAAGTGTAGCTCCCATTGTGAAGGGTGATAAATTTGAGTTAAGTCAATGCCCACAAAATGATTTTGAACGGGAACACATGAAGAACATCCCATATGCTTCAGCAGTAGGAAGTCTTATGCATGCTCAGGTTTGCACCAGACCTGACATTGCATATGTTGTTGGAGTTTTGGGAAGATATCAGAGTAATCCAGGTGTTGACCACTGGAAAGCTGCAAAGAAAGTGATGAGATATCTTCAAGGAACAAAGAATTTCATGCTCATGTACAAACGAATAGATAATTTGGAAGTAATTGACTACTCCGATTCAGACTATACCGGTTGCATTGATACTCGAAAATCCACATCGGGTTATGTTTTTATGCTAGCCGGTGGAGCTGTATCTTGGAGAAGTGCAAAGCAGAGCTTGACTGCTACTTCTACTATGGAAGCTGAGTTTGTTTCTTGTTTTGGGGCTACTTCGCATGGTGTGTGGTTCAAGAGTTTCATATCTGGGCTTAGAGTTGTTGATTCTATTTCGAGGCCATTAAAGATGTATTGTGACAACTCTACTGCTGTTTTTATGGCTAAGAACAACAAAAGTGGAAGTCAAAGTAAACACATCGACATCAAATACTTAGCTGTAAGAGAACGTGTTAAAGAAAATAAAGTGGTCGTTGAACACGTTGGCACAGAGTTGATGATTGCTGATCCTTTGACTAAAGGCATGCCACCAAATAATTTCAAGGATCATGTAGTACGAATGGGACTTGGTTCCACAATGTAATTTTCATTAAAACCTTTGTTATTTTGATGAAACTCTTATTTAGTTTGAATTTTTCTCATTTGTTATGTGCACATATTTGTTTATTTATTTTGAGAAAATTCACTTCATTTAGACCAGAAATTAACGTATGGTTATTTCATTAAGTTTGAGGATTGACATTGAGAGAGACTTGATATATTGTAATACATGGAAGATACTACTCGTAATAAGAGGACATATTGCCATGATTCCTATGTTTAGTTTCTTAATATGATTGATTATGGGTTAGATGGACCAAGTGGGAGAATGTTAGTTTTTCCTAGTTTTTGAATTCCACGTGAGTCAATTTTTTAGTCATAAGAGGTTGTTGTGGAGTGCTATTTCTTAGGGGAAAAACATGCTGAATTGGTCCACTACTTTTCCCACTTATCCCATGATCTGATGCAGGGTCCTATAGTAACTGAATTAAGCTGAAAATCAGTCCTCAAGTGGTTGCACGTTTTTCTCTGAATTAAGCTCTATAAATTAAACGTATTTCTCCACTCTGTTTGACGGTCACTAAACCTACTTTCTCTTTACATAAAATTACACCATCGAGTTTGAGTAAAGCTTAGGTTTGGAACAGGAAACAGAACGGTTTGTAGCGGCAAAGAACTCATTTCTGACATAGCAATGGTGGGAGGTTAGTGCTCTTAATTTTGCTTCCGCTTTTTTGGTTTAAACGTGTTGTTAAGGTACTGTAACATGTTTAAATCGATACATATATTTTACAGAGAAGTGTTTCAATACAATTACTGTGTTTTCCACTCTAGAAAGATTGATAATAATGACAATATAATCATGCATGCACCTTTTTGCTTTTATAACTTAAAGGTCCATGATATGTCTAATTTTCATGTTGCATTATACTACCTCCGTCCCAAATTATAAGACCCATTTTGATTACTGCACGTTCGCCAATGCACAATTTTGATCGCTAATATTTTTAATTGTGCATTAGTAAAAATTATAAAAACTTGATATCTTGAAAATACTCTTCAAGACGAATCAAACAAGATCTTATATGCTAATATTTACATCTATAAATTATGAAAAAAATACGGTCAAAGTAAGATACATGAATAGTGTCATTTAGTCAAAATGGGTCTTATAATTTAGGACGGAGGTAGTACTTTAAAGCTACTCTATAATTAAGCCAATTATATAAAACTTGTTAAAATAAAGTAGTTGTTCGTCGTCTTTGTGCGGCGTTGATTTGTCTTTCTTGTTTCATCTAGATATTTGTTCTGTTCAGATTGTCAGATCAGATTTGATTAAGTGCAGATCTAAAATCAATGACTTTGGTGTCATCCACGTTGCATATATGGAGACAAGGGTATTATGGAGACTTGAAGATAGTCATATGTGTAGGCTTTTGTACTTTGCCGTTTTATGCTATTAACATGGATGCTGTGAGTTTGTTTGTAGATTCATCCTTTTTGTTTTTAGCAAATATGCATTGTATCGATGTACTTTATCAGTTTGAATGAAGAAATATCTTATATTTTTGTCAAAAAAAAAAACTTATAATTGTTTACAAGAGCAATTATTATTTGAAGAGAACTAAATAATATATCATACTAAATATAATATTATATTTTGTAAAAAGTAGAACAGTGTATGCTATAAGATTAAAAACTTTTAAGTATTTATATAGGGAGGTAAAGAGTGCCATCATCTAAACAGTCACAACTTTTCAATATCTCAACACTTCCCCCTTAATATTAATAGTATGTTGTTTTATTTCTCTTCCAATTCCTTATTTGAGGGCGGGCGAGATAGATAATACCATTTGGTCTTCTCATTCTGTCCAAAAGGGGGAAGTGTTGACAACTAAATATGTTATTTCTCTAATGCTGTATTACTTCATAACTCTTAAGCTCAAACTTGTTGAGCTGCCCAATCTGTCCTTAAATAACCAATAATTTGTTGTTATTAATATCATAGTTGATTATCTTCTATCTGTGTTTGCAAGGTTTATCTCTTTTGGCTTTTGCCTTTTGTTATAATATGAAATTGTAATTATATTATATTGTTTTACATGTTAAAAGCCATTCCACTATATTTTTATTCTTTGTTGGGTACCTGTAACTAGTGCTATTGCTGGATTTTGACACTTTTCTGGTTTCAAATTTCTAGCTAGAATTGATTTGTTTTTGAATTTTGCAAACCCCTTTAATCTGAATTTTTTTAGCTCTCCCATAAATGTCAATAATGAACTTTTGGAAAATGGTTCCTTATTATAAATTTTTTATTCTTTGTTCTCTTTTTCTTGTAGTTATCTTTTGATTTTGATAAATGTTCAATCATATATTTTGTGTATGCTACTTTGATCTTACTACTTATAGCAGTGTTAAATTAGTACGGAAAATGGTTCCTTATTATAAAATTTTCATTAGATTAATATTTTTTGCACGAGGTGTATGGGTAATATTATTATATACTTGTGTATGGTGTGTGGTACTTAGCTCGAGTGTCTTATGTGGTATTTTATCTTAGGTTTAAATATGCAACAAGTCGTTGCAAATAGTGCTTACTTTGATTTTAGTCTTGGTAAATAGGGGTTACTTTGATTTTAGGTTTAAATTGGGAACATATATGTGAGTCTTCACAATGGCTCGTCAAATGATCGATATGATGTTGCTGCTTCTTTGGTTTCTCTTGTACATGACAACAAACATGATGGGAAATTAATCATTGAAGAAGGTGGCATTGGTCCTTTATTGATGGTGATTTTGTATGTCATTAGCAGAAATGACCTTGAATAATTTCACTTTTTCATGTTGCTCCCCAAATCATTTTTGAGCATTTTCTCAACTGACTATATCATTATACAATTTGCAAATTAATTAATCATATATGTCCCTCCCTCCAGGATAAGGTGCTGCAACCTCGTGAACTAGAAGAATTGTTTTCTACTGCCCCATAAAGGTAGATTTCTTGTAAACTTTCTTATGTTGTGCAAATTTTCAAATGTACATACATTTTTCAAATGTTCCCCGGCATAAGATAAATTACAAGAAATGTTGGTGGTGGGTTGGGACTGGGATGAGCCATATTTCGTTTTTTTCAGTTGCTTTTACCACGAAAATCAGATGCTTAGAGATCCCAACATTCAACATAATTTTAAGAAGAGAAATTATGCATTATTACATTACAGGAACTTCAATACAAAGTCCAAAGGGGACAACAAAGTCAAGTTTGTCATGAAACTTACCTTATGTTGTATTCCAATGATAGTTACATAGACACAATATAATGGTAGAAATAAATCCCACAAGAAAATTGACTCAACAACACAACATTGCAGTATGAGAAAAATATTAGATATCAACTGGCACATGTTTGTACAAGTCTGAGGGAAGCCTAGGAGAAGCCACAGCCTGTAATGGAGTCTTCATATATGTAACCATTCCAGGGTTCTCTGTCATGTCAATCTCCTCAGGGCTCACTCCCTCCGGTGGTGCCCAACAGAAATGATGCAATAGATGACCCAACATGGATGTCACCAAATTAATTCCAAGTTGTGCACCAGGGCATACCCGACGACCTGCTCCAAACGGAAGTAGCCTAAAGTCGTGACCCTTCATGTCTACATCCTCCTCAAGAAACCTTTCAGGTTTAAACTCTGTTGGGTCTTTCCACACAGCCGGATCACGAGCGACAGCCCATACATTTACATGGACATTGGACCCTTTGGGAATATCATAGCCACCAATTTTGACATTGGCAGTAGCGCGATGTGGGAGCATTAATGGTGTTGGGGGATGCAGCCTTAGAGCCTCTTTGGCTACACATTGTAGATAAGGGAGGCTTGAGAGGTCTGTTTCATTCATCACCCTTTCAAAACCAATGACATTGTCTAGCTCCTCTTGTGCCTTCTGTTGCACTCTCGGGTTCTTTATCAACTCCGCCATAGCCCACTCAACTGATATTGTAGTCGTGTCCATCCCAGCTGTAATCATGTCCTATCAAATAAAAAAAAACAGTTATGCTTTTACTCGGTGAAATAGAGAGATCAGAATTTTCTATGGCTGAAAAAGGATGCAGTTGTTGCAGTTAGCAAATCTACACTATTAGATCAAGATTGTACCGCTTAAATCTAAAGATGGTATATGTTTGTCGTGAAAACCCTGAAGCTATAAATCCGGAAATTTTCGGCACAACCAAACAGACACATAGAGAAAGATAAAATAAACCAAAAGAGTTGTTTAGATTATAAACAAACATACCCAAAGGAGACCAATGATGGTGACTTCACTAAGGTCATATTTGTCTTGCAAAGTGAAAAGGGCATCTACAAAATGTTGCTTTGCACCACCGGATTTCTGACGTGCCTGAGTATGCTCTTCCATGATGGATCGAGTAAGTCGGTCTCGACGAGCACCGTGCTTAGCAAAAGCCTCCTCGTCTAATGGGAACATCCAGCGCAACCATGGGATGTGCTCTGCCATAGCTAGAGATGCTCCTAGCTTTAACCCATTTGCCCCTATAGCTTTGAATTCTACTCCTTGCTGATCCATCACACCTTCTGAGTTCACAACTCTTTTCCCAAATGCAAGCCTTGTGACGTGGTTGAATGAAACTGCTCCTATGTACTTCCTCATCAATATACCTTTCCCTAAATTTTCTGCAGATAAACAAATAAAAAATTATACAAATATACATTTGGTCATTAACACTTTATAAAAACTTTTGATTTTCCAATTGTTGCATGTTAGTTAGAAGAGAGAAGAAATATGCCACTAGTTCTAAGAATAAGTAAAGGGAAATGATATGCAATTTTTATGCATTTCTACCCAAATGTAACATTTACAACATACAAGTTATTTACTGCTGTGCATGTAACAATGTTAACTGTGAGTAATAGTAAGAGAGAATGATTTGACATAAAATGCTCACAGCCTCAAATCAACCATTTCACATAGTTAAACGGTACGATGTGAAATGGAAGTATTTGTTGAGAAACTCAAGTGTCAAGTATGAGTAGTGTGAGAAAGTTTTACATTGGTTAAAAGTGTGGAGATTTAATATTTATAAGTGAGAAGACCCATAAACTCATTGTCTTACAATTTTAGATAAAAGTGTGATGTCCAACTCATTTGTAACAATACTCTTGGTCATCGTGTGGATGATTCCCTCGTAAAGAGATTTTGTTTTTACACACAAAATTATGACACCATGTAATATATCCCTTACTAGTGTGTTTATTATCCAAATTGTGTGCCTAAAATTCATTTCCATAATTTCTATGTTAATAATGTTTCTCATTTACTATTAAAATCTTTTAGTTTTTTTTTTTTGAGCGAATTTTTTTTATGCAAAAAGAGAACATCTTGTAGAAGTTTTTGCTAAAATTTTTTCTTATACTTTAACATTCTTCAAGGATCCTAACATTCATTATGTTAGATATCAAAGAAAATGCATTATGGCTTCAAAGAATGCGCAATTTTTGATGAATAAATTGAAACACTATTTTATCCATTATGTTTCTATGTTAATAATGTTTATTATTAACATAGAAACATCTGATATTTAAACACTATTTATTTTTTCTAAATTATTCAACTCTTCACTTTATCTCTATATATCACATTATTAATTTATCACATCATTCTCCCTTATCTTTGTCTCTCTCTCTCTCTCTTGGAAAACTTGGTAGTAGGGATTAACACATTATTCATTTTTTTGTCTCATCATATAAGAGAAAATACACAAATATTTATTATAATCAATAAACACTACTAGAAAAAGTCTAAATACCGACGGAATTTAGTGACAGAATTTATTTCATCTCTATTAGAGACGGAATTAGAGACAGAAAAAAGTGTTTAGAGACAAAAACTAAAATATATTATGCACTAGTGACGGATTTTAGAGACAGAAAAATCTGTCTCAAAAATATTTCGTCTCTAAATCTGTCTCTAGTTACTTAGTTTTTTAATTTATAAATAAAAAAGTAATTAGAGACAGATGTTAGAGACGAATTTTTATTGTGTCTAATACTTTTCGTCTCTATATCCGTCTCTAATTAGTCAACTTGTCATTATAGTAGTCAAACATCTATAAGAGACGAAATTTATTCGTCTCTGAAATAATCTGTCTCTGAAATCCATCTCTAAACGAAATAACATTGAAGATTCATCCTGCCAAAAAATTTCCCTCCAAAATTTTTATTGTCCGCAAAAAAAATTTAGGTTAAATATATATTTGGTCCCTATAAATATGGACCTTCTAAGTTTAGTCCTTAAGCTTACTTATTTTTTATTATATTTTAAGTCCCTATAATTTGTTTCTTCCATATATTTTTAGTCCCTACTAAATAATTATAATTAAACTCTTAAATTTTTGAATGATTTTTTATGGACATGTTTAAAATATCATATAAATTTTATTTATTAAAATTTAGAACTTTTTAACACGATATGAATTAATTAAGTATGAATTTTTCAAATAGAAAAAGTTTGAGATAAAAGTAACGAAAATCATGACATAAAAATCAAATTTTGAGCACTTTTTTTTTGGAGGAAATGTTTACGATGATCTAAACATACATATGAAAAAATCATTCAAAAATACATGTTAATTTACCAATAGAGACCAAAATTGAGAGCATAATAATTTTTGAAGAACTATAAATTTAAATAATGACTAAACATAGAAAGTCACCATTTTGTAGAGATTAAAAATTTATTTAACCCAAAATTTTAAACATAACGATATATTTAATTTTTTATAATAATTTTTTTTAATATTTCAAAACATATTTTCCTTGAGTCACAACTATGACTTTTTCTCATGCGATGAATGAAATATAAATCCGATAAAAATATAGTTTATAGTTAAAACTTATTAATCATTAGTTGAACAATTTAATTTTTAATTTGATGTTATCATTAAATTAAAATAGATTAAATATTAAAATTATAAAACTAATGACATTTTAAGGTTTTATTATTGACATGTCATAAAAATAATATATTTAGAGTATGTGACATTATAAAAAAATATTGAAAACATAAAAGAGGACAAAGTTCAAAGAAATTTTTTTGATGACTAAAAATAAAATTTGATATATTCAAGGGAAAAGTATGATTTTTTTTACGCAAGTGAACATAGTTTTGTTCATGAAAAATAGATGATACGCCCTCATTTCTTCAATAAGTGTTGTTTTTTTATCATACTTTGTTCGTATATTTTGATTAAAGATATTCGTTGGCGTACATGTCTGGTCAATTGTGACAGTTATTTAGGAACAGATTGAGTAATTAATTTGTGTCAATTAAGATAAAAAAAATTCACCCAAAATAAAAAAAAAAAGATTTTTTTTATTAGAAAAAAAAACAATATTCACTAAAATTATAATGCATCATAGGAGATAATCCAACTACTTTTCAAAAAACTTAACATATTAAATTTTTCTAAATATGATAAATAATTAATGGAAAATAGGTGTTAGTCTTTTGATTGTCAATTTTTGTTTTTGTAAAAATAACATGTTAAACATGATGTCTTACAAACCTAATCTCTACATTAAGAGCACTTTGTATATGTCTTTTTATGTGCGCGTATTAGAAATTTGTTACGAAATTAAAAGATTCATTTACTTGATTCATGAAGAAGTTATCTATTCAAACTTTATTTGTTTGAATTGGATTGAGTTTATTTTTGGAGAATTTTTTTTATTTGTTTGGAAGAAAACAATATATTTTTGTTGGAACAAGATTTGTTGGAAACAAATATTTGTTCATATCTTTAGAGAAGATTATTTTTATTCATTAGAAGTTAACAAATATATTTTTGTTGAATATTTTTGTTTGAAGATATATATTTAAAATTAAATATTTTAAACAAGTAATTTTTTGAAAATTGGTATTTTTTTTTTGGTTCAAATATAAGCTAATGTGATTTCACCAAACATGATCGTAAACAAAACCAAAATAGGTTTTGGAAGGCATAGCTATGATTCAAACATAAACATGAATGGTTAAACTAAAACTAGTTAAAACATAAGCTAAGATTATCCCCATAAGGTATTTCAAAACATATGGAATTTCTTCATAAAAAATCCCACGCAAATCCATTAAAAAATTAAATTAAATTGGTTTTTATTTTACTTTAAGTATTCCAAATAAATATTTTATTTTGAAGATAATGAAAAATTTGGTGCTAACAAACTTTATCAAATTGAAGCTAATCCTTTATGGAAGACTTGAATATTATCTGATAGTCTATTTTACTATAAATAGAACTCAAGTCCAACAACAATACTCACTCAAAAATATTGTGAAAGTCTAAGAGTTGATAGAGTTTTTATGAGTTTTGTTTTTTTTGTTCATTGTATGTTTTTTCTAGCGTGTAATTTTGATAGAACTTTAATTGTATGTTTTTTTGAAAGGTTTGTGTCTAATATTAATCAAAACTCTCCAGTTCAACTTGAAAGAGAATGTTACAATGAAAATGACGAGAAAGGTGATGAAATTTATCTTTAGTTACTTTCTTTTATGTATTATTGTATAATTATTTAAATTTATTTGTGTGTTAAACAACTTTAAGTTTTTTTTAACAGCTAAACTGTATTAAAGATAATTGGAGTGTATAAGAAATACAAACCAAATCAAGATCAAAAGAAGGGTACAACGTAAAACGCAAGATGCACATACAAAACAAATAAACTCAAAACTATACAAGGCACCAACGCAGCAGGACAAAAAACCTAGCAAACAACCCCTAACCGAACCCACAACAAAATGCGGTCATGCGGAGTAAAGACCAACAACACATACATCAGCGCATAAACCAATCCTCCGGGTTCCACACACTCATTCATATAACAAGCAAGGAAACTACGCAAATTTTATGTTAATGTTTGATATTGATACTTTGTAAATATGAGATACATTTTATGTTAATGTTTCAAATTTAGTATTAATTGAAATTTGATTTTCTCATATTGTATAATTATATGAATTACATTTAGTAAACAAAATTCAATATTTGAAAAACTATATAAGCATTTAATTGCTAAATAGACAAAAATAATGACTAACAAGAGATGGAAAACGTGTTTTGTGAGACGAAATTTTATGATTAGAGACAAAAGAAATTGAATTCAGAGGCGGATAATTCTATCTCCAATAGAGACGAAATTTTAGAGACAGAATTATTTGTATTCAGAGACGGATAATTCTGTATCCAGCAGAGACGATTTTTTTTGCTTAGAGACGAAATTTTAGAGACAAAATTATGTCAATTCAGAGACGGATAATTCGGTCTCCAGCAGAGACGAATTTGTTTGCTTAGAAACGGAATTTTAGAGACAGAATTATTTGAATTCAGAGACGGATAATTCTGTCTCTAATAGAGACGGATTTATTGTGTTTTGAATTCAACATTTAGAGACAGATATATAAAATCCGTCTCTGATTTAGAGACGGATAAATTTTGTCTCCAATCAGAGACGGAATATAAAATTCGTCTCTAATGGCTTAGAGACGAGGAAATTATCGACCACATCCAATCTGTCTCTAATTCTGTCTCTAACGTGCTTAGTGACGGAATATTTGCCTTTTAGAGACAAATTTTGATCGTCGGTATTTAAGATTTTTCTAGTAGTGAAAAATTGTTTTTAAATCTTTTTATATAACCTTTTTTAAAAAAATATACTTCTAATCATTATATTTTACTTTTTCTTAAAAAGCACGATTTCTATTTTTCTTATAATAAAAACGGAAGAAATATTTAAGGATGTAGCAAATGAACAATAAAGTGTTTTGAATATAATAACATAGTCAGCAAAATATTCTTAGTGCAACCTGTGCGTAGGCAACTAATACCAACCACTTGATCAATTATTAGGTGAAGGTTTTTAGAAAAAGTTTAATAGGTTTTTACTGATGTGACATACAAAATTCAACTATCACATCAAATAAAAAATTAAAATAAATGATGAAATCTTTCACATTGTAAGTGGTAATCCAAAAAAATAATTTTACATAAAATAAATCAAAATTTAGTCACTTTACAAAGGGTAAAAAACTATTAACCCCCCTGACCAAAAAAAATAAAAATATTAACCCCTAAAAAAATGATAAAGATTGTACATATTTCAAATTAAGACATGTTAGCTAAACAAAATATTTTATCAGATCAATTGATTTTTTTTGTTGAGTAAAGATCAATTGATTGGATATCAATAAACTATGATAAACTAATCAAGTCAATTCCAATCCTCGTAAAAAAAAAAGTCAATTCCAATCATTAGTTGAAATTTTTTATTTTTCGTGTAAAAAGAAATGTTCGTCTTAAAAGAGAGTTATCAAAGTGAAGGGTTTAGACATAAAAAAAAATTAAGTTCATATTTATTATCACATATTCATGATGAGTTGAATAAGATCACCCTGACTCTTGTTAAAATTTGAAGTATAACTTATATAAAAATAAATGAATATATTTTTTTATAAAATCACGATAATTCAGAATAATTGTGATTAATTTATCAACTAAATAATATACGTGAAATTGTAGTTAGTAGTTGAAGTACAAACTACTATTAAAGAAAATGAGGACAAAAAGTAGACATATAACCAACTGACCTATCACACAACCAACTAGTACTGTTTTCCCCAAAACCTTAACTCATCATCATTTTCTATTTCTCCATTGACATTTCCACACTTTGGTTAGCTGTTAGTAGTGTTACTAACACCCTACCAAACCCATAATAATTAATTATTCTTTTGTCTAATTAACTATTCATTATAACATCAGGCTACGATGAATTGGGGTATTTTTGGTATTACTGTAAATTTATCAAAATCATAGTAATTTACCGTAATTTTATAGATAGATTATTGTGATTCGAATATATTCATAATGATATTAAAGTGTTTTTGTTTGAAGAACACTCTTTTTTGTTCGACCAAAAATAATTATTTACTCAATTATTAATCAACAATTAATCTAATCATATAAAATTACAAAAATAATGTAGAAATTCCATAATAACTTATCGATCTTCTACTAATACTAGTAGAGAATATCTATAGTACATGCAAAGATTTGACTGTATCAGTACATTTTTCATATTTGTACGTATGTGAAATTTTGGTTTTAGTTTCTGTATAAATAAGTCTCTGAATAAACTAATTTTTTTGCTTTTGATACCTTAAGTTAAAATCCACAAGAAAATTTGTCAGTTTCCTACAAATTTTCCTGCGGATCTTTGTTTTAGAGACTAAAATAAAAAAATTTAATTTATTCAGTGAGTTATTTAGAACAAACATCGTTGCAGAGACTACAACCAGAATTCTGCGTACATCAGACGAAAATAATATTTAAGCCAATAAAATAAAATGAAATAGAGTATTTCTGAACATGCAAATAACAAAACAAGAAAGAAAATATACCAGAATTGGTGGTGTCATTGAAAATGGATTCAACCATAGCAGTGACCTCATCTTCTCTAATAGGCCTCAAAGCTTCAATCCTCTTAGCTGAAAAAAGCTCCAAAGTACAAACCTTCCTCACCTTCACATAATGCGGTCCATAATCAGCCCAAATTAAATCCTGCCCATCTCTACTAAACCTCGCAGCTGACCGACTCCTGTATCGGTCAGCCAACTGTTGATCCTTCTCCTTTAAAACCTCTTTGGCCAACTCCGAATTTGAAACGACAACGTTCAAAGTCGAACCAAACCAAACCGATATAATGGGCCCATAAGACTGAGCCCATTCTGCAAAACACCTGAACCGAATCGGTTTAATGTCATAGAGGTTTCCGACCACCGGCCAAGGACGTGGACCGGGTGGAAGCTTGAATCTTAGTCTTTGGAAGAGTGTGTAAAAGAGGAAAATTGTGATGAGTGAAAGAGGTATTGTGAGAAACAGAGCCATTGTTGTGACTTGTGAGTTGTGTTTGATTTGAACAGAGAAGGTTGGAAACAGGATTCGATTTGTGTAAACAAACGTTTATTTTTTTCTTATAGTAAACGTGTGTACTGTACGGAAGGTATTAATTAGTTATTTCATTCACCAACCATATTGGTATAGGTGGATATATAGTATTAAAGGTATTTATTAAATGTACATACATTTGTAAAATGTTCCCCACCATAAGAAAGATTACAAAAAAATGTTGGTGAAATCAGATGCTTAGAGTTCTTCACATTCAACATATTTTTAAGAAGATAAATTTTGCATTACACTATAGGAACTCCAATACAAAGTCTGAAGGGGACAACAAAGTCAAATTTGTCATGAGTCTTACATTATGTTGATTCCAATGATAGTTACATAGACACAATGGTAAAAATAAATCCCACAAGAAAATTGACTCAACAAGACAACATTGTAATATGAAAAAAAGCTTAAATATCAGCTGGCACATGTTTGTACAAGTGTGAAGGAAGCCTAGGAGAAGCCACAACATGTAATGGAGTCTTCATATATGTAACCATTCCAGGGTTTTCTGCCATGTCAATCTCCTCAGGGTTTACTCCCTCCGGTGGTGCCCAACAGAAATGGTGCAATAGATGACCCAACATGGATGTCACCATATTAATTCCAAGTTGTGCACCCGGGCATACTCGACGACCTGCTCCAAATGGAAGTAGTCTAAAGTCATGGCCCTTCATGTCTACATCCTCCTCAAGAAACCTTTCGGGTCTAAACTCCGTTGCGTCTTTCCACACAGCCGGATCACGAGCGACAGCCCATACATTTACATGGACATTGGACCCTTTGGGAATATCATAGCCGCCAATTTTGACATTGGCAGTAGCGCGATGCGGGAGCATTAATGGTGTTGGGGGATGCAGCCTTAGAGCCTCTTTAGCTACACATTGTAGATAAGGGAGGCTTGAGAAATCAGTTTCATTCATCACCCTTTCAAAACCAATTACATTGTCCAGCTCCTCTTGTGCCTTTTGTTGCACTCTCGGGTTCTTTATCAACTCCGCCATAGCCCACTCAACTGATATTGAAGTTGTGTCCATCCCAGCTGTAATCATGTCCTGTAAAAAAAAAAGAGTTATGCTTTTACTTGATGAAATAGAGAGGTCAGGATTCTCTACGGTCGAAAAAGGACGCAGTTGTTGCAATCAACAAATCAACATTGTTAGATCAAGGTTGTACGGCTTATATCTAGAGATGTTATACGTTTGCCGTGAAAATCCTGAAGTTATAAATCCAAATTTCTACGATAATGTGGAAATTTTTTCGCACAACCAAACAGACACATAGAGAAAGATAAAATAAACCAAAAGAGTTGTTTAGATTATAAAAAAACATACCCAAAGGAGACCAATGATAGTGTCTTCACTAAGGTCATATTTGTCTTGCAAAGTGAGAAGGGCATCTACAAAATGTTGCTTGGCACCGCCGGATTTCTGACGTGCCTGAGTATGCTCTTCCATGATGGCTCGAGTAAGTCGGTCTCTACGAGCACCATGCTTGGCAAAAGCCTCCTCTTCTAATGGGAACATCCAGCGTAACCAAGGAATGTGCTCTGCCATAGCTAGAGATGCTCCTAGCTTTAATCCATTTGCCACTATAGCTTTGAATTCTACTCCTTGCTCATCCATTACACCTTCTGAGTTCACAAATCTTTTCCCAAATGCAAGCCTTGTGATATTGTTGAATGAAACTGCTCCTATGTACTTCCTCATCAATATACCTTTCCCTAAATTTTCTGCAGAAAAACATATTATACAAATATACATTTGGTCATACACATTATACAAACTTTTGATTTTCAAATTTATGCATGTTAGTTAGAAGAGAGAAAAATTGCATTTCTATCCAAATGTAACATTTTTTTTAGTTAGCATGATATTGGTAGGAAGTTTTCACCGCCGTTAACGATGACTAATATCCGTCGGGAACCTGTGGACACACAAGAAGAGTTCCCAACCAAATTTTTTACATACACATGAGTCAGAAATCAAACCCCTTGCCACATATTTAAGTGGACCAAGACTCTTACCACTAAACCAATTCATTGTTGGTGAATGTAACATTTTATTTTACTTTATGAATATTATTACATTTACATTAAAATGTTTTTCGAACATAATAGAATAGTCCAGCATTATATTATTTTTGATAGAATAGTCCAGCATTATATTCATAGTAGTGCAGGCAACTATACCCAACTACTTCATCAATTATTAGGTAAAGCTTTTTAAAAAAATGGTAAAGGTTGTATTATATTTCAATTTAAGACATGTTAGCTAAACAAAATATTTTATCAGATCAATTGATTGAATATCAATAAACTATGATAAACTAAACAAGTCAATTCCCATCATTAGTTGAAACAATTAATTGTTGTGTAAAAACAAATGTTCATCAAAAATGGCAAACAGAGACATTGTGACTTAACAAATATAATGAAGGGTAGTGCATTTAGACATTGAAAACAATTAAATACATGTCTGTATTGCATATTCATGATGGGTTGAATAAAATCACCATAACACAATATTTTCGCTAAAATTTTATGTGTAACTTTTATAAAATCACGATGATGCAGCTGAGTCAATATACTTGAAATTATATTTAGTAGTTGAAACTGAAGTACATTAAAGAAATGGGGACAAAAAATATATAGTTGGTGGATTAGTTAAACCAACGCCATCTCTAAATTTATAGACATATCACCAACTAATAAAGGCATGTTTTCTTGACTTAAAAACTTTACCAACCGAAACCTATCACAAAATACCAACCGAAATGTTTTATCCAAAACCTTAACTCATTGCATCATTTTCTATTTCTCCATTGACATTTCCTCACTTTGCTTAGTTGTTACTAAAACCCTACCAAATCCACATGAATTAATTATTCACTATGAAATCAGGCTAAGATGAAGTGAGTTATGCTTCTTACTCTGCTCCTATTTACCTAGAGTCATTTAGTATATTTCGTATCACGGTGGATACACCAAAATTACAGTAATTCACCGTGATTTTATAGGAGCATCATTGTGATTCTGACACATCCACCGTGATATCAAACATAAGTTAATGTTTTCGTTTGAAGAACACTCCTTTTTTGTCCAACCAATAGTAACTAAAGATAGATAGAAACTCCATAATAACTTATTAATCTTCTACTAATACCAGTAATGAATTTCTATAGTATATTCAAAAAAAAATTGAATGTATCGGTACAAAAATATGATCAAGAAAGAAAACATACCAGAATTGGTGGTGTCATTGAAAATGGATTCAACCATAGCAGTAACCTCATCTTCTCTAATAGGCCTCAAAGCTTCAATCCTCTTAGGTGAAAAAAGCTCCAAAGTACAAACCTTCCTCACCTTCACATAATGCGGTCCATAATCAGCCCAAATTAAATCCTGCCCATCTCTACTAAACTTCGCTGCTGACCGACTCCTGTGTCGGTCAGCCAACTGTTGATCCTTCTCCTTTAAAACCTCTTTGGCCAACTCCGAATTTGAAACAATCACGTTCAAAGTCGAGCCAAACCAAACTGATATAATGGGCCCATAAGATTGGGCCCATTCTGCAAAACACCTGAACCGAACCGGTTTAATGTCGTAGAGGTTTCCGACCACCGGCCAAGGTCGTGGACCGGGTGGAAGCTTGAATCTTAGTCTTTGGAAGAGTGTGTAAAAGAGAAATATTGTGATGAGTGAAAGAGGTATTGTGAGAAACAAAGCCATTGTTGTGAGCTGTGTTTGGTTTGAACAGAGAAGGTTGTAAACAGGTTGATCATGAATATAATATGTTAGAAAAGAAAAAAATGGGAGTTGGTGAGAATTGGATTTGTGTAAACAAACGTTTATTATTTTTCTGAAAGTAAGCGTGTGTTTGATTTTTTTCTATTTCTGTTGATATTAATTAGTTATTAGTTATTTCATTCACCAACCATATAGGTAATTAGGTATAAGTGGAAAATGTGGTATATAGTAAAGGATTAAATCACTTCATTTTTATTAAGAATTGATTCAAGTCATAAAAATCTTGAATTTTTTAAATATGTAGTTACATGTTCGATTTATGAAAGTAATTTGGTTAAAATTAACATGATATATAAGGTAAATTTTTTATCTCCTAAACGAATTATTTTCATAAGCAAATTTGTTAAATTAGTCATGTTATTTCTAAAATATTAATATGTAATTATACGGATTCATTGACAAATTTAACAAGACTTAAGATATTACAGTACTTATAAAATGTTAGAACTATTCATTTTTTTATTTTACTTTTCTAAGAGTGAACTATTGTATTTTTAATATTATAAATTAAGGTAGATAAAGTGTAATGGTTGAAATAGAGTTGTGTTAAGGAATTGAAATTACATCATGTACATATAATAATGAGGTTGGCTGAGCAGTTCTAATCGTTTTGACTTAATGTTGAAAATATAGTATTGTTTACACAAAGTATGTCGTGTAATGTTTGTTTAAAAGTCGTGGATTTTTTTTTTTGGACAAAGAAGTCATGGATTGTTAATTCTGAAATTTTAAATCATACTAGTAATAATTAATAATTTAATTTCAAAAATATGAGTTATATATGAGTTAGTATTTAGTAAAGCTTGAGTGAGATATTTGGTAAAGAAAACAAATGCAATAGCATTTAGCGTTAAAAAAAAAAAAGCGTTGCTAGGGGTGTGGGTGATTGATGATGTTGGTATAACAATGGAACAGTTTAATAGTGTTTTTTTAGGCACAAAAGCTCATAGCATTTCATTATTCACTAAAAGACTAATACAAAGAGGTAACATGTCAAAAGTATAACGGTGAGTCAATGAAATGGCCGTCCTAATAAGGGTGTGAGCAACCATATTTATTTGTTGTTTAATAAACGGTTTAATAATATTAGGATGCAATAAATTTGAATCAAGAGATAAGATAGAGTGAATCGATTTTCCTTAAAAAATTATGCAGTCACACAGTTAAAATATTTTAAATTTTACGATTGAGATCAGATGATCCAGATTAAAAATTCAAAAAATAAATACAAAAATTATAAAATATATATTGGACGGTTGAGATGACTCTACAATCACTAATTGCAAAATACATTGGACGGTTGAGATTACTCTCTCAACCATTTAGAGAAAGAGAGAGAGTTGGTGAATGTGGAAGAGACATTTTGAACTACTCTTGTGGGATTAGGATTGTTGAAGAATCAAAGGTTGGTGAGGATGTAGACCCTCACCCTTCCACTCCACAATCATGTTCATACAGCCCATAGTGACACTTCATAGTGGACTACTTCACATTTGATTGTCAAGGGTTGGTGTGTGAACGACAATATGATGAAGTTTCTGCTTTTATTTTATTTTATTTTATCTGGGGAATATTACTTGATTGATAATATTGCTTTTTTATCAACAATAGATAAACAGAGAAATTTAGATGTATTTTATAGTGTCAGATATATACAGTATTAAAATTGTGTTCAAATATCATTGTTGATAGATATTTGGTTAATGTGAACAATTTGATTCACTTAAGAATTCATATTATTACATGTTAATTTTTTAAGAAGCTAAGATTGATCTCTCTTAACAAATTGATTTTCTAATTAATATTGGCCAAAGATGAAACCAAAATCCACATTGCTAATGATGACATAGCTACGAAATTACCAAGTTTGGCATAAATATTTGTTAATATGCGCAGCAAAATGTGGTGGATGATGATGACTTAATGAAAAAGGAAAGTGCATTGATATATATATAGAAAAATGATAGTAACTAGTTATGCTTGGAAGTTGGGATTGCTTTACAATTTTGCTGTACCATTACCCATCGATTTGTATATTTATATGTGGTGATGAATGGTGATGGGTGTATGGCCATAAATTAGTGAGGATAATAATGTTAAGAGTTAGGAGGAGGTCCCACTCCTATAGGATGGTGGGTTGGTGAGATGTTGGTCGAATACTAACACTATGTTGGGATGAAAGATTTCAAGAAAGAAAAAAATGATTCATATTATTCTTTTAAAATACAGATATTATAAAATCTTGTGATTTAAGTTGTATATAATCATGTATCATAATTGTCAAAAATAATAATAATGATGTATCATAGTATTTTAAAATATAAAATATATTTTAAAATTAAGTGGCAAATTAAATTGAAAACAAAGAAAAAGAACATTTTGTCTTTTTTCAATTCCATGTTTTCTTCATGTTCATCATGATCTTTTCAACTTGAAAATTGTATATTGTGTGGTTCTCCTAATTTACTTTCTCATTTTCCAAACCAATTGTTCAAAAAGAAAAAGAATACAACTCCGTTTAGTTGTCATTTAATAGGAAAATTTGTTCTCATTTATATATCATTTTATAATTTTAATATAATATAATATTAATTGCAATTACTCTTATAACCCAAAGGGTGCTGTAATGTGGTTCAGCGGTTGAAACTCATCCACTCTTAATCAAAGTTTGACGGTTCGATATTTGTTTTGAGAATGAAATAATTTTAAATTTTTGGGTCAGTTATCTCACATTTTGAGGTGTCTCCAATCTTACACTTTAAAATTTTGACAGTAAATACCTTGATCTCAACAAAAAAATTACTATTACTATTACTATTATTTATGTATTGCCTAGAGAGAAATAAAAAGAATTAAATAACAAATAAAAAAGAGTATTACAAAAAAAAATATAATTAATTAGTCAAAAAGAAAAGGAAAACATAATTATGTATTTGTAAATAATCTTTTTGAATCTGTTTACGATGAAAGTATACATTAATTTAGTTTCTGTTTGGGACCAGATCTGACAAAAGATTGGGCCCAATTGAGCATCTTCATTAAACGTCTAATAGAGTCTCGAATCTATAACGCTTGACATCAAAATGATGAATATTTACTGTTTATCATGGTTCTGCCGTCAGAACTCCGACATCTATTGATGGCAGGAACTGATCTTTCTCCTCTCATCAATTGTTTTGACCCAACGTTGGGGACTATATATACATCATTCTCTACAATGACAGATATCTAATTCCTAATCTTTGACAACCTTCATTTCACGCAGTTCACCGACTTGAACGTCGGAGTATCTTTCATGTACACACCACTCTGTTTCAACAACACATACGACAGTGCAGGCAGCCGACCAACCCTGAGAGATTAGTTTCTACTAATTTTTACTAGTAAGCAAACGTTTTGCATTGGTTTTTTTTTTTTACTTTTTAGAACACAAAAAGCACATATTGACTTTATTTTATCAAGTGTATTTTTAATTGTTACAAATCATAACTTATCAACAAAAAAAAAATGTTACAAATCATATGAAAAACCAACCCATGCATAATCGAGTCTGATTTTTTTTATTTTATGTTATTATTTGGGCTATATATACTCCAAAAATTAAAAATAAATAAATGATAAATACACACTACAAAAATATATCTACTTCAAAAAGAAAATTGGTACACAAATTCACCTTCTCAACTAATTCATCCTTGAAACCATTGTGCTAAAGATATCAGCTTCATATTTAGTGTATTCCTTTTGCTTCAATTTGAGCTCTTTGTACTCTAGTTTAATCTCTCTGTTAACAAGCCAAGTGAACAAATAACTATTCATCATTAAGGCGTGTTCGATGTCCAACACGTAGCGACAGTGTTACTTACCGACACATATTTAATCACTTTCATTTTTTAAAATTATTACCGGTATATATGTGCCAGTACTCAGTATCATATTCAATGTCATTGTCTATGTCGGTGGTCGATAGAAAATAAATTTTGAACGAAAATTTGTTTGCTGCATAAATAGGGTAGAGTTGAAAATGCAATTAACTGTACCTGTTATTTGGATCAATAATCAAAGCTCTTTTAATATCAGCTTCAGCTTTTTCCAAGTTTGATGTTTTAAGATATGCTTGACATCTTCTATAAAGAGCCTTCACATTTAAGGGATCTTGTTCAAGGACCTGTGTCAAGACAGGATCAATTTAAGAATTCAACTTTTTGCGCGCACAACCTTAAACGACAATTAATGTATGTTTGGTTCTGCGGTGAGAAAATTGATTCCGAGTGAATTGATATTGTAAAATTGATTCTGAATGGATTAGGATCAAATAGTACCTTTGTGCATAACCTAGCAGCTTCGGTGTACTCCTCCAATTTAAGTTTACAAGCAGCATTGTTCAAATTACAGGATAATCTCAAGGTTTTAGCATTACACTTCTCGTCATCACTGAATGTGTGATCAAATTCAATGTATTTTACAGCCTACAATACCAAATCAGTAAAGCAGATCATTCTGTTATTGACTATGTGTACATATTATACGCTACAATATATTCAAGGTTTTAAATTGCAGTCACAAAGATTCATATTGTAGTAACAGACCTTTTCGTATTTTTTGGATGCGCGACTAAAATTTTGCACCTTGAACAGAAGATTTCCATCATGCTTCTTTTGCTCACAAGCTTCTAGTTTCTCTTGAGTGTCCATTTTCCAAAAAGGCTTCTCCTATATAAATTTGCAAAAATCAATTAAATGTAAAAATAAAATAACAACCTTGTGTTGATGTAACTTATATTAGCAATACATAGAAGTAGCTAACCTTAGTGAAATCCATTAATTCAACTTCATAATAAATATTTTTATTATTGGCCTTGTTTCCTTGCAAATTATTTTGGTCACACAAATATTCAGCATTGACAGTCACCAAAGCTTGTTCTGCTTTTTTCATTGTCATTATTGCTTTTTCTAGACCCTCATACACTTGTTCTGAAAATGCATTCAACAAAGTATCATAAATATTAGTTATAATAATAGAAGTAATTTAATTAACTACTGAAAAATGTACATGAATGACCCTTGTTCTTGTATACCTTCTTGAGTTGTGAACTCAAAAGGTTCTTCCTTTGACCCTTTCCTCTCAATAATTGTACCATCTTCTCCTTTACATAAATATATGACTGTAGAAAATGAAAAATATTAATTAAGAAACTAATATGACTAATTTTGTTGGACGCGGATTTAGTGCAATTGGTCATTACAGTCAAACAATATAAGTCATTCGATATAGATCGAATGACTCACGTTGTGATTATGACAAACAAAAAATTGAAATCTCAACAGTTAAATATTCAACTGTCCAAAATGACGGTTGACTGCATCAAATCTAATTCTATTTGAGGTATAAGTTATACCTTTTACATGGGATCCTTCGTTAGGACGATCAAAACCCTCTCCGACTTTATTAATTTTTTTCAGTATTTTCTTATCTCCAGTGATATCAGTAACAATTTTCCATGACACCAGCTCAAGTTTGATGCTAATTAAATTAGAATCTGGTAAACCATGAAGCTCAATGATTCTATTTGAATTTTGACTAAGGCCATCTGCAAAATTATGTCCTGATATTAGTCACATTGTTAAATGGTTTCAATGGATAATCTTATGCAACAGAAACAAAATGGATATGTAAATGTAAAATAACAATACATGCATACTTCACCATAAATAAGAGTTACTTGTGCCAAACTTACATAAAAATTTCATAGAAAGTTCTGCTACCTCGCCTTTTCTCATTGTCTTTACTGCTATACTCATGGCTGGACAAAGATAGCCTAATCCAAACACACATATTGAACCATTCCATAAATTGGTCAATATTTTATATTTTTCAAACACCTAAGAAAAATTCTCTTAACTTCTAAATACTCCATACTTAGCAGTAGTAGATACTCAACGGACCCGAATTCAGTGTGATCAATAATTCCACAGTTACTCAGTTAGTGCAAACAATCTAAGCCGTTGAATCAAATATCAAATGATGACTTATATCATGACTTCAACAAATTGAAAACTTGAAATCTTAATCATTGGATATGTTATCAACGGCCAAGATCATTGACTGCAATGACTAGTAACCATACCAAATCTCTGTTTCCAAGAAAACAAGTGTCATAATGCATGAATTGAACTTACCATCACTTACATTAAACTCTATGCCTTTATCAGACTTGATAAGCATCCCATTCTCAAGCCTTGCTTCATATTTCACTGTCAATCAATCATAATTATCAGATAGTTAAAAACGTTCGATTTTAATCATAACTAATTCTCGTGACATACATATCAACGTTGTATCAAAATTAAACTCCGAAATAAATGACTCATTCATTGATGTTAAAAAAATCATTACTATAATTATGATTTTTTATTTGTTACCTAGGACTTCATCAAGATCTTTCGGAGTAGCCCATCCTTCTCCTTCCCTTATTGTCTTTTTCATGATTCCTCCATCACCAGTCAAGTCCCTAACAGTACTCCAACACAACATTTCAATCTCAAAAATGAGAGTTGCATTAGGAGGAATCAACGGTGGAGAACCTACTTCGCCGTATGCTAAGGTAGGTGGTATTTTGAAGATTGCTCTCTCCCCTTTCTTCATGGTTGCAACTCCTTCATCCCAACCTTTGATAACTTCACCTGCAACCAAATTCAGTAACTTAGCCTAATTAAACATGTAACATGAAAACCAAATCATTTTATTTTCCATTTCACAAATGCTATCAATGTGCTCTATAATATAATACACATATTAACATCGTCTTTGTTATTACGTAAAATTCATATAAATTCAAAGCTAGTAAAGACTAATTACATATTTTCTGCCTATAATTTCCGTCCATAATTCAACTTTTTCTAGTAGTATATATACAATAAACGAGGCGCTTACCTTGGCCTAATTTGAAATGAAACGGCGACCCTTTATCGTAACTAGATTCAAGAGATGCTCCATTTTCAACATGTCCACTGAAATGAACTAAAAGTGAAAAAGTTGTAAAATTTAGGATGACCCTTATTCTGTTCTGTGACAAACATTATGAATCATGAGCTGAAACAAGAACAGTTGATGTTTTTTCTAACCTTGAACTTGGTCACCAGAAAATGGAGTTTGCCAAGTGACACCTTTTCTGAGAATTTGTTTAGTGAGACCTTCATTTCCAATTTCCTTCAGTGTAAATTCTGAGTCTTGAATTTTGAGTTCATTTTGGTGAGAGAGTGTCATTGGAATGAAAATGGATAAAGAAGTTTCTAAAGAAAGGATAAGCCGTTATTGGTTTCCCTCCTTTTGGGGTATTCAGTTGAGATATATGTTTCCTTCTTACCACAAACCATCATCAATATTATTTAAAGATAAAAAAAAAATTTGGTACATCGAAAAAATAAAGATAAATTGCTCGGATTTGATACCTAAACCTCACCCTACTCAATCTATGTCCCTCAACTCTTATCATTTGAGTTATTCTACAAGAACAATAATAATAATAATTAATAATTTTTTTTGAATCAATAATAATAATAATTGATGTATGTATTTTAGTTTATTTAGCCTTTGAATTTACTAGTCTCTCCATGTAAAATACTAATCTAATCTAATTAGTATTAATGGTGGATAAAAAGTAGTTAAGTGATTTGAAAATTGAAATACAGCAAATAAAGATAAATTATTATGCCTTGACCAAACAAAAAATTATCATATTATAGATACATATGAAATTTTTACTATCAAATAATATTGACTAATCTTTGTTGGAGAAAATTTGCAGGACAAATTTTATCATTTTAACTAAACTTTTTTCATACGTAAAAGCAAGAGCTATAATTCATGATCATTTGCTTTAAGGGGCCAATATTATTTTACACTTTTAAAGGCACTTTCTAACACTCATTTATTGGTTAAAATTTATGTACGTCCACCAAATTATGTTGGTCAAAACTAAGAGATTGAGTTTAAGTAGTTAATAAGCTCCTCTAAAACAAATGATTCAGAATTACTTAAATTTGTTTTCTGATAAAAATAATTTTTAGTTAGATTTAACTTACTTTTCGACTAAACTTTGAACCCTTTCTCCTAAAACTAGGAAGTTAACATAAAAATAATCATGTGAATCACACATAAATTTGGTGTGACCAATATGAATTTTAATCAATAAAGTATATTATATTGAAAAATATGTGTGGCTGTAAAATGAAAAGTAAAAAATGTACAATAAAGATAATAGTGAAAAGTAGGGGGTGCTTAAAACAACACCCTATTTCGTGATTGGATTTTTTGGATTGAAGTAGCCCATTTGTTTGGCCCAATCCGGAAAACAAATCTAAAAAGACCGATTTGATTTGGAAGGTAATTGATACTTTCTCCGGTCTCGAATATAAAAAAAAAGAAAAAAAAATTGTTGGTCTCAAATATAAGAAAAAGTTATTACAATGATTACTTTTTTTATCATTATTCCAGTTTTGCCCTTTATTAAACTTATCTAACTTTTCCAATTAATGCTCATAAACGGATAATAACTAAAATATATTCATAAACGGCTAACAACTTAATCCTAAAAACTAGTAACTATTAGTAATAAATATTAATTATTTAATTTAATTTAAAACAAAAGTTAAGGGTAAATTTGGAAATACAATAATTTCCTTAATATGTGTGTTTTTTTTTGTTTCTTATATTCGAGACCGGAGGGAGTAGATGTGTTTACGAGTAATTTATTTTGAACTGCCTTCTCACAGGGTGTTTCAAGTAGTTACTGATAATTATAGGTGCGTTTCTATAATTTCATTATAGTATTTTCTATGAAAAATTGTTGCTATTTATTTTTTAATTTTTGCGAATTGGTCCTTATATTTTAATAATTTTACAAATTGACCTTAAATAGTTTTTGGTCCTATACTTTTCGAAATATGCCAATTCCTCATTGGTCCATTAATTTTTTGGAATTGCAAATTTGACTCCCGATTTTTTAAATCTTCATTTTAGATCAATTTTCATCATATATTTATACTTTTTCCCAAAACAAAATTAAATTTATAAAAATAGCCTATTAAAGTTTAAGAATGAAAAATTATACTCCCTCCGATCCTAAATATAAGAGACATTTTACTTTTTAGGTTCATGAAATAATTTATGTATTTAGTCTATATTATGAACTAAATACATCAATCATTCCTAAAAAGCAAAAGTTCTGTTATATTTAGGACCGGAGGTAGTATTATTTTATCCAAGTATATAAATGTAAATATCAAGAGAACTCCATTGATTCAAATTTGTTTAAAATTCTCATTTTCTTAAAATAATTGTCACATCAAGACACTCTAGATTATGAGAATTGATATCACACTAAAACATTTTATAAGATGTTTGTTTATAAAGTGTTCCCTAATGGATGGATGCTCACGAATCAATAGTTTGTGAATGTAAGGAGAGTCAATGTGATGCACTATCTAATAGAAACAGGGATTTCAAACATGTCTCCCAACTTAGACAAACAAATTTAGTCGTGGCGTGGGCATCTAATTATTATTTGATGGATCATTGATTGCTTAAGCATGTGCAGCTTCTATATGATTGTTTAAAAGTTTCGCAATCCGTTAAGAAATGGTCTGAATATATGTTTATAAAGAAGAAGCAACTCTCGCCTTACAAAGTTAAAAAGTTTCACATTGGTTGTGAGATGGTCTAAATATATGTTTATAAAGAAGGAACAACTTTCACTTTATAATTTATAAGCCGGTTTTGTAGGATTGAGTTAGACCTAACACTCGATTCTAAGATTCAAGAGTTTAGTTTATTTAATAATGTTTTTTTATTGGTGTTTAACTTTAAAGCATGTTACCTCAAGTTGTAAGATGATGCATTTATGCACATACAATTCATAGATTAGTCTAGAAATCATGCATTTTCAAATGAGAAAATCGTTTATTTAGCATATTTGAGTTTGGAATTTTCTCCAAAATCAGCTACTTGTTGACACATGTTTGGTGCCCCCAGATCAAGGGAATAGATTTTGCAAAAGAATTTCAAGAATCAGAATATATGTTGTAAGCACTTTGAGGAAGTGCAAAATCTGCATCTTTACGTGGTTAATAAATCCCATGCTTGCATCACTTGGAATTGAATCTATGATGTAATTATTATTCCTCCATAGAAAATTTACAACATATTTGATATGTTGTATTTGTATCACGTTGGATGCTTATATCAAGATAGGAGAGAATTTGTCCTTGAAAAGAAGTGATCAAGGTATAAATAATAATGTTTTCATTGCTATTAATCAAGTATTATTAGTTAATTCCTCAGAATAAATACTTTTAGCATTATTAGACACAAAATCTTCTCTTATATAAGCTAGCCAAATACATTTCATATCCCAAAAAAACCTAATCAAATATTATAAGTATCGTCAAAATAATACATTATAATGAGTAGTCTAAGATAAGTTTAATATTAAATTTTATAAGTCCAAGTCTATTTTAGGATTCTAGAAATATAGTAACTCATTACCCTAAAATAAACTTGAACTTATAAATCTACTATTAAACTTATCTTAAACTATTCATTACATACATTATAAGCTAGTGCTAGCAAATAAAACTTGTCACAAAGAAATGTCATTGTTTTATAAATAAAATAACTCACATTTTAAATATCTACGGTTTTGATATTATTAAGTTGTACATCTTTATCTTAATGGGGGCTTGGTGTTAAGGGAACATTTTAGTAGATTATATTTTTGCTTAATTAATTTTTTTTTTCGGTAGAAATTTTTGCTTAATTAATATCTGAACAAAACAAATTGTAAGAGAACTCCACGATATAATTTCCTTTTGAACAAAGTATGCAAAATTTAATTAAGTTACATTATGGACAACCGGGCCCACACTTAATGGTCCTAATCAACCACCAAAAATGCTTTTAGCAAAGTTTTCCAAAGAAAGGTAGTGATGATGATGAGGATAAAGAAGGTACACAAAACAAAACCCCTCTCAATTTCTCAACTCTAAGTGACCCTTTTTTTTCATTGCACATTTTTTTTTGTTATTCCTAATAATAATATCTACATGTTTAATTAAGTTCTTTTGGAACACTAATTATTGCTACCCTTAATACTTTATTAGCTTCACCATTTTGCATCTCAATGTCATTTGTTTCAACACCTTCAATCACTGTTTCCATTACTCCATTTTCTACACAACACTTAATTTCCTCTGTTTTTGTCTCAGCTTCAATCTCTTTGTTTTCTTTATTTTTGCCCCATAGAACTGAGTATAGTCCTATTACAATCAAAATAGCTCCAAAAACACTGCAATAATCACAAATTAAATAAATATATTAGATAAATAAATAAATAGTTTAGAAGTCCAAGTTCAACTAACTGAAAATATCAAAATTGTTAGTCTGAAAATTCATGATCGGGGTTCGAATTTCAGTCCTTCCACTTTATATGTGTGAGTTTTTAATGACTTGTTATTTCGTCTATGTACTGAAAAAAATAATGGCATCAAATTGTTTACCACCGTTAACATGTTGTGCTTTTTTATGATTGTGATGTTTCATTTTTAATGCATATTTTATTTTTTGGTTTTATGATAAGAAAATGATAGAAAGTATAGAGAAGAAACCGCATGAAAATGAAGTTTCTTTCTAAATAAAAATTGATATGTTAGTTCATTGGATTGAACAAGGTTTTAATTTTATTTTGTGGTCCACTTGTGATGCAACATTCAAGTGTTGGATGTATCATCATAGCAATTATAATTGTGGCTACATTATTCACATATGTCACCACTTTATTTTTTCCTTTCAAAAATATCATGAAGATAATTACAATTTCAATCATAAAAGAAAATAAATTAAAAACTTTTTATTATATAGTATGGACTTACCCTCCAAGATATAATTTTTCTGCAAGGATGAAAGTGCCCATTATTGCTACAATGATCATCATCAAAGGACTAAAAGCAGTCACAAAAACTGGTCCTTTCTTTTGCATGACTATACCTTGAACATAGTAGGTTAGACCTGATGATATTATACCCTGTTCACCAAAGTTTAGATTCATCAAAACCCTAAATAATTTCATCAACAAACATAAAAAAAAAGTGTTTAAAAAATCGGAATTTGGCCGCGACATTAAAATAAAATTATGTTTGCGCTGCCGAAACACGGCCATTACACTACTATAAAAATAAAGAATTGTGATGCAACCGCGACCGCAATTTAAAACTTGGATACTGTGGAGAGACTTACAGCATAGGCTGCAGCTAGTAGATTCATGTCCCAACCAATGTTCCAAACATTTGGGTTATGCTCCATAACATAGGTAACAGCAATTGATTGAAGTGTGCCCAAGAAACAAACTATGGCTGTAAGTGAAAGTTGAGCTGAATATTGCCTTAATGTCACAGCCTACATTAATCACCAAAAAATAAGTTCAATATTCAAAAAAATTTACAATTTTAATTTTATTCTCCAATTTATTTTATAAACATTTTAATACCTGAAGGATGAAGAAAGAAGCCCAAGCAAAGGTAGCAATTATAAGAAAAACAGAACCCTTAAACCAATCCTTTTCACCAGAATCAGTAGTGTTTTCAGGTACATAATTTCTTGGATGATGCATGTATTGTGACCCCAAAATATTAATAACTTGTCCTTTGTATAATGTCATCACCATGGCCCCAGCAACTGTAATTATAGTTCCAATCACCTTTACTTGGCATCTTAATTTTTTAATGTCCAATTTCTCCATCCTAATTTATCAAAAGTAGAGAAAATAACACCAAGTTAATTAACTCATTAATACAAAAAAAATAAACTAATAAAAGAAGACATATGAGATTATATAAGCATTAATTAGATATATATAAAAATTTACCTGAAAATAACTGCCATTACAAATGTCATTGCAGGGAGAACATTGCTAATAGCACATGAGTAGGTTGGAGAAGTGAATTTCAATCCAGCATAGTATAGATTCTGATCAATCACAGGCCTAAAAAACAAAAAACAAATTTTTGATCAATTTTTTATTTATATATTTTATATAACGAACACTCAAATTCTCAGTAGTCAACAATTGACCGTTGATGTATATATCTAAAATTTTAGATAAACGGACTAAAGTCATTCGACTACTGGGAATTGAGTCCATTAAAAACACCGATTTGTAAAACAAAAAAAGTACTAACCCGAGAAGTCCCAACACAAACATTTGCATGAACATAAGAAATGTAATCCTTGGCCTTATCTTCCTGCCAATGACAAGAAAGAAAGGTTTGATAAGAAAATGATTCACATATAATAGTTTTCTTTTCTCATAAGTTTTTTTTCTTCATTAAGAATGAATATGATGATGATGATATACCTCTCAAGAACTATAGCAAAAGGAGCAATAGCTGCAGTAGCAAAAGCATGTCTATAAACAACAAGAACATAGTGACTCATTCCACGGTTGAGTGAAACCTTTGTGATTATGTTCATACCAGCAAAACCAAATTGTAGAGAAATCATAGCTATGTAAGGTTTGCATCTTTGAAAATAACTTGAACAACACTTATCTCCTTCCATTTTTTTTTTGTTATCTTTGTGAGTATTATGGTACTAAAATAAACTAAGAACAGAGTTGTATACAGAGGAAGAGAAGAACACTTGAAGCTGTTTGTGTTGTGTGTCTCCTAAGTGTAAAACGTCACGCTAATTGTTCTATTTATAGGCCTCAATATGGTGATGTTGTGTGAGAATTGTTCTCAAAATACAATTGTAAAAATAATATTTTTTAAATCAAATATCGTATCTGCATAACTGCATAGATTAATCTTTCAAGTATTATAAGATCTAAGTCAATATCAAAAAAAATTTAAAAATTTTAACGTCAATGAATGTCTAAATCAAAAATTGAACTCAAAACATTAGTTAAATTAAAAGAGATATATGTCATCTCATTTAGATGCTCTTGAATTAAAATTAAAATTTTAATTAGAGCAATTTCTTGATTTAATTTGAAGCGTGTAAGAAATGATATCATCATCAAACTCACACGTGAGCCTCTTTTAGTAATAAGATTGATAATACGTAAGGCCATGGATGTTCTTATTTGTGTGTATGCATGAATAATATGGATTCCACGTGGCAAATAATTGAATTGTTTTCTTTAGTACATAGATGAAGAAATAACAAGTCACTAGAAATTCATATGCATAAAATAGAAAAATCGGAGCTCGAACTTCGATCATAAACGTTTAATTTAACAATTTCGATATTTTCTGTCAGTTAAGTTATGACTTTTGGATTATTTTCTTTAGCACATAGATAAAAAACAAGTCATTAGAAACTCACACATACAAAATGGAGAAATGAAAATTCGTACTCTAGTTATAAACGTTTGACTTAACAATTTCTATATTTTCTGCAAGTTAAGTTATGACTTCCAGACAATAATTGAATTGTTTTATTGAGAGAAAAAAATTAGGTGAATAAGCATCACTTTTTTTGTGTAGAGTTCATAGTATAAATAATTACTTTAAATTGGTGAGTATTGAATTTGGTGGAGAAAAAGACTTAGCTTCTCGATCATATCATATGTCCAAATTGGAAAATAATAATGATATAACGTGGACTTTGTTTATAAATGGGGATAATATTCATCTTGTAAATTAATTTTGTGATGCTGAATTATATTTAAAATTTTATGTTCATATTTTAATGTGGTAGCAAAATCATCCTAAATATGTTTAACTGATGCCTAACGTTATAGAGTCACTTGTGTCGCACTCTAATTGTTTAGTCTTGTGGGGCAACCCTCACCTAAGAAAATGGTTATTAGATCAGAACAACAATCTTATTAAAAAAATAAATAAAGAAACCATAAAATGCAAACACTAAACACAAAATATTTAGCAATGAAGATCTACCAATTTTATCAGCATTTTTGCAGTTCCTTTTTATTTTTTGGTATTTTTGTAGTTCCTTTTTATCTACGAAATACTATTATGATATATAATGCACAACTTATATTTAAATGCTATGACTTAAATTACAACATTGCCCATGCTGCGAGTCTATTGGTAGGACATTTGCATGTAAAGTGTAAGGATCGGGGTTCAAATTCAAATACGCTCATTTATTCATATTTAAGAGGTGAAATTCTAACCATTAAACTAACTGATAAATTTTTTTACAACACTGCCCGTAAACTACACCACGAAAGGCTTTATCCCCCGCACCCCCTTAAGAGGTTTAAGTTTCACACACCCTGAATCGACCTAACCCAAACTTTTCCGAGTCATTCTCAACAAAAATGAAGGTTTTTTTACACTATACCTCCTTTTTTATCTATAAAAAGGTAACAAACACCGCCTAAAATCCACACACACAATTGTGAAGTCATATGTTCGAATTCAGATGAAAATATTCCGTTTAACAATATTAACATTGTCGGTCGTTCTTCTATTATACGACCATTCACTATACCTAATACCTCTCTCTATATCATTAAATATATTGTATGTTCAATTATTATTTTATTATTATTAAGCAATAATGTAACAATGATATGATGAAATTTGGTGTTGAAATAGTATGACTAATGGATAGCACTTGCTCTATGATGGAGTGAAGTGCTTGCTGATGCCAATAACTAATATAAGAGGATCAAATCATAGGGCCAAATTTGCCATAGGTCACTCTCATATCAATTTCCATCTCTGCCTTGTAATGAATTTGACGACGCGGCGAGTCTTTGCCACATCTTATCCATCGGAACAGTTCAACTGATTGAAACTATACATATATGCTTTGATTTATATTATCTCTCTTTATTTGTTTTATCTTCAACTTTTTATTTCCAAATTTTGGAAACTTGGTTTAATTCAACCGAAAGTTCGAGAATCTTAATTTTTTCGGTGTAAATCAAATATCTTCTACACGCAATTGTAAATATTAATTCATCTAATTGAATATGATCAATCTCGTAAATGAAAAAACTCCCTCTAAAAAATATTTAGCAATATTAAATTTTTAGAGCTGAATTTTAAAATATGAACTTTAGTAAAATTAGAAGAGATCATTTTTTGGTCAAAAAAATAAAGATCATTTTTATTATGTTATTGAATTTCTCTCAAGGATCTTAATATAATAATTGAGTCGGGTTACTATCACTATTCATGAATTTAAATGTAGAGCTCAATTATTGCAAATTGGAAAATCTAAAGCTATAGTCAATTGTTATAGTGACATTATGTGATCATTGTTCCTTTAAAAAAATTTATCACTGTTCTATAAAATGCATTAGTTATAATATATTGTCAATATAATTTTTAAGCATAGTACATGCCATTATATTTATCAGAGTAACTTTTATCTTTATTTTAAGGAAAAAGAGATATGAGTATGGCATGTACCACTTAAACTAATTTACACTCAAATGATACATGAGGATACCATACAAAATAAATAAAAAATAAAATTAAAGTTTGTTCATGAATCATGATGCATTATTTTAAGGGTGAGAAACTGGAGAACTTTGTTTGTTAATAAGTGAACGTTAGATACATATTCTCACCATACATTCGAATTAATAAATGTTGGCAATAAATTATGTGGCTGCCAGGCATAGTTCAAGAATCTTACTCTTTTACAAATATCAGATTCGGTACTGTATATATTTCTATGTGCTTGTATAAATCAATTTACTACTAGTTTAGGTGATGAAACAGTGGTGTACGTCTGCATTGACATACTTATATATATGTTCACTAAATTAGTATAAACAGTAAATTTCATCCAAATAAAATTTATACTATAATTTAAGTAGCATATTCTTTAATATAGATATTTAATTTACTTTAATTTGTTAAAAAATATTTACTTAAACTTAAAAGAATTTATTACCTCCTTCCCATATTAATTGACCTATTTATAAAAAAAATGTACCAAAATGATTTACTTGCTCAACGTTGTTCAAATACAATTTTTCATAATAGTACCCTCTATTCCTCTAATTATTACTCCCTCCGTTCTCAATTTTTGGTCTTTTTAATTAATAAAAAATAAATTTAATGAATGTCTTCTATTTTTGTAATGGTACAAATAATAAATCATCAATAATTGTATCTTAGTTTTCTTAAAAAACTTTAAACAAAAATAAAAAAATTCAAAAGCATCAAAGATTAGAGACTTACATCTCCCAAATCAACAACTTTACAAGGATAATTTAGTAAAAATAACTTTCTCTTTTTTTTTAATTTCTATTTTTTTTAATACGCGTAAAATGACTAAGTAGGTCAAATAAAATGATGAGTACATTACAATCTAAAAATCAAATGATAAGTGTCTACAACTCCCTCCTTTCTTTTTTAAGGGTCGTCTGAGACACGCGCGAACTATTCACATAACGCATTTTGATCATTTTTTTTATTGATATATAAAAAATAATAATAACATATAAGATGTTCAATTTGTCTCGACGAATATTTTTAAAATATAATTTTTTGTAATAAATGATTAAAGATATTGGAGGTTAAAAATATGTATGTCATATGTGCAGTGATCAATTGTAACAATTAAAAAGGAACATAGTATAATCTTTGTTATTTTAATTTATGATGATGTCACCAAACTTATGATTTGGTAAAGGATAGTTGAAGATTTAAAATTCCTTACTTGATAGTTGATATGTTGCATTGATTCTTGACAAGACATAAATGGGTGTAAAAATCATCCATAATAGTTACTCTTTAAGATATCAACACTAGCAAATTCAGATTAGGAGGAATTTCCCTTAATCCATAGAACATTCTTTTAATATGCAATGTGTTTTTGGATATTGGAAAATTTCAAACTAATTCGAATTTTCTGATGCATTATGCTGTCTCAAAATTCATAAATTTACTTCAATTTCAGTTATGCTCTGCCTACCACCTTTTTTCTCACTCATTTCCACATTTTTATATGCTTTTTCAGTCACCACATAAGAGAAAAGAAGATAAATAATATTCTTCTTAACTTTGTCTTAAAATATAATCTTAATCACTGATCATATTTCCTCTGTAAAGATTAGGTTGATTATGGAATGCTAATTAACAATTGATAGCTAGCACAAATTAAAGTATTAAAAAATATAGCATATTAATTGTTGTTGGGTAGAATATGCTATATATTTTTTAATTAAGATTTGTTGTTGTATGAATCCGAATTTCTGTCTCATCCTGTGCACATCTTGTCATGATAGTGCGTGGTTTATATATTCTAATTATTCTCATTTATTAAATTTTCATCTTGCAGACTTAAGGGGTGTGATTGAGCGGTTATGACTCATCCTCCTTTAACCAAGAGTCGAGGTTCAATCCTCACTTTGGGTATGAAGCAGCTTTAAATCTTTGGGCCAGCTATTTCACCCTTTAAGATGTCTCCAATCTAGTGAGGGATTAGTCACTGCGTTCGGCGGTGGATACTCCGATCTCGACAAAAAAAATTCATCTAAAGCCTATCTCTCAATAATAGCTTATAGAATTATGCTCCATACATTTTAGTGTTGTATTATTTAGAGTGAAAATATGGCTTTGAAACTTGCTAAATTCATGTACTTTCTGAAGTGCAAGGACCATGCATAAACATCAAAAGTAACTCACTAAGGATCGCAATCATATATTATGATCATATTTTTGAATCAAGAATTATATTTATTCACTTTAGGTTAAGTAATGATAATGAAACAACATATGCATCTTAATTAAATCTATGAAGAGGTATAATCATTGGAACCTAAAGTGAAGACATGAGAAATTTGTCTTTGAACACAAAATTGACTATCCAACAATCGCCTACTTGTCAACGTCACAGGCCTCGCGCAAAAAGCGTCCAGGACAAGCGATCTCTTACAAAACTGAGGCGCCCAATTTTGACCTTTCCAAAGGCTAGGCTCCTAACACGCAATTTTGAAATACTCGAGGATATAAGGAGTCCTGATTGAAAAAGAATAATAAGTCAATCATAATATTCGTTAATTACCCGTTATTTTTTCTACATCTTAGGATAAGTGCGTAGAGATTATTAACAATAGATTCAATACTCTTAATATCTTAAATAAATCATGTTGTTAAATTCTATGATTATTAACATACATATGTTTATTTAGGTTACACATGCACTAAATTATAATTATAGTTGTACTCTATATATTTACTAAAAAGTTTAAACATCCATTTTAATGATTGTAAACATGGTCTCTCTATTAAGCAAAAATTAATAACGCGTGCAACAAAGTACAATCTATCTACATCACATTAATCAATTTTTGAAAGCAAGCTTAGATCCTAGGTTTCCACATAGCAATATCCCTCAATCTTCAAATTATAATTGGAATATATCACTCATTTAGCTAACTAACACAGCTCTATACATAGGCTATAAAAGAATACTAGTATCCTTGATTAATTAAAGGTATTGTATGAGGATCTAGCTATAGATTATAGATAGGACCACATACATAAGAAAAACAAATTACGTTAGAAGATCTTGGATTATATTATAAACAGAATTTCCACAGAAAGTGCAGTGATTTGAGTGGTCACTACTATTTGTCTGAATTAAATGTACAAAAACAAAAACATGTATATATAGGGTGCAATTCTAAAGTGATCCGCCATCAAAAGCAGAGTATCGATTGGACATGGCCTGCCATGGAATGTCTAGTTGCTGCAAATTTAAACGATGATTTCATGCATGGTAATTGGAGAGAATCAGTACTTTTTCTAGAATTAGATTTTAGAGTTTAGTAATTTTACATGATTCAATTCAATGCATGCATGTCGGTATGTACAACTTTTATTATCCAAATGATTGTACTACTAAGATGAGCAAAAACATTAATAAGTTGTTTGTACTTCACAAAATCATTATATTACATGACTAGCTAGTATATATTTAGTGCGTATTTGGAATCACAATTTATCGAATTAATTAATATGAAAATTCATCGTACGTAATTTTGTAAAAGTTATGAGTGTAATTATTGTGAAATTATATTTTAGTGGATTTGTTAGATCAATCCATATCGATAAGGTGTACGGTAACATTATAAAAAATTTCATGTCATGGCAATGATTCTGAAAATGAAGTGATCGATTTTCGGCATACATCTTTAAAAAATGAGATTGAGAGAATATTTGACATTTTAAATTGTGGTTTATAATTTTTAAGTCAACACCTCTATTTCTATTAAAAATACAAGTATGACTTGTATTCACATATATGATATATATATACAACACTTCATAATAACTATCTTCACAAAGAACATCATTCCATAAACTAAATATTCACAAATTTTAAAACTTTGTGTTATAACTTCACTAAAACCCTGGTTTGTAAAAAGAATCCAATCTTAAAGATTTTTTTTGCCAAAATAGTTTAATAAAATTTAATTTAATACACCCATAACTGAATATTTATTTATTTACCCTCTTGATCGTAAAATTTGATTAATTAACATGTTCATGTGTTGTGTGCTAAAATAGCTAGACTAATATAACTTGCTAGTATATATATATCATACTTGTAATCCAATAAGAAAACAATATATAGTTGTTAAATATTCACTAGATTTTCTTTGTCTTATTGCTCCCAAATCATACACATCACGCACTATCCAATTATGCATTTGTTTGTTTTACTTTTTATCCCATCATTAAAATCAACAAATTTCAGACATTAAGCAAGAGAATATTTAAAAATTGAACACCACACAACTAGGGACTCAATTTACTACTTTGCTTCATCATATCATAGCCACTACGCACAGTACATATATATTATTTTTTTTGACTAATGTTTTTATTTCTTATATTCTCATTCACATAACTCAACTTGAAGGAAAATCTTATATTAGTTAAATGACTTAAATGCCCTTCCTGCCATCAGCACAAAAATAAACAGTTCCAAAGTGGCTGGAACAGGTGTTGGAGTATAAGTGGAACATCATATAGAAGCAATCAAACAAAATGGAGATCTAATCGGTAAACACATGTCTCCTGAATGTGACATACAAATTCATATTACACATTGTGTCAAGATAAAATAAAGGTCTAAATATTGAAATAGTCTATGTATTTTGTGGTCACTTGAATTTTAATCTTTGTATTTAAAAAAAAATTAATTCTGCATTTTTATTTTACTCTTAAAAAGATCTTTGAACTCATTTTTGATGATATATTACTTGAGTTTTAGTTTTTATACTTTAAAAAAAACTTTCAAATTGACCATGTACTTTCATTTTATTTTCAAAAAGGTCTCTAGACTCATTAGTATTAAATCATAAAAAAAATGACATTTCATCAAAAAATGAGATCAAAAACTTTTTTAAAAGTAAAATGAAAGTACATAACATTTTACATATTTAAACTTAAAATAAATAAACCTACAATAAATAAAATCATATTACACACATATAGCTAGACCCCGGTGAATATTTTTCAGGAACCAACTTGGAGAGTGATCGACATTTGATTTATTTATTTTTTTGAGAAAAAACAAAAGTGATCGACATTTGATATTTTCACTTTAATCTAAGGTTTTAAATTGTGGTCCCTGCAGTACCGGATAGATTATATAAATATTAAAAACAACTAGATAGTGACTTAAATAAGATTATCAAGAAGATCTTAATATTTGAATTTTGATTGAGAGATGTGTCACATATATATGATAGGGGCTCAAATTAAATTATCTCTAATAAATAAAGTTTATGAAAATCGAGGAAAATATCGATACCTTGGATCAGAATGCAGTCACAGAGAATTATAATTGCAGAGAATAATATATCTTGTAAAGCCGCAAACAGAACTAGTCCTAAATTATTCCTTCAAACATGCTTCAATTAGTTTTCTCAATTTAAAATAATATATCATGTAATATTGATCAGTAATTTTTACAATGACAATATTTATATTCTAACAATATTGTGATTGCTATATCACATTATGAAATTGTAACCACTGATGTGGAACCAAATTTTTGAACCACATTTTCACAAATGATTATTATTATCATGTCACAATAATATCTAAAATTGCAAAAGATTTATATATAATAGTGAATTTTTGAGAATGTATCCATGATCGCAATTGAGATGCGAACATGAAAACATACTAAAATGTCATTTTTTTTAATATCTTAACTGCAGATAATCATTGTTAAATGCAATCGATGCGAATTATAATGTTGCATCCACAATTAATAGTAGATTGGTTTTTAAAACCCTACTTTAATTATCTTTTAATTTAAAATAAAATCATGTACCATGAAAAAAAAGGTAGAAGAAGAGACAAGAGATATTAGGTGCCCTTTACTACAATTTGAAGGGAAAGAAAGAACAAGTGGGAGTGGGAAGCATGAAGGTGTAAGGGGTCCTCATTCAAGTAGCAAATGTTGGAGACTCGACTTAAGCATTGATAAGCCAATGAAATTCTTTTTCTTCCACATTGATTTTATTTGTGTCTTTGCTTGTTTTCACTTTCTCTTTTGATTGCTCTTTTTTCTAACTTCTTGTGGTATAGACTTTTCTACTGTAGGTGTAGGGGATGTGAGATTCCACTAGGATACCATAGGGCTTTCAATTGGTTTAGTAATGGGCTTAGGATGGGGTCTAGTCTCTCAAAAAGTCACCTTAATTTTATGTGACATTGTTTTATACTTTTGTGTTTTGTTTTGCTATTTTGCTTCCTTAATTTTGTCGGTTTCTCAGGTGAAGTTGGATTAGGTTGGAAATTTCTTTAGCATGGCTGGCAAAGAGAGCACTTGCAAAGAAGAAGACAAAGCATGGCCATATACATATATATGTATATTCCTAATCATAAAATATTTGCATTTATTATTTTCTATTTATTTTAATAGATTCTTATTTTCATATTGTTTTGGTTATACATTTCATAGTAAATTATTAAGTAAAGTCATTTTTGTTACTAGTCATGCAATTTTTGTATGAAGTATATGGGTAAAAACAGCAGATGGATAGTCATCATATACGTCTTCAATTTACGTTATTGGTGTTATATTGATACCCTCTATTTGTTTTAAGGTGAAAAATTGGTCAATGTGTGTTAACTTTTGAATTATAGTTTCGAGCTTCAACCAAATCACAAAGACAGATTAGAACACGAGAAATTGAAAAGTCGGTGTAATTTCAAACATGCACTAAATATTTATACTTTAGGGGATCCAATCCAATTCCTCGTAGCCTAGTTTCTTTATTGTTTGTTTTATTTATTTTTCATTGATTAAAAAGAATATACACTTGTAATTGTAACTTTTAGCTCTTTGATCTCTACATACACTATTTGAAGTTTATTGTTTGACACTATAATAACACTAGAAAAGCATGGGAAGACAAAGACAATATAATGTTGGTTTAACATTGCTATTCTACTTTCATAACATGATGTCACTCAACTTTTTTTTTCTCAAATAAAGTATTTTAAATGATATTTTTAATGAATGTCTCAAGAAACCTAGCTAGCTAAAAATTTGTAAATTAAGTATTGATACGTTATAATTTTGAATTTGTAAATAACTGCACTTTATACACTTTTATTGATACGGCCAATAAGAAAACAATCCAATGATATAAAACTCCTACTATGACAGAGTGTAAGATTGATTTAACTACTTCAATTTATGATCTCCTAGTCATGCAATCAAATCTCTTCATATGAACAACATATATATATTAAAGGGGAAAAGTTGTATTCTAATATCTTTAAGATTTTTGTTAAAGATCTCTCTTTGGTTGATATAATATTTCACTGAAGATTTTTGTAAATGAACAATTACAAATCCTAATTTTGTTAGCCATAAAGAGCTACATATGTCTTATCAAATAATATAATTTTGATTTAAAATTGTTTCGGACTAAACCAATAAGAATCATGATACGGCGTAGGGAACCATACTAATGACACCGGCTCCTTATCAAATCTTGTGATTTTTTCGGCACAACATGATGGAGATCAAATATTGCGAACACAACAATTTTCACCTTGTAACTTTAAAGGTTGTGCTATACAAAATTAGCTAGGATACCTACATAGGAGAAAGATTCGCGCATCTCTAATCACATAAGTAAAAATTATTGATGATATTTCAACAAACACGATTTTTTGAACCCGATTTTTCTGTGGCAGCTCCAAAATTGTCAAATCTAGGTGCAAGTTGCACCGGTCGCGTAGTTAGAACCAACAATTATACGGCGGCTACACATAAAGATCCAATCTATCGATTTGTTTTGCATTTACATATAAATTCAATCATCAATATTACAAGGATTCATGTTATAAAGTAAATTATTCACTTAGCTTAAAGTACTCTAAATTGAAGTGAAAGAAAAACACAAACTTAAATCCATCAAAATCAAGAAGAAATTTTGACTACTTTTTGATCGTGCAATTTCATTCAATAATATGTACAATAGCAAGGAGAAGACACCGTTCTTTTTCACCATCTTTTGTGAAAAACCCTTTATGATGAAAAAAACATAAAGAACTCCCACTAAAAAGTAGTATATAATAATACTACCAAATAAGTTTGTATCTTTCAAAAACAACCAAATTAACAAAAAGCTCTCTCTCACACACACACATTACTTTTTATCCCACATTGTTTTGCACTCCACACTAGCTTCATTAAGTCCAAGCAATGAAAAATGTCCTAAAAATGAATCAAACAAAAATCCTCCTATACTTGTCACTTGTCCTTGTAGTAAGACTAACTTTGACAGCATTTTATCTATCTTTCAAGTTGCTAATTAAAACATATCCATATATAAAGAGGTTCTATTATTGAAACCCACTTATGTCATATTTCTTCAAAAGTTCTTGGTCAAAGAGATCATTCTCACATTAAATGTTAAGTGTCACATTGATATCAAGTCCTTATGATCAATATCTTTCAACCAATAAAATATGTGTCTTTTTGGTCTTTCTTTGTCTAATTTAATACGAATCATTCACCGTCTTTATATAATTTTATTGCAACTCTATAATGCATTGGCTTTATTAAATGCTTTGAAAGGTAAGGCTTTCTATTCATTGAGAACACTAATCATAATGTACGTGTAATTATCGTGCATGTAATGTAACACCATAGAATAAGCTTGGTCAATCAAAGGCTTTGTCCTTTTGGGATGTGCGCGTGGAAAAATATCAGCCAATTATATGTAATTGAGTTTATGTGAAAGGATTAAACGCAATAAAATAAAAGAGCACTTGGATGAGATGATCTAAACACAAATTTAACTCTTACTATGCAGTAATATAACCTTAAAACTCTGAAAAAAGATCTTGATTTTCTCTATTACTTAACTATCTGTTTTAATTTTACACAATTTAACTATCTAATTGAAATGATTGATCTATACATTTACGTGCAGATGACGTTCATTTTACACCAAATGTAGTAGCTAGTCATCGTGCGATTAACAATAAGTTTCATGGGAATATGTGTGACAAATTTATCTATAAACTTTTCCAATCTTTATTGGGCACTTTATACAAAATTGGTAAGATGCATAACTAATAAATAAAGGTATATATATTTGACAAAATATAACTTGAAACTATAAACAGGATAAATGAAAAGGAACAAAATAATTTGTTTAAAAATGACATGCATTAAGGAACAGATAAGTATGTGTAATTCAAACTTTTTCTTACTATAAATAAAATTTATTATCTCAAAATTGATAGAGTATTATTTTTAGACTACATGTATCATTAAGCATATGATAAATAACTTAAAATAAAAGTATTTTTGTCAAAAGTTGTGCATGCTTTCAATTTTTTAAAAGTCTCTTTCACAAAAAAAAAAAAAAAATTAAAAGTCAAATATTATATTTTCAACGTAATAATTATAATTTTAAATTTCTTAACATATACATTTATAGGGTTGACATTTGCGAAACCCTTGTTTTTATTATTTTTAATGGGCTTTTTAAATACTTTTTCTCCACTTGGATATGTTGGACTCTTTAGAATCTCCACCATGGTTTGGGCCTATCTGGGCTTTCTAATTTTTTCCTTCAGTTGAGCCCATAGAACTTCTTATGTTCCCCGTCATATTTATATTTGACGAACAACCATTTTGATCTCTGAAAATATAATTTATTATCACATAATTTCTTTTTTTATGAACTTATTGTCACATAGTTTATTAACATATCAAAATTGCAAATACATATTTAGCATCTCTTTTGATAATAATGTTTTGGACTAAATTGACTACTTAAAAACAAATTTGAGGATTAAAATATTATAATTAATAAAAAGAGACACTAACGAATGTATTTACAATTTTGATACACTCAAGAATTTTAATGACAACGAGTTACACTTTGAAGAGCAATATCCTTAACCATCTGTTTGAAAATCCAACATTAACTCTACAAATAATTAACCAAACGTGATCTTCCAATTCATTTTAACTTAAATCTTTCTTCTAATAGATTGTCATCGTTCAACATATGTTGGTGTTATAAATTATAATAGCAACTTGGCACAAAAGATAAAACAATAAAACGTAAACAATTATATGAGATGTTTGGTTACACAGTTATATTCTCGTGTTATATATTACTCGTGAAAAGTTATGATCTACATTATATTTTTTGAAGAAGCTGAATTAGACACCTAAATTGTTATGACCTACATGATTACAGCTCATATATAAATACTACGGTTCATATTACAACATATATATCGTCTCTTTGGCTCCGCTTTTGCGTCTCCGGCCACTTTTCCGTGGCTGTAACCATACCCAATAATTTGAAAATAGACTTTCAAAAAAATTCAATATCACACCAAGAAATGCATATCATCTAATTTTTGTTAGTGAAAATATGTTCAAAGCTGACATTAGATATGGATTTTATTTTTTGTGATGATAAAAGTGCCGTTACGCAAATACTTTAGATGAAATATAGTTCGATCCATTCCCATTTATAAAAAGGAGCTTCTTTACTTCAATTGGATAAGAATATACAAAGTATAGGATACATGCAAAGTATGAACCAAAGAAGTGACGCAAACATAGCAATCAATTAACGCGTGCAAACTAATGGTAAATATACTAAGTGTTGTATTTCATATGCAATACTAGAAAGTATAAAGTGTGTACTTTAGTTAGATCAAACTACTTTGGGGAAAAAATGCAATTGATGATGCAATGTTTATAACTTGCAAGGCAATGTGTAGTGTACAATGTATATAGAAGAGTATAGTGGGATGAGAAGAGGAAAATGGAAGACGTCAAATAGGTGCAAGTGCATGTAATTGGTACATGGAAATGTGATGGGAAACACACATCATTTTCATTTAAAGCATAACCATTTTTACACTATAGTATCATCAACGAGAATAATACTCATGTTATGTATATAATAATTGAATTATAAAAAGTTTCCATAATTCAAAACATGTGACTTATATTTCTTTGTGATAAGGTCGAAAAATTTGACTTAATTAATAATGCCGTGTTTAACAACTTCATCACAAGAGTTTCAACATATTTGAAACAACATTACCAATAAACAGGTGTACAAGTGTTACTCAAATTTTGTCAAAAAAAGTGTTACTCAAATCAAATACACAAACAATGACAAACCAAAGTTAAAAAGAACAAATAATAAAGAGCTCAACAGTTTTTGACATCGACACCGCGACAACCGAGTCTAGAAATATTATACCATTAATTGATGTCCAAATCATGCATCGCAAAGAAAAAACGTCAAATAATGCTGAATGTTCTAGTAATATGATCAAATATTTACCTGATCTGCACCAAAGAAACTCCAAAAACAAGTAAGAGTAAATTGGAAAATAGAACAAAGTACATCTATAACTATTTCATTGACTAAACTCTCATATCAACAGGGTTGTATTTTTCATTATACATAACAAAAATGTCTGAATTGAGACATAACATACACCTGATATTACCTAGACTTTTCATAACTATATGTTCTTGAAAATCTATTTAATTCCTAAAAAATGCATACATGGAAGACTAAGCCCCGTTGCTTACAATTTCATCGTCAGTTTTCACCCTCCGGTAAAATAGAACATAGGCGGCGGCAGTATTAACCTCGTCTTCACTTATGAGTGATATGTGACTATCATCAAAATTGTACCACCTGTTTTCGTCTAAAAGCTGCATATTCCAAAAAAAAAAGAAGTCAGGCTGCCGTGTTGCTAAAAGAAAGAACAAAAAGTCGAATAAACTTTCAAAATTTTGATAGTTTGTCATTTTACCTTAATATGTGCAGTATAATGTCCACTCCCCATACTACCATAATGATTTGTAAGGGCATAGAGTTCATATACTTGACGCTGCGAGTTGTTTTTGTTGGCTATGTAATTTGTTAAATCGAAATCATGAATAGGAAAGTTAACAAAAGTCTCCAGTTTATGCTTCATTGACCGGCTGTATGAGAACCTCTTTAAATGAATTACCAAAACTTCTGGGAGCCTCCATAAATCAAGCTTTTTACTTGCTTGTCGTCTTTCTTTGCATTTAGGACAGTACCTATATCAGATTTAAAACATATAATCTTAGAAACGGGCGTTCGAATATCCTCCATTCCATCAAAGTCTAACATATATGTATATCGGGAGAAGATATAAGATCTACTTCTGCAACAGGACATTTTTCTCTAATCATGTTGTTGGTCGTTTAGTAATATAAGAGCTAACAAAAAAACTTTTATAAGTTTGAAATACAAATTGACAACTGACAAATATGTAAATTACTTTATTTGAAGTCCAAAACAATACGTAGACGACACCCCACAAGACTTATACAATTGCTTGAAAGATATAACACTACAAATATGAAAATAGAATGCATCCAAATAACCAACAATATCTCGATCAACTGTTCTAGAGTAACATTTTACTGGTTCAGGATTTTTGAAGAGTTTCTAGATATACTAGTATTCTTTGGTTAAAAAGAGAATCAGGTTAGTTAGAGCTCGCATGAATCATATCAATACCATGACTAGCATGACTCTAGTACATGTGTTGTGCAGTATTTGAGCTTCGGGGATTTCAAAACAGGTAGGAATCAATAAAAGACGCATATTAAGCAAAAGTTACAAATGCCATGACAGAAGGTAAAAAGGAGAAACAAAGCACTAGTTATCAAGGCTAAATATCATCCATGAATGTGTTTAAGTCCTAGGATTTTACGAAAAATAGGCAAGGGCAAGGGTTTTGATAGGATTATAGGAACCCGAGACCATATGAGAAATGTTGGCCATATATGAGCTGACCGTGGAAAAGAGTAAAAAGACAATGAAACCCATGTTAGCACATTCAATGATGTGGATGAACACCATTTTCTATTACTCTAGACTTACTACAAACAACTCTTCAAACATGAGTCGTGTTACTAGTCACAATTCACATGTTCTCTGAGATTCTTATTGTAGATACTAATTTATATTTATAGGAGATATAATCAAAATAATTTAAACAGGTCATAAAAGAGATCAAGCAAACAATGTTCAATCACTAGTCCACTTTAATGTTTGCTAAGCATGAGAAAAGGACAAGAAAATAGTAGCATATATGCGATAGATGAGAGAGGACGAACTAACCACATATCTTCAGGCACCAAAGGTTCTTCACGCAGAAAAGCTTCCAAGCAAGTGTACAACGAGAGAGGTTCGGTACGAGCTTTCTTGGTTATGGGCCCATATTTCAAAACTTCTGGCAAAGTCTCAAGGGGATGAGTATCATACTTCTCCAAAAGCTTCTGAGACCAATTAATATACACTAACACTCTTGCTGATGACGGTGAGAGTTTAACTACTTTATCCTCTCCCATTGAAAGATCAATACAAGCATTGTTATCATCTACCAATAGTAGAGGTAATGTTGGGTGTGTTGCCTTTGAAACAGTATTATCCTTATTTATTGAATTTGACACCGCGTTGGTTTCAGCAGAAGAAACTGCATTGCCACCTTTCAACAGAAGAGGAGAGAGTATACGATTAACTATTACTTGTATGTCACCTCTTGTGATTGTATCATCACATGAGATCAATGAAACAATAGGTGTTCCAAACGGTTTCCATCCTGAAATGGTCTGAGAGTCACTATCTCTGTGGTGATGTACCAGCTGAAGGTACTTTGTGTTTTTGTCCATCTTTGGAATCTTGTATGCGGCAATACGGTCATCATCTTTGATTGAGGACAACAACTGAAGAGGATCTTCAAAAAATCTATGGACCAAATGGTTCCGTACCTGTGAATAGCATATCAATATAACATCCAATTTAATTTTTTTGACGCAATATAACATATCCAATAGAATGAAGTATTCAAAACAATTCCAATACATATATTTAACTTTATTCTAGTAAGGTACACACCTCCACAAGCACTAGCCTCTCATTATGCTTCAATGAGCAAGCATTGCTAAGTGCCTGTATAAGATCTTTGCAGCGCCCCTGCTTGGGCACAGTTACTGTACACGGAGATGGCTGGGCAGAACCGTCGCAACTATAAACCGTCACTGTCATGGTCCTATTGGTGGCGGACTGGAGAGGCAGGGAAAGGTACATGAAAGGATCAAATGTGACAGAGACTTTGTTGCAAACTGGACAAACCAAAGTTGACTTGTATTGTCCCTGTAAAATGATTTATCAGAAACAAAACTTCGCTTCTGTACTTGATTAGGAACATATAAAATGCAAATAGATATCATACAATTTCTAAATGGATAATCAAGAGACCAAAGTTTAAATCATGCACAAATTGTGGTATTGAACTTTTCTTAATTGATGCTTTTGGTTTAAGACCGCTTAAATTGAGCTATAAGTCAGAATCAGATATGTACATTGTACAGAGTATAAACAAACAGAAAGGTGAGCTAAGAGTAATGACGACTCAATACATGTTCACTTGACTCACCTGACACACATCAACAATTATGGAATCATTGCGAGCAATATGATTTGCCCAATACTCATCTGCCACTTCTTCATCAGGTCGGCCATCAGCATCTCGAGACTTTATATATGGTTTGTGCTTTACACGATTTAAGTCTTCATGGAGACCATCCAGTAGAAATGCTAGAAGCTCCTGATAAAATAATAAAAAAATGCTACCACAGACTACATTGTGGAAGTTGAAAAGGGTAAAAAATTTGATCAAGAAGCAAACCTGAGAATCGTGTTGGTTGTGCCCACTGAACTGAGGTGCAAAGCGAGCAAGCTTTGCTTTAAAAGGCCGAGGAGCAATTGGTGTTCGCCCAGGTGCCCATAGTTTTCGAAGCAACTCACCGAATGCTAGAGCCAGTTCGCCCTAAATAGTGGAAATTTCAAGTAAGTGCAGTAATTTGTAATTATAACAGTTAGCTTATACAGTACAGTACATACAACAACAAAAAACCGTCTCCCACTTAATTCTTAAAGCAAATAAAGTCATGATATCCAATTGTAAACATGTCCATATATAAACAATTTAAATCTAAATCCTTCATAGGCTCATGGTTCTTCTGGTCCTTCTTATCTATAGCTTGCTTTTGCAATAATTGTTCCATGATATGGCTAATGATATTATATATCATATTTAATGAATTCTAGAAATGATTTTTTATCTCCAAACCATGTTATTACCATATAGTTTAGCCCACACAAAGAATATTGATAAAGAAAAGGAAACAAGTTGCTGCTTTTTAAATGATACTTACAACCATGCCAAGTGGATTTTGCCAATTTATCTCTTGATGGTAGTCCTCCCTAAAGTACCTAGCAAATTCTGGTGTGTGAACAAGGCATTGTATTGCACTATTCATGAAACAAGTATTGCCAAGATTTAGCAACCCAGTGAGACCACCAAATGAACCTCTTGTGGTGACACCAAGAGTTCCATAAGGGTTTTCCGAATCTCTGACCGGAGAATTTAGTTTCTGAGATGAAGAAAGTTCGATATTGTTGCCTCTAATTGCACCCTTGCTGGTAGACAGGCCACCGGCAGATTTTGAAAGCTCCACAAGAACAGAATTTGTTTCCCTCTGTGCTGATCCATTTTCTTGAGCAAAACTTGTGTTATTTGTAATGTTAACGACCTCAACAAGAATCTGTATGAATGATGTCGTTAATCAAAAGGAACAACAGTATTCAAATGTAAAATGTAAGTAAGACAATAGGAAAATGAGAAATGCTATGGTCACACTCTCTATCACTCTCCACTAACACACACCAATTATAATTAGCCACGCCCACGTCAACCCTCTCTTTTATTTTTTCACCGGTTAACCGGTTGTCCAAGTTGAGATATATGCAATATTCACAAGCAAAAAAAAATGAAGAAAAAAAACAAAGAACGCTGGCCACTGGGCACTCCATCCTCCTTCCAATTTGTCTCACCTATTCCACCATTGTTGATTCCAAAGAACCCCTTTACAGCCCATCAAATCGAAAGCAAAGATTCAAACTTTTACCAAAAACCCATATGCAAACAAGGGTACCCAGATCGGAACCCTTTAATGGGGTTAAATGAAAAAGATTCAAACTTTGATATATTAATTGAAAAAGGATTGTGTTGTGGTGTTGAATTATGAAAATCGAAACCTTTAATGGGGGTCTAATTAAAAAGATTTAAACTTTGATGTATGAATTGAAGAAAAAAATGTGAAGAAAGAGTTTTGTATCAAAGTAAAAAGGATGTTTGTCCAGGAACATGTTTTCGATGATAATTTTTTGACAGCTTCTGTTGTTGAATTTTGAACTTTTGAAGATGAAGTGACAATGATGAGAGGTTGAATTGCACATGGGGGAGATGAAAACCTTCTTCTTTCGTTAAAATTAATATCCAAATAATAATAAATAAATTGATATTACTCTCAATCAAGTTGAAACAGTAGCAAGTTCAGGAGTAAAATAAGTAGATGATGTGGCTAATTATGATTGGAGTGTGTTAGTGGAGTGTGATAGAGAGTGTGACAAAAGCATTTCTCATAGGAAAATTCCTACAATAAAACTTGGTGAAGACTCACATCTTGGTCCATTTGAAGATTTACATCATCTAGAGTTTTGTCCAAGTCATTCATCAAGGCATGCTTCCGATGGCCATAGTAATCCCAAATGCGCACCTACAGCATACATATCTATTTTATTGTAGAAAAACAGAAAATAAAAAAATGAAAATAGGAAAACAGAAAATAGAAACCGAAATCAAACAATCCCTTAGAATTTCTAGAAGGAATGAGAAGTCATTACTCGGTCTAACTGAAGATCGAATGTTTCACAAGCTTTTTTGTGTAACTGTCCAATGGTTTCCTGCCCATAAATATCTCAACTCTAAGGTAGATATATAGCATGTACAAATTGAATAATACTTGCAAAGGAAAGGCACCAGAATTTAAAGCATTTATCACGACTCATTACTTCCTTTGATATTATACCTTCTTGCTTATTCTTATAGTGGACCGGACATTTTTTGGCAACACAAGTAATTGAAGCCGTAAAGGATAAACCTCTACTGCAAAATCTGTTTGGGAAAGACCTGAGCTAATAACTTTCCTCGCCAATGTAGGTCCGCCACCATACCTAGTTGAGAAGGAAAGAAAAAGTCAAGCACAGCTTATATTAAAAATCACTTACAGGTTTAGTCATATGAAGTTTGACCAAATTATATATTTTTTTTACTAAAACTGAGAAAATCAATAAACCAAAAGGAAAACTGTGAATGACATATGTGAAAAGCAAACAATCTCACCATTTAAATAATTGGTCCCAAACCTCCTGGGGAAGTAATACATAGTCACGCCCTTCTAAAAGTGTATCATGAATTTCAATACCTGTACCAGAGTCCTCTGATCCAGTATTATCTATCAAATCATAGTTATCAATATCAGCTGGCCTCTTTAAAGCACTTGAACTGGCCAAATCGCTATGTTCATGAAAGGAAGATCCATCATAAATAGAGTTTGTCTGGTCTTGGTTCACATATTCAATCCAATGTTGCCACCATCTGCATGGAAACAAATGCAAAAAAAGTTCATTATTATCCGGTGTAATTACATATTGTGCGATACCACTCAAACTAAACCAACCAATCGGTCTATAGCCACCATACAATAATAAGAGAATGAAGTATGTTTGCATCGTATTTCTAGATGTAGTGGGGTTATTGTAGATGATAAAAAATGTTTCTCTTTCGACTCGTTGTAAACACTATCAAATCTGAATTATATTAGTCCAGACAAAATGCATGCCAATGCAACAAAAGCAACCTAGGGAGTAGAGATCTTGAACAAGCATGCACAATCTGCAGCAAAAAAACTTATTCTTAACCCTATATAGTACTTCCTAATCTCAGAATGCATAACATTATAACTCAATAAACCTCCCTAAAAGAATGTAAATTACAACAGTGTCTACAGTATCAGACAACACAGTAACACTTCCAAAGACATGCCACAAAATCATTCATCTCAAAACAAGGGTTTGATGCTTATGTGCACTCATAATGAAGGCATAATCATTAACTATTAGATTAAACCACTCTAAGATTATTGCAACAATGTTAACCTTAATAAAACTCATCTACCATCTCCCTCAACAGTTAACCACAAAATGAGCAAAAAAAACAAACTTTTGGGACAAAAAATGAAAAACAAATCAAACCAAACCAAATTCTGGTCACACCCCATTTTCCCAATGAAAGAAAACATTGTTACAATCTAATCAAAACACAAAAAAGGTTTGAACTTTAGGTCTAATTTATGTACCCAGTTGCAAAAACAAAACAAAAATTAAAAATCAGAAGCAAAATGAAAAGAAAAAAGAAAAAAAAAACCTCTGAGTGATGATGAAAAAGGTGTCGCCTTCTTTGGTATTAGCTTGAGAAGAAAGAGCAATGTCTCTGATCATGATCCTTTCTTCATCTGGGCTCAGCTCAAAACTGTTGCTGCAACACATCGACTCCTCTGCCATCTGAGCAATTTTTCAATGAAGAAAACAATGTTTTGTGTTTGAAGAAGAAATCGAATTTGTGAGGAAAAGGAAGAAGAAAATTCGAAATCTGGAACAAGAATTCCCTCTGTTCTACGGAAGGGTGAGCACGAGTTCGAAGAAGTTTCGCTCAGTTGTATGTAAATTAGGGGATTTTACTTCTTGTTTCTTCACTTTAATTATTTTGGGATTTGTATTGCATTTACCGTAAGGAATATTCACCCTAATTTATCAAAATTAAACGGATTAAATCATTTCGAGTCAATAGATCTCTTCTCTTAAGTTTTGTTTTTATTGGTACGTAAGTTTTACTGTATTAGTTATGGCGGCGTCGCCGCATTGTTTTGTCGATTGATGTTTCCATGCACAAGTGGATGATATATAACTCTTTTTTTTTTTATAAGCAATATTTGAATTATAAGGCGTACAAGGGATACTCAACCCTTACAATTCATGAAGGAGTGTTTGACACAATATTCCCCCGAATACATCGTTGATTTCATTATAACGAATATGAATTTCGTAAAATGTATCGTTAGATTAAAAGTTTGTATCATATAAAATTACAAATCATTTTTGCGAAATTTCAAACAAAAAAAATTGAAAATTATTTGATACATTATTAAAATGCGTCAAAATTAACGGTAAGTCAAGAGTTTTGATCATCATCTTCTCCGAAACAAAGAAGTCTTCTTAAATCAATGTTATTATTTTTATTATTTTTACTTTGTATAAATGACTCTCCATACCCTTGTGACCAATGTTTTTCTATAGTTAATGTTTGATTGACATTTTGATGACAAAGGCAGCAATTTTAGAGTGATTTATGTAATGTAAATTATCGATATTGATATTGCCTTATTATTTTGTTAAACAATTTCGGCGGAAAAAATTCACACGCTAAATATTAAGAAGTGGAAAATTATAAGATCAAAGTCGTCAATGATTTGAATAGAAAATTAAATAAAATAAAATTGTCAATGACTAAATATGTGTGAAAAATAAAATAAGAACTATTATCTTCCTTTCTTTAAACACAAAACTTTCATAGGATTTGAATATTCTTCAACTATGCTTATTGATACCAATTAATATCAACCACACCGTAATTTCATTTTGTAAGCTCTTTCTTATCTTCCTCATTACCATCTTTTAAATCCTCAATTGATATATTTGCATCAACTTGTTCTAAATCATCATCCTTGTTCTTTTCACAAATTTCATCCAATGACTTATAACTATAAAACCAAGTACATATTATGTAGTAAATGAGATTTATAAGTTGAATCCCACTAACAAGAAAATAATAATAATCCAATCTACCCCTATTAAGGTTTCTATCAGGAAGCCAATTATTTTCCTTATCAGTATACTTATGGACTAATGTTACCAATAATGTTCCCATATAATGACCAATTGATGCAGTTACGCAGTACAAAGCAGTAGCACTACTTCTCATACTTTCAGGTGATTGATCAAACAGAAATTCTAAATGTCCAACAGACATGAAAACTTCGGCGACTCCGTGCAAACAATACTGAGGAACCAACCAAAACACACTAATAGGAATTATTGCTTTTGGATTATCCAATAAGTTGTACTTTGCTGCAACTGTTTTTCTTTTCATTTCTACTAATCCTGAAACTATAGGGGATACAATATTAATCACTAAGCCTACTCCCATTCTTTGCAAACATGTGATTCCAGAAGGATTCTTTGTGAATCTACGGGCAAATGGAACGAAAATACGTTCGTATAGGATAACTCCTGTCATCATGGTTAGCACACTGAAAATTGACATAGTGGCTGGTGAAAGTTGGAATGAGTTAGAGATGCGGCGATCCATTGTACGCGCTTGTTGAATAACAAAACTATGTAAATGTGATGAAGATGTTATGAGTAAAATTCCTGAAGCCCAAATTGGAAGCATTCTGATGATAGATTTTAACTCTTCAACTCTATGGACAGTGACTAAATTCCAAAGGTTTGGTGTTTTATTTGAATCTTTGGCTTCTTCTTCTGTGACAATTGCACCCTTGTCTAACCAACTACATATATATTGTTAAAAAGTTAGGGTATGTAAAATGTATTACATTTTCAAATTCACCTTAATTATGAAGATTTGAATAATAAAATAAATATTGTCCAGAAGTCCTAGCTAAACTAGTAGAAATTGTTAGGCCGTACGTCCATGACCTAGGTTCGAACCCTAACCTGTCATTTCGTCCACGTACAAAAAAAATACTAAAATAAATATTTGACTTACTTATATTGATTAGAGTGTAAAAGACTTCCTTCTAAAGAAATAGCAGCATCAAGTTCCTTATTTTGGTATAGAAACTTAGGATCATGAGGTAATGTTTCATTCCTTTTCTTAATAGAAGCTACAATCACTTGAGCCAAACGAACCAAAGGGCTTCCTTCTGGTTTAACATTCTTATATAATGGTGAGCCTAACACAAATGTAATTATTGATATCAGCATGGCAATGGTGGGAATGCCAAGACCCCAACCCCAACTCATATTGTCTTGAACATAAACTACAATGGTCAAAGCACTAAGAGAAGCAAAACCCATGAAGAAAAAGTACCAATTGAAGAGATTCCATTTCCTAGATGCTACACCATGTTTTGTCATATTGAATTGATCAGCTGAAAAAGGCATAACACAAGGTCTAATGCCACCTGATCCAATAGATGTGAGAAGGAGAGAGATATAGAGTGCTGATAGTTGCAAGGTTGTGGCTTCTTGACAATTCACTTGCGTTGGACATGGACGAGGACGAAAACTTGGTAGTATAGTTGACAATGTAATACTAACCAATCCCTGTTTCAAGCAAACACAAATTTAGAATCAAACACAGTACAGTAGAAGTTATCATGTTTTGTCCCTTATTTCTCTGCAAACGAAACGCACCGATAGTGCCTAAACTAGGTACTAATTATAAATTTGTATCGTGGAAAAGAGGGTAACAAACCAGTTCATAAATGAGACATCCAACAATGATTGTCCAAAATCGTCCCGCAAAAGAATCTGCAAATAAAGCTCCAATGAGAGGAAAGAAGCTAGATGTTCCTCTAAAATTTGTGAGAGTGTTTGAAGCTGATACCAATGGCATGTTCAACTCTTGAGTTAGGTAACTTATCAAGTTACTATGAAAACCAGCACTTGCAAATCTATCACACACTTCATTTGCTGCATATACAATATTGTCAATCACATGTAAAATGATTTACACTAACAATGTACTAATAGGCAATAGTATATACAATCAAGTAAATCAATCTCAGAAAGCTTACCAAAAATGAAAGGTAACGTTCGAATTCCTCCTCGTCGATGGTGGCTCATCTTCTTGCTGTCCACTTCTTTTTCTACCATTTCCATACTGCCCTTAACCCTTCTCTATATTTCCAGTTTTCCACAGATTCCCCCTTAATCATCTAATATAGACATTTTTCTGATAGAAAAAATAAATTTACTATGGACACTTTGTGTCAATATATATATAAACCTCTCCTCCAATCAACTATATATATATATATATATTCACCACTCTATATATAAACAGAAATGGATTGATTAATTTCATCTGTCTAAGAATTTAATTTAATAATAATTTAATGCTTCTCTTTCATAAAGGGAAAGAGCTAGATGTCTCTTTTTTATGTCATGAGGTTTTTGAAGTTAATTGTTTAATTTGAATGATTTGGAGAGGTGAGAGACACACAAAAAAAATTAAAAAAATAATATAGAACATAAAAATAAATTAAAAACATGTAACCAAAGTGCTCTTTAATTAATGTCAAATGATGATAGAAGTACATGTGAAAATAAAATAAAAATTATACTATTTCCATATTTCTTAAACACATAATTTGCATATAGGAAATGAAAATTCATAATCAAACTTATTATACTAAATAATATCATCCACACCATATATAATTTCATTCATCTTTAGTAAATCCTTTCTTATCCTCCTCTTTACCTTGTTTTAAATTCTCAAGTGATACATTTGCACTTGCTTCTTCCAAATCTTCTTCCTTATTCCTTTCATAAATCTCACCAACAGGCTTGTAGGTATAATACCAAGCACATATTGCATAGTAAATGAGATTTATAACTTGAATACCAGTAATAAGAAAATAATAGTAATCCAATCTACCCCTATTAAGGTTTCTATCAGGAAGCCAATTATTCTCTTTACCAGTATATTTATGTACTAATGATACCAATAATGTGCCCATATAATTACCAATAGCTATAGTTATGCAATACAAAGCAGTAGCACTACTTCTCATACTCTCAGGTGATTGATCAAACATAAATTCTAAATGTCCAACAGACATGAAAACTTCAGCAACTCCATGCAAACAATACTGAGGAACCAACCAAAACACGCTTATAGGGATAATCGCTTTCGGATTATCCAATAAGTTAAACTCTGCTGCAACATTTTTTCTTTTCATTTCCACCAATGCTGAAACTATAGTAGCTACAATGTTAATCACAAATCCTACTCCCATCCTTTGTAAACATGTGATTCCAGCAGGATTCTTTGTGAATCTACGAGCAAATGGAACGAAATAGCGTTCATATAGCATAACTCCTGTCATCATGGTTAGGACACTGAAAATTGACATATTGGCTGGTGCAATTTGGAATGAGTGGGAGAGGTGGCGATCCATCGAACGTGCTTGTTGAATAACAAAGCTACCTAAATGTGATGAAGACATTACAAGCAAAATTCCTGAAGCCCAAATCGGAAGCATTCTAATGATAGCTTTTAGCTCCTCAACTCTATGGACAGTGACTAAATTCCAAAAGTTTGGTTGTGTGTTTGGATCTTTTGCATCTTCTTCTGTGATAATTGCAGCCTTGTCCAACCATCTAGAGATATACCATAAAGCAATTAGGGGATTACATATATGTTCAAATTGACATCAAATTATTAATATGCTTTTGCAAATAATGTGTAACAGCTATGAAGCACAAACACTCCTCGGATTCAGCGTGTCTATGTTTGTGTTCGACGTCCGTGTCCTTTCTGTGTTAGTGCTTCATAGTTGATGATGATATAAAAGATTTTGGTTTGAAAAATAAATACTTGACTTACGTATATTGATTTGAGTGTAAAAGACTTCCTTCTAAAGAAATAGCAGCATCAAGTTCCTTATTTTGGTATAGAAACTTAGGATCATGAGGCAATGTTTCATTCCTTTTCTTAATAGCAGCTACAATCACTTGAGCCAAACGAACCAAAGGGCTTCCTTCAGGTTTCACATTCTTATATAATGGTGAGCCCAACATAAATGAAATTATTGATATCAACATAGCAATGGTGGGAATGCCAAGGCCCCATCCCCAACCTACATTGTCTTGAACATAAACTACAATGGTCAAAGCACTTAGTGAAGCAAAACCCATGATGAAAAAATACCAATTGAAAAGGTTCCATTTTCTAGAAGCTACACCATCTTTTGTCATGTCAAACTGATCAGCTGAAAAAGGAACAACACATGGTCTAATGCCACCTGATCCTAGAGATGTTAGGAGGAGAGAGATATAGAGTGTTGATAGTTGTTTAGATGTGGCTTCTTGGCAGTTCACTTGTGTTGGACATGGTGGTGGACGAAAATATGGTAGCATAGTTGATATGGTAATACTAATCAATCCCTGTTTCAAGCAAAATAGTTGATACAATAATCAAATGAAATAGATAAAAGCTAAATTGTAGTACTTTTGAACTTTTAAATTTACAAATTTGCGATTTTTGTCTCATAGCTTTCATATAACATGTTGATGTGTCCTGATTTCGCTCACCGATTTTGATCAAATCAACGCATACGCGGACAACTATTACATAACATGTTGATGTGTCATGTGCGTCATTGTCCACGTGTGTGTTGACTTGGTCAACATTAGTGAGGTCAACCTTTTGCAAAAAAAGACTAAAGTTAGGGGTCAAAATTGCTATTATGAAAATTAGGAGGACAAAATTGCAAATTTGTTAAAGTTATGGGTCAAAAATACAATTTGGTCATAGATAACTAACAAAAAATTTATATTATGAAAGAGAGGGTAAGAAACCAGTTCATAGATGAAACATCCAACAGTAATTGTCCAAAATCGTCCAGCAAAAGAGTCTGCACATAGAGCTCCAATAAGAGGAGTGAAGCTAGATGTTCCACCAAAATTTGTGAGTGTGTTTGAAGCTGCTACTAATGGCATATTCAACTCTTGAGTCAGATAACTTATCAAGTTACTATGAAAACCGGCGCTTGCAAATCTATCACACACTTCATTTGCTGCATATACAATATTGTTAATCACATTGTTAAATTATTTGTCATTAATTGATAACATAAAGTATTAGGCAAAAAAAAACATTAAGTAATTTACACTAACAATTACTCGAGTTAATATCTCATCAATAAACGAATACTATATAATACGGTAAATAAATAAACTCAATGGCTCAAACTATTTAACGAAAAAAATAGTCATTGTGTTCGGCGATGGACACATTGATCTCGACTAAAACTAATAGGCCCTATGTGACCCACTTAGGTGACCAAAATTGACAATTGTTAACAACTGCAAGAATTTTCGAGTACATCACCATCTATCATTCATATATTGCAGGATTCATATTATTGATGTCTCAAATTTAACTTGGCTGTATACGGTTGCCATCACTAGCCAATTAGTGGATATAATTGTTGAATTTGAATATGCATTTTGTGGTGAAGAAAACCACAGCATTATACACTATGAGTCTATGATTATATGTATGGACAAAAGTTGAAGAATATTTGCACGTGGAAACTGTTTATAGGCATGGCAAGCAAAGATGGATTTTGTCTCCCATCCTTAAATTTCATGGTAACTATTTACATGATAATAATAAAAAAGAGTACTCTTTTTTATCACTAGCTTTTTTATTTTTTTTATAAAATCACTTCTTTATATTATTTAATTAATTTATTTTTTTATAAAAATTAGTTATGTATCTTTTTCAAAGTTTAATCTTCTATCAAAATGTTGTTCTTAAATATAAATATAACTTATTTTTAATTATAATTTTTTTAGCAGGTGCTCTTTATTAATACTACTATATATATTAATTTGTTTAAGAATTTCTTTCTTCAAAAATAAATTTGTTTAAGAATTTCTAGTTTACAGAACAAGTAATATACTATCCTATTTTTTTCTTCCTGAAATAATCATATTCAAGATATGTCCTACACTAAAAGTTTGTATTAGACCCAACCTCCATTAATACGAGCATATATTTTTGGGTACATACTACATGCTTTTTTTTGGGTACATATATACCACAATGTTTTCTTAATTAATATACGTGAAAATGACAAAATGGACTATAAATTGAAGGAATAGCTGGGTAACTTTATATATTTATTATACATTTTATTTTCTTCTGCATAAGAAAAAGTATATTCTGTAGTTATTTTCCATGCAAGTGAATGTATTAGTTATATATAGACTTATAGTTAGTCTTGAATGACTTTAATATCCATGCAAAGTTAAAACTCCAATAACGATTTTAAGTTTTTAACAAGTTGAATACAATTTTCATTGATCTTAGTGTATTAGTCATTTACTATTTTTTATAACCATAATACTTAACTAATTTTATTTTTTTTAATCTGTAGATTAATTTTTATTTTATTTTAAACTACTTTCTTGTAGTTTTAACATCGTCAAATTATACAAATTATATATAAGAAATTCATAAGGACACTGAAGTCTGAACTCATATATATTTCAAATTCAAAGCTATGAACAAAAAACATAAATGAGAAGAATTTATGGAAAGAAGATTTACTTTGAAACAATATATGAAGAAAGTTCAAAAGAAAGAGTTAATGTGAAATCTCACCAAGAATGAAAGGTAATGTTCGAATCCCTCCTCGTCGATGGTGGTTCATCACTTCTTTTTCTACCATTTCCATATTGTCCTTAACTCCCTTTTTCTCTATCTCCATTTTCCCTTAATAGCATGTATGTATAGGTCTAGTATATGTGATTGTCTATATATATATATAGATACACCTCTACTCCAATTATATATATATATATATATATATATATATATATATATATATATATATATAGAGAGAGAGAGAGAGAGAGATAGAACGTTTGAGAATAATGTATAAATATTTTTTGAATATTTTATATATTATTTTCAAATATCTATTATATATAAGGTATATTGTTTCTGATTTTTAATGATTGCAAGTTTTATTTTATATGAATGTGAATTTTGCTAAACAGTTTAGTGAAAAAAAACAATTTGCAAAATAATAAAAATTTTGAGCCTTTTGGACTGAGATCCCGAGATCCGTGAAGGCGTGTAGTTATGTGTAAAAGAAATTAGTAGTAATTAGTTAGTTGTGTTAAAAAAACTTAGTATTGAATAACTTTTATTTCATATATTTATGGGTTAATAGGTCATAACCCCATGTAAAATACATAAATTTTGCAATATCCCTGTAAAATTTTATTTTGAGAATCACTCTCTATAATGTTTAATTTTTTTGCAATATCCCCTTGAACTCAATCAATCATAACATAACCCCCGTAAAACAGAACCTCCGCAAAAAATTGCCGCAAAATATAATTTTAGCGGGGGTTTTAAACTGCCGCAAAATATAATTTTAGTGGGGGTTTTAAACCCCCGCAAATAAAAACTGCCACAAAATACTATGGTTGATTGAGTTCATGGGGTATTGCAAAAAAATTAAACATTACAAGGGGTGATTCTCAAAATAAAATTTAACAGAGGATATTGCAAAATTTGTGTATTTTACAGGGGTGATAACCTATTAACTCTATATTTATTGATGGGAATATCAAATTATACGGTTATAATATTTAAATTGTTTGTAACTAAAAAGAAAATATTTGATGACACCCTTCAAGTGGATAGAAACTCCACTCCTTAAAGTGGATAAATGGGATATCGCCATATTGGGGGCTTGAATTTTGACTTCTATATATAAAATATAATATCAGTATCAATTGAATTAAGTTTGTGTGAGAAAAAAATATGATACTACCACAATTCAAAGTGGACCGCCCAGAGTGGCACGAGCACAACTTCATTCCAAAAATATGATATTTTAAAAAGTAGGACAATTATGAATGAAATAATATATTTTTTTGTGAGTTTTCAATCAATTCTCATTTCGTCTATATACATTCAAAAAATATTTTTTTTACATCGAAAATATAAATTACTTCCGCCATGGATCGAACCTTGGACCTTCCTCTACCTAACTCATATATCCTCCCAGCTCTTACCACTTGAGTTATCCTACGAAGACATTCATTCAAAAAATGTTAATTGTCTGGTAACAATAAATCAATTTAAATGATAAAGGACTTGAAAACTTTAAATAAACAATGATAGAGTTTTCGTAAAAGTGTAATACATAGGTCCTTTAAATTTTAAAATTGTAATATATAAATCATTTCAAGTTATATTCATCATTTAAATTTAAGTGATAAATGATATTTATGTGATGAAGCTCAAACTGTTGAGGAACTTGGTAATGATGAGGATATTTAAGTGATGTTAGTATAACTTGAAATGATATGTGTTATAGTTTTATATAATATATAAATCATTTCAAGTTATATATAAATCATTTTAAAATTGTAATATATAAATCATTTAAATTTAAGTGATAAATGATATTTATGTGATGAAGCTCAAACTGTTGAGGAACTTTGTAATGATGAGGATATTTAAGTGATGTTAGTATAACTTGAAATGATATGTGTTATAGTTTTAAAACTTAAAGGACTTATGTGTTACAAAAAAATCTTAATGGATATATGTGGTACGTACAAGAAAACTTAAAGGACATGCAGATGCATTTGGCTAATTAAAAAATATTAAATAGATATATTAATAAGTTGTAAATAATAATATGATAAGGAAAAAACGTTATTTTTTTCATATATATTAGGTTTTTTAATATGGGAAATGACTTATAATTTGAAAGTTATGCTCGCCCAAAATAATTTTGTTTTAAATTTTAGAGGTTAATATGTTTTTGGTCCCTATGAAATTAGGACTTTTTAAGTTTAGTTTTTACTTAATTTTTATTATATTTTTAATCCCTACAAAAAAATTTCTTGCATATAGTTTTAGTATCGCTTAATTATAATTTAACTCTTGAATTTTTGAATGACTTATTTATAAGCATGTTTAAAATATCATATAAAATTTATTTACTAAAATTTAGAACTATTTAACAATATGAACTTTTGGGGGGGATGAGCAGCTCAATTGTTTGAACTAAGGGTTAAGAAGGAGGATGTTCATCATTCAAGTGGCAAAATAAACTAACAATTGTACTAATATATTAACAACTAACATTGCCTATGTAAAAAAAATAATATGAATTTTTAAAAAAGTAAAAGTTCAAGATAAAAATAACAAAAAACATGTCCTAAAAATTCAATTTTGAGCTTGTTTTTTTCTAGAAGAACATTTTATGATGTTCTATACATACATACAAAGAAATCATTTAAAAATACGTGTTGACTTAACAGTAAGGAAATATTAAGTGCATAATAATTTTTTAGAGACTAAAAATTTAATAAAAATCAAGTAAGAAGTAAATTTAGAAAGTCATCATTTTATAGGAATCAATAACATATTTATCCCTAATTTTTAATACAATGTTAATTTGTTTTTTCAATTCTACTCTCTAATTAATATATATTATTTTCATTACTTTTACTTCAACATCTTTTGCTTTATCATTACCAAAAAAAACATCTTTCGCTTTATGATAATAATTATAAATACATCAATAATCATTAATTTTAGTTTTATAAAAATATTACTATTCTCTTTTTAATTTATATAAAATGATAAAATAATCAATTATTTTGAGATCAAATTAGGTAAATTATAACTATGATGACGTCGATGCTTACGAGGAGTGAATTGGCATTAATATGCATGTCAATATCTGATAACATGGTGTTGCTATAGTTCAAAATAGTGAAATACAAGTTTGAAACCAAACACGATCTTTCCAAATAAGGACAGTAATAGATCACAGTCTCACAGGATACATCAATTTTGTACTCATATTATTGCTTTCGGCATATATAGTGAGCATGTCCGTGACACACTTAGCTTGCTTTAACTATAACAAAATCATAATATATAGTATTAATTCATTGATTATTTGTTAGCTTATTTATTTTTAAGTATGAGAGTATAATCATATAATCAAGCTCAAATAATGATCTATGATTTATGAGCACGTACGTCAAGTAAAGTACGTAATTTCAAATAACATGGTTGTGTTTGTACCATAAAAGCAAGTAAGCAACGACATATAGTTGTGGGAAAAACCAACATTCTGTGGTTATAATTTTGGTGGTCATCATGTAAAGAAAAAATAAAGTTTAACTACAATTCCAACTAATGTGATGTTAATGGCTTTGCCAAAATAATTAACAAATGCCCTATTCAAACGTGAATTTGGATTGAATCCGGTTAATACTCGCCAGTGATCACCTTCACCACTACATGTAGTTATAGAGTGGATTGGAGTTGTGCGCAATCGGACAACTAATTATCACCCTTAGATTAAGACAAAACGATTCAAAATTAAGTATAAAATATGAACCGTCTGATCTTAATCGGACAGTCCAGAAGCAGCGATTGCATACAATTTGACTGTGCTGAAATGAATGCAACTCAAATTAGAGTGCACGCAGTTAAAGTTAAAATTGAAAGTAAATCGCAATCTTTCAATGGAATTGTGAGAGACAATTTGTTTGTGTAGTATATGAACCATGAATATTTAGATGATCACATTGGTCAACATCCCAAGGACCAGTTGAAGGACACTTCACCATTCGCATGACTAAATTCGAATCATTCATGCATTGAATGAATGAGACATTGTTACCATTAAGGCATTAACCATAAAAAACTTACTATTATTATCGCATCAATCAAACTACTTGAAGAAACGGACGAAAATAGGGACCATGAAAAAAAGTAGAATGTGTTGTGGTGTGGCATGCGGATTGTTGATGTATCAATCCACCCATTTTTGGATTTAATAGCTCTTGACACGTACTATGAAGTAGTAGTAGTTTGATGGACCATTATTTCCTACATTCAAAAATGTATTCACACTATCAAAGACATTTGTATTTTGTAATCATTATATTTAGATAGGATGATTACGTGAATGTGTAAAATCTTGAATGTAGATGATTTAAGCAATTCATGTTTTGTTCAATTTAGAGGTGTCCATGTTTCTATTTAGGCGAGTATGATTTTAGATTTTTTTTTTATATAGAAGAGGTGATAAAACCACCAATAAACTCACACACACAAGTGAAGTTTGAACCCAAGTCATAAATATTCAGTTTAATAATTTCGACATTTTTTGTCAATTGAGCTATGACTTCTAGACACTACAATTTTAGATATTAACATGTGTTAAAAAAATGTTTACTATAGAGTGTGGTCCTTAATAAAGTTGAGATGAACGATCATCTAAAATACTTTTTATGAGCAGTTTTTAGATGGACACCAAAATAATTTTTTATGTTGTGACATTATAAAATATTAAATGCTCCAAGTGCAGTTTTACAGAACAATGGTATAGGACATTGTTTAGAAATATTTTTATGAGCAGGGTCGATCCCATGCAAGTACAACCAATAGTTAGCACAAAATATCAGTTAGCATTCTCTTATGAGTTATATTTGTTTTTTTGTTATAAGGAATTGAATCCTCTGCTGCAATTATAGTTCAGCTCTCTCTCTCTTTTTTTAAATTATATGGTTGATTAATCTATAGAGAAAAATAAGTACAATTAACGAGAGAGAGAGTGTTATGATTCAAATGTCAATCCTAAAAGTGAAAGGAAGTGGCGACTCATCAATATTTTAGGGTATGTTTGGTTTAATTTTAGATGGAATTGATTTTGATAGAATTGATTTTGGTATAATTGATTTTATCATAATTGATTTTGGTAGAATTGATTTATGTTTGGATACAATCAACTAAAAGTGAGTTGAATAGTAAATTTTAGTGTAAAAATCAATTCTAAAGCCAGAAGCTACAATTTCTAGCTTAAAGCAGAATCAATTCTGGAGGCAGAATCAATTCTACTTTACAGCAACCAAACATGTCAGAATCAATTCTACATGTCCAGAATAAATTCTAGCCCCTCTAGAATTGAAACCAAACATACACTTAGAATAAGTTTATTAGTGTTTTGTTATATATAAATTTGTAATGGCTTACTCAATCATTATGAAAAATATGAGAATTTAATCTTTTCTTGTTATCTTCTTCTTAGGAGGTTTCTCTACCCTCGAAGTAGAGTAGTTCTATTTTCCCAACTCTAACAGAGAGAGAAAATGAATGAATGAGTAAGATTGGACAGAATGAAGAACATACATGAGAGAAATGGCCGGAGAAAATCTAAAACTCTGTCATAGAAGTAGTTATTTTAAAAGCATAAAAGATTAGAAAGAACATTTGAATCCTTTTTTCTTTTTTTAATTTAATGGTTCATCGATCCATAAAGAGAAAAAATATAACGTAGAAGAGAGAGAAAATGATGATGGAATGATTTAACTAAAGATAGAATGAAGAACATATAGATAATCCAAATTCGAATTGCAATAATTAAAGTAGTTTACAATTATGTTATTGTTTAAGAAAATGAAATCACAATCACAATAAAAAGTACATATGAAAATAAAAAAGAAATACTCTAAACTTTGGCATGTTCTTCTTAGTATTACATATGCCACTTGTGGATGAATTGAACATTAAAGTGTATAATATTACAAGACCAACCACTATGAATAATACATAAATTTTCTCTAAACTTTCTCTTCTAATTTGGCAGCCAAGATATTTGTTTCAACCTGTTCCAAATCTTCCTCCTTAGTAGTAATTTCTTCCAATGGCTTGTAAGTGTAAAACCAAAAACAAATTCCAAAATAAATGAGATTTAGAACTTGAACACCACTAACAAGATAATAATAGTACTCCAATTTACCCCTATTAAGGTTCCTATCAGGTAACCAATTTTTTTCCTTGCCACTATATTTATGCACAAGTGTCACTATAAATGTACCAAGATAGCTCCCAATTGCTATAATCACACAATAAATTGCTGTAGCACTACTTCTCATACTTTCAGGTGCTTGTTCAAACAGAAATTCAAAAAGTCCAACAGACATGAAAACATCAGCAAGTCCATGAAAACAATATTGAGGCACCAACCAAAACACACTTATAGGAATAATCGCTTTTGGATCGTCCAATAAGCCGTACTTAGCAGCAACTTCTTTTCTTTTGATTTCGACAGGCGCTGAAATTAGCGTCGCTATAATGTTGATTACAAATCCTATTCCCATTCTTTGTATGCACGTAATTCCGACAGGATTCTTTGTAAGTTTACGGATCAAGGGGACAAAAAGGCGTTCGTATAGAATAACTCCCATCATCATGGTTATAACGCTGAAAACAGACATATTGGCCGGTGAAATTTGGAATGTATGAGACAGGTGACGGTCCATTGTTCGAGCTTGTTCGATAACAAAGCTAGATAAGTGCGCGGAAGCGGCTATAAGTAAAATTCCTGATGCGGAAATTGGAAGGATTCTGATTATCGATTTTAGCTCCTCGACTCTATGGACAGTGGCACATTTCCAAAAATTTGGTGGTGCATTTGGGTCTGTTCCCTCTTCCCCTGTCACAATTGCAGCCTTGTCCAACCATCTATAGAGACACTTTTAAAATTTAGGGACCAATTTGCAATATTTGAAAAACTACATACCATTATTATAAACATCTTATATTGACCATATAATCACAATTATATTGATAATAATCCAAAATTTTGGATTGAATCAAAAGAAGTAATAAATTACTAAGTCACGGTGGATATGACAGAATTACGGCGCCTTAAGTCTTTTATATCTACCGTGATACCAAACATGCACTAAATAGTTGACTTACTTATAATCATGTGTATGTAAAAGCGTGCCTTCCAAGGAAATACCAGCATCAACCTCTCTATTTTGGTATAAAAATTTGGGATCATTTGGTAAAACCTCATTCCTCTTTCTCACAGCTGCAACAATCACTTGGGCCAAGCGAACCATTGGGCTTCCTTTGGGCTTTTCAGTGTTATAAAAAGGTGAGCCCAACACAAAGGCCACAATAGACAAAAACATAACAATTGTTGGTATGCCAAAGCCCCAACCCCAACCAGTATTGTCTTGAATGTATACCACAATGGTCAAAGCACTTAAAGAAGCTACACCCAAGAAGAAAAAGTACCAATTGAAAATGTTCCATTTTCTTGATGCTACACCTTTTTTAGTCATATCAAATTGTTCTCCTAAAAAGGGTACAACACAAGGTCTAATGCCAGCTGATCCAAGAGATATGAGAACAAGAGAGATGAAAAACATTGATAGTTGTGAAGATGAGGCTTCTTGGCAATTCACTTGTGTTGGACATGGTGGAGGACGCATGTGTGGGAGTATACTTGATAGTGTTATGCATATCATTCCCTGTATTGAGCAAGAGTATCACAAAAATATTTGGCATGATATGCAACAATGAGTATGAAGCACAAACACGGACACCGACACGTCGACACAGATAAAATTTTGAAAAAAATGATATACTTTAGTGTAATTATAAAGTGTCGGTGTCGTGTCAGACATGACATGTATTCGACACCGGGGCACGCCCGTACTTTATAACTTATGACTATGCAACAAAAACAAATATGTAGTATAAGTTAAAGAGAAAAGAGATAAATGTATACTATACCAATTGATAGATGAGGGAACCAATAGTTATAGTCCAAAAGTGGCCAGCAAAGGATTCAGAAATGAGAGCACCAATGAGAGGTGTGAAGCTAGCTGTTCCACCAAAGATTGTGAGTGTGTTTGCAGCTGATACCAATGGCATATTCAGCTGTTGAGTTAAGTAACTTATCAAGTTACCATTAAAACCGGCCACCGCAAATCTATCACATACCTCATTAGCTGCATACATAGTTACATACATATTACATGATCAATTCACACCCAGTTAGCTAGAAGCCTAGACTCACTCATAAAAAAAATACTAGTATAATATATGAAAATGAATATTAACTTTTTATAATATACATTTTTTTCTTCTATTTCAACTAATTACTTTTATTATACTACTACTATAAGATTACTATAGTACTCTAATGAAACATGATCAAAGAAGACAACTCTGTCATAAAGTCAACTCCAATACAAGGCCAAGACAAAAAGGACAAAAGTGATGAGAAAGAAAAAGTACTGACCAAGGATGAAAGGCAGTGTTCGGATGCCTCCCCGTCGCCGCGGTTTCTTGTAGTTGTTGTTGTTGCTGCTGCTGCTGTTGTGTGGGTCTTCTTTCACCACCAATACTTCCTCACGGCTCATGGCCATACTCTTACCCATTTCCATATATGCAGATCTTATACTTATATATATATCTGCTATATATACATTTATGTCTCTACTATCCATTTGCATTTTTGAATTTAATTACCCAGTGTACTCATTATTATGATTATGATTATAATACTAATAGTTGCAATAATAAAATCAATCCAGAGTGGCTTCATTTGACACACATTGGCCCTCGCGCAAGGTAAATGTTTAAATATGTTTTTAAGTCTTATAAAAATATTATTTTACTCTTAGTCTTTGTGAATACATTTTTAAATTTTCCCGAGTATAATTCAATTGATAACAATATTGCATGTAATAACGGAAGTCATCGATAGGACTAAAAATTTGCTGTGGTCTTGGTTTATTTATGGTGAAGGTAGAGATAACAACCTTATATTTTCAAATTGATAGACTAATTATTTTTCATATTTTCAATGTATTTGATGTTGTTATGAGTTTGATTATATTTCTTATATTCGAATCAATAAAATTTTATTTGCCTACCAAAAATATTGATTCAAATAAAACATGAATTTGTGACGGTGTGCACTAGAAAACATGATGCTATAAAGTCTTCTAAATCATAATCTATGAAGCAAGTGACTGCAAACAGATCATAGAAGCAGCTGCTAAACTCCATAAGAAAACACATTTTTATTTCACAAAAAAGCAACTAGCCATTAAAAAAACATAATCCAATATATATATGACAAAATTAAAGCTGGCATCCAATTAAGTCAATCCCAAGGGTCAATCAGTCAAATTAGTGACTATTGAACCGGTTGTTACTTTTTGTTCAAAAAACAAATGTTAGAGACATCGATGGGATCATCCACACGATGACTAAGAGCATTGTACAAGTGAATTGGACACCACACTCTTACCCAAAACCTTAAGGCAATGAGTTTATGGGTCCTCTCACTTATAAATGTTCAACTCTCCACACATTTTTCCAATGTGGGACTTCTTCCTCATACTACTCACACTTGACACTTCTTGAGTTTCAACAACAAATATATTATTAATAAGATTATGTCTATGCACAAGACGAACAGAGACCAATTGTCACTTGTTTATATTAATTATTGACTTATGTATGACACGGTATCTTTTTGCATAAGAAACTATGACTTATACATTCATCTTAAGTACAATATTATACCAACAAGATCATAATTAGATTCATTCATCCTTTGCAAATTCTCTTTTCTGATCCACCTTACCCTCTCTTAAACCAACTAATGAGACTTCTCCATGGACTTGTTCCAAATCTCCTTGCATGTTAATTTCAATAATTTCTTCCAAAGGCTTATAAGTGTAGAACCAAGCACATATTACATAATAAATGAAATTTATGACTTGAATTCCACTAAGAAGAAAATAATAGTACTCCAATCTACCTCTATTGAGATTCCTATCAGGTAACCAATTATTTTCCTTACCAGTATACTTATGTACTAGTGTTACCAATAATGTACTAATAAAGTTCCCGATCGCAATCGCTATACCGTACAAAGCCGTAGCACTGCTTCTCATACTTTCCGGCGATTGATCATAAAGAAATTCTAAATGTCCAACAGACATGAAAACTTCAGCTACTCCATGCAAAAAATACTGAGGAACCAACCAAAACACGCTTATAGGGATAATCGCTTTCGGATTATCCAATAAGTTGTATTGAGCTGCAACTTTCTTTCTTTTAATTTCCACTAATGCTGAAACTAAAATAGCTATAATGTTCATCACAAAGCCTACTCCCATTCTTTGCAAACATGTGATTCCAGAAGGATTCTTCGTGATCCCACGTGCGAATGGGACAAAGACACGTTCGTACATAATAACACCTACCATCATCGTTAGCACGCTGAAAATCGCCATATTGGCCGGTGAAATTTGAAATGTGTGAGAGAGATGGCGATCCATTGTTCGAGCTTGTATAATCACAAAGCTATGCTGAGATGTTGTTGCAGTTATTATTAGAATTCCTGCTGCCCAAATTGGAAGCATTCTAATGAGACATTTTAACTCTTCAACTCTATGGACAGTGGCTAATTTCCATAAGTTTGGTTTTTGATTGAGATTTTGGGTTTCTTCTTCTTTTACAATTGCAGCTTTGTCTAACCATCTATAAATATAAATTTGAGAATAATCAATTTACTAGTATAAAGTTTGCAAAAGTGAATTCCACCACCAATTTTTTCTCTATTCCAAAATATAAATAAAGATGGATCAACTAAAGTTGATGTATTTGGCGTAAATTTTGTTTATATTTTGTAGCGAAGGGAGTGTGTATTAAACAAAAAAAAATAGTGACATAGACTTAATGCATGTTTGGTATCACGATGAGTGTGTTAAAATCACGGTGATTCACCGTGACTTTACAAAAGCTTCTGCAAAATCTTGTAGCTTCTGCAAAATTACAGTAGGTGCAGGTGACTATGATTCTAACACAGCTACTCTGATATCAAACTTAAGCTTACCTGAATTGATCCGAGTGTGAAAGCCTTCCTTCCAAAGATATAGAAGAATCAAGCTCCAAATTTTGGTATAAAAGCTTATGATTTTGTGGCAAAGTCTCATTTCTCTTTTTGACAGCAGCCACAATCACTTGTGCCAATCTCACAAACGGGCTTCCGTTTGGTTTAAAAGTCTTATAGAGTCTTGAGCCCAAAACAAAAGCAATTAGTGATATAAACATTGCAATGGTTGGAATACCAAGACCCCATCCCCAACCCATATGATCTTGAATGTAAACCACAATGGTCAAAGCACTTAATGAAGCTAATCCAGTGCAAAAAAAGTACCAATTGAATAGATTCCATTTTCTAGATTCAACACCTTTTTTAGTCATGTCAAATTGATCTCCTGAAAAAGGAACAACACATGATCTAATGCCACCTGATCCTAAAGATGTGAGAAAGAGTGCTAGATAGAGTATCCATAGATGTGTGGATTTGGGTTCTTGACAATGCATTTGTGTTGGACATGGTGGAGGATGAAAATGGGGTACTATGGCTGATGTTGTTATAGTAATTAGTCCCTGGATCAATCAGAAAATGACTTTAATCAGTAGGATCAATCCTTTAAAGTTTGTTTAATTACTAGAAAAATGATAAAAATTAAATAAAGTGTTTCAGAGGTTTGATCAGGTAAATGTCATGTTAAATAAAATGCCTAAGTGTTAATGTCGGTTATGATTTTCGTAAAATTGGTCAACAAAAATTTAATGTCACAGACTACTTATGTAAATGATGAAAATTTTGTGGATTGGACTAAATTTTTTTGTTTAATTGATAGAGACTAAACTGATATAAATATAATTGAAATGAAATATGGGAAAGAAAAAAATCATCTAAAAAGTCAAATGTTTTAGTCTAAAATTTGACTCAAATACATTAGTCATTTTGAATTATTTTTACTTATAGTTCATTTTAAAATGAGTAACACTTATATCTTTTACTAAATAAAACATATATTTAGATTACTGTGATTTTGATACATTTACCGTAATACCAAATATGCGGTTAGAGTTTGAGAAGATCGAGAAAAGTGTAACTATATGTAAGAAATTACCAGTTCATAGATGAGAGTGGCAACAACAATGGTCCAAAATCTGCCAGCAAAAGAATCAGCAACGAAAGCACCAAGAAGAGGAGTTAAGCTAGATAATCCACCAAAGTTGCTGAGAGTGATGGTAGCTTTAACCAATGGCATGTTCAATTGTTGTGTAAGATAGCTTATCATGTTTGCGTGAAAACCAGCACTTGCAAATCTATCACACACTTCATTTGCTGCATATAATAATAATAGTAGTAGTAATCCAAATTACTATATATCTTCATTAGTTTATAACAACCAAGCTATGCTAGAAAGCAATTAATTAAGTTTATAACATAAGTATAAGCAGAAATTACCAAGGATGAAAGGTAATGTTCGGATGCCTCCTTTGTGCTGCTGCTTGATCTTTTCCTTTTCCATTTCTCCATTCTCTCTAATGCCATTCTCTTCCTCCATATCTAACACTAACACCTCGTAAATCTAATGCTACACACCGATATTGTCTATGTGTGTGTTGTGTATATATTCATTTTTTATGGATGTGTGTGTATATATACACGTCTTGCACTATGCTAACACCATATAATATTTGCATATAAATCAAATTACATTTCTGTATATGTGACTTTTATTTAAAAATATTTACGCTTTTTTTTACTCATTTTTGTTCTTATTCTTTAATTTCACTAGAGTAATATGATTTTTCGAGCTAGTTGGTTACTTTTTTCGTTCTTTATAAGTAAAAATTTGGCTAAAAAATTATTTCACCCAGAAATCAAACTCCAATTCTCTCGAAATTCATCTTTTGGTGAAGTTCATTAACCACTTGAATCTGATGACTTTTCTTTTTATTGCAACATTAGTACCAAAAAAATTGTGTTCCTAGCTACTATTACACATTCTCTTTGTAGGTAAGAAGATTTCATAGTTGTTACCGATTTTTTGTAATTCTTTGTGCTCTATCTTTCTTTTATAAATCAAATAATATCCAACTTTAATAGTGACCAAACTACAAATAAGTGAAAAATGTGGTATCTTATATTTAGTGTGGTTAGACATAAATTGATTGAAACTTAGTATTTTAGATGCTGTAACATTGTAACAACACCACGATTTTTTTGAAAGGAAAAAAAATATTTGTTTTGCCATTGGTTTACAGAAGTTAATAATGCCAATTGTGATGACGTCCTCCCTTACGCCATGGGAGAAATTATATATATTGGAATGAATACTACTGTAAGTTGTTTTGTAACAAAAAAAAGAAAAAGAATACTAAGTTGTTTTGCTATGGTTTTCTCGTAGGGACGAATCCCAATCAAATCTTCTCGTTAGAAGACATATTTTTCCATTAGTATATAGTACTATACACAAGATCCTAATCTCGTAGGTCCATAAGGCATAGTGATGTCCGTGACACTTTGCTCATTAATCTATTTGTATTTTATTTATGTAATATTTTATGATAGATTTCAAGAATAGATAAGGATTCCAGTTAATAATTGGACGATAGGTTTATTTATTAATGCTAAATTCAGGAACAAAAATATCGTATTTTTCTAAAATTCTAATTACTTGATAATATATTTTTTTCATTCTGTCAGTTCATACAAATAAAAATCCTTCGTAAAATAATCCAAATGGTATGAGTTGAAAAATATATAAGTTGGATAGAAAAAGATAAAGGATCAATGAAATGTGAATTCTAACGGGCATAGCTACCGTCATCATAGTTGGTTTAATTGAAAAAAATAAACAATGTTTTTCACTACCAAAAAAAAAGCAATGCTTTTTATTGCATAAAATACCATAAAGTAATTGGCTTAAATTGAATTACAAAATGACATGGGAGGAATAAAACATTTTTGCACAAAGTGATGAATATTTGGCTCAAATATGAAACTTATTTTATTTTTTGGGTGAAGTAATTTAGTAACTAGAATTTCACCCTTAAATATAATAAGTGGATGTATCGGTTTGAATCTCACTCCTTTCACTTTACTTGTGCAAATGTCTTACCAATTGAGTCAGCCTCACGAGATATCTTCTCATTAAAACTTAAATTAAGAATAGAAGGTAAAACTGAAAACTATCCATTTCCTTTTAAGATTTCTCATTCTCAATGATATTTTCTTTTTCTTCTAAACAAACTCCACAGCTATCAGAATCTTGTACTTTAATCAGAGAAAAAGAGCTAACCGCATGAAACATAATCAAGAGAAATATATAGATTCTTATAGAAGGAAAACCAAATCACACCGTTCATACTTCATTATCTTCAAAAACACACTGTCCCTCATTATATGTCAAGGCTTAAATACAGTTTGGAGTTTGGACACATTTTGGATAGGTGTTTGATGAAAAAATGAGTTTTGCAATCTCCAAGCAAAAATCATTTACTCCTAAATTGATGCAATCAATATGCCTTTTCTTTTATAATAATAGTATTATAATAATACCATAATTGGTCTAAAAATTGTTTGTCTATCATTATTACCTTCGAAAATAACTCAGTTGATGCCTTCGAATCTTCAGATCAATAGTTAAATAAAGCTAGTATAATGGCTTAAATACACTTTTGGTCCTCTAACTATTTTCAAGGTTTCATTTTGGTCCTTTAGTTTAGGTCCTCTAACTTTTCTTCCGTTAATCAAATTGGTCCATTCCGTCAAATTAATTAAAAAATCTGTTTGTTCTTGCAATCTTCATCTTCTTCTTTCCATTGTTCTTAATCTTCATATACCAAAACCCAGATTTTTCTGCAACATCAAGAACAACATCTAAAATTTTTTCTTTATCTATTTTAGACTAAAATAAAGTAAAATAATATTGTATGAAATTTTACATCTGGATTTTCTATGTTTAGATTTGTGTTTTCTGAATTTTTTCACTGAGGATTTTCTAGGTTAATTAGTTTATAGTTTCTTCATGAAAATAAATCCAAAATTTGATTATGTATTATTTGCAATTTTTATTTTAGATCTTTTCCTCTATTTCAATTATCTATCCATATATTTTTGAATCTTAAGGTTTCAATATTTCTCTCTCTCTCTCTCTCTCTTATTTGTTTGATGTATGATTTATTGGGTTTCAATTGTTTTTTCTTCCTTTTTTGAGTTATGAAAAAATTTGAGTTTTTTTTCAAAGAAATTTGGGAAGGTGATAATGAAGATGAGAGAAGAGGATGAAGAAGGAAAGAAAAAGATGGAGAAAAGTGGAGTAAAATTAAGAAGAAAAAAGATGAGGAATGAAAATAAAAATGAGTTTTAAATGATTAAAAAAAAATCTGGATTTTGATTGATGAAGATGAAGAACAATTGAAGGAAGAAGATGAAGATTGCAAGAACAAACAGATTTTTGAATTAATTTGGCGGAATGGACCAATTTGATTAACGGAAAGAAAGTTAGAGGACTTAAACGGAACGAAAAATAGTTAGAGGACCAAAGTGAAACCTTGAAAATAGTTAGAGGACCAAAAGTGTATTTAAGCCTAAAAATATCTTATATTTTGACAATATTATTATATGCGACATTTATTTTAAAACGGAAGACTATATAATAAGAGATATTAAATTGAAAATGGTGCCTTTAATTGTAGGAAAGTGTGATCCACATATCACATCATATTTTGAGAAATGGATAAGGTGCATATTGAACCATGTCTTGTCCCTTCCTTCACACAACATTCCTTCCACTGATCAGAAATGGCAACATCTCAATTCACCTCCCTTCTCCCATTCACAACTTCATCAACTAAATCCCATTCAAAGCTCTCATCTTTTCGTACTACACTCAGAGCCTCAGCTTCTGAAACTCACTTTCAACACACACCAGCCAGAAGAGAATTCTTAAAGAGTATTGCTCTTTCACTTCCACTTCTTGCTCTCACTGAGCCACCACTGTCTCAAGCTAGAGAAGTTTCAGTTGGCTCTTTCCTCCCTCCTTCATCAACAGACCCTTCTTTTGTTCTCTTCAAAGCTACTTCTAAAGATACTCCTGCCCTTCGAGCAGGTACATTCGTCTTTCAATTTTCAAGACTTTTATTTTTTTGAAAATTAAATATACTATGTGTGAAAGAGACTACTAGTATATTTGCATAGTTCTATTATTTATGTTGCCATTTATTTATATGTATGATGATTAAGATGTTCCTCAAGAATTAATCTTAATAATTTGATGGGCTATCTATGATTTGAGTCATTAATTAATTGATGACTAGGTTAAAGGAAATGATGATTTTGTATCTTATATTCTTATTTGGGTTGCATATGAATTGTGTTGAATAGTAATTAAGTTAGTAACCCGGTTTAAAAGAATAAAGATATGGGAAATGCAAACCATGACCGCGCGCGATGTTTGGTAATAAAATTCGGCCAATTGTGTCTATGTCTCTGATAGTGTGTAGAAAATTGGCTATAATATTTGTGCATCCTAATTCGATAGCACTTTTTCTTTTAAGAATGCATCTGATTTTATCTTTTCTTTCGCTAGTCACTAGTCAGTCCACCTTTTAGTGATCACTTAGTTAATTCACTTCAACGCGTCTACACTCGTGATCACTTAGTATCCCCTCTTCCATCAATAGCTACTCCCAACGCGTCGACCACACACCCTAGCATAGGCTTCCCCGCGGGAACTTCCACAATAGATCTGATCTAGTACTTTTGACAAGATCTACTTCTTTGATAGCGGTATCACTACCAAATACAACAATTCCGACATTCTCAAGGTTCAACGCTATTTCTTTCCGCTAGAAAATTCAACCTTTATTGAATCCTGTTCAATCCATAAACACGTGCAATCCCATATCCAACTGAGACCCCCCGACCGATTTCTATTAGAGTTGCTTGTTAGTTCTGCATCTCTTATATAGGGTGAACATTTAATTAAGTTGTTTATCTAATTCACCCTTGATCTATTGGATACTTCTCAATAGCATCCTTAAAATTTACAACATTGATCTCTGAAGGTTTATTAGGACTAATTAGCATTTAGGTAGATATTAACTGTGTAAATTTCAAATTTATTTTTCTCCCTTATTCATATATGTTGCACCATTTCTGCAGATGTTCAGTAACTTATATCATTTCTGATCAATTATCCATTTCCATCACTATGATGTTTTATCTGATATTTAGATTTTTTAGAAATTGTCTACTTTTGTTCTTTGCAGTTGATACTCTAGATTTAGTTCTTTGCAGGAAATGTCCAGCCATACCAGTTTATCATTCCCCCGACATGGAAACAACTTCGTATAGCTAACATACTATCAGGAAATTACTGTCAACCAAAATGTGCAGAGCCATGGGTAGAAGTTAAATTTGAAGATGAAAAACAAGGAAAAATTCAGGTTGTTGCTTCACCTTTGATACGCTTAACCAACAAACCAAATGCAACAATTGAGGATATTGGTAGCCCAGAAAAGGTCATCGCTTCTCTCGGTCCATTTGTCACTGGAAACACTTTAGATCCTGATGAACTCCTCGAGACTTCAGTTGAAAAGATTGATGGTCTGACGGTATGTTTGCTTTCTATAGCCTATGTTGTCTTAAACATTTATGATTTTCTTTTGTTTTAACTAGTTAGAAATTGAAGAAAACTATGGTTGTCTATTAACTTTTTGCAAATTAGTATGACAGGAATCAACCGATATTATTATAGAAAATGGGAAAAAATATATGAGAATGCAAACAAAGAACACACAATACTTGATTACTAGATTGGCCATTTGTTCCTACGTCTCTGATTGTAGAGTGTCTAGTGATTTTCTATTATTCAAGCTTAGCGTTGCAGATTACAGTTTGTGTTTAAATACCACGGTTTAGTTTACAAGATTATGTGCTAATGTTTAAATAAATATTTGAGCGAACTTTCCACTTATCAGTAACTATTAGGCATAGTTACTAACATTACCAAAAATGGTGTTTGCAGTACTACAAATATGTGCTTGATACTCCATATGCTCTTACTGGTTCACACAATCTTGCAAAAGCAACAGCAAAGGGAAACACTGTTGTTTTGTTTGTGGCTAGTGCCAATGACAAGCAATGGCAAACTTCTGAGAAGGTTCTAAAGACCATGCTTGATTCCTTTAAAGTGTAGTTTTATGTTAAAGGTAAATAAGATAACTTTACCTCCGGTTTATTTCCTTGTAGTTTTTGTTTATACAGGATTATTGAGCAAGAGCTGTATTGATCCCCATTTGAAACATTTTTTGATCTGAAGTTCAAATCATATATTTTCATGTTTTAAGAGAACAACTTATCTTCGTAAATATCTGACTATGTTGATGTCTTGTGTTTTCATTGTCTTGATTTGAATTTTTCTATGTAACCAAATACTTAAAAAATAATGTAAAAAAAAGAACTAGAAGAAGATGATTATTTCTCAAGGCCATTGTGTATTGACACAGAAGAAACTCTAGTGTTTTTACAAAACAACATAGTCAGGCAAGTTTTGCTGTTTATACCAATTCTTTAGAAAACTAAAAAGTGTTCTTGAAAAGAGAGTTCAAAATAGTTTTGAAAACTCTTTCAGCTATAAAAAATTGCTTGTGTCGATTTTTTTTTCCTTCCAAAACAAAGATAGTAAACTTTTACTGATGATGACAATACCTGTAAACACAAAATTTAAGGACAAATGAATAAAGCACAGAAGCTCTTTGACTGTAAAATGCGAACTTGTTCTCCTCCCATTGATCTCCTTGCAGACTTTAGAAGACCACGTTCAAAGTTCAAACACCATGAATTCAATAACACGTTAAAGGGATCGACTTTTAAATTATAAGTAAACGAGCATATATTATTATTATTATTATTATTATCATTAAGTTTATAAGAAATGTCTCAACTCAGTACATAGACAGTTGATCATCGCCAGCTTCTAAAGTACACAAGCCCTGCTATTTTATGTTTGTTATGTACAAAACAGGAGCCTCATTTCTTTCCCTCCCAACAACCCACATTCCTTGTAAAGAAACTATAACTCTAGGGTTAGATAAGCTTGTATCAAAATGGGGAGGGTTGTCAAACAAAAGCAGTCACCAGAGGAGAAACACGGGGAAGACCGCATGAGTATGTCACATACTTGACACTATCGATTAGCACAACCACAAAAATCCGAGAGAGCGACTTTGGAGCCATCATGCCATCAACATCATTGTCTCCGACCTCTTTGGGATCAACAAGCACGGAAACCACCATAGACGATTTATTACCTGGTAGGTGGTCTTTTGGCAGATTTCTTGCATGTTCTTCAGTTATGTTCAGACGGGTTCCAGGAAGTGGATCTGGGAGAGTGTGGAGGATTCTTCTGTTCCTGCTCTTGTTGATTGTGGTATCATTACGACGATTTTCAGAAGAAATATTGGCCACTGCTGTTGCTGGAACTATAGCTCCAGGAGCTGGAGAAACGTCAAACTGAAAAACTTCAGTGCACATGCCAGAACTTAGCATTGGACCTGCATCACGGAAGCAGAAATTTCAGCATAATTTCAAATGTTTTATGAGCTTCAAAATAGGCAAGCAGGTACTTATTTGGGCATGTAAAGCTTGTACAACCAGCAAAAGATATTTCTTAAGCATGATTGAGAGGTAGACAACATGAAGGCATTGTTTTCAATTCTTGTATTCAGAAGAAACACCTTAGATGACGACTGTAACTATGGCATACGAAAAGCTATATCACAAATACAACAATGAACCAAAAATACAACAACTAGGGAACAACCAAACACAAAACATGTGAGCTTAAACTTAAAATGCATCTCATGTACTCTAACACCACCAGTTGAAAACGTTGAACCTATAATATATACGCCCAGTGGCCAAATGTGATTAGTGATTTTATACAGCATCCGAGAAGACACAAGTCAGAAGAAGAGTATGCATCACTTCAACCTAAAAAACTATGAAGTGAAATTAACGCATAAAGACATAATAAACCTGTAATATGTGCTACAGATTGGCAAATTCGGATTCAAATTAGACAGCAACAAAGAAAACATGATGCAAATCAGAAATGTACAATTCCTACCAAGCCATTTATAAAGCAAAACTAGAGGACATGCATAATTAAAGGATACTCACCTGCAATTCCTTCACGGAACCACTGCTGCATTTTACCATCAGTTGCAGAAGACTTCATATGGTCCTTCAAGGTTTTAGCTGAACCAGAGCCAATAGCCCTTCTCTGTTCAGCAGAAACCCTGTACACATTTGGATGCTGACCTCTATTTCTTCCAACTTCAAGAATAGCCAATGCAGAATCCCAATCTTTGGGAATGGCCAAACCAGTTCCACTCTTCTCCTTCTTAACCTGATCATCTTGAGATGCCATAGCTTTCTCACTGGCCATGATGGAATGGATTATCAAGTTTCCATCAATCTTAACCAGCTTATCATTCCTAGGAACATACAAAGAAGCGAGAAGTGGCTCACTGGCATTGTCTCGATGACCATAACAAGTTGAGTCTTTCCGTTCATTCATTTCTTCTAGTTTCCGACCTCTTTCATAATTATTCCTATCCGAAATACCAAACCTTCCCTTGGGAAATCCCACTTCCCCGTCCCTTCCAGATTCATTCATATGACCATTTACAGGCCAAATCTTCCCTCCACCATGACCATAAAACCATCTATCACTAACATAACTAGACCTACCAGAAATATTATCAACTAAACCTCCAAACTTAAAATCTACCAAAGGAACAAGTCCACCAAAAAGCAAGATACAGAAAAACAAACCCAACAAACTAATACTAGCAACCTTCTTAGTTTTCACCTCGGTTTTCTTACTCTCACTCTTTTTACTCTTGGAAGACGCAGCCGGTTGCTGAGGCCTCAACCTTGGAATTGGAACCAAAGGAACCTGAGACCCTTGAGGTTTAACAACATAAGGAGCACAAGGCATCCACGGATAAGGCATCGGTCCCATCGGAGGATGAGGATACATCCCAGCACCCGGTGGAGGAGGTGGACACATCACACCACCACTCAATTGTTGTCTAAGTGTAGCATTCTCAGCCATAACATATGTAATCTTACTACTCAAATCAGCAATTGTTGAATTCATTGATCTCACCTTCTCCTCAAGCTCCTCCACATAATGCTTCTTCCTCTGCCTAGAAAGCTGTGCACTTTCTCTATTCCTCATTAACCTCGCCTTCTTCTTCTCATCTTCGTCTTCAATACCATCAAAACCAGATTGAGATTGAGCCTGTTGTTGCTGCTGCTGCTGCTGCTGTTGTTGGTTCTTTATTTCCATCGAAGACGATCTCCTGCTGCATTTCGGAGTTCTAATCTCAGCACTTTCATGGCTACTTTCTTTCTTCCTCTTCAGATCAATTCCTTTAACAACTCCCTCCAATTTCACACCCTCTTCCACAATTGCATGTTCATGAGAAGACGAAATATCCCTCGAATCATGCGAGGGCGAGTTCATCGCTTCATATACACCTGATCCGCCATTCCCCGATCCCTGAGACGAAACCGGTCCATTCGAATACTCTTCCCGATCAGAATTCTCAGTCTCCGTAATGCTCGAAACTTTAACATCAACATCAGCATCAGCAGAAACCGAATCCGAATTAAGAAACCTAGAAACACCGGAAACAGCAGAAGCACCAGATTCGGGAGAATCAGAATGAACATGAGGCGAAATAGGAACAACATCATTAGCGTTAGGGTTCCATGCATCAGAAAGAAGAAAATCTTCAGTATCAGAAGGAATACAAAGATTATCGAGATCGTCGAACGTGATCTCGTAAGGGAGATCTAGATCGGAAGGAAAAGGCTCTTCGTCGTTGAAGAAAGAGTCTAATGAAGGGATAGGAATGTTGTTGAATTGACCGGCGAAGTCATCGAAATCGAGATCGGAGGAAGGTTGTTGGTGTTCCGGCGGTTGATCGGAGAGGATTGGGTCAGCCATGAATGGAAAGGGTTTTTGCGAGAGAATGAATGAGGAAAATTAGAGGGTTTGGGTCGTTATTTGAAGTCGTGCGCGTGAGAACACGCGTTTCTGGTGATACTGTTTGTTTATTACTTACGCTTGGTGGTTTCAGAGATCGCACAATGACAAGATGGATAAGATTCGCATCATCAATTTTTATATGCAATTACTGGGTAGTATTACCATAATTTATTATTGCATTAATTACTAATTAGTATTTTATTTCATAAAAAATAAAAATACTAATTTTTTATAAGGCTTAAACGTTATTTTAGTCCATATGTGAAATTTTAGTTTTAGTCTGATTTTACTCCAAAACAGTCCCTATATCGACCAAATTTTTTGTTGCTAGTCCCTAAAGCAAAAATCTGCAGAAAAATACGCAGGAAAATCTGCAGAAAACTTGAGAATTTTCCTGCAGATTTTTGCTTTAGGGACTAGAAGCAAAAAAATTGGTCGATATTGGGACTGTTTTGAAGTAAAATCATACACAAGAACTAAAATCAAAATTTGGAATACATACAGGGACCAAAAGAATGTTTAAACTTTTTTATAATTATGTTTTACCATTCAGAAAAAAATAATTATTTTTGACCGATCATAAAAAAAGTGTATATTATTTTAATTTTCTTTTTTTTTATGAACTTAATGTTTTTTACTTTATTGAAGAATATATCTCTACTATATATAAAGAGAATACTTTTGTTTTGGTGTAGCCTTTTTTCATAATTCTCAAAAAACTCTTAACGGTTTTGTTTTAAATTTTAACTCCTATTGTTTTTTTAAAACTATTTTTAACTTCTATAACTTCAATCTTCTTAACTTATATCTTAATAATTTCTATACATTTTAATTTTCATCAAACCATTAATTTATTTTAAAATGTTCTTTTTTATTAAATCGTATCACACAGGCGGGCACGGAACGTGCCCGTCTGGCCACTAGTATAAAATAATAGGAAAAAAATAAAGAAAGAGTCGAGCAAAGATGATACTCCTTACCAAATAGAAACGGTCAACGAAAACAAAAAAAAGAAAAAGTACTATATGTTTAATTTCTAATGTTTTTATATCCTTACCAAATAATACATGTATAATTTTTTTTCTTTTATTTACACTTTTGATTTTGAATATAAAAATAACATGTTTTAATAATTTTAATTTAAAGAGGTTGATTACATAAATCTTAAAATAATGTTATTATATTTGGTTCTTTAATCAATGTACCTGGAACATGTAATACTCTTATGATTCTCTTAACTGTCATTTGAATTACACTTACTTATTCACATAACATATTTTGATCATATACTTTTGTTAATATATAAAAAGGTTGCTAACTTTGACCATGTAAGTTGAAGTTAGTAATATTCATAAATTAAATAATATATAAAATGTTATTTAACTTATCTTGAAGATTATTTTCAAAATATTAATTTTTTTATCTTTTATGGAGTAATACACAATTAAAATATTAATATATGAAATGATAAAGTTAAAAGTGAAAAAAATATATCTATTTTTTTTTTGGTAAACCAAAGGTATCCTCCGCGCGCAACTGCAGAGACTAATCCCCTCAAAGTAACTGAGATTCATTTAAGGGGTTGACCTCTCCCAACAAATGCTTCTCCATACGCACCGGCCGGGGAAAAAAACTGGAGAGACTAATCCCCTCGAAGTAACTGAGATTCATTTAAGGGGTTGACCTCTCCCAACAAATGCTTCTCCATACGCACCGGCCGGGGAAAAAAACTGGAGAGACTAATCCCCTCGAGGTAACTAAGATTCATTTAATGGGTTGACCTCTCCCAACAAATACTTCTCCATATAAAATATATCTATTTTTTGTTTGGAGAATTTTGAGAGCGTGGATTTTGTGTAAGGAAGGATATCTTACTTATAAAAGGACTAGCGGGCCGTTTGTGTGATATCAATGTACCCGTTTGTGTGATACATATTTTTTATTATTTTATATTTAAATTTGATTTTTTTTTTGTTAATGATTTCTTCAAATTTGATTGTTATGAGAATAATTTAAAATTTGAAATTCAAATTTAGTTGTTATGAGAATAATTTAAAATTTAAAATTAAGGGTAAATTAAGAATAAAAATAGGTCATATCAAAATAGTATATTCTTTTATATAAGTATAGATGACACGTTCTCCGCATGTCACGTTATGGAAAAGTGTGTCTGGAAACTTCGCCGTAACTGCGTGTAGTTATAATGTGGGACAGTGCTAAACTGCTAATGCGTACTACCAAATCATTATTTTAATTTTAAGGTCAAAGTGCAATCCAAGACTTTGAGTTACGTTTCCGCTACGTTCTGCTTTTTTTAGTTAAGTTGCCTTTTGAGGTTGTACGGCTCGTGTTGGGTTTTTCTTGATGAGTTGGAGGCCCAGCTCGATTAGTAAACCCATTAAATGTCTCAATAGGTAAGTGCTCACTAAGCAATATGTTTTTTACTATCAAACAATCTTAAATAATAAATTTGATTTAGACAAATTGAGTTACAAATTATGTATTAGTAATAGTTATATTTTGATTTAAATTTTGTATTGAAACTGAAGTTATAGTTATTTCTTTTAGATGAATAAGTGGAAAGTTTGTCTATCCACCTTCATCAATTTCTTTCTCTCTTTAACTACTATTTTTTCCTCTTAAAACTTTTATAAAAAAAAATTAGGATGTAGATTCTGAACTAAAGTTCGAGTTTTAGAACCCGAAGTGTGTGCGGAGTTGGTGTCTATACCCTCTAAACACTGCACACATTTCGGGTTCTACATCTCAAACCTTTCGGGATCTATGTCCCGAATTGAAGGGCAATTTGAGGTTATAAAAAATCATGGAGGATAAAATCATGTGACGTCTCTGTCAACTGAACTAAATTGATGAAGACAAAATATAACTAAATGATGATTTAATAAAATGTGATGAAAACAGAAGATTGATCATTTAGTATAATTTTTTAAAGTAAGTTAGAGGATTAAACTACCAAATAATTTAGTATAATCATTAATAAAATGTGATGAAAACAGAAGATTGATCATTTAGTATAATCATTTTTCAGTAATATAATTTTTCAAAACAAATAATTTAATGGGTAAAAAATTTATAATAAATAAAAGGACATTCAGAGTTCAAACTACGACTTCTATATATCAAATGTAATATCTTAGAAGACGGTAAAAAAAAAATTTCTAATGTAAGCAACAAAATACATAGTATCTTATTTTAAAGTAGTATTTGGGCTGGGTTTAATTTACAGCCCAATATACAATATCTCACGACTTGCAAACACTCACTCTCCTCCAGACGCCACCACCGCGCCAATCACCAACCGCCGCCGTTCACATATTTTTCTTCCATTACTTCTCCCCTCCACCTTGGTTTCGAGGTTCAGTATTCAAAATAAAACCAATTTTGCAAACAATTAGCACTATCTGTGCTACACCATGTGTGGAGAGATTGAAAGCTTCACAAGCAGCAGCAACAATCAACGAAAAGCAGAGGAAGTGATTATTGGCAACGCTGAAGCTATTCAAATCCTCAGAGATATCATCACATTACCCCTTCACTTCCCTCGTGACGGAAATAAGGTCCCATTAAACTCCCTTTTTACTTCATTTTATTTCTTGCGCCTTATTCCTTCTTAATTTTGTTTTTTTGTTGCTTACAGTTTCCAAGAGGGTTGTTGCTTTGTGGTCCACCTGGCACTGGAAAGGTAATCCATTTGTTTGTTGAAACTTGAAATCATCTAATGCGGCACTGACACATGTGATTACGTTTAGTTATGTCATTTTCTCAAATAATTACCGGTGTTGTGTTGACTCGTGTCATGTGTCTGTGTCCGTGCTTTATAGGTTGAATATATCTTTCAATAACAAGAAACTTAATATAGATAAGATAATTATGTGATTTGTTTGCTACTTAGAAGTAAGTTTTAGTATGCTATGAACAAAATTAACATTTTGCTTATCAAACGTTAGTTGGTCTAGTAGTGATTGACACTAGAGTTGGTAGGGAGGACCGTGGTTCGATCCCCCACAACTGTGTTTGGGAGGGGAATGGAACCACTTGATGTCAGAACTCGCCCCACACTCTGGAATACTAGGGCCCCCTTCCCCTAAAAAAAACTAGATTTTGCTTTGTTTATTAATTTAGAATTAGTTATTTCAATCTACCTTGTATGTGAATGCGATTGCAGACCAGTTTGGTACGGGCAATTGTTGAGGAATGTGAAGCAAATTTGACAATTATTAGGTACTTGTTGTGTTTTGAGTTCTAGTTTTTTGAATCTTGTGTTCGCAAAGTTCTACGACCTGAATCGGTTATTTGTTGGTTTTTTGCAGCCCAAACACTATTCGTAGTGAACATGCTGGTGAAAGTGAGAGAATTCTCCGTGAGGCTTTTTCAGAGGCATCGTCTCATGTAGCCTTGGGCAAATTGTCGGTTCTCTTTATAAATGAAATAGACGCGTTTTGTCCTCCCCGAGATTCCAAGTATGGGACATTTGGTGACTTTTATGCTGAATAATACTTTTGTGGTTTGTTGTTGTGTTTGCTTCTTTTATCTCATACTTCTTTTTAATGAAGATAAATTCAGTTGTACTTGTAATAACAATTTAATGGAAGTAGAGGAAATAATACGATAAAAAGTCTCCTTTAAGAAAAACTCCCCAGTCTATGTACGATATATCACCATTGAATTTGTTATAATCTTTTTCGCACTCCTAAACTTGTTTTAAGTCGGTTATGTATTTGCCTTAAAAAATAATTGGGCATATATTTGAGAGAACGTGTTGTAGCTTGTGCATTTGTAGTTTGTTATAAAATGTTCATGGGTTTCATTGTGATTCCAATTCATTGGTAAATTGTTAATATCAATCATAGTATATTTTATCTTGGAGTTATGAATATTTGTTATTTAGTCCTTAGCTAGGCCCGCAACTATTAAGGTGCATTGATGGAGCAATGTAGGGAATTAGACTCATAGGAGTTACGAATCCTGATAATGTAGTGGAGGGAAATAAACTCCTATTCATGTAGCAGAGAGTGTAGTAGGCAGGAAAAGCTCAAGTTAGTTTGTACCAGGATAAAAAAGGAAATATGAGAGAGAAAGGGTTGGATTTGATTAGGCGGTACAAGGTGGAAGAGAACATGCTTCTTGAATTGCCTCGGAAGGTCAATGTATTTTGTTTGTATTTTTGCTATCTATTGTTGTTATTGATATCGTTTTGATATCAATGACAGATTTTCAGCAACAATATAGTATTATTCAGCTATTTTTGGCCTAGTTCTTTCGAATTATAAGCCTTGATTTTATGTTTTATTATGTTATTGTATGATATTTTTGTTATGCCTTCATAATGTAAAGTGAAAATGTGGATCTGTGGCTTGCCAGTTATTTAAATTTAGAAAGAATTTATATATGCATGTTGCAGGCTTATTGATCCCATTATTTTATGCTATCTACATGTAGACGGCAGCAAGATGTCCGAATTGCTTCACAACTTTGTACTTTGATGGACTCAAACAAAGCAACCTCTTCTACGCCGGCGGTAGTTGTGGTTGCTTCAACTAACAGGTTGACTATTATATTACTTGTGTGATTTAAGATAAAAGGAGGAGAGACAATAGAGATAACTTTAAATACCTTTTATTAGTTTCTTATATTTGATTTCTTCGTGCACAGGGCGGATGCAATCGACCCTGCCCTAAGAAGGCCTGGGCGTTTTGATGTTGAAATTGAAGTTACAGTCCCAAATGAAAAGGAGCGCCTTCAAATTCTAAAGGTAGCTGTGAGAGACATTATTTTTAGGCCTTCACCTTATGTCTTAATTTTTTAGATATCAAAACCTGTGTTCTTGAAATGATATCAAAACCTCTGCAAAGCAAGAAGCTAGGAGCTCAAATCTTGAGATTTGAATGGTGTGTTTTGTATGTGTGTGTGTGTGTGTGTGTATTATAACCATTCATAAGACTAACACATTGAGTATTTAGGATGATTTACTTCTTCTTCGTAGTAATGTAACTTTTCCAAATTCGTGCATGCAATTTGTATGACCAATTGTTTAGTGAGGAAAGTCAATTTGTCAGTTTTTAACAGTTAATTTATGTTGTTTTTATGTTAAATTTATTTTAGCTGTATACAAGGAAGATCCCTCAGGATTCATGCGACTTAGAATCCATTGCTGCATCATGCAATGGATATGTAGGAGCTGATTTGTGGGCTTTGTGCCTTCAAGCTGTCAAATCTGCAATTAAAAGATCCGAAAATGCAAGTTTAACGATGGAAGATTGGAAGAATGCAATGTCCATTGTTAAACCAAGTATAACAAGAGGCATTACTGAGGAAATTCCCAAAGTGACTTGGAAAGATATCGGGGGATTGAAAGATGTGAAGGTTGTACTTTGTAAATTTTGCATTTGATTTTTACTCTGAAAATATCATATTTTAGCAATGTCTGAGTGCATCTTTCCTTGGACAGAAAAAGCTTGAGCAAGCTATTGAGTGGCCTATGAAGCATTCTGATACATTTTCAAGATTGGGAATAACCCCTGTTCGTGGAATTCTTCTTCACGGGCCTCCGGGATGTTCCAAAACTACTCTTGCTAAAGCTGCTGCAAATGCTGCTAATGTTCCTTTCTTTTCCTTGAGGTTTGTATAGTTTTATTTTATTTAAGTAGAGTTTATCATTGCATTGTGGAGATTCTAGAAATGTTGAAGACAAGTTTCTGATGAAGATATAATAGATTCTTTTATTTTCCTTAAGTGAAACAATCATGTTATAAAGATGCAAATACCCTATACCAGGACTATTTTTTTTTCCCAATGTTCCACAAACCCTCCTCACAGTTGTTTCTCCAGTATTATCACCCTCCTATTTAAATTACAATTCTATAACATTCAGATCTTTTCTTTTTTTTCTTTTCCTCACTGTATTTTTCGTTCTTTGCAATTCAGTTCTTATAGAAACTGATTTCCACATTAAGGAAATATTTTGAAGTAATAAATGATGAATTAGTTGTGCAGACTTATTTTCTATGTATGTCGGAGATTCAGAAGCTATGCTTCGTGAAGTATTTCGCAAAGCACGACTTGCTGGGAAAAGTATAATATTTTTTGATGAAGTTGATGCAGCAGGTCGCAAACGGTCAGTAAGCTTTCTTTTTGCGTGTTATAGAAAAATTCCTAAGAGTTATTGTATTGTTCTGAGACTCTTACACATTGTGAATCTGTGACAACATTTCATGATCAGTTTTCAATCATTTTTTTTACATTAGGAAAATATTATTCTATTCGATGTTTTATGTTGACGGACAAACTCAATAGGATCTTGCTTAATTTTGAAATTTTGAAGTGTGTTTTTGGCAAAGAGAAGTTGGAGCAACACATTTCAATTTTTTCCAACATTGCTTTTATTGAGTACTATAATTCATGGGAGTTCCACTATCTTGGAATTCAGACCGACATGATTTTGTAGACCCGCACATATTTTACTGAATAATACCAGTGTATTGGAAAGTGCATAAATAATAGCACGTTGGAAAGTGTGTTAGAGAGTGCATTTGATGACACTTATCTTTGGTTAATTTTTGGTTTCTATTGCTACGAATTACAAAATAGCAACATGAGAACTTATTGAAAGTAATGTAGCAGGGGTAATAGTTCGAGCCGTAGTGCCGCGGTTGAAGAGAGGATTTTATCCACTCTGCTTACTGAGATGGATGGCTTAGAAGAAGCTAAAGTAAGTTTACCTTTTACTCCCACACTTGTGTCCTCTTTTATCCTCTCTTGAATTCTTTTATTCAAGAGATATGTGGACAGTGTCTAGTTTCTCTGTCCTTTAACAAGATTCCCATTTTTTTTTTAGGGAGTCCTTGTTTTGGCAGCTACGAATCTCCCTTATGCAATTGATGCTGCGCTTATGCGTCCTGGACGATTTGATCTGGTATGAATATTTGTCTTGAATCACTTAAAAAATTGTTATGAACAAGAATTCACTTGTTCATAAATTGAAGAAACTATTGCTAAAAAGAACTAAAAGCTACACTAAAACTAACAAACTAATTAACTTCATTCATTTTACTTGGTTTATTACATTAATAGCATCTCTATATATAAGATAGAGAATAACATATAGAACATTCTAGAAATTAATCATAAATGGCTTGGACTTGATAAATCTACTATTAAACTCTTGGACCATTCATTACAAAAATATTTTAATCACACTCATCTCACTCTATTCTATTTTTATGGAATTATAGATATTGTATGTGCCACCACCTGATTTGGAGGGTCGATTAGAGATACTTTATGTACACACACATAGGATGAAATTAGGGAGTGATGTTGATCTCAGAAAACTAGCAGAAGATACCGAGCTTTTCACAGGTGCTGAACTACAGGGATTATGTAATGAAGTGGGAGTTGTAGCTCTAAGGGAAGACATGGACGCTACTGTTGTTTATGACCGTCATTTCCAGATTGTTAAGAATTCTTTAAAACCGGCATTAACAACAGAAGCAATTGATTCATATTCGTCTTTTAAGAGGACCTCATCTCGAGCTTTGCCGAGAAGAAAAGATTGAATAAGAACAAAGAGATGGTTGACTGAAGTTGTTGCTGCAGTCAGTTACATATTACTTGCTACTGTAACACTTTTTTATTATATTGAAACTAGTGCAGCCCTGTTAACTACTATATCATGGACACCACCAAAAAAAAAACTACTATATCATGGATGGTATTGAATTTTCTTCTTCAACATTAGATTTTTTGAAAAGAAAAAAAAAAAAGATAACATTCGATGACAACTAATTTCTTAATGTCTATAGTGTTGTTTCAGTTATTCTTGAAAGTCTTAACAATACTACTATTCTTATCCTGTTTACATTTCATTAGTTAGCCACAAAGAGTTGCAACTCTCTCTTGTACACATTTTAATTATGACCTTGCCAAAGTTCTGAAAAATATCTGCACCTTAGATTTGATACATGCATATGCCTAATACACTTTGTGGATATTGAAGTGGTTCTCTATATCAAATCTAATGTAAATTATCATTTAATTAACTAATACTTGATACTACATCTCAAATTCTTTGACTTAAAACTTTAAATCACTTTCATTAAATATCTACGGAATGAAATATCAAATTCCTCTGAAATTTAAAAATTTGTCAAATATCTCTTGAAATTTGAAAATAGGCAAATATGTCTTTGAAATTGTAAAACGTCAATCAAATTGCTCTCTACTCCGTTTACCAGTCTATTTTGATAACATGATCGTTAATTGTATATGTAGCACTTTCTAACACGGCGTCCCATCACATGAGGGAAAAATAATTAATCATGATACATGTCACGGGAGGGGTAATTGACTAAAATTTGCACAATGAGAGGCTAAATTTAACGATATCCTGATCAATTAGCTCTCTAATTTTGCAAAATTTAATCAATTACTCCTCTCTCGTATGATGTGGCGCCACGTTGACAAGTGTCACATATGCAATTAACGACCATGTCATCAAAATAGACGAAGTAAACGGAGGTGATTGACATTTTACAATTTCAGATGTGTATTTATCTATTTCTAAATTTCAAGAGTGTATTTAATAAATTTTTAAATTTTAAAAGGGAATTTGGTATTTCACTCAATATCTATGTAAAATATATTATGCTTTTTTTTTTTGAGAAAAAATATATTATGCCATGTAACCAAAAAAATAAAATAAGATAAATGATGCGATATTTTTCAAGGAATGAATGGAAAAAGAGTAGACGTGTGGAAATAAATCGATAATATCATGTGATTCTAAATTTTTACAAACAAGATAATGCGGTGACCCTTTTGTTTTTCTTTTTGTCACTTTACAAACAAACATAATTCAACAATTAATTAATCAATTAATTTCTCACTTCTCTCCCAATAACAAACAAAACAAAAACCCTCTTTTTTTTTGTTGTTGTTGTTGGGTTTTCTTTTCTAATCTAACCCGTTTTATTTCTTCATTCATTCTTATTCTTATAAGACTCAAAAACCATTCTCTCATCTTTCTTCTTCTTGACCCTTCTTATTATTCCTTTCCCTCATTCTTAGAGGGAAGGAAAAGAAGAACAAGATAATAATAATTATATTATTATAATATAATTGTTATTATTTTTTATTATTGTTAGTAATATTAATTTTCCCCCTTTTTGGGTGAAACCAAAAAACTCAAAAAAAAAAAAAACAAAAAAAAACTATGGATTCATCGTTTGTCTCCAACGATGCAGCTTCTGGGTTCAAAGATAAGGAGTCAATGGTTGACCCTTTTCTTGTTGAGGCTCTTCAGAACCCTCGTCATCGTCTTACAAGTTAGTGTTTGTTTAAAAATCTTATCTTTGAGTTTTTGTTTTTGATTTTTGATTGTGGGTTTTGTGTTGTGTGGTTTTTTTTGGTTAGTTATGTGGTGATTTTTCATGGGTTTGCTTCAAAATCGTTCCTTTAGCTTGATTTTAGGTTTGACCCTTTTATGATTTTTTTAGTGATTTTGTTTTTGGTTGTATAGATTTTGCATCAAGGTTTTGATTTGGATTGGAATCTGTGTTTTTTGGTCATGTCAGATCTGGAATGTTATTGTTTTGTTTATGTTTCGACTCTTGATTTTGATGTGTAATGTTGGGGTTTTTGTTTATGTGGAAATTAAATCATTGGAATTAGATGTTGATTTGGGGTGATGTGTTCTAATTTATGCAAATTTCATGTTGGTTGATTTATTTGAATCCTAGCCCTAGGATTGTTGAAGATAATATCATCCTTCCAATCATAAGCCATAAAATTTTGAAGGATTGGCTAGGAATGATGAATTGAAGGGAAATGCCTTGATTTCCAAAGTTCGCTAATTCTGTTTTCGTATATCGTTTTTATGATTAAATGTTCAAAAACATGTCGTTCACTGTGGTCTATTGATGCACTCTTCCCCACTTTCCCTCCTTTTTCATGGCATATAAAAGTAGGCTTGCTAGTTGCTAGTCTCTTTCTTAAGATTCATTTGCACTTGTCTGGTGTCTAGACATAAGACTTAAGCTACACTATGCTGGAGCAAGTCATAAGGTTCATAATTTACGTTGCACCAATATTTGAGATTAAAGGCTTGTCTGGTATCTAACATGTGCCAGCACTGATAAATGTGGTTATATTGAATGTCTTCTATTGTATTAAATTATTATCGGTATCTATGAGTCAGTGAGTTTGTGTTTGTTCTTAATAGCTCATAATGGCAGTGGTGATATTTTTAAACTGCCATGTATCCATTTTTATGTAAGAACTAGATTTAGGCATGTGCAACAATATGTCCCTGGAGGTGGAAATTATACAACAATTTTTTTTTTTTTGAACAGACAATAATTATACAACAATATTAATGTGTCTTGAGATTGTGATCCAGTTGCTTTCATTATTTGTCTGTTATAACCTATTTTTAACCCCTGGAGTATTTGATGTATAATGTAATGTTTATTTGGTCCACAAATTTGTGTTGTCATCATAATGCATAAGCTTGTACTAGTAGTAGTCCTTACGTGATGGGTAGCAGATGGATTGGGACTTTTATAAGAAAATAAATGAGCTTTGCTTTGATGATTATGCTTCATTTTCATTTTCCTCATTCTGATTATTATCTTTCATTTTTTTTCCTAGTATGTTAGCAAAGTATAAATCATGACATTTTTTAATTGTTTTCTTTTACTTTTTGTTTGCATAATTAGTTCTGCGGATGGAGCTGGATATCCAGAAATTTATGAATAATGCTGATCAACATCATTTTGAGTTTCAACATTTCCCTTCTTCTTATCTCCGACTGGCTGCGCATCGTGTTGCTCAACACTATGGTATGCAGACAATGGTTCAAGATAATGGCTTAGATGGGCAGAGTAAAATTCTGGTCAGAAAGTTACCCGAAAGCAAGTATCCTGTAGTTCGCTTATCTGAAATACCTGCGAAACAGTTGGACAATGAGAAATCCGAGCTGAAAAAGATTGTCATTCGTCCTAGGCCTCATAATACTGGTTTGAATGGAGCCAATGGTTCCGCAAGAAAAGGTAACCCTCTGAGAAGTGTGGAAGAGAGGAAGGAGGAATATGATCGGGCACGAGCACGTATCTTTAATGGCTCTGCAAGCTTTGATTCAGTTGATACCCCATCCATGGTCCCAATAGATGGGAAAAGTTCTTTAATGAGCAAGGATGAGAATGAAACTAGCAAAATCCCCATTGTTGATTCAGAAAGAAGCATCAGTTTCAGGGATAACAGTTATCCTCGAGTTGCCATTATCAGAGATAGGGAAAAGGATCGAAGTGATCCAGATTATGATCGTAGCTATGGAAGGTGAGTTCTATCACTGTACCTTGAGAGCTTTCAGAAAATGAATGCCATAATTGCAAACACATAATTATTTAGCCATTTTGTTGTGCTACATTTTGTCTATTGTTTGTATGCTATCTTTGCTCATGAATCATGAGAGGTACGGAGAAGATGGGGAGCTAAGAATGACATCTCTATTATTTCTATGTCATGTTATGGAATTCTTAATTCTGTAACTTATAAACCTGCTATGTAATGTTTAGAGATGTCTTTTGTTTCATCTTTTTTATGCTATCTTGTTGATGCATATGTATTGGTTTCAAACTTTAGGGACTATTTGTGTTGACTTATTTGAGCTTATGTATCATTCGATTGACACACACTTGTGAGACTGTTTGAGAAAGCTTATGGAAACATCTTTTGACAAGCCTATAAGCTGTTTCAGCTTGTTTCCATAAGCTCTTATGGAAACAGCATATAGATTATGTGCAAATATATTGACTTCATATTATCTTTTGTTATAGAAAATTAGAAATAACTTACATAGTAAGTGTTTATGCTATAAACGCTTAATTGATCTATTTATTCAAACAGATTTATCAGATTGAATTTCATTGTTGGTTCAGGTATGCTAGGAGTTTATCGGCCTCTGCAGTTAACTTGGTGCCTTTTAATTTGCCAAATGTTCAACCTTCATTTGCTCAGTATGACGCTACTTTTAATCAGTTGGGTCCGATGTCACAAACTCAGGCTTCACTTGGATATGGACCTCCTTCAACCCCGATAATGAGTCCTTTTGTTACCCCAGGTTTGAATCCGGCATCCGGGGATGGTGCTTACCTACAGTGGCCAAGTCCTACAATGATGTATGCACATTCATATGACCAATTTAGACATGCTGTTTACCAGGTAAACTACATTTATTTAACTTCATTTTTTTACCCCATTAAATTTAATGAGTGATTTCTCTACTAGAAGTTTCAAATACCATGAAATGTTTAAAATAAATCTAGTTACTCTTAAATAATGTAGGTGCCGTGGGTTTACCATTTTGATTGTTCAAAATGACATTTTGGAATGACTTAACAGAATGATTATAGATTTGGATAGTTGGGCTATTTTTATTCTCTATCTTGCACTGTTCAAATTTTGTGGGGTGGTACGTTGAAGTTATAGTTTTCAAGATTCATATGAATTTTGTATGTGATATCACAATGTCATGAGTATCACTATAACTTTATCTACTTCACCGACTACCCTCACTAAATTTGTGACACCTAGCATATATTGTTAGGCTGTTATTAATCTCGGATAGTGGTGCGGAATGTTCAACCTCAAAACCACGAAGACTGTTATTGCGAAGTCTATAAAACAGTATACTAACTTAACAAATGCCAACAGTATACTAACTTAACAAATGCCAACAGTAACTACTAGTTCAAACATTTAGGCATAATTGCACTTTTGTCCCCTCAAATATTGTGATTGTGCGATTTTGGACCCCGTGGTTGCATCGAGAATGCCCTTTGGTTTTAGTAAATAAAGGTAAGCACCATGAGTAGTCAAAGAACCGTTGCCAGATCTAGCTAAGAGTGAGGTTTTCAGTTTAGTAAAGGAAACAACAAAGAACCAATCACGAACATGCCAAATTAGGAAGAAGGACCACTTCACCCCTACACCAAACCTATCCAACAATCACCTACCACACAAGAAATGAAAGAAAAATAACTTCCACTCATTCTCATTCCTCTTCAACCAAAATAGCCTCATGAAGTGAAAGAAAAATGAAACTAAGCGGTATTGTTATAAGCTTGGTAAAGATTCATTTGACTAAATTTGAATCACATCCATCAGTGTTTTTTTTATTATGATCTAATGATTATCTGTAAGGAGAACACCAGCATATGCATTTAAATCAGCTTGCATTGTTATTTTCCCTGTGTATCAGCACAATTATTTTGTAAAACAATAGAAGCAAATTTTCAAATTAGAGGAAATTACTCTATGGATGAGTTTTTACAGGAGCACCAAAATTTTCTTGTCATATAGGTTGATGAATTTGCCTCCTGACATATTTATTTTTTCCCCTTACTAAATTGTTCTATAATCATCATGTATTAGTTCAACTATAATCATCATGTATCTGATATACTTTTTGCTGTTTTGCAGGCTCCATTTGGTCAACCGTTGAGCTTTGACTATTCACAGAACTATTAGATGATATTTAGAGAGGAAGGTTTGGATTTGGATGCAGAAGTTATGTTGTTAGCCTTTTAGGAGATCTCATATTAGGTTCATTTTTCAGTGCTCCTTCATTATAGACCTTTGTTTGATTCTCTGTTATTGTAGTATGTCTTTGGTTTTCAGTTTTGATGGTTACAATATATGTTTCAGTATTTCTTATGTGACAGTTTATAAAATAGTCAACTCTAATGGATTTATGCATTTATTATAATATACTATGATAATGTTTCTGTGGTGGATATAAAATATATATTATTTGTTTTATGTTGGAGAGGCACATATTAGTTTACTACATCCATGCAAGATAATGCTGCAATTGCATTTATATTATATATTGGTTGATCTGCATCCTACTCTGGAAGGATAAGAACACTGGTTGGTGGGCAAAGATTAGTTTAATTTGATCCGTTTCGATGATTAAAAATTATTGTAAATTCTTCTTGGTCATGGGCAAAGATTTTTATTCAATCCTTTATCTTACTCAGTTACTCAAGCACATGCTGAGTTTGGTGTGAAGAGTTACAACAGGGCCAACTTGGTTCAGTTGGCAAGGACTCATTATTGTTTCTAGCTATCCAAATTTCATAGATTATTTGTGTTACAATACTACTGTTATCCTTGCTTACCAATGCCAGAAAAATTATAAGTGATAAAGTCATATTTTGATGATTGTTGAATATTTTGATGTGGAGGATTTTTTATTGATATAATAAGCAAGTTTTTTTGTGACTTTAATGATCTTGTGGAATTCAACTTACATAAACTTGAGGAACAAAAAAGTGTTACTTTAAGATTTTTTATAACTTCAATTTTCATGTTTTGCATTGGTTGTATAACGTTGATTCAATTATCTACTTCTATTAGATAACTAGATGTACTACTAAGAGTCTATGATACAACCTGGTTGTTTTGGGCATAAAATAAAGCGTCCAAAACTATACTATACTAGGTCAAGCCCAACACTTTTTTTATTTTATTTTTATCATGAGTATGTAGGATGTTTTTATAGCCGTTAACAATGATTAATCTCTTTTTAAAAACCTATGTAGCACATAACATGACTGAATTTTTTACAATAAAAATAAAATAAGTTTCAAAAGATAGGAGTTTGGGGTTTAGTTATATTATCACTAAGCTGGTTTATCTTTAAAAGGATAATCATTTATTAGATTTGTCACCATGTTTTGGATATTATTCTTTTTTATATTGAACTTTTGTCGATTAATAAAAATAGTTAAGTTTGTTTGCTTAAAAAAAAGTTTAGGCTACAAATAGTATTTTTGTTAAGGTTATCCTTGACAAATAAAATAGTAAACAATTAATTCAAAAAAATAGTTGATAACACATAAGCCAGTAAGTTTGACAAGCTTATAGATTGAATTTGATGTGTTTGATAAAAATAAAGACTATTCACACAATTTTTGTAAAGACTATCCTTGATAAAATAAAGTAGATAGTGAATTCCATAAACTAGTTAGGAGTAGATAAACTAATAATTTGAAAAGTTAGATGGTAGTAAGTTGGATTTAAATATTTAATAAATTTAATGGTTAAATTAACTGATTAATATGTAATGATATAAAAGTTTATTGTTAGTTTTATACCTTTCAATTTAAACAATTAACAAATGGGTTCTATGGTGTAGTGGTTAGCACTCTGGACTTTGAATCCAGCGACTTGGGTTCGACTCCCGGTAGGACCTACTTTTTGTTACTTGAAATCCAAATTAGTAGTACAAGTACGAGCACAGATACATGAAATTTATTAAATTCACGAAATGAATAGTCTAGATATGTTAACAATTTTTTTTTAAAGTATGACTTCTAAATCCGACTCATCAAAAGGCAACTCTATAAATCAAGAAGTCTAACATCGTCGTCTTGAAGGAGAGTGTGAGAAAAATAATTGAAAGTGAGAATTCATAAAAAATACACAATGGAGCAAAAAATCAGTTGACTATAAAAGTTGAAGACTCCAAAATCTCTTCTTAGTTTTTAGTTTATGTGAACATCAGCTTGATCGGGCTATTAGGAAATCACTAAAGGGCTATTAAGACTATTTGAATTTGTAAAAGTGAGAAATAATACGATTTTTTTTTTTTGATAAAATATGAAATATTAAAAATAGTGAAATGATAATTTGTGAATTAAATAACTCAATATATGCACCACCAAAAAAAAAGAGTAAGACCACCCAAAAAAAACTCAATATACCTCTCATTGAAGTAAAAATTATTTGACCATCATAAATTTTAAGTTGACCCACTTAAAAAGTAAAAACTCAAAAGGAGTTCCCTTAAAAATGTTACATTGTATTGTAAGTATAGTAGTATTAATTGAGTTTTTTTTTTTGAAAAAAATAAGTTCAATTATGCATGTTACAAAGTAATAATCATGTACAACAGGACAAGTATATATGTGAATCATTTTTTTTTTTGTCAAAAGAAGTACATTAAACTTGACCAGAAAAAGGAAAAAGAAGTAAGAGATCACATTTTACAGTCAAAAAAAAGTAAGAGATCACATTTTGAAATATTGAATGAACTACTTTTAAAATTATATTTATACATTTAGTTCTTTAATAAGTGTCATTAGAATACTTGTTAATATATTTAATAAAAAATAGGATTTAAATTTTAATATGATTTTAGTCTTTGTACATGTCATTTCTTTGTTTTAATTTAGCCCATGTAAGTGTTTTTGTTTGAGTTCAACCATCATATCCTTACAAATTTAAAAACAATGTCAAATGCCACCTTTAGTGGCGCTACATAATATAATTATACTAAATTATATGACTTTTGTTTTGCAACAAAGATTATATATGACGTCAAAGAATAAAAACTATAATTTTTGAATTTATTATGACCGAAACCGAACAAAAAACGTTATAATGACTAAGATAAAAAGACGTTATATTTTTCGGGACTAAGATTGCACTTAAATCTGTTTCAAAAAAAAAAAAATTGTACTTAAATCTAAAAAGTTATTTGTATCCTTATACCATGCGGATTTTAGGATACATAGGATGATGATCTGGATTTTATTCCATCCATCTATTTGACCTAAACACAATCTGAATCATAAATTAGATGGTACCTACCCAGCCAGGGTGTGTGTCTTCCACCTAATTTCCTTCTCTGCTGGACTCCAGCACATCATGTTCTTTTGTCACCCACCCCAAATCTCAGAATGCAAACACAAAAATAATGTTTTCCCTCAATTATACTATTAAAATATTAAAGGTTATTGCCCGCCTACCTTCCATTCAAATGTAATTATCCTACATATATATATTCTTTTAGAGGAAAAAGGTTATTTGATTAAGACACACGATTTAAAAAGTACATATTTTAATTTTTACTAATAATTCATAAATATCGAGCTTAAATATAGATTATTCAATCTTGATCGACTATTACTATTACACATGACAATGTAGATTTGTCGAAACTAAACCAGAAATAATTGAATAATACTACTAGCAATTACTAAAGAAGAGAAACTTTATGCACCCCAAATATCACTTCAATAGTACACATTTAGAAAATGCGTATTTGTATAGCGTAAAAAATAAAAATACACATCGAGATAAAATATGTCTTCTCAAAATATACTTTAAAAAATATGTTTGATTTAAAAAAAATATGAGGTGAACAAATTTATTCCACAAGTAAAGGTTGCAAGATTTGTTTGCCCCACACACATGTGAATTGTACTTTGGATGAATGTGAAATTTATTGAATTTGTACCAATCAATCATCCATCCTGTAGAGGAACCAAGATGCAGAACTAGATTTTTATTTCTGGTCCACACATAAAGATTCCTCTAATCCATTTCTATTATAATACAGACCATATGTTTTATTACAATTTATATAGTACTATAAAGTAAAGTCAGAAGTGACGTTTACCTAAACTTTTCTAATTTATATGGCATAATAATAGGATATGTCTTCTTTTCTTTTTATCCCTATGATGAGGTCAGAATTTTATGATTTACTTAAAGAAAAAGGAAATTATCATTGATTAATTACATGTACATTTTTTGTATTAAAAATAAAAGATGTACATTATCGAGTTTTGTCATATAGCATTAGATATTTGATTGGAAGCTAGTGCACAATGAGGTAGCAATTGATTTGTTGTAAGTGGACAAAATATCAATCTTAGTTTTGACAAAATGCTTAGAGCATAAAGTTAGTGACTAACTAAGATCAAGATAGTTGGTGGTTCAAGTGTCTTATAGAAAATGACTTTTGACATTGAATCAAGAATAAAACTTTACTCTTTTCAGAATAAAACAATTGATTCTAATAATTGTATTAAGCAATCTAAAAAAGATAAAAATATTTTTCATAAAGTTACTTTCACATAACATGAATGAGACCTAGTATTTATGTTTTAGCTGTTAAGAGAAAAAAGACAACTCTAATGTAGCTGCTATAAGATAAGATAATGGTTACAGTAAAAACAAATTTTTACTTGCGAAGTGCACCATGCCAAAAAAAATATTAGTAAGCTAGTGTAGTAGTGTCTTCATTTTCTTAGAGAAATAGAAACACAAAATGTATAACTACAAAGGAATAGAATACTTTGATATAAAAGATAATTCAAATATATTTTTAGTCTCCACAAATATATCATTTTTTATTTTAATTTATGAAAAACAATTTGTTTGTTTTCGGCCGGGTTAAATTGCACCAATATCCTTTCTTTTAAAGATGCTTATTTATGGCGTCAAAATAAAAAAAACGTGTGTGCAGATAAATTAGCTAAATTATGACTTTTAAATTATCAATTTCATTTGGTGAGATTCGTTATCTAAATGCTTTAAAAAACGACTTTTCTAAATTGATTAGGTCTTCCTAATCATAGATTTAGATCATAACAATTTGCATTTATTTTGAGGTTGGTGTTGTGTTATAAAAGACTTGTCCAAACTATGTTGTCTTTTGTATTTTGATCTAGTCCCTGCAAAATATCTTTTGTATTTTGTTATTTTATTAACCAATAAATTTATTAGGATGTTTTGGACAAAAATAAATAAATTATAAGAGTGCTGCAAATATATAAGATAAATTTGAGGTGTCAATTTCATCGGAACGTCAAGTTTGCCTTGTGATGTCTCTGCACTCTAATTTTTGCTTAAAAAAACATGCAATTTATATTCTTAAGGACTAATTGATTCTCTTTATTAAAAATTTGAGGTGCCAATTTCTTAGGAACCAACTTCATCACTATTTTCTCAACTGGGGACCAATTTGAATATCTATTCTTTCCAATATCAAAAACATGTTTTCTTTAGACAGGTATACAGAACATGTGTGGTTCAAGAAGAATAAATGACACAGGAAACTAAATTGCTTAAAAATTTGAGAAAAGAGGTTAAGTTAGAGATGGCAACATCCTTATTAGTAGGGTAAAAATGGTTGCTGTTGTTAGGTAATTGTCCATCAAAACTGATATATCAATTATCAAAAACAGGAATCAATTGTTAATTTGATTCAATTGTTTATAAACTTTAGTGAAAATGATCTAATTGTGCTGAAGCCAAAAGCCATGTTTCATCATACATTCAAGAAGGAGAAAAACACACACCAAACTTTCGGAATTTAGAGACAACTGGAAAAGCAAAATTAATAAGATTGAACTCAAGAAGCCTCACAAAAACACATGATTAGAACAAATTTTATTATAAGCGATGCGTATCCTAGATGATTATGGAGTTACTTTACCATTTTAATTTGAAAATTGAACCACTGTAGGTTAGAATTATTAGTTCAAACATCCAAGCACATAAGGAAAAATCATAGTTACGCAACAAATTTACAGAATGAGGACACTGAATTAGGCAAATGACAGGAGTCAATTTTCAAATTTAGTGGAACTATCAACTATGTAAGGTAATAACCAAAATTCAATGACGTAAACATTCTGAGGCGCAATAACACGATGCTGATACAGATAACAGAATGTCGCATTGCGTCATGCATTTCAATAGAGTCACAATTTCACAATTTAAGTACATTGATTGATCATCCAAAACTAGAAAAGAAAGTCAATATGAATAGTTGGAACTTCGAACATTATTATGCCTCAAAAACATGAGGGAATCCGGAATTCTAGTCAAATAAGAAGAAATACACAGCTAAGTAAACATGAGCTTATTGTGTTCTTTTAAGCAGGGTTTACCCACAAACTATGGAAACTAATTTACTTAAGTTCATCTAGCATAGAGAAATTAACCCCACATTGGAGCAAGATTAGAATTTTAAACAGGTGCCTTACATCAGACACTCAAGTCTTCTATAGAATCAAACAATGTACAGCTCACCTCTATAGGACACGACACGACACAGAGGAGACAAGTCTTTCGCAGTAGAGAGGATCCCAAATTTAGTCAAAGAATTCACAACCATATGTGCCAATCAATCAGATCTGCTTCCATCATTTTCTACCGAGAGTAATGCGTATTTATCGCTATCTGCACCGTAACACTCTGAATTACATTGAGCTGAAGCCGAAACCCATTTATTCATGGGATAAATCAACATGGATGAAGCCTTACACAAAACTACTGATTCAAACACAGGTAAAATCCCTCCCAAAAGTGAGACATCAAGATGAATATCGATCACCAGAAGCCGACAAGAATATATAGACTGCCATGAACAAGGTAATTACAACAAAAGTAATTTTCTTTTCTACAAGAAGGACACCATAAAAGACTGCTGGAGCTTTTGGATCTGAATACTTTAACGACTCCAATACCAATTAGTAACATTAACACCAACACTGCGAGATTACCAACAACAACCCTAACAGAAATTAACAACTAAGAACCTGACCAAACATCAAATACACCACCATTGATGACTCAACATTAATTAACTCAATAGTACAAATTGAAGGTGCAATATGCAACTAATGAGACAGATCAGAATTGAGATCACTATATTTGTATACATAAAGTATAAATTATAACCCAAATTCAATCATCTCCAGTTGGAAACAAAGTAAGAACCTTTCTACCACCAGAAGCATTAGCTGATTCCATATCCTCCACATAACCACCCCCAACAGAATTATGATGCATTTGTGCCCCAATTCTATGAAGCTGCTGCTGATGTTGATGTTGCTGCTGTCTAGACAAAAAAGGGTTATCAAAGTGCCCATTAGGAGGCGACCCAAAATGCGTCGCCGGCCGATGATACTGAGCAGCAGCAGCAGCAACCATCTGCTGCTGATGCTGATGCTGGTGATGAATGGCAGGAACAGGAACAAAAGGCATAAAATGTTCCGAATTCGTTCGAGCAACGGGATGAAGAAAATGCGGCGGAACAGGCGAGCTAGCAAACAAATGATCAGTAGCAGGGTCATTAACCGAAACGGAACCACCACCGGAACCAGCAGCGCCACCACCGGAGGAAATACCCTGCATGCGTTTAAGATAAAGACGATATTTTTGCAAGTGACTAGCAACGTTTTCTCGAGTTAAACCATCGACACTCATGAGCTGCATTATGGTCTTAGGAACAGCGTTTTTGATTCCGAGGTGTGCTACAGCATCGACGAAGCGTTTGTGGAGTTGTGGGGTCCAAACAAGACGCGGTCTTTTGAGTGTTCTAGCTGGTTCTTCGCCGGCTGTACCGGAACCGAGTTCGCCGGAATCGGTGAAATCGGTGGAGGAAGGAAGAGAAGAAGGTGGAGGTTGAAGTTGTTGGTGATGGTGGTGTTGTGGGTTAATGGTGTTGATGGTGTTGGTGTTGTTGGTGTTGTTGATGTTAGAGTTGTTGTTGTTGTTTCTGATGTCGAAAGCTATGGCGAGATCAGGAGTGATTAGGGTTTGAGAGAGAGGCATGAGGTCTTCAGGTGGAGGGAGTTGTTCTTCCCATCTTGAGAACCAATTAGAATCGTCTTCTCTCATTATTGTATGATTGGATTGTTGTTGTTGAATTTCAAATCTGATAGATGAAACATAAACAACATAAGAAAGAGTGAAGAAGATGAATATTATTGTTGGAGAACTCAGAGATTGGGTTCTCCGATTTGAAGAGAGAATCTGATTGAGGGAAGGAAGAGAAGAGATGGGACTTGGGGAGACAACGAGGATAGAGAGAGAGAATGAGGCGGATGATTGTGATTGGATTGGAGTCTAGTGGGAGAGTGGAGAGACCTTCGAGGTGGATCTTCTTTTTCTTTCTTTCTTTCTTTTTTTTAATTTCAATTCATTTTTCTCTCTCACAATTTTCTTATGCTTGTCTCGTAATAGTTTAAGCGATAAAAGTTGAAAGATATATAAGTTAGATAGGAAAGAGTTTAAAGATTAATTTTTGGAAGAAACAATTTGTTTATAGTTGGTATGTAGAATGATTGAAACTTTTAGAAATTATTTCTCTTAGGCTTTTAACGATAAATTAGTAGATAAATATATTAGGTAGAATAATAATAGCTAGTATTATTGTACTATTTTGAATGTGGACCGAAGTTGCTTGATTCTTTTGTTCAATTTGGATTTGGCGACATTATTATTAGAAACACCTTCGGTCATTATCTTACAGGTTTCTCAAGCTTCATTTAATGGTCGTATGACATTTTGTTCGCTCAATTGTCTGTTATTTATAGAGATCTCTTATCGGTCAAATATATGACTATTGATCATGAACTTGTCTGCTATTTTGAATATTTACAATGTGTCAACCTCGTCAAGGATATTTAAGTTGATTATCATATCCACGTTGAGTTGAACTAAGATATAAAAGAGTTGTTTTTTCAATCAAAATATCAAATGTTTTTCTCTATCACACATTTAATGTGCGAATTTTTCTGCTAAACTTAGAGACTCATCAGATGCTGACTTCTTAACACATACTTCTCTTCTAGAAATTGTTCATGATCTTCTTAAAAGTAACACAACGAAAACTTTTTTTTGTCAATAATTTTTCTGTTTACTTTTGTTTTCTTTATTTCTTTTGAACTTCCTTGCCAAAAAAATGTCTTAGTTGTCACTAGTCACCTTTATACTCTATTGGCATTAGAAAAAAGGCCACATGTTAAAAAACTAAAAAATCAAAACTTTATTTAGAGAAATACAAAATTTTGACTTATAAAAAATTTAATGCACAATTTTTAAGATAAATTTTTTATATTAAACATCTAAACATGTGTTTTAATGGCACATTTTAACTTTCTCAAAAATAATAATAATAGTTTATGGTGTCTTGAAAATAATATGTGAAAAAATTGTAAGGGATCGTAATGTCTCTTGATTCTTCTTTTTATATTATTGTGATTATGCTTTCTCGCATATCTTTATGACATTTTTTATTTAATTTGAAATATTTTCAATTTTTTATATTGTGTTACACTAATCTCAACCATTTATCTTCTTTTCTTTTTCTTTCTTCTAAATCATTTATTTTCTTTTTTATAATTTATCAAACCATTATAAAATGGAATGACACGATTTTTTTTTCTTGTTTTTAATTTTAATGGTACGGGTAATTAAATTGAGAGTGACTGTGTTGTGTGTTCACAACAACATACCATCTCTTTTACATTTTACAATGTGGTCTTATTGAGTATGGTATATTTAGTTCCTACAGTTTATAAATTTTATAGAATAAAATTTAGAGCATTTTATTATGAACAATAGAATTGATACAAAGAGACACATCAATGAAAAAAAGTATGAAAATTAGTTAAAGATTAGATCACATTTGATACAGATAAGGGCGGTCTTATTGATTTGTCTTTTAACATATTCAATCCGAGAGTTTCTAATGAAAGTTATAGATATGTTGACAATCTTTAATGACATCCTCGATATGTAATCAGAGAAATATTTTTGTTTGCAATGCAATTTTGCAACTACATTCTTCGAATTAAGTTCAAAATCTACATTATCCGATTGCAGCTCTTGAACCTGGCCACTTCAATGCAAGAACCAGAGCTTATTGTAACTACACATAAAGAAGACATGTAAATTGTCTTCTATGCCATCATTAGCAAAAATCAAAGTTTGTTACATATGGTGTCTAAATTTTGTGTTCAAATCAATATTGTAAGTTTTGGAAGAGTAAAGTAAGGATATACATTTACATTATACAATACAAAGATTCTTGACTTTTGTGGAATTTTGTTTTGTTAAAAGGGAATAAAGTTGAGCTGGTGTTTTGCCTTTTGTGATGTCTCTGATTTCAAAGTTATAATTTTGATTTGGCTGTGTGCAAGCTAGGATACATGCACAAGGAAACTTAATAAATGGCTCAAGTTTTGTTTTTTTGCCATTAGTTAAATATGATTTTGAAATTACACACAAGAGTCCATCCAGACCTAAAATAAGAAAAGGACAATCCTTGTTTAATGGGTGAATCATATTAACATATTTTTCTAAGGCAATTGGACAAGTGCAATAACTTTAGAGCTATTAGTTAGATCTATGTTAAAATTTAATCACATCCATATAAATCTTGGTTTAAAAGTTCCATCATTATATTTGTGCAATTGATATAAAAAATCCAAAATTAAATTAAATTTAACATGTATTTGGTTGAACGGTCGACAATCATTATCGTGAATTTATTTTTTTAATTTTAGTGATTATCGTGATTATGTGTTTGGTTGAATGGTCGACAATCATTATGTGTTTTGGTGTCTTTTCAAAGATACACTTAATAGAAGATGTTATAAAAAGTACAAATTATAATATTTTGAAAGAGTTAATTACAACTCAAAACAAAGAATTCCATAAAAAAAATCTCAAATCAAAGAAGAAATTTTTAAAATGTGCAGAATGTGTGACCGAACAAAGTCCCATTTTTTAGAGACATACATTTTTTCCCTTCTTTTTCTACGTATGATTATCCCTTTTTTAAGCTATATTTAAGCTATCCGGAAAATTTAATATACAATTTTTTAACATGTGTCATAAAGTACATCTTAATTTTCTCCTTAAATTAATGACATGAAATTATTATACTGGGTATACTAATAAAATAGTACTAATAAAAAATGAGGTAAAGTGAAGAAGTGTGTTATATTTGGAGTTGGAACAGAAACCATGAAATAGTCACTGAGAAAGGAACTGTTGCAAGTGGGATACCTCAAACCTGTTAGGTGCAGAAATTGATTTATACTTACCTCAATCACACATACACACAGAGAGAGAGGAGCATTAAACAAACCTGAGATCGAAACACAAGACGCATGAAAGGATATCAAGTTTGTCTATCTATTATTAGCAAAAAGAAAGGCCACAATTATTGTCCCTAGAAAGTGCATGTTTCCTTTTTGCAGCATTGACAACAGTAGTAAGTACTACTGGACCAATAGAATCAAAATATGAATATCATAATGTACTACTACTACACCCATGTGCTACCCATGTCTTCAACTTCAAAAATATTAGTACCAATTTCATCACAGGTGTATCTCTTCTATGATTAACATTTTGGCATTTATCACACATTTATGTAACAAAATAAAATGCTCTTGGTTTGGACACACCCATTTTAAAATATAATAAAATCAAATATAAAAGAATAAGTAATATATATGTACTACTAGTATTTATTAAATAACTAATATACAATATATGAATGTTTAAATAATACTATTTCCAAATAATTGTGGTTTTCTTACATTATATATTTATATGACTATTAAAATCTTCTCAACACAGTTTTTTTTATAATTATATGATATATATACAAAACTTTCATCGTTATAATAATCTCAATCGAAGAATTTGAGAGATATAGAACACAAACTTTTCTCTTTCAATCAAAATTTTTCAATATAAAAAATAAGAAGACGAATCTTTGACTATTTATTTAAGGAGTTCAAAATATTTACCACTTAACCACTCATTATTTTTTCTTTTCTCCTAGAAACATTCATGAAAAAGCTTTACCTTTTTCAGATCTATATACCTCAAATTAGAAATGTAAAATTTCCTATTTTCATACAACGGGCTGGATTTTCCTCAAACTAAAAATTAATTTGTTTTCTTCAAAGAAGTAACTAACCAGTAATCACTTTAACAATAGGCAGGCTGTGCTTAGCACATGGTTAGACTATTATAATTATAATGTTCAATAAACGGGTTGATATAGTTGTTATACATATCTGTCACTTGTCTAATTTTTTTAACATGAAACCAAACCTAGTCATGAAAAAATCCGATGATTTAAGGTATTAATTAGAACCGTGTCTAAATAAGACAGTGAGATTGCGCTCAAGTACAATGATCATGTCTAAAACATATAATACTATACAATATAATGATCATGTGTAAAAAATTATAATACACCATTGAATTTATTTTCCATGTGAGGTTTTTTTTCTTTTCTCTCACTCTATTGTAGTTTTAATACGTCAAGAGCATCCATAATAAAGCTATCTTGTTTAGGTGCTCAAACAAGTCTAGCATATACACATTACTCATTTTTATAATTTTTAGTGAATACATTTTTTAACATATTTTAAATATGTTTGCAAAAAAAAAATTCAAAATTTTAAGACTTCAAGAATAATTCAACAAATTTAGTTTTAGTAGGACGACTGAAAAAAAAGTAAAATTGCATATAAGCAATTGTCCAATAGTATATTTATTTTATTAATTATTATTATTATTATATTTTTGATATGCCAAACCCAACATCAGATACACTCAATCACACAAATCTTATTGGATTAATACGCATAAATCACGACATATAAAAATTTGATTAATTGGATGCACATGTAAAAAAAATTACATAACCCTATATCAATTAATCTCTTTTACAATCTACAAAATAAATCAAAATATTTTCGATCATCTAACAAAAACTTAAGGTGTGAATATAATAAGTTAGGCTTCTACGATCTTACACTATGTTGTTTCAACTAAAATCAAAGAATGCATCCAATTTATACATTCTACACCAATTGTTAATTTCACCTTAAGATATTGTAAACATGCATCATGGTATAGAAAATATTTCTCAAATGTGTTACAAGTGCATGTGATTAAGTTAACCATTTATATTGATTGCATGAGATAACACGGCCCTTTGAAATTTTGCTGAGAATTTTTCATAGGACTGAATTTCTGAGGGCTGAACTTGTTCGATTGCCATCTTAAAGTGCTTCATTGTTACAACAGAAGCATCAAAGCTTTCCTAATAATGTCACAAAAAGATTTACATATTAATATATATTTTTGTCAACATATGCATCAGAAATCAGATTGAAAGACTAACCTCCATTGCTGCAAGAGCTGCTTGTCGACATATAAGAGATATATCAGCCCCAGTATAACCATCTGTCAGTTGAGCCAATTCTTTCATGCTAACATCAGAATCATGCGGAGTTTTGCGCAAATGAATGCTAAATATCTCTTCTCTGTCCATCTCATTTGGAGGTCCAACGTATAGCAGACGGTCAAAGCGTCCTGTAAATAATAATATTCAAGCTGATCAAGTTCATACCAACTCATCCTCCTTAGACTATTTGGGTGTGCATGCAAGTGAGAGAGACATAATAACAAAACGGGCAATACCTGGTCTCATAAGAGCAGGGTCAATATTGTCTGGCCTATTTGTAGCAGCAATGACAGCAACATCAACTCTTTTACGCACACCTGTAGGACATAATTTTTTTGTTAAAAGAAAAACAGTGATTAATGTCGTTTTAGGGTTAACAACTAAATAAGTCACGTTTCAACTAACTCGATGTTCATCACTAACCATCCAACTGAACAAGAAGTTGAGCCATGACCCTATCGGACACTGAAATACCATCACCATCTTTCCCACGATTCATAGCAAGACTATCTATTTCATCGAAAAATATAATTGATGGCGCATTGGCCCTTGCTTTATCAAACAATGATCTGACAGCTTTCTCAGATTCGCCAACCCATTTGCTGAAGAGTTCAGGACCCTTAACTGCTAGAAAGTTCAGTCCTGCTTCAGAAGCGACAGCTCGTGCCATAAGGGTTTTGCTACAACCTGGAGGCCCAAACATCAATATAGCTGTTGGAGGATCCGTCCCAATACGGGTGAATGCATCCTGGTTCTTTTGAGGCCATATTAGTGCTTCCAACAATTGATTTTTGACTTCCTTTTGGCCGCCAACATCTTCCCATTTAACCTTTGGAACCTCAAGTGTCACCTAGATAGACAAATAAAGAAAAGAAAAATACCACCAGTATTATTTTCACTTTTCATTTTTTTTTAAAAAAATAATTTGATTTGAGAAATCCTTGTTTAACATTTTATAAAATAAGGAAAATGATTATTGATTGCATAAATAACTCACCAGGCTTTTGACATAAAGTGATCATATTTTTTTAAGTTTAATAGCAGGGACCAAAAGTACAAACAATACTTTGGTACAAATAATATCAAATAGACAGGTTATACATTTCAGAAGCTTGAGTATTATTTCATTATCTAAAAATTTATAGAAAATTCAAGAAATCAAAATAAACCCAAATCAAATTACTGGCATCAACCATACCTCTTTCATGGCACTAGGTCTTATTTTGAGCATAGCCTTTTGAAAATCCTCAAAATTCACTTGCGTCTTTTCTATAATTTCAGAAGTTTTTACCATTAGGAAGGAAGGCAATAAGAGATTGGAGGCCACTGACATATCTGAAACAGACAAAGTTACAATACCTGAATGGTCTCTCGAGTTTGTTGCACTACTCATCAGAGTGGTTTCCTCTGTAATGTCATCTAAACTACCATTGTAGGTCTTCTTAAGTTTAAGTTCAACAAAATGCCGTCGACAAATAAAATTTGCGTAATTGCGAAGGCCAACTAAATCAGCGCCCACAAATCCATGAGTTATTGAAGCAAGCTCTTCAATTTGTGTCTCAGAAAGAGAGTGATCAATTTCACAGAGAATAGTGCGTAAAATATCTTCTCGTTGCGCTTTTGATGGCACACCTGCATCGAATAGGAATTATGAGTTAGTGGTGTTTGGTAAATCAATTCTATGAACCAATCATCGTTCTGTATTTTCTCTCTTAAGAACCCTATATCAGATTCTTATATAGTATCTAGAGCTTATGAACCCATAGAGTGTGATATAGCTAATATTTTACAGTAGTAAAATATGCAGGCAGAAGTTAGAAGAAAAATTCATACAGTTACAAGACTAGGTATGAATTAAGGATCTATTAGCTTAAATCTCACCAAATTCAATTTCCTGGCCAAATCTTCTAGGTCGTCTAAGAGCTGGATCAATATTGTCAAGCCTATTAGTAGCAGCAATTACAAGTAACCCTCCATTTCTTGTAATTCCATCCATCAGATCCAATAAGGTTCCAACCAATCTTTTAGATAGCTCTTCACCCCCATCTTTCCTTGGAGGGGCAATTGCATCTATTTCATCAATAAATATCTGTATGTAAGACAGTGAAAGTAATCCCATCATTGAGATTCAGCAACTTAAAACATAAATATATAAAGTTATACATAAGTGAGAATATTCCCAGCAAATCAGGTGCAAAGCCTTGAAAATAATTAACCATGCAAACTAAAACAATGAAACATTGAAGAAAAATGTCAAGATCTTCGGAACATTGATAGAGAGCAGACCAATGTACGAAACTATTGGTTATGTTCCAGAACAATGTACAAAACTACTTCATCTCATGAAAAGTAAACTGTTCTATACAACCAAGAGAAGTTAGTGAACGCCCAAAACTAGGCCGTTGACCAACATCCAACCCAGAATTTGAATACATTTCCTTTGACCGGAAATTCGAAAATATAATGGGGTTCGGTGTTACGCATTTATGTTCAATGTGGATACTAGTCTAACACTGGGCAGTTATATTGACATTTGACATAACTTGAAAAAGTTCTTAATTCAAGAGTAATCTTCAGATATGATCAGCACATGTCTCAAGTTCTTCTGAAATGAACCTTTCAACCAGTTATTGAGGTTACTCAGGAAATGTGGCAATGATCAAGGGGCGTAATTTCCTTACTTTAGCCTCTAGCCTTATGGCAGTGATAGTTCAGTCCAACATGACGAGACTAGCCCTTGCGTGGGCCGGGACACAGACCCGACAAAAGTTTATGAGAAGAAAGAAACGAGGCTCTCGACTAGTTATGCATGTAAATAGGGAGTTAAGAGAGTACTTAAATGCATGCATGGTGTGTTTTAATCCAACAACATAAGTAAAACTACCTAGTTTGTGTCTAACTCTCAAGTCCAATATTAAGGTTAATATTAAAAGCCCTAAACTTCAATGAGAAACTTAATTAACAATTTGTTGTGATATGTAACTCGTGATACACGCACATACAACTATATAAGAGCATGCATAAATTATTCATTTAAACATAAAATGTGAAAATACTGATAAACATTCTCTTGACAAAATATCTAACCACAGCAGGTGTAGCTTGAATGGCTGAATCAAAAACTTCATGCAATGCTTTTTCACTTTCCCCATAATACTGGCTAACAATTTCAGGTCCATTTATTGAGAAAAAGTTGACCTCAGCATCACGAGCACACAATCGAGCCAGAGAAGTTTTTCCAGTACCAGGTGGACCATGAAGAAGGACACCTCTGGTATTATCCTGAAAATCAAATCTACATATTGCAAAAACAAGAAGCATAAGCACATAAGTTTGTGGAATTGTTTGCGCACGTGCACAGATGTATGTGAGGATACATCACTATGAGAATAGAGGTTTGAACTACAAATTCAATAATTGACTGACCATGTTAAGACCTAACATGCAGTTCTACTCATTTTGACATGATAAATGACAACAGTGTTCTTCATTTCTAGTCAGGGTGTGTAAGAATAATATTACTTAAATTACTCTAAAAAATAACAAAAATGGGGGAGAAGGAAAATACTTAACAAATTCATTTATATTTTAATTTTAAAAGAGTAAAAACTCTAAATTATTAAAACTCAAGGGTAAAATATCTAAACGCACAATCATTAATTCAATGGCCCTTTCCAAGCAGATTTTTTATGAAATAATCCATTAGAAAATATGAGCAAACAAATACATGATCAGAGGATATTCCATAATTGTTAAAAAGTATGTAAATCAGTGCTACCTAACATCCAACTATACACTAGTCTAAACGACATCCTTATGAAATTATGAAGGATACATGTGGGTGAGACATATAAAACACAAAATCCAAATAAAGGATATGTCAAGCCTTTATCTCAAACATTAGACAGAGTTTGCTGCAAAAACCATAGTCTACCGTCGACACTACTTGAATCCACCAAACATAATATGGTGGTTCATTAAACAACAGACAGTCTATGGCAAGGAAGTTATAAGTCTTCAACTTTGTATTTAGTACAGGTGTAAACGTAAAATAGACAAAACATACCTTGATAACACATCGTTCTTTGAAAAACAAATTATTTCCTTTAAAAGCGTTTCTTCTTTAGATAGACCACCTAATGTAGAAATATTATCACTGCTAGGTTTAACAGCCTTGTGATCAAGTTTCAGACACGATAAATCCCTTTGAATCGACTCTTCAAATGCTGCATTTGATGGCAAAGATAAAAATACCTTTGTTCCCCAATTGACAGTGAAAGCCAGATTCACATTCTCTACCATATCAGAATCCTCGAGATTTAAATCACTGCTCCCATTCAATGGACAATAGTCAGGTATGTTAGTTGACCCCTTTTTAATTCCCGTCACTTGGAAAATGCAAAACTCAGAAAACATTGGGACATTGACAAGATTCCCTAGCAACAAACAACGAGAGTATAACCATGAAGTTGCACATGTTTCTAATAATTTTTTGGAACTTTCATTTCCTAATGCCTTGCTAACATCAAATGAAGCCACTGATTGACCATTGTAATTGGTAACAGTTGATGCTGAATCTTCAAATATGGGGGAAGAACACACACTGTCATTAGAAAACTCTGATCCACGAGAAGGTGTTTTAGGAGATGCAACAATATCATTCTCAGATTGGGTACGGGATCTTGACTTAGACAAGTCCAATGAGGAGAAATTATTAACTTTCGATGGTGGTCCACTCTTACAAGGCACCAGTTGAAGATATAATTCTTTGCAATTATTCACCAAGGATTGTTTCTGTAATGGGTGAACAAACACACATGTGCCCAAAGCAGGACATCCCATGGCAAAGGAAAGATTTGAAGATAGGCGTACTCCATTCTTCAATACCTAAATAAATATCATAAAATACAGGATTTTGATAAAGATAAGTCTATTGTTATACATAAATTATCAACAAAAAAAAAAGACACAAATATCAATCAATCATATTGCAAATGAACAAAATAACAGCTTCAAATTCAACTAGCTATTTGTTAATCTTAGTCTTAAGCCAACTACAAGTTTAATACTATAGTTTTCCATCTACATAAACAAATCATCGCATATCAATTTTTCCATCTATTGGTCATATTATGTAGAGTTTAATGAATACGCATTGATACTGCCATCCATCCAATTATACTTCCTAAAACATCACAACAAACATTTACACGGAGAGATACGATAGAACAAAAATGCAAAACTTTTTGACGCTATAAAAATACATATCCATTAAACACAATGAATAACAAAACAGTGGCAAATACTAACCTTCTTAGACGGAAAAACCGTTGCAAGAACAAAGTAGTTTCCAGCAGCATCATCATCCAATGCAGCACAAGTTTTCAACCCATAGCATTTAACACATTCATCCTTCAACGAAGCGAGAGGAAAGCTACACAATTGTGAAATCCCTTTACCTAAAGACGGAACAGAAACCTACAAAATCAATCAAAAATGAAAAATTTATGAAAAAACAACAATCATAAACTACCAAAACAGCATAATTTGAAAAAAGCCCCAAAAAAATTGCGAAGCAAAACGAATTACCGAGACAAGTGAACCCGGTGCAAGAGAAGATGCAATCATAGAAGGCTCAGAAAGCCAAATTTTAGCGTCTTTGGAAGTAGAATTAGCGGAATCGATGTCGGTGATTTCGCCGATGAAAGCGGATTGTGAAATGAAGGATGGGAAGATTTGAGAAGCTTGTTGACAGAGAGAGGTGAGTTGTTGTGGTTCGGCGGTGGTGGTGCGTGGTGGTGTGGCGGCGTCGGGAGTTGACGGTGGTAACCTTGATTTTGATTTTGATTGCTTTTTGCTGCTGCTGCTGTTATTGCTGTGCTTTGAAGCTGAAGAAGGCATGGTTGAGAGTGTGAGATTTTTACAGCGAAGTTTGAATTTGTTGCTGAGGAAGGTAGAAGAAGAAGAAGAAGAAGAAGTTCAAAATCAAAAGCTTTTCTGGCACGGTAGGGTTTTACTTACACCCAAATTGAGATGGATTTGACTCGGTAGGGTTTTACAAACAACCATTTTTTTGTTTATCTTTTTCATTTTTACCGCCATTTAACCTCGTTCTGAGTCACTTCTGAGTTCTGACATTATGTATTTTCAGTCTTTTCGATAGAGTTGCTGAATTGAATTGTGATCGTTTTTATGGAATCATGCGTCAGTTATTACTGAATTAATTAACGTTTGATAAGAGAAACAATTTCTTCTTTATACTTGTTTTTTTTATACATCAAAAAGATAAATTACCTTAGTCAAAAATTAAACTCTAGACCTCGCTCTATGCAATTCATATGTCCCCGAGCTTACCAGTATGAGTTATGATGCAAGTATAGATTGAAACATGAATTATTAATATTAGTTTATTTCAAGTTTTTTATTTTATTTAAAATCAATGTATATATTGAAAGTATGGTTTGTGATAAAAAAAAAGGCTTAAAGGTCATTTTAGTCTCTGTATGTACGCGAAATTTTGATTTTAGTCCCTGTATGTGATTTTATGACAAAATAGTCCTCGTATCGACCAAACTTTTTGCTTCTGGTCCCTAAAGCAAAAATCTGCAGGAAAATTTGTAGGAAAATCTGCAGGAAACCAGAAGCAAAAAGTTTGGTCGATACGAGTACTATTTTGTCATAAAATCACATACAAGGACTAAAACCAAAATTTCAAAATGACCTTTAAACCAAAAAAAAAAAAGTTAAAAGAGCTGTAAACAATTTTTTTTTGTCTCTAGAGTAAAACCTAAAGTCCAATAGAGTCCCAAAATATAATTGACACAAAAAATAAAAATTAGTGAGATATAGAGGTTGTTTATTACGTTTTTTTTTAAGAAAATAAAAATCATTTCAAGAGTATTTGTATTTGTATATATTTGCAATAACTTGTAAAAAAAATCATAATGTCAAAATAAAAATAGAAGTTTAAAAAAAAAGTTGTTAAAAGTATAATCTCAAAAATTTGTTTTGCTATCAATTATATATTGGAGTTCAAATATTGAGCAACATATTTTATTCGGACAAAAAGTGTCCAAAATGTTGTTCAAATCTTTTTATCATTTTTCACCAATCACATAAAACAAAACAAATTAAGTTAATGATTGATCAAAAGAAATTAAGTCAACGACTCAAATGTAGCTCATAGATGCAAAAATCTCTTTTAACAACTTGTGATAGAACTTGGACAAATCTCCCTACAAGTCAATTACTTCTTGGTGTTGCACTTTGTATATCCTTTTACTTACTCCAATTTTTTTTGAGAAATGGCTCAACATGTTGAGATGAAATTTCATCAAAAGACAGAATTGCAAAAAAAATATTAACCAATTTAATCCAATAAAAAAACCAATTATGTGTTGTTAAAAGTTAAAACCACATCATTCCATTTCCAGAATATTATTGTATCAAGCTTTGTTGATATTGGCAGCTTCAACCATTACACATTTATGAGCTTTCTAATAATACAGAGATTATGATGTGACAATTGAGTACTAAGAAAAATGAGGAAGCTTTATTACATGAAATTTTGATCCCACTACAACAATTTGATAGTAAAAAAAAATCTAAACAATCAAAAGAAAAGAATCCAATAACAAATGGTTATTGCTGTGCCCTACATAAAACCAAAACTCATGCAACTTCCCCTTTGTTTATTATATCAAACTTAAAATCTAGCAAAAACCTCCTCCAGCAGGTAGAAGATTCTTTGCTGGTGGAAGCACAGCAACAGAACCTCTCTCAGGTTCAGAGTACTTCCTATACACAACCTTCAGCTTTCCATTCCCAACACTAGAGTGAAAACTAGTCAACAACTTAGCACAATCCATCAACTGTTCTTCCGAGTAACCAGTGTGTGTCTTCAGTGTCTCATTCCAAACAGGACTCTTGTTCAAAGTACACCTTGCTGCAAAAACTGATGCTGCAGCAACCATTGAAGGACAATACCTTAAGGTAGCATAGTTCATCATCCCTAACTCAGAGAGAAAATGAGCCATATTCTCCAAAGCTTCTTGATCAGACGGAACAGATGACACTGCGGCCGGTGATGGTGATGTTGCGGACGCCGCCTTGATGAAACGGACAAGGAACACGAAAGGTGTCGGCACGGTCAATGTCCATTCAAGCTTCCCTAGGATGGTTTTCTCCATGACAAGAATCTGTTCATGAGTGTAAGCTCTATCTGAGAGGGTCACAAAGTCATGAACCTCAGGTGGCCAGATTTCTTCATACTTTGATGCCATTAGCATGGCACTGATCCCAACCAATTGAAGCTCCTTCCTTGGCACAAGTTTAATAGCTAAGAACCTATCAACAATGTTGATTGTGAGATAAAGGGTTTCAGGTGAAAGTTCAAATTTGGTGTGAACATCTACAAGCCAATCAATGAGTATTGCTCTCATCTTCTCATTTATCTCAGGTTGTGAATCCATATAATCATGTGGACGACACTCATTCTTCACAGTTCAACACATGCACATAACACAGCAAAATTGAAATCAGACACAGCACAAAAAAAAAAAAAAAAACCATAGAATCATAAGTACAAAATGTAAATCATGTAATGTTTTATTGTCATAGTTTTTACCTCAACCATCTTATAGAACTTGTAAATGTCTTCAAGATATTCAACAGCAGCAAGTTCATTGTTGGCATCACCAGCATCAATGTCAACAATCTCCTTTGGTTTGTTAGTTAAACCACAAGCAGCCTAAAAAGAACATGAAAAGAACATGTAAATAGAATCTAAATATCTAATCAAACATAACAACGATGATTTTTTATTTAATTAATTCATAACAATTAAGAACAGAACAAACCTTGCTTCTGGCTGTGAGAACAGAAGTAAGAGTGCGTGATGATTTCTTCTTGTTGGAATTAACATCTGCTTCCTTTTTCTTGAGCGCAACCTTGTTGTCTTCATTGATCTTTTCATCTGAGATTTCAGCCTTGACGACTTCAACAGGTTTTGGTTTTGCAGTGACTTTCTTCTGAACAGGTTTAGGGACTACTCTTTTAGCCACTGCTGCAACTCCATCAACAGCAACAGGAGCCACATTGGCACAAGCATGTTTCTACAATTTCAAAACAATAAAAAAAAAAATCAGAAAACAAAACAACCATCATCATTATTCAGAGAAAGAAAGATTAAGCGAATAATATGAACCTTGTTATTCTCATTATTAGCCGCTGCTTGAGCATTAGCAAGTAGTTGTGCACAAAAACTCCTAAAAGAATATCGAAACCAAAATCAATAATATGTAACCAAAGAGAAAATCACAAAATCAGAGAGAAACTGAGAGAGATAGGGAAAGAACCTTGTGACAGGACGATTTGGCTTGACTTCAACACCTTTAAGAGTGACAACGTTACCAATATCAAGAAGTGCTCTTCGGTTCCTTCCTTCGCCCGCTGCTCCGTTCTTCTTCTGTTGTTTACCGACTACAGCATCACCACCTATAACATTGCATAACAAAAAACATTAATTAAAGGTTATAGATTTAGATCCAAACACACAAAAAAAAAAACAGAAAAGAACAAAACCCTTTTGCAAGATCCCTTAAAAACATTGAATCCAAATTGTAACAAAATTTGAAAAATCCCAGATTTGCAAGATCTTACATTCAGATTTACAAAATACATGAAAAAGAAACCAACCCAGAAACTATTTTTCATTCAATCCATTTTCAAAACCCCAAAGTTTCAATCTTTGAACAAAAAAATTGAACCCCAGAAGAACAAAACCAAAAAGAATCAAAAAGTAAGATGATTGAAGAAAACAAAACACAAACCTCTTGGTTGTTGTTGTTGAGGAACAATAGGTCTTGAAGCCATTGTGAATCTCTTGTTGTTGTTGAATTGGATTGTTTGTTTGTATGATTCTTGAGGGTAGAATCAAACAGTGATTTCACCCTCGAACTCTCTTCTCTGTGATTGTAGAATGAATGAATGAATGTGAAAGGAATGAGAAGTGAGAATGGAAAAGCCTCTTTTTGAAGGTGATGGATGCAACGCTTCTCTTCTAACGGTCAAATTTTTGTGTGATTTTAAACCGTTGGATTGTTTATATTTATCCAACGATGGAGCGTGCCTCTACGAAGATAATATAGCCGTTGGTCATATTAGGAAAGATAGGATTGCTGCACGTTGTTTCCACTTTGACTGTTTTTTACTTTTTTATAACTTTTTACTAATTTTTTTTGTCTAAATTTTTTTAATTTTTAATATACTGAATATTGATATTTTTGTAATTACTTTTTTTTTTGGTACATTAATTTTTTTTCTATAGTCATACATTATTTCTATTTCCAGTGTAAATTCATTTTATATAGACATTTGATAAAAATGATTTAAATTTTTGAGAAATTCTATGGTACAATAGATAAATCATCATCATGTACCGGTACAATAGAAGATTTAACCAATAAAAAACCACATTTTGTCCACATCAATATTTTTATATTATATTTTAAAAATTAATTATTACCGTATGTCAAATATTATTCCACATGTCAAGTAATCATTTGTCAATGCATGTTATTGTACCGGTACATGATGATTTATCTATTGTACCGTAGCAACACCCTAAATTTTTATGTTATATCAAAAAGTAGGATCCTCACCAAAAAAAAAAAAGAGTAGGATGACGTGGCAAAATATTTGATCGACAATGTAAATTTATTTTGTGTTATTCGAGCTTAAAATTTTTCCGCCTTCAAATGGTACATCATCTTCTTATATCCTAAATTTTCTCATAAAAAAAAAATATTAAAATATTTGTTTTGTATGAATAATTAGTGTTAATATTTTGTAAACATACACATTTACGAAGAAATTTTAATAACTATCGTAATAAAATAAAATGATGTTGCAATGTCTGCAAGATAGATGTGTGTGATTTTAAAAATAGTTATCATAAAAAATAGATTTTGTCTAATATTTACAAGTAAATACGTCTTGAATTAGTCCTCGTAAGTATAACTTAATTGATAGAGAAGTGACATGTCACATGTATGGACCAGGATTCAAATCCTTATGCGCCTAATATTAACAAGTAAATAACTCTTGAATCAGTCCTAGTTAGCATAACTTAATTGATAGAAACATTGCATATTACATGCATGAACCAAGATCCGAATCTTTATATGTATTTTTATTCACTTTTATGAGATGAAATTTTAAGTCGTGTACCATGGATAAAATTTATTTTTTATCGTATAGGATCAATATCCCCGTCACATCTCATTTAATTCAATTTATTCATCTAATCTAATTGTAACTCCACTTTTCTATAGCCATGAAGCCAAACACATCGTAACCCCTCAAGAAGAACTCCCCATAACTCCGCCAATATGTATTGCACCTCCCCAAATTTGTTGAAAAATCACACTCCAAAGACCCCTTCTCATCTAAATTTCACTTCGATTGCTCATCCTTACTAAGTACTTACTTCCATCTCGAGTCTGCCATGGTATTCACTATATATTTTTTTCGATTTCGAGCGAAAAGACATTTCACAATTTGTCGCCGTGATATATTAATATATTATATTGAACTTATTTCCTTTTTTTAAACTTTAGTGTAAGTTTTGTTAAGAGACAAGCGAATAATGTGGCTTACGCGACAACTAGTAGTAGGAATATGCAAATCAACCGCGGTGAACAAATGAACAAATAATTAAAGAAACTGGAGTTTGTTACAACATGATTAGGCAAACTAAAAAAACATGCCTAAAACAATGCAACCCAATTAGTGGAAACCCAATTACAAGTATTAAATCACACATTTCTTAAACAAAACAAGCACACATGTATACTCACACCAAGAATCTCATAAAACTCACTTTTGATGGAAAACTCAGTTAATTATTAATTTTGCTGCTACACTAGATCATCTGGCCCAGCAAGCACAACCTGTCATAAAATGTAAAACAAAAATTGCTGCATTTAGTTTACATAAAAATCCAAGATGAAATAATAAGGACTTGTTTGGATAAACAATTTAACTAAGGACTTATTTATAAGCTATTTCTATGGGAAAAGATAAAATGAAGTAAACTATTTTATTTAAGCTATAAGCTGTTCTCATAAGCTACCCTAGGAGTTTATGGAAATAAGCTGAAAACAAATTATGGAGCTCTCTCAAACAGTTTTACAAGTGCCTATGCTGGTAGATAAATTCAAATAAACAACTCCAAATAGGCCTTAAATATGAATATGAATATGAATCAGTAGATAATCATGGAAGAGAAAGATGCATACATTGCAATCAAGAGCGTGTTTCCTGGCGATCATTATGGCAACATTTCTATCTTTCTCCGATTCAAATGTTAACACAAATGATAACCCTTTTCTTGCTTGCCAAAACAGTGCCTTCGCTGCATTACCGACGTCACTTCTGACTCCGCATAGCTTAAGTTAAATAAAATGTTAGTCTAAGGGATATAGTACTCAAATAGAGAATTTAAATCGTAGGAAAAAAGAATATATGGACGAAATAGTACCTGCATTGTTGGTGAATAAATCTCTCTGGCTTTTGTAATCCAACCCCTGCATAGCTTTATCCTCATTCTTCCCACACTAAATGAATGAGTCGAATGCGACGAGTGATCTTTTCCATTCATCTGAGAAATAACTACCTGTATAACACCAAATACAAACTTAGATAGTTAGATATACATATGCTTTTATTCGAGGTGATAACTTCAATACTCTTTTCTGCTAGGAATAGGAAAATCACTGAATCTAAAGAGTGTGGATAACATACACTAAAATCAGCATTAGATTTTCGGAGAAGTGTCTCCATGTGGCTTCCAAGTCCTGGAACTGTTAAACACAAGATATGTAGCTGTTAGGTTTAGTTTACAACTTCTTGATGCATAGATAAGTTCCGAAGGGTACCACATAACCGCAACTATTCAAGCAAAAACAGTTTGTTTGAAGAAGAAAAAACAGAAGGTAAGGCCAATAACAGAACTAACCGGTTTGAATGGGATTAGTTGTTAGCGTAAGTTTTTTGCCATTGGAAACAATGTCCACTTGTAACATTCTCCCAACATCAAGGGGATCAGGAGCATATATTGATTTGTCGGCACCTGACAAATAAAGGCAAATCAACTTCAAGCAATATAGTAAAAGTCAAGAGGACTAATTTTGATGTTCGAACTCGGTTAAGCAAAATGCACGGTAAAAAAAATTCAAGTATAGATCTACAATGTAAACCATAATGGCTAATGTGTAACCATAAACAGATATTAAGACCTCTCAGTTTTCACCATATGCTAGAAGATTCATTAAAAGAAAGGTACCTGAGATAACTTCCCTCCAGCTTCCTTCAGATGACAAACGATACCACTGAAATGAACATTTTGAAACACGTGGAACTTCATTTGAGCAAGGCTTGACTTGCAGATACGAACCTAAAGCATCAGAACCATCTAACTTATATGAATGAGATTTATTCTCCTTGTCCCATTTGCTCATTGTTAGCTGCCATGGAGAAAATGAAGTTATTGGAAGAAAATGGAGCACTAATCCTAGCATAGACACACCTTCGATCAGAAGTGTTGGTGTGCTTTAGACTTTCTGGACAGTTAATAAACAAGTAAATCCAGATATCAACAAACCTGTTTCTGAAGCTGAATTGAAAATATCGATTTTTCTTGAATTTGATCCCTTAAAGCACGAAGTTCATATTCCATGGCCATAACCTGAAATTGTTATATAGTTCTCATAAAAAGCCATTTTTCACTATTTACTATTTAGAAGAATATTCAAATAGTTATACACTCTAGGTTATGAGAAATTTGAATCATAGAACAAAATTATACTCGATACTGACTAGTTTTTTATACTCGATAATTTGAATCAGCTACAAAAATATCGCAGAAGGAAAAAAAAATGTACCTTGCTTGGCTGATGCAGTAATCTGATTCTTCTAGCCTCTTGAACTTCTTCTACTAGTCCATCCACATCCTGACAGTAAGAAACAACATAAAACGTATTATTTTAGTGGGAGTGTTTATTAGGGAAATCGTTAATGTAAAACTGTTACAATCATAATTGTGTAATGAAACATCATGTTAGAACCTGTGGTTTAGAAGCTTGTGTAACTTTTTCTTGTTCCTCAAGTGCTTTTCCAATTCTCAGCACCACTGCTCTAGCACTCTCGATTTCGGCACAAGCAAAAGACTTCTCTTGATTAACCAGCTTTTTAGCATCTTCAGAAGCCTATAGAACAAAGATGGAATCACATTTCCATTCCAGAAAAAAAATCATAATACTTAAATGGAAGAATTCGAAATTTTAAATTAGACCTGTTTGAGAAAGTTAACAAGCTTTTTCACTTCAAACTTCTCTTGAATCAGTTCTCCTTCACTCTGTGTCAACTTAACAGCTAAAGCTTCCACCTGTGATTAATATTTTGTTAAGCATGGAGTAGCATGGATTAAAGAAGCAATGTCCGCAAGAGCATCGAATAGTATAAAATAACAAACCATAGAGATAGCTTTCTCCACGTCCTCTTTATTTCTTCCCGTAAAACGGCCTTTCAAAGATTCTAATGCATCTCTTAGCTTTTTCAATAGAACATGTCCTTCCAAAGATGGAAACTCTCTTAGCTTTGCCTGAATTCCATTGCAAAAAATTAAAACATATCAACAGAAGTTGAGGAAAAAAATATGACTCCATTGAAGTTCAAAATAAAAAAGAAACTCGTGAAATGTGACAAACTCAAATTCAACGGAAACTAGAGCTGTTGAATATAAAATGGCTTTTCTACCAAGAAAAGAAAATTAATAAACAGTATGACACTAAAAAATATAAATGATGAAACCTCATTCGACAACTTAGCAGCGGCAGACAAGTTCTTGTCAAATTTACTGGCAAGGTCGCGAACTGAGATACGCTTGTTCTGGTCTGCCAAATTGGAAGCTTCTTGTTCGATAACTTCTTTCAAAGAGGGACCATGGTTATCCTCGTCCGGCTCTTGAAAAACTTGCTGATCAGCTCCTAGTTTATACTTCGGAAAACTATTAGATATAAAGCTCACGTCAGCCGAAACAGGTGGAACGGCCTCCATTGGCATCTTGGTTTCAATTTCAGGAATAATCTTTGTCATGGTTTAAACCGATGTGTCTGCTAAAAGTAGAAATGAAACATAGTATCAAAAATTCAGATAAGAATATCATGATTCATGGAAAGAAAAATCGATAGTAAATAACATATTTCATCTAGTTGAACCAGATAGGAAAATTCAAGCTCTAAATTTTTACTCTTTTGTGCTATGTACACAAAATGCATATATATGCCCTTTAAGATACATCAAACACATTTGATTCAACCACCATGTGGTACTAGAGAACATGGAAAGGACATTCAAAATTCATTCAGTGTAATTATGTAAAAGGGCCTAAGTCACATAAGTTCACCAAATGTAGTTATGATTTAGTAGTTAAACCGTCCATGAGATGTCAGCTCAGTGGTAAGAATTTGATATTGTAACTTCTAGAGACGTTATAAAATGGTAATTAGTGTCACTTTAATAAAAATAAAAAATAGATTTAGCAGTTTATCATGAAATGAACGACACTAGAGTTTGAAGGTGGAAATAATCTTGAAGAGTAATCACCAAAGAACAAATTATTAGAGTTTAAAACAAATATTGCAAGTTTTATATAAGATGGATTTAGATTAAAACATCCATTTCAGTTAACAATTATTTAGTTTGATAAAAAAACAATTTCACAAATTAATTATTCAATCAAATCAAAATACAATAACATAAACACAAAGTCACAAACTAACCACTTTGTTGTGGTTGATTCCAGTCACAATCATTAAGTGTATTTTTTCCTACTTCTAGTGAAAAAGAAGGATTAAGCACAATTTCCATGTCAAAAAGCAATTTACCAATCAAATCAATGTGAACAAAATCAGTACCTTAATATAAATCATATAAAAATATAATAAAATGACATGGATTCTCCATACAAACAAGTAAAATCTTGAAACTAAAGAGATCTAAACAACAAAAATGAGAAATTGAAGACAATGACACAAGAGCCTAATACACATAGCAAAACAAAAATAGTAACAAATAGTAAGATGATGTATGAGAATTGACAATTTGAGATCAAGCAACGTGCACACCATTAATTACCAAAATTTCTCAAATGCATTACTAAATATTATCATATATCAAATAAATCCACCTAAAATCCAAAAAGATGAAAAAATATAACAAAAAAATAAAAAAAATAAAATCAACCTACATTATTCCAATTTTTTTCTACCAATTTTCACTCCACTTCACTTGAGGCTGAAGCAAAAGCTAGAAAAAAATTTGATTTTTTTTTAAAATGAGAGCTAAAGTAAAGTAAGTGAAAAAGCAGTTGCATGCAACAAAAAAGGAAATGCAGAATAAATAGAAAGAGAGAAATGAAAGAACTTACATAGCAAAAAAGTTAGAGCATTGAGCCAAACACAGCTTATGTAATTCCAAGTAAGCAAGATGATCTATGTGAAAAATGATAAAGAAAAAAAGACAAGAATGAAGTTGAAGAAATATGAACAATAGAGAAGAAAGCAAAATGATGAATGTGATGAAGAAGAAGAAGAATCTAAAGTGTTGCTAATAGCATCACTTTTAGAAAAGGTGAAAAAAAAAAGAAGAGAAAAATTAAAATAAATAAACAAAATAAAAAAAATACTAAAAAGGAAGGAAAAGCTTGAAACCTGACTCATTTGTCTCCCCTCTAACGACTTGAAATCAATTTGTTTTTTTTCACAAACATTCATCATTGTTACCACCATTTTTATCTGTGGGGTCCACTTTGGAAATTACACGCGCCTTGTTATTAGGGGCCATGTTTATCAAACCGGGATCAGCTGTGGTTGAAGTTGTACGGAGTAGTCAATCTCGATCGTCCATTTATGATCCAACAATTCAGATTTATGCAATATCATATTAAATCATTTACTACATCAGCCGTCCATTTACGGAGGCCCTTATTTTACATCGGAAAAGTAACATTATGTTACGAATTATAGAATTATAGGGATGAATATCATATTTAAATGTAAGATAGATTGTACAAGAGCATTTATGAGGAAAGTATTCATAGAAATTCATATTGAATGAATATAGATTAATAAAAGAATGAATAAAATGTATAATAGAGTGACTTATTTATAGAGTTACTTTATTTTTAACTACTTAGAATAACAAACTCTCTAACTAACTCTTTAATCTTCTAACCAACTTAGTAACCTATCGACTAACTCTAGTTATCAAGTAACCAATACTAATATTCTCAACACATCGGTTACTACCCGCGTTATATACAAATTCATGTTTATCTATTACTCCGTTCATTTTTTACTTTTATTCTAGCACAATTTTTTTTCTTTTCTATTTAAGTCTACAATTTGTCAAATTTAGTTTTCTTTTATTTAGTTAAATCTGTAATTTTTATAAAAATTAATTGAAGAGATAAAGAGTGTGATTTAATTTTATCGAAGAAATAAAGATAAGATGAAAACAAAAAAATAACTTCAATAATTCATTATCTTGGTCGAAGAAATTTTTGGTTAGAATGACTATAAAAAATGAACTTAAGAGAGACTGTTTGATCTGCAAAATGAAAGTACTTGACAGAACAATATAAGACAGAACAACACATGACAAATATTTACGGTATTAAACAAATTTTGTGTTGTATGATGCTTAATGGAAAAAATGTTATTTTGATAATTTAGAATAGTTGTGCTATAAAAAGTTGTCCCATGATTCAGTGGGGGACAAAAATATCTTATTTTGTCCAGTCCCTTAATCTCCAATTTGTCCAATTCCAATAAGAGTTTTCAAATCAAACACATTACAGCAGAAATTGTCATGTTCAATCCCCAGATCAAATGTATAGTATGTGTTTATGTAAGCGCGTGAGTGAAGACGCGCGCATGCGCTTGGTTGAATTATGATATCGTACCGAGGTTTATTTTTTTCTCCTTGTTCTTTTACAGCGGGGACTGGTGTGTTTGGCGGGGTGTTGTTCTTTTGACTAGTGATTTTCCGAAACTGTCCTTGTGCTTTTGGTTTTATTTACGTTTCATGCCACCACTGATTATGAAGTTAATTTGTTGGATATAAGAAAATAAATATTTGACTGATACATGTATAAAACAATACATCATCATATTTACATGTGAATGAATCAATAAACTATACCCAAACTGTAGATGATGGACGTGGAATTTGTTATTGTTGGAAAATTAAAATTATAGAATAGACACAAAGACAAAATGTTAGTTTGCTGTTTTTAAGTTAGCCAACCATAAAATTATAACAGTTTTAGACTTCTTTTTGGTCTGTATTTAGGACTTTTTCTTTTATAATGGAAAGTGATAGTTTAAGACTTCATTTGGATTCCTTCCAAAGAAAAAAACTTCATTTTGATTTATCCATATAGAAACTAATATTCAACAAGTAAAAAAGATAACAAATATTTTAGTTATTTAAGTAGGTCATTTAAATTTATAAATTATATGAATCGAAATCATAACATATTATTCATTGTATGTCAACTATAGACTGAATTAGTAGAAAACATTAGCATATCGTTCTTGTGAACATAACTTAGTTAATAAAAATTATCAAACTATATGTACAACAATCAAAATTCGAATTGAAATTCTTTACTTATTTAATTTAAGAGATTTCTTATCACTAAATTATTTGGAGGGAAAAGAAAAACATTAATACTTGAGAATTTCGTTATTTTAACTGTTTCCATTAGTATACAAGGTGATTGATACAAAAATCCTATTAAGATAAAACGAAATGTACGTGGAATCACGTGCAATATCTAAAAATCTTGGAATGTATTAATTGGATCTTAATAAAATGCATAAACAAATGTTAGAGGTGAATGAAGTGGGTGAGGTGCGATCACTATCGATTCACGGCCGGGCCAATATATAGCTGCAGTTGCTTGTTCTTGTCTACTTTTCAACGACTTGTAATAGCCTTTCAAATTTATTTGTTATAATTTGATTAGTAATCGCATTAACTATAATTGATTATAAAAGGCAAGTTTTCTTTTCTTCTTTTGCCTTGTTTTGATGGTGAAAGCACACCAACTATGTGTAGATAGAGGCTGTTAGTTGTAGAGTGTAGACTTGTAGGTGCCAATTACCGAAAGATGCATAACAACAGTATTATACGTAATCCCAAGTTAATCACAATTACTATGAAGTCATGAACAAAATGATTAATTAACACTAGAAAAAATAAAATTACTGATATGCATAAATAGAATTAAACACAAAATGGAATTAGCTAGCTTCTAAATGGGTAAATTACTCCTGCAGTTACGAGCCTTCTGCACCAAGGGAAAGGACACTGTTAGAGTGTTAGTTAGGGAACAATCGCATAGACATAGGTGGACAAAATTAACAATAATAATAGTGACTAGTTATTGTAACAAGAAGCATATCAAATCAAAATTGGTTATCCTAGCCAGTCCTAGCTAGTATTTATTTATAAAATAAAAATGCATGGCTTATAATATTTGGCATACCTACCTACCCCCACATGGCATCAAGTCACCTAAACATACACTCGGAAGTGATGATGATTGATAAGGTCGTTGGTTCAATCAGGATATTGCTGCTTATTTATATACCACTACTCCTGTAGTCCTATGTGCACTTTTTAATTAAGTATCCTTATTATGTGTGTAAATTCTCCTTAATCATGATTTATAGCCGCGTCTAAAGGAAGGAATCATCAAAATGATGGCAGCGTTAGATAGACATTACACAACTAATTGGCTATGATAATTATAATTAACAGCCATTTTATAAGACTTATGCCTTTGTCAAATACTGCATTTTCCATATATATGTTTTCTGGCACACATGAACACTTTCATTCGCTATATAATACTATATTAATGATTTTTTTTTTCTAATTTATCCCATCATGATTTGAAGGAATTAACAATGTTTAAAAAAAATACAAACTGAGAATTTTGATATGTCGCAATAACGTATTAAATGATTTTAAGTTTGTCTGAAATTTTATACAAATAATATACATGATATAAATTTTCAATCCAACGGTGTATACTATAAAAATTTATATCGATTAAAATATTATTGAGTGGTTGATGAATAAATATCCCCAAATCATGAAGGGGTACACCATATCTCATCAATATTAATTAGTTGTGGTGGCTGGTGGGGGTTGATTTGGTAGGCAACAATCAACTTAATTAATTAGTACTTATTAAAGATATCTAATGGACAAATTAAATTTAAGGGGAGTGTTGGATTATAAACTTGATTTGATCCGTTAGCCTAATCAAGCGTACGTTAGGGCCATTTTAGTTTACGAGGTCTAGACTAAAGGAAGTTTTAGAGAGATGCAAAAGTGCATGAGTAGTATAGAGACGTAAAACTCCCTCTCTTAAAATGTGTAAAATTATCTTTAGATGTACATGTAGACGTAGAACTCGAGAGAAGTCATCATTTGTAAACAAAATCAGTACAAAACAAATAAAGCTAGTAAAAAAAAAAAGCAAAAACAAATAATTTAGATTCGTCCCTGTGAACATAACTTTGTTGGTTGGGATATTACAATTTATATGTAATTGTTACGTTAAAGTTTGAACCCGAAATTCTACGCTTATGCATTTTAAGGAGTCTATTTCTACTAGTTAAACTATTTCTCTCAAAGACTCTCTTCTAAACACAATCTTCTTTTTTTCCAATCTACCTTTCTTCCAGTAAAATTACTGATTATCAATTTTGCTTTTTTGTTTTACATCTCAACCATTCTTTCTCAAATTACGTACCCATTCTAAAATTTAGCAGATGGATGAATAAAATCGAATTGGAAATAATATAAGAGATTGGTTGTAGTGGTTCACGTTGCATTAGCCTGTATAAGAGAAATAGAATGAACACAGTAACTGATTTCATTATCATAGTTGTTATTACAATTCTTAGTTCTCACAGTAATGAGAGTAAACTATATATAGGTACATGGTGACAGCTCAACTATATATAGGTACATGGTGACAGCTCAGCTATGTAGTACAAAGAGACTTAAACATGATAGTACAATCTACAAAACTGATAGTACAGTTTTGGTATGATAGTACAATATGAAGCTTCAATGTGTAGCCTTATCTCTAATACTCCCCTGACAAGCTCAAGGTGGATCATGACAAGGAAACACTTTGAGTTTTGAGCGTATGACACCATAGTTGGAAGTTGATAAGGGTTTAGCGAGAGGACCAACCAATTGATCTGAAGCAGGAACATGAAGCACGTTCAATTGCTTTGCCAGCACCTTTTCCCTGACAAAATGAATGTCAAGTTCTATGTGTTTGGTTCGTGAGTGCAGGATAGGATTGTGAGAGAGGGAAACTGCACTTAAATTGTCACACAGAAGAGTAAGAGTAAGAAAGGGAACATGCAATTCATGCAAGAGAGATTGTATCCATAGTAATTCTGTAGTAGTGTTGGCCATACTTCTATACTCAACTTCAGTGTTTGATCTTGCAACCAGTTGTTGCTTCTTAGAACTCCAAGCTACTAAATTTGGACCAAAGTAAATGCAAGAACCAGAGACGGATCTCCTATCATCTTGATCTGTAGCCCAGTCAGCATCACTATAGGCTCTAAGAGAGAAAGGAATACTAGGTGAAGCAAGGAGAAGACATAAACCATAGTTGAGTGTGCCTTTGAGATATCTGAGTATTCTTTTAACAGCACGCCAATGAGATTCCAATGGATTGGCCATAAATTGGCACACCTTGTTCACACTGAAGGTTATATCAGGTCTAGTGAGAGTAACATACTGCAGTGCCCCCACAATAGACCGATAAAGAGTAGCATCAGATACACTGTCAGCGCCAAATTTACTGAGTCTGCAGCTGCTGACCATATGAGAACCAATGGGTTTACAATCATCCATGTTGGCTTTACACAGCAAATCCCTCACATATTTGGTTTGATTAAGCAACAAGGCACCATTCTTGAGATGATGAACTTCAATGCCTAAAAAGTAGTCAAGTTCATCCAATTGTTTTAAGGCAAACTGAAGGTGTAATTTGCGAATAAGATCTTGAATTAAATGAGGTGCAGATCCAGTAATGAGTATGTCATCCACATAAATGAGCACATACGTACATGCCCCATTTTGATTGTGAATGAGCAGAGAAGGATCACATTTACTCTTAACAAAGCCAAGTTGAAGTAAAGCAGTGGTGAGTTTGTCATACCACGCCCGAGGGGCTTGTTTTAGCCCATAGAGGGACTTGTGAAGTTTACACACAAGAGACTTGTCAGAGACTTCAAAACCAGTTAGTTGAGTCATGTAGACCTCTTCTATAAGATCACCATTCAAAAAGGCATTGTTAACATCAATTTGCTGAATAGCCCATTTGTAAGTGACTGCAAGTGTGAGGATGATTCTGATAGTGATAGGCTTGTTAACTGGAGAAAAGGTCTCAGTAAAATCAAAATCTGCAGTTTGCAAAAATCCCTTTGCAACTAGGCGAGCTTTGAACTTATTCACAGTGCCATCATGATTCTCTTTGACTCGGAAAACCCATATACAACCAATAGCCTTCCTATGAGGTGGTAACGGCACAAGAGACCATGTATGATTGTCCATCAAGGCTTTGTATTCAGGTTTCATAGCAGCAAGCCACCTAGAATCAGCCAAAGCACTTTTAACAGTTTTAGGCTCAAGCCTCAAGTTCAGCCAAAAACACTTTTGGCTTGAGATTCCCAGTTTTGCCCCGAGTAGTCATTGAATGATTATTATGATCAGAGATGACTGGAATAACTGGGACTGGTGGATGAACATGAGGACAAGGTGTAACTTGTATTACTTTGCTCAATCTAGGTACCCACTTGTGCTAAATTAAGAAGTGAAATTTGGTGTCAAATTTAACTTAAAGTGTCATACATTTGATCATATCCTATTTTATCTATACAGATATTTAAGTCTTAATTCTTTCTCAAGCTTTTTCTCCCTTTTTCGTTGTCAGTATCTTTATTTTAATGCATACGAGACTATGACATGAGGTATTTTTATCTTGAGAGAAAGCTATAGATATATAGAGCAATATATTCTTGGGTCGTTGTCTCATAGCAAAGTTAATGTTAAAGACAGGCACATGGTAGGTCCAAAATGTCCAATATATATAATTGGATGCCCCTTTCCCTTTCCTTGGGTATACCTTATGTTATTCTGCTCAACCAATGGTAGTAGGGTAACAAGTAACAACCACTATACCACGCTGAGACGAACCATGCATTAATTAATATTATTCATGCAAGTACAATCAATACAATTTCCATCCCCACCCAAGTTTAACTTTACCTTCATGTTCATTTCCACTTGAAGAGTCATATACGGATTAAAACACAATTTTTTTAAGAATTAAACTATGCGTTTTTTTATAGGGACGAAATTAAAATTCGTTAATTTTATTGGGATAAAAAAAATATTTTACCTAGCTAATGTATAACTATGTATTAGTAAAATTGGAACAAACCAATCAAAACCAAACTAAAGTTTTATAAAACAAAAGAGAGTTTAGGAGAGGCTATGATCCCCCTCTCCTTAAATAAGGAAATAAATAACCTAGAATATACTCTCTCCGTCCCTTAATATTAATATAAGATTTTTTTTGACTAAATTTTACTATTCATCAATCATGTTTTGACCGTATTTTTCTAATAATATGTAGATGTAAATATTATCTTATAGGATCTTGTTTGATTTGTTTTGATGAGTATTTTCAAAATATCAAATATTTATAATTTTTACTGCTAGATAATTAAAGATATTAGCGATCAAAATTGTACATTGGCGTATATGATGTGGTCAAAAGGGGTCTTATAATTAGGGACGGAGGGAGTATGAAACAAACACAAAATTTGAGGCTTCAACAATCAACATAAGGTAATATTGTATTTAATCCGTTTATTTTGAAGCAGATGTAGCCTATTTTTCACACACAAAGTTCGGACCGCAGAACTCTGAAGGTATTCTAACATGAACTTTAAGAATATATAATTTTGGATTTTAGGGGATATTAGAAAAATGTGGAGTGGGGAAGAGAAATTTTCAAAAACTCCAAGTACATGCTTAGGCCACCCAACTTCTGTATGACATAGTGTTGGGCTAAAAGGTCACCAACTAAGAAGAAAACACTTACGTCAAAAAAAAAGAAGAAGAAAACACAGTATTGGATCCCCAACATTTGTATATATGAGATCAAGGTAGGCTTAAAACACACTTGGGCCTGTTACTGGTTTTACGTCCCATTTTTATGATTTAAAGTTTGACAAAAAAAAAGATGATATAACGTATGTAAATGCAACATGTGATATTGTATTAGTAAGTTAATTAGTAACACAAAGAACGAAGAAAAAAATAAAATAGGAAACACATGTCCTAGTATGAAGTAACAGTATAAGAGCTTTGGATCCAGCAGGACCAAGGTGAGAAAATCTTCACATTTGGTTCTCAATTTTAAAATCCAGACCCACCTATCATGAACTGGGCTGCTTCATTATGCTCCATCCATTTCCAAAAATACACGTCAGTTAAGGTAGATTCAGCGACAAAAACACCATGGCATGGCATGTTATATCATTCAATTCTATATGAAAAGTGGTTGAGAAGAAACTTCCACTGGTCTAACCTTAATTCTATAACATTGCATTTCTAATATATATAATGCGATTTTATCTTTGGTACAAAACACTTCGTTGAATTGAGGACTATATATAGATCTCGTATAATTTTATTTTTCACCTTAATTTTTAAATAATGTGAAACTTTTTTTATACCACGATAATTATGAAATAGATTAAGACAATCTTTAGAAACACACTTAAGTTTGACGAAATTATAGTAGTGGTACAATAACTTTATAAAAAATTTGTGTAACCCAACCAAAACCAAATTAAAAAGTGGTATCAAAATGATTTAAATATAAAAGGCTGAAATTTTAAGATGAAATACTTTAAACTGTTGATAAGTTCCTATCCAACCTCAAGTCCATATTTCCAAGAGATTCTCTGTTTTGGGATTAATCTATTACAGTTTTGTTCTTTTACAGAAAAGACGTCTCAGTTAAATTGAAAAGTGTATAATGTTATATATAAACCACTTTTAATCTTGATTCTCAAGCAATGTGAAACTTATATGTGAGCCAAAAGAAACATGATCAAACATTTTATCTTAGTTTTATGAAATTACTTAATTATAAGTAGTTGGAACTTGAACATACCTTATGCTTAAACCTCAATTGAAGCAAGCATCACAACATGTACGACATGCTAGCTGCAGTTGCTTCTAATTAAACATGCTTTCTATTTTGGAGTATAGGAGTACAAATAATATATAGATATATGAATCTGACTTTATTACATTAGGGAAATTAATTCCTCAAGTCATGCTACTTATTAGTACAATCATACAATCATGTATTGTTGGCTGGACTGTTTTGATTTAATCTCAATATGTGAATCTCAAATAGTACTACTCCTTAAACCTTATGATTAAGATCAAATTAACAGATAATAGTACTACTGTAACTACGTGAAATTATGGAGTACATTAAATCTGTAGATATAACTCCTAGGTATTGGCTGGCAGTGTGGCTAGGTCAGTGAGGTCACATGTAAATGCACGTTACTCATGTGGGTTGCTTCCATATTCTCACACTATTTTTGTCTCTTTGTTGCCTCTATAATCTCACGCGCCTTATCACTTCACTACTACTTCTTTTCTCACCAATTCCATGTAGGTCGTGCATCTCACGTGATACTGGTAGTGCAAAGCTTGAGCTTCCTTTATAGACACGGTATAAAAATTTCATAGTACTAAAAGTATTACTTCAATTTTAATTAGTGTGCCAAAATAATTATCTTATTCACTTCTGAATTTACAACTCTGTCCTTTTGCGTTTCCATAACTAAATGTTTTTTTGTATTGAAGTTACTTCATAACCCCTCAGTGTTAGTCAGTTTTTGTCTTTGTGTTCTATTGAAAAGATTGTGATTGTATTTCACAAAATGTACCAAAACATTGATAATAGAATGCAGATAAATTTGTACCAAAAAAAATGCAGATAAATTTTTTCCCGAGGCTCTTTATTTTCCATTTCTAAACACTATTTTGCTCAAGGTATATGCTACTCTAGTATCAAATGTAAGTAAAATTTAGTTAACAAAAATTAATATATTTAATCTAAAATTTGTGCTAAATACATTAATTTTTTTTGACCAAATTTTATTATTTGAGACTGGAAAGGATATTGGAGTATTCACTACTATGTAGTTTGACTTTTTGCCATCTCCTATATATTGCGCATTTTATTTTAAATAATGAGTTTATTTTTGGGAAGTGAAAAAAATCATTTAATATTAGAACTCAAATTCTAGATTATAGATTATCAACACTTATTCCTTTCTGAATTAGAAGATAAAAAAAAACATTCACGAGTCAAGCATGTGCCGCAAATAAGGTGTTTCAAGAATATCCTTCAAGAAGATACACTTGGAGCTCAATCACTTTACTTCCTCAACAAAAAGGCCATATGATAAATGACACATTTGGATTGAGATTGTCCAGTTGCATTTATCAAATCAAATTAATTAATGGTTTGCCAAATGGATGAATTTTAATTTATCTCAAAGTTTTTCTTAATCTTCCTATTTTTAATTCATCTCCAGTTACGTTATACTAGATGTTAATTAGTACTACTATTTTAATGGTAAATATATTGAAGCTAGTAATCGTTTTGGTTTTGGAATGAACAACAATACTCATAACACAATAGTATGATTTAACACAATACCTAAAGAGAACATTTTGGCCTTGGCGAATTTGTAGCAACAGCTGATCAAACATTTGCTTGGTCAAATAAAACCAAAAGTAATAAACATAATAAAAAACAAACGTTGGTGGTAGTTAGAATGTTGAATTTGCAAGTTTGTTAGGTACCACACAATTATTAAGGAAATGAGAAGGATACATCAAAATCAAATTGTGTAAGAAAAGATAATGCATTTATCACCTTGTTTATCTAATGCTGCTGTCTGCTGATAGTGATGGTTTTTGATTCCATCCTTTGCATATGTAATGTTTTATTGGACCATGATTGTAATCAATATATAGTAGTACTAGTAGCGTATTTGATATTATGATGGATATGTTACAATCACATAAACTCACTGTAATTTTGTAAAAATTATAAAGTGTAGTTTTTGAAAAAGTATAGTGAATAACCGCCGTTGTGACTTACCAGCCAAAATATTAAATATGGACTCAATATATCAATCACTACGTAATTTTGAACCGTGATTATATGATCCTTTCTCATTTTCTCTCTTCAATAACAATTTTTTTTATTTAAAAAAAGTGTGTTTTAGAGAAAAATAAAGGATTAGAAAAGAAGAAAGATATGAGAAAGGACTCAATTTCATTTTCCCTACATTTTTCTTTGTTATTTTGATCATGAAGATCATTTAACTGATTGTTCAACTACTGCTACTAGCTAGCTAGAGAAAGAGAGAGTGTTGTAAATTTGCAGGTTGCCTGAAACAAAATTGAGAAATCGTTTTTGAGGAACCGCAAATCAACACAATAAGTCTGTCACCAATTTGTTGAAATCTAAAAAACGTTACTCCTATGCACCTTCGTAGGAAAATGAAGTAAAGTAAAGGTTAAATAGGAAAAATGTATGTCACTAAACTTCAATTTATAACTTTAAGGTGAATGAGAGTTTGGAGATAGATGCACAATCTAGGGACTCACATTTGCCCAAACATCAAATAAATTGGGTGAAATTGCATTTCAAAAACTGAACTAACATTCAAGACTAAAAATGAAGAATCAAATAATATGTATATCAATTTTATTTTTATTTTAATGGAATACTTAGTAGTAGTATTATTCATCAATTTGTCACCCATCCAAAAAGAAGTATTTTATCGATTGTTTATAGAGAATTTCTACAGTACAATAGACAAATTCTATTGTACCGATACATTTGTTTATATTAAAAAAAATAAAAAACAAATAAATGGAAAGAAGAAAACGTCTCTTGGTGAGAGATTTGGTTGACGTAGACATAGACTTTACAACCGAAGCAGTTACCAGTCCAGTACACCACGTCCATTATATTCTTCTCAACTTACACTTCTTTTTCGTACATCCAAAAAACAAATATACCGAAAAAGGACCATTTCGTCATTCAACAAAAGGGCATTTCCGTCCCAACACAATAAAATTCTCCTGCTATCACAAAACAACCCAAATCAAAATTTAAATAATCAAATACCCCAATCTCCACCGTCAGCAAGTTCCCATCCAACGGCCCACATCCCTCTTCAATACACTTTCACTCTCTCTCGCTATAAAAATCCCGCTCAATCATTCTTCCTCTTCCAAATTTTTCCACACATTCTCTCACTCTTCACATTTCTCACTCTTCACTCTTCTTCATCACCGTCAAGGTTCATATCTCTCTCTCTCTACGATCTAGATCTAGTTTCATCAATTTCGATTCAATTTTGTTCTGAAATTAACCGTTTCGTTTTCAAACTCTAATTGCAGGAACAACAAAAATGAGAGAAATCCTTCACGTTCAAGGAGGACAATGCGGAAACCAGATCGGTTCAAAGTTCTGGGAAGTTGTTTGCGACGAACACGGCATAGATCCAACCGGAAGATACGTCGGAAACTCAGATCTACAACTTGAGCGCGTGAACGTTTACTACAACGAAGCATCGTGCGGAAGGTTTGTTCCACGCGCCGTCCTTATGGACTTGGAGCCTGGTACCATGGACAGTGTCCGTACTGGTCCTTACGGTCAGATCTTCCGTCCTGATAACTTCGTTTTCGGTCAGTCCGGTGCCGGTAATAATTGGGCGAAAGGTCATTACACTGAAGGCGCTGAACTTATTGACTCTGTTCTCGATGTTGTTAGAAAAGAGGCTGAGAATTGTGACTGTCTTCAAGGTATAATAACTGAATTAAACCGTTTTGATCTGAATCTGAACCGGATCGGTGATTTTTTGTTATGGCGGTTATTTTTTCTGATCAGGTCTCTGCATGAGACGAACATGATTTTGTTATGGCGGTTACTGATTTAGTTTGTTTGTTTGAATTTGTTAGGGTTTCAGGTGTGTCATTCGTTAGGTGGAGGAACGGGATCTGGAATGGGAACGTTGTTGATATCGAAGATAAGAGAGGAGTATCCTGATAGGATGATGCTTACATTCTCTGTGTTTCCTTCGCCGAAGGTTTCTGATACTGTTGTTGAGCCTTATAATGCTACTCTATCTGTTCATCAGTTGGTGGAGAATGCTGATGAGTGTATGGTTCTTGATAATGAGGCTCTGTATGATATTTGTTTCAGGACTCTTAAATTGACTACCCCTAGCTGTGAGTATTGTTTTCTTACCGCGCGATCTAAATTCATTTTTCGTTGTTCATTGCTAGATTTGATAGGGAATTAGGGATGCATGCTGATGACATGATAATGGTTCGTTGATTTGTTTTATTTGATGAGTAAATAGTTAGATTAGTCTTCTGGTGTTGGTTAATGTGATTGTTGACTATTGAAAATGGATTTCTTAATATGCAATTGTTTCAGTCAAATTAGTCAAATGGTTTTCTTAATTTGGATTTGTTTAGTCAAATTAGTGTTATATTTTGGCATTTCAATGACTGAATTTACTGTGAGATACTTGTTGAGGAATTGATTTCATGTATCTTTTGATGTTGACAGAATTTTAGGGAAATTAACATCATTTTCCAATATAAATGTTACCGGTGTTGTGTTTTTCAAGATTAATCTGATCTAGTTGTTGTGGCTTTCGTAATGACACTTACACTTTGGGATCTAAATGCTTGTTTCAATTGTTCATCACTTGATATGAATATGATTGCATCATATGACTGAGTCGCTTAGATGTTTCTGATTCATTTGTCCATTTAATGAGTAAGAATTTTTATCATTTTCACGTTTGGTTATGGTGGTAATTCTTGAATATTCATGGATATTGTTTTCTCATTGTGCACTTTTCAGTCAAATTGCTTTCATAATTTTCATTTCATGGAGTTACAAGATTGATTTTACTGTGAAATTTTTTGTTGGTTAATTAATTAGACGGATTTATGTTTAAATGAGTTGGATATTTGGATAGCAATTGAATGTTGTATGAGTCTTGTTGTTAATGTTTGTAATCACTGATAATTCGATTGTTTGTTGCAGTTGGTGACTTGAACCACTTGATCTCGGCAACTATGAGTGGTGTGACTTGCTGCCTTCGTTTCCCTGGTCAACTCAACTCTGATCTTCGGAAATTGGCTGTGAATCTTATTCCATTCCCTCGTTTGCACTTCTTTATGGTTGGTTTTGCGCCTCTTACCTCCCGTGGCTCCCAGCAGTACCGTGCGTTGACTGTTCCAGAACTCACCCAGCAAATGTGGGATTCCAAAAACATGATGTGTGCTGCTGATCCCAGGCACGGTCGCTATCTCACTGCATCTGCCATGTTCAGGGGTAAGATGAGCACCAAAGAGGTGGATGAGCAAATGATTAATGTCCAGAACAAGAACTCTTCCTACTTTGTTGAGTGGATCCCCAACAATGTTAAGTCAAGTGTCTGTGACATTGCTCCTAGAGGTCTCTCCATGGCTTCCACCTTCATTGGTAACTCAACCTCCATTCAGGAAATGTTTAGGAGGGTGAGCGAGCAATTCACTGCTATGTTTAGGAGGAAGGCTTTCTTGCATTGGTACACTGGTGAAGGCATGGATGAAATGGAATTCACAGAAGCAGAGAGCAACATGAATGACCTTGTGTCCGAATACCAGCAGTACCAGGATGCCACCGCTGATGAAGAAGGAGAATATGATGATGAGGAAGAGGAGCAAGAGCAGGTATATGAATAAAAGAAATTACTAAGTATGATGCATAAGTGTGATCATTAGTACTCTTCTATCCTTAGTGAAGATTGTAATTAGTATGTTGAGGAATTCTTGTTATGAGCCTGATGTGGAGAGAATGGAAATCCCAAATTGGGTAACGGAGGTGAAGGGTAGTGGGAATTTAAGTACATGGTTTTAATAGTTCTGCATCTGCACCCATCTATTTGTTTCTGTATTTTGGCTTGCATTGTTGTTTCTTCTATCTGCTACTAAAATCATGTTTCCTTAATATTTTATCATTACTATGCATAATTGTTTTCTGCTTCGTGTTGCTTCATCTGCGTCTGCGTCTGCCGTTATTCAGAGTGAAGCCTTGCCTGATCTGTATCCGAACAAAAAGTTAAACAGCACATCAATTGATCATGTTTTAGAGCCAGTTTCGATAAACATGTCAAGAATAGTGGTTTTTAAAAATGATAATAGGCGTGGGGAAAATGTCTCTCTTAATATAACTTGTTATCAAATACAATCTTTAATTAATCTAATTAAATGTCTCTTTTTATAGTCTTTGTTCAACATAATGGTATAATAGAGGATTCATAAGTTAAATCCTCTATAATAGTTGATATAATACTTTAATTATTGATTATGGTTAATCCATACCAAAAAATTCAATGCTGTAAGATTTGATCCATGAATATCTTTGTTTAATGATGGAGTTCCATTTTTCTCAACACACCTCCTTATGTCCAATACTATAAACGACGAATACCCCCCTATCCTTAAGGACAAAAATGGTAGTTACTAGTTGGGGGGTGGAGGGTGTAGGGGAGGTTTGAGAAATTTTCGAAAATTAATGGGAGAGAATCTCTTCCCAGGAAAGACTACTACTAACCGGGCTTCAGACTAATACAATAAATAGGCCCAATAACTATGATACTCAGAGTCAGATCCTATATAGTTTGAGGTGGGGTTTATACACTCGTACAAAACAAAATAACAGGGAATATAAGGAAATTAACAGCTCTACAATCATAATTCCCACTGCTCAATATGAGTCACATAACATAACCACTCTAGTCTAGGGGTGTTCAAAAAAATTTACCTTTAACCACACTACTAATTAAATTATATCCAATTTTAATAACTCTGACCATTTTAGATAATTTTATATAAAAAAAAACCATTTTAGATAAAACCAATCCAATTAAAAAAAAACCATATCTATTTTCTTATAATTGGTTTGCAATATTTAAAAAATAAGTGATTTATATATAATTTAATTACATATGAGTAGAAGGTAATCGGGTAACAAGCTGCGTCATTACCTTTTTTAATTTGTAATTGATTTTTAAATTGAAGCCCAATGTTTGTTGGTAAGTTAAGCCCAAATACTAAAATTTTCAAATATTAATTTAATAAATAAATAATTAAAATTGGTGGTGGAGGACAGGTGGTCAACACCGAACCATCGATGGCCCGACATGGTGGAGCTCCGATAGGCACGACGATTTTTCGGTGACCCACAAAGGACCTCCAGCGACCAGCCACCACCAACCACCTTTAATATTTAATTAATTATTTGATTTAAAAAATTGGTTATTTTAAAAATAATTACAAAAAATCATATTTTTAATCAATTTTTTTAGGCTTAAAAATATTTTTGAGCTTAGAAAAAATAACCATTTTTTATTGATTATCAACCAATACATTCATAAAAATTAAAAAAATCATGTTTTTTTTTAAAAATAATTATTAAACTGTTTTTCTAATCAATTAATAAAAGAAAATAGGTTGATAATTATAAAAAAATTGTTTTAAAATTGATTCAAGTATGTAACCTATTTATTATTAATTATTACAATTTACAAACCGTTTACAAATTGATTTCGAATCAATATAAACCATATCCAAATTAGACTTGCAAAATAACTAATTTTTTAGGAAAATGATTTTAAATCTAAACCAAAACTATAAATTGTTTCGAATCGTTATGTGTTTTGTCAATTCATAATTTTCTCTCTTCTTCAACATCAACAAGTTGCTAATGAGTAAAAAAATTGAGGGGTGGATGAGTGATGATGGGAATTTATATGATAGTTTAGATAAATTTTAGTAGTTTTAATTAGTACTCTTTATATATATAGTTAATATGTATAAAAAAAAAACTCTAAAGAACAAAGTACTTTGTTGGAGAAGCAAAAAATGAGGAAAATTGGACAAAAGGAGCAAAAACATGAAAATTCGCTCAAGATCCATCGTACTACAATGGAGATAAATTTCAAATCTTAAATGCGACATTAAAATTGAAGAAAATTTAGACGTATCATGCCACAGTGAGACTCATCGACTCGTGCCATGATATAAGATTCACGCGGCATCACGCCACAATGGTGCGGTATCCAATCCCATTGAAACACTATATAAAGAGACATTTACTTCATACTTTTTTTTTAATCACGTTTACTTCATAATTCAACACACATTTCAACTCATTTCATAGCACAACTCAAAGCATTTGAGTTTTTATTAAATACTATTGATCTTGATGTGTCCCAATAACATATTAATTGATTTTTTTTTTTTTAAATTTTACTTTAATAATTTATATGATATAAACTTTCAATTCAATAATAAATTTTGTAAAATTCTTATTAATTATAATGAAATTAACGACTTATGCATCATGATTTATATGCACCACTTGTGCATATGGAAGCATTCACCTCTAAATTTGTAATAATTTAACTTTTAACAATGAGTGTCAATAAAAATTGGTGGTAAACTTTGCACACAAATTAAGCTTATGGTAATTTTAAAAAAGAACTTGGTGGTTTTTCAAACACGTTTTTAGATATGTTTAATGTGAGACTCGAACCTAAATTTTTTGGGTATTGTTAATTTCATTTGGGGAACTAAAAATATATACTACTTCGGTACCAAAATATAAGTCGTTTTGAGAAAAAAATTTGTACCAAAATATAAGTCGTTACATTACCAATGAAACATTTAATGCTATTTTTCTTATTATACCCTTAATTATTTATTACTCTCTCTTCTTTTACTTCTTCAATTTATCTTTTCCATACATTAATGAAGGACAATTTTGTAAACTAACTCATAATTTATCTTTCCCATACAACAATGATTACATTTCTTAATTTGTGTAATATAGTCAAAACAACTTATATTTTAGTACGGAGGTAATATATAGTAATCGAAGAGTTTAATGATAAGTAGATGAAGATGGTCTCATTATTTATGGAACATGTACATAATTGAAGTTATAATTGTTACTAGCAGAGGTGGTTCCATAGTCCGCATTATAGTTGAAAATGTTGGTATTTTTAATATTATTTTAAATCAATATTGAGATTTAATTTAATGAGTTAATTTTAGTAAAGTTGAGATTTATTATTTGAAATTAAAAAATTTCAATGCCAAATTAAAATTTTCATGAATTTAATTTATATGTACCGACGGTGTAAAATTATTTTACACGTGCATCTAATTAAATCACGCCATGTAAGTATTTATAGAGATATTTTAGGAACTAACCTATAAAAATGATATTTTGTTGTGTTTTGATTGGATGTATGTGTAAAAAAGTTTTACACTATCAATGTACAACAATTAAACTCAATTTTCATTTACAATTACGTTGTCAAAGCACGGTTTGATTTTGGTATGACATTGAACGTGTGGTGTGATAATATATATATATCCTTCACAATCAGGTAGGTATGTACAATTCCAATTCCCACCTTTTTATTGAAAAATCTATTCATATATTCTGAACGAATTAACATGTACTGTAATACATTTATAATATTTACTTGGCTTCTTTATTACTAGTGTTCAATAATTTGGGGTTTCAGTATATATGGCTATTATTATATTTTACCGTGTGTTAATTTACTTACACTTGCTGCTTCAGTATTTTTTGGAAAATAATAAGAGGAAAATTTTAGAAGGAGATAAAGATATTATATATTGAAGTTGATAATTTGTGGATATTATAATTGTGCGTACGTATCTATGTTAAACTATATCAACATTTTCGTTAATTGTTTCACCAACTAAAATAATCATAATGTAGAGTAAGTGGATTAGTGACCCACTAATTGAAAATTGTGTCTAGTTAGGTGGTGGTACCTTGTCAATTTTGACCTTGCTTCAAAGTATTTATCCAAAATTTGTGTCATTTATTGCTTATGTCCCATAAAATTCCTACCTTTTGCTTCCGCTATAAATTATTTTGAGTGTTAGATTAGATTTAATGGCAGTACCTATGATTTATTTTTAAAATTAAAAATGTTTTTCTTTATAAAAATGCTAATTAGCGCACTAAACTTTTTTATATTTTTAATTATTTTAAATTAGTTATTTTTAAAGTTAAGATTCACCGCTCCAGAGCTTTTAAGATAATTGAAGTTTTGTGGTGTATTGTAAGGAGGAATAAGGTGCTAATGGCACATCTAAAAGCAACTCGGTCTAGCTGCTTGTTCTGGTATTTCCAAATTTACAAAAATGAGGTTATTGGTTGCTTTGCTCAAAATTTTGGGAGTAATTTTGGCTATTATCAATGCTTGCATTTATAAGGAAGAAAATCACTGTTTCGATAAGTTTGCTTCTTTAGAGCTATCTCTCAATGATTTCATGTGGTGGTTTGAGGGGATATTGTTCCTATGGTCATTAGAAAAGACTTATCTATAAATAGATTAGGACTTCCATCTTATTGATTTTGTTAGTTTGTTTTGAGTGTTTTGGTACAATCAAGTTATTTGTCTTCAGCCACCAATAAGATTAACATTTAACCTTTTCAAGCAATTGAAGTTAAATCTTCGTTGTATTTCTGAACACACAATGATTTCGTTCATTCAACACAACCCAGACACAGAAAAACTTTCTATATATAGTTTGTTTTGAAAAGAAAAAAAATTACAACTACAGTAAGTTAAATTTAAATTTATATAGATTATGTTGATTTTATTATTTATGTTTAAATTTTATATTATAGCTTCACTTTTTTTTATCAAAGTTTTATCTAAGTGATAAAAAAAATTTGATAAATTTTTTAACTGAGTAGAAAGATTATTAGACCTCGCACTTTAGTCTCTAGCCTACCTCAAATTTATCTAAGATGTTATTGGATTGAGATTTTGAGGGATTTCAATGGATTTTAAAAAACTTTTTTTATGATAAAAAAGTCTTGTGTTATTCAATGAAAACTTTTATAAAATGTAAGCAAATTTTGTGGTATTCAATTAAAAAAAGCCTCTCAAAATCTCATAAAATCCCACGAGATCTTTTAAAATTTTCAAGACTTTTTTTGTCAAAATAATTCTTTGAAATTTCAATCCAATAACCCCTAAACTCACTTTAGTTAAAAATTATTTTGCAAAATTAACTATACAAAATCTGTGGAAACAAAGAAAAAAAAAACTAAACGAAATTCTGTTTTGGTGATCCTAAAACCAAAGAAAAGCTAAATTTGTTTGTTAGAGATACGGTGATACAGTACACGATACGATATGATAAGCATTTTATCCAAATAGTACAACGCGTGAATCTGCGAATATCTTTCGTCACTTGGATGGGCGATTCATTATAATATTTATTTAAATTACACGTATATATAAAATCATATATAGTAGTATATAAAAGTTAATTATTTAATTTTATCAAAAAAAAAGTTAATTATTTAATAAAAAAACAGTTAATTATAAAAAAATTAAACTACATATTTTAAAATGGTATTTTACTTAAACCAAGTTCCTTTTAAAAAATAATTAATTTTTTATTCTTCATCTTTATTTTCTTTATGTTTTACAAAAATTAACAACAAATCAATCAACTAAATTTATATTTAGCAACAAATAAGTACGGTCACAATAAATAAAAAAAATACAATCGCACAATAAACAAAAAATACAAATCTTATTTGTCTCCAAATTTGTTTCAAATACTAATATTTTATTAATTAAATTAATTTAACTCACAACACAAAATTGTGACACATTAATACATTATTATATCTCTGAATTTGAATGTGCAGCTGAATAGGAAACAATCAAATAAAAAAATTCCTATATCACAAAAATCTTACATTAATAAATCCATATATATATATATATATAGGGAGTGGGCTGCATAGCCCAACCCTTATCATTAAGGTTGTCAAAATCAGACTGGACCAGTCGATTGAACCGGTTGAATCGGGAACTGGACCTACATTCGTTCCGGTCTGTGTTCAGAACCGTTGCGCAAACAAACCAGGAAAAAAATATGTGAACCGGAGTTAAATCGGGTAAAAATTGGTAAATCAGACCGGGCCAGCTATCAAACCGGTGTAAATACTAGTTCAATGGTGTAAGTACTGGTAAAATCGGTTGAACCATTGAACCAGTACTTCACACTAGGCTTAAGGCCCATAAAATATCAGAAACGGAGTTGAAAAATCTCAATAACTTTATCCCAAAATATAAGAGAAAAATACAAATATTTCTTTTTTCAATAAAATTTTACTCCCTTTCTTATTTTTTTCTATAACGTAACCGATAGTTAATAAAAATTACTTTTACATCTTTTCATACAATTTTTTCAAAAAAACATATTTTTATTCATTATATTTTACTTTTTTGTAATAAATATTAAATATGATTGATATATTTTTCTACTGCTAGCTAGCACCTTTGGGCTTTGGGAACCACCCATCAATGGAATATTGGAATGTACTAACACAAAAGTTCCTTTTTTCTATGTGGGTGCGAATGGCACGTCACCTGTAAAACGATCGTTGCCACAAATATGAATTATTACCTCCTTTTTAAAATATAAAAATTCTCTTACAAAATTACAAGTATTAAGCATAATAATTGTTAGAAATTAAATTAAACTCTACAAAATTAATTTGTAAAGTAAGAATTGTTTAATTGTATTCTTGTTCAAGCAATCTCACGTCCCATATGAACCCTATAGTAGGTGGTTAATGTGGATTAGATAGTAGGCGACATAATGAATTTATGAGAGGTTATGATACCATGCTAACAACAAAAGTGAGAACAAAAGGTGGCTAGAGTTTTCAATAAAATATCATAGTTTGCAATGATATTTGACACTAAAAGTTACAAGTATATATATAGTTCTAATATTAAATAGCTTAATTTCCTTCCAAGTGTATTTGTAGGAGATCGAATTATGATCATCTTATTAAGTTTAGTGTCAATTATCACTAAACAAATTAATATTTAATTTATTTTTTTACATTTTTATTAATACAACGTAGAAGGATCATAATGAATGTTTAATCGGTCATCCAGTTTTTCACAAAAAAAGAACAAGGTTTTAGACATAAATTTAAACAAACAAATCAAAATAAATCTCAAAAATATATTTATATTTATACTATTACATAATGTAAAGAAAATTTCGAAGCTTCAAAATAATTAATTACACAATGTAAATAAAATTTATACTAATAAATTATATTTATATTTCTTACATCAAAAATCTCAAAATAAGGTGACGGAATTAAATCCACTCAAAAAAAGAAATTGAATCCCCTAACAAAAGTGTGCGCTTACGCATGCCAATAATTATTAAGCCAATCAACATAAAAGTAGTAAAAACATAAAATAAAACAAAATCAAATAATATTATTATCTATAGCACAGACCATATCTAACAAGAACAACTTGAGTTGGTTTGATTCTCTCATCACATAAATCTATTAAACACATACGTACTGTATTTATCAACATAAACTAAATCTGGTGAAATTGTTATTTTCATAACGTAATTTTTCTATTTAAGAAAATTCCCAATAAATATTAATTTTTTTTTTGTAAATGACTAAACAAAAAGAAAAAGAAACACCAAAAAATTAAACTAATCACGAGGATGAAGAAGCACTCTCATTGAATTAGCTAGAAGAAAACTAGTCAAGATTTAACAAGGGGATTCCAAATGCACCAAAATTTTCTTCTTATATAATGTGGGATAATGTAAGTATGTAACCTTCCAATCCAAGAGAAGTATATGCCCTTAGTTAAGCATAGCAATAAAAATGAGGTAAGAGATGTCATAGAATATGTGTAGCAACACATTTATTGCAAACAAACTTTAATTCTACCAAACTTTAATTAGATCATTCAAGATAGTCATGAGCTCAACAGAAAGTTTTAATTTGATATTACCAAATAGCCAATGAATTAGTCAATCATCCATATCATCATACCAACACAACACCTCAAGATAACTCCTATCCACATTCAACACAAAACAATCATCTCTAGAAAGATGCTGAATTAATTAACCAAACTTGTGGGACTAATGTTGCCATAGTATGGGTTAGAAAAACATTTTATAATGAGAAAAGCTAGTCTTCTAACAAATTCAATTATATTACTCTGGTCTCAAATATAAGTAAAGTTTAGTCAAAAAAAATTTATGTATCTAATCCCAAATTTGCACCAAATGCAATAGTTTTTTTAATTAAATTTTACTTATATTTGAAATCAGAGATATATATTTTAAATATTGAATTGCAAATAGGAGAACCGAAGAAGGTCCTTGTAGCATCAAGGAAGAATATTCTTTATTAACAACTAATAGTATTTGTCTAAAAAAATACTGTCATCTTTAATTGATCCTTTGACTTATGAATCCGTTAGAGATACACTTAACTTTTACTAACATAAAGCTAACCCAATTTAGTGAAGCGGTTACTTTAAAAACTTAATTATGTTTAACAAAACGAAAATAAATACTCCCTCCTTCCCACAAAATATAAGAGAGAAAAATAATTTCAATTATTAAAAAAAACATTTGAAATATGATTTTGTGTGGTTTTTCTTGAAATAAGTTGTATATGAAGATGTAAAACCATTTGTATTGGTTATTGTTTATTGAAAAAAAAAAGAGAAAAGAAAAATTAAATATAATTTGTATCTAATCTTATGAGAATAAAAAAAAACATATTTTTGGAAATGATTTTTCTTTTACAGTTTGGAATAAAAAGAAAGTGATTTTTTTCCTTTATATTTCAAGACGGAGGCTAGGGAGTAATTGATCAAAGTGTAAATGCAAATTAAATTACAATACAGGCATCATAACCAAGTGTATATTTGAATGAGGGGTGGGATAGACGACTAAATCACATTGACATCACAATGGCATTATGATCATCGAAACTTCAAAGTATAATTTTTAAAAATTTAAATCAATATATTAAGATTTTATCAAACTCATCGCAAATTCAAACATATACTTGCATTGCATTGTGATCTCACCTGATCAGAAAGTATGACCACCGAAGTTTCGTCGTATGGTGTTTCGTCAACAGAAGAGGAGGGAGTTGTACCTGCAGGGACTCCGACGCTCAAGTCAGTGAATGTAAGAGTTGCGAGTACAAGGATAGAATGCAAGATACATGTGCCATTGTGAGGAATGGCGTACTTATACCCAGCGCTGGGCCAATGCCATTAATGAGGAGGCACACGATCCGTCCCTGCCATTAATGGCTGTCAGGATTTTGACTCGCGGTCATAATGGGCAGTAAATGCTCATTATCCCGATGTTTTGTCCGTTACGATTTGTGGTAACATTCAAAAGTCTCTCGCGTAAGCGTCGAGCATAAGTTCCTCGAAATCAAGCGTCGGCATAATGTCGAACCAAAGACGAACACAAAGATTGCAATTTCATACAATTCATGTGTCGAGCATAGTGGTGCTGGGTGCGACTATTGTCGGGCCCAACCCAGAACACATTGTAAGCACTTATGAAAAGTCTTATAACACTAGAATGAATTGACATATTATTGGACAAAAATTAAAAATGAAAATTACGTATTTACTAAAAACTTAAGGCATCATGAATATGTATCCTCTCACATATACATATTGCTCAACATTTACTTTTTTGTCAAATATGACTTCTAAATTACTCTTTACACATCACAACATTATTTTTTTTATAATGTGAGACTCTTTACATCCGGGATCCTGCATATACAAAATTACTCCTACTCCTTACCAAGTCGAACTAGAGTCTCATTCAATCTTAGATATTTATGATGCAACAAAGTATTTATGTTCCTTCATAGATTGAACACTACATATTTATCTAAGAGAAAACCTTAAATACTTGAATGGATCAACATATTAGACAAATTGACTTTTCATCTTTACCCACTATCTTAAGATTTTAAATAAATGAATCATCTCACATATACTCCCTCTGTCTCTAAATATAAGACTTTGTTTGATCATTGAACGTACGCGAATGCATAATTTTGATCACAAATATATTTAATTATCTAATAGTAAAAATTATAAAATTTGATATTTTAAAAGTACTCATCAAAACAAATCAAATAAGATTTTATATGCTAATATTTAAATCTATATATTATTAAAAAATATAGTCAAAACAAGTTAACTGAATAGTACAATTTTTGTCTAAAGGAACGGAGGGAGTATATTGTTCAATATCTACTCTTCTATTTAATTTAAGACTTTTATCTAGCACTTGATACATAACAACGTCACTTACATTTATTTATTTTTTAAGAATCTTATCTTATATATATAAAGGGAAGCTCTATTAGCTTCTAAGCAAGCATTGTGATGATGTGGCACAATATAGAAAAAGTTTTCAATCACTTAATACAATTAGTTCTTATGATTGTTGGAATTCCTTTAAATAATTATAATAAAAAATCCAATAAATATTTAGTACAATATATCTTATTGGATTTGTATATTTAGTACAATATAAAAAAGCCAATGAATATTTAATGAGTCATTAGAAACTTCACTCTAATATAGAGAGATAGGAAATAATAAATAAGTACTTTATATTTTTCATTATCACTATGATGCTATTATTAGATAAAAAACACACAAAAAAATGAGGGCCGCATTATCTAAAAATTATAAAAATTAAATTAAATCAAAAAAGAAAAGAAAAACAATTATGTGACATGTTTAATTCTATTAAGCTTCATGTGACTTTTCTCTATTCCTAAAATAATATTTCTATTGATTGCACATAAAAAGATTAAAAAAAAATTTAAGAGAATGATTATAATATATGTTACAACAATAGTGTTTTGATGGTTTGATACAAATGATTAAATCAAAAAAGAAAAGAAAAGTATTAAGCACGATGAATTACGACAAATTAAAAAAAAAGACATAATTAAAAAGTTCTGACAAATAAAAAATAAGATATAATTTTACCAACTCAAACTCTGAGAGAAAATCTTAAATTGCAATTAAGATAATTTTAAAATAAGTATTTGCCTTTGAAGTAAAACGCTATAGGAACTCTTTTTGTAAAATAATTTTTTTAAATTATTCTTGAGCATTATCTAATACTCTCTGTAAAAAAAAACATGTATACTCTCTTATAATTTCACACCCTTATGATAATGATATATATTAACTTAGGACAATTTTAAAAGTACTCCTATATACTATAAAAAAAATTGCATTCTTTTTTATAAATTGTTGAAACTGTAGATAATAAAACATAGTTACATATATTTATACATATTTACAGTCAATAAAAATTCACTAAAAATTCTAAAATTATTAATTTGATTTAAATAATTATGTAACTATTTTATTGAAATAAATATATATTCTAAAGTGTTGAAATACTGTTTAAGTTCAACTCAAAATAAAATAGTGAGATAGACGTAAAAGTAAGATGACATTTTTTTAAGGTTAAATATGTTTTTGCTCCTTATAAAGTTACAAAATTTTGTTTTTAGTCCCTATAAAAAAAAGTGGCATGTTTTGGTCCCTACAAAAATTTTATCAATGCAACTTTAGTCCCTACTGTTTTTCAAAATTTTGAATATTGTTTAATCATCATTAAACTTATAAATTTTTAAGTATTTTTTTTTCAACCATGTTTAGAATACTATAAAAAGTTTCTAAAAAAAAATTTAGAATTTTTTAAAATAAAAAAAATTAAATATGATTTTTTCAAATTTTAATAATTAAAGATAAAAGTAATCGAAATTTCAATTTTGAAATTGAATTTTTAAGTTATTTTTTTTCGAGAAATTTTTTACAATGTTCTAAACATTTCTACGAAAAATCATTAAAAAATACAAATTGATTTAACAATAGGGACTAAAAGTACATACATAATAATTTTATAGGAACCAAAAAGTGGCGAAAAAGTTTAGAGGGACTAAAATTAGAAAATTCTTATGTTTATAGGGACTAAACATATATTTAACCTTTTTTTAAACAAATAGTAAGATGACATGTTAAATGTTAAATTCTTCTAAAATAATAAACTATATATCTTTATTTGAGTCAAATAACTAAATCTAAATTCAAATATATGAAATCATCGTGAAAACTAATATATTGGCAACAAAACTACTTCTTGATTATTTATATATATATATATATATATATATATATATATATATATATATATATATATATATCTATATCTCATTTTAGCTTGTTCAAAAAAAGTTTATATAATAACAAATATAAAATAAATATATGTCAAAAAATATAAACTAAATATATATATATATATATATATATATATATATATATATATATAAGATTAATTACAATGAATACAAATAATTATGTTTGACTTTAGAGATTCCTTTTTTATGACTAAACTTTAGAGATTCATATGATGCAACTATAAGTGCAAAATTATAATTATGCATATTTACTTATTATAAAAACTGAAGTAAAAAAATAATATTTATAAAATATATTAAAACATATTCTTTAGATATTACACCATATTTCTGTTGAATTTAAATAAATTTAATATATTATATTCTTTAATTCAAGAATAAAAAAATAATAATAAATAAACTGAATACTAAATATTTTAAAATTTTCTTCCATTTTTAAGATAGAAAATATCAAACATTATTTTAGTAAAAATAAAATATCAAATATTTTTAATAATTACAATTTTAAAGGAATAAATAAAAATATTTTTCATTTATTGAAATATTTTAATTTATAATTTAATCGAACCCGCGCAACGCGCGGGTTTATTTCTAGTTTATTATAAAATAAAGACATTTTCACTGTGTTTCTTAAACAAAAAACGCATGAAAATAGTGAGAAAGGTAGGTGGTCAAAATAGACAGCACTACAACAAAAGTATTATTGAGTTGAGTAATTTTATGACACATGGAAATTACATAGTACCATTAAATTGGTTTGTTAGGCAAATAAAAGAAAAAGAAAAAAAAAGTCAAGCCGACAATTAAAAAATTAACATGCTCCCACTTTAGCACGTTCTTCTTCCCTCTTGGTCTTAGTCATAATCATATTCATACCATCTAACCTCTTTTATATATATTTTTCGAAAAAAGAAATAATCTATTTTTAACTATTATTTTAAAAGACAGTGTGTAGAATATTCAACTATGTCAAAATGTCCAATACCATCCATCAAAGGCCACTCATTCTTTACTTATTATTCACATGCTTATGCTATTCTTCTATCCATCCAACTAAACCACAAAAAGTATAAAAGAAGTATTGAAGAAAAATTGATTTGACTTGGACCAACCTTGTGAATAGACTTAAGACAAATTTAAGCAATTAACATTAGAAGTCAAAAATTTAAGTTATATTAGTGATAAAAATCTTAGTAAGAAATAATCTTAAGTATATGTTCAAACTTAAAAGTCGTACATCTTAAATAATAAAAACTAAGATTGAAAAACATTTTTTTTTACACAAGATTGAAAAACAATTATAATTCCAATTTTATTTTAAAAAAAATCTCTAAAAAATAATCTCTCATTGAATGTCAAAATCCTTTTTCATAATCTGCAAAAAACATACCTTAATCATTGGTTAATCTCTCCTTAACCATCTATGTTAAGCTCCATGCTATTGAATTTTGGAAACATAAAAGTAGTCAAAAGACTACAAAGTGTTCCTATAAACCTGCTTATTACATAATCACATGAATGAATTTACACAAGGTCATTAAGGTATAGTAACATGCACAATTGCACGTACTATATGTTCTAAGAGACCATAATGTAAGTCAAATATATACGACAAATGTAAAATGTCGAGAAACGATCGAAATTTGTATTGACAATAAAATTATGGCACAACCCAAGTAAGCAATAGAATGCTAACACAGGTTCCAGTTCCAAATCCAATTTTTGGACCAACAAAATTCCTATGTACTCAGAAGTTTACAAGTACTTGGGAAATAATCGATGTTTCAAAGTTTACTTCCCTTTAAACCGAAATAACTCTATCCAGGTAAAAATGTGAATGTATATATGTTATTTTCTATGCTCATCAAGGAGAGGGGGATCAATGTACTATCTTTAATGTTCGGCAAAAGCAGTTATCACTATGCTTTAGACGACATGCTGAAAAATCTGCACGTCCTCTCGAAAATATCTGCTCTATCTTCGCACAAGACCCCGCTGTTGCTGCCTATTGTGATTTCCCGGTTTGAAATGTGTGTTCCGGTGGCCAGCCCCTTGCTTTGGAAGATCATTGATTTCCATCACCTGAATTGTCCTTTGCCTCTTGGCTGCAATTAAGAATCAAATGACAATTTCATCAATTAGCCACAAATTGCAGAATGTGTCCTAAACAATCACGTGACAATTTAATGAATTAGTTACGACTTTGAAAAAATGAATGACTAACCATTTTCAGCTTGTTGATAACTCTCTTGAAGTCTCCGCTTAGTGGCTTCGAGCTTAGCAACATCATCTGAACACTTCGACCTCTGTTACACAAGTTAAGGTCAGAGAGAGAACCATATACTTGTAAATTTGATGTGTATTGAGTTTTTTTAATTTTGCTTACATCTTGCTGAGTGTTGAGAGGCCTCTTTGGGCCAGTACTGCTTTCCAGTTTCTGCTTCATCTTTGGCTCCACATTAGGTTTTCGATGAATGCTCGAAGTTAGGGGTCTGCGAGGGCCAGAATCATCAGCTACCGGTTTACTTAGCCTCACTGCAGCCTCATTCTTCTTCTTCAGTTGCTGACTCTTATTGTCCTTGACAATGATGGCTGTTTCATTAGATTCCGGCAAATTTCTCTTGTCCTTAATTTGACTGTCCACAACTGGCTTTCTGCCATTGCCACGGTTCTTGTTGAGCGGCGCACTCTTACGAATATCTGAAAAATCATACCCCATTTACAAAGATCAATTTAAGGCAAGGGGAATTCAGACACAAAACCGTACAACAAAAGCTAGCAAGACTAAACATAAGAAATTGCAAATTCAACTCACTTCCATCATCATCCATGCCATCGAAGAACTTTACATCATCCGGATATACACAACACAAGGAAAAACACAAATTTAGTTTCATATATTCCAGCGTGCCAAAAGTAAATTGGAATTGGGGAAAAAGGACAGGCATATGTATACCTGAGAGAGTTCCATAGTACCGGCTGGAGTAACAAAGAAAGCCCCTTCGTCCAAAGGAGGTGACGGAAGTCCTCCTTCATCCTCGTCTTCTTGACCATTCACAACAACAGATGGATTTAATGAATCCGGAGTGCCTTCTCCTCTGGCTTCTTCTCCTTTGTGTTCTTCTTCTTCTGAAGTTACAAACATTCAATAGCAATTTTCCAACATAAGTTAATTTTGAAATCGAACAAATAAATAACATCATTATACTCATCATTACCATACTAATAAGGTAGATAAAAAGAATATCTACCTGCAATAGCTTTGTCATTCTCATTCACCCACGTCCTCACAATTACCTTCCATGCACTAAAAAGTTGAAGAACATGAAACAAATTTAGAATTCGAGTTGTTCGGTATCCAAGTAAAAACATTTAACATATTTGCCACATCAACTAGTACGTACAATGATATGAATATAAAACAATAACGGCCGACTCATTCGCCTATCTAAAGATTCTCATCAATGTTAACATAAAGGACACATAACTAAATAAGAAATAGGTCCAAATTAACTTATATAAGTCTTACAACTAATGACCACAATTATCGAATCAATCCATCACTCTAATAGTGAATTACAGATGGATCAACATAACAGCAGTGTGTGTGATAGTATAAAATAAACTATGATTTATAGATGAAAAACAAAAACATACCTGATAATAATCTTTGCAAGGTCACGGATTTTCTGAGATCGATGCTTCCGGAGAGGAGTGACAGCCATTCCAATTCCAGTTGCCTGCAAAATTACATTTCTGAGGATTAGATAACATGTTTAAGATAAATCACTGGAAAAGACGATATAACAAATTGCCCCAAAACAACAATGAATGATTCAATTCGAACCTCCAGAACATGCATAGAGAGTTGCATCAGTTGAAGCCTCCTTAATGAATCAAACAGCACTGATTCAGACTGTAGCAACATGAAACAATCATCGCTAATCAGTGATCATAAGACACAAATGAATTCAACCTTCAAACAAAAATACATAAATGCCATCCAATAAAATCAGATCAAAACTTTCAATAAAATCACAATTCAAAGAATCAAGAACATATGCAATAGTATACAAACATCCTTGTTTTCAAGTATACCTCGTCATCCTTGTTTTCGAGAATATCTTTGATCCTCAAAATCTCAGCAACAAGTTGAGCTTCAGCATCAAGCTGATCAGTCAAAGCTTCAGCTTCATCAAAGCTGTAATTGCTAATAGGATTGACTACCATCACTCCATTATCATCCCTACTACTATCCTTGCTAGCACCCTCTCTACCAGAAGAACCTCTCTTACAAACTTCACCATTTTCATTATCAGAAACAGCCACATCCACCTTCTCACACTCCTTACAACGATTCAGCATAACCGAGAACAATCTCTCCGCAATTCTATCTCTTCTAGCCTTGAATTCATTCGGACAATCATTAGCAGCAACAACAATTGCATGCTCAATGATGCTAAAAATATCAGAATTCGATGATCGAAAATAAGTTCTCCACTGATTAAGCTCCTCTGACTTCATTTTCAGTTTCAACACCCAAAAGCACAAAACCCAAAGATCCAAACAAAGAACAACAAACAATCAACAACCCACAAATCAAAATTCAATTTTTCTTCAATTGGTTTGATTCTTGTTCTGTTACTGATTGATCTTGAACCCTGAACAAAACAATGAGGAACGATCAAAAAGAGTGAATCTTTATTGAAAAGAACACCAACAAGAATAATAATCAAGAATCAAGAATCAAATTCTTGAAAGTTTTGAAAATTTATTAACTTTAATTTTAATTTGATTTTCTGGGGTGTCCCATTTTGGCAAAATTTGATTGGATCAATGTTCGGCAAGAAAATGGATATGATGATATGGTTTGGATTGGATTGGATTGGGAACAAATTTGGTATAGCAAGAAAAACAACACAACACAACACAAAAGAAAACAATACACACAACACAATCGTATATGTATTGATAACAAAAACGTTGTGTGTTTTGTGATAATTGTAAGAATATTGTAATCTTGTTTCACATTTTTCTGGTGTTACAAAAACACAAAAAACCTCAAAGAAAAGACCCTTTTTTTATTCATCTGTTTTTTTTTTGCTGTAAAAAAAACAGCTAAAAAAAACCGATTTTTAAGGAAAAAATAAAGAACCCGAAATATTTCTACAAGATGAAACAGCAGATTCAGTGTGAAAAAAACAACAAGAAAATCTTAATCAGAGTATGTTATAATCTATCTTATGTTATTTAGATTGTAACAGTTTTGTTCTATGTCTTACGTAATGTTACACTTTGAGTTAAAAAAACAATACCGCGTGGTTATGAAACTAAAACATGGTTCTTTTTCTTATCTTTTCCAACTTGTGAAAGAGAAAGAGACAAAGATCAGAGAGAGAGAAAAAGGTTTTCAGAATTGTGATGAATGATTATACCTTTTGGTTGTGTTTTGACTTTGATGATCAAAAAGAAAATTTTGGTTTGAAGAAGAGAAAATATGAAGAAGAGAATGAAAAATACTGTGTTATGTCTCTTAGCGCTGGTTTTGTTTCATATAATATTATTATATTTTTTTTATTTTGTTGCTTTGTGATTATTTTATGTTCTTTTTAATTTGACTGATTTTCAATTTTATTATTTTAATCATAATTTTTTTATTGAATTTTCTAATCAACTAATTTTTTTCCATATAGAGTAAAAGAAAAAAAAAACTAGTTTCCATGTTGGTAAAAAAAATTACTAATTGAGAAAATTAATAATAAGATTATAAAAATAATCAATTAATTTTTATATATAAAAAAGATTTAATTTATTTTTTTCTATACATGCATATAATCAAATCAAATCAATATCAAATTTTAAGGTTTATTCTTTTTTTTCTTTTGGTAAATTTTTAGGTTTATTCTAAGTCAAAAAAGTTTTTTTTTAAAATATATCAAAAATTAAAAATATCTAATCAACTATGATTTGATTAACTTTGAATTTTTTGTGAATTGCAACTATAGAGACTAATCTCTGAAGCCGAGTAAGATCACAAAATGTGGCAAAACTCTCCATGTTAAGTTGAACGAGATCCCTTACCATATCATTCAAGTATTATTGTGGGTTAACTTTGGTTTTTAAAATATCTAAAAATATATATAATTGTAGTGATATGATTTAACTAAATATGTGTGTAAAAATAATTATATTGTTAATAGACAATAAATTAAAATTAGATAAATAATATTTAGACAAATGAAATTATATCGTCGATATATATATAAATGTAAAAACAATACCAAGAAATACAAGGTAAATTATAATTTAATTTTTTTTATATCTTATTTAACTGGTGTGTGAGAGACAAATTATTTTAAATGTGTGTAAACTATTAAAGTTATAAATTTGAGACAGCCCGCAATTATTGCAAGCAGTTTACTTGCTTACTTGTTACAGTTGAGAGGAATAGAAGTTACTATTAACATAATTTAGTTGATAAATATATTGTATAGTAGTATATATTTAAGTTTAAAGAAGTTTGACTCATGACCCATTTATCCACTTTATAAGATATAAGTTTAGCCAGTTGTCGAAAGATATAATTTTAGCCACTAATCTACTAAATTGATATATCAAAAAATTATAATAATAAATTATACATTATCAACTTTTTTAATGTTGAATCCAAATAACTTAAAATTAATGTGATGGAATAAAAAAAGATTTTATGTTGTATAAAAAAAAAAAATCATGAAAGTAGGTAGTGAATGTGGTGTAATATAGATAGGGCCGAGAAAGCGGTTCTTAGGGAGCGAATATGTGGGGCCCTCGACTCGGTGCTGAAATTCAACTGAGTTTTGTGAGTTAAATTTGTGGATTTGGATATGGTGATCACCAAAAGATTTACTCTATCTCTTTCTATATGCAAACAATTTTAAGCTTATTTTGTACTCTTAGGGTTAAAATATAAGTAAAAGTTGTAATAACAATTAATATATTTAGTATAAACTAATATATTTTCATTGATATTCAATAAAAATAATATGATCTTTTATGTCATTTTTAAAAAGTTGGATGAAGTCAAATTAAATGCTCTACGAAATACAAAATATATTGCCATATTTCGTAAAAAAAAAATATTGCCCGCATTATTTAAGGAATACAAATTTTACAAAATACACTGTTGGATTAAAAATTTATATTGTATGAATCTTCATATTAAATTTTACAAAAGTTTAAAATTGTTTGATATTTTATTGAGATCGATAAATATTAACAGTTTATGTATTTTTTATTGAATACTATTAATCTTAATTTTTCAAAAAATATACGTAATATTACATCTGAACTTTTTATAACAGACAATTAAATTAATAAAAATTGATATAATATATTCATAATTACTCATGATTTGACTCAATTATTTCTTGTAAAAATGATAAGAGGAAGTATTTATTCAAATAGAAATATTTAAATATAATATGTTTGATTACTCGTGAATTCTAAAAAAATATTTTATCAATTTTATTTTTTTGAACTTTCAATATAAAAATTAGATATTGTCAATGCATCTGATCAGTTATCCATATGTATGATTTTAGAAGTTGAAGTAAAAAAATAAATAATTAAAATTATATAAGAAAAATGCTAATTAGTAAATTCAACAGTCAAACTTTAATATTAATACCAAAATTTGTTCAAGATATGAATAATTTTAAATTAAGTAATGAATTATTTTAATAAAATTTCACGATATACAGTGCCCATTATTATAGTCAAAGAAAAAAAAATGTTAATGTTATTACATATATAGTTGATATAATCTTAAAACATTTTTAAAAAATTTCTTTTTGAAAATTTGACAATTAAAAAGTTAAAATGGAATATAAAATATAATTTCGAGAATCAAACGTTGATTAATACTGATACTACATTTGATCCTAAATACATTACCCTCTTAAGTAAATCGCAAAAATTATTATTCCCTCTGTCTCTTTTTAAGTATTACGGTTGACAAAATCAAACATTTTAAGAAAAGTGTGTAAATGAAAAAGAGAGATCGAATATGACTTTTACTAAAATACTCTCTCTTTTTCTCTCACCTAATAATTGTTTTAAGGAATAAAATAGAAAAACCAATGTTATAAATAATATATAACACTTATTTTGGGACAAACAATTTTGATAAGTAGAACACTTATTTTGGAACGGAAGCATTAATTTTTTTACGAGTTTGTTCTTCATCAAGAGAATAAATTAAATAATGAAGAATATATATTGTAAAAAAAAAAACTAATGTAGTTAAATTTTTAAAAGAAATTTATAAAATGAATCCATAAAATACAAAAAATCTTATATATAGGGACGAAAAATAGTACATAAATATTGTAGAAGACCATAGTATTGTCTTTGGTCGAGATCAAGGACAATACTGTTAATTTTGAATTAAATAATGTTTTCTTTTAAATAAAATTTTAGAATATACTCTCTCTGTTCCTTTTTATAAGACTCTGTTTGACAAAATATACTATTCACTTATCTTGTTTTGACCGTATTTTTTTAATAATTTATAGATGTAAATATTAGCCTATATATAAGATATTGTTTGATTTGTTTTGATGAGTACTTTCAAAATATCAAGTTTTATAATTTTTACTATTAAATAATCAAATATATTTGTGATTTAAATTATACATTGACATACGTGTATTGGTCTAACAAATCTTATATTTAAGGACAGAGGGAGTATAATAGTACACCTTAATATAGTCAAATAGAAAAAATAGTTGAAGTTATTCTAATAAAACAACAGTCAACATCATTGTCCAACTAAAAATTAAAAGATTAGACAAAAGTATAAAATATTTTTAATTGTGTTGTGTTTGAAATTATGGTGTAATTATTAGTTTTTGAAACTCGAATAATAATAATTTATTTAATTAATGAACATGTTGAGGTAAAAAGTTGTGGTAAACTATCTTCTATTTTAAAATAGTAAGTGTCATTATAACAAAAAAAATATTTAGTGTTATTTTCAATTTTACATCCTATTTATTAATATTTGCACTAATTTAAAGAAAATAAATCAATAATGAAGTAGGGTTAATTTAGTAAAAATGTTTTATCTTTTAAGTATTAATTGTGTTCATATATATATATATATGACATATGTATGTATATGTGTGTGTGTAAAAATTTAAAATGATATTTATTTTAAAATGGAATGAATATTTGATATAAAAGAGAAATATAAAAATATAAAAAAGAAGAAGAAGAAGAAGCTGTGGGTGGGACACATAGAAATAGAAATGGATAGGTGGGTGGTCAAGAAGTTGACGTGTTGTTATTTGGAAGTGAGAGAGAGAGAGTATGGTGGCGGCGACGAGCCGACGACGCACCAAAGACAAAGAGTATGCACCGTCACAAATTAATGATTTTATCAATCAAAATTTATGAAGTAGTAATATTTTGGATGACTTTAATAATTTTTGTAAAAACAAATTAACAGACAAAAGTGGTGTTTTTTTGTCGTGGATTTGGCGTATGCGTTTATTTACTTGCATGCAGTGGTGTAGCCAGCAAAAAAAACATCGGTGGGCGACTAATTTCATACAAAATTATATAGCGTACAAAAAGTTGATCATAAGAAAATTAAATATAAAAAGTATATAGCGTACAGAAAGTTATTTTTTTTACCTATATTTTTTGGGATATAGCGCACAAAAAATATAGTGCAGGGGTATAATAGTAACTTTCTATAGGTAAAAAAAATAAAATTGGCAGCCCACCTTGGCCCATATGATCCTCCGCCTCTGCTTGCATGGTAAAATGATTTGATGGAATGATTTTGAGAAATTAACAAATAATATTATATTAGTGTTTATTTTATAAGAATTCTCAAATGAATTGATAGAGTTAAGAGTATCTCCAATAGGAATATTATAGAAGTTTCTTAACAATAAAATATTGACTTGTCTTGCCATGTAGGATTTTGGGTTTCATAGATTTAATCAAAGTTGCTTATTTAAGATACTCAAAAATGAATTTTATACAATTAATACATTAATTAAATGTAAAAATAAGAAAGAAAATATGAAAAATAGAAGAGAGATAAATGATATTTGTGATTTAAGAAACTTAGGGATAAAATTACTCATTGGAGCAAAAAAATTATGAGTATCATACAATTGAGTTGGTACACATGAACTCACATAAAATGATAAAATGAGTATCTTAAAATTCTACCATTAGAGATGCTCTAAGTCCATTTATTAAAACAAATAAAATTCTCTAATAAAGGAAATACAAGAGTGTGCATTTACTATAATAGGACGATCAAACATTAAAGCTTGTGAGAAATTTTAAGAATGATTGGCTAAAGTGTAATATTGATGGTACATTTTTGGGTAATCTAGGTCAAAATGCTTGTATTGGTATTTTTAGAAATTTTAAGATCAGAGTAAGAATGTTGGTTGTTTTGTTCAACATATTAGTATTACAAATGCTCTTCATGCTAAATTTTATGGGTCATTTTAGCTATTGAGTTTGTTAAACACTACACTCTTCCAAACACTTTGAAAAACCCCACAAATCCATTTTTCATTGTCCTCCGAAAATCCCACAACACTTGATCCACACCCCGCAATGATACTTCCTTTGCATGTGCCACATGTTTTGAGCTGGATTCAACTCAAATTAAGAGTTCGTCAACAAAACTTAAATCACTTAATTTCTGATAACTTGGCTTCATAGACATTAGATGAATGTGAAAGTAACTCAAATTAGGAGTTTGTCAACAAAACTTAAACTACTTAATTTCTGATAACTTAGCTTCACAAACATTGGATGAATGTGAAAGTTATTAGAATACGAGGGAGCAGGTTGGGATCATGCACACGACGATCAAGAACAATGATATAAGTGAGTTTGACATCACATTTTTATTTAAAATCTTATGACATTAAATTTATAGGTCATCTCACTTATAAATACTCAAATTTCCACATTTCTAATCAATGTAAGACTCCCCACACTACTCACATTTATTTTTGTGAATTCAATTTTCACTAATACTGCATAAATTTTAAGGATGAATAATTTGCAAATACTTTTACAATTATTCTCTAGATCTTTAAATTTTTACTGGAATCTTTATGTGTCCTCATAAACCCAATTATGAACTTAATTAAACTTAACTTAGAGATTCAAAATTATTTTAGCAAACGGTTAACAATTTAATAATCTTCTACGATCATTTTCTCACTTGATAACTACCCAGAATAAAATGTACGAAAACAAAAACAAAAAATCATAGAAAAAAACAAGTGTCTATTGGAGGAATATTACTTGCATCTTAATATATCCACTCACAGTCACAGGTGAGATTTAGACATCCGAATTATATTTGCAATAAAAGCGAAACATTAATTTGCTTGTCACGCAAAATTTGGATTTAGATTATTGGCTTAATTTGGATACCATATCTCACGGTTTGCCAGAATCTAGCAAATCTAAATATTCTATTACGTAGATGGGTATATATATAGTCACCGTTAAATTAAATTTTAAAATATCAAAATTCTCAAGAAATAATTTGTTTTCAAGGTTAATTATAGTTCGAATTTAAGTTAAACACTTAAACTAGATTTAATTAATTTTTTGGTCTTTATTAACTTATTTTTGTAATATTTCGTTTTGATCTCTTAATTATTAAAAGTTTCATTTTGGTCCTTTAACTTATTTTTTTGGTTTCATTTTGGTCTCTTTACTATTTTTTTGGTTTCGTTTTGGTCCATTGAAAGGAGGCACCAAAGTGGTTGGTTGATGGATGAAGAGTTAAGAGATCAAAACAAAATAAAAAAATAAGTTAAGGGATTAAAATGAAACTTTTAATAGTTAAGAGACCAAAATAAAATCTAAAATTAAGTTAATAGACCAAAATGAAATTTTTAACAGTTAAGGAATCATCAAAATGAAACCAAAATATAAATTAAAGGACCAAACGAGTAACTAAGCCGCTAAACTTATTTAACCCTACAAAATATGTAGAGTGAAGATTATTTTTGGTTTTCACTCTTTGTTCCTAGGGCAAAGGGGTCGTAGTATAGTCATGAGTTCGAGACGAGTTTTGACATATCAAAAGGTTTAAGTCCTCTTCCAAAATATGTAGAGTGAAGATTATTTGATATGTTTTTCTTAAGCAGCAAAAATATTATTAATAATAAGCGATCTTTGTACAAGACGTTCAAAGATCAAAAAAAATGTTATTATAAAACACAGGTGACATATATAAGAGGTACAACAAGAATATATTTGATCGATTTGTCACATCTAATAATATGTGATACTCTTAAAACAATTTTTTAAGTCCATGATTAGATGGTTCATGCTTCCATGCACAAGTGATGCATGTGATTAATGGTGCACAACTTGTTGATTTTATTATAATGAATATGAATTTTATAAAATTCACTGTTGGATTAAAAGTTTATATCATATAAATTATTCATGCAATATTTTAGAAAAATTAAAAATTGTTTTATATGTTATTTAAACCTATTAAGATTAATGATTTCGATAAAAACTTATAAATCGTTAATCTTGATTCATCTTAATAACTTATTAAATAATTTTCAATATTTTTAAAATTTTGCATGAATAATCTATATAATATAATCTTTCAATCTAACGGTAGATAGATTTTAAAAAATTCGTATTCGTTATTATAATCTATATAATACTTTATCATGATTTTTTTGTTGTTGAACGAAAACGGAATCAGTTCAATAGGGAATGCATGTGCTTTTTGAGAAAATGGAGAGCATAATATTTTTATCCAACAACTAGAATATTCTGTTATACCCGTAGAGTATAAAAGAGAAGAATATTTTGTAATATCAACAAATAGGAATAAGATCTTTTTGTAGTAATTTGTATGTTGATTGTTTTAATTAAATTCATATCATCATATGCTTTTGTTAAAAATATTAGGGTTAAATAATTTTTTTCTTGATTACATGAAAGAAAAAAAAAAGACAAAAACGTAAAGGAGCACTAGCTACGTTTTTATTTTTATTTTTTTTGGTGTAAAAAGAGGGCACAAAAGCTCAAAAAAAAAACAAAAAGCTAAATTACTCGGACCTTCCTAGGCATGCAAGCTCAGGAAATATCATTGAAAAGGATCTTTTGAAGCTCAATAGAAGGAGACTCCAAAATAAACATATTAAAATGATCCAAAATATGCTATAGTTTGCAAGCCATTCGACACTCCTATTTCCTTCGCGCCAATTATGATTGATTTGAACATGCCAACTCCGCTTTAGTAACTTCCGGATACGGTGAACTAAAGTAGGGATACTCTAAAATCTTAATCGACATGATTTCCGACGTTTTTATATAATATACCCCAAAGATAACAACTAATAATTGAGTATAAATTAATAGAAAATATTTTTTTTATCACAAAATATAAGGAAAAAAATTAAACATTTATCTTTCTCAATCATTAATTTTACTTATTCTCATAAAATTAAATACAAATTGTATTTAGATTTTCTTCCTTTTCTTTTATTAATAAATAACAAACTCATAAAAAATATTTTTCTTCCTTATTCTCATAATTTTTTTATTTTTTCTTATAATTTTAGACGAAAAAGTATTAATACTTGGTAGCAAACAGCCATCCATTTCAACGTCCAACTATCGCTCAACACCAAGAGGATCATGGGATACAGTGTCATCCATTGCACCTCAACAAAGAAAGGCAAGGAAAAGGATTGTAAAAAAATAAAAATTATATATGGACCCCAAATTTTTTGTTTCATTCCAAAGTGGCCAGAAAAGTAGAACAGATACTGCAGAAAAAAGTGAGAAGATGACAAAAGAGAGTCTCTTCTTATTATTATATCCTCATATTTTTACTTATTTCTTATTTTAATATGAAATTAAAATATATTTTTTGTCTCTGTATAAAGAATCACATATTTCTTTGTTTAAAACATTTCATAATTGTTTTTATATCTTAATGATCACTTTATATTTAATTTCAATATTGTGGTTATATATCGTACCAAAAAAAAAAAATTATGATTATATATTTAAGATGTGTTTATATTATGTTAAACCATACTTATATTAGAAGACATACCAAAAAACCATATATTAGAAGTCTATTCTAAATTTTAAAAAATTCAAAATTTTGTCATTTAAAAACAAAAGTAAAATAGAAAAAAAAAATTAGAGATAAAAATGTGATTTTTTTTATAAAGATAAAAACTATATATATAAAGACAAAAAATATATTTAACCCCTTCATATATTATAGCTTTTGTTTCTTTTAACTATGTATAACTATAAAAAAAAAAAAAAAAACCTATGCTGCACAAAATATAAACAAATATTTTCTACTTTTATTGTTTCTTACTTTCTCTCATACTGAATATAAAAATAAAATGGTTATTTTTTTTTCCACACTTAAAAGCGTGTGCATAGTCACTAATATAATTTGACAATAAAATACTTTTTAAATTCCACGAATACAACTACACTTTCGCATAGCTACCATCCAGTGAGTTTACTATGGCTCATCCTAATCTTGAGGGTTTATCGCTACATGAAAATGATGAGGAAGGTTTCTGTTTCGAGTTTGACACGGAGGAAGAAGAACAGGAGGACCTTCGGTGGTGCCTGGTGGGACGTTTTCTGAGTGAAAGGTCCATTCACTTCAATTCTATGAAGGTGCGTATGGCGGATCTGTGGAAGCCAGTGAAAGGAGTAATTATTAAGGAAGCCATGGAAGGAAAATTCTTGTTTCAATTTGCTCACCCTTTAGATATGGAGGCTGTCCTCATGGGTGGTCCATGGACCTTTGATAATAACATGTTACTGCTTGAGCAAGTTCACCTTGGAATGCAAATCGAACAAGTCCCACTTTTCCATGTCAATATGTGGGTTCAAGTTCATAATCTCCCAATGGGATAAATTAAGGAGAAGTATGGTATCCAACTAGCCAACTACATAGGGTCCTTTGTGGAGTATGATAAGAATAACAACTCAAGTTTTTGGAGACAGTGTATGAGAATTAAAGTTCGTGTTGATGTCAGGTTACCGCTCAAAAAGAATACTAAAGTGAAGAACCGAGTAGGAGAATGGTGTACTGTGAACTTCAAATACGAGAAACTGGGAACTTTTTGCTTTGTCTGTGGAATCATGGGTCATGGAGAGAATAGATGTGCAGTACGCTTTACAATGCAGCAAGATGATGGACGAAGGAATTGGTCGGCTGAAATTAGAGCCGATTCAAGAAGGCAGGGGAGTAGGCTTACTTCACGATGGTTAAGGGAGGAGCAAGGAGGAGGGACGACGCAGGGGAGTGGCACCGGGGCGGAGCCGACGAGCTCTCCGTTGGGAAGCCCTAGCATGGGACCCACTGGGGCTGACATGGCATCAAATGTTAATCATTCTCCTATGAACCAGTCAAATTCCAAACAGCAGGTCATTATCCCTAAACAATCACAATCATTAACCTTAAATGTACCCGTGGCCCCCACACCTGGTTTTGCCCCAAAACACAGTAACGCTCACCTAAATAATTCTGTTCCCACACCCTTAATATTCCCATCAGCCGCTCTTGCAATAAAAAACCCTTTCCTAAATTCAATGAAAACCGACAAGACCTTTATTCCCCACCCAAATATTAATGACCAATCAGCTAGCCCTCACATTAATCCTATCATCATAGACCGACCACAAACGGAAACCAATCAAAGCCAATTATTACTCAATCAACCTTTTACCTTCACAAGTCATCCACTCCAAATGGACCCACCACAACCATTAAACCAGTAACAACACAAAACACATGTGACAATCACCAATTGGTCCGGTCTATCCGACCCAACCCCAACCTAATATCAGACCTCCACCTGAACCGAACCAGACTAGACAAAAACCCCAAAACATCCATCAGTAAACCGAAATCAGCCCAAACCCCAAATGAGCCATCACAGCATCAGGAAACTATGACAGAATTATTGGAAGGTTCGAGTGACAAGAAGAGAATGAGGGAGGAGAAAGAACACAATAATACAGAGACTTCTATGAAGGCTGAGCATTTTTTAACGGCAAGTCCTGGCAGCCAGGACTGCCGGGACCAATGAAAATATTGAGTTGGAATTGCCGGGGACTGAGCACACCGAGTGCAATTCCAAATCTCCGTAACATTGCTCAAGGACACCAGCCAGACATTTTGTTTTTATCAGAAACACTTTCTAAAGCTCCGGCTATGGAAAGAATTCGTGTGAACCTGAAGTTTAATTCTTGTCTATCAATTGATGTGGAAGGTCGTAGTAGGGGATTGTCAGTAATGTGGCGCGATACTATCAACTGTCAAGTGATGAACTACTCCAGAAATTTCATTAATTTGATAGTGAAGGAAAAGGAGGAAGAGGAATGGAGGTTAACATGTTATTACGGTTACCCGGAAAGTGTCCGAAGAAGACAAGCGTGGGATTTGCTGAGAGAATTGCGGGATATGTCTGACCTACCATGGTGCATTATAGGAGATTTTAATGATTTATTGGCTCAAGAGGACATGAGAGGTAATCATCCACATCCAAACTGGTTGTGTAATGGGTTTAGGAATGCAGTGAGTGATTATGACCTCACTGATATCCAGCTTGAGGGTTATCCATACACTTGGATCAAAAGTAGAGGGTCATATCATGTTACTGTAGAACGACTTGACAGGGCTATGGCTAATTCCAAGTGGCTTATGTGTTATCGTAACGTCAAGTTAACGAATCTCTTAACTTCGCATTCCGATCATAGCCCAATTGTGCTACAAAACTCTCCCATGATCCGTAGTGGCAGAAATTATGGCTTTCGGTTTGAAAACAATTGGCTGAAGGAGGAGGACATAGAGGAGGTGGTGGAGGAAGGTTAGGGTAGAGACCGAGCGGTTGATATTATTAGTAAAACTGCCTCATGCGCGGATAAACTTAGTTGGTGGGGGAAAAGAAAGAGAATGCGATTCAAACAGGAAGTTGCCGAATGTAGTGAAGAGATGGAAAGGCTGCGGGGATGTCATGACTTGGTAAACTCAGGGCGATACATTGAGGCTCGTGAGAAGCATGCAAGACTTCTAGTCCAAGAAGAAATTTATTGGAGACAACGAGCAAAGATGCACTGGTTGAAGGAAGGGGATATGAACACAAAATTCTTTCATATGTCGGCCTCAACTAGACAGCGGGTGAAGAGGATTAGTAAGCTTGTGAACGAGAGAAATATCGAAGTGACAACACAACCAGAACTGTGTGAGGTTGCTTTGAACTATTTTAATCAATTGTTTGAAGCAAATTCCTCGGTGCATGAACCGGTATTATCTTTAATCACTCCCAAAATAACTCAAGAGGATAATGTTATGTTGCTGGCGCCCATCACCAAAGAAGAGTTGAAAGAAGCCTTATTCCAGATGCATCCAGATAAAACTCCTGGACCTGATGGTTTTAACCCAGCCTTTTATCAACACTTTTGGGACATGTGTGGTAACGATATATATGAGGCAGCCAAGGAGTGGTTGGAGCGATGTTTTTTCCCATCATCTCTGAATGCAACAAACATTTGTCTGATTCCTAAATGTGACAGCCCAGTTTCCATGAAAGATATGAGACCAATATCTCTCTGCAATGTGCTCTATAAAGTGATTTCAAAAATGTTGGCTAACAGATTAAAGAAGTGTCTGGATAAATGTGTGTCGGAAGAACAATCGGCTTTTGTTGAAGGGAGGTCGATAATTGATAATGCTTTTATTGCTATTGAAATTATTCATGCACTTAAAAGAAGGACAAGGGGTATGAAAGGCGAAATGGCTCTAAAAATCGACATTAGTAAGGCATATTACAAAGTGGACTGGTGTTTCATGCAGGGTATGCTCGACAGGTTGGGATTTGCTGATAAGTGGATTCATTGGATGATGTTATGCGTTAGTTCAGTTAATTACTCAGTATTGGTGAATTTTGAAAAAGTTGGACCTATTGTCCCTGGCAGAGGACTAAGGCAAGGAGATCCCCTCTCTCCTTATCTCTTTATCTTGGTTACCGAGGGATTGACGGTCTTACTGAAAAAGTCACTAGCTAGAGGAGATCTTCATGGCATTCAAATTTGCAGAGGGGCACCCACAGTGTCCCACCTTCTTTTTGCTGACGATTGTTTCTTGTTTTGGAGGTCAAATTTAGATGAAACAAATCACTTGATGCATATCCTAAAGACCTATGAAGCGGCTTCCGATCAAGAAATAAATTTGGCAAAGTCGGAGGTTTTCTTTAGTAGAAATTTAAGCATAGCAGCACAAGAAGATCTATCAAAAATCATGGGTGTGAGACATGTTCTTGGTACCGGTAAATACCTTGGACTTCCATCTATGATAGGCCGGAAGAAGAAATAAGTCTTTGCTTATTTGAAGGATAGAATTTGGAAGCGTATAAACTCATGGAGAGGGAGAGCTTTATCAAGAGCAGGGAAAGAGGTGATGATCAAATCCGTGTTGCAAGCAATACCGTCTTACGTCATGAGTGTTTACCTGCTCCCGAAAGCAACAATAAAAGACATTGAGAGAATGATGAATTCCTTTTGGTGGGGAGGAGGTTCACACAACAAAGGCGTCAAGTGGCTAGCATGGGACCGTATGACACTTCCGAAAGCTCAAGGAGGTATGGGATTTCGTGACTTACATGCCTTTAATTTGGCTATGATAGGAAAACAAGGGTGGCACATCTTGACACAACCTCACACATTAGTGGCTAAAATCTTCAAAGCAAGGTACTTTCCAACAACTTCTTTTTTTGAGTCTAAAATTGGCCACAATCCAAGTTATGCTTGGAGAGGCATATGGAAAGCTCGGCATATTCTTATGGATGGTTGTAGGTGGAGTGTGGGCAATGGATCCGAAATAAATGTTATGACCGAGCCGTGGTTAAGGGGAATTAAAAGTGCTTGGATCCCTTCACCGCAAAGCCAAGGTGTGTATAATTTAAAGGTTAATGATCTTATGTTGCCGGCAGAGAAAGCATGGGATAAAGAGAAAATTGAATCACTTTTTCCTTTGCATATTGCTCAATCTATTCTAGAAATACCTTTACTTGAAATGGTGGAGAATGACAAACTTGTATGGGTGGATAGTATGCATGGAAATTATAGTGTCAAAAGTGGATATAATTTGTGTATGAATGTTACAGGAAGGACAAAGACATTATCCCAACAAGAAGATTGGCAAAGTCTATGGAAAATTAATGCTCCACCAAAGGCTAAACACTTATTGTGGCGCATTTGCAAGGGATGCTTACCGACCCAACAACGACTTCAAGGCCGCGGTGTAGCTTGCCACGCGAACTGCCCTCTCTGTGAGCATGAATTAGAGGATGACTGGCATGTGATTTTCGGGTGTTCTGTTAGTGCTACTGCTCGCCAAACAGCAGGGTTGGAGAACAGCCTAACCAATATACTTCAGCAGGGCAGTAACATTGCACAAGCAATTTTGGCAATTTGCAGAGGCTTGGACGCTGACACAGTAGGGGTGTTTGCTCTATTGGTTTGGGTCTTATGGAAGAATAGAAATAATGAAGTATGGAATGCAGAGCATGATACCGGAAGGTCACTAGGCTTTACTTCACGACGAATGTGGGAGGAATGGGACTCGGTGCAGAAATTGAAGTATAACACACAAATGGAAAGCCAGCAACAGCAGCAGGTCCGGTGGCAAAAACCACCCATTGGTTGGCTTAAGTGTAATGTCGACGCTGCTTTTCATCAAGAGTTAAATAAGACTAGTATTGGTTGGTGTGTGCGCGATCACTTGGGAAGATTTGTCTTGGCAGGGACTTCTTGGAAGAATGGAAATTGCACGGTCCCGGAGGGGGAATCAATAGCCTTACTTGAAGCTATTGAAATTATGGAACAACGAGGCATGTCCCATGCGATCTTTGAGACGGATTCCAAAAGTGTGGTGGATGCTATCAACCATTCTCATAGGGGCAGTTCCGAATTTAGTTGTATTACACATCAAATCAAAACTATTTTATGTACTAATCCAAACTTTATGGTGAGTTTTGTTAGGCGACAAGCAAACATGGTGGCTCATACGCTAGCTAGAGCGGTCATGTCGTGGACTAGTCGCCGTATCTTTGAGTTGTTACCTCTTTGTATTACTCCTATTTTAAATAATGAAATGCAATAAGCTTTTGGTTGTCAAAAAAAAAAAACCACGAAATTAAACTCAGATTCTTCTAAACAATTCATCATTTGAGTATCACTTGGTTGCGTTTAAGCAATTAATTTTCATATATAGGGACAATATAATTATTTTTACACATGTGTGAAAATTAAATCATGTAACTCATTTTGTACTGTAAATAAGTTTTTAAAATATCTTTCCGTTATTGACTGAATTTTTGTGTTTGGCCAAACTCAATGTCACATTTATATTTATTGATCTAACATTACATTCATTGTTATATAATCTTTCACATCTATGTATAGAGAATTCTTTCCACCAATTTACCATCTTCTTGAATTCTTCTCACGCTTGAATTATATCCACAACACTTTCAGAAATACATCTTCATGAAAATGCACTTAGACACATGTGTAAAAAACAAAATTATATCCAAATTAGATGATAGATTTAATGGCTGAGATATATGAAGAAATAAAAGTCGTGATGCGCGTGGAGTATATTTAATAGTATTTAATTAATATGTCACTACAAAATTACTATGAAAATTAAATGTGGAGACAGAAACGTGAATCACAATGAAAATGAATTTGTTGCTAGCAAACAAACACAATTACGAGAGAGAGGACAACTATAACATGCGGTGTTCTTATGGTACAACTGCGTGATGTCAGAAACTAGACAAAAAACACGGTGTGTTTGTTTAGTACTTTGATTTGATTTTGTTATGTGACTGTTTTTTTTTTGTGAAAGTGAATGAGAGAAAGATTTGACGGTGTAAAATTTTAATGTACGGAAAATCCGACGGCGAAGATTGACATGGGACCTTCGTGTCTTAGAAAAACAAAACACGTGGAATGAGTCTGATGACTCAATCAGTCAAAAGTCAAGGATGAAGAAACATACTAGTACTACAACGTCAACATGTATGAACAACGGTGAATCCGCGTAACTTCGTTTTTATGGAGTAGTAATTCACATGTACTTTGTGTCTTTGTCTCGGTCTTAATTAATCAAGTACCACTACTTTGTAATTTTATTTTCACTAATATAAGTTAAAAAAAATGCTAATGAGTACTCTGAAGCACCTAATATAAGTCAAAATAGTTGTGTTAGCTTTTATTTAATGGTCCGATTAAATTTACTACTTGACTGTACGTGTAAATTTAAGAGTGAAGAGAATCCTAGTCCTCAAAAAATAGAAGAAGTTGTGAGATCTCAATTTATGTATTTTAGATTTTGATTTTCTTACAGCTTTGAAACAATTAATTTTAGTTTATCTATACTATAGGACGATTTATGCACATGTTACATGCGCAGCCGTGCACTATACTATCATACTACTAATTTATTGTCGAATAGGACAGAACGGTCCAGGCATCATAAAAGATTTCAATTCAATAATGGATGATGACCACGCAGATGCTAATTAATACTATAGTTATATCCACGTTTTTGTTGATGTCGGAACTTCAAAAATGGCATGTTACTGCTAATTCACGTATAATTATCAATGAAGTCTGATCAAATAGTTATGGATGTAACACACGGGTTTGTCTAGTTCGATCGATTTTTAAATGAAAAATGTTTGAAAAGAGGGGAATGAATATCCATACAATATTTTTTTATGTAAATCATTAACATATGTCATTATGATGCATGGTTAACATTTTCCTATTTATTACTCTTCTGGACCGGACTTGATGCTGACCAGACCCATTAATGCTCATGTCGAGTAGGCCAAACCAGCAGCGGTCTAATTCCGCTTCGTCTTCACACCGTTGCAGAACCTTTGAATTTATAACGGTTGACCATGGAATGATTAGTATTTACTGCTCATCATGAATCTTGAGTCATATTCTGACAGCCATTGATGAGCGAGACAGATCTTCCTCCCCTCATCAATGTTCTTGGCCAAGCGCTGCGAATTATACATATGTCATTTCTTACAATGACAAATATATTTTATTCTTACCTCTGTACCTATTTCTTACACTCAGAGTGCCTTACAGGTACAACTCCCTCCGCTTCAGCAACCGTACATGACGGTGCAAACGACTGCCCAATCCTTTTGATCAGGTGAGATCAATGGCGCCGTATGTGGAAACGATAAAATTTGTTCTCGATAGCCCCTTAGCCTCGGCTGAGGGGCATCAATTCTGACTCACCTATAAGTGTCATATCGCTTGGAATTCGAGACTAATAGTAGTTTATATATAACAAGTCACACTCCTCAAACCAACCGAAATCTCTTTTCTATAAAGGATAAAACTGTGACGGGTTAACCTCAAAGTGAACAATCTCTCAAATATGTAGATTTGAAGTATGGTCAGGATATACCCTCATTTATTTCCGCAGATAAATTAGAGTTGTGTTCGGAACAACTACTATTAAAAAAAAAATTAAATCAAGGTTCACTTTTTTTGTTGCAATCAATTAAGGTTCATTTTAAGCCCCCAATATGTGTTGATGAAAATACATTAAATAATTTAATATATGTAGCTTTTTTATTAGTACTATTAGTAATAGATATTTCTAAAGAAGCAGTTTGATGGAGACATCAAATTAAATAATGTTCTTTAAATCAAAACACATAATTAATTTGCTATTTTACAAATTTTAGAGATTAAAACGTCCTATAACATGTTTGAAATAAAGAAAAAAGTCTTATGACAACTTTGAGCACTAAAATACTAATTAATACTCTATATATTAATGTGGATTAAACATGGTGAGTGGGGAAGGGAAAGACACTACACAAATGGATAGGGATAAGGGACATCTCTAATCTCTGGCTAGTGGTTCTAAAGGGTATAACATTGACAAATGAGGGATAGGAAAGATTCCCTCAAATTGTTTTGTCTTATATATATTCTTGTGTTTTTCAATCTCAACCTTAATTAACATTCTTTTACTTGGGTGTGAACTCTCTTTCTCTCTATATTTTAGTAGAAGATTAGTGATTTAAATAGACTCTCATATAGTATATGTCAATCTGAACCCACATTCTAAAAAAATAAAATTTGTTAGGTATATTTGATAGTTTAGAATGATGCTCAATCAGTCAATTGTGTGACTTTCTTTTTACAAAAAGAAGGTAAATATGTAGTTCCTTGGTGGACTTAGCAACAAGTGGACCTCAGGAAAAGCCCATATGTTCTGAGAGTTTACTTCAACCAACTAATTTTTTTTGTGCATAATGTATGTTAGGAAAAGCCCAAAATGCTCTTATAATTAAATACTATTACTACCAAGTAAGAGAGTATTTATTTTTTTAGACTACTTAATAGATTTTTTTCACACTAAGAGATAAATTATATAGTTATTTTGGATCTATAAAGTAATAGCAAAATGTCACGTAATAGAACTATAGAAGGTAACATCAGGAAATCCAATGACATTAAACATCAGGAAATCCAAGGACTATACTTCTGTTTGTATACAAAATCATTGATCCGTTCGATCGATCAAAAAGTGGTCCGATGACATTAAACATTAGGACATCCAATGACTATACTTCTGGTTACAAAAAATGTAGCCAACTAATATTTTTCAGAACTGTAAGGCTAAAGCAAAAGTTTGAGAGCCTCAAACAGACAATAATTAAAATTTGCTAGTTGCAACCTTCCCACTGATGCTCACTGTAATCATCTCTGTTACCCTAAAACAAAACGGATATCATCTATGCTCATACTAGCGATATCCTTTGATTTCCTCCCAGATCTTCGGCTTGTTATCTCTGTCTTCCTCTCTTGCAATTTTAATATTTTCTCTTCAATGCTATTTTTAGCTATTAGTCTAACAATCTTCACTTCTTCTTTCTGTCCAATGCGGTGAACACGATCCATTGCTTGTTCTTCAACTGCTGGATTCCACCATGGCTCCATTAAGTACACTCTAGAGGCGGCCGTAAGATTTATACCAGTACTTGACGCCCTAAGACTTGCAAGCAGAATCATTGGCTCATTAACTTTTGAGAGTTGAAATTTTTCAATAACTTGAGCCCTTTGTTTAGCATTCATTGTTCCATCAAGACGTAATGTTTTAAAGCCAGCTGCTTTTAAAGGTTCTTCTAATAACAGGAGCATCTTACGGAATTGTGAAAATACAACGGATTTGGTAGCTGGATTTTGATCCCTGGATTCTGTAAGAAGTTTTATCAAAGTAGAAACTTTGGTGGATGACCCTACTTTTGGTGTGCACAGTTCAGTAGTATCAGTCTTGACAGATTCAGGGGGAGCCGAGAATAAGTCAGCCTCTGAGAGGGAGCGACGACAAAGTGGACAACTGGAATTGCTGCGCTGTAGAGTTTTCAGAATACATTCTCGGCAGAATATATGAGCACAACATGTAATTACAATATCCGTTGGAGGAGATAAACAAATTGGACAATCAAAATCTTCACCATCTTGTAGCATCCTAATTAATGTTTGCAGCAATTCAGGGTTCTTGGAAACATCTGCTTAATAAAAATTATGCATGCATGGTTATGAGAATAAAATAATACTATAGATAAGCACATCTAATAAACATTAAAATAAAAAAAACAATGATTACTAATCAATTTGTGGTTGATCAATGCATAAGAGGAGTCCTCTAACACTTTGTACACACACATGGGCTGAACATATGACAAAAAAATACTTGAAATAATCTTAATGTGAAGTCTGACTTCACAGTGAAGATGAAGATCATTCATTTCTCATGACAAGTAGCCTTTGCCCTGATTTCCTAAAGGAAAATATTCTGCCACGAGTTTGTATCTCAATTAGCACTAAGGCACTAGTACAAGTCTCACTTGAATGTAATGATAAAGTTTTCACTAGTTCATGGCTATGCTGATGCATCCTCCTCCACAACTCAGGACAAAGCCCACCAAGAAAATAGCCCAAGAGTTGTGCTTTTGCAATTGAATCAATTACAACCGCTCAGGACTCAAAACCTTGTACATACTCCACAACATTGTCCTGTTGTAGCATTGACAGTCTCTCAAATACGTTATCCATGTTCTTTAACCAAAGCTTTTGATGAGAGCCATCGTAAAAAAATTCCCAAGATGCTAAAGGCATGCTTAGGATGCTTCACAACTTCCGAAAGTTGAAATATTCCGTGTCAAGATTAACTACTCACTGACAGTGTCTCCTACATACACTCATTACACTGCCAGCAACAAGTTATTAAGGCCATAAAAGATTGTCACCCAATCACCTGCCAAGATATGCCTATCATCTGAATGTTACGGCATTAATGCCTAATGGGCATTCAACCCAGTAAACAGTTTATCAACTGAAATCGTAGTTTTAATCTCTCAAAGAAAGAAATAAACCATTGCTTTGGAAAGAAAGAGTTAAGATTTTGTTAAGAAATTGAAAAAACAGCAACACAGTTCCTAGGCAAAGCAGAATCTGGCTTTTTAGAATAATTCAGAGACAGCAGTCCCTAGTCCCTATGATCTGCAGCAGAATGCAGATGCTATCCTCCCTCCTCTTACATACCTTTTATAATTTGACAAAACAAAAGTAGTAATCTAACCTCTTAAGAATTGAGATACATACATGAGAGTGGCAATATGAAGATACAAAGCAGCAATGAGTGTCTTGGAAAATTTTGAATGACATTATTAAGTAAACTGGCTGTGCTGCATTCCATATCAATTTCATAGAAATGAAATATGTGACAAGGTTTTGAAACATTAACCTTAACCAATAAAATGATCTTTTTATAGGTGTGAAATAATATGTTGATATTGCTAATGTAATCAGCTTTCTTAGGCACTAATGATGACAAAGATTCTAAAGACATCTTCATGAAACCCGATCATGCCCCAGCAGCAATTGAAAATAACAAATTGTTAATTGACAGTTAACACACAGAAGGCACATGGAATTTGGAAAATAAGCTAACAAGTAAATTTCTGTGTAATAGTTGTATGGAAAGGGAAAAATATACCTTCAATATCAGTTGAAGAAAATAGACACGCCTTGAAATCCAAAGGGCACATTGACATATCAGTACAGATCTGACGAAGTCTTAGAATCATACTTAGTATACTGGAATAACTATAGACTAGTCTGTCATTCCTGTTATAATGCATCATAAGCGACTTTATTTCCTCTTGAACCTCATCATACAGTTTACGCTCTTCACAAGAAAGTTCAACATAACAAGTCTCAACAATCTTGGGTGGAAGCCCCACCAATGCAGTGTCTTTTGTTCTTCGCAATGATATTGCTGCCATCAAAACCTACCGAAAGACGTTAAAATAAAACCATATAAACAAACAAGCTTAAACAAAAAAACATAACAAGCTAACACACTCATGAATAATCAATAACACCACCAAAATTCAAATTCATTCCGCTGAACAAAAGGAAACTAATAGTTGATGTATGTAAATGCAATCCCCTACACATACAAGCAAAGAATGACCCTTTAATTGATACATAGTTATTGAATTGTACCTGCAATCGACTAAGCCCTGTCTGTTTTCCTTGACTAAGTGGGCGTTGAACCAAGCTTTGCCAATAGCACTTTATAGAAAAAGGCTCAAAATGCAAAAAAGCCATAAGAGAAAACAAATCATAAGAACCATTCTGGATAGGTGTACCAGTAACAGCCCATCTCCTCTTAGCATTCAAAGCAATAACAGCCTGACTCTGTCCAGCATTAACATTCTTAATCGTATGCGCTTCATCCAAAACAATTCTCCTCCATTCTAATTTCTTCACCGCAGCATCCGGGCACCGCAATTCAGCTCCCAAAGTAGCATAAGTAGTCAACACAATATCATATTCCCTCAGTTCCTCAACATCCTGAGTCCTTCTATCACCATAATACAAATAAACCTTCAACACGCCACGGTTAGTATGCTCTTCCAACTGAGTTATCCAAGTTGAAATCACAGAAGGAGGACACACAATCAATGTACCATTTATCTCCAGACTCTCCATCACACCCCTACTTCTTTTCCTCTTCTTACCACATTTCATTTTATCAAAAGCAATCAACGAAAGCAACGTTAAAGTCTTCCCTAATCCCATACCATCCGCGAATATCCCTCCGCGAAGAGACTCCGGCCGTGTACCTGTTTGATAATTAGTCAAAACATTAACAAAACTCCCCTCTTTCTCTTCCCAAAACGGCGGTAAATCATCAGAATTTTCACGGTGAAAAAGCCATCCCAATGCTTCCTTCTGATGCTGAAGCAGCTCAGATTTGATTATCTTAGAAGAAGGACTCAAAGGTTCAGAAACTAGGGTTTTTGCAGCGAGGTTTTCGCGAACGAATTTAAATATTTGATCTATGTTTCTACTATTGTTACCGGTGGCAGTGGTTTTAACAGAAGCTATATCAGCGCGTGTTTCTTGAACAGCAACAGCGTGAGAGAGAGTAAAAGAAGGATCAGAATGCGAAATGAAATGAACAGTAGAATGAGCAAAAGCGTCATGAACAGCATCAAAAGCAGAAACATGAGAGAAAATATGAATCTGACAAGGAATACGAAACTTATTATTATTCCCAGAGCGAGCGTTAACAATGGCTTCAACGAGAATGATATTAGCGTCGATGAGTGGTGAAAGAATCGCGGCGACGGAGCGTTCAATGTGACCGACTTGGAGAGACTGTGTGTTGAGAACTTTGATGGCGTTAGTGTCGTATTGGTTTAGAGGCTCACGAACAAGGCCGAGGATTTCACGGCCGTTGATTGTGCCGGAGTAGTATCTTACGCCGACGATGTTGGCCATTACGAATCCGGCGAGGTAGGTGTCTGATTGAGAGAATGGTTGTTGTTCGTCGTCGTCGGAGTCCATGGCGGTGGGCGGCGGTGGGTGTTGGAAAGGTTAAAGATATTTTGAATTGTTGGTGATGATTGTTGAGCGGGTATTTAAATTGTGTTGACAAGTTAAAATTATTATATTTTTTGTTTTTATTTAGAAATTAAAATGTAAGCAGAAAATTCTGTGGTTGTTTGTTTGTTATGTTTTTTTTTTTTTAAAAAAAACACTTATTTTTAAAATATAATCACTTATATGAAAATAGCATTCGTTTGTTATAGCTTTCAAAAAAAATTAAGATCTGAAAATAATCTAAAAACTGCTAAAAATCTGAAGCTGATATTAGTAGCTTTTTTTAAAGATTTTTTTTAGAGGAAAGAGAAAACAAGTGTCAAAAAAATTTAGCCAAAAATATCCTTAAATTTATTATAATATTCCAATAATATCCTGTTTAAAATTTATAGAATTAATTTGTTATTTTTTGAAGATAAGATTTAGATATTTATTTTATGGGTCTTGTTAACTAATGTCTCAAGGACACTAGTTAAGTTTACTAAAAAAAGTAACTTACGTTGGAAATTGTGTTTTATTACTATAGAAAAGTACATTGCACAAGTTTCAAAAGTGTTTTTTCTATTTTGGTTTCTTTAATCATTGCCGTTAGAGCAATGTTTTATCATTTTCTTTATTTTATTTGTAGCCCTATATAGAGTCATATGACCATATTAAAAAACAAGAACTTGAGTATTCTTCATTTATTGGGATATATTTATATGGTATATTACATTTAGATAATTGTCTTTTATAGTAATTTTGTAATATAAACAAGTTAAAGATTTTTTTTTTAATCAAGTTAAAGATTTTTTTTTATTAAAAAGTAGTAATTTGTATATAGGTAAACAAACACAAAATAACTTCTGATTTTTTGTAAAATCTCTAAAATATAATCTCTAAATTATTTAATGTCAGAATCATTTATTTTTTAATCTAAACGAGCCCTCTATCTAACAAAAGTCTTTTTAAAAATCTTTGACTAATTAAAAATCTTTTTATCAAATTATTTAAATTCCTTTAGAAATAGATTGAAATTTGAAGTTAGATGATAAATAGTTTGTGTTAAATAAATAAGTAAAAGGATAAAGAATAAACGAGAAAATATTTGATACCAAATAGATAAATTAATTCAACTAATCTATAAGAGTATTTTTGTTTTCTTTACTTGAAGAACTTTAGTGTTGGTTTCATTTTTAACTTTATTTCTTGTTTAAGCTATAAATAGAGTTTTATATATATTTTATGAAATTCTTATTAAAAGAAATAGCTTAATATTAATAAAGAAAATATAAAGATTTGTTTCGGCAAAAAAATATATATATACTATTAAAAAGAAGATAAGTATAAACTATATTAAAATATTTTAGTTTAAAATACAAAAAAGAGATAAATAGTTTTAAAGATAAAAAAAATTACCAAATAACTTTTACTTTATTTGTAAAGTTCTTTTTATTACTTTTAAACTTAAAACAGTTTTTACTTTTAAAAAAAATAATGGACCAAACGAAGTCTTAACTCTTAACCCATTTTATTTTGTTTTTGACAGAATAATCCATTATAATATTATAAAAGATTGAATATGTTTTTTTTTAATCTATTTTATGAATTTTGTTCAGCTAGTACATATATTGTACATTAATTGAATATTTTAAATTTAAATTTATAATATTATACACATCAACATTTACTAATGTGACAGTTCATTTTTTGTTGTCGCGGCGGTTGAATTTTGCTTGTCACGTTAGTAAAAAGTGCAAAAACCCTAGACCATATGAAATAATCCAAAAACATAATTTTAAAAGAGAAAAAGAGTAAAAGCTGTCTACTTTGTAGCGAATAAAAACCTATTAACTTTAAAATAGATTAAATATACTAAAATAATCTCTATTCCCTCTTCTTCTTCTTCTTTTGTAGTAAGAGTCTCTATTCCCTTTAAAAAAATGTAGAGTTTCTAACTCTTTTTTTGTCTCAAATAAAATGACATCAAAATTAAATTCACATACAACATACAACAGTAACCTAATTTTGATCAGATAAAATGGCTATATGGGAAATTAGAGTTTTTAACAATTTGTTACTTGAGTCATGACCTCTAACCTCTAACATTCTTTTTAAGTAGATAAAAGTCTCTAACATTTTATGCCATTCCATTAGTACAAATCATAATATGAATCATTAAATACAAGATTGAATGATCAAATTTAAAATTAAACTAAAATTTTAACAGTTTGATTATAATCAAACAATTCGTATTTACCGAATATATACAGTAACTAATTTCCAATACAACCTTCAGTCTTTAATATAAGAAAAAATTTATTTTTTATATTCATTGGATTTCTAATGTATCTAACCTATAATATGGATTAGATACATTAGAAACCCAATAAATTTACAAAAGCAAAATTTTTCTTATATATATTAAAGACATGTGAGGAGAGAGTATTACATTTTCAAATTTGGCACACATGTACCTCACTACCTCAGCAACTGCAACTGCAACGGAATGAAACCACCGAATTCGACGGTCTTCTTCTCCGACGATCTCATCGCCGAGGTACTTTCCTTTCTTCCCGTTAAATCTCTTATTCGATTCAAGTCTGTGAATAAATCTTGGAAAACCCTAGTTTCCGATCCCAATTTTGTGAAATCGCATCTCAACAAATCACAAACACAAAATCCCCAATTCACACTAATCCCGGATAGCCACTATATAATCCCGACGATAAGTATCGTTCCATACTCCATTTCCCGTTTAATCGATAACCCAACGTTCACCATTTCCGTCGATCCTCATTATTCTTTGAATTGTTCTGATATTGCCGGTTCCTGCAATGGATTGATCTGTTTGTCAAATTATCATTTGAACGGTGAATATGAAGAGTATTGGCTCCATTTATGGAATCCGGCCACACGGACAATGTCTCCGAAATTTGGGTATTGCAATTATAGCAGACGGTATGATGGTATTTATAACTTCAAATTTGGTTGTGACAATTCAACTGGAACTTATAAGGTGGTGGCGTCTCGTTACAATCGAAATGAATTTAAAAGCAATGTGGAAATTCTAAATGTAGGTGATAATGTTTGGAGAAATATTGAAAGTTTTTTGGTTTTACCTCTTAATTTGGAATTTACTATGGCAAGCTCTTTTAATGATGAAGGTTTGTATTTGAGTCGCACTCTTAATTGGTTTGCTATTCGCAACCATCACGGGTTGTATTATGAGGCGTATTATTTTAAACGTACGATTGAGCAGTTTGTTATTGTTTCGCTTGATTTGGGGACTGAGACATACAACCAATACAAGCTGCTTCGAGGGTTTGATGAGGTGCCAACAGGAGAACCGGCTATTAGTGTGTGTTAGGAAAAGCAAATAAAAGAGAAATTGAATTCCCAATATTTGAGAAAGCCTAGAGAGAGAGAAATGATTGGATCAATTAATTCTTATCTTTCTTTCATTCAGTGCCTGTTACATATATATCAAGTAACTATTGTCTGTTGCCTAACGGCAATTACAGATGGCATACATCTATGATGCCTTGATCCTTAATTCTAGCTATGACATAGTGGAATACTAAGAAATAATAAAAACAAAAACAAAAAGAGCATTCTAGCAGGTTGTGTAGTCTTTCATCCACACAAGTTTGTTAATGGGCCTTTTGTCTTGATTTCTTTTGCTAATATCTTGGTTCTCATAGCCCACTTCTTCATGCATCGTATCATTACTCCCAGTCTCAAAAGGAATCTTGTCCTCAAGATTGAAAGTGGGGTAATGTTCAAGAAAAGCTTCTTTAAGTTCCCAAGTGCTATCAGCTGGGTTCTGTCCTTCCCATTGGACTAGCAGTTCTTCCTTAGGGCCATTACTGGTACGCTGGATACGACGGCGCAGAATGAGTGAAGGTGATAATGTGGCAGAATCTTCCACAATAAGAAGTGGAATTATTTGCTGATTCGGAGTCCCTATGCAAGGTTTGAGCAGAGAAATATGGAAAACAGGATGCATACGAGCTGATGGTGGTAATTCTAACTCATATGCCACAGGACCAATGCGGCGGCTAATACGAAATGGTCCGTAGTCGCGCTTTGCAAGTTTAGGAGAGCCTCGGGTCTTCAATGACAATTGACGATATGGTTGTAATTTAAGATAAACCCATGAACCTCCAGGAAATTCCTTGTCCAAACGTTTCTTATTGGCTTGTTGAGTCATGCGATGTTTTGCTTTAGTGAGGTTTTCCTTCAATATTGTAAGGACCTTAGCATGATTGGTCAGCAAATCATCCACAGAAGTGAGGTGAGAATCACCGGGACTGTAAGAAGTGATGGAGGGTGGTGGCCTACCATAAAGAGCCTCAAATGGGGACATGCCTATGGCAGAGTGAAAAGACGTGTTATACCAAAATTCCGCGAGAGGAAGGAACTGAGTCCATTGTTGTGGAGCATCACTCACAAAACAACGTAGATAAGTTTCTAGACAACGGTTGAGGACCTCAGTCTGACCATCAGTTTGAGGGTGGTAAGCGCTACTAATAGCTAGTGTGGTGCCCAAGGACGAGAATAATTCCTTCCAAAAGCTGCTTATGAACACACGGTCACGGTCACTGACAATGGATTTAGGGGCACCATGAAGCCGGTAGATTTCTTTGATGAAGACAGCTGCTAAGGAAGTAGCAGAGAAATTAGTAGAGAGGGCTATGAAGTGTGCAAATTTAGTGAGTCTATCCACAACAACCCAAATAACTGTGCGGGCAGAGGAAGGGGGAAGGTTAGTGATAAAATCCATAAAGATATCTTCCCAAACTTGGTGAGGTGTTGCTAAAGGTTGTAATAATCCATAGGGCTTTTGAGTGGTATATTTATGATAATTGCATGTGGCACATTTTGCAACATAATCACGAACATCCTTGTGCATAATTGGCCAATAAAAATTTGCAGCAAGGCGAGCTAATGTAGCCTTGACACCAGAATGTCCTCCGGTTGGAGAAGAATGGAATTCTTCCAACAGAGATGGAATGAGGTCGGTTTCACTCGGAACAACGAGGCGATGATTGAAATAGAGCAGTCCTTTCTTGATGGTAAACTTGGTTAATTGTGTGGTATCATGATTGTGTTTGGTGAGCCATTCTTGTCCCTTAGGGTGCTTCAAAAAAAATTCCTGCAATTGTTTGATGATATCAAATGCTGGAAAACTGATGGCAGCATAACTAGATTCACAAATTTGAATACGAGATAGAGCATCAGCAACGACATTCTCTTTTCCTGGTGTGTAGCATATTTCATAATTGTACCCCATCAATTTTGTTAACCACTTTTGCTGTTCGGGAGTTTGAATTGATTGTGTCATCAAACTCTTGAGGCTCTTGTGATCAGTATAAATTTTGAAGGTATGACCCAACAAGTATTGACGCCATTTCTTTATGGCCTCAGTTAAAGCATACAACTCCCTCACATAAGTAGAAGTAGAGGCAAGCTTTGGTGTTAGCTTTTTGCTGAAGAAGGCGATTGGGTGATGTTGTTGTGATAGCACAGCGCCTATGGCAAGGGTGGATGCATCAGTTGTTACTTCAAAAGGAAGCTCAAAGTTGGGTAATTGAAGGATGGGTAGTAGTAACATAGCATCTTTGAGTTGTTGGAATGCTAAATTCGCTTCTGGTGACCAACTAAATGAGGATCCTCGTAACAAATTAGTCAGAGGGTTGGCAATGGTGGCATATCCTTTAACGAAACGACGATAAAATCCTGTGGGTCCAAGGAATGCGCGTAGAGCTGTCAATGAAGTGGGAGTTGGCCAATCTGCAATAGCGCGAAGCTTTTCCGGATCAGCCTGCACATCTAATCCTGAGATGATATGCCCTAAGTATTCCACAGATGTAACTCCAAAATGACATTTAGATAGCTTTGCAAAAAATTCATTAGAGTGCAGCAATGACAAAACCTGTTCCACATGTAACAAATGATCAACCCAAGAAGGACTATAAATAAGGATATCATCAAAGAAAACTAACGCAAATTTGCGTAAATATGGACGAAGTAAATCATTCATGGCAGCCTGAAAGGTGGATGGTGCGTTCGTAAGTCCGAACGGCATTACTAAAAACTCGTAGTGGCCATCAAAAGTGCGAAATCCGGTTTTTGGTATGTCTTCTTCTATCAATCTGATCTGATGATAACCGGATCGCAGGTTGATTTTGGAAAAATAAGTTGCTCCTTGTAGTTCATCGAGGAGTTCATCAATTGTGGGAATGGGAAAACGATCCCTAACAGTGATAGCATTCAGTGCTCTGTAATCAACGCAAAATCGCCAAGTGCCATCCTTCTTTTTAACTAATAGGACCGGTGAGGAATAAGGACTGGTACTAGGGCGTATAATGCTGGAAGATAGAATTTCAGAAATAAGGATGGACATGGCTTCCTTTTGGTAGTGAGGGTAGCGATACGGTTTAAAATTGATTGGGTTTGTATTGGGAATGAGGTGTATATGATGGTCATGTGGTCGGTTTGGGGGAAGTTGTGTAGGGATGGTAAAGATATATGAGTATTGGTTCAAAATGGTAATAAGGTCAGGATGAATATTTGCTAGTAAAACTAGGTCATCTTCAGTGAAGAATGTATTTGTATTGAGTGGATTGGAGGTTGTTTGTGTGTTGGAAATTGGTAACATTGAAATGGTATGAAGTGTATCGATGGAATCCGTTTGGATTAAACGGTTAAGTTGGTGGAAGGTTGCTGCTGAAATGGTTGGTGTGTTGGAACCTTGGATAGTGATTAGGTCTCCTTTGTGGTAAAACTGCATAGATGAAATGGTAAAATCGGATAAAAATGGACCAAGTGTTTGGAGCCATTGTGCTCCTAAAACAATATCAGCACCTTGGATTGGAATGAGGTAAAAAGAGATATCAAAGAGGTGTTGTTGGATTAACAGTGGGACATTAGGACAAAATCCAAAACAATGAATTTGTTCCCCATTTCCAACCATAACCGAAAATGGATCAGTATTGTGTTTAGGAAGGTGGAGGAATTGAGCAATCCTGGGTTGAATGATATTGTGGGAACTCCCTGTGTCTACCAAAACAGAAACACAGTGGCCATTAATGGAGGCAGCGAAACGCAGTGTGCATGGTGAATGGTGGGCGATAAAGGCATGTAAGGAAAGGTGGAATTTTTTTGGTGGTGTGGGTAATGATGTAGCTGGTTCAGTATTTTCTAGTGGTTCAGTGGGTAAAGTGGTGGAATCAGTGAGAAAAAACACATCTTCTTCAGTGGTGTGTGTGAGAGATGGAGGTGTATCTGGTGGTTCATCAGAAAGTAAGAGGAGGAATTGACGGGATTTACATTTATGACCCGGAACGAATCGTTCGTCACAGTTAAAACACAATCCTTTTGCACGGCGAGCTTGCATTTCGGCTGGAGGAAGGCGGCGAACTGGCATCGTTAGTTTTGATGTTGGCGGCGGTGGTAGGGCTAGGCGCAGTGGTGGACTTTGTAATAGCGGTGTATTTGTGGTGTGAGGAGTGTTTGGTTTCTGATAAAATGGTTTACTTTGAGATGAAGAGGGATTGGGTTTAATGGCTAATAGTTTGGACTCAATTAGTTTGGCAAGCCCAATAGCTTGGGAGATTGTGGTGGGTTGCAGTAAAGCTATTTCATTCTTTATGTCCCAACGCAGGCCAGAGACAAAGCAATCCATGATAGCAATATGAGATAGGCCCATAACTCTATTGCTAAGTCTTTCAAATTCTTTCTGGTATTCAGCAACAGTAGTGGTTTAGGTTAACTTGAAAAGTGCTTGTTGATGGTTGGTGTATGATGAAGGTCCAAAACGTATTTCTAGATCTTGGATGAAAGAGTTCCAAGTTGTGAGCATGTTATTGTTGCATAACCATTGAAACCAAGCTAGAGCATCTCCGGTCATGTAAGTGGACAAGTATTGAAGACGAACGGCTGGTGAAATGTGGTAATGGGAGAAGAATTGTTCGGCCTGGAACAACCATTCGAGAGGATTTGTTCCGTCGAAAGCGGGTAGGTTGAGTTTGGGTGGTTTAAATGGAGGATGAGGTGGTGTTGGTGGTGGTGGGGAAGGTGGTGGTGTTTGTCTGTGAAGGGGAGTGGCGGTGGGGTTTTGGTAATCTTGAATCTGGGTTTGGAGTATATTGAAGGTTTGGAGGTATGTTTCATGTCTTTCATCTTGTCGAGCACGAAATTCATGGAAGGCGGAGGTGATGGCGGCTATGGAATCTTGGATTTGGGTGGTTTCTGTTCGATCTTGGCGAGTCGGCATGTTGGCGGCGGAGCTTGAGTTACAGAACACGAGAGCACCAATGTTAGGAAAAGAAAATAAAAGAGAAATTGAATTCCCAATATTTGAGAAAGCCTAGAGAGAGAGAAATGATTGGATCAATTAAGTCTTATCTTTCTTTCATTCAGTGCCTGTTACATATATATCAAGTAACTATTGTCTGTTGCCTAACGGCAATTACAGATGGCATACATCTATGATGCCTTGATCCTTAATTCTAGCTATGACATAGTGGAATACTAAGAAATAATAAAAACAAAAACAAAAAGAGCATTCTAGCAGGTTGTGTAGTCTTTCATCCACACAGGTTTGTTAATGGGCCTTTTGTCTTGATTTCTTTTGCTAATATCTTGGTTCTCATAGCCCACTTCTTCATGCATCGTATCAGTGTGTTAGGAGGTTGCCTTTGTTTTTCTTATTGTTATAAGGAAACTGATTTTGTTATGTGGCGGATGATGGAATTTGGGGTCGAAGAGTCTTGGACTCAATTTTTAAAAATTAGTTATCAGAACCTTCAATTAGGTTATGACTTTAATGATGAAGAGCTGAAGTATCGTCTTCGATTCGTGCCATTATTTCTTTTTGAGGACGCTGATACATTGATATTAAATAGCACTGAAGAATCCGATGCAATTCTCTATAATTGGAGAGATAATATAGTAAAGCGAACAAGAAGTTAACCTAACTAGAGATTCCGGAAATAGAACTCGTGAAAAGATTTGTTGGAACTTTGCTAGGGAATATGTTGAAAGCTTAGTTTCGATTTGGTGAAAGTAAGTAAGTCCCTCTTCATTTGGATGATTGTGAACATCATGTGGTTGGTGGTGCGCATTTGAGTTACACTCGTCACGTCTGTTGACTATTCACTATATCGTCTGGTATAATTTTAAGGATATTACGATCGAGCAGTTTCTTGTTGTTTCGCTTGATTTGGGGATGGAGACATACGATCACACTCATGCTGCCTCGTGGTTTTCATGAATCTGATGATGAGATGAAATATTATTTTGAATTGGTGCAGTTGCTTCTTTATGAGGATGGTGATACACTCTTTCAATTTGAAGATGTATGTACTAAACTGCTATGAGAATTTAACAACTCTTTTCCATTTAATTCTTGGTTTGATGATTTACTTTTGTTATTGTATGGTTACTTTTAAAATCTTCTCATATGAAGTATCAGTTTTGAACTCTAGTTCCTTTACTATTTGCATAGAGCTGATGCATCAGCTTTGGAATGCTACTGTCACTCATATCATAAGGCAGCTGAACTCTAATGCACATAGCCTTGTAGCTAGACTACAGTTTTCATTTCTTGAAAACATAAAAATTGAAGAACTCTCTCTAGTACAATGTACTTTCTTTTCTGTTATTTCAATTTGTATTATGCTATATTAGGTGTATTATTGACATGATATTTGCACTCTTAAGTATCTTATTTATACTATATTAGGTGAAAGTGCATAAGGAGCAGTTTTTGAACACAATGTTATGAGTTAAGTCATAGTGACTCCTTTTTTTTATTTTTTATTTCTATTGTTTTATTATTTGATAGGGTTTATATATACACATAAGCATACCAACTAATGAATTATATTTTTCCTTAAAAAAAGACTCATGAATTATATTGTACAAATACAATAATTTTTTTTTAATATACCTAATAGATTTTTGGCACCCCAACACAATCACTCAAGATCCGCCGCTTATATATTAATTATTTAATGAAGTTGACAAATGATTTTTTTTATATTATGAAAAAGGAGTTTTTGTTTATAATAGTGATGGGAGGAAATATATTATATATACATGAAAAAAGTTTTTAATCGGATTAAACATATTTTTAATTTGTTATTTCGTGTATGTACTAAAAAAACACGTTTTTACTTTTGACAACACAAAGACAACATGATATCCGTTGTTGTATATGTTAAATGAGGATTGAGAAAAAAGCCAGAGTTAAAGCAAATTCCCCATCAAGCACAATTGTGTCCACAAGGGAAACAAACCTTATAATTATGCTTGTACAGTTGCACTTACTGTTAAATAATTGTCTTAAAACAAATACTACAAGAAAACATGATTTACCAGCTTCAATTGTTTCTTCGTGTTAGTTAAATTTCCTTAAGAAACTAACTGATATATGTTAGTATTCGAGTAATTGATATACCGAGTGTTGAATAGTTCAACTGTTTTGAGTTTATCGAATTGAAGGAATTAAAGATCCGGATTTTAAACCTTAGTGGTGAATATATGTGAAAAACATTGTCATAACCAAATACTACTATATATATAATTGATAACATTTGCCAATATAAAAAGTAAATTATAATAAGTTATGATAACATACTTATATATTTATAAGCAAGCAAAATTACAAGTTTATTAAGAACGAGAAGCTGAAACAGTTGTTGATTCTTCTAAACTGCTTCATCAACAAGAAAGTAAATTAAGGATGGAATCATAGTAAAATATGATTCTTATGAGTACTAATACTCTAATGCTATTAAACTAGCACTATATATATATGTGAGACATAACACCAACACCCCTTAGGATACATTGAAAAGTTGTTGGTTGGTGAAAAAACCCAAAAGTGAAAAAGAAAATCTGTTTTGTTGTTGATGACAGTTGTTTGTTAATGAAGACTCATGTTCCTCATCCTACAAAAGAAAGTAATTAAAGAGTATTAGTTAATCAAACAGTAGATTTATGAAAACCAGATAAATAAAAAGTTGATTACAGAGTTATTATATAGTAGTTATATTTAACTATTGCTGCAGAAACTTCTGCTATCATGATAGCATGCATAAGCACGGAGACGGAGACGGACTCAGACATGACATGCTGACACTGATAATAATTTGATAAAATGACATAGTTTAATATAATCATATATGTTGATGCCGTGTCAGTATCAGACATTGACGCATATCCAACACTGAAACACACCTAATCTAAAGAGTGTCTGTGTTTGATAGATATATACAATATAGAGCTAGATTGAAATTTATAAGGGTGTTATTAGATTATGGTTTATGATACCTTTTCTCCTCATGAGAAGCTGAAACTTTCTTGTAATTTGGAAATGGAACTTTCCCTGACTCAATATGTTTAATATCCTCAACAAGAAGTTCATAGTGTTTTTTAACTTCCTCAGGAGTTTTGCCACCAACAGCATGAGCTACATTGTACCAACGATCTGGTGTGTCTTTGTCATAAACAGCTAGAGCTCTTTCAAAGGCTTTATTATCCTTAACACTCCATGATCCAGATGCTGACATTGAGCTAGATGCCATTTCTCAATAAGCTAGTTTTGGCTTTAGAATCACTTAATGAGAGTGGTATGACTTATGAGATTATGTTGAGAGAGGCAACAATGTTTGCTCCTTTTATAAGCAGAAGGGGAAGATATATGAGATGGGGTAATGCCAGTTGGCATAAAAATCTTGTGCTAAAAAAATGAAGAAGTAGAATTATTATGATTTGTCTCTTTAGGAACCACAAGGAAAATTGTTGGCCCAAGAAATTTAGCAGCAGCAATATGGGAGAATCAGTATCTTCATGACAGTAAAAAGAAGTCCATATGGTAGATAGGAATATTAGGTAAGTATCAGTTAAATGATTCTTAAATTTTACGAATCGACAAATATATCTCTAAAATCGTAAAGTTTTAGTTTAAATTGTTTATCTATAATCTATTAACATCCGTTATGGATTGTAGCGTGACAATTAATTGACTATGTGAATCCTGCACATTGATCTCACATCGATGAAATCATACGTGAGACTAATTTGACTATAAAATTAAATTGTTGATAATTAGTCCATGCACATATACATTCATTGATAACTTAATCTCAAAGTACATAGACCTAAATCTCATAGGCAAGTTAGCCCTTAATAAATTATATTGATGTTCAATCTAGATGTAATCTGACATATTCAAGTAACATATCACGTCATAATCTATCTTTAACGCAACATATCTTTTCAAATGATACTAGTATTTTTACCATTTATTTGCTAATTGCAAAAAAGAGACTATATTGACTTATGATTATAATTTTGAGGACAGGTTTCCTTATGCACTCAATTTAAAATGTTTCAAGCTTGTGGATTTAAAACCTAATGAAAATTCATTACTAGCTAGTTGATGAACTCTTGAACAAAGTCAAATAAGTGAATATACTAAAAGCAAGTAGTTTAGCAAATGGACACAATGAACCACTTTATTACATACAGTAAATGTAAATTGTGGTTCAGATCACAACAAGAGGTCACACAGAACCTCCAATCTAATAGGTCAGCAAATCTTTATCATAATTTTATTCTCTTATTTGCAGGGTATTCAGTGGGTCCAAGCTGAATCCCACAGAATCAATATTTATAGTTATAGGAGCAACAATTACAATACAAACTAGCTATATGCTATATTGATGTGCATTAATTTAAACCTCAAAAAATTGTTAAAAGGAAAGAAAATGATTCAATTCAAGCAGTTAGTAAACTTTTCTTGAGATGGTTTTGTCAAATTTTACTTAAAGTATGTCAGAATTCATTTGGAGAGTGATCAAAATTAATTCTACATGTGTTACACCTAAAATAGATTTCTGCATGTTTAATTTCTTTATATTAGAATTGATTCAATTTAAAGCTAAAAATTGTAGGTTTTAATTCTATAATTAGTTTTTATATTCAATTTTTTGATAATGTATATTAAGAAAAAAAATAACTAACTTTTAGATAAATAAATTTTACATGAATGTATTGAAATATAAATCATTTAACTATTAACTCAATTTTGATCGGAATCAATTTTATAAAATTAATTTGTTCTTATGACTCAACTTCAGATTATTAAAAGTATTTCTTTATGGAGCCAAGTGTCATCAAACGGCTTACATGTGAAATTGTGAGATTATGTAAGTGTAAGTTTGTGCAAAGTATATATTATTTTATTATTACATTACATGTAAATACAAAAGTAAAAATCAAAGTATACAAGAAAACAAAGAAGCACAATATATGGTGTACAAAAAGATTGGATTGCATATAAAAGGCTCTTTGTTTTCATCATAGCTTGGTGATCTTGTATCTGTACTTTGTACTGGAACAACATTAATTTCAAAACTCTTGCTTGTTGGCTAGTTGTGCTAGTACAATTATTGTTGTTCTGTTTTCTTATCCAAGGTTAAATATGTCATCACTGATCTGACTACTTTTCTTAACTACTGGGACCTTCTGAATTTACTTGGCTGAAATAAAATGATGCTATTATTTACAATATTTACAAACTTGCATGTGAGGTAAAAAACCAGAAAGCAATTTGATAAGGGAAATAACTAATAATATTACTTTACTATAATGTCCTCCTTATATTTACTGTTCTGATGATGCCAAGAACAGTGAATATAGCAAATAGCAAATAAAAACAAATGCAACACTACAATCAATCTATGTCTCTCTATGTTGTATACTAACACAAGCATTTGCATTAGGTGTGTTGATATATCAGCTAAAATTTTATTATTTAAAGATGAATAAATAAACTTAATCAGAGTTTGAATTATAATCTCTACATATTATATATAATGTCTCTACAAACTAACCGGAATTAAAAGTGACCGGCACTGACAGATCACAGATGAATAAATGAATTTAATCAAAGTTTGACTTCTAATCTCTACACATTATATACAATGTCTCTACAAACTAACCAATACTAAAAATAACCAATGCAGACAAATATGTTCATGTTTGGTGTATGTTAAATGGCTTAATTAATTCATGGGATTGCCATGAATGTAATCACAAGTATAGGTAGGGGTGACAATGAATCGAACCTCGAAGAAAGTTTGAGACTCGATTCGACAATTGATTTGTTGAACTTGGTTCATGAACCAAATGAGCTGAACTTGAGCTAAAAATTAGGTTCGTTAATTAAATGAGCTGAACTTCAACTATACATAGTTCGACTCGTTTGGTTCATGAGTTGACTCGAACATATATATAATACTTAAAAATTAACTTTGACAACATAACTTAATTATTTTTATCCACAAACATAAATTGCTAACATAAATTAAATAACTCATTTTGTATAAATAAAATCACTATTTATTTATTATTAATTCATTTTGTTTGCTTTATGTTTAAAATTTACAAAGTGCTACAAACATATCATTTGTGAAATATAAAGTCTCACATCGGATGTTTAAGAATTTTTGAGAACATGAGTACATTATAATTATAAATAAGTGATAGACACTTACCAAAGATAGCTTAAATGAAGTCGAATATGAGTTAGAGTTAGAAAAAAATTGTGTCAATTTTTTTAATTGAGTTTTGAGCTAAAAACGAACCGAACCTAACGAGTCGAGCCGAACTGTTCGCGAACTTTAAACGAGCCGAACTCGAACTGAAAAAAAAGTTCGTATCGAACTCGAGCCGAATTTCGAACTGAACCAATTTTTATTGAGTCGAGCCGAGCTCAGACAGGGATCGACTCGACTCGACTCATTTCCAGCCCTAAGTATAGGCATGTACCACATGTCATTATAATTAATTAGTTACTAGTTATGGTAAAGGGGATAACTATCTTTAGGTGCCAGGTTTTGTTTTGCTTCGTGAAAGCTGAAATTAACATGTGTGAAGTTTTACCCCTTTAGGATTAAATACGTGTGGAGTCTACATGGCCCTCTCTTTCCTTTCTTTAGCACCACATATAGAGTGTATTTTTTGTGAGATAGCTTGTAATTTAGTGATTAAAATTTCTCTATACATAATATGTGATATTTTTACCAACTAACCTAAATACCACTTATAAAATACTACTCCCTCCGTTAATTATTAGTGATGAGAGTAAAATAAGAAAAAACAATGTTATAAATATTATATGATAATTATTTTGAGATAAACAATTTTGACAAATAAGACATTTATTTTAAAACGTAAAAAGTAGTATATTAAAAAAACAAAGATAACCGGCATAAAGAGGTCATCAACCAAAACTCTTTGAGGTTAATAAAAACAAAGGTAATTAAGGCAAATTTAATTGTAAAACAAAGGTAATTAAGGCAAATTTAATTGTTTGTTCAATTCTAGATAAATGTTAGTTGGTTTGGTGGTGACATTTGACTTCATAAAGAGAACTTCATTTCAATCTCCCGCAACTGCATTTGGGATGATTGAAATCACTTGATGTCATAATTCAATCCGAATTATGGTCAATTTCCTTAAGAATTAGAGGGATAAAGCAAAAAATTGATTTTCGATTTGTATAATTAATTATGATTTGTTTGGTTTCTATAAAATAGAATTAATTAATTCTATTTTTATAACTTTTTATTTTTTATATAATTTTTTTATACTAATTGTTTATACTTAAAGAGAGAATTCAACAGTGTTAAAAAAATTTGAGGGAAAATTTTGTCATCTTTTGTGGTTCTACTCAATTTGATAGATTGGTCTCTACAGTTGTGTGCAAAGGATATTCGGTTCAAACAAAAAAAATTGACAAAAAAATAAATAAATAAATAAATAAATAAAACACTTAAAGATATAAATTGTAGTCTTTAATTCTAAAGTTGATTTTTATATTTAAATCTTTTATTTGACTCACTTTCACATAAATATATTTAAAAAATTTATATTCTTGTTTCTGAATATCCCTCACAGATATAAGCTTTTATTATGTTTTCTTTTTGTGTGTGTTTGTTATGTGGTGATTGAAATTAATTTTGTATAAAATGATTTTTGTTTAGATAATATTTATATAAAAGCTAGTTTAACAACTTTTGTGATTCAACCCGGCTCGAGAGATTAGTCTATGCAGTTTTACGCAAATGATACCCAACTTAAAAACAAATTTAAGGCTAAAAAGTAAAAGGTCCATGATCTCATGTTTGAGAGGTGGGTGTAAATGATACCATAACTATAGTAGTCTAGGTGTATCAACTTGGTTTAGATTGCCCCCTTCCTATAGAATTTTTTCCCTCCAATTCTTGCAAGTAGCCCTAGGCAGTGTGAGTATATTCTTAGCCAAAACTAATGCTCATTGACAATACTATTGAATTGGCTGTTATAATTGTTAATGTATGAAATTTGTACACATATTTATTTATAGTTCATATACTTCATAGTTCTTTGGAGATCTTTATAAAGATGCTTAATGATAAGGAATAAGGATAGTTACGCATTGAAAAGGACAAAATGCAATTTTTGGAAAATTATTTGACATTTGATACAACCATTACCATATGTAAAATTGACATGTCTCACTTCCTAAGAGTATGTATACAATAATTAATTGGCTAAATTGCACTTTTGACCCCCTATGTTTTAAAAACTTGCGATTTTGGCCCCCTATGTTTCAAAATAGCACTTCTAACCCCTTATATTTAACCCCTTTTGCAAAAACCAATTTTGACCAAGTCAATGCTGACGTGGCAAGTCATTTATGTAACATGGATGCCACGTCATCACCTAATAATAATTATAAATAAATAAAAAGAAGAAAAAAAAGTACAATTTAATTAAAGAAACGTAAATCCCTTAAAAACCTGCAAAACTCTTGTCGCAAAGGTAGCTTGAAGGGTTTTATCATGTCCTTGACTCCTTATAGGAGGACTCAGAACACACCTTGACCACATGAAAATTGAAATATGGCTTATAAATTTTTAAAATTGAAGACGATAAAAGATTAACAACTATGGAAAACAATGAAACAAATCGAGGCACTTCCTTTCCTACGGTGTCGAAATCAGGATGCCAAAGTCAAGAGTCATTAACGGCTAAACCAGAGACAATAGGCTCTCCAATTACCCTTGTCCTGCATTTTGAAAACAAATAGGTAACATCGCTGAAATCAAGTTATAGTAGCAGTGTTCCCAAAATCTCTTAGCTTTTCTCAATAAAATTTGAGAAAAACACTAAGGATTAAACTTAAGAACTTGACTTCCTAGCCTTAGCGATTTCTTCCATTGCATCAATGCTCATTACGTGAACCACATATAAAGCAGTGTTCACAAAATCCTTTAATATAATTGCACTTTTTTTTTATAATTATTATTAGGTGATGACGTGGCATCCATGTCACATAAATGACTTGTCACGTCAGCGTTGACTTGGTCAAAATTGGTTTTTGCAAAAGGGGTTAAACATAAGGGGCTATAAGTGCTATTTTGAAACATAGGGGGCCAAAATCGCAAGTTTTTAAAACATAGGGGGCCAAAATCGCAAGTTTTTAAAACATAGGGGGCCAAAAGTGCAATTTAGCCTAATTAATTTTGGTTAAATGTTTGTATACTCATGGATTGGTGAATCAAGTCAATTCTAGCAATTTTATAATCCAAATTTAGCAAATTTTATAAAACTATATTGGTGAATCAAAGTCTCGCTATCAAGGTGTATTAATCATATCTTGTCAAAAAGAAAAGTTGTATTAAGCATATGGTCACTATCTAATCCGAGCCACAACACAAGTGCAATGGCCGTTGTGATTATTGGTTTAAAATTATTCAATTCAATTCATTCAAAAAGAAATTATTCAATTCAAAAAGAATCCATTGAGAAAAAAGAGATGGTTGAAGATCTGCCTCATCACCAATATGTGTAGAATCCTTATCACCCATTCTATCTTCTGGTACATAATATATGGAATCTTCCATCATTGGATAATTCCCTCAATAGGTACGGTCCCCAAATGTCTTAGGGGTATAGTATAGTGGATTAGAATTTTAAACTTTTGATTTAAAAAGTATTATAGATTTTAAAATTTGTAAGAATATAATGATGTTAAAAAAAATATAAGACTTTAATAATCAATATTTTGTAATTAAGTCTTTCTCTCGATAAACTTTTAATTGAATGTTAACATATTTATATAATAATAATTTATAGAGTTAAATAAGATTTTCGTTCTTCTACATATTTAAAATTTTGAGTTTTAATCTTTGATTTTTTTTTTGAAACGAAACAAATATATTAAAGCTAAGAGCACAAAAGTCAAAACCATATTCTATGGATATGATATAATTTCAGTAAGAATATGATCAATCCAATATTTATGAAAATTTCTCAATCGCCCCTCATCATTCTCTCCCCCTCTCCCATTACTGTTTTTATCCTTAAGAGATTTTGAGGGGTATTGGCACCAATTCGGGATCTAGATCCCGAATTATAGTTCGGGATCTAGGTCCCGAAGTGTATCCTAAGTTTTTGGGGGCACAACACCATTTCGGGATTTAGATCCCGAAGTGGTGCCTGTGTTCTGGAGGTATAGGCACCACTTTGGGTTCTAGATCCAGAAATGGTGCATATCCCCCCAAAATTCAGGCACCACTTCGGGATCTAGATCCCGAAATGGTGCCTGTACCGCCTAAAACTCAGCATACACTTCGGGACGTAGATCCCTTATTTCGGGATCTACGTCCCGAATTGAAGGATAATTTGAGGTTTTAGGAGGTTATAGAGAATCATAAGGGAGACAAAATAAATTTTTTCAATATTTATTAAGATCCTTCATGGCCTATTTTGCCATTTTATGTGTTACCATGTACTCTTAATCCACTTTAGAGAAATTTCACTATAACCTTCCAAACATTAAACATACAGCCTTTTTTTTTTTTTGACAAAAGGAAACTTAATTCATATCATTAATCAAAGTAATAGCAATACAAAGAGGAATATAATCATAAACTTGGCAACTAGCCATAAAATAGGCTACCATAGCTAACAAATGAGCCGCCATATTCGTTTGCCGCCTAACAAACTTAACCTCAAAGTTTGGGTTTGTCATCATAAGAGACTTAACATGAGAAATTAAAATACTAAATTCAGAAATTCCATGATTTGTAGAAGTAATGGCGTCGACCATAAGTTTAGAGTCACTCTCAAAAATAACTTGTGAGTAACCCCTTTTCACCATATTTTTTATAGCCTCTAATAATGCCATTGTTTCTCCCTCCAAAGTTGTGAGATTGACTTGCAAAAAATCTGTTCCTGCTAGGATAAAACGCTGGTCACGTACACACCACCCCCAACCGGTAGCTGGAACTGCGGCAAAGAAACTGGCATCCACGTTACATTTTACTACTCCCATCGGGGGCTGCTGCCACTGCAAGTTCTCGGCGATGAACCTTTGCTGGTCGTGACTTTGTTGCATGTTATTAGCCAGTCCATTCACCAATGCTCATTCCGTCCACATGTGTTTTGCTTGCATCCCAATTTGCTGTGCATTTAATTTATTAGAATTCCATACCGCGTCATTACAGTTAAGCCAAATACACCAGAAAAGAACTGCTAGCCGCCCCATAATATCGGTAGAATTGTGCCATGCCGCAACATACAACCTTTTTGAAGAATTAAAACTTTATTTTTTCTGCTCCACTCCATTCAATCATTTACCATCAATCTAAACATAATTTTATTAAATTATTTATGTTACTCTAATTTTCTTTCCTTCAACTTTCTTCTCTCATCTAAACAAAGTCTTAAAGATTCATTACATATAAGTGAATTTATTTGGCAATGAATAACTTTACTAATTTTACCGACAACTTTATTTGCTCTATTACCGCTAATTTAAGATTATAGAAATAAAATTTAGTTGATAAATTATTATGATATTAATTATTAACTTAACAGACCTCTACAATTCAACACTAATTCATTGAGATTGAGGTGAAGAAAAGTTGAAACACTCACACAGAGGGAAAAAAAATCAACTTCTCACAACAAGGAGCGAAAGCAATTAAGGATTTATGCAAACCCTAGAAGCTAAATTATAAGCAGATATTTTTTTGTTCCATTCCATTTTATTTTACAAATTCAAACAATAAAACATATTTATTTATTAGTCTAATCCACTCTATTTCATGTTTTATCATAAATTCAAACATAACTTTAAATTATTTATGTTACTCTAATTCCACACTCTATTATTGCCGATTGACTACATTATGCTTCACTCAAATTTCTACACTTCTTTACATTTTATTTCATTTCTTAATTGTTTTATCTTCAATAGTTAAAAGATCAAAATGAAATCAAAAAATAAATTAAAAGATCAAACAAAATTTTTTAATAATTAAGAAAATAAAATAAAACTAAAAAATAAATTAAAAGACTAAAATAAAACTTTTAATCATTAAGATTTAAGAAACAAAAAACGAAATTAAAAAAAAAATTAAAAAATCAAAAGAGTAATTAAACAGTAATTAAGGCTTTGTTTTTCTTTCTTCTTCCTTCCTTTTACTGCATATCAAGCTACGTCTTCGCCGGAAAACACCGCCGGAAAGTCGCTCAAAACAACTGCCATTCTCCGGCGACCAACGCCACAACCAGTTCTATGCTTCCTCTTCTCAAATCAGTCTCTAAGGTTTCCTCATTACATCGATTTTTTCACCAATGTTTTTCATCAGCTACAACATGTATACAAAAAGACGCTAATTTCACTGCTTTATTCAACTCATGCATTAATGTTAACACTACTAAGAAGCTTCACGCTCTTCTTGTTGTGTTTGGAAAATCACAAAACGTTGTTATATCAACAAAGCTTGTTAATTTGTATGTTAGTTTTGGAGATATTTCATTATCTCGTTCAACTTTTAATCACATTCATAAAAAGAATATATTTTCATGGAATTCAATTATTGCTGCTTATGTTAAAGTTGGAAAATACAATGAAGCTATGAATTGTGTTAATGAGTTTTTTTCAATGTGTGGTGATTTAAGACCTGATTTTTATACTTTTCCACCTATATTGAAAGCTTGTGTGGTTCTTGTTGATGGGAAGAAAGTACATTGTTGTGTTTTTAAGATGGGGTTTGAGGATGATGTGTATGTTGCTTCGTCGTTGATTAATTTGTATTCGAGGTTTGGTGTTTTGAATTTTGCATATAAAGTGTTTGTTGATATGCCGGTGAAAGATGTGGGTTCTTGGAATACGATGATTTCCGGGTTTTGTCAGAATGGAAATGCGGCTGGGGCGTTGGGAGTTTTGAATAGTATGAAAGTTGAGGGGGTTAAGATGGATACGGTTACTGTGTCGAGTATACTTCCTGTTTGTGCACAGTCGGATGATATTGTTAATGGGGTGTTGATTCATTTGCATGTGTTAAAGCATGGGTTGGATAGTGATGTTTTTGTTTCCAATGCTTTGATTAATATGTATTCAAAGTTTGGTAGGTTGCAGGAGGCACAGAGGGTTTTTGATTGCATTGAAGTGAGGGATTTGGTATCTTGGAATTCTATAATTGCTGCATATGAGCAGAATGATGATCCAAATACTGCACTTAGGTTCTTTAAAGGGATGCAACTGGCTGGAATACGGCCTGATTTGTTGACAGTTGTGAGTTTGACGTCAATTTTCGGTCAGTTAAGTGATCAAAGGATTAGTAAATCTATTCATGGATTTGTTATAAGGCGTGAATGGCTTGAGAAGGATGTTGTGATCGGCAATGCACTTGTGAATATGTATGCAAAATTGGGAGATATGAATTGTGCACATACAGTTTTTGATCAGCTTCCAAGAAAAGATACAATTTCATGGAACACATTGATCACAGGTTATGCTCAAAATGGTCTTGCAAGTGAGGCAGTTGATGCTTACAACATGATGGAAGAGTGTAGAGATATAATCCCAAACCAAGGGACTTGGGTGAGCATTATCCCAGCATATTCACATGTTGGAGCTTTGCAACAAGGGATGAAAATTCATGGGAGGCTAATAAAAAACTCTCTGTATTTGGATGTCTTTGTGGCTACCTGCCTAATTGACATGTACGGAAAATGTGGGAGGTTAGAGGATGCGGTGTCCTTATTTTACGAGATTCCACGGGAAACTTCTGTTCCATGGAATGCTATAATATCTTCTCTTGGGATTCATGGGCATGGAGAAGAAGCTCTGCAACTTTTCAAAGATATGCTAGCCGAAAGAGTTAAGGCGGATCACATTACCTTTGTATCTTTGTTGTCGGCTTGTAGCCATTCGGGTTTAGTTGACGAGGGCCAAAAGTGCTTTGATATTATGCAGAAAGAGTATGGAATCAAGCCTAGTTTGAAACATTATGGCTGCATGGTGGATCTACTTGGCAGAGCTGGGAATTTGGAAAAGGCTTATGAATTAGTCAGCAATATGCCTATGCAACCAGATGCATCCATCTGGGGTGCTCTTCTCTCTGCTTGTAGAATACATGGAAATGCAGAATTGGCTACATTAGCTTCAGATCGGTTATTGGAAGTTGATTCGAAGAATGTTGGCTATTATGTTTTATTGTCGAATATCTATGCAAATACCGGGAAATGGGAAGGAGTAGTTAAAGTAAGATCGTTGGCCAGAGATCGAGGATTGAGGAAAACACCCGGGTGGAGCTCTGTTGTAGTTGGCAGTAAAGCCGAAGTCTTTTATGCCGGGAACCAAACTCATCCAAAATATACAGATATATACAAAGAATTAAAGGTTTTGAGTGCCAAAATGAAGAGCCTTGGCTATGTTCCGGATTATAGTTTTGTCTTGCAAGATGTTGAGGAGGATGAAAAAGAGCAGATTTTGAATAGTCATAGTGAGAGATTGGCCATTGCATATGGAATTATCAGCACCCCACCAAGAAGTTCCATTAGGATATTTAAAAACTTGAGAGTTTGTGGTGATTGTCACAATGCAACCAAGTACATATCTAAAATTACTGAGAGGGAAATAGTTGTGAGGGACTCAAACCGTTTCCATCATTTTAAAGATGGGATTTGCTCATGTGGTGATTATTGGTAATAGTCACTAAATTATGGGAAATTGAAAAGATTTTAGAAGTTCATTTGTAATTATACATCAAAACACTTGTCTTTGGATAAACACTTTTCAATATACACATTCAAACTCAAATAGCTTATCCATCATAAACTCTTATGCCATAAACATATAAATAATTTGTTTCTACAGATGCACTTTTTTCAACAACTTTCAGCTGCTTCATCTCTATGACAAGTTTAAAGAAAGATAGCACAGTGCATTATTTCACTGTATAGTTTGACATCATTGACTTGCATTGCATGTATTTAACATATTAAGTACTATAAAATGAAGTTTTGAAATAAGACCAAGTGTTTTCTCTATCACATCCTCATCAAGTAAACTTATGTTACCATATTTCATGTTGTGATGCATTTTGATTTGATGCATGGCCTTCAAATATTATAGAAGTAGTACTACTATAGTCATTCATTTGATATCTAAGATCACCCAAAAATATGGTCTTATATTTGTAAGATGAACACTAAGATTGAATTAAAAAGATAAAACACACATGACAAAAAGTAAATCTTTACTGAGACGTTTTTTTTTAATTACGTTTTGGCAAAACAAAGGAAATTTTTGGAAAACAAAATTACATATGAATTGAATTTTTATATTATTACTTAAAAAGAATTTTTTGTTTTGTTGGAAATCTAATAGAATTTGTGGGAATATTTAGGGGAGCAAATGTGAGGATACACCGTAAAATAATCTTCTTCTTTTTTTGCTTTAATCCTCTTAGTCCAAAGTTCGAGACAAATTTTAACATCAAATTATTTCAATTTTCTCATGAACATAATTGCGGGGATGAATCGCAATCTTCCCTACAAGTCCATAAATTTATTTTATATGTGGTAAAAAATATTTAATGATTTCAACGTGGCAGGTTCTCTGCCTCACAAGTTTTTACAAGACAATTCCACTTAGTTACCATATAACTTTGTTGGTAATGTAAATAAATGGAACACAACACAAGTGGAGTTAACTTTGAGGAAGGTAACTAAGAAAACACAACAATCTTCAATGGATGCATTTACCCACCAGGTAATCTTTAACTTACACATCTTACTCCTAACATAAAAATTACTACACTTTGATCTATTTTTTCTTTAAAAAAATCACTAGTTTAAATTTATCCTTTCTTTTCATCTCTTCATGCAAAAAAAAAACTTGTTGGGTAATTGATTTTTGCAGCAAATATTTGTAGATGTAGAATGAAAGAGATCACAAAAAAAGTTTTGAATCTGTAAGAACACCGTGTGACCACCCAGGTCAGATATCACCGACCCAGAACGATCCTCTACAGCATAGGAATGATAGCTCAAACTGAGAACCATCCAAGCCGTTAATCACGCTCTGATCACACGGTCATGGTTCATCATCCAGATTTATGTTCCTGTCTCCTTAGAAATCAAGGATACAGTAGTACGATCCTATAGAACAGATCCTGTTCAAGTAAGGTCGTGTCCCATGCTCTCCGCGAGACGTATATAAACGCTTAAGTTTTATCAAGTGTTAGCAGTATGGGACTTAAACACTGTTTCTGTTTTGTTTGTCGTGTATCGCATCGCTTTATAACATATAGCTGATGACTTAACGCAAAATCATTACTGTGATGCATTCATAATCCCTTTAAATCTAATTAAATTATATGTTAATATCTTAACAACAGGTATAAATCTAGATTAATTAAGCAAGAAGTTGTTGTGGCCAGATTAGTTTTTCTAATTAGAGTCAGGAATACACACAAGTTCTATGTGATGGATTTAGTATATTATTAAACAACTTGTTTTTTGCTTGAATATTGAATTTTAATTCCTACAAAGCATGGTTGTTAAGATTATAGAGCTGAAATTTTGAATATTGTGGTTGTCGCTGAATCTCATTCGGTTATGACATTCAGCATGTGAGGGGTCTTGAATTGAAGCCTTATTAATTCAGTGGCGAGTAAGGACTTAAGGTAGCCTTAGAGGCGGTGAAATGACCACCGAAACCGAACATATCAAAATGTATTTGTGGTCTTATGGTGTATATGAATGGGGTTGATGTTTCATGTTTGGTGTGAGGGTAGCTGGTTTACTTTGTATTTTGTAAATTTGTTCTTTAATCTGTACTCTATTTTCCCAGTGGCATTACTTGTCCTCGTTTGGGGGTAGCGACACTATATCGTTCAATCATTTTCATCTGTTAGATCAATCAAAATACTGAGACACATGGTGGCATGAGGCTAACAAAACATCAGAAAACCCGTAAACCGAGGAACCCCTGCCTCCAGCCTTCATCGACAAAGCATCTTTGATAAAAAAAACCAAACCATCTGTGATCAAAATTGTTGATCTAGCAAGTCAGGTAAGGTAATATTCAACACAACTTACTCAAAATCTAGAGATACTTATTTTGGGGTTGCTTGCCTAGTTCGACATTTGGGTTCTAGTATATAGATAAGTAAATCATTGATATTAGCTAGCTCCATGCATAACACTACATGCTGATAGTGAAGCTAGGCGCTAGGCCATCGCCCATTGGCCCTTATCAGGCTGTCATACCTAATTCTGCTTAACTACAAGACGTGACATCTTTAAAACAAGCAAAGTTATTTCTCTGTATGCAGTGGAGATCAAGATTCATCGTCCTATTAGTAGGGTCACGATGGTTGGTAATCGGATTAGCCTGGGAACTTGGATTGAATACCAATGTTGCTTATAGAACTCGTTTGACAAAAGACGGGTTAATACTTGAGAACACAACTTATCTTGAATATGAAATGTCATAATACATCCCTTTTTTTTTGGTATATTTCAGGTAGCATGATGGGCACAAGTCTTTTGTTAATATTTATTACATTGCCTGTAGTTATGTACTCATTTTATTTATTGCTGAGCCGAAGAGCTACAGACTTTGAGGATTTGGTTTTCAAGGCCCTTAATTAAGGATTCATCAAGGTAAAGTTGGTCATGGTATAAGTTTTCAAAAAAATTCTGGTGCCTTTCTTTTTTCTCAAACTTGCTGGGGAGTCCAACTATTCTGCTCTACATGGTGAAGCAATTGCAATTCTAAGTCTCTTCATTTAGCTGTTTCCATCAAGTTCAATTCTAGTCATATTAAACGCTTCGAAGGCTCCCTGCTCAATAGTTTCAGAACTTGGTTCCATTCTGTCCTGCTGCTATGATTTATCTTCTGCTAATGAACGTTTTAAGCTAGCTTTTGTTAGTAAGCAAGCCAATACAGTCGCTTATAAGTTATAAGTCATAATCATGCTGGAGTATCCATATTACATGCTACCCCAGATAGTTTTTAGGTTGCACATGCTTGTATTGCTTCATAATGAAATGGAATAAGTGTCATTTTCCTCAACAAAAAAAAAAAAAAACAAGAAAATACTCCTTATAAACTAAGTATTGCTATTTGATAGTTACTGCTGTATTTCACTAAAAAATTAACAATCTTTAGTAAATTTGAAAGTATAACTAAATTATGAAAAAGTGGTGAAAATATATACAAAATATTTTGTATATTTTTTATACAAAATATTCAATTTATATTTATATTGTGGAATCGAAATGAATATGATGTACCATAATTTGTTTGCCGAAAAAGTAATAATGATCATTTAGTTGTGCCTTATTACATTGTTGGAAGCCTACTATATACGGAAAGTTGGAAGCCTACTACATACAGAAAGTTGGAAGCCTACTATATACAGATTCCATGATGTCGCACATTTAAGTATCGTGATTGTTCAATCGAATTGATTGGACAACTTATCTTCAGATTTGGTGAGGTTGAAACTTAAGCCGTCTAATCTCAATCTAATGGCCAGGATTTCATGACTGTGTGCCAATATGTTATTCTATAAGTAACTTCAAGAACATAGGCTCCTCAAGATACCAGCAAAATTAATAGTTGATGATTATTTGTTTCTGTCCAAAACTCATTTAGAGGTGCCTTCAAACTGATCTCTAAGGAGCTCGTACTTCTTAAGCTCAGCCGCAGAGAGGGAAGGCTGAAGCTCTTCTAAGACCTGAAAATTACAGGAAATGCCAGTCACACGATTGCACACAAGAAAACTATTGGGATGGTGAAGTTGCATTAGTATTAGAGTTTAATCGGTGAATAACCAAAATTATCAATAAAAATTACAATTTGCAAGTTACCTGGACAAAATCGTCGTATTCAACAACAACAGCAGATTCTGCTTCGTTATCTGGGTTGGAGGACTCTGAATCTGCGTTCAAAACCTAGAACAAAACAATGAGGTTAACTGGTTAAGTATCCTCTCTCATACTCACACAATGACAGATGCATATATACAGGATGCAATTTCCTCCATAAAGTGACAGTCCACTATCATCTCAAATTCAATAACAGGCCTAAGACCAAACAAAACACACACAAAGTGATCATGAAATATCCTGTCTGGACTAACCTTGCGCTTTGCGGCAAGGAACCAAGCATCTGCACACAAGGCGTACATGTCTGCACCGGTGAAGTTAGGCGGACAAGTTTTTGCAATAGAATAAAGAGAAACATCTTCATGCAATTTGAACTTCCTTGTAAGAGCTTTCAGTACCCTGAGAGAGATGTGCACAGTACCGTTCTATCAACAATAGATACTCCTCAACACAAAGGGAACTGGAAAAGCAAACAGCTTACCGCTCTCTGTAAGATGCATCAGAGTTAACTCCAACATATAACAGTTTATCTAAACGACCGGGGCGGAGAAGTGCCGGGTCTATCAAATCTGGTCTATTACTTGCACCTATAATAAATAGATCCTATTATACCAACAACAAAAACAACACTTATCAGAAGCAAAATAGGATAGAGTATATCTTACACAAAGATTAAAAAAATGGAGACGAAGAAAAACCTGTGTTGAATCACTTAAGCCGTCAATTTCTGCAAGCATCTAGTAAGGAGAAGCATATTTTATGTTAGGATGTCCAAAGAAAATGTCTAAAACGTCATGGTATTACTCAGAAAAGAAATCACCTGTGAAACCACTCTGTCCATAACACCCCCAGAATCTCCAGAAGCTCCCCGAGCTGGTGCAAGAGAATCAAGCTCATCAAAGAAGATGACACATGGACGTGCTAATCTGGCCTGTAAATTATTTGGAAGTTAACTTTATCAAAGTGTGTTCCTTAAACTTTCTAGTTCACAGAAAACAGACACAGGCAGAAACATTCAATTGAACTTGAGAAAATGTTCAGATCAAAATAAACAAAATATTTTTACACCTTCTGAAAAATGTCACGAACATTCTTTTCAGACTCTCCTATGTACATGTTGATCAGTTCAGGACCTTTCACACTGAGAAAATTTAAGGAACACTCTGTAGCAACAGCTTTTGCTAATAATGTCTGAAAATAAATAAATAAATAAATAAATAAATAAAAAGGAAATGACAAGAAAACTTCTGTAAGTAAAGAGTATAAATCTGTGATAGAAGATTGTCATTTAAAGGTACTTTAAAACTTACTTTGCCAGTTCCAGGTGGCCCATACAAAAGAACACCAGACCGCTTGCGTAATCCAGATGCAAATAGATTTTTATGCAAGAGAGGTAACTAAAATACGAAATACAGAGAAATAAATTAGAATAATATTAAATTACAGAAAATAAATAGCATCTCCAGGCTAGCATATAATTCAATAAGATAAATATTAAATATAGAAGAACCGAGACGAGAATTTTCTGATAAAAGAAAAAGTGATATGATAAAGTAGAATAATCCAACATTTGGTCTTGACAATATAGCAGAAACAGCCTATTCAATCTCTTTTTAGCAGAATTTAGTCTTGACAGCTTCCTGTTGAACTTTAGGAGTGAAGTGCATCAAATTTCATTTGACTCTCCAAAAGCACGTTCTTTCTTATTTTATTTGCATTATTCTATCTGAGAGGAGTATACACTAAAATGTAATTTAACTCAGTCAGCTTATGAAATGTGACACTCGAATATATCTTACAAATGTTGTCAACATAACCACAAGTTCCTTTTTACACCAAATATATTATCAAGTTGATGTGGGAGGCACTGATTTCTGCTGTAGTAAACAGATTTTCAAATAAAAGTAAAGTTTTGCACTTCCAAATCAGGGGGAAAAGTGACAACCGGTTCATGCTATACAAGAAGCCCACCTGAACAGTATCCAGGATTGATTTTTTGACATCTTCAAGCCCGCCAACATCTTCCCATTTTACATTTGGAACCTGCATAAAAACCCATACTTAAAAAATTCATGCAATGAAGAATTTTTTCTCACGAAAGACATGTTACATGCTCATGCGTACACTTTTCAACAGTAAAACAATGGTATATAAATTTTGATTTTAAACACTACTGAATACAAATCAGAAAACCATTACAAAATCCTGGTTGCTTACTTTACCTTTGGAGTACCCAATGCTGATGCATTTCTTTTCTTCGATCGTTCCAAAGCATTCACCAAATCTTCCTTCCCAGGTTTCAGAGCTGAAACTTTTGACTGGTTGTTCTCTTCTGTCACCTTGGAACTAAAAGAACTATCTACATCTTCAGGTTCATCATTGTCTAATTCAGCATTGCTCCTGGGAAATAAGCTAGCACCAGCATCCACAATTAATGCACACATATCTCTGGGCATGAAACCAGATGTCTGTCCAACTATTTCTTTTACCATCCCCTCTAAATCATCCTGCCAGAAGCAACAATGCAATAGTTTAAACTTTAAAGTCAACAATTATTAGTAATGATTAGGAATTCAGGAGCCTAAAGTCACAATAGTTTCAGAGATATATCATGTAACATCTATACACAGAGGACACTCCTACAGTTGATATTGTTGGCTAATCATCCACCTTAATTGTGGCTACCCTGTGATTTGTGATTGGGTCACTAGCAGTGCTACAACAGCTACAATGTGCTGGGTTGATGAAGTGGGTTTAATCCGCATCACCTAGAAGTGTGACCTTTGGTGCTTATAAGACAGGTGGTTCTCACCTTTGCTTTTTCCTTACCCTGGAAACCTAGAGTTGTATATATTTTAGCTCAGAATATAGGGGGAAATTCAACTTCCAAATTAGTCACAGAATCCCACATCTTACACCCACAGTCTAAGTTTAAGGAAAGTTGTTGCTTGGAGTTTTCTTTTCTAAATTAGTTTTTAAACCAAGTTTCATTCAATGTTTTGAAATACGGAGAGAACTGTCATCTTGTGTACTACTGCTACTCCATTTATTAAACAAAATAATAAAAGCAATAAAAGAAGGTATAGACACGACACAAGAGGAGGTTCCATTCCACACTTACATTAGAGTGGAGTCCATAAACATTTTGCAGTGAATGCAATAGCATTTCAGCTCTCTGCTCTTCTGTTAAGGGCCCCATGTTTATTTCATGGCTAAAGCAGCGTCTAATAGTTGAAGGCAGACCCTCAGAACTGTCAGCAGCAGCAATCAACAGGACCTGGTGCCCGGTTGTCTTTTCAGAATTCTTCTCCGCCTACACCAGCATGCTGTAATAGTAAATTCCTTTGCGATTCTAAGTAAAAACAAAAGGAAAATGTAGGTGTTGAGTTTTTTCCCATCTCGATTTTCATTTACTACTTGACTGGCCTAATGAAAAGGACATATTGACATATATGTGGATTTGTAGATATAAATTAACATTCTAAGATGAAAGGACATAATCCTAAGGTGTCATGTTTGAGTGCACATTGCATGCTTAAGAACACTTTCTGTTTCTACAATTAAAGTATATTACATGTCACTTGATCGATAATACTTTATCCATGAAAGAAATAGTCAACTGTAGATGCTTGCATCTAAAGCATTGAAATTTCCACAACTTGCTAGAGTTCCCAATAGCTAAATCATTTATATCACCATTTTTTTAGTCTATTACAGAAATTGCTATTATTGCTTAATATTATCTTACCCGTTCACTTCTTTTGACGTTCACTTGTTTTACTTCCTTATTTGATTTACAATACAGCAAAATATAACATTTGCGATTACAGAACAAAGAGTAATGAAAAATGTTATAGTGATAGCAATGGCAATATTCAACTAAGTGAGATCTTACAAATTCGCCGTTTGATTTCACCGAGTTACTATCACCATGTTCACCAACTGGCTCAGTGAATTTCCTAATAACTGATGCAACTTCAGATGCATTGCCTCTTTGATCATTTTGTGAAACCTCAGGTGATTGTGAATCTCGAAAAACCTCAAAATGACGAAGAAGAAGTATTGTTGGCGAGTATCTGTGGCAGTATTATCCCATAAGAGCATACTAGATGTTTAGATAGAAAAACTTCTGAGGAGAAAAAGGAACGTGGATAAATGAAAGAAACTATGTGTTCTTGTCCTGATTGCTAAAGTATAAAAATTGTGCAGGAACAAGTTTCTCGGTATAACATTTGTTCGTATCATTCCTAATATTCTAAATACTACCTTTGAGCAGTCTTGAAAGCTTGAGCTAGAGCAACAGATGTTCTATCGGAGCCCATTAGATCATGACAGTTATATTCCACCACATGCAGGCCCAGTCGTCGGGCAACATATCTAACAACAGTTCTTTTCCCACAACCTGCATAACAATGTTGTTCAGGAAATACAATATGCACAACCAATACAATCCAAAGCCTAAAAATATAGAACGCACCTGCCAAGCCATTCAATAACACCGAAACTTTAAACTTGGAAGAAAGTGCTGATGGACATAAAGTTGGTGCTAGTATTGAAGCTAAGGTCTTCACTGTATCCCTTTGCAAAGGAACAGGCCCTTCTGGTCCAGCAATTAACAAATCCGGAGGAAGGGAAGATGGGGAACTTCCTACTAACACCAAAGCCGTTAAGGTTTTATTGACACGAAGAACTGGTTCATCAGATGGTTCCATAGCAATGACCTGAAAGTATAAGTTACAATCTAACAAAGAACCTGACACAGTTTCACGAGGCTTAAAAATATACGAGAGAAGAGGTAAACATACCTTAAAACAGATAAAGTTGTCATTTTTCTTGTGTGTTTTGTTGTTACAAGGAATGCAAATAGTGGAATTACAGTTCCAACTAATGTTAATTCCGAAAATATCTCTACTTGACAAATATCTATCGACTTCAAAGTACTTCTGCAATGCTACATCAATCATGTCTTGACGTTCTTTGAATTCAACATCTGAAGTTGGTTTAATGGAATCAAGGACACCACATTCCGGTATCTTCACAAAAGCCACCCTCAGAAGGGAGGCAAATCTGGGAGGTTGAGCGAGAGGCGCCAACTCTATATTAATGACAGAATCCTCAATGCTTTTAACTGCATCTTCATCTCCCACTTGACATTGAGGTTTGAAATAAGTTGACAAAGCATCTTGGCCATTGAGAATAATAGATTTCAAACATGAAATGTGCAAGTTGAGATTAAAGGCCAAAAGAGGAGACAAATAAGCAATTTCACCATTTAACAAGGAGCCACTTAGAGGGAAATCACAAGAAGGAAAAACAAGCATTATTCTAGAAGAAGAGGATGGTGGGTTATCTATATCAAGGGTGGCAGTGTCACTGCCAGGAGGGTCAAGAGCAATAGCCACTGCAATTCTCTGCGTGTTCATTTCAGTATTCTTGACCATAACCTGAGAAAATTCAAAATCAATACATTTTACCGTAAAGTCAAGATTAAATCATCATTTTCTTCAAAAAAAAAAATATAAGTGCCTGGCAAATCAGTCTCTAAATTTACAAAATGGAAAGTTAGTCCTCAAATTAGTTCCTCCATCACTCAGTTAACTCTAATGAATCTATATCCTAAAGATAAATGAAAGAACTAAACAAATTTATGGAAACACACTCCAACTAGTTATGCCCTAAACAACGCATCAACTTAGTCGTTCTAACATTGTTAAGGCCCTGTTTAGATAAACAACTTAATTTATCTCTTGTAGCATAAGCACTTATCGCATAAGCGCTTATATAAGTTATTTCTATAACAAAATATAACATAAAGCCAAACTAATTTTATATAAGCTATAAGTTGTTTTCATAAGCTATCATGGAGACCTTATGTAAATAAGCTCTACAATATTAGAAACTAATTTTCCATTTCATAAATTTAGTGAACAAATTATCTAATCACTACAATTTCCATAACTACAAATGTGAATCACCAACAGAACCAAAAACAAGAATTTAAAAAAGACGGTGTTATATGAATGAATTACCGGCGAACCAGAAGTGATGGAAAGTCTTTTGAGAAGAGAAGTGGAAAGAGCAATGAGTGCAGAGTGATCAAAAGAAGGCAAATTGTTTGAGAATCGGAGAATTCCAACCGGTAAATGCAAGTTAGGTAATTCATTCCTTGAAGAACTAGAAGAAGACTTCATTACAGAATTGATGACATTTTTTGTGGAACATAGAACCAAAGGCTTTCTTCTCTCCACCATTTTCTTCACTTGTTCCTCTTTGTTATTGAAAATTTCAGTAATTTAATTTCAGTCAATAGATGAAATTGATTGAGGGTTTTTGAAGTGGAGATTATGAGAGACACTTTGATTAGTTTAGTTTTGGTAGAGGAGGTGTGTGGCTGCCGGAATTGGAGTTGGACGGTGGCGCTAGGGTTTTCAGTTTCAGAGGTAATGAAGAAGAAGAAGAAGGTGTTGTTGATGACGACGATGAGAAATGGCGCGGCTTCATCCAACGGTAAATAAGGCTTTTTTTCTATAAGGTGAGTTAATGGCCGTTGGATCGTAATGCAAAATTAAAACAAACTTTCCATAAATCAATCAATCAATAGAAAAAGAAAAGAAAAAATAATTAGTCGAAAAAATACATATAAATAAGGTACTACTAGAAATTTCAAAGGTTTATTTTTAAGACTAAATTGCAAACTATTAAGATTGAAAAAGGCTCTAAATTTTATTTGAAAGCAACTTATTAGTCCATTGGCATTGTTGCGGCAATAATTTTGAATTCATCAACTTGATCTCCAAGTGAAAATGAAAATAATTAACAACACATTAATGGAAGTGAGAAAAATGCTTTCAAGAGTTGGGTTGTTGAGCTACATTTTCAAGGTTAAGATTAGACATGGTCTCTCCTCCCTAAAAAAACGAATCAAGTGCCTAGATTAAGTCAGTTTTAAGAATACTAAAAATGTTGTTTTTAATATAAAACTTATTTATTTTATATGTTTAACTAGTAAATGGGATGTTCTAGTTAACATAACTCTTAACCTAAAAATGGAAGGTTGCAGGCTTGCAGCAAGGGCAAATATTATGAAAAATAAAAATTAGACACAGTCTCTCCTCCCTTTCTTCGCACTACTACCAAAGAGAAATGCAATAGGGGCGAGTCCCATGAAGACTGAGAAATAATAGATAAATATGATATGGTGAGCAAAAAATCTGGGGCTGCCACAAGTGGACGGTGTGATTGGTCCATCGAATTAGTTGGTCCATGGGCCGAATACCGAACTTTAAAAAAAATGATATGATGAGAGAGAGAGATTTAAAAAAAAATTATGGTGACTTTCCTCCAAATGAAAATATTGCATACAAATTTTAATGGAAGTGGGAAAAATGCTTTCAAGAATTCCAATCTACACTTAAGGCCAAAACCAAGAGGTATAAAGCTAGATGGTATATTTGAAAGTGCATGATACATCACTTTTTTTCAATAAAACCAAACAAACTTTTGAATATTTGAATCCAAAATAATAACAGGGCCATAAAATGTAACAAGGTATTTGTAGCTTTCAAAACAAATTTTCCCTGATAGTTTGCATAAAAATATCATTCTTGATTGTTGGCACAAGTTTAAAAGATACGTTTCGCATCATAAGAAAATGTATAATGATAAAGCAGAAAGAAACTGCTCAAATGTAGCAGAACACCTAGCATATAAATTGATACAGCAGGACTCAAATCCGCCAATGACTTTGACATCAATCATGTAGTGTCCCCAATATATCGTCATCTCTGTACAGAAAGTACCTGCACAAAAAGGAGTATGATCCAGTTAGGCCAGATTTCAGAAGGAAAAAACACTTGTTCAAATTAACATGAATTAACATGAATAGCCGACTACTTAAACCATCACATATAATTTATTCACATAGCGAACTACATAGCATAATGAATAATGATTATAAACTTGGCCAAAAAGAAGGACTGCGCGAGAAAAACATGGAATTTATTTAGTGGCCAAGAAAGGATGCATCTGCAGTTCAATTCAATGTATGATACATTTTCAGATTTAGCAAGTTCCCCAAACTATGAAAATGTTCAAAAGTTCGAAATATACAAATTACAAATGGATATGCATGCATCGGATTATAAACAAATTAGAAATGGATATGCATTAATAGTAAATTACCGCATCCTACATTCTTGTGCTACCCTAAACAAATAACTGCATCCTACATGAAATTGTATTTTCCTTTATTTTTAGGGAGTGGCTATTGAGATTTGAGTGCTATAACACGTATAGAAAACATCATTTGAAGACCTTATCATTTGCCTATTATCCTGACATAAAGAAAACATTTAGTTTTCAGTGTTTGATTCAAATTTTACATTACTTCTCATGACATGCAGAGCGTCGAATTAAGTCAATCCCTTGACAGTATATAAGTGAGAAGGTCTGAATTTATTGAATGAAATGCTTAATTTATAAACTTTGATAGTTTGATGCAAATATTTCCCTGTTTAGGACTACAAAACTACTATAAATAAATTGAATAAAGATAGAGTTTTGCACTCAGTTTCAAACTTGAAGCTCTGTACATACATAAGAAACAATGAAAAGCAAATTCCAAACAATGACATGCAATAACAGTCAGGCATACCGTTTCCTCCATAAACAAGGTCTAGCTTTATTTTAATGATTCACAGAGAAGTCATTTGATTAGCATCTTAAACGTGAAGGGATCAACTGTGTAACAAGAAAATAAATACTCTAGACATCATATGAATAAAACTATCAAGTTACATTTATGTCATCAATAGAAGCAATTTCATGGCAAAATATAGGTCCTCAATTGACTCTAGTCAAATTAAACTTTCATAATCAGCTTCAAGACGATTACAACAAATGAAAAAATTATGACCTTTTCGTACATCATTTGGGGCTTTTGACAAACAAATTATAGTGCAAATAAGTTAATAAAAAGGTGTCCAACAAATCAGTCATGGTGAAAAGGCATTTAGAATGATTAAGTTCAAGGATTGCCATAAATTAAAAAGAGCAAATATATACATACTCTTTGTGATCAAGCTTCACTTCAGTTCCTCCATATTCAGGCAAGAGAACAGTGTCACCTTCCTTCACAGCTACAGGAACGAGTTTCCCATCCTTACCATGAAGACCAGGGCCAACAGCAAGAACTTTTCCAGAATTAAGCTGAAGCAACATGAGAGAAATTAAGTACAAACAGTTTATATATTCTACAAATCAGTCTAATGAAAATAAACTATAAACTTGAAAATTACTCTGACTTTAGAACAATCATTGAAAAAATAATCTGAACCAAGAACAATCAAATTCAATCCAAATCTTAAACAATTTGGATCTAAAAAACCAAAACAAGTAGAAACACAACAACTCAAATTTCAAACTACTATTTTCAAAATCCTACAAGCCAAAAACTAACTAGGAAACATAATTTTTCTGAGAAAACTTACCAAATCAGTCCACCTTTTGCTCTACCTCACAGTGTGTGTGAGATGCAATTTCAAATTTGCATCTCGTTCTTTATTTGCCTATTATACTAGGGTGGATAATACAAACACATTTAATACCTACTAGGAATTCACTAAAACAATTAATTTACAAGAACCAGATTATAGACAATATAAAAATACAAGCATTTATTTGGTAGCTACATTTCATCACAAGCAAAACATAAGCTTTCTTTGGTAAAAAAATAGCAGATACATGATAAAGTAGCTTAGTTATAGCGTATAGGTTATAAGCTTCTTTTTTTGACAAACGAATAGCTTATAAGCTATAAGCTCAAAATCCGGTATTGCCAAAGAGGGCCATAATAAGCAAATTTTTCGGTTTTCCAATGTCATTGGTCAAAAACTATGAAGCACAAACACTCATCGCGGCATGTCTGACACCAACACACGGAGACACTTACAATTACATTGAATTATGTCTTCTTTTTTATAAAAAAAACTTATCAGTGTCCGGTGTTTGTGCTTCATAGGTCAACATATTTCATGACGCCTAAGGCCCTGTTTGGTTCGGGGTTTTTGGAGGGGAGGGGAGGGAATATTTTAAGTTTTGATGTTTGGTTCAAATTTTTAACGAGGAGAGGAGAGGGAATGATTAATTTACTTTTTTATCCTTAACCAAAAAAAAAAAACAAAGATTAAATTATAATGGATATATATAACCAAAAAAACTAATGAGTAATAATTTAGGATTTTAATTAAAAAGTATGGGTAATTTTGTCAACATAATAAATTATATTTTCTCTCACTTTACCTCCTTAAAAATCCCTCACCTCACCTCACCTCCCCTCCCCCTCCCCCTCGATTGAACCAAACAGACCCTAAAGGTGTGATAATAAGAACATAAATATTAAACTAATTTTCATATTTTCAATATGTCTCTTTAGATTTGTAGCATAAAAAAGAGCATACTTCAATAAAAAGATGACAAGATGAAATTTTGAGATATAAATTGAATACCCAGAAAGTGGAAATGAAAAGGGTATGAAAGGAATGGATTAGGAGGAAGAGGAGAATGAAAAAACCTTGGAGGATTTCTCCGGTAACAAAATGCCAGCGGTGGTTTTTGATGAAGGAACGATTTTCTCAACCAAAACACGGTTGAACAGTGGAATCAATCGCTTCGCCATTTGGATTGGAGCAAACGAGAGTTCACGAGGATCAGAGAACGAAGAAGAAGAATGTTGAAATTTGAGGTTACTTGTTAGGGTTTTACAAAGGGTTTATGTTAGCCTTGTAAATTTTGATTTTTATTATTTTATTTTATTCATTTTATTTTATTTTATTTTAAACTAGGTGCTCTAGAATGTTCTTTCTCCATTTTTTGGATGGAATTTATCTTATGATAAAAATTTAATTTTTTTGATATATAGTTAGTGTCTGCCTGGTTTATGTAAAAATGGTTTAAACAATAAATTTTATTGTAAAAACTATATTCAAAAATTATAAATTTAACTTTTAATAAAATCAATTCTTGAGGTATCAAACATCTTAAAATCACCCATGAATCAATTATATACCTCTAAAAATTTTGATTTTTTCATAAATTAAATCAAACATTCATGTAGATTCTCTCAGAAGATATTAACTCAAATATGGGATGGTAAAGGTAACTTATTGAGAACTAACACACACAAAATAAAATGAAGTATAGGAATTTGAACTACTATTATGGTGTTCAACTTAACAAATTTGACATTTCTTTCGACTTAATTAGGATTTATAGACTAATAAACTATCAAATTGATCTTTGTCATTATATAACTCACTCTCAAATAAGTCTTTGACTTTATCAATATCTCAAGTTAATGTTTGTCAAATATTTTTTAATTTAGTCTCTGTTTTTGTCAAAAAAAAATCAATTTAGTCATCCAAAAACAAAATTGAGAAACAGTTGACTAAAATAGTAGCTAATAGTAAAAAAATCTTTAATTAGGAACGGGTATATAAGTAAAAAATATAAGAGGTGTAAATATAAATTTCCTCACTAGTAGTATATATGAAGCCCATATAATTATTCTTTTATTTGTTTGGTGCGAATTCTTTTTTGGCAAAGACATGCATCTTTATATTCCCTCCGTCTCATTATATAAAGACCCTTTAAAAAAATTTAGTTTCAAAATATAAGACCCTTTATAAATTATTATGTGCATTTATTAGTTTTTTCCTTACACATACCCCTAATTATTACTACTAACTTGCATTGGAATACAAAAAGTCAAATTTCATCACATATAAACAAAGGACAATTTGGTAAAATTTTCACACAAACTAGACACAATAATTACACTACCAACATTTCTTAATAAGCGTGTTTTTAGTCAAGGGTGCTTATAATGGGACGGAGGGAGTATATTGATATATGAAAAATGTTAACATGTGCCCTTGAGACACTTTTTAGTATACTAATAAAAGAAATTTGGTTTTGAAACTTGTGCATTTCATATTTTTTAAAGTTAAACATTGTTTTATTCAAAATAAAATTACTAAATAAAATATTCTTAAAATGTGCCTTTAGAAAACATGTTAACATGACCTTGATATATGCCATGTATACCTTGTGCTTGGGTTAGTTTCAATAAATTTTGGAAGTATGATCAAGAAAGGTACAGGTAATTAGAATATATAATTTTCATACACAGTTTAACCCATGTTTATCTACTACGTACAATCTTATTATTTGTCATGATACCTCGACCTTATTATTATAACATACAGTGTTTTACTACTAATCTTAATTAATAATAATTACGTTATTCTAATAGCCTAATCAAGTGATCAAAAAGAAATCCAGAGAAAAGTTGAAGTGAAATAAATCACAGACAGGTTGGCTATAAGCAATAATCATAATTAAGTTTGACCACACCTAACTAGTTTTCTTTAATGTGCTACTGCTAAGTGATATTTTGAGGATTCTCATCATATGCCCTTGAAAAATAATTGAAATTTTCCTCTCATTATATTACATGAAATCTTTTGTCTATCACACATACAACACAAATAGCTGTTAAAAGTTTGTTTTGTGTTGGTTTGTCCAATACTTATTTTTGCAAATTAAATATGGACTCTTAGAGAGGTTTTTTGTTGTGAAAATATGTTTAACACATGTAATATTTGCTAGAGTATCCCCTATGAAAAATCTAATTTTGGTAAATGTTTAATTTTTTGAATAAAAAAGTCTATAAATTAAATGGAATGCTTAAAGAATTTTCGAGAACACTCATTAAAGTAAGACTTTTTTATTTACTATCTAACAATAACTTTAAGAAATTATTACATTTCAATATTAGAAAGAGAGAGGACTTTTTTATGAAGTGATTCAAGTCTTATGAAGCAATTGGACTCCCGATTTGGATGATTGTCTTAATTTATTTCACATATGTTATAAACCTTGAGTTAACAATCTCACATAGTTGTAAATTAGTGACAAAATCAATTATGTAATGCTTACCAAGCAAAAAACTTAAACTAATTAGTCTTAGGCACATAAAGTCAATTGTCAAATTAGTGTGGTAAAAACGTACCCCAAAGTTTCATTTTAATTTTTCAAAAAGCAATATGTCCTATTTAAGCATGAATACAAATTAACAAAGAATGAGGTTGGTAATTTATTTAGCACATAATGAGAAATTTATATGCAGCAGTTATGTTCCAATGATGGTAAGTGCCAATAACTTTGACTGATTTGCTAGGTGCAATAGAGCTAAAAAGCAAGAATGAAGAATGTAGCACCAAAAAGTGAGAAATATTCTTGTTGCTTGCATAGCAAAGAATTCTTTTCTCTAATCATATCGTTTGTACTCATAACGACATTCCCCCATCTTTGCCTTTCATCTTTGTTGCAACACAAAGTTGATGCCACTCAATTACATTTCCCAATCCACATCTTTTTTTTCTCATCAAACCCTCTTAGCTAGCACCCACAATTCGGTGTTGGTGTGTCTCAATATAGTTTAAAAAAAAAGTACTAAACACAAAAGGTAACAACTCTAGCTCAAAATGATCTAATATAGAAAGAAAAAAAAAACTCTAGCTCAAAATTAAACATTAAATCACACAAATAATTTTAGGCAAATGGCACTAAAAATTAAACTGTATGTGGTGGTTAATCATGCATGTGTTCCTTCGTCAATTTGAGAAAATGTGATTGTTCATTAACCAATTGAGAATGTGAGGAAAATAATCGAACTTTCTGCTCACACTTGTTGTGGTTTTTTTTTTGACGAAACACCTGTTGTAGTTTAGGTTTAAGTCTCGAATTTTTGAATTAATAATTATATGTAAGTTCATTGTAAATCCTCCATATGGTAATTAATGATTATTTCCATCCTTATATGAGGTGTGTCTCTTTTAACCCTAATATTTTTTTGGTATAAAAAATGTGATTGTTTCTCTCTTTAACCTTTCATAGACAAGAAATTAGAGGTCTACATATGCTTTCTTTGAAGAATAAGATTTTAGAGAACGACAAAACATGCAAATTAGAATAAGCAAAGAATCCATGAACATAATTACGATTAGATTTTGGCTAATAAAAACAAGTATAGCATGCATTTTAACAATTTTTCTTTATGCATTTGATTCCACACTACAAAAAGAATAAAAGGATCATGATATTTCTCCTCTGATTTTCATACATAAAGTTATTGTGCACTCATTCTATTGACTTTTTCTACTTTTATTTTGTGTATCCCTTAAATTAATATATGATCCCTTCCACGTAAGTACACACGCACAACATGATGGTATTTAATCATCTCAAATCAACTTCTATTGGAAGCTTGTACAAAGTGATTATTAAAGGTAGGAAAATTCATTTTAGTGGAAAAAATCTACATTTTTGTGGTTCATTCCATGCCATGCCATTATTAATACTCAAAGTTGAAATTCTTAACTATGAAAAAAGTCAAAAAAATTAACTACATTTTTACCTTTTGTCAAAATTTATTTAGAAAACTTAAGAAAATATAGAAAAATTAAAGTAGGTGCCACACATAACATGATGGGATTTCTCATCAACTTCTAATTGAAGCTTAGCTTGTACAAAGTCATGATGAAAGGGGAAATTGTGTCACAAGAAAGAAGTAATACTTCATGTAGTGGGTTTGTATTAATTGTTTTCTTCAATAGCTTAGGAGACATATATATTTTTAAGTCAACAATATATACTTATTTATCAACAACACCAACATTTTAAATAAAATTGTATAAATTTTATCTATTGATAATCACAATAATGTGACAACTATAATATCCATCAACAACATTACATGCAAATATAAAAAATAAATAAAAAATCAACCACTATACATTTTTCCCGTTAAGGAGCTAGATGCATCAGACAACTTCTCCGTTAAAGATTAATCATTATTATTATTATTATTATTATTATTATAGTGAATATTTTACACCAATAACATAGTTATAAATAATTGTCCATCTTTCTTCACTTATTCTATTGTATGGTACATTGACACCAATAATTTGAATAAAAGTTTGTCTAAATTTTGTTCTAACACTTATTTCACATCATGTGTTCAATTCTAGTTCTTAATGTCTAGCTAACAAAATATAATGGGATAATTTTCAAACATGGGTACTCTTAACATTATTGTAATATGAAAATTGTAACTAGCTAGCTAGTAGTATTATGGAGTACTATTGTGATAAGAGAGGGAATATAACAAATTATAATATAATACTTCCTCCGTCCCTAATTATAAGACTATTTTTGACCACTGCATGTACGCCAATGCACAACTTTGATCGCTAATATCTTTAATTATCTAGCAGTAAAAATTATAAAAATTTGATATCTTGAAAATATTCATCAAAACAAATCAAACAAGATCTTATATGTTAATATTTACATCTGTATATTATTAGAAAAATACAGTCAAAACATGATAGATGAATAGTAAAATTTAATCAAAAAAGGTCTTATATTAAAGGACGGAGGAGTATTTTAATAGGAGAAACATCTTCATTTTTTTAATAATATTTTCCGACATCTTTGACCAAAACAGATAAATATACATACTGGACCAATTCACAGTGACCTTTAAATAGTCAAATGACTCAAATCCCATCAAGCTGCAACTAATTAATGCCAAAAGAAAAATGTTAATGCAGGGGCTAACAATAACATCATACAATTAGTTTAATGTTTTGTAATTATCAGCATGTTTCTATAATCATATTCTGCATCTAGGTGAAACTAATTGAATCATTCAATATTTATCCATGTTTCCATCATCAATGACAGCTAGCTATATTAGACTAGCTAGTTATATTCAATTATTACAAAAAATGAAAAAATAATTAGATTTGCAATTAATTATCAATTATTAATTATATACTACAATTGTCTATTTATATTTATATTTATATTTATACATGGCATACATACACATCAATTTTTAATTCAGATTTATTTTGTTATTGAGTAAGATCACATATCATCTTTTCCTATTTGGGCATATCTTGTTCTAGAGGACTAATGAATAGTGACTAAAAGACATTCTAAATAGAGAATGCACTGTTTCTCAAACCACAGCAGTGCATATATAGAATGAAAATGAAAGAAAAGTGAATTGACAAAATGATTCATTACACATGACCCTTAGACCAAATTAAGGACCCTTGCTGCAAAAGCTTTCAACTTAATAGTGTGTTTGGTTTCATGAGAGTTTTCCAAACTCATAAAATTCATTTTTGACATGTTTGATTGATGTCGACCAAAATTGATTTAACCTCTAATAATAATTTTGTATATGTTTGAATTTACTGTAGATTTAACAGAATCATGATGATTCACCATAATTTAGTGCATGTTTGATATCATAGTTGATTTTTCGTAATTATATTGAGTAACCGTGATACTAATAAATATACACTTAACATATGTTTAGATCCAAGTTATAGGATGGAAATTCATGCGTCCCAATACACCGTTACCATGATATATTTGAGAAGCTACATATCGGCAAAGCCAATTAAACATAAGAAAATGATAAAGCCAGTACTTCATTAGTTTATAAAGTGTAACTATTACAAAATCACATGGTTCAGTCTAGTTTCGACAAATCTACCGTAATTCTAAAGAGACACAAAAACTTTTGACTTCAAACATGATTTTTACAATCAAACTTTATTGTTTAATTCTATTTTCCATAAATGTAGTATTCAAAAATAGTACTACTACTACTTTACATTCAACTCAATTTTTAAAACCTATTTATTCAAAATTAATTTTCATTATACAAGCAAACACAACCTAAAAACTTCAAAAAGCCACTTCTCTTTCTGTTTTTCTTCTCTTTACTACACTTTTCCTCACTCAACACCAAACCAACTCTCTCTCCTTCTCTAAGTAGTTTTTGTTTTCTTTCACTGTTGCTAGTGTTTGTCTCTGCCTTGAGACTAGAGTTTTATTTTCCTCAACAACAAAAAAAAACTTGGCTCTGAAATTTGTACCAAACAAACATTTTCTATATACTAAGCAGCAAGTTCTATGCATTTTAGCCACTCTCCTTTCATTGACTTTCTTCATTTTACAAATTCCTATGCTCTCCTAAAACAAAAAGAAACTCAAAAGTCTCTTTCTTTTTCTTGATTTCATAACCAAAACCAAAACCCTTCATTTCCTTCTTCTCTCAACTCTCAACCACAAAACCATCACTTTTATTTTCCATGCCATGATTAGTGTAAAGAGAAAGAACCAAAAAATGTGTTTTGTTTTTCTTCTTCTGCTTCTTTTGATTCTACTCTTACTTTTAAGCAATATTACTTCATGTGAAGCTGCATTAACTGGTAATAAAGCAAGATTTGATAGATTCAGAAGTGGTTCATTCAAAACATCATCAAAGTTTCATGGTGCTTTTCAAGGGAACAGTGCAAACAAAAATGGAGATCAAGTTTTTGGTGATGATAAGAGGAAAGTTTACACTGGTCCTAATCCTCTACATAACAGATAAGTTAATTATCTGAAGAAACAAAAAATCCACATCCATTTCTGTTCTCAATCCTAGTTCTTTTCATTTTTTTTTATATTACATTTTGAAAGCACTTTTTGTGCTGTATAAGTCTTTTTTTTGCAAGTACATTAATTATAGATGTATATGAGAGTGTAGGCTTGAGATTATATATATAATATTGATCTTGATGATGAGATAATATAGTTTAACTTTTTTTTTTGTTGAAATCTTATTTATGATGAATTTGTTTATATATGTTTTTGCTATTGATTGAAGTCCGATTAATGATCATTTTACGACCATCTTTAATGAATTTTGAATTCGGCACTATGAGGTTAGAAGGATAAGCTCTTACTGCTGAACTGACACTTCTAGTGTAGTTTGTTTAGGTAGGTGTAAATCTTGAACATGTATGAATGGTGATCAATTAATGGGGTTGTTGGTGATGGATGTGTTTGTTATCTTAGCATGTTTCTTTTGTCTTGTGATCTTTTGGTCTCTTCCAAGATTCTCAAGATAATGTCAGGTTTTCTATATCTAGCTAAGGTTTATAGGATTATACAAGAAACACAGTGCATGGTTTCCCCACATAGAAATCATCACAATAATAAATCCTCTAATAATGAATATTGTATTATAATTCTTCATGCCATTTACATTATTATTATGCGACTGTTTGGAATCGCGGTGAGACAGAAACAAACGCGCGGTGTTTTAACACTACTAGTCCTAGCTTTTGGATTTCACGGCAAATCCGGGCACTGGATATGCGGTGGCGGCGAGCAGAATTGCAACCAAACATACACTATGAAATTGTTGTTTCTTTAAATTTTGTGGGACAAAATCTTTTCTCTCCCTCCCAAAAAAGACTAAACCTATTTTAGTAATTTAAAACTATTGACTAATTTTTGTTTCTCTTGATTATATTTTGAGTTTTCTGTTAGGATCAATGCATGCTAAATTTCAATATGTTTATTATTTTGTATTTTATCCTCTCCCTTTGCTAAAATAACATATATATATATATATATATATATTGATCCAAGTTTTTATATTGAATTAGAAAACTTTTGCTATTTAAATTGCACAACTAAAACAAATAGAATTAGTTACAGAAATTAGTAGAAAATATATGACTTTTTTTTACATGAAAAAAAAATGTACATGATTGAATTAAAAGCAATTTTCACATTTTTCTTCTCCAAATTCCTCTCATTACTTTTTTGCTAATAGTGGTTGTTATCTTAAGTATATGATGATATGAATATAGTGTGGAAAAGTCTAATAAATTTTTCTGCAGCTCAAAATTAAACCTCTGCATAAAGTGTTGAGGTTTGTCGCAGCATACGTAAATGTTTGATGGGGGGACCATAATTTGTTTCAACATATAATATCATTCAATATATTTATTTTAAAAAGGTGTCCTATATATGCATAAAGTGATTCTTGTGATGAAATGAATTAATGGTGAGCCATGGATGTGCAAAAAAAATTTCAACCTACATCAACACTTTTAATCATGAAGCTAAGAATGAAATGTCCTCACCAGTCTAGTCGTATTAATTTTTCTTTGGTGATTATGATTCATGCCCCACTTTAATTTCATTTTTGAAAAAATTCTGCTATATGCCAGCCACATATTATGCACTATGGTATGGGGTGGGAGTAAAAATGAATAATCTTTGTCAGGTAAATGCAACTTAGTTGGTAGCTACATGAATATTGATTTGCAAGGATTTGAATGGATCTCAGGATTCTTAATTTTCACACAATTAAAATGTGTAGCTATATGACCAAAAAGAAATGAATAATGTTTTTATGTGATTTTTTATTTATTATAGTATATATAAACTAACCATGTTCAACCAAATTAAACATTCTCCAATGAAATATAATTAAATGTGAATACCATCTTTTAGAATTTTTGAGTTTGACTTAACTCTACAAAATTGATTCATAACTAAGGTGAGGGTTGCACCCATTTTTGAACATATTTTCAAGTTATCTCTCATTCAATGTGATGTGAGACTCTTAACATCATCTTCTATACATAATCTAACATTTCTTTTGTGATTATGATGTTTAAAGCTTCAATTTAGTAACAAGAAAACAACATTTAAAGATAAAAAAAATAATAAATACTCACTCCGTCCCTTTTTATAAGACCACGTTTGAAAAAATTGCACTATTCACTTATCATGTTTTGACCGTATTTTTTTAATAATACATAGATGTAAATATTACTATATAAGATCTTGTTTGATTTGTTTTGATGAGTACTTTCAAAATATCAAGTTTTTATAATTTTTACTATTACATAATTAAAAATATTTGTGATCAAAATTATGCATTAGCGTACGTGCAGCGATCAAACGGGGTCTTATATTTAGAGACGGAGGGAGTATCTTGTTAATGTTGCAAATAAAAACGGGTGTACTTAGCAAGTGGCAGCTTTGGTTCTTTCAACTTTTTTACCTTTTACAAGGAAATATAATAGTAATAGGGTTTTTAATTAAAGGATTTCCATTATTATGTGGGTGCAGAATATACCATTATTTGAAGGGCAGATATTTCGTCCTTCATCATTTAATTTGTGCAGTATGAATAATGTTCTATTTGGCTGCAAATGCATCAGAATTATGAAGAACTCTCCACAAACAGCCAAATTTGACATTTAATGCACTGAAAAATATATACACCGTCAATTCCGAGCAAAAAATTATTGACAACAATACTTTTTTAAGCTACTTTTCTTTTTACATGCATGAATAACCTGCCAAGTTTCACCATGAATTGTTTAAAGCTACAAATTGTACTGCATGTTTAGATTGGCCGAATCTCGGTAAACTGCTGCGATTTTGGCAAAAGTTATGTTGAAGCTTCAACAAAATCATATTACCAATATACTGTGATTTTTGTCAAACCCATCGACAATCCGAACATACATGTAGTTTCTAAACTGGCATGGCATCCGGTTCCATGCCCTTCTCCAACCTCAAATACCTTTCTAAGATCAAGGTATTAAGAAAACAGGATGCAGCTGCCGCGTGTTTGACAGCAATTCTCTATCTTAACTCAAGATGCAACCGCAATTTAAAATCTTGTTCAGGACAATTTATCAGTAGACTACTATCTCTTTCAAATACACAAACACATGAAGAATGTCAATAACTTACATTTTAAAAACTTTCTTAAACACCCTATTTGTGATGGTTTATTTTTCTTAAAATGTCAACAAATTTTCAAAAAAGTGAACAAATTTTCAATGTAACTAAACTACATAGGCTTTTAAAATTAAATGTGTGAGTCACAACAAGTTTATGTTCAAACAACAGGACATCCTAAACTACAACAGTGGATTGCCATAGAACCGGGATACTAAAATGGATGATGGGACAAGAGCAAGAGTTGAAAAGTTTATGTTCAAAGGAATTGACAATCTTGTTAATGGTTACCATCAAGTAGAGTAGTTGGAGTAAAGAAAGCAACAATAACAACAAAGGCAACAATATTATAGGATCACCTCACGAGCATGTCAAGTCATTTTCTATCCAACAGAATGTCACAGCAAGCATAAATGTACACGACAAAGCTGTCAATAAAAGTAAGGTTCCTCACTCAGAGAGACTCCTTTGAGTATCTTTAATGAAATGAAGCATCATGCATTAATAGCTCATTTAGAAAGGACAATAATTTGTATTTTATCTATAACTAGTACTGATTTTCACTATTATTTTCTGAAGGGGTAGTTGAGTAAAAAGATTCATGCATCAATGACAATAATGACAAAGAAGAGCAAAGATTTTAAATACAAATGGTAGGACTAGAATTGAGAAAGAATAGCCAATTTACCCAATGCAATGACCGAGAGAAAAGGATAAAGGGGTCCATGTCTATGTCATAAATGTAGTAAAGAAATCTTTAATTTCTTCTTATAACATTTGCTTGCTGGATTTTGTGTTGTGAGCAGGAAAGTACTTGGACACATAATATAGAGAAGAAACTGCTCCTTATTTATTACAGTACACTAGTTTTTTTCTAATAAAATATGGGGAAAGTGGTGGGAGAAATTAGGTACAGGTCCTTAAGTTGTGACATCAAGATAGTATAATGAAGTGAATGGCATCCAATATGAAAGTTAATAATGATTAACTTAAAGTGAATATGAATTTTATTGACTCCAAGGTGCATTTGTCTTCAGTTCAATCTCTAGAACAAAAATCTGATAGTCAATTACAAAACAAATAGCTTGAGTATGAATTTGAGAGTTGAGTTAGGCTGAAATCCAAATTCCAATATAGGAAAAGGAAATTTGAATGGAAACTCCTTGAATATATAACCAAAAGACTATTGTCAAAAAAAAATATAACCAAAAGACTAACAAGAAACAAAAAAATTAAACAATGAGAAAGGCATCAATTCCTTGAGCTACTTTCATTATAAAAATGTGTTGAATACGACAATGCTGTTGAACTTGAACATAAGTTGTATTTTACTCATAGTTTCATTCCTGATTACATGTTCAACACATAACCAAAGCAACTCAATAGGCTCATATAACAAATAAGCTGAACTGAACAGCATTAGACTTTTGTTTTCTGGCTCTATTTTTCTCAGTATGTAGTTTACACTACAGGTAGGACCCACCAGAGAGGAAACAACAACATACATATACTCAAAGGAGTCATAGCATTTTATGGACAAAAGTAACAACACAGTGGATAAACAATCTACCTCTCATGCGGATATGATCTAGCTTTAGTAACTCACAGTTTGGAGGCATGATTTGTAACTTTATTCAATGCAGCTGCAGCTTTTGAACCGGATGCACGTCCTAAATGCTTGCAGATGAAATCCCCAGCAAGCATAAGTTTTCCAAGGTCCACATTAGTTTTAACTCCTAGTCCATTCAGCATATAAACAACATCCTCAGTGGCAACATTCCCAGTTGCACCTTTGGCATATGGACAACCTCCAAGACCAGAAACAGATGAATCCACTGTGCTGATCCCCATCTATAGAAATAAATGAACAAGAACAACCAGATAGGAATTGTTTTCAAGATTAAATATACTTTCATTTGAATGGAAAATTTTGATTTGTCTCTATAAGAATTTGTTTTTAGTGTTTATATTCAACAACAATATTGTTTTCATTCCTCATCAGTCTCTTATCAGAAACTAAGAGCACATATATTTTATTATATTTCAGAAACTAAAAAGGACTCTTATTTTTTGTGGCTAAATAGATTCTAGGATTCTTTAAGTAATTTGTTTTTACCAAGTTAGTCTTTCAAGTATTTTTCCTATTAAATTAGTTTTTTTAGTCTTTAAACGTTTATGTTGTTATGTTAGTCTAAAAACATTCCATTACAAAAAAAAAAAAACAGACGCGTTTAGCCCATAGTGTACAACCAAGAATCCCTATGACTGGTCTACAACTATATGTCCGGAAACTATTTATACTCATCAAGACACATAAATCCTTAAAAAGCTTGGTTACAAATTAAGGCCTCGGCATCTTCTTCATGTAGACCAGCCATAGGGCTAGGTGGATGTACAAGTAAGATGGGCTAAACACGCCGTTCCAACTACATTGGACACATCAGCTTTTTTCTAACAGAATGTCTTTAAAAGGTTAATGCCGTCCAGTTTGCAGAATAAAAGGACTAACTTGTACAGGATTGTTTGATGTATTTGGCCTTTTTTTGTAGGGATGCAAGTCAAATTTTGTCAAATATATTTAGCCCTTGTTTCTATAAAGACACAACAGTTGAAGTTTCATTATTTCGGCCAGGCATAATAAAGAAGATAGTATACATTCACTTCCATTCTTTTAGATTGCAAAGACAATATTATCTTGGTTGAGAGAGTAAAAACAATCAGTACCCCAGTTCCCAGCAATGCATGTGAATTTAAAATGAAATACAATACAAAGGACACAATCCAGGTTATACATTTTGTAGGGGCCAATCCAAAATGATGCACAATTGATTCGTTCTGACATTTAAAGGGGGGAAGCTACATCTGACATAAAAACTTCAAAAAATATTCTATATAAAAGGGCTGTCATAATAACATATCAACATTTCAAGCATAAAAAGATTTTACCTGTAGTGAAATTAGAATATTTGAAAGTGCCTGACCATAAGTATCATGAAAGTGGACAGCAAGCTTGTCAACTGGAACTACATCAAGAACAGCTTCAAGCATAGGAATGACAGTACCTGTAAAGATGAGAAAGATCAAGTTAAATCAGAATATTTGATAAAGCAAAACAGCCATGATAAGACCATAAAACTTAGTAGATTAAATAATATGAAAGAACTCAATCAATACAACTTAATATAAATAAAAAATAAAACTGATAAGAAATTGTCGTACACCATTAACTTCCGACGAAGTAATAAGATTTAAGAATATTTTGGTCTTTTCCAGGGAGAAAAAGTTTTTTTTTTCTCATTTTGATAGTCACATTAACATATCCCAATCATTTTAGATTTTTCATTGTGTTCCTCGTAAAATACCGTCTAAAAAATTCCTTATTAAGACAGATTAAGAAAGGGAAACAACTTATGAAAACACAGAATGATTTTTGACATGGAAGCAATATAATTTTTTTAAAACAGGATCTTCTACATAAGTGGAAAACACATATAATATAGTTAATCATTTAGACAGTTAAGACAAGATCAGATTTAGTTACATAAAGGAGTCAAATCAATATGATAAAGATCAATAACCTTTTAACATGTTAGACAGATACACGAACACAGCAACCAAGACCAAAAATGCATGACTAATATATAAGTAACAACAAATGGAAGAAACATTACCCGGTGTACCAACACCAATTGTATCCCCTAATGAAATCTCAGAGATCCCCATCTCATAAAGTGACTTTGCAACGTATGCTACTTTTTCTGGAGCAATTTTTCCTTCCAGAGGACATCCCACAACACATGATATGTATCTGTAGTGTAAAATCAGTAACAGGATGAACTGTATAATTGCATTGATGAATTTGAAAGTGACAAGTAACAGAATACTGTTTTAAGATTGTTCAAATAATTTGAAAAAGTAAATACACTCGAGTAAAGACAATTGGGAGTTTGACACACATTTTACTACATGTAAAACCGTATTTTTAGCTTAGTTTGGGAGAAAATTTTGTTTGCAATAGCTTGGGAAGCTAAAAAACATAAAATTGCCTTAAATTATGCTAATTCAAACACACACTAAATCACCTTTCAACTACTTGTAAATCCAATATGCAAAGATCAGTTTCAACAAAATTCCTATGAATCTATGATGAGTATATACAATATTACTGCCAAATATAATGATTGACAAAACAAATCAGTGTATGTTTCAACTACAAATGAAACTCAAATCAAAACCTTTCTTAGACTTTTTTTTATAAGGAAAACCTTTCTTAGACTTGATATCACAGCTAAAGGAAACTGTCAACGTGGAAATAGGCACTTCGGCTCAAGAGCTAACCTAACACTCAGATCTAAATCACCCATCCTTTAGACAGCTAAGTAAATCCAAAGCAAAGTGCAAATACATCTGATAACCGACAAGTGATGTTTCAAGATTATTATGAAATTAGACAGCTAAGAAAATCCAAGGCAAAGTGCAAATACATCTGATAACCCACTAGTGATGTTCAAGATTATTATGAAAATATAAAGTCCCATGTTTTGAAAGTAAGACGTGTCCAATAAAAAAATTGACCATGCATATAAATAACCCTTTTTGTTTTAACTAGAAGTAACACACAAGTTTTCAGAAATACTGAAAAATTTTCATCATTTAAATGTATCAATCAAACACATACCCACGAACTGGGATCGAGAGGCTTCTAGAAGCTGAAGCAATGTCACGGCAACGAGCAAGGTTATCCTCAATGCCACGATTGAGATTTGCTTTAGAGAATGATTCAGAAGCAGCAGGAAAAACAGCCACTTCCTTAGCTCCAGCAGCAACAGCTGCCTCAAAACCCTGGAAGAAAGGGGGTCAGATGATCATAAAATTAAACACCCACAAATTCTAAATCAAATAATATACTTACCATTAACATTTAACTATAATTCTTACTTTGAGATTTGGAGTTAATACAGGAAAGCTAGCACATTCAACGTCTTGGATTGCTGCTAATACATCCTTTGCATCTGCCAACTGAAATCAGTTATTAAGATGTGGAAATGGTTGGTCAGAGGATCACATGATTCATTAAACAGTGTACGGATGAAAAACAGTTACGACAGTACAACAGAAATCATGATTAACACTTCAACAAAAAGGAGGTATATATACGCACAAGAGATCCAACCAAGTCTTGCAACAAGCCAAGAAAAGACAATCATTATTTATTTCTGATAACAGGCACTGAAGTAAAACTTTTACAAGAGAAATATAGGAACAGTAATTGAGATAAGAATCTTTGGACACATTGCATTGAAAAATAAAAGCCTGTGTAAGATCTAATGAAAAGATCATACTTATAAGGTAGAAAATGAATCGTAAAGAAGCAATGATGAAAACAATTACATATTAGAAGAGTATTTAATTGTCTCTATAAAATCACAAATTATTGATTGTCTCTAAAAAAATAAACACATTCTCACCTGTGGCACCCATTTTGGTGAGACAAAACTCGTTGCCTCAACAACAGACAACCCAGAAGAAACTAACAGTTTTATCAATTCAACTTTCACATCGGTGGGAACAATAACCTTCTCATTTTGCAATCCATCCCTTGCACCAACCTCCACAATCTTTACAAAGTCTGGAATATTTTTAAGAAGCTGAAGCAGTGTATGTATTATTAGTCATAAATTCTCCGACAAAAGATCAATCAGTATAAAAGATGTTAATGAAACAGGGAAATGCTCAATTAGAAATAAGGCTTAATTACACATTTGGTCCCTTATGTTTACATTAGGTTTCAAGTTGGTCCCTTATGTTTTAGAAGTTTCAAGTTGGTCCCTCGTGTTTCTAAAATTTGAATTAGTTAGTCCTATTAAGATGATTAAATAGGGACTAACTAATTCAAATCTTAAAAACTCGAGGGACCAACTTAAAACCTAAAATAAACATAAAGGATCAATTGTGCAATTAAGCCTAGAAATAATTGAAATGAACTTGTATCATATCTTCCATTCTTCCTCGCTTAACACCAAATTCCAAGTTAAACAAAAATGCATAACATTATACGGTGAAACTTGAAAGTATACATCAGATCAATTGCACCTTACTTGAGAACTCCTTCGTGCATCTATCCTTGTGATCACCTCTAAAATGACGGTTTACCACATATCTGGCAGCACGACGATTATCATTTTCCCTCAAAGTCCAGTTCAAGCATTGAGACAAAACGTTTTTACTGTCTTTATTATCAAATGCATTACTAAATTCTCTTGTGTTTGTAATTTCCCTGGTGCATTCATGATTTAGAAAGTAAAAAACGCGTGATTTAAGGTAAAAAACAATATTACCTTAAAAAAATTTACTAAGCGTCTATTTGGATTAACTTATTTGAACTTATCGATTGGCATAAGCACTTACGAAAACAGCTTATAGCTTAAATTTAATCAGTTTGAGTTTATAATTTAACTATCTTATACAATAAGCGGTTATAAAGAAATTTAAACAATAACACGAATACAGAATCAAAAGCAAAGGGTTATTTGATTATTACCGAAAATCAAGAGATTCAACAGTGCGATTTGCATCCATTGTAACTGTGTTTGAAACAAGTTGAGATTGGTTCAAGTGTGAGTGTGTTAGAAGTGGTGAACTATTCGAGAATCGCACTTTTTGGACAATTTTGTGCATGTCTTTTGGTATGAAGAAAAATTAAGCAGTTCAGAGACTAGGAAATGCTTGGTTTTGGAAGAAAGAAATAACTCAAATGTTTTAGCGATGTGATCATGAATTCGTGATTGGATAAGGATGATCATATTTTACAATATTCGGTACAAAGATTTTATTCTCTAATTTTATTTTATTTTATTTTTGACGATCATATTTTATTCTCATATTTGATAACATGTGTACAAGTTGGTAATATAGTTCGAGTAGTATGAACTGAATGACAATTTAAGTAAAAAAGATCAAATTTAGGGATCAATTCATAACAATAGTAGTTTATTTTTCTGATGTAAAATTTTAATAAAATTTAAATATAGAATTGACGTGCAGTAGAAAAAATTAAAAAAATTCTACTATTTAATTAATGTTGGAATGTTTTGATGTGTTCACCATTGTCAATTAATAAAACATAGTGTAACACAACTTATAGATATTTGGTCATTTAATCATTTTGTTATGAAATCAATATATGACCAATGTGTATGAAAAAATATGGTTAATTTAGGCTTAAATACATTTTTGGTCCTCTAAGTATTTTTAAGGTTTCACTTTAGTCTTTTAACTATTTTTCGTTCCGTTTTGGTGCTCTAATTTTCATTCTGTTAACCTACTTGGTCCTAACCGTTAGAAAAATGACAAAAATGAGAGGTATAAATCTCTATTGAGAAAACATACATCAACTTTAGATTCAGCGTGAATAACGAGAGGATTTGGAGTATCGTTTCGTAAGCTTTCATGACTAGAAAGATCACCGGTGATGCAGACGGAGACAGTGATGGAGGAAGCTTTGTACGCAATAAAGAAGAAGGTCTATGACCACGTGGCGTTTTCCTATTGGATCTCACATCAAAGTCACCAAGTCCCTAAGAGCCACGTACGCAAAATTAACGTTTTTCGCATTTTTCTAACGATAATTAGGACCAAATAGATTAACACAACGAAAGTTAGAGGATCAAAACGGAACAAAAAAAATAGTTAAAGAACCAAAACGGAACGAAAAATAGTTAAGAATTGGATCAAAGTGAAACCTTAAAAATATGTAGAGGACTAAAAGTATATTTAAGCCAAAAAATATTTGTTGAGAGATACCAACTCCGTAAATAAATCTCAATACAGTTGCATGCGTCGAATACTTTTGATTTACTAAAAAAAAATTAACAAACAAAAATTGATATATAGTGGTACACACAATATTATGCATATACCGATATACAGGTATCCGTAATCTACCTAGTATAGAAACTTCACCATTATGGGTCTGTTTGGCAAGACCAAAAAACAAGCTTATAGCTTATAGCTTATAAGCTCATTTGAGGAAAAAAAGCTCTGTTTGGTAACTATGAGCTTATAGCTTATTTTCCAAACGCTATTTCAAGTAGCGTTTTAGCTTATAGCTTATAGCTTATCATATTTTCTTCCATTTTTACCCTTAATATTTAACATAAAATCCTTTATATTCAATGCACTGTATGTGACTTCTAGCCTACCGTCTAACTTGATGACATTAATTTTTTTTGTTGACTATGTTTTGATTTTTTTCACGTATATTTATACATTTTTTTGGGTAAGGCACATGTATTTATTTGCTAGTATATACTATATTATATATCAAATCTTTCTTCTTTTTCCTCTTTTATAACTAAACATACTTTAGTTAAAAAAAAAAAATACTAAACCCACAGTTTTTTTTAGTCTTTTGATTTATAATATATGTTATAAAAACGTTATTTGTTCACTAAAAGAAATAATTTTTTAAATAATTTTTACAAAGTAATTCAAAGAATAAAAAATTTAATATATAAAAGATATATTAAATTAATATATTTAAATTACTAACTTTTAAGTGCCTTAAATATTAATTTAATTATTGATTTTATTAAGTTTTTTTTACAAGAATTTTTATAATTGATAATGTCCTTTTATGTCATTTTACCTTTATCAGTCAGTTAAACCGCTAATTTTACCAAACACTTCAATTAGTTTATCAGCTATCAGCTATAAGCTATAAACTATAAGCTATCAGCCATCAGCTATAAACTAGCTTATCAGCTAACCGCTATTTTTACCAAACAGACCCTATATGAGTGTCAATGCTTCAGAATCTCTTAATCGAACTCTAAATTATCAAATGTCATTTTATTGAGACTTGAACATCAATAATAAAAACTATTTAAATAAAGAAGATCTTTAAGGGATTCCCTCAAAAAGAAAAAAATAAAATAAACTGGGCAGTTAAGTCCCCACTGGTAAACCTATTTGATGAATGAATTGTCCTGTATGACAGATTCCGCGTTTGGTGGATCTCCGTTTGGGCTTTACATGATTTCACCATGAGACATAATTTTTGGTGGGTCACTCACGTGACTATCTTTAAAATGGGCTTTATGAGTTCCCCTAAAAGTTGAAGATACACATAGCCTGTTTCAATGTAACCAATCTGAAAAACTAGAGAGAATTTCATCACTTAATTTTGTCTCTTCTTTAAGTGTATAGTTAACTTTGAAAAATACTCCTATAAAACTCCAAATATATCAAGTGAACAAAAGAAAAACTTGTGAAAATGAATTAATACAAACAACAATGTTACAGTTTGAACTGTTAAAGAGTCACACCATCAAATATGCATGATAATATATTAAATGAGAATAATTTTTATTTTACAAGTCAATTATAAAACCAAATTAAACTCAATATAAGATTCTAATGTGACATGAGAGCTAGAGCTAGTCTCCTCCAATATTTATTGGACCAATTGTTTAAAAATTTTTACTATTGAATCACCGTTATTTATATTCACATACCAAATACAATAGTGTTGTGTGTGAGCCTGCGAAGGGTGCACATTGGATGAGATGTGACCAAAAATTACGTTTATAAATTGGTGGCAATTATCATATTTTATAAGTCGATTTTATAATATTTAATTAAAACTCAAATTCTAACATGAATTGTTTTTTCAAAGCAGAGTTGAATACCAAAAAAAAACAAGAAACAAAAAGAAACCTAACTAAAAGAAATGCTACGATGTATAAAAACGATTTTTTTTTTAAATAACCTTGCGAGGCCAAAAAAACATCAAACTACCCCCATTTTTCTGAAATTTTCTGCTCTACCCTACTGACATACAGCAGGTCAAATGCGCTACTGCAAGTAGAGCGTTTGACTGCTTAAACACGCTAGTCAGACTAGCGAGTTTGACCAACTATAAGGGTAGAGCAGATTATAAGAACTGAGAGTTCTCAACTCTTCATAGCAGATTTCACAATGAGAAGTGCATAAATGAAAACTTTGACATCAGAATTGACAATCCGGATTGTCCTCTTTCCGAGAATCAATAAAATGAATTTGTCAATCATATATAATCATTTTTTATATTCAATGAATCAATTTATAAATATCACAACTCAAGTCAGTCATATTACCAAATCAATTTAAATTTTTAAATCACTTTCGACCATCACTCATAATCGACTGTCAAGCTTAAGCTTAAGGAACATCACTATTATAAAATAAATAAATAAAACTTAAGAGAACGTCACTTGCAAATAATTTTAATATAATTAAATTATATGTAATTACTCTGATCTACTAGTACTTTCTTTAGTTTCGAATATAAACAAACAAATTTTTATTAAAGAAAGTTAATATATTTGGTGTAAATTTTGGACTAGATAAATCAATTTTCTTTTACTAAATTTTGTTTATATTTGAGACCAGAGTAGTACTACTCCTCTCTCAATATATACGACATATTTTGATCAAAATGACACTATTTATTTTATTTTGACTGTATTTTTTAATAATATATATATATATATATATATATATATATATATATATATATATAAATATTACTCCGTATATAAGAATTTATTTGATTCGTTATAATTAATATTTTTAATATATCAAATTTTTAATCTTTCTATAAGTAAATAATTAAATATTTTAGCCATCAAAATTGTATATTAACATACGTGCAATAATCAAAATTACGAGACATAATTAATGTAAGAGCAATTTGACATTTTAAATTTAGGGTCACGTTAACTGATATCTCCAGAGTATTAGTTAAGAACTTAGAAAAAGAAAATTTTAAAATAAAAATACAAAATATTAAACTTTTGAAAAATTAATTGTACAATTTCTAATATTATATTTCTATATTTAATTTCTTAACCGGTGCTGAGCATCGGTTATCATTTCATTTTAAATTTATTGAGAATCACTTGCACCATTTATCTTTTTTTTCTTTCTTTCTTTCTTTCTTTCTTTCTTCTTTTAACAGTGTAGGGCACTTGTAGCAGTAGTAGTAGTAGACGTAGTTATGATAGGCGGCGGCGCTGTGGAACACCCAGGTAGCTTTTAAGATTTTGTCCCATTTTTTAAATTAAAAAAACAATGGTATCGACGTGTCGTGCTACTGCATGCATATGGGAGTCCGAAACGACAGCGTTTTAGTTTTGACTAAGCGCCTAATTCGCACCCTTGTCATTATCAATGTCTCCTTTCCTAGTGACATACTTTTGCCCTCTGACAACTTTGCTTTTCCCACGCCACACTCTTTTCCTCTTTTTTTTTTTTTTTTTTCAATCAACAAGAAAATCAGAAATTCCAGCTACATGTATATATAATTGGAGTTATTGGACCACTAAAATTGAGCCCAACTTGATTATTATGGACTATTTGTGGTTTCATGGGTCAGGCTGACCCTTATTTCAAGACTTCTTCCGTCTCAAATTAATTATTCTAATTTACTTTTAATATAAGATAAAGTATAAAGTAGATACTTTAGTTACAAAAATAACCTCATTTCGTTTTATACTTTAGTATACATTGTAATAGTACGATAGACCTAATCACTTTGAAATCAAACAAGTGTGTTACTATTTAGCATAACTCTGCATAAGAAAAGTGATATGATTATTTTTGTCTCTTTAAATTCACACAGAAAAAAATTAAATTTAATAAGAGTGGAGTACATTCTAACAATATACATTGATACTTAAACTAAATCTTAGAAAAAAGACTGCTAATTTTGTTTATAAAGAAATAAATTGTTCATTGTCAACACGTTTTTCATGATATATTAAGTGCAAATTTTTATATATTGATTTGGAAAAAAGAAAGAATTTTTTTGTGTTTTGATTCACCTATAATTCTTGCATTGCTTGAAAATTGAGTTTTAATATAGTTTATATACTTTGTCAAAAAAAAAAAGTTTATATACAACATGCCACATTTATCGATCCACCAAGCCGTCTTTTCTACTAATGACAACATCGTGATCGGTTAACCCCAAAGTAGACAATTTCTCGGATTTGTGAACTTGAGGTCGAGTTAGAACATACACTCTCATTTATCCCCAAAGTAGACTCTGTTTTTTGATTTGTGAATTCTGAATTTTGAAAAATCCTTGCATGCTTGCTGGTCGACACCCTCTAGCCCTTTAGCATCGACTGTGGCTTTTTTTCTGGTTCACCTATAATCTCACATCACTTGAACAATCTAGATTAAAGTTAATTGATATACATCACGCAACACTTCTCAATTCGCAATGAATTAACCTCAAAACGAATAATCTCTCAAAAATGTAAATTTGAAGTCGGATCAAAGCAAAGCCAAACACAAACACAAGTACCTAAAATAGTAATGAGTGCACCTAATCCATGTGTGATTTCCTACCAAAAAGGGTATAAATTTTGATTCCAACTACACAAGAACCCACGGAGTAGCCTACAATACAACAATAAAAAGGCTTAATGGCATTGAATGTGAATACCATGAATGAATGAATATGACGTATTAGTTTTATTAGCACAAGCAAGCAATAAATCAAGCATAGCATTGATTAAAGGAATCAATAGAAGATTAGGAGTACGTAGTACATGAGATTAAAGCCAGAAATTGTGTCACTGACTTGCTTTGCTTCTGACCACTTCCATTGCCGAATGTAAAAGCAACATATACTACTATCTATGTTTGTGCTGTGTCTAGTCTTCTTCAATCTTCATCATCATATCAAGGACGGAGCCCAACTCTAATCTATCATATCCAAATAGTACAACGTTAATCTCTGTATTTTGTTTACCAAGAAACCTCTACACGCACAATTCATATCAATGATATCATCCATTTGTGGTGCATGCTTCGCCCTTTCATGGATATAGCTGCTCAATGCCTCAATTCATATCAATGAATGTGAGCCGTCTGATTTCTCGTTGATAATTGAGATTATTTGTATTATAAAATTGTATTTAAAATTTAGATCGTTCGGTTTTATATCAACAGTCGAGATTGTTTACTACATGTTAATTTTACTGCCGTGGATCTTGATCCGATCATTTATAGCTATGTCTAAAGTTTGCTCATAAAAATTCATATTCATTTGTGAAGAGGGCCGACAAACACTCTCTTTAACACTCAATCTTTAATGGTTAAAATTGACGTGGACTTCACTACTTTATATGAGACGGTCCATAAAATTAGAGACTCGGTGTATGTTTTGTTTCAATTTTAGAGAGATTAGAATTGATTTCAGACGTCTAAAATTGATTATTACCTGTTTGGTTTTTGTAGAGTATAATTAATTTTGTCTTTAAAATTGATTATGCTTGAAACTAAAAATTGTAGTTTCTAGCTTTAGAATTAATTTTTACATTAAAATTTACTGTTCAACTCACTTTTAGTTGAATGTATCAAAACATAAATCAATTCTATTAAACTCAGTTAAGATAAAATCAATTCTACCAAAATCAATTATATCCAAATCAATTTTATCTAAAGTCAAACCAAAATATACTTCATGTACATTTCAACTATTTATTCATTAAGTGAATGCTAAAATGAATATTCATATGAGAACGTTGCTATTCTTACCCATCTATGATAGATTTAAGTCACCTTACCCACCTTTTTGTAGGTTAAGGTTATCTTATACTAGTATTCTAATTTCTCATAAAAATGAAGCTAAGAGATAAATTGAGAGACACAATTTAGTAAACACATTTCACTAATTTTGTAAAAAAAAAAACACACATTTCACAAATTTCTTACTTGTGATTTGTGACTATATATACTCCATCCGTTTCAAAATAAGTGTCGTTTTAGTTCAAAAAAATTGTTTTAAAATGACTATATATTACTTTATACACTGTTTCTAAGATATCAAAGCAAAAAGTAGGCTTAATATAGTAAATGTACTAGTATTACTTTTAACATAATAATTACATTATTTAATATGTGTGAAAACACAAAAAACGACACTCATTTTGAAATAGAGGGAGTATCATTTTTATAAAAAGTGGAGAGAATCTCAACTCTCTTTTCATCTTAACATTGGTGATTATAGAATCACTGTTACATCACCAACATAGTACTAGTGCAGCCAATGTTTCCAGAATTCCAGCTATCCACTACTAATGTTGTTGTTTTATTATTATTATTATTATTATTATTATTATTATTATTTACTTTTTGCTTTTCTAAAATCAAAACTCACACATACCAACTATAGAGAATTAAGGGTCTGTTTGGCAAGACACCTAAATGAGCTTATAGCTTTTAGCTTATAGCTTATAAGCTCATTTGATGAAAAAAGCTCTGTTTGGTAACTGCATTTCAACATGAGCTTATAGCTTATTTGACTAGCTTTTAGCTTATTTTCCAAACGCTATTTTAAATAGCGTTTTAGCTTTTAGCTTATAGCTTATCATCTTTTCTTCCATTTTTACCCTTACTATTTTACATGAAATCCATTTTTATCCTTTACACTTTATTATTATATTTAAAACAAAATATTTATATTGTAATTTACACTTCTTTAGTTGTACTCAACTCTTGTTTTTTTTTTTTTGGGTCTAACTTCTGCATTTTTTTTATTGATTATGGTATGCATTTTTTTTCTTTTGCGTCCCTGTACATATATCATATATCCTCCTATTTTTATTTTATGTTGATGTACATGTGCTACGTCCCTGTACATATATCATCCCCCTATTTCTTTTCTTTTTTCTTGATGAAGACATCCCCTGTCGTTTTTTTTTATTACTGTCTTATCTATCTATTATTAAAATTGTTATTTATAATTTATTTTATAAAGTATAAAAATTGAAATAAGCAAATAAAAAATTTCAAAGAATAAAAAATTTAATATATAAAAGATATAATAAATTCAAATTACTAAATCTTAAGTATCTAAATATTAATTTAATTATAGATTTTCCTATGATTTTTTACATGAGATTTTATAATTAAGAATGTCCTTTTATGTCATTTTACACTTATCAGTCAGTCAAACCGCTAATTTTACCAAACACTTCACTAGCTTATCAGCTATAAGCTATCAGCCATCAGCTAACAGCTATAAGCTATCAGCTATCAGCTATAAGCTAGCTTATCAGCTAACCGCTATTTTTACCAAACAGACCCTAAGTAGTTTAAACGTGCATTTTAATATATGAAATGTCTCTACATATTCTTACTAATTTGAATTGTATTTATGAAATTATTACTTTTAATTTTTGTTTAAACTGAGAGCATTTTTTTGGCATGTAACCACCGAACGTAGTGAATATTTTTTTCGTTAAATTGAAGGCATCTTAATAGATACTGTAAAATAGTTGACCTTAAAATTTAAAGTTTTTTTATACTCAAGACGAAGATCGAACATTCGATCCTTGAATAAAGGAGAATGTAATCGAGAGTAATTGATATATAAAAAATAATTCTATTTAAATTTTTATTATAATTATTCAATACTAATTTATTTTTAATATTACTAATTAATAAAAAAATTAATAACTACTCTGTATAACTTATTTTTCTTCACAACTTCCATTTACTCCAAATTAATGTTTGTACTAGTAGTAGTAATTTGCAGAAAAATAGATTATTCTCATTCCCTAGGTTCACATTTCATTTTGTTGTTTACTCCCGACAGAAAAAATGAAATGAAGAAATGAAAAAATGAATGAAGAAATTTTCCTTTTGGGTATCACTTTATCAAATCCTACCTGTGTTTGATTAATTGATTTTGCATCTCATGTGCAAGAAACAGGACAGCATATAAAACTGCAAAAAGGTGAAGAGAATCTTTAAAACTTTTTCATCTTCTTTATCTGCACTTTCCTCCTTTCCCTCTCATCAAAACAGGTTATTTCTTTCCATCTCTCTCCCACGCACAAGCAAATTAAATAAATAAAATAATTAACCAACCAAAGAAAGGGAATGGAAAGTTTTAGGAAGAAAAACAGGTTCTCTGTCTCAGTATTGGTTCCTAACCTTTTTTTGTAAACAAAACTCCTTAGCCCAATAGCCACTAGCACGACTACCTCTACTCTATGAAGCACCAACATGATTTATGGATTGGATACCCGAAATTATTTTAAAAATTACATAATTAAATAGTATAATTATTTTTTAATGTGTTGGTGTTTTATCTTTAACATCACTCTTTTAATTTGAAGAGTGTGCGTACTTATTTACTATTAATATTTGGAAAATGATGTTCTTGGAGCAATGATTAAGAAAATATAAATTTAGTAAAAGTACATTAGAATTTGTGCGGTCAAAATAATAAAAATAGTTAAAATGTTGTTTTTAATATGAATTTACCATTTTTGTTACCTTAACTAATTGCTCTTAAGATACTAATTAACAAGACCTTTAATATTTTCATATTTCAATTTATTTGTTTCGATTACATGTATCAAGTTATACCACTAATAACTTATTTTCGTCAAAAATATGTAGAATATTCAAGATAAATTTTCTTCTTCTACCTAAAGTTTTTTTTGTAGGAGTCATTGTTGATAATTTCAAATTCAATTTCTAATAATATGAAACTATTCTTAAAGAAAAAGAAAAAACTACATTTTAAGGAACACGATACTTAAACAATCAGCAAACACCGTATCCAAAAGGTGGGGGAGAAGATATGATCATAAAGTCAAAAGTAACGTTAAACTTAACTAAAAAATCTATACATTTTCTTCAGAAAGTATATATGTGATGCGAATGTTATTGTATTGAAATTAAAAACATGGAATCGGACAAATAAACTTAAATTAAGATTTAGTTTAAGTTCATTTTTTCGATTTTCATTTTTTTTTTCTTTCCACTTTATTAAACACATTCTAAATGTAAAACTCACATTTAGGACATGTTTCCACCACAACTTTAAGAAGTAACAAACCTTCCTTTATGAGTTTTTGGGTTTTTCACTGTAATTTAGAATAATGCCAGAGCCGTATTCGAGGTCGGGCACATAAGGCTATGTCTTCAAGCCTCTAAAATAAATGGGTTTCAAAAGAAATTAAAATTTAGTAGTTATATCACTCAGTTAAAATAAGAGGTTCAATCAGTGAATAATTTTAAATACAAGAAGTCCAATCAATAACTTTTGTTTATGTTAATTACATAAATAAATGACAATTTTTGAAATTATTTGTAATTTAAATAGATGATATTCTTTTAAAAATATTCTTTATTACTTTTTTAGATACAATTTTTTTTATTAGAAGTCCATATTAATTATTTTTCCGGTACTTCTATATTTGTCGGCTACAGCTCTGAATAATATACTATAATTTCAAATATGCATTCAGTCGTTGACAAGTTAATATTGTGTCAAATAGTCTGATGTTGATAATCCCTCATTATACAAAATTGAGAATTGCCCAAACCCATCAAATAAAAAGGTTGAAAATATTACCCACCAATAACATTATTATAAAAAAAATGTTTTTTACTCTTTTAAAAAAACCAATATCTACCATGAAATTTAAATAGGAATTTTTCTCAATAAAAAAATAGAAAAAGCTTGAAAAAAGAAAGAGGTTCTTTCAGTCTTTGCAAACAACAGAAAAGACTTATAAAAAGTCCTAACCTTTTTACCATTTCCTTGTCTTCTCCCATCAAAATCCCACAAAACCAAAACCCCTTCACCTCCTCAACACAACAATATGAACACCTCTTATTAACTCAAACAAAGTTTCTTCCTTTTTCTTCAAACACACCCCCTTAACTTTCAACAACACACCCCCTTACCCTTAACTCAAACCAATCAAAATGATAAGTGCTCTAGACTTATACCATGTCCTCACAGCAGTAGTACCACTCTATGTAGCTATGATCCTTGCCTATGGCTCAGTAAAATGGTGGAAAATCTTCACACCAGATCAATGTTCTGGTATAAACCGTTTTGTAGCACTTTTTGCAGTTCCACTTCTTTCATTCCATTTCATTTCAACCAACAATCCATACACCATGAACTACAGATTCATAGCAGCTGATTCACTTCAAAAATCAATCATTTTAACTATCCTTTTCATTTGGTCAAGAACAAGCTCAAGAGGGTCATTAGAATGGTCTATAACACTGTTCTCACTCTCAACACTTCCTAACACACTTGTTATGGGTATTCCTTTGTTAAAAGGAATGTATGGTGATGATTCTGGTACCTTAATGGTTCAAATCGTTGTTCTTCAATGTATCATTTGGTATACATTGATGTTGTTTCTGTTTGAGTATAGAGGTGCAAGGATTCTCATTGTTGAACAATTTCCTGATACAGCTGGTTCTATAATTTCATTCAAAGTTGATTCTGATGTTCTTTCTTTAGATGGTAAAGAGCCTCTTCAAACTGAAGCTGAAGTTGGTGAAGATGGTAAACTTCATGTTAAAGTTAGAAAATCAACTAGTTCTAGGAGTGAGATTTTTTCTAGGCCTTCTCATGGTGGTGTTAACTCTGGTGTTTCTTTAACACCAAGACCTTCTAATTTAACCAATGCTGAGATTTATTCTCTTCAATCTTCTAGAAATCCTACACCAAGAGGGTCTAGTTTTAATCATACTGATTTTTACTCTATGGTTAATGGAAGAAATGTTAGTCCTAGACAATCTAATTTTGGAAGTTTAGGTTTTGATGAGGAAAGTGGTGTTGGTAGGGTTAATGGTGGTGGAAATAGTGGAAATGGGTACCCTACACCTCATAATGCTGGAATTTTTTCACCTGTAGCTAATAAGAAAAAGGGTCATGGTGGTGGTGGTGAAGGTGGTGGAAAAGATCTTCATATGTTTGTTTGGAGTTCAAGTGCTTCACCTGTTTCTGAAGGTGGAATTCATGTCTTTAGAGGTGGAGGTGATTATGGAAATGATCAACTTAATGGAGTAGCTCACCAAAAAGGTTTTGTTTTTACACTCTTTAATTTAACTTACCCCTTTTGACTTTTTTTAATGTTTGGTTTTTAAGTCATTTGGTGGTTGTTTGATTGTGGAAAAAAGTTTGTTTTTTGACATGTTTTTCTTAGTTAATGTGTCTAATGGATTAATTTTTGTCTCTTTTAAATGGGGTGTTGTTGGATATACATTAGCTTAAGTGGGGTTTACTTGATTTTTGTTTGTATATAGTAACTATAACTATTTGGATTTTTCTGTATTCAACAATGTCAATGAATTTACTCATGTTTTATAAATGGGAGTATATATGATTTGATACTATTTTTCATTTTTTGCTGATTTGCTGTTATTAGACTATGAAGAATTTGGACATGATGAGTTTAGCTTCGGAAACAGAACTGTTGCTAATGGTGTGGACAAGGAAGGACCGGTGCTTTCAAAGCTTGGTTCAAGCTCAACTACTGAGCTTCATCCTAAAGGTGGATCACAAGGTGAATCTAAGCCAACAAACATGCCACCAGCTAGTGTTATGACAAGACTTATTTTGATTATGGTGTGGAGAAAATTGATTAGGAATCCTAATACTTATTCTAGCCTTATTGGTCTCACTTGGTCTTTGGTCTCATTCAAGTATGCAACATTCAATTTTTATTTTACTTTACATAATTTTGTTTCAAAGGTTTTGTAGAATTTTAACTTTTTATGTTGTTTTGTAGGTGGAATGTTGTTATGCCTGCTATTGTTGCTAAATCAATAGCAATTTTATCTGATGCTGGTCTTGGAATGGCTATGTTTAGCCTTGGTACATTTTCAATACTTAATTTGATTTACCATAAGTTTGATAGATTTTTAGGACTATTTGTGTGTTAACTAATTGAAGATTTGAATTTCTTGGTGGATTTGTAGGGTTGTTCATGGCATTGCAACCAAGGATTATTGCTTGTGGAAACACGGTCGCAACTTTTGCAATGGCGGTTCGTTTCCTTACCGGCCCGGCTGTCATGGCTGTTTCTTCAATTGTTGTAGGACTCAGGGGAGTTCTGTTGCACATTGCTATTGTACAGGTATACAGATAAACAAAACCATAGAAGAATTTTTCTTGTTACCAATGGTTTTATTCCTTAGATCACAATTTTTTTTGGATTTATTCAATGGATTAATGTGTGTTTTATTGTGATTTTATAGGCTGCTCTTCCCCAAGGAATTGTTCCCTTTGTGTTTGCCAAGGAATACAATGTTCATCCTGACATTCTTAGCACTGGGTTTGAATTCTTTTTCCTACCAACTTGCACCTAGATTCATAAATATTAAAAAAAAGTTTTGTTTTTTATGTTTATTTTTTTTTGCAGGGTTATATTTGGAATGCTAATTGCTCTTCCTATTACACTAGTTTACTACATTTTGTTGGGACTTTGAAGCAAATACTTGAAGACTAATTTAAGTGGATTAGGCTCTTACATGACTAAATTTTAGTGTTTTTTTTTTGGGCTATTATCTAACAATGTAGAAATTTGGAAGTTGGTGAGAATTGCAATTTGGAAAGACAAGTATTTTTAGGGCCATAGCTAGTTAGGTACTACTAGTAGAAGGAAGAAAAAAAGTTGTAATGAAATTTTTTTAAGCCTTGTTTACTATGAACCCCACTTTTGCATATTTTGCTTGGATTAATGAAAAAGAGGAAAGTGAGTGTTGTTTGTAGTTGTCAACACTTTTGGTATTTGTTTATAATTTTCTAGACTAAAAGGAGCACAAAGGTGAGTGTGAATCTCAAATTTGAGCTCAATGGAAGTAAGAAAGTGGGGAAACAAAACAGGAAGTTTTGTTGGGTTGTCCCTTTGATGTTTTTGCTTTTTATAATTTCAATAGTACGAAGTAGTAGTAGCTAGTAGAGGCCACAAGCTGTCCTCCACATTGTTTTTATGTCCTTGTTTAAAATCATCATCATTCATCATCATGTACACATGTTATGAAAAAAATATTTTAAAGTTATTGATTGTCCAAATAAGAGTTATTCAAAAAAAAAAGAAGAGAAAATTAACACATACTCGTACTATCGGAGTAAATATATTTATATACAAATTTATTTTTATATATGAGTAAATATGATTAAATATGAGTAAATATATTTATTTGAAACATGTTAATTTGTATATATTTATATACAAATTTATTTTTTAGTTCATCGACCGAAATATCGAAGTCTCCGAAATTGTAATGTTGATGATACTAAAACTATTAATTGAATCTATACCAGATCGAAATTTATCCTTCAATTCAAAACAAATGAGCACCACATAAAGACGGGAAAACAAAATATACTATGCAAAGTCGGAAAAGTATTACACATAAAGACGGGAAAACAAAATATACTATGCAAAGTCGGAAAAGTATTACACCGTACCAATTAATACGAGAAATTAAAACAAAGTAGGGTTAAGACGACGAAATCAAATGAAAATGAGAGAAAAATTATGCGTAAATCGCATTTATTTCAAATATACTGTTATTTAATTTTATTTTACTATTTTTTTAGACAATTATTTCACTTTATATTTTTATACTTGTGATTTAAAAAAATAATACATAAATTTATCTTATATCTTACATCAAATTCCAAAAATTAACTACACCTAATTTAATCTCTTAAATACCGCATAAATATTTTTTTTACTTATAATAATAATTGGTGGGAGCACAAATTTTGTTTTGTTTTAGTAACTAATGATTCAAAATTCTCTATATTTTGGCATGATCGGGAATTGGAGCTATACTAGCTGTATAGTATACAGTATATACAGCACATAGGCTAATGAAATGGGTAATGCTATGTACAGAGGTAGTATTAATATGGTGTTGATGGTGGCTGCAACTGCAGACACAATAGTAGTAGTATTAGTAATGCGTAGCCGCTCTTAGGATGGAAGGGTTGTTTTGATCACATGCTCTTCTTCTTTTGTTGGTGTGTTCATTGGTTGAATTGGAAATAGGTGGTGTCTGTGTGCACTAGATTGGCTTGATAGAGTGAAGACTAGTGAAACACTTATTGCTCTCTGCCTCAATAAATACTGTATATTGGGCTGTGTTTCCCTTTTTTGATACATTCTGTCAAATTATTTCACATTTGTCAAATCCAAACCTGTCTAATGTTTTTGTGTGTGTGTGATACTGCTACCTACTTGTTCTGCACTGTGGCTATCACTATTATTGAATTCCTATCAAATTAATGTTGTATCAGTACTCTTCCGATCTTATATATAAGTAAAATTGACTTTTAATATTCATTGAAAAAATAATGTATTTGTTCTATAATCTATATCATCATAATTTAAATACATTACATTTAGAATGAATCAAAAAAAGTTATTTGTTACTTATATATAAGATTAGAGTGAGTATTTCATGTTACATTGTGTGTCTCATTTCACTTCTAGTAGATTGGATTTCAATCTTAAAACACTAGGGATCTCATTTTAACATTGTGCGATGTCCAACAAATTGAATTAAGCTCATGAGACAACATTTATTAAATTTTATTAATTATTGGTACTAATAACAATTTTATAACAGTTTTTAACGAGATTCAAATTCGGCACTTTGAAGTTATAAAGTTAAACTTCTACTACTGAGCAAATGTTTTCTCCTCATTTATATTCTTATTCTAAAAAACTCACACTAACTTAGATCCACTTTAATTTGCATTCTTTTAATTAAGACTTGACGTTTTGTAGAAAACGTTTGTTCTAAATTACGAGTTGAGTTTACCATGCAAGAAAGAAATGAAGTTTTGTAGAATCATGATAACTTGTGAAATCCATTCTAAATTCATATAAGTAAATAAAACTTATAAAAGAGATAAATAACTCGTAATTTTGTTGTCATTGAAGATTCACATCTTATGAATATGACCGGTTAATTTTGACAATTTTCTGTTCAAAAACATGTTTTGCTTATTACTGTTGAGTGATAGGTGGACTTGATGGATTGACATGTTGGATGAAAGCAACATATATTTTTTCTGTTCAAAGAAAATAGTAGTAGTATTACTAATATGTATTGTCAAAAGAAAAAATATAGAAATATGTATGAACTATTAAGTCAAAGGGGAAATTAATTACTACGTGAAGACCATTCGAGACAAAACCAATAAACACCTAATAAATTAAAAAGGTTTGGTGTAATCAAACTCATATATATATATATATATATATATATATATATATATATATACTAGTTTTTGAGCTCGTGCCATGCACGGGAAAAAAATATATTTGTAAATTTATTAACTTTTAAATATATTTTATAAAAGTATACTTTTATACATTTTATCAACAAAAAAACCCTAAATAAAAAAAAAGAATCAAATTAATCTCATAATAACTATAGTAAAATAAATATGAAATTAAAATAACATAAAAACTTACTCAAATATATTTTATATTATTTAATTTCCACATAAATTTCAATCAAATGAAAAATCAGATCTCTATATAAATATATGCATAAAAGTATAGTCTCCACATTAATATACGTAAAAGTATTGCTCCCATATAAATTATAACTAAGGATATGTTTGGTTGTGAGAAGAAATTAAAAAGAGAGAAAAAAGTGAGAGAGAGTATGAGAAGAGAGAAATAGATGAGAAATAGAATAGATTTGAGTTATTGTTTGGTTCAAAAGAAAGAGAAGAGAAATAGAAGAGAGAGAAATGTGTATAGTTTTCAAAAAGACAAAAATAACCTTGTGTTAAAAATTAAATTAATTTTATTAAATACAACTTATTTTGAAGAATACTATTATAGACAATTTCATATTGATTATCAAAATAAATTTAATTTAATTGTTTATTAAATTCACATAATTTTTTCCTTTTTATCTTTTTTATTAAAAAAATCAATTAGTACAATTTACACACACAATCAGAATTAGGTTTTGTTTTTATTGCTTCCCCTTATTTCTCTCTCCCACTACTTTACCAATTCTTCTACCGATGACCACATTCATCTTCACTTTTATCTGTTTTCTTCTCCACGCATAGAAAATGCACTTGTAGAAGGTATGAAAATGGCTTCTAAAGGGAAGAAGAGATGGATAGTTCTAGTAACAAAGCAACAAAGGAAAAGTCACTCATAGAATCAAGCTGTGAAGTGAAAAGGTTGTTGCAATGGAAGGTAACAAAAGTAGAAGCTGTATGTGGGAATGAAAACCACCGAGAGCTACAAGGTTATAAATGGAAAAGCAAGAAAAAAATAGATCTCTTCTCTGTTTCTTCGCACTTGAGCAGAGAAAGTTAAAAGTGGTGGGACCCACCTATTTGATCTCTCTCGCCTAACCAAACAACATGGTTTTGCTATTTCTCATCTATTTCTATCGTAGACATCTCTCTCGTTGCAAAATCATACGTTCCAATCACACCCTAAAAAAACTTGAGAAATGTTAGGAACACACCATCTAACACACTTTTTTAACACACTTTAATTAAAATTTGCCACATCATCACTTTTCTTTATTCATTTATTTATTAATAAAAAAAGAATTAAAATAAAAAGAGAAGTGGGGTGATGTGACAAATTTTAATTGGAGTGTGTTAAAAATGTGTGTTAGAGAGTGTGTTCTTAGCATTCCTCAAAAAGTTTCCTATAAATTTTTAAAAAATATATATAGTCCTCATATAAATTAACATAGGCACTGTAAAAATAATTCAAAAAAATAGGCATACATGTGTATTAATATATGAGTGAAAATATCAGATCTCGTATAAATTGTTTTTTGAAAAAAGCCCCCATGAAAAAAAATATTTAAATTAATTTTTGAAATAAGAAAATATTTTATTGGAATCTTTAATTCATCTTTTAAATTTTTTATAATTTAAATGCACAAATTTTAAAAGAGTATTTTAATCTTTAATATTCGTTAGTATGACCCAAAAAACATTAAGTGATGTGAATAAATCAGTGTTACGAATAGGATGTGTGAATAATCACTAAATTAAAAATTGAAATAGTATTCTAAATTCAAAATACAAAACTTATTCAAAATATATACTACCAAAATCTCAAGAAGAAAATATAAGACATTTAAATAAATAAGACAACATGTCATCCTTCCTTCTCAATTTTCTCCCGCGCTTCAGTTTAAACTGTTCATTGGATTCATCACATTTAGTTGTTGTATCAATAAAAGAATCTTTTTTGCTTGGTTCAACTTCAACATCATTTTTGTAATTTGTTAAATATATGATTTATATCTATAGTCTCTTTTTGCACATCCACCATTTTGCTCACTAAATTTTCCCATAAAATCCTGGTATAAAATATTAAAGTTACCCAAAATCAATATCAATATCAATTATATACTAAAAATTCCAATAATGATTTAATAAATTTTAATTTTTACATATTAAAATACCTGAACAATAAAATTGACTGTATTTTTGTCAAAAAAATTGAATTTAGATTTATGTCAAAATGTATTGTTTACCGTATAATTTTTATTTTTAAGTTTTGTAACTTCATAGCTTACATGTTATCAAGACTTTATAAAATATATATAATTATTAAAAAAATATCTTCTAACTGTACCATTTTTTGAAGAAAACTATCATTTATAATATCAACACATTGATCTTAAAATCTTTATCCATTTTAATTAAATCAGGTAAAATAGAAGACTATAATCTAGTATTAAACAAAGATTCAAATTTTTTGGATTCTCTTTCACAATCAAATATTAAGTATTAACTCTTCCTTTATAAATAAAAGATGAAAAAAGTAAGGAAAAAATTATTTACAAACACAAAACAAAGTGAACTATTTTGATAAAATAACAATCCTTAAAAAACTTTATCTTTTTAACAAAACCAAGATAAAATAAGAATTGATGGTCGAATATTGATGGTCATTGATAAGAATGATGGTCGAATATTGGAATAATCATATGTCATAGTTATCACTATGTATGTACTATAATTATTGTCAAATACAACTTATATTCATATCGCAATGTACTAATTAAGGAATTATATGAAGGTAAAAAAAGTTCAATATATATAATTGTTCCCATTTATTTATGGCAAATAATTGGGGTGCTGAAAACACATCATCTTAATTTTGTTTTATTTTTTATTTATTGTGGCTCAATTCTTCATCTTTGTTTGGGTGCATTTTATGTGCCCCTTGTGCTGAAATTTCCAGTACGTCTTGGTAATACATTACATTTTCACTTCTTCAAAAAAATTTATACATATGCAAATATATAATTATTATTATTATTATTTTTAGTACAAATTTATCATTATTTTTAATCTTAAAGAAACGAATATCTTGCACAAATGTAATATGCTTTCCATCCTTGTTTAACAATATTTCCTCTCTCACATGGCACATATCAATCACATTTTACAAAATTAAGTAATTAATTCAAATATATAAATTGCTTAAAAAAAGGTATAAATAAAAGATACTCCATCTTTTCAAGTAATGTTGAACAAATAAAAATCATCAAATAATTATATAAAACTTATAAAGAGTATAGATGTGAAAGAAGAATTCGGTTGTTCCATCGTGTACCTTCAATTCGGCAAAAGGCCACTGCATTCGACGGTAGTTACATTAATCTCAACCAAAAAAAAGTAAAGAATAAATTAATTGATGAGCTAAAGAGATAAACTTACCAATAAAATAAATAAAATGGAGAAACAAATAATATATACCGAACAACTCATTCCCAACACAGTCAAGAAAAGAACTCAAAATATAAGCAAACAATATGTATAAAAACAAAATATAAATATTATAATTAATAAAAACATGATAGATAAATCTAAAACTTACTCTATAAGCACAAAAAAAAAATTGTCTACAACTTATTCTTCTAATTTCTCCTTTCATATGTTTTTTCCTGCAAAAATAATAGACAAAAAAAAAATCAAAACCAATTGTTGCTTCCCCTTCACATGATACATAACTGGAAAAAAATCAAATCAAATTAAAAGATAAACAAATAAAGATTCAAAGGCGAAAATAACAAAGATACAAAGAATGACTACAAACATATTTATTTTTTATAGCTAAAATTAATATGGTACTGACATAGATTTATATAAATGCATAAACCGTTTCTTGCAAAAGGTAATCAATTAATACTTTTAGTGGTAATTCAATTTATAATTAGGGTAATCAATTATCAAGCAAATCATATGGCATTCAAATTCAAATTCACGTGATTATACGGCATTCAAATTCAATTATCAAATTATATGGCATTCAAATTCAAATTCAAATTCAATCTATATTAAATGCATAGATTTATGTCTATTTCTTACACAATACGTTTTAATTTATATGGCATTCAAATTCAAATTAAGTTTTTGTATATATAATAATTATCTGTCAAAAATACGAATAACTAAAACAAAAAATCTTGTAACCAAAAAAAAATCTTTTGTAAAAAAACTGTTATTTTAATTAATTTCACCTAAAAAAGTAATTTATTTTATATATTTTTATAATTTTTAATATATAAAATCTAAGATTAGAAAAGTCAAGTGATTATCCTGTTTTTAATTCAACTATTTGATATAAAAAATCTGATCATATCATTCCTTTTAAAAATCTGACCATATCATAAGAATCATTGTAATTCAAAAAAAATAAAATAAGAAACATTGTTATTTATTGTTATAAAAAAACGAATTATGCAATAAGCCATTGAATGAGGGAAAAAAAAACGAATTAATTGCTCACATATATTTGTGTTGCTTATGTGAATTAATTGCTAAAAGCATATGAGAAGAGAATTCATTTGGTTGTGCCATGTGTACAAAAATACTTGAAAAACAGGTCCCAAATAATATATATATATATATATATATATATATATATATATATATATATATATATATATATATATATATATTCTTTCCGTCCCTAATTATAAGACTCTTTTTGACCATAGAATGTACGTCAATGTACAATTTTGATCGCTAATATATTTAATTATTTAGTAGTAAAAATTATAAAATTTGATATTTTGAAAATGTTCATCAAAACAAATCAAACAAGATTCTATAAGTTAATATTTACATCTATATATTATTAAAAAAATACGGTTAAAACATGATAGATAAATAGTAAAATTTAGTAAAAAATAGTCTTATATTAAGGGACGGAGGGAGTATATGTTTGACCTCACCTCCCCAACCTAATAATTTTATCATTTTATCAACATAATAATTTATGTTTGACCTCACATCCCCAACCTCCTTAAAAATTTATTCCCTCCCCCTCTCTCAGAGGGAAAAGTTATTGTCTATAAATGTGCTCTTTATGCAATATCCATAAACCTAAAAATTACTCATGCGCGCCCCCTATTATTTCCACGTGTGCCCCCCTCCCCCAAGAATTACTCACGCCCCCCCCCCCCCCAAATGGGCTTGAAGGCCCAGTAGACCAAACAGAAAAATAAAACATGCATCAGCAAAAAGGGAGGTGGGGATAGTGAAGCTTTGGTGGGGAGCACGCGAGTAACAATGGGGACGCGCGTGTGTAATTTTTGGAGTGGGGGGGAGAGGGGGGCACAATCAATATTTATACACAATAATCAATCCCTTCCTCTGATGGACCAAACAGGCCTTAACAGAAAAAGATAAGAAGAAGAAATAGAAATAGAAAAATAAAAATAAAAATAAAAGAAAATTAAAGTGGAGATGCAGGGTATCGATTCCCGTACCTCTCACATGCTAAGTGAGCGCTCTACCATCTGAGCTACATCCCCATGTTGATATAAAGTGTAATATAACAATCATCAACTAATGTGCATAGGTAAATATTATTCTTTTCGGTCTTTTTTATAAAAAACACTTTGAAAAAATCGCACATATTAATTAAGGAAGTTCATTTTTTAAAGTAATGATTCTAAAATTTTATATTTTATTCTATAACTAACATTACACAAGCATGACAAATAAGTCTCTCAAATTAATGCATTAATATTGAAATTGATTATTAATAAGGAAACAAATAAAATTGTACAATTAATAACAAATAAATTTAAAAAATGTTTCTTATAAAAAAAATCTATTTTTTTTTCAAAAATGTTCTTTTTAAAAAGAACCTAAGGGAGTATAAAACCCCATAAAAGTGTTTTGCTGGGTCAATTCGTCAATTAGTGTTTTATTTGTATAGGACTACAGGAAAAATAGTGAATTGGGATTTATATTACATAATGAAACATTCTGACTTAGTTTTAATTCTCTACATCTCAAATAAATGGTAAAGATTTCTTCAAATATAATTTGGTAAAAATGTACTTATAATTTAGTAAAGATTTTAATTCTGACTTAGTCATTGATATTCTCTTTAGAGCATAAGTAGATAAAAGTAGTATCTGCCACTTATTGAATACATCCCATGTTTGCCTTATAACCGCATACATATCTGTTTAGCAGAGATACTCACAAGCTTTATGATGGCATAGCTACGTACAAGAACATATAGATTGTACCACTCATTGAAACAACACATTAAATATAAAATAGAATAAAAACTCAATAGACCAAAGGAAACACAATACAAGTTGAAGTTTTGATGGAAAAAAAATAGTATCATGCATCAATTCATTTAATTTAGAAGCACCAAATCAACAATCATTTAATTCAAAAACACTAAGCTTATAATGTGGATTTAGATTTAGACAAGTTTAGATTGCAGCTTCAAGCTAGTGGGCATTGATATTATATAGTATGTTACTTTCAAGTTATACAAACTCAATTTATAAAGGTTTTATTTGAGCATTTGCAAGCTAAGTAATTTTTTAGGTTACAATTTTAGTCCACATAACATATAAAGTTTAGTCTGTATAAATCTTGTAACTATTTTTCTGGGTCCAGTAATTTGGTAATTAGAATTTCGCTTGAGTAAATAAACTGTTCATGGTTCGAATTACCAATTTTTACATATAAAATGTAATGTTCTATCAATTAAATTATGTTAATAAAAATACAATTGTTTTGTATTTACATCAATATGACAGATATAATTTTTAAGGAAAAACTATCTACCAATACCATTGTGAATAAAGTAAAAGGTTCGTGACTTTCGCTCTCTATATCTTCATATACCATTTTCTCCTTTCTTCTTTTCTTCAGCCTTTTCCTAATGTCCCCATAATATGAGAGTTTTCAAAGTTAGACAATTAATCCATATTTTTTGGAGTATCTAATCTAATTTTTGTCGTATAGGATGAGTAGTAGGGCTGGTGACACGTGTAAGCCAATAAAATAGAGAGAGGCAGACAAGTAAAATGATTATATTCATTTAAAAAAATTAAATAAATGATTAGATCTATTATAAAAAATGTATATAATATAAATCACATACTCCCTTTAATCTTAGTCATTAACAAAAACTATTTTTTAATTCATTTATAGCTAATATATTTAGTTTATTATATTGTAGCTAGACTATAAGTACATTAGTTCTTGAATATATCTAAAAAATAATTTTTGTTTATGAAAGAGTATATACCATCAATTATTTCATATAGATAAATATATCTTCTTTAATAAAAATAAATTAAATAAATAACTGTTGTTTTATACTTTCATAAGGAGTATATTTCTAAATTTAAAAATATTAAAGCAATTTTTTTAACACAAATAAAGAAATGGAAAACAAAGATATTAGACTCAAATAATTAATTTTACTACATGACGAAATTTATGACAGAATCCAAATTCAATTCATGAATAAAATAATTATTAATCAAACTTTACTTAACTCACCACCAAACTTTAAACTACTAAATCTCTTCTCTTCAAACATTTACAAAAGATTTAGAAATGGGCACCGAAAGGAAAATGTTGTGGCTTTAGGTTTGAAACTTGAAAAATTCCACAAGGGCAGCCAAGCATGCAGAGTGGAATCCTTAAGGTGAGTCAAAAAGTGCAATCATAAGCATCACACTTCTTTCTTCACGTTCATATCATATCTCTCTCAACCACAAAATTCTACCACTCACTCTTTTCCTTTCCCTTCTTATTACTACTACTACTACTACTACACACTAGCTTTCTATTCTTATACCTGCTACCTACACCCCCCTCTTTTTATCTTCTCTTTTACTACATACAATGCTTCATCAACAACAGATTCATAATATTGCAATGGAAAACAACTCAGAACTCTTTCAATTCATTGTTGCTAACAACCCTTCATTCTTTGACTATTCATCTACTCCTAGTATGATGCAACAAAGTTTCTGTAGTTCATCTGATAACAATAATAATAATAACTATTACCACCCCTTTGAAGTTTCTGAAATTACTGATACACCCTCCCAACAAGATAGAGCTCTAGCTGCTTTGAAGAATCATAAGGAAGCTGAAAAGAGAAGGAGGGAAAGAATCAATTCTCACCTTGATCACCTTAGGACCCTTCTCCCTTGCAACTCCAAGGTTATTATTACTATAATTTTCATCATTATTCATTATTTGGCTTTAGACAAATTTTCTTTTTTTTCCTTCTTTTGTTCTCAAAGGTTAAACACTTTTGACCAAAAAAGGTTTGTTTTAGTTGACTAAAAAATCATTATAGTTTATTCACTACTTTAGTAATTAAGTTGCCATGGAATATGTAGTAGTACTATTTTATAATAGTAGAATGAATGAAAATGAAAATGAACAAATAAAAATAAAATCTAGATCCTTAATTATTTTGCAAGAAACTCATAAAATGATAAAATCACAAGTTATTTATGAAAAACCACATGATATGAAAAACTCAATTTACAAAGTTCATTAATCACTTAAATTCAATCACTTTGATAATTAACTCTATTAAGGTTTTATGATATGATTAATAAATATATCTACAAATTATATTAATAACTAACTATGATATTGTTATATACTTATATTTGTGTTGGTTGATTCATTTCAGACAGACAAGGCTTCACTTCTTGCAAAAGTAGTAGAACGAGTGAGAGAATTGAAGCAACAAACATCTGACATCACAGAACTCGAAACACTTCCATCCGAAACCGATGAAATAACCGTTATCTCAGCTGGTGGAGACATCACTGGAGAAGGCAGACTCATATTCAAAGCTTCATTATGTTGCGAGGATCGTTCCGGCCTAATCCCAGACCTAATAGAAGTCCTCAAATCTCTACGTCTCAAGACTCTCAAAGCCGAAATTTCTACGCTCGGTGGAAGAACGCGAAATGTTCTAGTTGTTGCTGCTGATAAAGAACATAATAGCATTGAATCAATTCATTTTCTTCAGAATTCACTTAGGTCTTTGTTGGATAGGTCTAGTAACAGTAATGATAGGTCAAAACGGCGTCGTGGATTGGATCGAAGATTGATGCCTTAGTGAAGATTGATTTGCAGTGAAATGTGAAGAGTGATGATGACCTTGTTTTCATTTTCTTATAGAATTCTGTTCAGTTACTATATGTAATAGGATTTGTTTGTTTGTTTGTTTTTGTTGGCTTTCTTTTTTAGGGCCTTGGATGGAAGGAACAAGGTTATCAATGTCATGTGATTTTCAAATATGGTTTTTTTTTAAGTGGTGATCAAATGACTAGAATTTCACATTTTAAAAGTAAATAAGTGAGTATATGAAAATTCAAATCCTTATATTACATGCAATGTTTTCAACAAGATCAAGTGAAGTTCGCAATGACAAAATACATTTCGTCCCAAAATTTTGTCCAAAAACGCCAAATTTCTAGTAGTGTTTATTGTCCATTTTATGCGAGTATCTCTTTCATTATTTTCTTCTTTCTCATCAAACCTTTTTATTTTTTCTGTCACACTAACAAAATTAAAGTTTCACTCCTGCCCAGCAGAAGGTGATTTAAATCCAACAATCCTCAATGGTAAAGAGGTGATTTCAATCTAGACCAACATTATATGATTATTTTATTTAAACATAATGGTAATTGATACTTTATCAATCACATTTAACCACAAATTTCACAAAAATCATAGTATTGAATGTTAGTTTTGGTCGAACTACTAATTATGTTTTTAAAGTCTAAATTTGTTACCACTTAGATCAAGGGTTTAGAAACCGTATTCATATTCATGTGAGTAACTAGGGTTTAGATCCTTAAGTGATGTTTAAAATAACATGTGTCCTAAGGGCATATGTTAAGAAACTAAAAAGTACTTTCTCCGGTTCTAAATATAAGAGAAATTTTGCTTTGGAAAAATCAACATTTTAACTTGTAAAAGATTGAATGTAGAACTTTTAAGATAAAATTTCTATATTAAATATTTTAAAATGTGTCCTAAAGGCATATGTTAACATTATCTAAATATGTAATACTACCTCTGCTGGTCTAATATATACGAAAAATTTTTACTATCTTCTAGATTCATTGAGAATCTAATGTATTTAGTCTATAATATATACATTAAATTCCCAATAAATTTAAAAAGTAAATTTTCTCTTATATTTAAGATTGGAGGGAGTATTGCTTTTCAATTTTTATTTTTTGGTTTTCAAATCAATGGTTCTTAGGGGAAGGGGATTAGTATTCTAAAGTTTTGGGTGAGTTCTGACATCAAGTTGTTTAAGTCTACTTTTAAAGACAGTTACAGGAAATTGAATCATAATTCTCTCTATCAAGTCCAGTATCAATCAATACTAAACTATCTATTGTTTAGTTAATTAATAGCAAGAGATTAATTAAATGAAGAGATTAAAAATGTGTGTAACCATACTACTTGAGTAACGTGATGTGCAAGTTGTGATAGTTATGATAGGTAGCAAAGAAAAGGAGTCTGTATGTATCTGCAAAAGCAATGCTTCTGTGAGTTTCCAAGCTACAAAAAATGGCATATTCGTTTTCTCTTTCAAATCATAGCCTGCTGGATATTGATTTTGGTACTTTGGTTTTTATCTTTTTACTGATTTTACACTGATTCTAAAGAAAGAATTTGGGAGAGAAAATGATGGAAGTGTTGTTGGGAAGTGAAATTTGGGCTTGGATTCTAGCTCACCACCTCAAGTTTGATGCTACTGAGATTCTGAGAATTTAGTTACAGAGTGCTTCTGCTTTTGCTTCTGTTCTGTGTTTTGTTTTGTGACAGTGAAATGACAAAAGGTTTGTGTTTGTGAAGATTGGAAGTGAAAGAATGTGTTTATAAATTTTTTGCTTTTAGAGATTAAAAATGGAAAAAAGTGTAATGACCAGTGAGAGAAAGAGAGCAGATCACAAAGAATCTAATTTTAAAAATGTTTCTTTTCATAAGCTTTTGTTAAATCGAAGAGAAATAAAGACGAGAAAAATTGAAACAAAGAAATTAATGCATGTAGTATTTTTTCAACCAAACAAGTCTTAAATGTTTTTTTTTTTGGACAAATTCATAAAAATCTGAAACCATAATTTATCTGATGAATTATTTATGGAGATGATGAGATGACAAGAAAACAACAAACCGCAGGGAATAAGCTTTGTATATGGCTCCACATGTAAGCACAAATGATATAAAATAATTTGAATTTAGAATTGAAGACTCAAAATTACTACTATAACTCCGTTTGAAAATAATATCGTTTGAAATTTTCATACACATATTAAAGAATATAACTATAATATCAAAACCAACAAATGAAAAGAAATGGTGATTCACCCATATTATAGAATAAAGGATTAAATATATTTTTATCCTCTAAATATTTTCAATGTTTCACTTTAGTCCTTTAACTATTTTTTGTTTCATTTTGATCCTCTAACTTTCATTCCTTTAACTTATTTGGTCTTAACTGTTGGAAAAATGTCAAAAACAAGCGGTAGAAGTTTCTATTGAGAAAACAGACATCAGATTTGAATTCAGGATGAAAAACGAGAGGTTTTGGAGTATCGTTTCGTAAGCTTTCGTGACTTGAAAGATCATCCGTGATGTGGACGAGGATAGTGATGGAGGAAGCTTCGTACGCGATGAAAAAGAAGGAAGAATAAAGTCTCTGGCCACGTGGCGTTTTTCAATTGGATCTCACACCAAAGCCACTAGGTCCATAAGTGCCATGTATGCAAAATTAACGTATTTGGCATTTTTTTAACGATAATTAGGACCAAATAGTTTAACATAATGAAAGTTAGATGACCAAAACATAACAAAAAATAGTTAAAGAATCAAAACAGAACGAAAAATAGTTAAAGGACCAAAATGAAACCATGAAAATATTTAAATGACCAAAAATATATTTAAGCCTAAAATAAATTTGTTACAATAGTATATTTTATTTGGGTCATATTAATTAATGTCCCGGAAGCATTAGTTAAAGTTACAAAAAAAGTCATATTTGTATTGAAAAATTAAAATTAGTCTTTTTTTTTTTATCTTCTTCTTAGGATGTTGTCTATCCACGAAATAGAATAAATTTAAATTTATTTTTCCAATTATGTACAATATTCCCTTCATTTCTAAATAATTATCAAAGTTAATCATTGCAGACATGTTAATATATATTTTTGATGACTAATATTTTTAATTATGTATTATAAAAAATGTATATTTAAAAATATTCATCTAGACAAATTAAATATGCTAATATTTGCTATTATTTATTGATAAAAATATATAGTCAAAATTAATTATATGAATAGCTCACATGTATTAAAAAGTAACTTTTTCTTTAAAATATGGACAAAAAAGAGTATATACAATATGAGAAATTGTGTGAATTTTCTCTTACCGTTTTTTGTTCGTCTTCTACGGTGGTAATACAGTTCTTATTATTAATATATTTGCTGTTAAAAAAGAAATTGTGTGAATTGATCCGAACACAAAGATATTTCTATTCAAAGTTATACAAAATTTTAGTTCAGCGGCATGTTTCCACACTGAAAGCTGAAAAGCAAAAGGAAACAAACAAAAAAGGCTGCATTTTATCTTTTATCATAAAGAATGAAGACTTTAATTAATAAACTTTGCAGCTATCTTAGAAATTAATAAAACATTATACTAGATGGGAAATGGATAAAAAAACAATCACTAAAGACAAAATCTAACTAAATTGACTAATAGTGGTAGTATAGTAGTAGTGGAAACAAAATTTTGAACCCTGAAAATATATATCAACACTACAGATATAATCAAGAAACCCTAACCTATTTCAATTAAAAACTTTAAGTAGAGATAGAATCCAAAAAAACAAAATGATTATTCAGGAGCCACAAAATCACTTTCAAACAAGAAGAGATAGAAGCCAGCCTAACACACTTTGTATTGAAAACAATATATAGATAGATATGTTTAAATTTTAAATTCTCTATACTTACTAGTAGTATAGTATGACCTAGCTAATTAAGTTCAATTAATACTAGCACTAAGTTTCTATTGCTATCATAGTAACTAAAGGAGGCGTGCATAAATTAAGGAGGCTGACAAAAGGCAAACATGAGTAATGAGGATCGAAATTGGAACAAAGCAAAATAATGGAAATGAAACTAAATAGAGAAACATATATTCATGACTCAAGAGGATATTATATGATGAAGTAATGAATCTTTTTTTTTTTCTTTTTTTGAGGCAATGAAGTAATGAATCTAACATAGGATCCATTTGAATTGACATAGGATTAATACTAGCACTAAATTTCTCTTCCTTGTAGTTGTATGGTTATTCAATTCTTGATTAGTCGCATTCCATGTTTTTATAGATTCTTCTCTTGTGCAAATCTTTCTTAAATAGCAATGCTCCTTTTTAAAACTCGAATCATGTTAAAATGTGATCTAATAAGAACAGCACTACTTAAACATGCAAAATATAAAAAAAATATAATTAGTTGAAAATGATACTTATTAAACTTAAAAAATGTTTAAATACACTAACTTTTGTAAATAAAAACTTTAACATTTTCTTAAGAACTGCCCTAAAAATACTCTTTAACATTTTCTTTGCTCAAATATCTAATTTACGTGTCAATGTGGGGCACATTAAAAATTGATTTCATTTCTCATAAATGGTTTAAAGTTTAAATTAAAGTGCAAAACAAAGTGTTACCAAAAAAAGAAGAGTACGTACAGACAAAATGACTTATGCGTGGAGTGATTTGTCGGAGACGTGCTTAACTTGGACATACTTTATCGATTATCCCTGCCTGCCTGCCTGTTCATCCCTTTTTGTCTCCATTTTCATTCTTGGCGTGCCTTATGACTTATGTTATGTCTATGTATTATAGGATTTTTTTTAAAATTATTAAATATTTAATGTATTTGGCTCAACAATAACATATTAAACAATTTTCAATTTTTCTAAAATTTTATATAAATTATTTATATGATATGAATTTTCAATTCAATGATCAATTTTTTAAAATTCGTATCCATTATAATATTATAGACTACTTTAACATGACATGGTTGTGCATGGTAGATTTACTTCCATTGGCTAACCAACCACAAAATGTAAATGCACCTCTTGTTAGTATACAGATAATTTTGACAGAAAGAGTATATTACTTGCAAATTGTTTTATAGTTTCAAGGATTTTGAATGTAACTTTAGGGGGTTATTGGATTGGGATTTCGAGGGATTATTTTGATAAAAAAAGTCTTGAAGATTTTAAAAGACTTCGTGAGATTATATTGATTTTGAGAGACTTTTTTTACAAGATATTTTACAATCAAGATTCTTAACACAGGATTTTGTGAAAATTATAATAATAAAAAAAAATCTTGATTAAAAATCTTGATTGAATAAGAATTTTGTGGCATTGAAAAAAAAAAAATCTTGATTGAATAACACAAGACTTTTAAAATCCATTAAAATCCCTCAAAATCCATTAAAATCCCTCAAAATCTCAATCCAATAACCCCCCTTAGTTTCGACTGAATTTTTAAGCACTCGGCAGGTTAATCTGTTTTTCTATTGTATTGTATGTACAAAGGTATACACACATACATACCAGCAGCTCTGCCTATATGCAATCATTACTTCTTTATTTTTTGGGTGAAGCACTTTTTATATATTCCTACAATACAATCATTTCTTACACTATAATACTAGTAAGTGAATAGTACAATCATTCCTTACACTTTTTATATATTCCTATAAACGGAGTCTTATAAAAATGGACGGAGTTAGTAGTACCTTATTTAATTTACTCCATCTTGTTGAATATGCAAACATAAGTCTAACCACCCTAGCTAAATCAAAACTATTTGAAAACTTTGTACCTTTGCTTTGTTGGTTAATATATATAGACACACACACACCCAATAGTCTTTGCTTCATGTGTGCATTTCTTATTTTTACTAATTTTATTTATGTTGATTTGTAACCTTTAGAAAAATCTTTCATTTAAATTGACCAACCTGGTGAGACTTGATTTAGAGGGAAACTGAGAATGTTAAAGTAGGTTTTGGTTTACAATTTTATTTTTATAATTTTCTGTTTAGGGTGACATTTGTTATTTTAATGGAGATCGAGGTGGAGCAACAGGCGGCAAGAGATTAATTTAAAAGATTCCTCAAATGTTGTAGTTTGATTGGAAGATCAAAACTTGTCACTCTTACTATGAAACAAATAGATGTACAAATGTGTTAGCCAATATAAGATGTGAGTATGTAATAATTTGATATATAATCAATGCCTTAATCAAGTTAGTTTATATTTTGTTACATGTAGGATAATAACAATAAAAGAACCAATTCTCTTTCAAAAGCATGGCCTTGAACAAGAAAAAGTTTAGAAAATATGTTCCGAAGTTTTTTCCCATGGACAAAAATAGGATAAGAGAGTGTTGGACGGGGAAGAGACTGAGAATGTTTCTTGAAAAAATAGGATCTTGTTGTGCCCAAATATAAGATGAACTATCAATGATAAACTGGGCCCAACTTTACCCACCCCATGTTTCATAAAAACCACAAATCATTCTAAAAATATACTACCGGGAGATATATCCCGACTTGCACTACCGGGAGTTATCTTCCGGTAGTTGGGGACATAGGGGAATTATGATCAATTTAAGGGAGCAAAGAGCAACCATCGAGAGCAATTACCCTATTGCCCAGTACACCTTATTGCAATCTCTGACATTGATCCCATTGTGCTATTGATGTCTTAATCTCTGATTTCAAACAACCAAAGCTTTGTTGATTATATAATGGGCAACTTATTCTTTTTTCCCAAATAAATTTTTATAAACTCATGGTAGAAAACATGAAACATCAAGAAAAATCAGGAAACAAAGTCGCACCTCAGTTCCCTCATAATCATCTTTGAAGATAGATATTATGCAACTTCTCCTTCTCAGAAAATTTCTTGAAAAGTTTTAGATAGCACACTAATTAAATGTGCTTTTATTTTTACAATGAAATATGGAAGGTCAGAAAATTATCAAATACTAACAATTTGTAACTTCCTTTGTATATCAAATGTTCTTTGGTAAGTGTTTTCCATGAAATGATTTCACACAACCCAAATTTTAATGATCGTCCTATGATATGAATCATGTCAGCTGATGTTGGAAGTTTGCAGCATTGAATGTAAACACAGCACACATGTAAATATTGCACACAAATTTAGCAATGAAAGTTTAATGATAAAAGTATTCTGCTAGCAAGAACGGTTAGTGTCAGCCTATTGATTAAAAACTGGCTAGGGAGTTGTCCATGCTGGACTGTAACGTCGAGTGAAACAAAGTATAATCTTACATGTGATTTAATTTCCATCAAAGAACAAAAGAAGGAAAATGATAAGAATTTGTTATGGTATAAAATGAGAAAAGAGAAAAAATCTCACCCTTGTATAAATAATTTCACTTCTGTTTTCCAGCCTGCAGAGCATTAGCTGCTTAAAGGCTTCCATTTTGATCAGATACTTGGATTGTGTTAGTCGGTCACTTCGCATGGACCGGAACTTGTTGTTCATGAGTCCAAGAGATGGATGAAGCATCACAATAACTGGGAGGTAGTATAGAATGCTATTTAGATGGCAATTTAATGTCAAGACCATAGGATTGGCAATCATTGGGGACCAGTAACTGACTTGGAATGCCTGAAACTCTCACAGCCTGGGCAGTTATGTAAGCTCTCATGAATGTAGATGTCGCAATCAAGGCAGAATTGTTGTTTGCATTTTGGGCAAGAGACTGAAAGTTCAGGCTTGTTTCCTGTTCCACAAACAGTAAATGGAAGGGTTAGCAAGAACGTATTCTATATGCAATTTGTAATAATACAACAAAAATACAAGGAACTTTATATGATCAACTGCAGTACTAAAGATTCTCATCAGTAGGCTTATGTAGCAAAAATACTAATCACATAAATAAAGCATATGTATTGTACCCTTAACAACAAAGACTTGACTACCATATATTCACAGTACTCAGTTATGTAGCAACTGTGATTAATAAGCTTAATGCATACATATTGTTATTATAATCCACCGTTATTCACATGTTATTTTAAGAAGCCATGGTTTTTCCTCGTCCAAGTTTTTCCTGCATACCATGGATCCTTCATCATGATGACAAGAAAGCTAAGGCTTTTATGTCTCGCAAATATTATTCTCTATGACATACAAATGATATCATAGTTGATAGAGCTTATTGTCCTTGTACGATACTAGCATTAAGACACGGTATCATGAGCATATTGCTGCCCAATCAGTTGGATTGCCTTTCAAAAACTCAAGCCGCAACACTCTGCTTCACAAGTCATGACTTGTGTGCTTATTTGCTGACGCACATTGAGATAAACAGGGAATAAGGATGTTTCGCAAAAGACTAGCATATGCACTTATAAATTGAAAGACAATTCATCTCACAATTGGATTGTTGCCAATCTATTTACAATGGCTAGGTCATGATAGCATAAAGTCTAATGAATGAAGAAATCTGGAAGCACAAAAAGACATATGAAACTAAACAATTTATGAATTTCAATAAAATCTTCAAGATCCTAGGCAATAACTTGTGAAATTATAGACCTATTTATTATCTTTATACTATTTGCCCTTAAAGCAGTATGAAATGAGTCTATATTTGACATAGCATATTAGGCAAGGCAACACGATAAAATTTTATATTGCAAAATTTTTAAATGTATGAACTTAAGATATTCAACCAACAACTGTTTTGCAGATGCTTACCCTGAGTAAGGAGACTTTGCTGACAACCAAAACAAGTTTTGGTAAAACCGTGGATTGGATCATTTTGAGACGGAGAGATCTCAACAAATGGTACTATAGGGAAGAGATGATGATATGACCTTGCCAAATGAGGCGAAGAAATTAGGGTCAATCCACAGATGCGGCATTCAGTAGGAAGCTCACAGACACGAACTTTGCATCTAGGACAAGTGTATCCCCCTCCAGTCTTAGCCTCTTCGTGACATGTACAAATTGCAACAGAACCCTCAGCTGCTCTTTGAGGGAAACCCATCTTAATCAAATTAGCCGTAGCATACTCTGCTATTGCTGGAGGTGGTGGAGAGTGCTCGAGAATTAACTCTTTAAAGTGGGACTGCATGAAATGTATACATGGATAAAAATGCACAAACGTTTGAAAAATGCCAACACATTCTAAGGTGATCAACTATATTCTTAATGCTTAGTCAGAAAGGGTTGCTTGAAAATAAAAACTCAAATCATTTTTATAGAGCATTGGGTTTTATTTGTATAGCAGATACATGGTTCAATCATAATCAACAAACTAACCTCATCTAGTGCAACTGCATAGGTTCCTCCAGTTTCTTGGCATAGATGCTTGCATATATACATTTCAGCAGCAAGACCAATCACAGAGCATCTTATTTTACTCTTTTTACATTTTTGGATAGTTTCCATGATATCACCAGGATCACATGTACTGAGGCCCGAATATAAAATCAGAGCTTCTCGATGACCATATGACGGAATTTGATTTAGATTGCTATGAACAAAATCAAGTGCATTTTGTAGGGAAGCATCACCCGAACATTCTAATTTACCCATCAAAGCTTTAATGTGGGACTCAGGACTACCACCAAGATCTGTCAAGCAATTAGCAACCCCGTCTTTGGTAGTCACCAAACCAACATGACTAAGTGGATTCTGATCAAAGAACTCCCTGATAAATGTCTCAACCTGCTTTGCAATCACAGCCATTCTACTTGGTCGAAAGTCCCTCTCTGAAGCTGCCTTCACATATATGTGATAACAATATTGAATAAGATACTTGTAAGTAATCGTAAAATCATAACCAATTTCATAACATAAATGCATGCACAATAACTGCTCTACACGAAACGTCAGTGTTACACTGACGTTTCACGTACTATGAAGCTCGGACACTCCTTAGATTAGGCGAGTCCCAACATATTCAGCCTCTAATTTAACCCTAATTTTCAATTAATCAACGCAACGATCAATGCCAGATGACACAGAAACTGTAAAGTAATAAAACCAATACCTTAGACAGGTCAACAACAATGTACAAGTATCGTATCAAACCCTTCTGAATTCGCGCAGTAGCTGCATTTGAAGCAAGAGCGCGAAGCCTCCTACGATACTGAGCATGATGAATAGCTGAAGTATCTATAGGACGAAGAAGTCCAGATTCATCCTCCTGTAAAGACTCCCATGATCTATCTTCTGTATAAGCTCTCTCCCATGCTTCAAGACCATCGCCTTCACCTTCGTCTTCATCGTCGTCTTCTACGTCTCCGTTTAATGGTCTCCCAGCATTGTTATTCATGATTTCTAGCCCAAAAACTGCATCAGTAAATAAATTACTTTATCATGTTTCATTCAATAATCAGTAAATAAAGTTTGAAGAATGAAAATAAACAAACCTGAAAGTGAAGAGTGAAGAGAAGACGGAGTCGCCGAGTCGGAGAGATAGGCGTCGCGCAGCCCCGCCGGAGTCAGGGGAGAGCAGACGGGATGCGAGAGAGAGAAAGACTGAGTGCTTGTTTTTGCATAAGAGAGGGTTTGCCTTTTAGTTAATAAATAAATTGTTTTAGTATTTATCAATACTAAAATCGATTTTGGTAATTATTAAAAATAAAAAAAAACCTATTTTGGTAATTAGTATACTTCAAATCAATTTTGATCTAAAACTATCTAAATAGCATGATCGAATAATAATATATTAAAATGTAAATCAATTTAAATTCGACTTACTTTTATTAAACTAAAATCAATTGTTATTGTTGTGAAGTTAAACACATCGGAAGGACCGACAATGAGTTTAACTAACTTAAAATTATTTGAAAATGAACTAAATTGATAAAAGTTTAGATGAAAATGAAGCTCATTAAATATTAATGTTGAACTTTATAAATCGGCTTATATAACATATAATTAATTTTCTAAGGGTGCGTTTGATATGTTAAAAGACAAAGTACTGGACAGGACAAGTCTTATTGTACTACGTTTGATTGTGAAACTATTTTAGGGACTGGACAAATCGAAGGCAAGGAACAACACAAAAACATAAAATTTTGATCTCCACTAAACCACAGCACAATTTTTTGTCAATATAATTCGTTTTTTTTTTGTTGAATCTTTTTTGACTTGGGAGTAAGACTAAAGATGTTTAAGGATGGTGTTAAACATAATGTAAAGATTATATGTATTTTGTAATCACATTATTGATAGCTAATTTCTATTAGGATATTTTGTTGGTTACATTTAGTGGAGTTTTTCTCATCCACAATGCATAAGACCTTTAAATTTTGTGTTTTGATTCATTTGGATAGTCTAGTTTCACTTGGATCAATGGAATGTTATTAGTCTATGAACAAGTGAAACTAGACTTCAAAATTTTGTGTTTTGATTCATTTGATTTGAATCATCAAGTTGAATTGAGTTGTTTATGAACAAGCCAAGTTTGAGATGAAAAAAAGTTCATGACAAACTTAAGTTGAGTTATATATCAAGAGGACTATGAAAGTTCACTGTAATCAAATTTAAGGAAAAGAAAAGTGAAGAATACAGTTCACAAACAAAAAAGCCATTGGCCATACAATTCTGCTATTTAAAAGAAACAAAAACTAAACAAATGCAGACTTTAAAGAGAATGCGAATGGCATTTGACTCCAGCCTTGTATTAATTTCCCCAGCAATATGAGCTCAGGTGCCTGAACGAAAACGAACTTGATAGCATATGCACTGAAGCAGGTCCATACACATCGACTCATACTTGACTCCGTCATCACTAGTTGATAAGAAAAGTTCATCAGTGTTCAACGGTAAGCATGGTGATCATAATTAAGTTACAACAAGCTATGCTAGATAAATCACAGATTAAGGTTCGGTAACAATTACTAACCTTTTAATGCTACCGCATTAGATGACAAGCAAAATAATTCAATGATGAAGATCACCGAAGATGGAAATTCCCAGACCTACAGGAAATACACTTTGAACGTTAAGGAGATATAGTTGGTTTAACAAGGCATCATAGACAGACACAAGAAGTAGTCAACAATAAAACTGAAATGAACAACATTTTTTTTAAAACCAACAATAAATGTAAGTGTATGAACCAACTCAGATTTCTGTATTGCAGACATTACCATCATGGCAATTAGAAAAATCTTGAAGTAGCATGAAATCAGGAGACCAAGCAAAATGTCACTGCACCTGCAAGGATGAATGTATTCAAGCTGAAGTGATCTTGACGGTCTACAGACAACAAATTGATATGGATAGAAATACTAACAAATAATTACCAACAAAAAAAAATATTAACAACGAAAAACAACTTTTAATGCTTTACGAATTTATTTTATTTTCTCTATTTATATCAATTTAATTACACGGTTTAAAGCATAAACCATGAATCTGTTGGTGCAAATCACTATACCAATTTTTCTATCCAATATTCTCACTTGAGCATCTGAACTATATCATTTGATCAGATTGAAATTCTCATTTTATTCATAGTAAATCATCAGTTTACCTATTTGTATTTATTTGGGGATACTTGGTTGCATTCATTTGTAAGATGACCATTTAATAAGTAAAAGTAAAACCAATCAAATGACAAAAAAAAATCCAAATTTTATGGTTTAAGCTCCAATAGATGAATTGCTGCTGAAATAGCTCATTTGGATGACACTCCACTTTTGAGAGCTTTTGTGACCTGCAGGAGAGGAGACCACCACCAGAATGTGCACCACGCACATCCTCAAGCATTGGCAGAGCAATCTAATGTGACATTCTTGACTACGGAGACTTTAAGATTAGAGTTTAACTCTGTTCTTCATTGTTTTATGCTCTGAGACCTGGCATATCATATGATTTTAATTTAATATATTTGAGATTCTAAGACCTGTCTAAGGATGGAGTGAATCTTTTGTCGAACCTTTTACTGGTCATATTTTTAAATTACTTTACTACTCGGTTCTTAGCAAGCAAAGTATTGATGGTTTCCATGACTAATGTATTTGTAATTGTAATACACAAGACTTGAGAATTGAGAAGTAATTCTCCATATTGTATCATGTTCTGAATTTCAATAAAATTAAAACAAAAAACAAAGATGTTCATCATTTCAATTTTGATAGGTTCATTAGTTTCCTATTGAATGATTTTGCTACTCAATATTTTTTCAAAATGCTAAAAATAAACATTGTTTTTCTGATAAGTTAAATGGGGAGTATGCTAACTAATTGTTCCTTTCTTTGTTACAACTATGGTGTGACAAATATACCAGAAGTATATACCTGGAGACACTGATCGATAAATGGAGAAACATCTTGACCATAAAGAAAAAGGTCAAAAGGAACATAAAGTTCCCAAAGAAGACATCTATCAGCATCTGCCAATGAAAACCAAAAAACATTAATCAAAGTTAGCATAAAATTCTGAACCAGAAATTTTTTGAGGAAAAGGTGGTTTTATTATTCAGTTAGCCGAACCTTGCAACACACTGACACTAGTGAGGAGTAGCTCATTGATGAACCCAAATTACCCTTGCTGCTTTCCAAGATCAAATACCTGTCTTTAACAAACTGTAAGGCCCTCATAAATCGATTTGAAAAACAAAAGCTAGAACTTATGCTCCAAAAAGGATAAAATCCCATAAGAAGATAAGAGTTTTTACAGGCATCAAAAAGAAGAAAAATGGCAGCCAATTTCCACAGCAGTCCCTGCAAAATTATCAAAATGTATTTGCTACTTGTTAGTTAGTATTGGAAAAGGGACCACTACCAAAATGTATTTGCCGCAGGTATATTATTCTAAGAAAGTTCAACGTAACTATAAGGCAAAACAAATGCCTTGTGCACATGGATAGGAACATAGGGCTAAAGTGCAAGCACCTACTGCAACATATCTATTTCTTTTCTATATTGAAAAAAAAAATTGAGTTTTTCATATAACATTTAGAATCCTTAATCATTTAGGATTCCATAAAAGTAACTATTGAACTTATTGAATATTCTAATAATTTTAAGCTCAAAACTCCAAAGCTTCATGGTTGTTTTTGGAAAGGCACCTTAATTGTGTACGGCCTTAGCTGCCTTAATTGTGTCAGACAATTATGGCCCGCCTTCATTGCAGCCTCCAGCACCTTCCTTGCAATGGGTGTGAGGTTGTTTAGTACCATATCTCGCCTACAAATATGACCTAACTAGTGCTAACCTAATACCAAATGATTTTGTTCTCGCTTATAGGACTTAGCACTTAGGTTAGTTCTCGCTTCTCATCTTACAATATGATTTTGTGCTTGATCCCAAACATTCAAAAAGAATATGATAGTTCCTTGATCAAAAAGAATAACAAGGGGGTGGTTGCAACATTCAAAACTTTAAAATAATATTTGGCATTCACTAAATAAGCATGAAAACAACTAAGCTCGCACAATAAAGTAACTATACAATACGACCGTGCATGATAAATCATTGAGAAATTCATATACCTGAAATTTCAAGGTTTCTTGATTGATGACATTGTAAAGGAGATGTCTATAGGTCTTGGGTTTGTGAAGTATTAAATCTATAACAATAATCTGCAAAAAGGAAAGGGAAAATGAGAATTTCAAAACAAAAGAAAAACTTCAACTTTTAAACTAGTGGGATGAAGAAAAGTTACGCACCATGATTTCACATTCTATGTATTCATCTGCCACAGCTTTGCAATTCTCCTATCATTACAAAAGGTCTGAAAAATCAATTCACAGTTTAAATAACCATTGAAGAAAGAAAAAAAATGAAAAGAACGATAATTTATAAGACTTACACATTTCATCAAACGAATGTTACCAGGAGAATACTGAAGATAAAGTGTTTTGATGGTAAAACCACACTGAATACATCTGTAACCCATTGATGATGAAATTACAATCCAGAAACCCAGCTTCAATCAAAATTACAGATTCATAATTTTCAGCATTTCATGAATCTGAAGCAATGTTTGTTACCAACTACAAACAGAAAAAGAGCACCTCAATTGTAGATTCTGAATAAGAATTTCCAACAAGCAAATTCATATGCATTAGATTATTCATACACTGCAAATTCATCAATTTATTACTTAAACAATTTGATAAGGCAATGACACAACCACTAGATTCAACAATTTATTCGCGAGAGAATCCCCAAATTAGTCGGAACCAACAAATCTCACACTCAGTTCAAATTTAAAGTCAGTACTCAGCTCATCAACAAGCTTTGAACAAATTGTTGAATCCATCTTGTGATAATTCATTTCCTTTCACTCAAACACACTTGGTTGAACTCAACGAGTATATATAACACTGTTTCTCTACGATGATCCGCATGAACATAGACACTATACAACTACAAAAACCTAGTATTGAAGTGATCAGTGCAAAATTCTGCATATTCATGCAACATTTAGAGAAAACAGTTAAAGTTTTTTTTTTTGGTCAGTTAGCCTAGCGGTTAGAAATTCACCCTTTAAAGATGAATAAGTGGGCATACTGGGTTCGAATACAGGTCCCTGCACAAATGTGCAATGTCCTTTACCAATTGAGCTAAGCTCACGAGGACAGAAAACAGTTAAAGTTAATTACATGAAAATACTACAAATATAGAAACTAATCAAACTCAGACACACTCCAATTCTCTATACAAATAAAAATAACACAGAATAACAACAAATCACAAAAACTACAATTTTTGAAGAATAACACAAAATCCCCAATTTTGAACGTACCAAAAATCCTAACAATGATTTCACAACACAAATGTATAGAGAGGTCGGAGGACTGTAAATGATGGTCTTCGTTTGGCTTGCTCCGTCGTGTACGGAGGAGGTCGGAGGTGTTGCTCCGTCGTGTATGTGTATGTTCTCCAGAATGCACGCGCCGGTCACTGAAGTATGGGTTTTGGAAAACTGGGCCATTAGTAATGGGCTCTTTGTGGTTTGTACTCATAAGTGGGTTTTTTCTTTTTACACCCTACTTTGTTTTTCTATGACAATTTTCTAATTTTATATTAATGATTTATATTATATAAATTCAAGTAAAATTTATAAAAGTGAAATATTATAAGTGCCATATAAATATCCTTATAAAATCTTAAGAAGAAATTTTGTATACTTTAAGAAATTTTAAAGAAATATAATCTAATCTCTTCTCTTCTCTCAAAAATAAAATAAAAAATAACTGACAATGAATCGGTATTGGAATTGAGAGTTTCAAATGTTTTGTACTATATATATATTCTAATATTTTTTTACATAAATAAAATGACAAAGGTATTATAAATTTTTTCACACACAAAGTGGAGAGATCGAAAATTGTCATTGAAGATGGAAGATGGTTTAGTTGTAATTAATTTTAGTGCCCGTTTGACCCGGCTTATTTTCTACTTTTCTATTTAGCTTAAACGAAATAGAGAAGTATAAAATTGAATTTAGCCATATTTCTCTTTAAAAGTATTAGAGAAATAAACTAAAGAATTAAAAAATAAAAAAAAGTAGAATCAAACACATTTTTTTTCTACTTTACTATTTTTAAGGAGAAGAAAAAAAGTAGAAAATAAGCCCGGCCAAACGGGCACTTAGACTTAGTTTTAGGTTTCAATTTTAGTTTGTAATTTTCTCCTTTTGGTTATGTTGAATCTTCTGCATTTTGTATGCAACTGTTTTGTTTTTAGCAAATATTATACTGTGTTATACGTCAAAAAAATAAATAAAGAGATTGATCGTTTTGATTATAATTGTTTTTTTTCCTGGTATACTACTTCAAAAATTATGGATACAATGGTTGCATGACACTGATAGTGAACAGAACATGTTGATACACTTATGTTTATTCATTTTTATGCTATTTAGATTTGAACCTAGATTTTCCAGCAACTTGTTAATGATTTAGACAAGTTTATCAATTTCTTAATTAGACAAATTAATGATTTTCTAGCAACATGAAAATCCTCTATTTCTCTTGATATACAAAAGTGACACATTGGGGCATTGTAATTTTCTTATCACTTATTAATGGAGGTCACTAATATGGAAGTCATACGGAAAACAATACATAAACATTTGATATAGAAAAAGTAAGGGAAACATCATCATAGTTAATACAAATTTAATGTTTTAGCTAATTTGACTAACGGAATTAACAATCAAGGCAGTGGCGGATTTACCACCTGGGCTGCTAGGGCGGCAGCCCGGGCTCGGTCGGAATATTTTTTTGTTTTAGGGGTAAATTTATAGTAAAATTGATATTTTTAGGACTTAATTTAGGGCAAAATTGAAGTTTTTTTGTTCAAAACTCAGATTTTTCACCGCAAAGTAATTTTTTTGGTGTTTTAGGAGTTAACTTAAAGTAAAATTGAGATTCGAGAGAATTAATTTAGGGCAAAACTGAGTTTTTTTTTAAATTTGAAAATTTTCAATGTAAAATTGGAATTTTTGTTTAAATTTAAAATTTTGCCCGGGCTTTATATGTTTCCTGGCTCCGCCACTGAATCAAGGACTTAAAAAAGTTTTTTGGTTGATTCAAGGACTAATATGACAACGAGTGACACTTTCAAGAACTAAAATAGTAATTGTTTACTCCTTATTAATATTTGGTAGTTTAAAACAGAATTATTTGGAAACTAATGAGATCCAAAAGGTTGACACAATGTTCTGTAGTGTTTTGCTAATTTATGTATTAAGTGATATATAATTATATATAGATGATGCATAAGATTATATAGAATAAACTGATGCGGAAACATTGCATCATTTTGACGAGTGGAACAAAATGCACTATACAACATAAAATCTACATCTTTACAACAAACATTTCAATTAATTTATAAGCTATCAGTGGTCATAAGTTATCAGCTATAAACTATCAACTATCGGTCATAAGCTATTTTTCCAAACAGAGGTTAAGCAAACAGATTCTTCACTCCTAAAATGAAGACCAACTCTCCCTTCCTTGCAATTCACTTGTGCCAACTCGTTTTCACACATTTGTAATCCATTTGAAGTTCATAACATTTTCTTAATTTTATTTTTCACACAAATATTTGTACCATAGTCAGCAACAACGAAGTTTTAACCATTACTTTGTCTTGTACTAATTTGTTTTGTTTTTCAAAAGTCAAACCACTCCTTTTGTATGACTAAGAAATGAATAACGTAAATTTAAGCAATTAGGCTAAGCTAAGAATCGTATATGGGCCCAACAATTATTGGGATTGGGTTGGGTCATCCTATTCGGTTCATGGGTCCTTTTTTTACTCAATGGGTCCACACGCATGGTTGTTTTTAAAGTGATAAAAATTGATTTTAAATAAAATCCGTTCCTATAAAAATCAAATGATGGTCTCTATAAAATAGTTCAAGTGGTAAAAGTTGAAGGATGTATGAATTATATAGGGGGAGATCCGTGAATCAATACATAATGAGAGTAATTTATGTTTTTGATGTACTAAAAAAAATCATATGATAAAAACAAAAACAAAAATTTTAAATGAATTGATTTGACTTAAAAGTAAATAAAATATAAAACAAATTATGTTTTGGTACATTTATATTATGTAGTTGAATAATAAATTTCATAACAAAAAAAATTCAATATAATAATAGCTTCTCTCATGTTCTATATAAGAGACACTTATCATATCTCTAAAGTAGATTATCTCATCCTAAAACTTGTCTCCGCCTCATTTACTCTACTGACTTTAGCGTCAGAGTCTTTTTTGCAGGTATACTCCCCCTCTCTTCTATGGATTCCGGCAATCTTCTCCGACAATCCAACATCACGGTGAGATTCAATATTTTAGTTCAGAACAATTATCAAGTGAATCTCACACACATATATATTGGTCCCCTCACCACAGGATGTACCGATAAATATTATGGGAGTTTACGCAAAGTATCTAACACAAGCGAATTACTCACTAATTTTAACTACAGTATTTAAAAAGAATGTTTATGAAGAGTATATTATTATCACTTCTAAAATTAATCATATTGTAGTAATTAAGTAATTTTTTGTAGAACAAGACAAGTAAAAAACGACAGAAGGAACATAAAATAATGTAAAATGGTAATACTATCGTATAAAAGAGGGTACATCAAAGTTGCACTTTGGGATGGAATAATGGCATAGATTCTCTAATCCCAAACAAAGTTCTGCAAAGCATAATCTTTTGCACAAGAAATTGTCAGAGATTCCACCCACTGATTTTTTTACATGTATGCATTTATAATAATTTACTGATGGTTACTCTCTTTTGATTTATTATACTACACAAAACAAAACAAATTTATTCATATATTAGTGTTTTTCTTTGTCTGTTTCGTAGGATATTCAGTAATTAAATATATATTATATATACTTATATTAAGATAGTTATTGCTTAAATAAAAAATCGTGTACATACATTGGAATGAATTGAATCTTGGTATAAGTGGATATACAAACATCTGATGTCCACATTATTTAAACGAAAAAACAATTCAAAATTGGATGGGCATGATTTTCTTACTTCAAAATATGAAGAAAAAAATAGTATGAAATTCAATTTTTTTTCAAAGACAAATATAGAATGGTCTGTATAACATTGAGATGTTTTTGTCAAAAAAAGAAAAACATCAACATGTTGATACTCCACCAAAGAATACATTGATTATCGTACGAACGAATTAGAGATGTAAGTGAATCAGTTTGATTTCAAGAATAACCAAACTCATAAATTAGAATATGTACGATGAGATTGACAAATTCATTTGTACGATGTTTTATCCAACACACTACGGCGTTATGCTTAACTATTGTCTCATTGAATGAATATTCCTCGAAACTCTCCACCTCCTATGAATTTAGGTGGGACAATTATTGAAAAAACCTACATAAAGACAAAACCATATAGAAACCACAATGGTTACTATAAGGTTTTAATTAATATACATAAAATATATCAATAATACTTTAAAATGTTTCATTTAAATATTTAGGTTTATACCTCATTTATTTTTGGGTCGGTCCTTCAACCACTACATAAAAAAAATTAAATTTATAGAAAGGATAACATTTTAATATACATCAAATACATGCCCAAAAACTCTAGACATTCGCCCCTTCATATTTCAATTCTAAGATGGATTTTATGGGATCATCAAAGTTAAAACGTATTTTTATGCTTAAGGTATATTGACATAAATACTTATAGATTATCTATAAACAAAATTCTTACACCACTTGCAGAAATGGAACTAAAATAACTTTTTATTTTTATGAAAGAACTCTCTTATGGTGGCCCCCCTACTATCCATGTCATGATGAAGATAAAGTGGGCCAGGCCTACCAAAATAATTTGTCATTGAAAAACTCTATGTATCTGGCATTTTGAGTACCAAATAGCAAAAGCTAATAATCAAAGTAAATATGAAACTTCAAGTTTCAACATCCAAATCAATCAATACTATATACAAAATGATGGTACACTCCATAAAGTAAATTATCCAATTACCATTATAATATACGCCACTTAAGTAACACTCCAAAGCATATTTCATACTCCAAAACAAACCCACGGCCATAAGAAAACAACCTAAAATTTTGTCTTGAAAATATGAAAGTATTCAACTTTTCACAACCACATTCAAAAGTTTGCTAGCCAGCTACTAGCTTATATTTTAGAATAGGACAAAGTTTATATTAATTTGATATTACTTAATAATTAACATGGTATATATGTACCCTAATTAATAACACTCCCCTAGGCATTCTAAGTTCCCACTTCCCACCACTACCACTTTGTCCTCCTCCCAACAACTTCAAATGGAAAAGTTTGACATCCCCACTATTTTATTATACAATTATATTTCCTTGCCAACTTAAAAAGAGAACCATCATTTCACAAATAAGCTAAACATATGTCGTGATTAGCGCAAAACCATCAAATTTGTTAACAACAAAGATAAAGAATCCTCAATCAAAAACTATATAACAAATCAAACTCTCTACTATATGACTAAGATTCATAAGAAGATCAACGCATTAATTTGTCTAGTGATAATTCAAGAGTTTCAACTTTAAACATTTGTATGATATGTGATGTTATACATTGAATGTGAGTATAGTTAGTGTGTGACACTAACATTTATTCTTCTTCTCCCCCAATTCTACAAATAACGTCCTTTATTCTATTACTACCATGAAGGGAAATAAAGAAGGAATTTTTTTAAAAAAGTGGATGTAGAGCAAAGTAGAAGCATCAAAGAATATATACGAATTTCTTTTATTCATTATTGATTAAAAAATTTCCACTAACATAAAGTGCCCTCATTGGAATATTTAACCTTTCCTAGCTAATGTTTTGAGCATATATAGCTCTATATGGTGGCCAGAAAAGAGTTTGCTAAAGGTAGTAATATATATTCTCATACATGGTTCAGAGAATATTTTCCTTTAAATTAAGGTAAAAGCCTCAACGCACAACTAGAATTAGTGAAGGCCACAAATTAATGTTTTGGATTAGGCTTAGTTTATGAATGAATGTATTAAGAGATTTGTATTTCTATTGAATATGAGTGATGACGTGGTAATGTGTGTTTTACCACCTTCGCTTGTCCCCAAAGAAAAGTAGTCAAACTTGGATTAATTGAGAAATAGTACTAGTACTTACAAAAAGCTTTTGATTTTTTTTCTTTTCATTGTTCTTTCCTTCATAAAGAACCAAATTAAGCACTATTTAGTGGAGCAATGATGATTATCTCAATTGGACAATCATGCAGTTCTAGTTCTAGATTATGATGCATACAATAATAATAATAATAAAAATAATAATATGTGGTTTTAAGGCATATGACAAATAATGTAATAAAAAATATTTGTTTTAAAAATTGTATATTTAATTTTATATAAAAAAAATTCAATATAAATTTTTTAATTTTATGTTCCTTAACACATGAGGCCTTAAAATCATACATTTGTAAGACCCATAAATAATGCCAACAAGTATGTACGTATTTGTAATTCCATAAACCAGTACGTTGTTTATTTCTTAACTTGTCAAAAATTATATGTTTTAGTCATGCTAACTTTTACCTTTTAGTCTAAAAACACATTAAAAAACACACACAGAAATACTCAGATTTTTATAATCGAATCCTGAACTATTATACTACAATTTAATTTATACTACTACTTAAAACATTTTTTGTGAACTTGATATGGTCAACTTGACTATATATATATATTGGAATTCTAGCATATCTTAAATTATTTAATTTGGGTTATACATTCTGTCGGGTTTTGAAGGTTAATTATATGATATATGTCAAAAACATGCATCTAGTATACTTTATGCATCAAATAAAATTTAATAAGTGATCAGGCATATATCTGACGATGGGTATATGAGGAGCATTCTTTCATCACTTTATTTATTGTTGAAAAAATAATATTAAATATTTTTTAATCAGAACCTTTAGACATCTTTAGGAAAATGCACAGAACTTGCATTAGAGATATACTATTATAAACGTGTGTTAGAGACTAAATTTTTGCATGGTTTTTCACATTTATATACATTTTGAAATGGAGCTAGGTCCTAGGTTGGCTTTATAAAAAAAAATGATTGAAAGTTTGTTAATTTAAAATGGACAAAAAAGAAAGATATGAGTAAAAGCTCTGTGCTCTTGGAATATATACTATTTTTCTTTTGGAATATATACTATTCCCCCTCGACTTTATGAAGATGTTGAAAATTTTGTATTTTGCTGTAGCAAGAAATGGCGAACATGGAATTTAAAAATGTCATCAAATTAAGCTTCGGGGTCATTCACATAACTCGTTACTTGTACCACAAACAAATAAAGTGCATTATATTCATAAATAAAAGATTTAAGTATCATTTTCGTTCATGTGCACGTGAAATTTTGATTTTAATCTCTATATTGATTTTTGTTTTAAATAAGTTTTTAAATCAACTAAATTTTTTATTTTTGGTCTCTAAAGCAAAAATTCACAGGAAAATTCGTAGGAAAATTTGCAGAAATCTTGCGAATTTTCCTGCAGATTTTAATTTTAAGGATCAAAAGTAAAAAGTTTGATTGATTCAGAGACTTATTTAAAACAAAAATAATTACAGGAACTAAAACCAAAATTCGCGTACATATAGGTACGAAAATGATACTTGCCTAAATAAAAAATTAGGGTTTTTTTTATCGATTCAGTTGCGAGGATATTAAAATACCTTGATGTCAAACCTCACCCCGAACAAGATTATATTTTGGTATTGTTTTTCTCACTCAAAAAATAGAGACAAAATTGCCAATAGATTAAAATCAAATTTGTAACATTACACAAGTATTAAATTTGCAATAAAGAATATACTTTCTTCATCTCTTCAATACCATATTCATCTTCTTCAATCTTCTTAAATTTACAAACTCAAAAAAATTCAAACTTATAATAATCACAACAAATTGAATTCCAAAAACACAAAAAATTGAAACTTTACCATGAAAGTACCTACATGCATGAAACAATATAAAAAATTGAAACCCAGAAACATAATACTTTAAAGGATGACAACATCTGATTTATTTTTATAAACACAAAAACCAAAATTTGCTAATTTTACGAAGACGAAAATTATATTGATCATCTAATTACAAAATAGTAAAATAATGTTGAAGTAGAAATATTAACTAATAATTGAGTAAAAAACTAATAATTGAGTAAAAGTACATTAAAGAGCCAACTACTATATATAGCAATAGTAAGAAATAAATGTTCATAAAGAAAAAAACAAGTAGAAAATAAAGAAAACATTAATTTAAAGACAGCGATGCTTGACAAAGACAGTGTGTGAATCTTTGAAGTTTCTAAGATTGCAATGTTTTTCTTCTTTCTCTAGCATATTGTCAATGTAGTCTTTACGTGGGAACTTAGAAAGTAGTTACACCAACTTTAGAGTAACATCTATTTCAAATCAAATGCAGCCAGCCACAATGCTACATTTGTGCCATGCGTATATATATTTTGAGATCATGGCATGGGCTTTGTTTTAGTTGAATCTTTTATTTTTCATGCATTATAATCATTAATTAATGTATATAAATTAAGCATACAATAATTTCAATCATGGCTGTCTCATGTGAGGGAAGTCAATGCTACGTATAGAAAAGCTAGCTAGCAATACTTTATTTTATACACCTTATGATTCATATTTTGGCACCCTATAATTTGCAGCACTCAAATAAATATATTAATAAAAATAAAGAGAAAATCTTGGTGGGACTAGACTAAAACTCAAAGAAATAAAAAATAAGAATTCTATCACATTAATAAGAAAAAAATATTTAAAATATATATCTCTATGTTTCTAACTCAATTGATAGAGACATTTCACGTACATTACATGCAAGAATCAAAGTTTGAACTTCGACAACCACTTATTATTCTCAATTTTAGCAACTAAACTACAAGACAAAAAAAAGTTATTAAATTTGTTCATGATAGACCAATTAACATAAATAAAATAGGATTATTGCTTTTATTATAGTTCGTGCACACTATTTTTTTTACACTATTTTCAATCTTTTGTGGCTGCAATTTATTAATATACTATAAAGAACAATAAAAAACACACAGAAGTAGAGAAGTATAGAATAGAATAAACAAAAAGATGAATGAAATCAAATGCAATGAATGTGATTAGAAAGGGACTTACGAAACTCAAATCCATCGAACATTGGCATCAAAAGAACTAATCACGACAAGATTTGCTTTGATGTTAAGAAAGAGTGACTTATTTGAAGAGAACGTTTATGGTTATCCAAAACTCATAGTCCATCGAAGCTTGATGTACCAAACAAGCCATAAACAAAAGCTATTGCATTCTTGTGTTGTGACCACTAAAGAAGATAGTGTGAAAAAAATATATAATATAAGGATGGTTAGTAATCTTGATTTAACGGTTAAAAATGGTTTTCATATAATCAAAACTTGATATACAACATATAAGGAAAAAAAAATATAGAAATTTTGAGTTAAAAATATGATTATTTTTTTTAAATGCAGAAACTCTTAAAATTTTGAGATTAGTTGGACCTAATTCATATTTAGGTCATCTTACATTCGTTGTGATTTAGGAGTTGAGTTTAACTAATCCCTATAAAACTGACTTGTGAAGTAAAAAGTTTTCTATTTATAAATTTATGTTTAGACCATCTCACATTATGATGTGTTTGGTTTGACTTTAGATTAAAATTAATTTTGATAGAATTGATTTATGTTTGGATACATCCAACTAAAAGTGAGTTGAACCGTAAATTTCGGTGTAAAAATCAATTTTAAAGGCATAAACTACAATTTCTAACTTCAAGGAGAATCAATTATAAAAGCAGAATTAATTATACTTTACATAAATCAAACATGTCAGAATCAATTCTATACGTCCAGAATCAATTATAACCCCTCTAGAATTGAAACCAAACATACACTAAAACTCTTAACAGAAACATAGTATACGACGATATGATGCTCGATATCAAGTTTTGGAGAACATATATTTCTTATAGAGTAACTATTGCGGACCTTCCAATCAAAATCTAAATAAGAGAAAATGAATTATTGAATCATAGTTGTTTGATCATTTTTAAACGACTAAGATTATTTATTGTGCGTAACTACATGAAATAGTTACAACAGAAAATCTGATCCAAATTATGATGTATGAAAACATTTTTTTAAGAAAGAAAAACATCACTGTTTATTAACCAGAAAAACTATATATGTTGGCTGTCTTGCTCTATAATTTATTTATTTTTGACTAGTATTGCTGTATGATTACTAGTCATTAGTCTTCTGGCATTTCTTCTTCTGTTTTTAGAACATTCCATTTGATGCTTCTCAGTACTACATAGTATTAATGTTCAATATATGAAGAAAAAAAAATACTCCAACAAATTAAAAATTTATCAAGACTCATAGGATACAATCTGTCTCTGACACATCAGTGGAAAAAAAACTACAATCAAAGACAGATCACCTAATTATTGTCACCATGCTTTCAGCTTTAATTCCCATTCTCTTAACAAAACGTTCTCAATGCTTAGATCTCATGTCACTTTACTGGTTGCAATGCAAAACTGACCCACCATGAAAAAACTAAAAAACACAAAATACTAAGCAGAAAAAGACAAACTTTGAAAGGTTAAGAAAATTGGGTCAAACTTCAAAGAAAGCTTAAAAATAAAAACAGTCTCAATTTCTCAATTGAATACACTAAACATCCCTTTTCTCTCAAAGTATTACTACTCCGGTCTCAAATATAAGTAAAAATTTCTTAAGTTCATTGAATTATCAATGTATTTGGTTAATAAGGAAGACCAGATACATTAACAACTTAATGAATCTAAAAAATAAATATTTGCTTATATTTGAGACTAAATGGAGTACTTATGTTATTTTCGAAATTAATCTGTGAAGTAAAAGATAGTTCAATTCATTTTTAAGAGAATTTAATATTAGTGCATTTTTTGGACTGAATTGGAACCCAAATTTTCTCAAGCTATGTTTGGTAATTCATGGTAATCCATCGTGATTTTACAGAAACAATAAGATCATCGTAATTTTACAGAAATTACAACTTATAATTTCTGTAAAATCACGGTGAATCATCGTAATTATGACACATCTATTATAATATCAAACATACACTCATAACTAATGTAGAAAGAAAAATTTGAACAAAGAGTTACAAGTTTTCATTTTTTAAATTCACAAAATAACTAGCATAACTTATGTATTTGATCCGAGCTATTACCAAATACATCAATTACTTAATCAAACTGAAATTTTGCTTATACAACTTGCTAAGTAACAAGAGAGAGTACAAGAAAATTGAAATGAATAAATACAACCCTTACTGTTATTTTTTTTGGGATCACAATAAGGACAGGCTGGAAGGATCCAAAACCAACCCCACTCACTATTATTGTTAGAGAAGAAACCAACACTACCCTCTCCAATAAAGTCATTTTCTGTACACAAAACTCTTCAAAACAAGCTAATATTAAGAAAAAAAAAGACACTCTTAACAAAAAAGTAGAATAAAGGAAAGTGAGATTGGTTTCTTTTCCTTTTCTCTTGCAGACTCTGCTAAGCATCTTTGCCTCACTTTCTCATCCTTTTTCTCCTTTCTTACTCCTCTTCTCATATTCCTCTTACATTTTTTTTTTTTTTAATTTTTAATTTTATTTTTTTAACTTCACCTTCTTCTTATTATTCCTTCACCTATTATTATAGCTACAAATTCCTTCTAAGATTAATTTTCTTAGCTACAAAAGTTCATTTCCTTTCTTCCATAACCAAAATTTTCAAAACCCTTCCTCTCAGATTTCTCAATTTTGACAAAATTAATGCAAGTTCTAATCTTTTCTCTTGAAAATTCACAACCCAATTGACCCTTTTATGCTCTTAATTTAATTTCTCTTTCTCAGCTTCAATTGATCTAAAAAAACTGAACTTTTTCTCATTGGGTTATTCATGGGACTCTGTCATGGAAAACCCATTGAAACAACAACAACTACTTCACAAAGAGAAATTGAAAATTCAACTTTCCCAAATGAAGAAATTCTTCAACTTCCACCACCATCAAGCTCTCATAATCATCATGCAAAAACTAAATCATCTTCAAAGTTTCCATTTTTCAGTCCAAGTCCATTACCAAGTTTCTTCAAAAACTCACCAGCAAATTCAAGTGTGAGTTCAACCCCTCTTCGGATCTTTAAACGACCCTTTCCTCCTCCTTCTCCGGCGAAGCACATTCGGGCGCTTCTAGCTCGGCGCCATGGCTCTGTGAAGCCTAATGAAGCCACAATTCCTGAAGGGAGTGAGTGTGAAGTTGGGTTGGATAAGAGTTTTGGGTTTTCTAAGCATTTTGGGACAAATTTTGAGATTGGACAAGAAGTTGGGCGTGGCCATTTTGGTTATACTTGTTCTGCTAAGGGTAAAAAAGGAAGCTTTAAGGGTCTTGATGTTGCTGTTAAAGTCATTCCTAAATCTAAGGTCTAATTGATTTCATAATTTTTTGTGTGCTTCATTTTTTCAATTTTTGTTATTTTGTTTTAAATTGGGTTCTGTGTGTATGATTTGTGATCTATGTATTCTTGTGAAATTATGTGGTTGAAGTAGTTAAAGAAGCAATTTTTTAGATTTTTGGTCAATAATCTATCACTTGTATGGATTGTGGTTTTTGGAAGAAAATAGCTTTGTAATTTTTTGTTGGAATGGTTTTCTGTGATTATTAGGGTACACATGTTTATGAGTATTTCATGCCTTGTGGAGAATTCAGCTTTTTAGGTTTTACTTGGAAAAATTCTGAAATTATGGGTAGATATATGTATGTGGTTGTGGTATTTTTGATAGATTACAACATTTTCTTTACAAGGAAGTACCTTCATTGGATTTGTTTTCGTTTCGGTCTTATGAAAATTTACTGTTATGATCAATGTTCATCTATGGCTGGTAATTATTAAATAAGCTATGTGCTCTTTGTTCTTATATATTTTGGCAATGTTGACAGATGACAACAGCAATTGCTATAGAGGATGTAAGAAGAGAAGTGAAGATATTGCGAGCTCTAACTGGTCATAAGAATTTGGTACAATTCTATGAAGCCTACGAAGACGACGAAAATGTTTATGTAGTTATGGAGTATGTTCTTACTACCCTCATACTTTCTTATGACATTTTTGGCTGTGAATTATTTTAGTGTGTTTGAAATTTTATAAAGTAGCAGTGCCACTGTGAAATTTGCCGAAGCTTGGATTTGTTGCTTCGGTAAGTCACATTCAAAGTGCACAGGTATGCACGCGAGAAATATCGACGCGGCATGTAACCAAACATACACAGTAATATAATCTCAAGTCAATTGAGTTATTTTTTATTTAAGTTAACCGATGGCTTTCCTTATATCTTGATTATATTTCCAAAGATACATATTGTGTTCAAATAGGTTGTTTGGATATATTGTATTAATTAAGCAGGGAAATGAAAGTTGTTAATTGAGTCAATAAATTCGGAGTTAACATTGCACTATATTTTGTTCCATACAGATTCTGCAAAGGAGGCGAGTTGCTGGATAAGATTCTTTCCAGGTAATGATATTGTCCAATTTTTATTTTTCTGCACCGTATAGTTGGAAGAAACTACAGTAAACGTAGATTTTCTGGTTTCATTATTTTCCTGTTGCCGACATTGGAGACATTCTTATCAGCTCATATTTATTTCTGATTTATAGGGGCGGAAAGTACTCGGAAGAGGATGCCAGAGTTGTTATGATTCAGATATTAAGTGTGGTAGCTTATTGTCATCTACAGGGCGTTGTACACCGTGATCTCAAGCCAGAGGTAATCTATTCATATTAAGAAAACAAAATTTCCATGGTACACGTGGCATGCTCATATTCATTCCGTTTGGTTACCGCATGTCGCTATCCAACCACTTGCACAAAACCACACTCTATTATCTTCTATTGTTTCAATATTTCCGCACCGTTTCTTTCAAAGAACCGTTCAGCATTTGTCAGCACTACTGATTAGTTCAGCTATTCATATTAAGAGAACTGAATTCGCATGGTACACGTGGCAAGCTCAATTTCATTCCATTTGGTTACCATGTGACGCTCGCTCTCCCATCGCTCGCACGAGACCACACTCTGTTGTCTTTTACTGTTTCCGCACCATGTGATCAATGCTTAGCTGGAAAAAATGATCGGATCTTTTTCGCCTTTTGGTTTAATTAGAAATAATGACATCTTTCATTAAGCTCCTAACTTGTTTGGAATCTTATTATTACTCTTTTGGTGATGCTCATTATGGCCTTTTCATTAAGTTTGGATTTTCATTTATTTTGTATTATGCTTCATGTTTAATATTATCAATGAGTTACTGAGTGAATGCATGCAATTCATGCAATTAGAGTTTATCGTTATGAGTTCATTTTGAATGACAAGTAAACTCATAAATCGATTGATGTTGCAGCTCAGCTATTTTTTACCTAGAATTATTTACTCTTTCGTCTTGTCATGTTATATTGTTTTGCTCTTAATCAAGAAGGTTGGTTTTCTCCTGCAGAATTTTCTTTTTAGTACTGAGGATGAAAATTCCACACTAAAGGCAATTGACTTTGGACTCTCTGACTATGTAAAGCCAGGTCTAGCTTATTGCCTACGCTATATATTCTCCGATTTTATAAATAAAACACAAGTGGTAACAATGAACATTTTTTTGCAGATGAGAGATTGAATGATATTGTTGGAAGTGCATATTATGTTGCCCCTGAAGTTTTGCATAGATCTTATGGGACAGAAGCAGATATGTGGAGCATTGGTGTAATTGCTTATATTCTGTTATGTGGGAGCCGACCTTTTTGGGCGAGGACAGAATCTGGTATATTTCGAGCTGTTCTTAAGGCGGACCCAAGTTTCGATGAAGCTCCTTGGCCTTCTTTATCGGCTGATGCAAAAGATTTTGTGAAGCGGCTGTTGAATAAAGATTATCGCAAAAGACTAACTGCAGCTCAGGCTCTCAGTATGTGTTTCGCTTCCCATTGATTGTTGTGGTATTAAAACTCTCATAATCCGATGAACTTTCTTGATTATAACTTGGTTTTATGCTTAGGTCATCCATGGCTGGTGAATCACTTAGAGGATGTAAAGATCCCGTTTGATATGATAATCCACAAGCTCATCAAAACTTACATATGCTCGTCTTCTTTACGCAAATCAGCATTAGGGGTATGTACTGTCTTTGTTTATGCAACTATGCTTTATTCCTTCCTTGTTATATCTCATGCTGTTGAAGTTGTTTGCTGAGTTTCTCATATTGTTAGTTATGCTCTTAACATATGTTAAATTTTTTCCCCCTTAACAATTTTTCCTGGTTTTGTCCCTGAAAAGTAGGAAATGAGAAGTTAAAAGTTACTACTAATTGCTAAACTTGGTAGAAACTTGAGTAGGTTTTAGCTGTTCCTTCCATCCTTCCACAAGGAAAACAAGTTAAGATAGTAGTGAGAGAGGGAGAGAGAGAATCTTAGAGATCTCATATGGCTGATCTTGTAGTATGGACATTAAAATGGTTAATGAGCAATTATTAATTAAATTATTAATTGATAAGTTGAGCACAAGGAGTTTTTGTACTTTACTGTCATCTTGAGTAATAGAAATGTATTGAAGTTTTGTCGTTTTTGCAGGCTCTTGCCAAGACATTGACATTGGTGCAGCTAGCATATCTCAAAGAACAATTTACTCTTTTAGGGCCAAACAAAGGTGGACTAATCTCTATGCAGAACTTCAAGACGGTAAGTAGATGTCGAAAGTTTTTGTACTTTTTGCCAAATGACTTTCAAGCCATTAACTTTTAAATCGGCAGGCTGTTTTAAGGACTGCCACTGATGCCTCGAAGGATTCACGAGTCTTAGATTATGTGAACATGGTAACTCTATGAAGGATTTTAACTTTTCATATCAAGCTTCTACCAATGTTGCTTCCTTGGAAAGTGAATTGTTACTTTATATGTTGCAGGTTAGCTCAATCCAATATCGAAAATTAGACTTTGAGGAATTTTGTGCTGCAGCTATAAGTGTCCATCAACTGGAGGGAATGGATACATGGGAGCAACATGCAAGGCGTGCCTACGAGCTGTTTGAAAAGGATGGAAATCGACCAATTATGATCGAAGAGCTTGCCTCGGTACTCTTCTTGTCCAATACTATTTTGTTTAATATACCAGTATATTTATGTTGTGATTTTACTTTTTTGAATTATTTGGAGAATTAAAACCAAGGCTCCGCAGATCAAGTTAATTCTCAAGGTCCTACCAATCACTTAGAAAATTTCCTTCTAAAATAAGCTTGTCTGTTAGGTGCACAAGTAAGGGGGTACCTACCTTTAAATTTTAGGTAGTTTAAGATTACAATGTTCTCTTAAACTAAACCAAAGTACATATACCATTACTTGAGCATTTTACGGCACTGTGATCAGTATCTTTTGATACATGCGGGTCATATCTCGATTGAATACTAAATTAAACTCAATTGATACGAATCTATTGTTTATATCTATTTGAGCATGAATCTAATCTTCAATCCCGATTCATTATTGATGAAGTCTGATTCACTGTGATGAAACTCGATTCATTCTAATGAATCACAATCTAAACCAATTCTAGAGCTCCACTTTTTTCCTTTTTATTTTGTAAATTTTGGCATAACCACCTACTTTTCGTTTGTCATTTCATATAATTTTGAGATCATATATTTTCATCTTATAATTTTGTTGTCACTTTTTTTTTTACTTAAAATGACATTTTTATTAGCAACCTATCTTACAATTTATAATAAAATTTGACCCACAATTTGGAAAAAAAGGTCTTCCAATTCATGATTTGATAACTGTGTTTTACGGACATACTCAATTTTGTGTAGTTTGTTCAAAAGATTGTGCAAGTGGTTATCAAATCTTTGTTTATAATGAATTTGTTTGCATGTCTTATGTAACATGTTGCATTCTCACTCTTTTTGTTCATAAATATTCATCACTGCATTTGATCAACATGATGGCTTGTAACATAACATAAGACTCCTGATCGTCAATATGCTTCCACAGCATTGTATAATTTTTACTAAGCTTTTGTAATTTGATTTATTCCAGGAACTCGGGCTTAGCCCCTCAGTACCTATCCATGTGGTACTCCAAGATTGGATAAGACACTCAGATGGAAAGCTCAGTTTCTTAGGATTTGTCAGACTCCTGCACGGAGTTTCTTCTCGCACATTTCATAAGGCTTGAGAGAAAATGCACATAATTGCTATTGTTTTTTCTTGCCCCTATTGATCAGAAGATCTTCCGATGTGATTTGAGTGCATGGCTTATGAGCAAAACTACAACATCATGTCTCTTCATTATGATCCAAACATGGCTTTTGCAAAGTCAATAGCCTATATATTTATAGCTTGTTGGGAGTTGCCTTGTGATGATACTTACTGTATGCAACTTCTCTTGTTAAATGCCCCTTCGAGCGTTTTACAAACCGAAAACACTTTCCTCCACCCTTGTTTTATTGCTCTCTTTAAGTTTGAGATCGATGCTGCTGGAGTTAGAGGCTTGTACAGATTAAAGTAGAGCTCAAGTTGTACTTAGGAGTAGTGGAACTTTTATAAAATGAGTCGTATTTTCGGGTTTATCTCTTGTGTACTCCCTGGAACTTATGAATAAACTCTTTCCAATGTGAACTCCTTCATAGTTGACAATGCAACTGTTATGATCAATTTTATGTTAAATTTTTTATAAGTTTTGATAATGATAAACTGCAGCGCGCGGTTGCAATTAAGGTCTTCACAACTGTATCGTGATTCGTGATTGCATGATAAATTGTTAGTCTCTTACAATTTTTTTTTGGTCAACTTAAAAAGACAAGGACCGAGGTTCAAATTCCGTTGAAGGATTGGAACGGAGAAAGAGTCCTTTTATATTTTGAAAATAATTTTATTGCTAAACCTTGTTATTATAATAAAAAAAAAGTTATGATTATTGTTCCACACAAGCCACTACTGTTTTTGCATAATTAGGATGTTCCGTGCATGCTGCCTTAAAACAAAATGGATGTTCCTTCCATTTGGGAAATTGACCTCTATATTGCAATAAAATTGGACTGTGATTAGACTGAATCATTGAAACATACACAAACTTTCAATGTTAGCTTCAAGCATATTCAACCACTTCAAAATGTAAAGGTGGAAACTCTTAGCACCAACCTTTTTTTTTTATAGTACACCCAGTTCCAAAATTTATTTTTTTATTTGGTTTTTTATACTTATTTTACCCCTTTTTTTTACTCATATTTAGTTTACCTTAGGATGTCTCTTATTTATAACCTTTTTTTCGTGACATATCTTATTCGATGTAGGACTTATAACATATTTTCTCAAGTCTAAAATTAAACATTTAAAACGTAACTTGAGTGATTGATAACCTCTTTGAAACTATCTTAAAATTTATATATTTTGTATCTAATTGAATGCTACAAAATTGACTTATATAAATATTATGGTGAGAGATATCTCTCACGTATAAATACATGGCTAGTGCTTCCATGCACAAATGTCCCATATTGTGCATGGTGCACAAGTCACCAATTATGTTATAACGAAAGGAAATTTTGCAAAATTTACTGTTAGATTGAAAGTTTATATCATATAGATTATCTATGCAAAATTTTAAAAAAAAATTGAAAATCATTTGATATGTTATTGAAACTCATCAAGAGTAATGATTTATAGATTTTTATTGAACACTGTTAATCTTGATGTGTTTCAATAACATATAAAATAATTTTTAATTTTTTTAAAATTTAGCATCAATGGTCTATATGATATAAACTTTCAATTCAATTGTGGATTTTACAAAATTCATATCAATTATAACATAATTTGTGACTTGTGCATGGTGCACAACATGGACCATTTGTGCATATTAGCAAACACCATAAATACATATGATATATCATCAAATAGGAAACTCTCAACACAGTACAAGACAAGACATGTTAGACCAACATGTTTGCAGATATTTGAAGATTGGCTGACATAAAAAGTTGTTTATTGCCAACCGATGTTTCATTGTTTGAGGTTGTGGAGCATAGTGCATATCAACGCATTGTGTGTTCTGTTCTCTTGCTGTTGTTACATTCAACTAGCATTTGTACCAGAATTGTTGTCTAGAATCAAGTTCTCTAGCATCTTTATCAAAAACCGTCACTAATTTGACTCAAAACTGTTTACTATTATTCCTTTTAAGCTTTTGTAAAGAATAAGACATTCTATTTGAAAATTGTAATTAATTTTTTTTTATACATCATAAATCTAAATTGTAACTGAGCTGAGAAAAATGCTGAAATTATTAAGAATTAGACATTCTTTAACCTTTGTGGATCTTTTATTTGAAAAAGCTGTCCTTTTTTATTAGTAATAAACATTTGAATACTAAAAAGTAGATATTTGAGTGTACTTTTTCTCTTACCTAATGATTATTTAAAGGACTGAATAGTAAAAATCAATGTTATAAATAGTAATAAGACATTTATTTTGGGACAAATAATTTTGGCAAGTAGGACACTTATTATAGGACGGAAGAAGTATTTCTTTTTTAGTCAGATAGTTACAACTAAAATTCTTAAAGGTTAATAAATGAGCGCATATATACGAATTCTAATCTCTACACTTTACATACAATGTCTCTATACCAACTGATTTAGACTCACGAGAATCCTTTAATAAATATTTAAACTCCCTTTTTTTTTACATAGTCAAAATGACCAAGTCATTAAAAATTTACCTACATATAGTAGTACATGAATTAAAGTTTGAACTCCATTACGCTTAATAATTTCGACATTTTTACTAGTCTAACATTTGTAAAAGAGTTAAAATCCCGCTTTTTTAGTTAAAATCCCAATCACAAACGTCCAACTAACAATTTTGATTTTTTCCATCAATTAACTTTTGAACTAGAACTTATGAACGGGTTAAACTCTGTTTTATTATTGATTTTTTATTTTAAACCTAGTAAGTATAGTACAGTATATATGTATGTGGGTCTAAGCATGTGACCCAGAAGAGAAGAGAATAACTCTGAAGCAAATTTCATTTCATCATCATCATCATCATCACAAATTCCCAAAAATTCAATTCAAATCCCTTATTCGTTCTAATGCCTTACCTAGTCCGAGAGAATCTCTACATCAGCAACATCAACGACGCCGCCGAAATTCTCCAAAACGGCACCGTCCAACCTTCCTCCTCCTCTTCCATCACCCACATCCTCTCCGTTCTAAGCTCCGCTTCAATTTCCTTCTTCACCGAATGGCGTTCATCTCTCTCCATCCCCGTCAAACACATCTCCAACCTCTACGTCTCCGACCTCCCTTCTTCCTCCAAGTCCGCTCTCTCCCCGGACAAACTCCTCTACTCCCTCGAATACGCCGGTAAACACCTCCAACTCGTTCGTATGGCTGTTCCTCTTAAGGATACCGAAAACGAGAATTTGTTGGATTATCTTGATGTTTGTATCGATTTCATTGAGACTAGTAGAAAGGATGGTGGTTCTGTTTTGGTTCATTGTTTTGCTGGTGTTTCTAGAAGGTTCTAACTTAAATTCTTGTTTATTTCGTTTTGTTTAATTAGTTTATGTATGAATCTGTTTGATGATTGTGTTTTTTTTATTGATTTATTGATTGCAGTGCTTCGGTTATTACGGCTTATTTGATGAAAAGTGAAAACTTGTCACAAGAAGGTGTGAAAATGAAATGAAATCAAATCAATACTTTGTTTAAAATCTTCAGGGACTTCGTTTTTGGTACATGCAAGTGCCTTTCTTTTTATTTTTACTATGATGGTTTTTAGTTTACTTAACCATATGTTACGACGAAGCATGAAGCATTGACACAAACATTATGAAGCTCCGACACTCCTTAGATTAGGTGTGTCCATGTGTCAGACACATGTTGTGTCTGTCACTTACAATTACATTGAATTATATCACTTTTTCAAAAAAAATTATCTGTATCGATGTGTCCGTGTTAGTGACACTGACACGGAGACAATTTTAATATTTTGAAAAAATTAGACACCGACACAGAGACACTTTATAATATTTGGAAAAAAAATTAGCTAATTGAATGTAATCACATGTGTCGATGTTGCATTGTGTTGGCATCGGACACCACTCGTGTCAGACACCGGACACACCTTCGATCAGAGGTGTCGTGGTACTACAATATGCATACATGAATTGCAGTTTTGATAGTGTTTAGTATTGTTGTTCGTATGAGTAGTATATTTTCTAAATGGAGTCAAGACCTTCTTTTTTTTAATATATACTTTTCTGTGAAAATTAAATTTGAAGATATCTGTGTCTGGAACTTATGCGTTGTTTTTTATTTGTGTTTTCGTTTACTGCAGATGCCCTTGAATCATTAAGGCAGAGCTGTGGATTAGTTTGCCCCAATGATGGTTTTATAGAACAGGTGTGTGAGTGTGTTATGAAGCTTAATCTGTGTGCTAGCACAGTTTTTTGTTTAAAAAATAAAATTTTATACTTGACAATGAGGGGTTTATGATATTGTTTAACTTTATTTTATTCCCTTATTAGTTGAAAATGTTTGAGGAGATGGGTTTCAAGGTTGATCATTCGAGCCCTGTGTATAAGCGCTTTCGTCTGAAAATACTAGGTATGGCTTCAGATCCAAGATTTTCTTCATGTTGTGGGTCCTCATGCTCATATTAGTGACACCTTGTATTATTTTGGTGGTGTATGATACATGTACACTTTTGACTTTTTTGTCATGTGTCATCACTGGATTGAAATAACTCACTTTTTTCTCTTCCTATGTTTTTTGTATGTTATCTTTGTCATTGTTTATTCTCCTTTTTAGAGACACCATGTTCTTTCTTTTTATTAATAAGATCAAGAGTCACATGCCTTCTATAAGTTTTCTAAAAGTACCAATCATGGTTATTAGATGTTGGAGTTGTTTTCCCTTCTCGAATTCGTACCAGTATTGTCAAATAGCGGTTATAGTGTAGCGGAATTTAAGCAAATCGCGATCGTTCCAAAATATGCTATTTAACAAATAAATATTACTCATCAATATTTTCTTCTCAATCCCTTCAAGCCCTCCTAAAAGGGATTCCTCTAACACTAAAACTTATAGAATAAATAGGGGTATTATTGAAAGAAAAAAAAGATTAATACTTCCTAGATATGTTAAAATGACAAATAATTTAAGGCAGGGAAATATTTTACGGCAGACATTTAATATTCAACAACAAGCCTTGTCCCACTAAGCGGGGTCGACTACATGGATCAAATGACGCCATAATGTTTTATCATATACCATATTTTTATCCAATTCATTAATTTCTAGATCTTTCTTAATATACTCCCAATTAAACCAGGCTATCTTGATAATAACATACATTCACTTTTGCTCCAATCTCGAAATAAAACAACTTTTCAATCTTCATGTTGTTTCTTTCCCACTTTTTTTAATGTCCTTCGTGCTGGTTGAAGGATAGGAGAAGCTTGAGGTTATTGGGAAATCTATGGTAATTATTTGAATCATCTTGTAGTGTGTAATTTATTGCAATAAATTCTGGCATCATTTGTTCCTACTTGTAGCTGTTCTGGTATTGTGCATATTTTGCGGCAATGTGATCATTTTGTCTACTATGGGCATTGGTAAATGTATATCCAATTTTGAGGTTAACTTGTTCCTAATAGTAGCTGTTCTGATATTATGCATATTTTGCACCAACTTGATCATTTTGTCTAATAATGCCATTGAAAATGGCATCAGGGAAAGAAATATCATCTAAGGAAAGAAATATCTTGAGATCATTTTGTCTAATTTTGAGATTAATCATTTTGTCTAGTAATCTATGTCATCTAAGGAAAGAAATATCTCCTTTTTTCAGGTGATAATCATTTTTCAGGGTCAAGGATAGACAGTTCTAAACTTGGTGCAGATCCTGGCATGCCTGTTGAATCTTCTTCAGAGGTGGAAGGTGCTACTAAAGTAGAAAATAATCATAGCCCTACCTATCGCTGTAAGAAGTGCCGTCGGATTGTTGCATTGCAAGAACATGTGGTAGATCATATTCCTGGTGAGGGTGAGACATCCTTTGGTTGGCACAAGCGAAGAAGTGGAAATCCTTTCAACAAGTCGAATGAATCTGAGTGTTCGTCCATATTTATTGAGCCTCTACGATGGATGAAAGACGGTAAGAAAACACTAGACTACAATATCAAAATGTGTCTATATTTACAACAAGCATTGAATTTGACTTGACTTGCTCATTTGTCTGAATGCTCTCATTATTTTGTATAGGCAAATAAGAGTGGTCTTTTATAATATCTTGAAATGCATATCACCCATTTTTTCTTGGAGCATTAGTGGATGTTTTCTATTACCTGTACTGTTTGAGTAGACTGTTCTATATATAAGGTCCTTGGTGATATGAACAGTGCACATTAATATGCATAAAAATGGCAATATCTTTGTACTGATATCTCTTTTCTCTCAGTTGAGGAAGGCGCATTGGAGGGAAAGCTGTCATGTGCTCATTGTGATGCCCGTTTGGGATACTTCAATTGGGCAGGCATACAATGCAGCTGTGGAAGTTGGATAACCCCAGCTTTTCAACTCCACAAAAGCCGAGTAGATATAAGCGCTGTGTAACTCTTATTGCACCACTATGCATATCCTCGATAAGGGATGCCACTTCTTTTTCCATTATTCTTGGACTTGCATTCTTCTCAAGTTTTCCAAGCCAGTCTACTGCAAATTAAGTTATGAATGAAAGATTGAAGTCTTGTTCCTCAGACCTGCTCAAGTATTCAAGGCGAAACTAATGCAGCAGTTATGATTGAGAGGAATTTAGTCGTACACCTTTTTTGTTTTTTACAAAATGATTTCTAGGATCTTTAAGATTAAGGATTATGCTTTTCTAGTACATGGTGTTGAGTTTCTAATGTTAGTACTAGTTTTCCCCAATGATAGACAGTCACTATAGGTTGGTGTTATTTATTTTATTTTATTTTTCATACTAAAGAAAAGTGTACTGTCCATGTATCTGGTTTTTTCTATACTATTTATATTCAAAATTCTCTTTGGTTGGAATAGACCGGCTACAAGCAGAAATCCACATCTTATATGTGGATTAATGCATTTATACATCTACAATGCCTTGAATTTTTTTATTTTTTTTATTACAATGCCTTGAATATTTTAATTCCTAAGCAATTGGGTCAGAACTTGAATGCTCTAGTTGGATCATAAATAATTAGTTGCGAAACTTGTCATAAATGATATCAAGTTGCCTCTATAGGTAGTTGTTGATGTCCACATAAATGATAAACATTGTCCTAAGGGCAATGGTTGCCCTAAGGGCAATGGTTAAGGAAACAAAAGTAGTAAATAGATTCTTGAAGTTTGTGTTTTCTACTTTTTATAACAATAAAACACAATTCCCAATACAAATATCACCTTTTATGGTAATCTTAACTAGTGACCTAAGGACATTAGTTAACAAGACCCATTAAAGGATATTCATCTTTAGCTCCCTACACGGATGTACACATTTGAAAATATACGTTACAAAATTGTAACCATTTTATCCTTATTTGTCATCATTATTACTCGAAGATTTGTTTTGTGGCTAGAAAAAACATAAGCTAAGATATTTCGATGATAATGAGATAGGAGTAAGATATTATCTCGTTCTCATTGATTGTTTGATATAGTTGATACTTGTTGATACACATAACAACAAAAATTACCTTTCTATTGTGTGGCAAAGTCAAATGTGCTTCATGGCTGTTAACTGTGGAGATGATGGTTAGATTACCATTCAAATATCAGACTAATAGGATAAATATCATGTGACCTTTATTTGGACCATAAAACATTTAAATCGAATTTAAATAGGAAAACAAATTAAAGGTTATGCTATGTATCACACAATAAAATAGTAAAAATATGTTAAAGAAGTGATTATTTCATATAAATATAATATAAATAGCTAATTATTTGTCAAAAAATACAACTATTTATGCTGTTAAGTGATTTTTTAAATAAAAAGTTTGCCCACTAGTCAGTTCATTTGCCCTTCAGCTGGCTCATAAAAAGTTGGCTCAGCCTATTATTCCAAAAAAAGATGTTGACTTGTTATGGTTTACCTGTTTTTGTTTTAATAAAAAATAGGAACAAATTTCCTTTTGCACATAGTACTAGTAAGTTGTTAAAAGATCAATAGACAGTAAGCAACACTCATCAGAGTGACATTGTTAATGGCTGGCTCTGTGTGCTTTAAACAAACTGCATAGAACAATGATATCTCTAGTAAAATGATACGCGTGTTTTCCATATGATTCAAGTAATTTATACAGGCTCCTAATTCTCATTGATCTATTAACACCAGTACTAAAATGGATATATCTAAAGATTAAAGTTAAGCTGGGAAAAATTATCCTCAATAGGATTGAGGATGATGGTAATGAGATGAATGTCCCAATCCTCACATCATGATTAGCAGCAAATTTCCTAGACTTGTTGAGGATTGGCGTTACATGTATCAATTCAGAATAATCCATCTTTTGTTTAAGGAAGAAGAATTAGTGGGACTGTGCCTCCAGTAGGATGTTCGTCGCCACATTCACGTCATTTCGGGCCTGCACCAGGGCTTGTCGAGCAGAATTCCTGTCAAATCCCATTGAAACAAGGGTCGTGATTGAGTCCTCCGACGGTTCTACTGCAGAATGCATTGGAGCTGGATAGTTTCTCTGCAAAAAGAATCCTTATTAATATTACACAAGCTTATTATGTCTGAGTCAAGTTGGGCCATGCCTACTTCATGCAACAAACTTGGCTTAGGCAATACGCTCGATTTGTCAAGAAAGTGTGCCAGTTTTGTGACTTCAGCTCAACATGACAGGCTGCTTGAGCTCAATGAATCAAACTTAAATCTCGTACTCAATGAAACAAGAAAGTTGGGTGAATCAAACTGTAAAAAGAGTTATAGGTTTATGAAGTAAAACTTACCTCCATTTGGCGAGCTGGGAAGGATGGCACATTCCCCATAACATTCCTCGTTGGTGTCGTGCGTGGACTACCCCCGATGGATGGCAAGGAAATTCGTGAAAAGAATGATGAAATAAACTCCGGGAACTGTAATGTAGGCTCATATAAGCACACAAACGTACCAAAATCTTCCAGTAATCGTTTGAATATAATAAACTTGCAGTAATATGTATTAAGTATAGGGAAAAGGAGAAAAAGAAAAAACCAAACTAGTCTATCATAAAAAATTACTTCTTTCATGATTATGGAATTTCACAATAATAGATGAATCAAGGTAGTTAATATAAAGAACGCAAGACGAAATAACAGACTTGCATGTAGGCACTAAACAGATATCGCAAACAAGAGCTTGCATTTGGTTTACTGCTAAAAGGGCTAGTCTTAATTCTATGTAACGTCCAAGAAGAATCAAGATGGATCTGTGAAGTTACAAAATGCATTGCAAGAAATCAAGGATGAACTGTCAAGTGGGTTGTAAAGGCAATCAAATAATGCACACATAAGCAAGAAATTTAGCATCTAGCCATCTACAACGATATTTGAAAGATTTCAAATTTGGTTTTACCTCTAAAAAACAATGTCCAAAATATGCATACTCCACATTGAAAAATATCTCAAATTCAATCAATCTGACTATCGAGTCACAAGTAATTATTGTTTTGATTTTTGCAGTATCAGAGTTTTAAGTTTAACAACTACAAATTACTTGATCAAATAGTTTGTATTTAGAATTCAAGATGCAAGATGTGTGTAACTCCATGGATAAGGTAGCTTAAATAAATCTAAGGACCTATTGCATTAATATGTTGATATTGCTTCATGCCGAGTTTTAGAAAAGTGTTAAACTGACATGTGGTGTTTATGTATGAATGTATGTATGTGGTGTTTACCAAACTATTTTAAATTTAACATCCATAACATGACTTTGTATGGCATTAGATAGCTGGCATGGACTTTTGTGTGAAAAATATTTCATGTTAATCTTAATTTTTAAGTATATCAGTGGATGAAATGAATACAAAATAATCTTGAACTAATACAAGATTGATATGATATGAAATTATGAATGATGGAAGCTTTCAACCCAACAGTGATGTTTATTAAATATCCATCCTATAAATTGATATTAATTGGAGTAAGATTGATTTTAACTTGCACATGTCAACAAATTCTGAACATTTGGGACAGCGTGTGTCCACAAAAACATAGTTGCTAAAATCTAAGATAACAAAATCTCAAACATCAAACATAAAATTACCTTTGCTTTGCGAATATAAAAGACATTCAAACGGTATAAGGAACCAGCAAGGATACCACACATCCCTGGTAAGATGGACCTTTTCCAGTGTGACAGTAGAAGCTGCAATAAAATAAATTAGTTTCCATGAGTTGAATGGTTCTAGACATGGCTAAGTTATATAAGCACCCATAATTAAGTTCTACCAACCTGAAGTCCAGCTACATATATGAATGACTTATCAGAGAAGTTGAAGCCAAAGAAACGGAACCGTGTTGAAACAGGAATGTCAAAGAAAAAGGGTACAAATGAAGCAAATATAAGGCCGTAAGGTCCAGGAGTGACTAGAGTTGCTGAAGGATCTGCAAGAAGTGAACATAAAACTTTAGAAATTTAAATATCAAGGTGCACAAAGCCAAACGTAACTAATTGCACAATAAAATATTGGCAGGAAAAGAGTAGAGATAGAGAACAGAAAAGAGAAGGAAAAATTCAAAGTCTATTTATTCTCCGAGGGAATTTCTCTTCACACTGTTATTGAAGTTTCGACATAATTCCTACCCAAAATTCTGCTCCCCATTAAGTATTTTAAGTACACTCTCCGAGGGAACTTCCACCTACATTCTGTAGTATGAGTACACTCCAAACAACATCTCTTGGGCCTCTTGATCCCTAACCTAACAACACCTTACCGTATGTTTCTTCTTACAAATCAATAGAAACAAACAGGGTTTGACCCATGTCGGATAACTCCTTTTCATTGCTCCAATATCTCTATCAATCTTCATAGCAAGTAAATTGCTTCTGTAGTCACTTTTCAACCTCCTCGGTATAAGACCAAATTTTTTGTCGTGGATCTTGTCTTAATCTCTACTCAATTATCCTCTTCCACAACTTTATAATACAGTTTGTGGGATACATTCCTTATAATTTGTGTAGTTTTGCAAGTTGCGTTGTTCATAAAGATGTGGATTGAAGTATTTCTTCCCCGCTCGTCATACATTGCATTATATCTCAATTTCATTAAACAGCTTTTTGAGTCATCTTATACCTTTCTCTCTTAGTCCTAGACCAATCTATATCTCTCAATAGGTACAATATCTAGTCCAACCACTTAGGAATTATCTATTCTCTTCAATGCTTCAGTTATCAGTTATCACAGACTCCAGAATCTTAGGATATAAGGAGTAATTAGTAATATTAGTCCTCCTTTCTGGTAAATAGCCTATTCAAAGGGAAGTAAAATTGTGTGGCCAATAAACAGCTTATGAAAGTAACTCTTCACCGTTTCATTGATATTTTTTCCTGTGATCAAGACTTAGGAAATATGTTGTCTCAGCATAAACATATTTAAAGGGAGGTTCCACATAAACAGATCAGTGTTGTCAATCACGGAAAATAGTGTTTGCTACGCAATAGCATATAGTGCCACTATTTAACAGTTAACCATTTATCCTCCCATGCAATCCTCACTAAACCAAAATTTGAAAAGGCTCCCCAAATGGGGAGGACAAAAACATTAAAAAATATATCATAAGATGAAACAAATATAGTCCAAAAGAAAACTCAGCACATAAACAGAAGTGACATGCACGTCCAAAAATACGGAGTATCACAATAAAATGCATATAAAAAGATTGGTCGAAGTTTAAGAGGTGAAAGGCATAATTATAAAAACCAATATTGTGAAGAATACCTTTTAAAAGTGCAACAGCAACTACTTCAAACAGAAGTGAAGTTAATAAGGAGAACACAATAAACACCTGCATAAAGAGTGCATCACATGTTTCAAAACCCCATACAATCATACAAGGCACACTGAGAATAGCAATTAGTTTCATAAAAGCTACATTACATCAACCAAAACTTCGTTCTGAAAATATATACAGAGATAGCAATCAAATCCTAAATATAAACTAATAAGTTACTTACTGAGCATTTATTGGAACCAATTTGTCTCTCAAATACCCTGAAGTAATATAGCAGATACAGTCCAAACATCAACTCCGGTGTTGATGTGAAGGAAAATATAGACATAATCAACTTCCATATGCGAAGCTTTCCAAAAATATCCTGCCAGAACGAGGAGAACACATTGTAAAGGCATAGTATGCTCAGATTTGTGTGAAATATGTCATACTTCCAGTTTTTCTAGTATTTATAATCATAATCATAACCATAATAAATTAATAATATACATAACCTAGAAGGCAAACAAAAACAAGAACCAGAAAATCATAGCATTCATACCCCATCAGGTTTGTGCATTGATAACATTATCCCTTACTATAAGTGGGGTGTCCAGTTTTCAAACCCCAGCACCTATATATAAAATGTGATGTCCCTACCAACTGAGCTAAGCTCACGCTCTATATTTAACAACTTATTATCAATTTGGTCCCTAAGTTATCGAGTTATTATCAGTTTAGTCTCTAACATAATCAAAAATTGATATAAATATAGAATAAATCCAAATTATAAACTAAACAATGAGGTAAAAATTAAAAAAAAAAACTCACTCATTCCTAAAACACACAAAATTAAGTGGCACGTAGAACTGAAAAATAACACAATTAACCTAATTACGTAACAAAAATGAAATTGGTACCTGATAAGACAACCCCAGAGTGTTGAAACGACCCTGGATCCCAAAGAAAATTGAGAAAAGCGCTGATGCGATGATGAAAGTTCTTGTAACAGGAGCATTTGCTGTGAAAAATAAACATAATAAAGCATTTGAATTTGAGTTAGAATGCAAATCGAAAATCAAAATAGTTAATCAGAAAAATTGAAAATTGAAGAACCCAGATAAGGGAAAAGAGAATTAACGCACTGAAACCAGATGGGCCTCCGTTCATTTTGGCAGTGAAGAAGAAAGCAACGATCTTTTCTTCTTCTTCACAGTTTGATTTCTGGGTTTTCGTTTCAAACTTTGCTACTATTTGGTTTGATTTCTTTTCTAATTTTTTGGGTATTCTTTTCATTTACCAAATTACTTTATACATTTTTGTATTTATTTTCTTCATTTAATTGATTGTTGATTATGAAACTCGAAAAATATATCTTAGCAATTTTAATAATTAATTAATGTATGCGTGTTTGAATAGCAAATTACCAATGAAAATCGGACAGGTGGAAAGTAGTTGCTTATTTGGAATCTTTTTGAGCTGGATTTCTAGTTCTAAGTTCTAAATACTAATATATGAGGTGGGTACATGAATAAAAAATAAATATTAAATTTGTTATGAAATTAATCTAAATAAGAATAACAATTGGAATATAGAGATCAAGGAGAATGAGATAAAGAATGAGATTTTACTATTCTCTTCATAAATGTATCTTTACATCATAACAAGAATCTTATTTATAGAACATTAATATACAAGTGAATGATCAGAGTTATTTTAAGACCACTCACTAGTGAAAGTTACAGGAAGTGGAAGATCATGGATGGACACCCACTAAGATATTAATTTTTTATTTAATCTTTCTTTACCTAATCAAATTATTGATTTAATTTTATATTCAAATTTTTCTTTTACGCAAATTTTAAATTCAAATTTTAAACATATCAATTTTGATGTATTAATTTTGTTCCAATCAAATCAAAGTAAAGTTTCTTTCAATAACAAAGTCTCCACCTCTTCAATTAGAATTACCTTAGAAAGATGTGGTTGTAATCTCGTTGAGTTAATTGACTATTATCATAGTAATAAAATGCCTAAGAACCACCATACATACGAGTTCTTAGTGGAAGCTAAGTCTAACACTCAAGCAACTCCGCTTCGAGAGACGAATCCTTTTTCGCGAGCCTGTCACCACTTGCAGACCGCATTCATCTTTCAACTTAAACATTCTAGGCGTTATATAATCATCCATTAACATTCGCCTGATAATGTATGAAACCAATGAAAGCACATATTCATGGTCAGTATCGAGCCTCTCATCGGGCTCATCGTCGCCAGGTAAAGCCGCTTCCTAATAAGAGTATGAATTGTAAATCTACCATCGCCGCCCATAATTTCGAGAATACCTTGATCAACTTCGTAACAACAAAGTTCACAAACAATATTATTTATATATTGTCGTCAATTCATCGTCGTAGAAAACACAAGAGGAGTGTGATGACTTAAACCCTAAGAAACACAAGAGGCTTGAATATGGACTGGGGAAAAGGAGTGTGCTTACTAAAACCCTAAGAGTGGGTTAGGATTGGAGATTCTAAAAAATCAAGAGATTTTTAATACTAGAGAATTCAATTGATTTAGTTGCATTCCTTTGATTTTCAAATTCAATTGTTTGGTTAAAGTGATGAATTTCCCTTAATTATAAATTTATCTACTCGCATAAATATTAATGATACTCTGAGTAATTTTATGAAAATAATTTATAACACATCTATAAATTGTTTTTTGTTGCTTAAGAAAAAAATAGTTTCTTTTTTTACACATTATTATATGGACTTTTAACAAATAATTTGTGTTAATGAGTGCTTAAATAATGTTTTTTTATTTATTAAAACTAGAAGAGAGTGAAAGACAAAAGGGCAGAAAAGAGAGAAAATAACTTGAAAAATATTTATATACACTAATCAAATGATCAACTTCAAATCTTGTAGCTGCTTCAAAAATAAAAATATCAAATTCAAATCATGAACAACTCATTAAAGATCGATATACAGATTATAATTGAAAGAGAGTAAATGAATTATCAATTTAGATATCAAAAAACTAATTTTATTTTCAAAAAAGAATTATCAATCTAAATATTAAAAAACATGACAAGAGAAAACAAAAGACTCACAATTATAAAGATGAAAAGTTGAAGGGCAGAATCATACTGAAGAAAATTTTAAAAAATTTAATTAAAAAAACCCAAAAACTTGAAATCAAAAGTTAAACATCATCTTTAATTAAACAAAGACAATAAGTAAATGTTGAATAGGATAAAAGTATGTATGTGTGTGTGTGTGTATATATATATATATATATATATATAAATTTATAATTTGGGACAAGAAAAATTGAAGAAGAAAAAAACGACAAAACAAGTACATTTTTAAGGTACTTTTATTATGTTTATCGACGTAATAAATTAAAATTTTCTCAAATTCATGATTTTCTACAAGTTTGTTATAATCACAAAAACTAAATTTATATGAAAAATCATATAAAAAATACCTAAAAAAATGCACCTAAAATTGTGCAAAAAAGTTCAATATATTGAAGAAAAAAAATACCTAAAAAAAATGCACCTAAAAATATTCAATATGGTGAGGAATCAAACTCACAACCCCATTTAAGAAAATAGTTTTAAAAAGTTCAATATGTATATATAAAATTTCAGTTGTACCCCTCACATGTAAATATCACCGCCCCTAATTGAACTAGACCAAGTTCTAACATTGTAGATGATTCAAATTGATCTTGTTTATAAAAGTATAACTTAAATTTTCATAATCATCTTTCAAGGTGTTTTCAAGATTTAGCTAGATATCTCATATAAGAATTCAACGAGAGTTGTGTTGGTGATTTTATTATTAAAATTAACACATAAAAAAAAAGTATATGTGCATGGAAGCATTGCCCTATATAGTAATAATGAAATCATAACATCACATCACATTTTATGTTAAGAAACCAAATTCTATTTTCAATCTATTTTCCCTCATCACTTAGCAATAGCATTGTCTTATACGCAAATTAAGAGCACATTTTGTTTTCTCTTATAGAAATGTTGCATAAGAAAAAATTGAACGAGCAAAAAAAAAGAAAAACTTAAAAATTCATCCAATCCAATGTAATTTTTCCAAGTTTAGACCTATAGTTAGAAAATACTATTCCTTCATACTTTCACATTCACATTTTAGGAAATGTGGACTATTTGATTTACAAAGTTCTAAATATTATTTAATCATGCTATTCCACAATTTTTGTTGGCCAAAGTTTCTTCCACCTTGTAATTTCCTCCTTGCTATGTAACTTTCTGATTCCCCCATAAAAACCTTCACTTTCATTTCCTTGTTCTCTATGATTCCTTCTGTTTATCATTGTTTGTCTCCATCTAGAACCAACCGTGTATTGTGTGAACTCCAAAATCACCATATCTATCATCAACAATTTTTTGTTATTTAATTAATTTGATACTTTGGTTAGAAATACTGATACAATTATATAAGATAACACATACTTTATGTGTGAACAACTTTAGTTTTATAAGAAAGAATTCAAATTTCATGCATCATCTTAGTCAATTCATCTAAATCGGTAGATAGGGATCAGGTAGTTCACATCATAGTAACTTAGAAACTTAAAATCTAAATTATATTTTTTCTCTATGTCAACATATTTTTTTGGTCGAAACCGGGGTATCCACCGCTGAACGCAGTGACTAATCTCTCGCTAGATTAGAGCATGTCAACATATTAATTAATTAACCTTTATAAATATTTTTCTTCATTATGGCCTTCACAAAGGTATATAGCACTTTGTTTAATTTAAAATTTTGGAAAGAAATACAATAAAGTGAAAACTCAAAAGGAGAAGAAGGAAAATTTAAAATGTGTGCTAGTGGATATATATATATATATATATATATATATATATATATATATATATATATACACTCTTACCTTTATTGTGACACTGGCAATGGTTCCCTTGCTCTTGACATGTTTCCAAATGAGCAATGACACTATACCACCAACCTACAATATACATAGCATTTGAAATATTTTTAGTGCATGATGATATAATCAAACATATCATGACAAAGTTAATATAAAATAATATTTGTTCTTGACAAGAAAGATGAGATGAGACATGCATATATACCATAAGGGAACTCCTTGTTTCTTCTCCATTGGATTTCAACATGATCTCCAGGCCTTAAATCATCTAAGCAATCAGAGATATGAAGAACATGTGAAGAAGAATCAATAGGTGGCACTCTTAGCCTCTCCCATTTTATGTTTTCCTCAATTGTCCATCTTGCATGAGGTGAATACCTATCAAAGAAACCGTCAACTTTCATCTTTAGAGTTTGATAACTTTATCAATCTTAAGTAATTTTTAAAAAAAGAATAGACCCTATGAAAGGTTAAACTTCTTAAAATTTGATTATAACCGATGTTTTAAAAATTTGATTATAACCAATTCAACCGGTTGAAACGAAAAAACGGTCAGTTCATTGATTGGTTTGATCCAATGAAGCATGGACACTCTTTGGATTAGGCTTAGCCTAGTGTCGTGTCCGACACCAACACGACACCGACACTTATAATTACATTGAATTATATCATTTTTTTCGAAAAAATTATCTGTGACGACATGTCAGTGTCGGTGTCGTGTCTAGTGTCCGTCTTCATAGATTTGATCTCGTTTATACATTAATCTAGTTGAACCAGATTGAACTGCAATTGGTTCAACCAATTCTTATGTCCCATTTTTTAATTTTTTTACTTTATTTACTTTTTGTCTATTTTCAACTATGGTTAAACTATTTTAACCATGATTGAACTGACCGAACCATAATCCAAAAAATCTCATCGGTTCAATCTATGATCCAATTTTCTAACATTGGTTATGACTTCAGTATTAATCCAAAAGGACAATAGGACAGACATGTATAAAGACAAGTTGGTTGGCACCTAAACTCAACTAAGAATTGAAAGAGTCAACTTTGGCACATAGTCACATACCTTGCTTGAAAAGTATCTGTTCTATAGTCATAACAAAGTTGAGCATCATAACATGAAAGCATGAATCCAGCATGACCATTCTGAAAAAAGTAATTAAAATGTCAAACAATTACATAACATAATCCCATAAAACAGAATTATTAGGCAGAGTATTAATTAGTACTAAGTTTTAATGAAAGAGAAAAATTATTAGTACTAAAAAGTATCTGCGTGCCCAAAACTGGATTAGTAGGCCCAGTAAATCGAATACTAGTGGTGAAAAAAAAAAAATCTGCATGCAACCAATTAATTACCTCGCGGTTATAAACTTGAGCGGGGAACCAAAAACTTCCATTCTCAAGAGAAAGATAAAGTGCAGCTAATGAATCATCTAGTCTTGACTTCATATTTTTTTGTGATTTTGATTTAATCCAAAAGAAAGGAAGAAAACCATTAAGAAAATCAAGTATTGTTTTCTGATTTTTGTGTTGATTTGAACTCTTGTCTATGTTTCTTGAAGCTACATAACATTTCCATTGTCTATAAGCAGCATCACCAAAAACTTTACTCCATTTCATCTTCATATGTTTCTCCCATAAATAATCACTTCTACATCTTTTCCTAAGAGATTTGCACACTTTTGCTACATTGCATAATTCATTTGGTGAAAGTTTTTCAAGGATACAATCTAATGGCAAATCATGCAAATCCAAGAGAGAAATTTTCTCTTCCTCCTCTTCTTCTTCTTCTTCATGCTCAAATTTTGATACTAAACTATTGTTTGATAATTGCATGCCAAGAGAAAATTGAAAAAAACTAAAAGCTAGAAAACTAGTTCTTGTTTTGATCCTAGAAGCTAGAAAAAAACTTAAAAGCTTTTCACAAAACACATTTGAAACAAGTTTTGTCCCATTTGATGAGATTGGTTTATTTGTAAATGATTTTGAAAGGATCATAACAAAGGAGACAAAAGATATAAGATAGTAAAGCATTGTGAAGATGAAAAGCATATAGAGATGAATGGTTTTGAGATGAAAACAAGATCCACCAATGGAAGATGTATGAGAGTGGTGGTTTGGCCAAACCAATGGTTTTTGTGTTGAGAAAGACTTGTGTAGACTACACAACCGACAAGGTTACATAGGTTTGGTTAGTTAAACCAAATTTGTTTATGTCGAACACAAAAACAAACATCTTCAAATTAAGGATGATATATCCTTAAACATGTTTTTAAGTATTCACATACAGTGATTTCCAACAAATCAATCAACCAAGAGATGAAATGTTGTGTATGGTTAGTGGAAAGCAGCTGTTATATGGTTGAGTTTGAGATGGGAAGAGGAGGATGCAAAACATTTTATAATATATATATATATATATATATATATATATATATATATATATATATATCATGATTGTGACATCTAAAAGAGACATGGTGAATTAAAATTTGAAAACAAATAAAATCATTTATTTAATTTTCATGTGTTATTTCGAAAGATAGTCCAATGCGAATTTTGTCAAGTCGCTTTGCTCGCTTTTATTGAAATATCATCTCATTTGATCAAAACAAAAAGATTGTTTTCTCAAATGAATTAAATTAGAAATCTATTATCGATTTTAGTAGAAGTGATTGATGTACCGTGTATGTAAAAATATTGTAAATTATAAACTATGAAGTACCAAATTCAATTTATACTAATCAAAATTGAATTAGGAACCTCTTCTAGTTAATAGTATCTTTGTATTTAAAAGATTATTTCTCAAGAATCACAAATGTCATTTTAGAGTATCTCTATACACATTTTTTATAAATCAATTTGGTGAGCATTAGTCCAACCTCTTTAGCTAGAACCATATCCTATCATCATTAATTTAATAGTAACATGATTTTGTGAATAACATGCTGAAATCTAGTCCAGGATACGAATGGAAACGGTGAATATGAATATAGTCAAATTTTGGCTAATTTTAACTATAAGTTTGAATTTAAATTTAAATCATTTAATCTTGATTTAACGTAATTCAAAGATGAATGACTTACCCTCAAACTTAATTCGAACGGAAACATATATAAACCACGTGTGTAAAGAGACAAAACAATGTCAATAATTGAACAAATATACTAAAAAGAATTTAGAAACAAAAAGCTTAAAAAGAAAATTTAATTATTATTAAAAAGAGTTGTTCTCTTAAATTAATATTTATCTCTATCACACACTTAGAAAAGAAAATTAATATGCAGATTTCTTTGCTAAACTTGAAGCTACATCAGATGTCGACCTCTTAATTCATATTTATTCTCTAGAAAGTCATTGTAATCTTCTCAAGAATGATGTAATGAGAACTTTCTTTCTTTGTAAATAGTTTCTTTTAGTTTTTTATTTTTATTTTTGTTAGCTTCCTTACCAATAAAATTACCAATGGGTCCCTTGCCCTTATAGTAAAAAAAGAAGAAAAAATGGGCCCCTTACCCTTGAAATTGATTTAAAATCTAAAAAACTTTACCATAATATCTCTTGCGTGTATCATATTTATGGTATGGTTGTGTAAAGAAGAAAAGAAAGGAACTGTTATTTGAAAATGAATAATGTGTTTAATACAGTAATCAGATGTCGACCTCTTAATTCATATTTATTCTCTAGAAAGTCATTGTAATCTTCTCAAGAATGACGTAATGAGAACTTTCTTTCTTTGTAAATAGTTTCTTTTAGTTTTTTATTTTTATTTTTGTTAGCTTCCTTACCAATAAAATTACCAATGGGTCCCTTGCCCTTATAGTAAAAAAAGAAGAAAAAATGGGCCCCTTACCCTTGAAATTGATTTAAAATCTAAAAAACTTTACCATAATATCTCTTGCGTGTATCATATTTATGGTATGGTTGTGTAAAGAAGAAAAGAAAGGAACTGTTATCTGAAAATGAATAATGTGTTTAATACAGTAAAAGACTTAAAACAGGCAGGTGTGTGTGTCATAATGTGATTTGTGCAATTAATTAGTTCAGCTGTTCACTTTGCCTAACTTACCAAACTCTTGCAGTTTCCATCTAAAAGAAGATACAGACAGACAGACAAAGTAATAGTATTATTATGGGATTCATAATTGGTCCCCATCTTACAACCAAACTTTTTGTCCTTCAATTTATTGTTTCATTACAAAGTAGTACTCCCTTTCCGTTTTATTTATAAATAAATAGATAAATTCAAATTAAATACATTGATTGTTTAATAAATTTAAAAAATAATTTTTATTTATAAATAAAGTTGAAGGGAATAGATTTATGTGAATCGGTTCTTTAGAGATTTAAATCTTCGTGTGCCTTTTTACATTTAGTCCGATAGATTCACATTAGAAAAAGAATTTAAAGAAAAAGATAAATAAATGGTTGATATTATGACTGAATATGAGAATTTTTTTTTAAGATGATCCAAATTATAAGGAATCACACTCAAAAGATTGATTTCTCTTTAAATCTTCAGTTGTTAGATTATTTTAGTATCTCTACGAAAACAAATTTATTTTATATAAATAATTTTTTATTGTTTTTCATTATGTATGAACAATTTTTCTTCTAAGTTTTCTCAAATATACGCAAAATTCCTAACGTGTAATTCTTGGTAAGCATTTCTAGCGTGTGATTGAACATTTTATTAACTACCATTAATAAGAGTATTTTAATAATAAAATCATTTTATTATTAAAATCAACCAAAACTGATCATTTTTTTTTTAAATATGAAAAAATCCAAAAGATACATTCATTGTGAAATAGAGCTATTTTTATTTTATTTTATTTATAACATTGACAAGAGGGTATACTAGTACAAGTGTTAAAAGAGGCAAGTTCTAGAGTGCAAGAATTTGTCATGTCCTGCACTACTACCACTTGCGTGGATTATTATAACGAATATAAATTTTTATAAAATCGATCATTAGATGGAAAGTTTTTGTCATATAAATTATCCATAATTTTTTTAAGGAAATAAAAAATTATTTGGTATATTATCGAGACTTATCAAAATTAATTGTATAGGGGTTTTTAATGAATACAATTAATTTTGATGAGTCTTAATAACATATTAAATGATTTTTAAAAACATATGAATATATAATAAACTTTCAATCCAAAGATAAATTTTATAAAATTCATATTCGTTATAATAATATTACATATTCGCAACTTACACACCGTAGAAGACTTGGTGAAGTTTTTCATGTTAGACAAAGCTATAAAAAAAACTACTAACACTACTCTAATTCGTCAATCAATCCCTTTTTTTTTTTTACCTTTGATTCTTAAAATGAAAATTGGTCTAGTAATTTAAGTTTAAAGTTCAACTAGGATGTAAATAAAATTCATATTCTTTTAAAATTCATCATTTAATAACATTCACTAACCACTTAAACCGAATGTGCTTCATTACTAAACTAACCTAACATAACCTAAATGATGTGGTTGAGCGGTTGGAGTTCATCATCCCTTAACTAAGGGTTGAGAGTTCGATCTTCACCTTAAGTATGGAGCAGCTTTAAATCATTAGGTCAACTATCTCATCCTTTGAAGTACTTCCAATCTAACGAGTGATTAATCACTACATTCGGCAGTAAATAACTCAGTCTTCACCAAAAAACTAACCTAACATCAATTGGTATGCGTCCTATAATTTTTTTTTTTTTTTGGTACAATATGCGTCCTATAATTTATTGCTATGTCCGTGGAAAATGGAAATGATATGCCTGGGACCTCTTGTTCCCTTGCTTTAATTTGTTGCATCTGATATTTCCAATGCTATGAGTATGAGCTTTGTTTTCCAATTGCATCATTAACAATTCGGCCTAAATCGCTTTCCAACTTTACAATAACAATGTATCCCATCTCTCTATACGAATTTAATACTACATAAACATTCTTAATTCTCATAATTAATTTTGCGTGGAATAATATACAGTACTAGTACTATACACTCTCTATTCAAGCAAAAAAACACTTTTGTATAAATAAAAAAAACACTTTAAATTTTGGCCATTTTATTATAAGAAAGTTAATTATTTTTAAAATAATTAATACTAATATTTTAAATATATTCTTATTTAATTCTAATACTTTTAGATAATTATTTCACTTTATGCTTTTGTACTTTGATTTAAAAGGACAATACAGTAAACTTAACATATGTCTTACATCAAATCAAAAAAATGAATTATACTTAATTAAATTTTTTAAACACCGCGTAAGCAGTTTTATTACTTATAATAATGTCGTTAAAAAATTTGTATTAAAATATATGTCACTTTACATTACCAATCAAATATTTAATGTTTTTTTTCCTATTATACGCTTAAACATTTGTTTTTTTTCTTCTTTTAATTCTACAATTTATCTTTCTCATATAATTAATGAATGATAATTTGTAAACTAACTAATAATTTCTCTTTTTCATACAAAATTAATTATATTTTTTAATTTGTATAATTTGATCAAAACGTCATATATATATATATATATATATATATAATTTATGTTTTGCTCATCAAAAACAATTCGTAGTACATCAGGTTTACATATCACTTTGCCTTTTCACCAAAAAACACATATTCCTTCCGTTCTATTTTAAACATCACAGTTGATCAAATCACACACTTTAAGAAAAATGTATAAATGAAAGAGAGAGAATACGACTTTTACTAAAATACCCTCTATTTTTATTGGTAATTAACATTAGAATACTAAAAAGTAGATATTTGAGTGTACTTTTTCTCTTACTCAATGTTATAAATAGTATATGATATTTATGTTGGGACAAACAATTTTGACAAATAAAATATTTTATTTTTTTTACGTAATTTTTTTTTTGATAAATAAAATATTTATTTTAAGACAGAAAGAATATCACTTTGCCGCTAGAGTGGTAAGGTATAATTAACTATAGTTCATATATTGTTCCACACACAAGAACAAAAGTACAAAGAGAAAATTAGACCAAAAAATTGGTCTGTGAAATCCGAACACTCGAAAGTTGGTTTATGAGTAGATTCAATGTTTGCCATTAAGCCATCCATTCATTAATTTTAATAGTAGAATTTATTTTCCATGGTTGGCTGGCCTGAATGGCTGGAGTTGAAAGACAACAGTGATACTAAGATATTGGTATACGTAACGTAAGTACATCCACAATTCCATGGCCAAAATTATTCCCTGACTATATATGAGAGTTATTTCAACTATGTTAAATAACTGAAATTTGATTTTGAAGTCCATATATTTTGAAATAAAACAGTACTCTTTCCGTTCCAAAATAAATGTCATACTTGTCAAAATTGTTTATTCTAAAATAAGTGTTATATACTATTTATAACATTAGTTTTTACTATTTTATCTTTTAAAGCAATCATTAAGTAAAAAAAAAAGTACACTCAAAAATCTACTTTTTAGTATTTCAATGTCTATTATCAATAAAAATAAAGGGTATTTTAGTAAAAACCATATTTTCTTTCTTTTTTTTACACAATTTTCTTAAAGTGTGTGATTTGGTCAATTTTGAAACTTAAAATGGGACGGAGGGAGTAATTTATATCTTGGTATTATTATATGCAGAATAGAAATTAAAGCCAGGTATGGGTTATAACCAAAAAAAAAAAAGGAAGCCAAGTATGGGTCATCAATCATCTACATAAATTATGCAAGTAACCACCAACAAAAGATCTCTCAGAATTTGTGTACATGATGTCATTTTATTGAAGTGAATCATCTTATTAAATTATATAAAAAAATTTAGTGTGACCAAGTTTTTAATTTTTAATTATGTGACCATGTAAGAATATCTTATTTAATTAAGTCATATGAGATATGGCTTAGGGGTTATTCGACAATAATTTTTCTTCTTTTTTTAACAAAGGTAGAAATACTTTTTTAAAAAAATTTACATATATTAACTATTATTTATTTAATGAATTTGGATGAAATAATTTTTGATCAAATTTTATCTACTTTTAAATTAAAGTTTAAATTGTTAGACTCCTTTAAAAAATCAGAGGTACAATTGAGACACAATAATAATAGAAAATAATAAGAGTAGTATAAAAATAGAAAAGAAGAATTTAAGTGGAGGATGAATCAAAGTGCATAAATTCATTCTTTATTTGACCACACATGATTCCACGACTGGGCAATAATATTGATTAACAAGATTTAAAAGAAAGAATCAATATGATTTATGGTGTGCATTTCTTTTTTAACTTTGTCCAAAATAAATTTGGTGTGACTCAATCAGTCAATTGTTTAAGTAGGCAGTACAGTAGCGTTGAGTTTGAATTGAAAATTAGTAGTACGTAGTACTCTTTTTTTCCTTTTTGTTTGTTGGTTTTTACCTTTTCGATTTTAGGGGACGAAAAGTATGTATTAGTCTAGAATTTTGGATGAGTTGTGAAATTAAGTAGATTTTCCTCTTAAACGGAGTTGATCGAACAATAGTTCTTTCTATTAAGTCGTATGTCATTCACTACATAACCAATTAGCCTTCGGTATTAGTAGTACTAATTTTTCTCCTCCTTTATTTGTAGTTAATGCAACAATTTGAGTTTGTTGAATTGGAATTCAACGCTGGCATTTATAACAGCAGCAGAAAAATAAATGAAGTAGTTGAAATTATACTACTCTCTCCGTCTCAAAATAAGTGTCGCAGTTGACCATTTTGCACTATTCACATAATCTATTTTGACCGTATTTTTTTACTATTATATAAATGTAAATATTAGCATGTAAGATCTTGGCTTTGCCCAGAATCAGATGTTACATTGATAATGATTGAAATCTCAATTCAATGGTGGCTTATTAGTAGTAGTAGTGTTAATTAAGTTTCTGAATTAACCAGTTTTTGTGGCTGCGCCTCCTTCATTTATTTGATTTTATATCATCATGCCGAGTCTTTGATTTTCCATTTTTCCATCGTGGTTTTTACTTTTAAGTACTTTTGGGGACCAAAAAAGAATATAACAATTGACTTAAAATTTATAGAATTTTTTTTTGACAAAAATTTTATGGAATTAAAATATGTTAAATTTTTTAAAAATAAAAATAAATAAATAATATTTTAAGGGATAAAAATTTATTTAATTCTATATATATTTTATAGATTCATGTTTAGATCACTTTGAACTTTCTGTATTATAAATATTTATATTCAAATAGAATTTGAAATCACGTAGACATTGATGATTTAAAGATTTAGTTACAAATTTAACGGTATTTAATAAAAATGTATAAACTGCTAATTTTGATAAATCTCTATAATATATCAAATGATTTTAAATATTTTAAAAAAAATTGTGTGAATGATCTATATAATATAAACTTTCAATTTAACGTTGAATTTTATAAAATTTATATTCGTTATAACGTTATTGAGCGGTGTAACATTACTCAAATGTTACACCAGTGTAATTTGATCTCTCCTCATAGAGTTGTCAAAATGGGCTGCCCTTATTGGACTACGAATTTTATCAGTGCAGGTCAAAAATTCCATTTTTAAATATGAGCTCTAAAAACTACACGGGATGTGGGCTTGATGGGCCGCCCGTATTATTTTTTAATTATTTTATAAAAATAATGTAAAATAGTTTACCAAAATAAAATTTGAAATTAGTTTAAAAAACAATGAAGAAAGAAACACATGAGGAAATGTGATTATAGAAGAAATTATGAGAATACAAATTTATAATATGACGTTGACGTGCAACTTTAAAATAAGATTTTGAATGTGAAATAAAATAAATTATGATGTTATACAAAGAATTGTGAAATAATTACAAATCATATTTGAATATTCAAATACATTTATATATAATTTAGTTTAGTTTAGATTTTGTTTTTTGTTTTTTTTATGTTTTACATGAGTAGCTGGCTACCCACGACCCATACGAGCTAACCTATATTTTAAGCAGACCTTTTTAGACTGAGTTAAAAAGCCATAAAAAATTCTAGACTCATATTTTAGAGCTCAAACTCTATATTTATTCGAGTTTGATGGGTCGGCTCATACGAGCTAGCCTATTTTGATAGCTCTAAAGAGCTTCCTATATTTAAGTAGACTAACTAACTAATAAACCAGTGAAATTAAATTCACTTTTGATATTTAATACATCATATTTTAGAAAATCTCACAATACATACATCATATTTTAAATTCTTAACAAACAAAAAAATATATTGTGACAAATTAAATTAAACTATTAAAAATATTATTCATATTTGTAGCCCAACACTTTTAACTAAAGAAACTTGTCATTTCGTTCCTGTGTTTTGCTAATTCGAAGGTAACTAACTGCTTCTATCTTCTTAGCTTCTTTATCCAACAACTTTCATGCTACACAGATAGGTTAATTTTGGTTTTATCTGATGCTAGTATAAAAATAGCTTATGTAAGTTCATTCATTAGCACTTATCATAATAAGCGTTTGTGCTATAAGCTGCAAATAAGCTGTTTATACATGACAACTCTATCTATTGCTAAGCAATTTAGATTTCTTAAGCATGTAGATAGCTTTTAATTCTTAATTCATGCATATAAAATTTACTATTTAAATGTACATCATATCTATAAAGTGAAAAAGATTATCTTATTTAGCCACGACGAGGACAGTAAAATATAATGTAGTTAAACTTGCTAATCTATAACACACATATAATCCACCATACTCAAATTCAATTTCATTTTTAGTTTGAATAGCAAATATAGTACTATTAATTAAAATACCAAAACACAATAGTACAAGAATTACTGAACAAACAAAATGAAAAAAGAACAGCAGAAACAACAATCAAAAGAATGTCACAGTCGAAACAAACCGAAGTCAGAAACGAGAAGCATCCCTCTGTTGAGAGGAGTAACAGAAAAACTGACAACCACCATGATCAAACACAAGAAACAATCTGTCTCTCTTCCACGACAGATCCATAATGGAGCTATTATGAGTTTCATCAATGTATCATGAAGGTGTGAATCTGTGAGATGGAAAGAAGCTCTTCCACTTTGCGATCTCTTCCTTGTTATCGAGTTTCTTCATTCCACCGAAATAGCGATTATGATAATTTTGTTCCTCATAAGTGTGTCGATTCAGCAATGTTTTTCTATGTAGAGACATTTCATGCAAGTGGAAGAATTCCACCACCAATGTGTCTGTCAACAAAGAAAAACATCTATAAATATTCTACAATCTTCTCGCCTTCAAAGTTATCAAAGAAAAATTAATAACAAAAATACTTCCTCTGCGATATTAAATATAAGCGAAAAGAATTTGCGCTAACACAAATACTACATTTTTGCTTATATTTAAAACCAGAGAGTGAACATCTAGTCAATGAATCTCACCGCTATCTTTGCAGCTACAATTATTCGCATCGTTGTCACATGATGTCAAATGACCAATTTCAGCAAACGAACAATCTATATCGCTCACCAAAATAAAACTAAATAAATCATCTAGATGAAATAATTAATAATCATTGTAAACTTGTAGACATAAATAAATAAGAAAGAATGATGCCAATGTTAAAGTACATCTTTATATTTTAATGAAAGATACACTGAAATACTTACCATAAGGAACTGAATCATGTATTCTGGTTTGTATCTCAATATAATCTCCAGGTTTCAGCTCACGGTGACATGCGGAGTTATAATAACCCCTTATCAAGGTATCAACCGGTGATAATCTCGCTAAATTCCACTTAACCATTGTAGTTTTTTTCCAAGCACCATTTGCAGACCTGTAAAGTCCAAAGCATATTATTCACATTTGCAATGTTGTTGATCATCATAGTCATACCAATTTACTTGTGTTTTCATGAACAATATAATTGTCTTAACTTTCTGCTACAAGTTGAATGAATGACTAGCAAAATTTGAAATAATGGGAGTAAATGATATACTCAGGTAGAAGAAAAGTGTTTAATGTACATTAGTACTTAAACAATGAGACTCTTATATATGATGGATTACTCTTTTGGATTGAACTTTTCTCATCAACTCAAGTCTTAGCTTATGTTTGGTATCACAGTAAGTATGTCAGATCACAGTGATTCATTGTGATTTTACAAAAGTTATACTTTGTAGCTTCTGCAAAATTACAGTAAATCACCATGATTCTGGCGTATCTATCATGATACCAAACATACACTTAATAAAAGGTTACATCAAGAAAACTAAATAAGATTAATTGGTCACTATTCTTTATGTGTGCGTAGTTAGTTACTTTTGCTTATATAATTGAGTTTACATAAAGTATTTCTTCGAGGGGAAAGTTTGTACCTTGCTCGGAAACTATCTGTTTGAGAGTCATAGCTTAACAAGGCATCGCAATAAGAAATCAAATACGTTTGACTCTGCAATCAAAGTTACATATGATTAAACTGATGATAAGAATCATATATAGAGAAAAAAACATTACTAAATACAAACAAGTAAGAATTAATTAGTCTTACCCTATAAAGTTGAGCAGGAAACCAGAAGCAACCTGTCACAAGACAGGTATACAAAGCCTTTTGTGAATTATTTCGAATCAAATTAATGAAAGGCCAATGATTTTCCAAATATGATTGAATCCTAACAAATGGCCAAAAGCCACTATAACCTGCACATGATGCCATTACATCTTCATATAAGAAGAAACTTCTTGCATTTATTATCTTTCTCCTATGCCATTGCCACAAATGTTGAACAACATCACCAACTAGCCTACTCCATTTGTGTTGGACATGTTTCTTCCATAAATGATCACTGCTACTGTCAATTCTTAAAGAAGTACACACTTGTGCTACACTGCATAAATCTTGTGGTGCAAGGTACTCGAGAATTTTTTCCATAATTTCATTGGGCATATCGGAGACACTAGTAGTAGTAGTAAGCTCTATGTTCTTCTTTCTTGCCTTTTTTCTTGCCTCTCTTGCCATTGTGATTTGTGTGAATAATCTAAAAGAATGTAAGAGTTTGAAATAATTTTACTGCTTCCACACGGCACAAAAACAAAATAGAGATAGGAAAATAACCAACATATATACACTTAGGAGTGTTTATGGATATGGGTGACCCGTTTAACCCGGTAATTCAATCCAACCCGTATTTTATAAGAACTCGTTTAAATGTGGGTATAATTTGAACCAATCCGGTTAAACTAAGAGTAGTTTGGTTTGGGTGGGTATCGTATTTAAAATTTTAAACCCATGAATCCAACTTGTTGAAAAAATTGTTATATTTTTTATTTTTTTATAATATAGTTTAAAAAATTTATGTAAAAACATTAAGTTTTAGTCAAGATTAGGGTTTACACTGCCGGATGCAAAAGTTTTTGTGTACCCAATGCGAGGATTGAACCATCGACCCTTAATTAAGAGAGGATGAACCTTAACCGCTCAATCACACCGTCTAAGTTAACAATCTTAAGTTTTGATACTATATTTAAAGTGTTTCATGCAATTTTAAGTTGAATAGTAAAATTAAGTATAAATTTTAAAATTTTCGAGAAATAACATGTAATAAAAAAAATGTTATTTAGTGGTTAAATAACATTTTGGGGCTGACACTCAAAGGGCACAAGTTGTGGTATGCTTATGCACCGTGCGTAAATACTCCAAATTGCTTAGCATATCATTCAAATTTATAGTGCATTTCTCAAATTTCTAGTGCACAGCAGATTTCTTAGTGCACCCCTCAAATTTTTAGGGGATATACTAAAAATTTAAGGAATATGCTAAACAATCTGAGAATGAATTAAACAATTTTTATTATTTATGCATAATACATAAGAAAAAAACTTATGCACCATAACTACTCCCACTCAAAGGAGGCCTTGGGGTCCATAACCTTTGCTTGAATACAGAGTATGTGAATTATAAACAATCATATTAAAAATTGGATTATCAACAAACAGAATCATCACAATAATATTTTTATCTTCAACTCTAGAACAAACTTTCCTACAAATTTTTTTTTTTAAATAACTTTCATATTTTTTCAATCAAACTTTTTTGTCAAACTACACATTTTTGTGTTCTTACATTATATATATTACTTGTGTTCTTACATTATATTGTCGTGCAGGATTTGTGTAATAGAAAATCAATGAATAATTACGAGTACATTTTTTTTCACATTAAAATGAGAGTAATTACAATTATAATCTCTTTCACAAAATTGAAGAAAACTAAAAGTCATTCAACATCTAACAAAATTAAATTATCGCATTTAGAGCAAAAACAAATATTCGCAAATTTTTTGTAGCCAAAGTCTACTCTAAAAACTCCGGTGTATAATTGTACGATAAATGCATTCGTACCTTTTATCAAAGAAAATACATTTGTTTTCAACTCGGATCTTGATATGTCATTGTCACTTGCAGCCGATCGATCCCCTGTATATATAAAATGAATCACATTCAATGTTGCGATAAAAGATGACGTGAAATTTAAAAGGAAAAAGAATCATTTATACCTACCGTCTTGAATGTAGGTTGAGATCTTATTCTCGAAATTACTCTTCTTTTTTATAAAAAGACAATTTTCTCTGATCCCTAGCTAAATCAAAGGGTGGGATGGTTTTATTAATGGTTGTCGATTTTGAGATTAATAAAAGGAGTAGGCGAGATTTAGTGAGGATTAGAAAGTTCGAAATAAAAGAAAGGAAAATAGATTGCGAGAAATGAAGGTGAAATTAAGATCTGAAAAGGATATCAATCCCTTTCATATCTTAACAACCATTAGACTTTTCTTCCGCCGAATATGACAAGAGGATACCATGGAAGAAGAAAGGGATAATGAGATATTCAAATTAGGGTTTCGAGGGGAGAATGTTTGAGAAATAAAATAAGGAAATTCGGTGGTAAAAATTTGATTTTATAACTTGGAAAGATATGATTCAAATTTTATCTATTACCGTTGTAAAAATAGTGTCACTTTTATTAATAACAATACTTGTTTCCCTAATTATTATTATTATTTTGAAAAAAACTAAATAAAATTATTGGATATTTTTCTCAATTAAGCACATTTTTTTTATATACTTTTAATTTATTTTTCTATCAAGTTCCTTTTACCCTAATTTAATAATCATAAGCATAGTCAGATTTTGAAGAATGAATAACTCCATATTGTTCAAGCTAAAATTGATGTTTTCCATTCAATCTGCACAATGGTGAATGGTTGCCTACACCAAATATTATTGATCTCGACGTGTCAATCATTTTTGAGCCATCTTTTATATAATTTGAAGGTAGCTCAATATAGTTGGAGACCTAAGAGCTCATTCCATTTTTCAATCTCTTCTTGACTGTGAAGCTTTCTAATTCCTCCATAATTTCTGCCCGAATCTTCAGTATGTCTTGTTAGCTTTGCTCTTCTCATGCTTGACCTTTGAGGGTATTGCTTGAACTCTACCACCAATGTCTCTATATAATAACATTTAGATCAAAGTATAGTCATAAAACTATATTATATGATACAAAAATATTAATTCTCACCAGAATTTTGACAAAGGCAATAATTCTCATTACAAGAATCCAGGTGACCAATAACAGCATACCACCAGTCTGCAAAGTGTGCAAACCATTCCATTAGTGGTGCAACTTCAAATAATTTTGTCGCTATCCATAAAAATTAACTCAACTAACACAAAATATCGAAATTACTAAATCAAATATCTATGACTGAAATTTAAATTTTGATCCTTCACATTATGTGTAAGATTCTCCATATTTACATAATCGTGATATTTGATCAAGATGAATTGGTCGAAAAAATTCAAAATATTAAGAGATTTGAATTGAGAGGTTAGAATAAACCTACCATATAAAATTTCATTGTTTGCTCTCCATTGGATTTCAATATGATCCCCAGGCTTTAGTTCTTGAAAACAATCAGTGACGTGACAAACACATGGAGAGGTTTCAACTGGAGAAAGTCTTAGCTTATCCCACTGGATATTGCTCCCCGTAATCCTCCATTGCCCACTACGTGTCCTAAAAGTTACACATTTTAATCAACTAGTAGTATATATAATCAAATTAATTAACTCACTAAATTCATTCAAGCATTAATGTTGTCACAAAATTTACTAATATGCTAAAAGCAACAAAAAAAAATAGAGTTAATTATGACAGTCGATCTCCGCAACTGAGTTTGGAAGGAGACTGATATTATTTGATGTCAGACTTTCTCTCGAGACTTCTAAGGCCCGTTCTCCTAGAAATCAGAGATGAAAATCAAAAATAAAATTGAAGCACTATACCTTGCTTGAAAGGTATCAGTTTCGGAGTTATAGCTAACCAAGGCATCATTTACATATAATCTCTGGAAAAAAAAATCAATTTAGTTAAAATTAAATCTTTTTTTTTTCATGAAAAAATAAAATCTCTTTGAAGATTATTAATCTTCAAATATATATATTCAATTTAGTTACATATGAATAAAGATTCAATTCAGTTTTAATCATTTCATTGATCCAACAATATTTTTTAAAAAATGTATTCAATATTTTTTAAAAGGTTATTGAAATTAACAAATTAGAAAACAAGTAACATAATCAACTAAGATAATTGAAGCATATATATATTTACCCTGTATAATTGAGCTGGAAACCAGAATTTGCCACTCTCTAGTGACAAATACAAAGCCATCATAAAATGATTTGCCAATAATAAACTCTTAAGATGTTTGCACTCTTCTAAATATGATCCAAGACATATCAAAGGCCAAGCACCACTAAAAGTCCCAAGTGATCCATTCTGAATTTTGATTTGTTGATTCAACACATGATTCTCTTCTTCCTTTGTTATTAATGTTACATGCCATTGCCACTCTTTGAAAGCAACATGACCAAAGATTCTACCCCATTTATGCTTCATGTGATTTTCCCACAAATGTTCACTTCTACATTTATTTCTTAAAAATATGCATACTTCAGACATTTTAATGAGTTCTATTGGCGAAAGTAGTTCTAAAATTCCATCTAAAGTTGATTCAGGTAAATTCAAGAGAGATATGTTAGCTTCAATTTTCTTCATGTTTGAGGCTAAAATGCTAGTTTCATTGATTGCTTAATGTCAAACAAGAGTAATATATTTATACAATATAATATATTAAATTTGTATTTATCCTCATCCTTGCTCTAGAGATAAAAAACTGGTTTTGCAAATTTATTTATTTTCATGTCCCTTTTCTTACATTAAAATATTCACACCTAAAATGAACAATACCTTACCATATGATGATGTGGTGTACTTGAGGTTGAAATAGAATAAATTATTAAATGATGAAATCATATTGTTATTTATTCCATTCCCACCATGTTTGCCATCTGCCTGTCTCATTTGCTTATGAAGATCCTTGCCGACCTAGGCGGATTTCACTAGTAGATGTACATAGTTCAGTGTTGAAAATTACAAATAAAAAAAAAATAAAATTTACCGACGATAAATTGATTCAAGTAGTAGAGAATTTGGGCTCTTAATCTTACATATATGGTCATAAGTTTGATTTGAGCTCTTAATCTTACCAACAATCGTTGTCACGTCATGTGTTTTTAAACATAGTATATGATGTGTCAATACATTAATATATGAACATGTAAAATAATTTTAGACTAGTGTATATAAATTCAATTAAAAAATGATATAGATCAACATACATTATAATATAAATTTATATCTAGTGTTGATCGAAGAAAAATAAAATAAGTGGTTGAATAATAAATAAATTTATAAAGTAAACCTTCACTTGATTGAATATTAGACGTCCATTGTTATTTTCATTTTCGTGGCTCAGCTTATTCTAAAACTAAAATTGTTTTTGAACAACCTTTTAAAAGAATAAACCAAAAATAACCCCTAATTTAACGCAATTAATCAACTTCCAACATTATTTTTGGGCCAAGATTTTGGTTAATTTGTTGATAGTGAATGAACATTGTCAACCTTTGTAGTTAAGGTTCTGTTTTTCCCCCACAATCTCACATCCTAGCTACCATCTCAATTTATTTACACCTTTTCTGATCCTAATAAATTTTCCATTTTAAAAAAACTTCATAATATATGCTCTTGTTATTCTCCTCCTTGGTTTTGGTTTTGATTACTTTTTCTACAAGCAATCATGGATCAAGGAGAACTTGCACGAATTTTTCAAATGTTTGATAAAAATGGGGACGGTCGCATTACAAAAAAAGAACTTAGCGACTCATTACAAAATCTTGGAATTTGCACCTCTGAACAAGATTTGATCCAAATGATTGAAAAAATCGACGTAAATGGAGATGGATATGTCGACATTGACGAATTTGGTGAGTTATACCAAACGATAATGGATGATAAAGAGGAAGAGGAGGAGGATATTAAAGAGGCATTCAACGTGTTTGATCAAAATGGAGATGGGTTCATATCGGGCGAAGAATTAAGCTCGGTGTTATCTTCTTTGGGCTTAAAAAATGGGAAAACATTAGAAGATTGCAAAAATATGATCAAGAAAGTTGATGTGGATGGTGATGGAATGGTTAACTTCAAAGAATTTAAGCAAATGATGAAAGCTGGTGCTTTTAATGCTGATTCATTAAGTTGATGCATGATAGAGGGTGTGTAAGTGTTTTTCTCTTTTATGGTTAGATGATTTTTTTCAACATAAAAGAAGAAACAAGATACCCTTTGTAGAATGTTATGTATCATGTATCTTGTTATTTATTGAAATTGAAACTTTATATGGAGAAGAGGCATATACATTACATGCCCTCATTTTTCATATTTTTCTTCACATATTGATGTTATACTTTGCAATATAGGATATTTGCTTTATTTTTCTTACATTCATGTCCTTACACATTTGTTGATACAATATAATAAATCTAAGAAAGATAGAACAATTCATATTTTGATTTTGTAATTTGAACTTATTATCAAAATTATAATGTGAACTATCTGATTTTTAATTTGACAAAAATACAGTTTTCTGATCATTAAAAGTTTAGGTCACTGAGACTTGTGCTTGATGGGCATGAAAATCCACCATTTTGGGATTCATTTTCATTATATGCTTCTAATTTTTATATTGAAAGTTCTGATGGCTTAATTTTTTTTAAGAAAAAGCTAATAAGCAATTTTGTTTAAGAAAGAGCTCCTAATTTTGTTTCAAACGACAATTTATAATTTTTCGTTTAACAAGTAATGGAGAGAACCCGAGCAAAAATAGTGTCTACAATTGGTTTTTGTTTTGTCACTATCTTGTTTTGTAAAACAAAAAAAATAATTTAACAACTTAATAAAAAATTAATTAAATAAACTCAAGAAAATTATCAGAAAAAAAAATCGCTATATAGATACCTTTTGAGATATTCTATAAAAATAGTTGTAATATGTTTTAAAAAAAATAGTTGTAATAATGAATTTAGGGTTAATGAGATAATACTTCCTTACAAAATTTGTGAGTCTTGTAATTTCTCCGATAAAATTACTTTTTAAAATATCTGTTGTAAAACTATTTTATTTGGATTATCCATCTCTTTTGACTTTTTGTTGATGTGCCATGTAAAAAAATTAATTTTTTGCTGACATGACAATGCACTTTTGCTGGCGTGACAATTGACTTTGTATACTACGTCAGCAAAAAGTCAAAAGAATGTGGTAATTCAATTTTTTTTTATAGAGGGTAATATAGAAAAATAATTTTACAGGAGGATTTAACGCGCAAAGTAGTGAGTACATGACAGAATAATACATGACAAAATAAGATAATATAATAATAGACAAATCGAAGAAAGATAGGGAGATAATTTTTTATATTTGAAAATAAAAAGAATATTTTTTGTATTTTTAATAGTTTTACTGTGGATAAAAAGTTATCCTATCATTTAGTGAAAAACAAAAATTCTTGATTTTGTCTGTCTCTTGTTATTTATTTTGTCCAATTTCATAACCAATTTTTAAATTAAACAGAATACACAAAATTGTCCTATCCGATCTTCTTTTTGTTAATAGATCAAACACACTTATAATGTTGATTTAACATCGTATAGTGCATTCTTTTAGTAGACAAAAAAATAAATATTTGTATCAAAAAAAAATAAAAAAAAAATATTTATCACTAAAATAAATTATAAATGGAGAAACATAAATTTGAACATTAATTATAGTGTCAAATCTAACAATTTCGATATTTTTATTTTTTATTGTTCAACAAGCTACCATTTTCTAGATTTTTAGTGTAAGTAAGAAAGGGTTTAACTAGGGTTCAACTTCAACCGCTGCCATTTTTCCACCTTCGTTTTCGCAACCATGTTTACTCTTCGTCGTGCTTCACTACCTCTCAGGTTACTTCTTCTTCTTCTTCTCCCTGCTTCATCATTTCATCATTTCCTTCGTTAATTTCAATTTTTATTTTTCGTTCTGATTTTTAGAATAGGGTTTATATTTGTTCATATTTGATTCTGAATTGTTTCTTGTTTTTTTTTTTTGTGTGTAGTAAGAGAGGTTTTAATGTAAGGGTTTCTTCTGTGAAATTAATGCCAAATATTTGTGTAGAAGATGAAGCTGTTATCATCTGTGATTCTCCTAAATTAGTTTCTGGTAATGCTCCATTTTCGTCGCTTAATAGATGTTATCATTCTGGATATGGTTCTATGGGATTTAGTGTTGGTAGGCGCGAGCTTTCTTCGCAAGCCGGTGAAAAAAATACGAAAGATGAGGATGATGAATTGGAGGAGGGGTTTTCGGAGTTGGAGGCGTCTGACTCTGAGTCTGACGGTGATGAAGGTGGAAAGTTGTTGGTTTCTGATAAAGAATTGTCTGATGATAGTGTTAGTGAGGAATCTGATATTGAGGAACCACAGAATGAGCTGGAGTTACCGTTATCGCATGATGAAGATGAGATTTCAAATGCGAAGAAATTGAGGCTCAGAAAGGCTGAGTCGGAACTATGCAAGGTGATTATGGATGCTCCGGGTCTTTCTATTCATACGGCTCTGGAGAAGTGGGTTGAAGAGGGGAAGGAACTGAACAGACGGGAAATCTCGCTGGCTATGGTTAATCTTCGGAAGCGTAAGATGTATGGGAGGGCTTTGCAGGTAATTGGATAAAATTTATTTTTGTTTCTGTTTTGTACATTTCAACATTTATGTTTTATATGCTAATTAATAAATCTATTTTTTGTTACTTGTATTTGTGGATGATTGATATTTCATGTTTGTTTGTTTGTTTGTTATTATTATTATATCATCTGGTAATATCATTTATCTGGAGCTCTCAATTTTATTTGTAGTAAATTTGTGCTATTGTTTGCTGCCATGCTGTGCCTGTTTAACATACGAATCATTTGTGATTGAATTCCATGTATTCTGCAATCTGCATGTGAAAAAGAGGAAGAGGGAGAGAACATATTTAACTAATAATTTTTGAATGGTTGTTGTTGTATTTATATAAAATATTGAAAATACTGAAATTGGTTAAGTTCTAGTTTTTTCATCTAGCACAACTAAGCTCGAAGGTTGTTGCAATTAAGTACTGCCAAATAGAATTAAAGAACAAAACAACCTAGACGTACACATGGATTAAAAGCCTAATACACACACAAGGACTAACAAGGCAGCTCGGGCAAGAAATGCCTGTTCAACTAGATGGAGTTAATAAAAGGTTGAGGAAGGTCTGGAAGGCTGATTCAGTTCAGTAGAAAAATCTGATGTGGTAGCAACATGTAAACAGTGCAGGGGCAGAGGTAGTAGTGGCTCTATCCAATTGAAGGGTTTGGCAAATCATAAAGCTGAGCCCACTGGTTGGGGAATGTGAGGTAGGTCATCAGTGAGAGGTCAATCGTGGATAGTAAGTTAATAGAGCAACTGCACAAAGCACCACTAAAAATTGTGGAAAGAATAAACAGCCACTATAACTGAGGGTGGCATAAAAACAACTGGACAGGGGTGGTGAGACTGCTACTCTCACAAAGACACAGCAGGAGAAGGAAAAGGAGACAAAGGGATAAATTCATGGCTGGTGGTTGAAACAATGAACACAACCACTGGGTACTGCTATGATACTGTATCGAAATTATAGCATAGGATAAATAAGAGCCAACAGAGAACATATTTCACCAATAAGAACCAGAATATATCTGGTGTTGTGTAATTTGTGTTGATATGAAAAACTAACATGACATGCCACATAAGGCACTTTTATTTATCTCACACGTGCTACTGTGTAATATGCGGTGTTTGCTCATAATGTTGCTAACGCGGGCAAGTCTGTGGTTGCTTAGATCTTGGAAACCATATTAATTCTGGCCGCAATTGCACTACTGTACCACAATTAAAATCACTGCAGTTAGTTCTTCTTTTTTTTCTTCCAGCTTTACTAGATGTTCTCTAGTGAAATCTTATCTATAATTTTTTTTTTGTTGGTTTTGTAGCTCTCAGAGTGGCTGGAATCAAAAAAGCATCTTGAATTTGTTGAAAGGGATTATGCTACCCGACTTGATTTGATTGCCAAATTGCATGGGCTATATAAGGCAGAAGTTTATATTGAGAGTATTCCAGAATCTTTTAGAGGGGAAATAATATACCGAACTTTAATGGCTAACTGTGTTGCTCAAAACAATTTGAAGAAAGCAGAGGAGATTTTCAATAAAATGAAGGAGTTAGAGTTTCCTATTTCAGCATTTTCGTGCAATCAGTTGCTCCTTCTGTATAAGAGGAATGACAAAAAGAAAATAGCTGATGTGTTATTGCTGATGGAACATGAGAATGTCAAACCTTCTCCTTTGACTTTTAAAATCTTAATTGACGCAAAAGGCCAGTCTAATGATATTGATGGAATGGATCAAATTGTTGATAAAATGAAGGACTCAGGTTTTGAACCGGACGCACACACAAAGGCAGTTTTGGTTGGGCATTACATCTCAGCTGGGCTTGCTGATAAAGCTAAAACGTTGTTGAAGGAGATGGAAGGTGAAAACTTGAAGGAGAATCGGTGGGTATGTCGGGTTTTACTTCCTCTCTATGCAAACTTGGGAATGGCAGATGAAGTGGGAAGGGTTTGGAAGGTCTGTGAGACAAAGCCTTGGATTGAGGAGTGTTCGGCTGCAATTGAAGCCTGGGGAAAGTTGAAGAAAGTTGATGAAGCAGAGGCAGTTTTTGAGATGATGGTAAAAAAATGGAAACTTACATCCAAGAACTGCTCATTACTACTAAAGGTTTATGCAAACAACAATATGCTAATGAAGGGAAAGAGTCTTATTAAACGTATGGCAGATAGTGGGTGTCAAATAGGCCCGTTGACCTGGGATGCATTGGTCAAACTTTATGTCCAAGCAGGGGAAGTGGAGAAAGCAGATAGTGTTCTTCAGAAGGCAGTCCTTCAGAGTCAGGTGAAGCCATTATTTTCTTCCTATATCACTATTTTGGAGCAGTATGCTAAGAGAGGCGACATCCATAATACGGAAAAGATCTTCTATAGAATGACACAATCTGGTTATGTTTCTCGATTAAGGCAGTACCAAGTTCTTATAAGTGCCTATATAAATGCCAAGGTTCCAGCTTATGGGATGAGGGACAGGTTGAAAGCAGATAATATATACGCCAACAGAAATTTGGCTAACATGTTGATTCAAGTTGATGGATTTAGGAAGAGTCAGGTTTCTGATTTGCTTGATTGAGGAGATGGATAGATCCTTCTGCAAGGAGGTTGTTTCTACGGATAACTATGCTACTGTTAGTTAAATAGTAGGTTTTAATTTTAAAAATGTTAAGTAGTAGGTTTTGACATCTTTGATTTGAAAGTTTTATAATCATGTTTGAATAACTCAAGAACAAAGTATGCACATGTTACTGCATGTTTTTTGACTTTTTATATTATAAAATATCTCTTGCTATTTGATTGAAATGCCAACTTATTACAATATGCTTGATAATTGCAGTTGTGATCTATTGGAGGATTTTAAAACATAAATGAATCATTTACATACTGTACTGAAGTAGAAGAATTATCCCAGCTTAACTGTGTATCTATGATCACCTGTCCGAAGGTGCCGAGCATCATTCTAATGTAAGGTGTCCAAATGGTGTATCATGGTGATGATGTTAGGTTAGGTACAATTTAATATCTTGGTCTATATCTTTTGTAGTTCCTCAAAACATGCTCATCATTTTTAGTAACTAGTTATAAATTGATTGTTAAGTGTTGATGTGCCATTGTTTCTCTCATATCACACCAATCCCCTTTATCTTCCCTTGCCATCATCACATTTTTGTTGTCCACTTTGATTCTAAATCATCACTAAGTTGTCCTCCCTCAACTCCATTTATGACAGCCAGAAACAGTTGTGCTACCTAAACAGCCTCACGAACTGTTGATTCTTTTTTAGTGTTTGCATCCTCAAATGGATCTTCTCTTACCCTTGTTTTTTCTTGCTGCATAGGCAACATTGCAGCAAAGGATGAAATTCTATCATCGAAGAAAGCTGTTTAATGATAAAATGGATTTACTTTGATTAGATAATCTTTGTTATAGTAGTCAGCATAATAGTTGGATAACTTAAAATACTCTAAATAAGGGTATGCATATATCAATGGAAAAATATAATGTTCTATTGATATTCTAATATAAAGAATATGATAAAAACACATACTTCAAATTAGACATATGACTAAGACTAATGAAATACTTAGTTGGTCCTACCATTAATTTTACAAACACATCATAATTAATCTTATTTATCCAATACTTTTAAAAAACTTATTAGCCCCATTAAGTTTTTTTCTGTAATAAAAAAAGTGTTTGCATTTCTCAAACTATTTATTTTATTTTGTATTGAAACTTCTTCTAATGAAATACTCCTAGTACAATAAGATAAAGTTAGTTAGCTTTTGTTTGTATTTTAGTCAAACAAATATGACAATTTTTGTTTTACGTACAGTATTAAATATAACTTGGACTTGTTTGCGGGCAACGTTCAAAGCAAATCACATAATGTTGAATCTTCTCCATAACAAGGCCAGATGCAGTTTCAATGACCAAAGACAGCACCAAAAGGATGTCCCTACTCAAACCAAAAACAGAAAAATATGAAAATGGTTATTGAGAGATCATTACCATAGGAACTTTTTCCAACAATAAGGGAAGATTCATAGTAGTTATAACAATTTCAAAATGAAGGGAAGATTCAATCACATGTCTTGTTTTGAGTGTTACTTCCACATTCTTTTACGCATCTGCGATAAATGATAATTATAAGCAAATAGATTTAAAAAGTTTGACGTATTTGGTTCAAAATTTATTATTTGTAGTATATTTTAAATGTCTGTTATTCATATATATTTCAAATCTGTTATATTTGTAAAAAATAATTAGCGAAAATCAAATTTTATAGATCACTAATTACAAGAGAACACAATCCCAAACACATACGAGATTTAATATGTGTGCGTGAGTGTTGTAAACTCTGAATGACCGAATTCGATTCCTAGCGATAAAAACACAAAATCTAAATGCATAAATGAGAATAGAAACAAACATGAAACTGGTCTTAATTCTTATACACTCAACTGAGATCAATTTTGGTGGCTTGGACCTTTTCTGTCATTTACACAATTCAGACTCATAAAAATACTTTTTTCCATCAAACAATCAAAGAAAAACTCTATATACAAAAAAACAACTTCATAGGAATCTCAAAAAAACATAAACTACTTTAAATCAAACATTCTCCTACATTTATTTATTTGATTATTTTTAGAAAATGGCAATCCTTAAAATAAGCAAAAAACATCATAAACGTTTTAACAATCCTTTCCCTTCTGCACCAACAACCATTCCTAATGTTCAAGGCTCTCTATTCATAAATTCCAAAGCTTTATCTTCACAAGATCAAACCTTTTCAATTGGCAATGATTTTGAGCTTTTTTTGTCCACCATCAATGGTGGACACCTTTCAATATCACATCTTTCTCAGAAAACTAAACCCATTTGGTCCACAATCTCAGGACAAGCATTTGTTTCAGCTGCAGTTGTTGATACAGAGATTGAAGAAAGTAGAGGATCATTTCTTGTTAAAGATAAAGATGTTCATGTGATTTGTAATCATCAAACCATCGATGATATTAGGATTATCAATGAAGTTGAAGATTCTTCATATGAAAACTCAGTATTGGATTTGGATCAGAAAAGTTATGCAGAAGGTGCAAATTTTTTACCTACTTTGTTGATCACAGGAAGGGTTTTCAATATGAGTAAGAAGAGTAAAAAGTTTCAAAAGTATGGAATTCAAGGAAATATTCAGTTTGAATCAAAAGGGCCATTTGTTTATGCAAGATATTGGCTTTTGTTCAATCAGAAAAGCAAGCATGAGGTTGGTTTTCAAGTGAAGATTGAGAAACTGAATTTTAGTTCAAGCAATAAGGGATCTCCAGAAGCTTCTGGAATTTACAAAGGTTTCAAGAAGAGACTGAGTAGTAGAAAAAAGAGGATAGGTTGGTGTTGGTATCTTTCAAGGCCAAGAGGGTTTGTTTTGGTTTCATCGGTGGAGGATGAATTAGGAAACATGGAAATACCAAAACCAAAAGAATTCAATAGGATTTGGTTGACATATGCAAGTGATGAGAATGAGAGGTTTTATGGTTTTGGAGAACAGTTTTCTCACATGAATTTCAAGGGCAAAAAGGTGCCTATCTTAGTTCAAGAACAAGGTATTGGAAGAGGTGATCAACCTATCACTTTAGCTGCTAACTTGGTCAGTTACAGGTATAGCAATGCAACTGTTTCATATACCTAATTCAATATGTGTGATTTTATCTGTAGGAGTCGAACTAGGTACCTTGTAGTTTACAACACTCACACACTCCTGTAGTAAATCTTAAGCTATATGTAAATTTTTATGTTTTCACCACCAATATCCAGTATCCGGCCCACTGGGCCGACTAATCCGTAAGCTATATATATATATATATATATATATATATATATATATATATTTTGTTTACAAATTACAACCCAATGATAGCATTTCATTGGTATTGACAGGGCAGGAGGTGATTGGAGTACAACATATGCTCCTTCTCCATTCTATATGACATCAAAAATGAGGTCCCTTTACCTTGAAGGATATGATTATACTGTCTTCGATCTTACTAGACTCGACAGAGTACAAATACAGGTATTGTTACAAGAAATTATGACAAACAAATGATTCAGGTTTCTTTTGTTTATTAGAATTATCTATATATGAACTATTATCAAAGAGTTTAATTTTGATAACTGTCAATGTAGGGCCTTTTACACTGTCAAACTCAAACAATCATAACATATGACTCAAATCCTCATGTATATGTATATGAAATAAAATTTTGTAGTTTCAAATTTTCTGTACACTGGAACTTGCAGATATATGGAAACTCAGTTGAAGGACGGATATTGCATGGGAACACACCTTGTGAGCTGATCGAACATTTCACAGAATCTATTGGAAGGCTACCTGAGCTTCCAGAGTGGATAATATCTGGTGCTATAGTTGGAATGCAGGGTGGAACCGATGCTGTACGTCGTATTTGGGATGAATTAAGAACTTACGACGTTCCTGTCTCAGCATTTTGGTTACAGGTAATTACCACAACACTTAAAGAAATGGTGCAAAATTATTTCTCAGAAGTTTCATTAAGAACATGTGATCCATATTTTTAGATGATTGTGAAATTTCGTTGTTTACTTATTGAAACTGCGCAGGATTGGGTAGGGCAGAGAGAAACAATGATTGGCTCACAACTTTGGTGGAATTGGGAAGTGGATGACCAAAGATATTGGGGTTGGAAGGAACTTATCAACGATCTTAGAACTCGAAATATAAAAGTTATGACTTATTGCAACCCCTGTCTAGCTCCGGTAATGCTTTTCTTTAATCGTTTCAACTATGGATAAATATTGTAATCACAATCATCATATAATAGTTCTCTTGCATTTTTCTCATAACTTGCTTTCTTTGCAGTCAAACAAAATGATAGCACAAGTGCTACAGATCAGACATGCTTGTCTAGTATAGCAAGATTGTGATTGTGATAATGTCGTTAATCTTTATATTTTGTCTTTGATCCTATAGGTTGATGAGAAGCATAACAAAAAGAGAAATCTTTTTGAGGAGGCAAAACAGTTGGACATATTGGTGAAAGACAGTAACGGGAATCCGTACATGGTTCCAAATACTGCCTTTGATGTGGGAATGCTAGATCTAACTCATCCAAAAACTGCAACTTGGTTCAAGCAGATTCTACTTGAAATGGTTGGTGATGGAGTTAGAGGATGGATGGCTGATTTTGGCGAAGGCCTTCCAGTTGACGCTGTTCTGTATTCAGGTTTTCATTCTCATGTCACTTATCCCCCACAGAGTTATTTGATGTAGAAAACTCACCCCTAAATGATAAAAAAGAAGACAGACAATAAAACAATATTACAAGGAATTAATTCATATATACCGTCGGCGTAAAGATATTTTACACTGTCAATCAATTGTAATCATCAGATCATTAAAAACATATGACTTTAATCATAACTACTTCTAAAGTCACACATATGATTGGTTGTGATTTGTTGACAGTGTAAAACTTTTTATATCAACAGTGTATCAAAACTAAACTCATACTAAAACTTGTACCTTATTTATGAGCATGTGATTGTTCTCATAATATGCTGTGCTTTCCATATACAGGCGAAGATCCTATTTTAGCTCATAACAGATATCCAGAACTATGGGCCAAAATCAACAGAGAAATTGTGGAAGAATGGAAAAGTAAGTCCTTGAACAAGTTGAAGGAAGACCAAGAAGATGGCTTGGTTTTCTTCATGAGGGCTGGTTTTAGAGATAGTCCTAAGTGGGGGATGTTATTTTGGGAAGGAGATCAAATGGTAAGTTGGCAAGCAAATGATGGAATAAAGAGTTCTGTTGTTGGTTTACTTAGCAGTGGAATTTCCGGCTATGCCTTTAATCACAGTGACATTGGAGGTTATTGTACAGTTAACTTACCTATAGTTAAATACAGACGAAGTCAAGAATTGCTTTTGCGTTGGATGGAGCTTAATTCCTTCACCACCGTCTTTCGCACCCATGAAGTAAGTAAAATACTTGCAATATTTTGTTCTTCTATCTTTATCATTTATTTTAGAAGTACTTAGCACAAATATACTATCATAACAAATATTCAATGAGTTTCATTATTTTTAAGTCTGATAGCAATACACTACCGATACTTTGCATGCAAGCAGGGAAACAAACCATCATGCAACAGCCAGTTTTACTCAAACCAACAAACACTGTCACACTTTGCGCGCTGCGCAAAAATATATACAGCATGGAAATTTTACAGAATTCAATTAGTGAAGGTGATCCTAAATTCTATCATCTTTACACAAATATTTTAACCAAGTACAAAGCAAACTCAGTAGGCTTATAAAATGGTATTTTCTATATCCTTTTTTTGTAAACAGGAAGCAGCACAGAAAGGATTGCCTGTATGCCGCCACCTATTTCTCCATTACCCTAACGACGAACATGTACATAACTTTAGTTATCAACAATTCTTGGTTGGTTCTGAGTTTCTAGTGGTTCCTGTTCTTGACAAAGGAAAGAAGAAAGTTAAGGCTTATTTTCCATTGGGAGAGAGTAATAGTTGGCTACATATTTGGACAGGAGAAGTATTTTCCAAACAAGGAAGTGAATCATGGATTGAAGCTCCAATAGGTTATCCTGCTGTATTTATTAAGGTTGGTTCCATTGTTGGTGAAACCTTTTTGAATAACCTAAGAAATCTTGGTATTCTTTAATGATGCATTCATTGAAAAAAGATGAATCGCAACCAACAAAAGTGTTCATATTTAGTATCCGACGAATAGGATTATCTCTAGTGGAGGGAACCTATGGAAAAAAACGACGAAAAAGAGGATGAATCTGATATGTAACATAGTTTGTAAGTAAGTTTTCAGTTCATGCCTCTAATATTGAATCACTTGTATTTTATTGTAATTAAAGCTAGTGTACAGAAATACTAGGTGGAATATCAATCATTTGGCACCACAAAGTGATCACGAACATAAAAACAATGTATATAAGATGATCTCAAATATCAATGCATTAATCAAGTTTCAGATTATACTATCTGTTCAGCTTTGATAATTAAATGGGAATAGTATTTACTCTTTAGAATGCTCAGAAAACAATGCAAGAACACAGAGAGAGTGCAATGAATGAGACTGAACTTACAGAAACCTTCAAATTTGAAAAATAGTTGTGTGCAAATTGAAGAGAACTAGCAAATGGATTTTCTTCTTCCATGTCAGAAACAAGGAAAAGTAGTTAGTGTTGTTCTTTATCTTGTTTTTTCATGTTTAGAATGGCATATTCTCCTCTTTCATATATCTTGTGTGTGGTTTTGTGGCATATTCTTTTTTATACCATTTTTGTCTAAGCTTGAGAAAACAACAAGACTTTTCCTTTCTATCACATGTTAACATGAGTGTGTATCTTAATCTGAATAAATTTAAAATATAAAATACAAAATGCAGTTATTCAAGAATATTTTTTATTTTTTTACCCACTGTTTATTATACTTCTTAAGATATCTACTACTTTTGTTTTATTTACACATTATAACATACACAAATCGGAGATGTGGTTGAACGGTTGAGACTCTTTCTTCTTTAATTAATGGTCGAGTATTTGATCTTTGCTTTGAATACGGAGTAATTTTAAATCTTTGACTCAACTATTCCACCATTTGAGGTGCCTCTAAATTAACGAGAGGAATAATCACTGCGTTCGGCAGTGAATACCCTGATCTTGACCAACAAAATACATACTTAAAAGACACATGTTAACAAAACTTATATTTCAAATTTTCATTATTATATTTTCTTAATAAATGAGATTATTTTTTCCATTATATCAGGGACGTATCCAGAAATTTTAGTAAGTGGGGTCAAGATCGTATCAAATTTTTTGATTTTTTTTAATCTATTCCTTCATGATTTGGGTATTTACCCCTGAACTACTCAATAATGTTATAACCGATACATTTTTTTATAAAATAAATCGTTGGATTGAAAGTTAATATCATACAAATTAACGACGTTTAAAGAGATCACACAAACCGTTAATTTTGATGTGTCTCAATAGCGTATCAAATGATTTTGTATTTGTCTGAAATTTGCATATAAACTTTCAACCCAACGATTTATTTTATAAAAAAAATTATCGGTCATAACATTATTGAGTAGTTCAGAGGGAAATACTCCAAAATTATGAAGGGGGGAACACAAAGTGTCACATAATTTTTTTATAAATTGATATTTTTATCAATGTAATAATTACAACATTTTTTATACAAAGTTAATTCTTTTGGTTTCGTAATCAACACTTTTAAAACACTCATTAATATTTTTATTACATTTATAATTTATTATTGTGTAATAAATTAATTAATTAAATACAATAATATCATATAAGTGAGGTCAAATAACATAAAAATATAAATATTGGCTAAAAAATTTAACAAGCAAGTGGGGTCAATTGACCCCATTGCCCCCATGCTAGATACGTCCATGGTTATATAATGGGACAGAGGGAGTATATTTTATGTCATTTTACAATTATCAGTCAGTCTGACCGTTAATTTAACCAAACATTTCAATTGACTTATCAACTAACTCTTGCCCGGGGTTTGCGTAGTTTGTGTTGTTTGCTTGGGTGCCAGGTAAGAAAATTTCTCTACCCACCCCCCACAATTTTTTTCCCTAACTACCTTATTTATCTTTAGGGGGTATTTAAGCAAAATCCGGAACATAGATCCTGAAATGGTGGTTGTACCCCCCAAAACTTTGCACAAACTTTAGGTTGGTATAGGCACCATTTCGAAATCTAGATCCTGTAATGGTGCCCATACCCTCCAAAATTCTGCACAAACTTTGGGTTCTACATCCCGAACCTTATTTCGGAATCTACGTCCCGAATTAAAAGGTAATTTGAAGTTTTAAGGGGGTTATAGAGAAATTTTTTTGCCAGATAGTGCCTGGGCGCTATGTTGTATGTTGTAGTGCTTTGGTGTAGGTTAGTGCCTTTTGCTTTGGTCTTTTTGGCTTTGTCATTTGTTGGGATGTTATTTTATGTTCTTTTGTTTATTGCACTTGGTGTGTGTTTTGTATGATGTTCTCTTGTTTCTCTTATACTTCTCGTATAGAGAATGCTTAATAATATTTACCTTTGTAAAAGATAATAATAACAAAATGGCATAATAAAAAACAGTTTACGAGCTGACATTTTTCTTGTTCCGTGCGTGAAGGATGTGATATTTATACAATTAGGCAAGTTCTATGGTACATTAGATAATTTCTATTGTACCGGTACATGGGTATTAATTTATTAAATAAAATGAATATTTTTTAAGTGAAATTATTTTTCTATCATTAAAAACATTATATTAACCAAATATCATTAACCAAAATTGTCAAAAATATGAATTTTTATTCTTCATAATAGTCAATATTCAATTTTTTTATTGAAAAAATATTAAAATATTAGTGTAAACATTATAAACAATGAAATTATATTTTTTCTTGTGCTATTATTATATCTACAATATAATAATCAACTAATAGTGTTTTTAATTCATAAAAATACTCGTGATTTTATTAAATTACTATGTCATGTACTGGTACACTTGAATTATTCAAGTGTACCGTAGAAGCTCCCATACAATTATCATGTCCACACCAGCATCAGTCAAAATAATTTTTCTACTATATTTTTTATTTTTACTGCTGACCCACCCTTTTTTGACGTAAAATTTTAATTTTAGTCTCTGTATACAAGTTTACTGCAAATTTTTCTACTAATTTTTTATGCAGATTTTAAATTTAAGGATCAAAATCAAATTTTTTAATTAATTCAGTAATTTATTTAGAATAAAAATTGATATAAAAATTAAAATTAAAATTCCGCTTAGGATGAAAATGGACTTAAACAGAAAGTTCGAAAAGAAAAAACAAAAGATTTATTTAGTTTAAAGAAGAAGCAAAGTGAGAGTGAGAATAAGGGTTTTAACTAGGGTTTAACTTGAACCGCTGCCATTTCTTCTACCTTCATTTTTGCAACCATGTTCACTCTTCGTCGTGCTTCATTACATCTCAGGTTACTATTTCTTTTTCTTTTCCATTTTAACTCTATTCTCTATTTAGGGTTTTGTATTTCATTCTTAATTGTTTCTTGTCATTTTTTGTAGGAAGAGAAGTTTTAATGTTAGGGTTTCTTCTGTCAAATTAATGCCAACTACTCGTGTTCAATATGACGCTGGAATCATCTGTGTTGATTCTCCTAAATTAGTTTCTGGTAGTGCTCCATTTTCGTCGCTTAATAGATGTTATCATTCTGGACACGGTTCTAAGGGAGGATTTAGTATTGGTAGACGCGAGCTTTCTTCGCAAGCCGGTGAAAATAATACCAAAGATGAGGACGATGATTTGAAGGAAGGAGTTTCCGTGTTGGAGACGCCTAAGGGTGATGAAGGTGAACAATTATCGGATTCTGATACTGAACTTTCTGATGATAGTTATAGTGATAGTGAGGAATTTGATGATAGTGATAGTGATAGATATAGTGATAGTGAGGAATCTGAGACAGAACATTCTGATGATATTGTTCGTGAGGATTCTGATGCAGAACTTTGTGATGATAGTGCTAGTGAGGATTCTGATATTGAGGACCCACGGAATGAGCAGAGGTCTGACGTATTCAAGGCAATTATGAATGGTCCATTCAAGGCGATTATGAATGATCCGGGTCTTTCTATTAAAAAGATTATGAAAAAATGGGAAGCAAAAAAGAGGAATCACCTGGACAATCAGGGGGCCTCACGGACTATATTTAATTTGTTGAAGCTTAAGATGTATGCGAGAGCTTTGGAGGTAATTGGATCAAATTTATTTTTGTTTCTGTTTTGTACATTTCAACATTTATGTTTTATATGCTAATTAATTAATCTATTTTTTGTTACTTGTATTTGTGGATTACTGATGTTTTATTATGTTTGTTTGTTATTATATCTTCTGGTATACTAGTTCATGCCTTGTATGTTTGTTATTAAATCAATATGTAATAAATTTCTGCTATTGTTTGATGCCATGTTGTGCCTGTTTAACATATGAATCATTTGTGATTGAATTCCATGTATTCTGCAAGTGAAGAAGAGGAAGGGGAAGAGAACATATTTAACTAATAATTTTTGAATGGTTGTTGTTGTATTTATATAAAATACTGAAAATACTAAAATTGGTTTAAGTTCTAGTTTTTTCATCTAGTACAAGGTATGAACTAACAGCCCCCATTAAGCTAAAGCTACATAAGCTACATAAAATTGGTTAAGTTCTAGTTTTGTTGCAATTAAGTACTGCCAAATAGAATTAAAGAACAAAACAACCTCGGATTAAAAGCCTAATACATACACAAGGAATAACAAGGCAGCTCGGGCAAGAAGTGCCTGTTAACCTAGATGGAGTTAATAAAAGGTTGAGGAAGGTCTGGAAGGCTGATTCAGTTCAGTAGAAAAATCTGATGTGGTAGCAACATGTAAACAGTGCAGGGGCAGAGGTAGTAGTGGCTCAATCCAATTGAAGGGTTTGGCAAATCATAAAGCTGAGCCAACTTGTTGGGATGTGGGGTAGGTCATCAGTGAGAGGTCAATTGTGGTCCGTGGATAGTAAGTTAATAGAGCAACTGCGCAAAGCACCACTAAAAGTTGTGGAAAGAATAAACAGCCACTATAACTGAGGGTGGCATAAAAACAACTGGACAGGCTGCCACTCTGAAACAATGAACTGAAGGAAAAAGAGACAAAGGGATAAATTCATGGCTGGTGGTTGAAACAATGAACACAACCTCTGGGAATTGAAGTATAGTAAATACAGGCATTTCATATTTCGCAAACTCAACAACATAAGCAACTGTGGACAGTGTTGTGACTGTTGTCAAATAATGGCCATTGGGGCACCATGGCGGATAGCGATGGCAGTTTTTTTGACAACCGTCATGGCCCATTTGTGTAGGGTGACAGGACCATGAAGTTTTATGGGGGATATGGTCGCGTGTATTGTGGAATTTGGGCTTTCCTCCATGGTCCACCATCCACTATCTCGGTAACACTGGACACAAGTCACTATTGATGGTACTGCTTTGATACTGTATTGAAATTATAGCATAGGATGAATAAGAGCCAACAGAGAACCCTCCTCGAGGTCTCAGGTTCGATTCTCTCCTGTGACAATTTAGGTGGGTTAGTTTAGCTTCTTCAAAAAAAAAAGAGCCAACAGAGAACATATTTCACCAATAAGAACCTGAATATATCTAGTGTTGTGTAACTTGTGTTGATATGAAAAATTAACATGACATGTTGCAAGCTGCATGTCCACAGGCCTCATACGAAACTTATTTTATATCATATGTGTAACTGTATAATATGCGGTGTTTGCTCATAATGTAGCTAACATGGGCAAGTTTGTGGTTGCTTAGATCTTGAAAACCATATTAATTCTGGCTACAATTGCACTAGTATACCACAATTCAAAATCACTGCTGTTAGTTCTTTTTTTCATTTTTTTCTTCTTCCAGTTTTACTTGATGTTCTCTAGTGAAATATATTATTGAAACTATAACATAGGATGGAAAAGAGCCAACAGAGGAGAATATATTTCACCAATAAGAACCTGATATATCTGGTGTTGTGTAACTTGTTTTGATATGTAATGAATAGTATAAGATGAGCCCAATAGTATATTTGTTTGGTCCAAGTCCAATCTAGAGTTTGAGTCATCATAAGAGGGTCCTAGAAGCTCTTATGATGACTCTCTTATGATGACTCAAACTCTAGATTGGACTTGGACCAAACAAATATACTATTGGGCTCATTTTATACTATTCATCACATGATACGAAATATTAACATGACATGTTGCAAGTTGCACGTTCACATAATCACAGGCCACAGAAGGCACTTTTATTTATCTCATGTGTAACTGTGTAATATGCGGTGTTTGCTCACACTGTTACTAACCTGGGCTAGTTTGTGGTTGCATAGATCTTGAAAACCATATTAATTCTTGCCACAATTGAAAATCAGTGCAGTTAGTTTTTTTTTTTCTTCCAGTTTTGCTAGATGTTCTCTAGTGAAATCTTATCTATAAATTTTTTTTGTTGGTTTTGTAGTTCTCTGAGTGGCTGGAACGAAATCAATGGCTGAGCCAGGAAGAAGCATATTATGCTACCCGACTTGATTTGATTGCCAAAGTGCATGGGCTATATAAGGCAGAAGCTTTTATTGAGAGTATTCCAGAATCTTTTAGAGGGGACTTAATATACCGATCTTTACTGGATAATTGTGTTACTCAGAATAATTTGAAGAAAGCAGAGGAGATTCTCAATAAAATGAAGGATTTAGGGTTTCCTATTACAGTGTTTATGTGCAATCAGTTGCTACATCTGTATAAGAGGAGTGACAAAAAGAAACTAGCTGGTGTGTTATTATTGATGGTGGAACATGAGAATGACAAACCTTCTTCTTTGACTTTTAAATTCTTAATTGACGCAAAAGGCCACTCTAAGGATATTGATGGAATGGATCAAATTGTTGATAAAATGAAGGCTGAAGGTATTGAACTGGACATACAAACAAAGGCAGTTTTGGTTGGGCATTACATCTCAGCTGGGCTTGCTGATAAAGCTAAAACGTTGTTGAAGGAGATGGAAGGTGAAAACTTGAAGGAGAATCTGTGGGTATGTCCGGTTTTACTTCCTCTCTATGCAAACTTGGGAATGGCAGATGAGGTGGGAAGAGTTTGGAAGGTCTGTGAGATACGCCCTTGGATTGAGGAGTGTTTGGCTGCAATTAAAGCCTGGGGCAAGTTGAAGAATGTTGATGAAGCAGAGGCAGTTTTTGAGATGATGTCAAAAAAATGGAAACTTACACCCAGGAACTGCTCAGTACTACTAAAGGTTTATGCAAACAACAATATGCTAATGAAGGGCAAGGATCTTATTCAACGAATGGCAGATAGTGGGTGTCAAATAGGCCCGGTGTCCTGGGATGCATTGGTCAAACTTTATGTCCAAGCAGGGGAAGTGGAGAATGCAGATAGTGTTCTTCAGAAGGCAGTTCATGAGAGTCAGGTGAAGCCATTATATTCTTCCTATATCACTATTATGGAGCAGTATGCTGAGAGAGGTGACATCAATAATACAGAAAAGATATTCCATAGAATGAAACAAGCTGGTTATGTTTCTCGATTAAGACAGTACCAATTTCTTATAGGGGCCTATGTAAATGCCAAGGTTCCAGCTTATGGGATGAGGGACAGGTTGAAAGCAGATAATGTATTTCCCAACAGAAATTTGGCTGACATGTTGATTCAAGTTGATGAATTGATAGAGTCAAGTTAGTTTCCTATTTGCTTGATTGAGGAGATGGATAGATCCTTCTGCATGGAGGTTGTTTCTACGGATGACTATTCTACTCTTAGTTAAATAGTAGGTATTAATTTAAAAAAGTTTAATAGGTTTTGACATCTTTGATGTGAAAGTTTTATAATCATGTTTGAATAACTCAAGAACAAAGTATGCACATGTTGCTGCATATTTTTTGACTTTTTATATTATAACATATCTCTTGCTATTTAGTTGAAACGCCAACTTATTATGAGATGCTTGATAATTGCAGTTGTGATCTATCGAAGGATTCGAAAAATTCTTAATAGTAGACCTTTTTCTACTAGCACTTGTAGGCATTTTTTCCACATGTCAATTTTAGAATCGCGCCACATCAGATTTTAATTCATCATTCTCCTTCTCAATCGTTTTGATTTTGCGACTTTTCAGCAAACTCCCTCTCCATCTTTGCAACCTTGGCTTTTTTCTTTCTTTTCTTTTTCTGATCTTGACTATTCTTTTCTCATGTGATTGCATTTTTGTGCATATTTTAGTTGTGGCTCAATGTTAGTAGTGCTTTGACGACAGATAGGTACAGAGATTTATGGTCTTTTTAATTTGACATCATCTTAATTTTCTCTGTTTTGGGCGTTTATTTTGCATATATAATATATGATTAATTCTGTCATATATGACTCAATTTGTATTTTGGCTATATCATATGTTTTGATGAATATTAAAATATATAGCATTATGATATTCTAATTCTAAATGTTAGATATAACTATAGCTATAGCTATTAGATTTTAACAATTAGTATACAGTTTCAATATCTTTTAGTTTTTTTTGTTAGTGAAATATAGTTTGAATATTATTAATATCACATAGCACATGTGAAGGACTGAAAGAGTATGTGTAGTTGTAGTTGAAAGTTTAAGGCCAAAACAATCTTCTTTGCAAATTGCAATATACTAGTATATGTATTCAGTTTCAGCCAATTCCAAAAACCAATCTCTAATTTTGTCAAAAAAAAAAAAAACAATCTCTAATTATCTATCATTTATGCTTATTTTCTTCTTCATTTTGTTGCCAAAGGTAATATTTGAAGTAGCATATTACCCTGTTGCCTGTTAAAGAATCCACAATTTTACATTGTTTTTCCTATTCCTTAATATCAGCTCCCAATAAAATGAAAAATATTAATTTTATTAAAATTTAATTATTAAAATTACACATATAAGAAGTTCAGTTTTGATCATATTAGCTAAAACTGATATAAGATGATAATTAAATGTATATAAGATGATAAAAATAATTTAATATGGTCTCAATGCATGAATCAAGATTGAGATTACACTATCTGTTCAGCTTTGATACTTAAATGGGAATAGTCTTTACTCTTTAGAATGCTCAGAAAACAATGCACGAGCACAAATGGAAGAGAACTAGCAAATGAGACTGAACTCTTTGAAAAATATTTGTTTGTAAATTGAAGAGAACTAGCAAATGGATTGTCTTCTTCCATGTCAAAAACAAAAGAAATGTTCAATAATTAACTTCAAATGAAAAAAAAAAAGACTTAATTACAATTTTGGTCCCCTATTTTGAACCATTTCACAGTTTTGGTTCCTTTATTTTTAAATTATACAGTTTTGGTCCCCCTATCACATTTTTATACTAAACTAAAACCCCGTTTGGCCCGGTTTTTTTTTCTTCTCCTTAAAAATACTCCCTCTAATCCTATATATAAGATAAAGTTGACTTTTTAGATTCATCCATAAATTTATGTATCTAGACAAAAATATAGTCTAGATACATCAATTTTCTAATGTATCAAAAAAGTGAAATGTTTCTTATATATAAGACAAGAGGGAGTAGTAAAGAAGGAAAAAATTATGTTTGACTCAATTTTTTTTTATTTTTGTTTCTTTATTTTATTTCTCTAATACTTTTAAGAAGAAATATAAATAAATTCAATTATATACTTCTCTGTTTCATGTAAACAAAATAAAAATTAGAAAATAAGTCGAGCTAAACTGGGCATAAGTTTGCCAAACAGACCCTATAAGGCCAGACCACCAAGACCAGACTTTTATTGACTTTTTTGTCACACTTTATTGCTGACCCACCCTTTTCTAGCAATTTTGAGAAAACAAATGTGAGTGAGAAAGGGTTTTAACTAGGGTTTAACTTCAACCGCTGCCATTTCTTCAACCTTCGTTTTCGCAACACCATGTTTTCTCTTCGTCGTGCTTCACTACCTCTCAGGTTACTATTTCTTCTTCTTCTTCTTCTCTCTCTCTCTGATCACTATTTCCAACGCAATTTCATTTCATATCCATCGTTAATTTCAATTGTTTCTTGTCATTTTTTTTTGTGTATGTAGGAAGAGAGGTTTTAATGTTAGGGTTTCTTCTGTCAAATTAATGCCAACTACTTTTGTTCAAGATGACGCTGAAATCATCTGTGATTCTCCTAAATTAGTTTCTGGTAATGCTCCATTTTCGTCGCTTAATAGATGTTATCATTCTGGACATGGTTCTAAGGGAGGATTTAGTATTGGTAGACGCGAGCTTTCTTCGCAAGCCGGTGAAAATAATACCAAAGATGAGGATGATGATTTGAAGGAAGGACCTAAGGGTGATGAAGGTGAAAAATTATCGGATTCTGATACAGAACTTTCTGATGATAGTTATAGTGATAGTGGTAGTGAGTATTCTGATATAGAACTTTCTGATGATGATAGTGTTAGTGAGGATTCTGAGGCAGAACTTTCTGATAATATTGTTCGTGAGGATTCTGATGCAGAACTTTCTGATGGTAGTGATAGTGAGGATTCTGATATGGAGGACCCACAGAATGAGATGAAGTCGGAAATATTCAAGGCGGTTATGGATGATCCAGGTCTTTCTATGCGTAAGGTTCTGAAAAAGTGGGAAGCAGAAAAGAAAGATCAGTACCGGGAAGAAAGGGAGGCCTTACGGGCTATGTTTATTTTTGAGAAGCGTAAGATGTATGCGAGAGCCTTGGAGGTAATTGGATCAAATTTAAGTTTTATATCCTAATTATAAAATCTAATTTTTGTTACTTCTATTTGTGGATGACTGATATTTCATGTTTGTTTGTTATTATTATTTTATATCTTCTGGTAATATCATTTACCTGGAGCTCTCAATTTTATTTGTAGTAAATTTGTGCTTTTGTTTGATGCCATGCTGTGCCTGTTTAACATACGAATCATTTGTGATTGAATTCCATGTATTCTGCAATCTGCATGTGAAAAAGAGGGAGGGAACATATTTAACTTATAATTTTTGAATGGTTGTTGTTGTATTTATATAAAATGCCGAAAATACTAAAATTGGTTAAGTTCTAGTTTTTTCATCTAGTACAAGGCATGAACTAACACCCCCCATTAAGCTAAACCTAACTATCTCGAAGTTTATTGCAATTAAGTACTGCCTAATAAAATTAAAGAACAAAACAACCTAGACGTACTCACGGATTAAAAGCCTAATACATACACAAGGACTGACAAGGCAGCTCGGGCAAGACGTGCCTGTTAACCTAGATATAGTCAAATATTGGCCAATGCGGCACCATGGGGGATAGCAATGGCAGCTTTTTTGACAACCGCCATGACCCATTTGTGAAGGGTGACAGAACCATGGAGTTTTATGGGGGATATGGTTGCTTAAATTGTGGATTTTGGGCTTTCCTCCATGGTCCACCATCCGCTATCTCGGTAATACTGGACACAAGTCACTATTGATGGTACTGCTTTCATACTGTATCAATATTATAGCATAGGATGGAAAAGAGCCAACAGAGAATATATTTCACCATTAAGAACCTGAATATATCTGGTTTTCTGTAACTTGTGTTGATATGAAAAACTAACATGACATGTTGCAAGTTGCATGTTCACAGGCCGCATGTAACTGTGTAATATGCAGTGCTTGCTCATACTGTTGCTAACCTGGACAAGTTTGTGGTTGCATAGATATCGAAAACCATATTAATTTTTGCCACAATTGCACTTGTGTACCACAATTGAAAATCAGTGCAGTTAGTTTTTTTCTTCCAATTTTACTAGATGTTCTCTAGTGAAATCTTATCTATAAATTTTTTTGTTGGTTTTGTAGTTCTCGGAGTGTCTGGAACGAAAAAAATGGATGGATAAAGATAACTTGTATTATGCTTCCCGACTTGATTTGATTGCCAAAGTGCATGGTCTATATAAGGCAGAAGTTTACGTTGAAAGTATTCCAGAATCTTTTAGAGGGGACTTAATATACCGAACTTTACTGTATAATTGTGTTACTCAGAACAATTTGAAGAAAGCAGAGGAGATTCTCAATAAAATGAAGGATTTAGGGTTTCCTATTACAGCTTTTATGTGCAATCAGTTGCTCCATCTGTATAAGAGGAGTGACAAAAAGAAAATAGCTGATGTGTTATTATTGATGGTGGAACATGAGAATGACAAACCTTCTTCTTTGACTTTTAAATTCTTAATTGACGCAAAAGGCCACTCTAAGGATATTGATGGAATGGATCAAATTGTTGATAAAATGAAGGCTGAAGGTATTGAACTGGACATACAAACAAAGACAGTTTTGGTTGGGCATTACATCTCAGCTGGGCTTGTTGATAAAGCCAAAACATTATTGAAGGAGATGGAAGGTGAAAACTTGAAGGAGAATCTGTGGGTATGTCCGGTTTTACTTCCTCTCTATGCAAACTTGGGAATGGCAGATGAGGTCGGAAGAGTTTGGAAGGTCTGTGAGACACGCCCTTGGGTTGCAGAGTGTTTGGCTGCAATTAAAGCCTGGGGCAAGTTGAAGAAAGTTGATGAAGCAGAGGCAGTTTTTGAGATGATGTCAGAAAATTGGAAACTTACATCCAAGAACTGCTCAGTACTACTAAAGATTTATGCAAACAACAATATGCTAATGAAGGGCAAGGATCTTATTCAACGAATGGCAGATAGTGGGTGTCAAATAGGCCCGGTGTCCTGGGATGCATTGGTCAAACTTTATGTCCAAGCAGGGGAAGTGGAGAATGCAGATAGTGTTCTTCAGAAGGCAGTCCATGAGAGTCAGGTGAGGCCATTATTTTCTTCTTATATCACTATTATGGAGCAGTATGCTGAGAGAGGTGACATCAATAATGCAGAAAAGATATTCCATAGAATGAAACAAGCTGGTTATGTTTCTCGATTAAAGCAGTACCAATTTCTTATAGGGGCCTATGTAAACGCCAAGGTTCCAGCTTATGGGATGAGGGACAGGTTGAAAGCAGATAATGTATATCCCAACAGAAATTTGGCTGACATGTTGATTCAAGTTGATGAATTGATAGAGTCAAGTTAGTTTCTGATTTGCTTGATTGAGGAGATGGATAGATCCTTCTGCATGGAGGTTGTTTCTACGGATGACTATTCTACTGTTAGTTAAATAGTAGGTTTTAATTTCAAAAAAGTTTAGTAGGTTTTGACAATTGACATCTTTGAATAACTCAAGAACAAAGTATGCATATTTTTTGACTTTTTATATTATAACATATCTCTTGCTATTTAGTTGAAACGCCAACTTATTATGAGATGCTTGATAATTGCAGTTGTGATCTATGGAAGGATTCGAAAAATTCTTAATACTAATACTAGACTTAATTCTACCAGCACTTATAGGTATTTTTTTCTACGTGTCAATTATAGAAGCGTGCCGCATCAGATTTTAAATTTTCAATAGAGACCATTATTTTGCCATTTTTAGCAATTCTAATTCTTTCAATTGATAAGCAATCAAGTTCAACCATGGCAGCCTGTATATTGGCCCTACTTTCTTCTTGGTCTTTTTAATCAAATCCCATCCTAGTTGAACCAAACCAACATGAACTATTTGAGAAACCAGATTCATAGTATTTTCTTCCATCTGTCCCTTTCTTCAAACACAAATGTTGCCGCATCTCCCCTTCTCACGCTGCACTAAACAGTAAACACGACCAAAACGTCGCACTCTATCTTCCCATAGATGCTGCAATATTCCTTTAGCTTTTTTTACTCTAATTTTCAAATTTCAAATTCTAATTCCCCCCAATATGTCTACCTCATCTTTCTATTTCAACCTTTTCTTTCTCCCCTCTTCATTTCTCACCTCCAATTTTCTTCTTTTCTTCTCCATCCATCATTTCAATTTAATTTCATATATCTGATACTTTTGTTGAATGCTTTATAGTTTTTCATGTTTTCAAATTAGGGTTTGCTTGAGCAAGTTGTATCCTATGATATGTTTAAGGTAAATTTAGCAGGTTAATTCATCATTCTTCTTCTCAATCCGGTGGTGTGAGTAAGGAAGAATACATTGTGAATTCTCATTTGGTTTTCAAAGAATTTTTATGATTTATATTTTTTATGAATAACCTAAGAAATCTTTGTATTCTTTAATGATGCATTCATTGAAGAAAGATGAATCTCAACCAACAAGAGTGTTCGTATTTAGTATCTGACAGCGCCTCGGATAGCTTTATCTCTAGTGAAAGAGTCTATGGAAAAAAAAATAAAAGAGGATGAATCTAATATGTAACATAGCTTGTAAGTCGGTTTTCATTTCATGCCTCTAATTGTGAATCACTTGTACATCATTGTAACTGAAGCTACTGTACATAAATAGGAATATTCTTTACTCTTGTTTACGCATTATAACATATTCTCTCCGTCCCAAAATATAAGAGAAAGTTAGTCAAAGAATGTTGATGTATCTAGACCAAATTTCTTAACTAGATACATCATCTTTTGTTGACTAACTTTCTCTTATATTTTAAGAGGGAATAGTACATACTCAAAAGACATGTTAACAAAACTTTGTAAAATTACTATCTGATGTTTGTAGTCCACTTCAACCTTAGTTTCATATGTAAAAATATTCTAAAATCAAGCGTTTATATTTTATAATACAATATGACCCTCGTAATTTTTTTTTTATTTCAGTGTAACTAAATGTACTTAAATGTTCCATTTAAACATATAGCATTACAACTAGATATATTATGGAACAATAGTTGCTGAAAAGTACTAAGAAATTATCACACTTCATATTAATTGAAGAAGGATAATAACCAAACAATCTACACAAGTAAAAAAAAACCTTTCTATGTAATTAATAGTTATGAGTTCATTGTCTAAACAATACATCAAAAACATAATATATTAAATAAAGAACAACTATCCTCTTACTAAAGTTATTGAAAGTTATTCAGTTATTTTGGTTGATTACAATATAACTTAGAAATCAAATTAGCTCTCTAACAAGCCTCCAAAAAATATACCAGTAAGTGCAAATGATCACTCCATTCAGGCCAGTGAACAATCCTTTCAAATCACAAAAATGCCGCCGGGGAGAATAACAGCAGTGCCTGGCTTCAGCTAAGAAAAACTTGATATTCTACTAGCATATCGAAAAAATCTGTGCTTCACTATGATGTAATGTATGGTTAATGAGAAAAACATCTCATTTTTTTCCACATCCTATTGCATCATCAAATATCTAGCTGATTAAGATTAATCATGTTTGAAGCATTTTGTATCAGCTCCTTCCGAAAATCCACCTGATATAAATTAAAATTCAGATTATGACACTGCAATAATGATTAATTAGCTGACTTGTGATAATCTGTTACCTTGTGACATCACCTAACAATCTACATGGTCAACCAAGGATAGCATTCAAGTATTTTTAGGCTCGTAGCACATGTCAATGTCATGCATGATAGTTGAACAAGAACAAGAGGAACATAATAAACTGATGCAATTTGTATCGACGAGACTAAGTGTGTCTGTAGATGAGTTTGTCAGATGCAATTTGTAATGGAATTAATTTTGTAAAACTGACTCAAAAAGTTTTTTAAGTAATGTAATGAATGCTTAAACTTTTTATTGTGAAAGCAAGTTTGAAGTAAAAAAACGTAGTGTAAAATTTTCAATCGTCATCCAAATGCAAGTTCAAAATCACATATTACTTGAAAACTTTGGTTTCTAAAAAATTTCTTGCAACCAATAAATTCACAAAATATGAAGACAATTGTGCAAATTACCCGAGCACCCATAAGGGAGGAAAAAACAATATTAGCTTCGGCTGCATCCTCAACCGTCAACTTCTTCAACAACCTCTTGTCTGGATCCATTGTTGTCTCCCATAGTTGTGTAGGCATCATCTCTCCCAGCCCTACATTTATAAAACATCCAAGAGCATACTGTTATGTACAAAATAATATCCACAAATTATCAAATAATTAGCTCAGAGAAAAACAATAATTCAGCATTAGGCCGGGTAACATGAGTCTCATATAGTAAAAGGAGAGAAGAGTGTGAACTGAAAGAAGCATAATTCTATTAGAATAAATATACAACCAATCAAGCTTTTCATCATACCTTTGAACCTTTGCATGTTGTATGATACATTAGGAGCGAATGAGCTCTGAAGTTTTTTAAGATCAGCTTCATCATAACAATAGTGCACTTGTTTTCCCCTAACAACCTGATTATTTCAGTAAAATACCAAAAAATTAGCTTTGATTATATCCAATCTGATAAAACACTAACAAAATTTTAAGGCAAACCTTGTAAAGTGGTGGAACACCAACATAAATGCAACCTTCATCAAACAAAGCTCTCTGCAAGTAAGAAACACTGAATCAATTTAAAACCTTTTGATTTATTCTCAAGAGAAGCAGCTCGTTTTTCTTCTTCCATGAAAGACCAGAATTTGCAGGCAATGCCGGTATACATTACCTGATATCTATAGAAAAATGTCAGTAGAAGAGTTCGGATGTGGGCACCATCCACATCAGCATCTGTCATAATAATAATCTTGTGATATCGGAGTGCCTCCTTTTTAAATTCCTCTCCCTGAACAAAAAACACATTTTGAGTTATATAATTAAATAATATAGTAGATGAAGTTAAGAGCGTAGAGTTCCAACCTATGAAGCACGGACACGGGACACGACACCGACAGTGACACGTCGACACAGATGAATTTTATGAGAAAATGATATATTTCAATGTAAACGTAAGTGTCGAACATGATGAGTGTCCAACACCGGGACACGCCTATTCCGAAAAGTGTCTGAGCTTCATACCCAACATAGGCAATCAAGAATTTTTACTTCAATTTCAATATATTTATTTTAACCAGAGTATTTACATTTACTATTACTAATAACTTAGTTATCATGTTGCTCAGAGATGTCTTTTCCAATTCATTTTGAAATTCATTACACATTTCTTAATTATAATAATATATTCATCTATCTATTCATTTCATTTCTTTAGTTCCTTCCTTACTACAAAATTAATGAAACAGGAATGATTTTAACCTTCACTCCGAGACCAAGACCGAGGATTAAATTTTGGATCTCTTCATTTTTGTACATTGCTGCATCATCCCTCCTTTCAATATTCAAAATCTTACCCCTCAAAGGGAGAATGGCCTGCAACAAATACAGTCCAATAAAAACATAGATTTACACAGATAGTAAAATAGGAAATATCATACATGGATTCAAAAAGAAAATTATTTCCATTCTAAATAAATATTTTTGTAAGGGATGACTCAACTATAGTTATTTGTTTTTTAAGATGTAATCAAATAGCAACTTTTCAAAGCGTAACTTTATTTTGCATATCTTTACTTCTTCCAAGTAAAACCCTAGCACACAAATTAGGCATTAAGTTTGCATTATATTGTGTCTGTGTCTATGTGTGTCGAGTGGTTCCACTTTTGCAGGCTTTCATCTAACAATGTGTACTTTACCTGGAAGCGCCTATCACGACCAGCCTTAGCACTTCCCCCAGCTGAATCACCTTCGACTATAAATATTTCTGCAACATGGGGATAAAAAACAAAGAATTTTCGATTCAAAACACAATCCTGTCTCATCAAAAGATCAACTCAAAATGATCTCTCAACTAATTTGGCATGAATCATTAAAAGATTAAGACAAAGAATCTTAATAAAGTTTATGCTAGAAGTATCTATCAGCTAATTTGGCATGAATCCACTATGCTTAAACACACCCCTTAGCTCTACGCGTCAGCATGTGTAGCATAAATATAGACCATATGAAGCATAATCCGGTAGTTAAAAGTAAAGAGAGACTAAGGAAAACTATACTATGGTATGCTTGGATTGGTGGTATAGGATGGAATAGGAGATGACATTTGGATTTGTGATTTTGTGTAGCAACTTCAAATTAAAATGAAACATAGTAATTATAGCAATCCTTTGATCATAGAAAGCTATTGGCATTTAATAGGAATAACTATTTTCTCAATGAACTAAGTCAGAAAATGCTGTAAAACTTTAGTTCAAAGGAATGTCTTTCTGTGAAGTAAAATAATTTCTGCAAAACAGAAGTATACCACAGTCTTCAGGATTTGATGATGAACAATCTGCAAGTTTGCCCGGAAGAGATGAAGATCTCAATACACTCTTTTGTCTCACCAATTCCCTTGCTTTTTTGGCAGCCAAAGCTGCCTAATAAGACAAATTTCAAAAGAGGGAAATATTTTGGTTAAATTATATAAGATAAGATAATAAAGTAAAATAAAAATGCCTAATACTCCTATAACGATCAATAGGATATAAATGACACTTGTAAATTTGAATATATATCTATGATTAGTGATTACATTGAAAGCAGTAAGAGCTTTAGAGACAACTGAGTCAAGAACATCTGGATGCAGTTCCAAATACTCGGTAAGATATTCTTGAATACATCGATCAACCACTTTCCGCACCTCTGGATTTCCCAACCTTGTCTTTGTGCAACAAAGAAATGAGGGTAATAAAGAAATTGGTTGGTGAAAACTGTAAAAAGGACTCGAGTAAAATATATAATGCATCAGTACCTTTGTTTGTCCTTCAAACTCTGGATTTGGGACCTTGACTGAGACAACGCATGTTAAACCTTCTCTCACATGCTCGCCACTTAAAGTAATATCCTTATCCTTTTCCTGTGAGGAACAGAAGATGATACACAATAATGAAACATGGAATTCATTGCTGACTGTTGTGAAATAATGTAAAAATAATTGATTTAAGACATAATAGTAGTGCATTCCTGCAGTATAACCTTCCAATAACTTGATATCTATTTAGAAGAACCACACCAAACACCAAAAATGTGCAATAACTATTTTTCTTCTTGTTGTTCCTTTCAGAATCTTGTCTCTTGAAGGAATATTGGAATTGCTAAAGAACTAGAAGGATTGTACTACATTCTTAGTGAAAGAATTGAAGAGACCCATGTTTAGGTGCTACTTTCCTATCATCAATAGCCAAATCGCCTACTTATCAAATTCAACTTCAGCACAAGTGTCTCCGCATCCTTCATTTTCTTAAGTACATGTTTCTATATTTTTTATAAGACTTTGTTGGGTGGGTGCCTTAATTGTGCAAAAACTTTACCGTTGGATTTATGCACAATACGAGGGCAAGATACATTCAAGTTATAGATTGAATTCTATAATACCTCAAAGCCACACAAGAGGTTATTATGTAGTGGTAGTAGTACTGTAGTAACACAAATAGAGCGTGCTGAATTAGAGTATCAAAGTAAAATATTCTCATCCGGGAGTCTTCTATTTTGGTAGTGGACAGGCATGGCAACAGGTTAAATAGAGAAAAAGTGAAACAACGGTTGAGAAATACCTTAATAACTTTTGATTTCTTTGCGAGACTATTTAGTGTTCTTGTTAAAGAAGCCTTCATACCATCAATATGGGTGCCGCCGTCGACAGTGCGTATACTATTAGCATATCCTAGTATTGTATCGGAGTATGCATCTTCACACCTAGTAAAGAAGAAATGAAGAGAATTACACATATTGATAAAAGGACTTATGAATAGTCAGTCATTACAAACAATTCTACAATCTGATTGTCCATTTGGAGATTTTATATTTACAAGATATAGAACGCTAACCTTGATTTCACAAGTTAATCCTTGGTCTCACAAGGAGCGTGGATGAAGAATATAATTTAGTTTAGATAACAGAACTGTAAAAAGTGCAAGACTGGGCGTGGATGGAGGACTTACCATTGCAAAGCAATATCAACTGAAACTCCATCTATTTCTTTTCTGAAACTCAGAACATCATGAAGAGCTTTCTGCAACAGAAATTTACATTTTAATTGAAGCAAAAGTAAAAAGAAGAATATGATATCCTCCCCAGGCAAACCAACAACTGGAAGAAGAAAAAAGGATGACATTTTCATGCACTACAAGCATAAAGGTAAGAAAGTAGAGACCTTATCCGTGTTAAGCCATTTCACATATTCAGCCAGTCCCCCAGCATAGAAATACTCGTTAAATTGGACCTTTTCTGGATCATTGTCCTCTTTCCGAAGCGCAATCGTAAGCTACAAAGGTCATGAAAATTCCTTGGTTAGATGAAAAGTAGATAGAAAATTTGCTCTCCTAAAATTCTAAATTTAAATAGGTGGTTGCATAAGGAACAAAATGCTATGGACAGCTCAATCTCACTCGTAAGGTGGAGCAGCCACTATGAGACGGCTCATGAACGGTTTTATATAAAACAAAAAATTGATCCTTCTTCTAGTCAAGGAAGGAAATTCTGTTACTGATGAAATGCCATGACAAGCAATCCACATTGAAGACCATTTAGGATGAGAAAAGTGAATGTTATATGGACATCACAAAGAAACATTATTTAAAATCATCTATTTCACCTTTGGGTTAAGGAAAGCCAACTCCCTAATGCGCCCAGCTATTGTGTTGTACTCAAACTGAATAGCGGTGGTGAATACTGCATGTCACGTAGAGAAACAAAATGAAGCATATTTAAGACTAAATTTTGCAGCAACAGAAAAAACCTAAACTAGGAATGAATGACCAAATGAACCTTCTTTGTCAGGCCAAAACTTGATACGTGTTCCTTGAAGATTTTTCTTTTCAAAAGGAAGCATAACGCAATTCAGAGTTGTCACAGGCTTCCCGCGAGAATATGTTTGTGTGTATTCTAACCCTTCACGCCAAACTGTTACCTCTAGTGCCTGTGGAGTTAGACAGCAAAGAGGATCTTTAGAAAACATTGATAATTAACCAGAACATCTGACTGAAAATAAAATACAATTGTGATGGCATTATTTGTTATCATCTAAATATATGATGGATAAGTCATAAGAGCATGTAAATATGTCTTAAAATGTAAATTATAACATTAATATACTTGCAGCCAAAAATTTATTCAAAGCTTTTCCAATGTACATTGAAGAGTTCTAGAAAAAAAGAAAGAGACTTGTTAAGATGTACCTCAGACAAGGCATTAACAACAGATAAACCAACCCCATGTAAACCTCCAGAAACGGAGTAGCCACTATTGATGCCACCAAATTTTCCACCAGCATGCAAGATCTGCAAAGTACATAAAAGTAAATAATCTTTATCCAATTAAAAAGGTTCAGAAAAATATTAAGAACAAAAACAATATAAACCAAAGGCCTGGCAAGATTTACTTTACAGCATATGATCCAAAAACGGTTTAAAAAGGGGTAGGTTTATCTTAACGGAACTACAACAAAATGATAAGGTCATGAATGAGTATATGCAGCTGTTCAAATATCTTTGAACATCGTCAGTGAAAATTTGCAGCATGAAACTAAGAGGACAATCTTGCCTCGATCACCATGCAGAAGATCAAATGATCCTATCATCAATTAGCATACAAAAGCTAATGCGTCTATATACACACCATTTCTTCTCTTTTTTTTTGGGAGAAAAAACACACCAAGTTCACGTCAAGATTTTCTAAAGTAGACTGACAATTCATGTGCCAGAGGTTTTCAAAAGTTCTAAAACAAGATTCCTTTAAGTTTGCAATAGAATTACAAATTCAACACACGAGCACATTGAGTGCCAAAAATAATAATAACTAATAATAATTTAAGGGGGGGAAATTAACTCCATAATTTGTATACTCTCTAATTTTCAAATGGTAAAACACATTTCCTTATATTACAACCTAGTTTACTGTATTGATGAAATAGCATAGCTGACTTAATTGGCATTCAGTTGTATTGTATCAAAAGAACCATGCACCAGTGATGTTGACCTTCTGAAAGATTTAAATATAGTAATCTTCTAGACTAAGGATTCAAGTATATGGAAAAAAAAAATACCGTCAAGACTGTCTCTAAGGCAGATTTCTTTGTAGTTGGATGCATGTCAGTCGGAATCTGCATTCAATCGAGAGAAATTAGTATGAAAAATCAAAATCATCCAAAAGATAGTAAATGTAGCATAAAAAATCCTAGTTCAATAAGATCGTATTCAACTGTCAATTTCATAAATGTAAGTTTTCAGCTTGGAAACACTAATCAATGTATGTGCATTAATAGCTAAAAAATTTGAAAGATAAGTACAGGCAACAAAACATACCCCACGACCGTTGTCAGTGATGCTCACAGAATCATCTGCATGTAAAACAACATCAACCTTGGAAGCAAATCCAGCTTGAGCTTCATCAACAGCATTATCCAAAATTTCATAGACCTAATATAGAAGAAATAAACCCAGCTTCAATGGCAGAGCAAACAAAAATTCCAAAACTACTGCAAAAATGAAAATCATAAAAATATACCAAATGGTGCAACCCGCGTGGGCCAGTGCTTCCAATATACATCCCAGGCCTTTTCCTTACAGGGTCCAAACCTTCAAGCACCTACAAATAACAAACGACCATTAACGGAAAAAGCCAGGAATCTATAATATATAACAGAATATCTATGAATTATACGATATTCAAATAAAAAAAATCAGTTCAATAACATCTACAACATATTTCACCAAATTGTCTAGAGTCTAGATAATACCATCCAAATTTACAAGACGAAATACAAGAATGTAGTGACAGTGTAACATGTATCTAATCGTATTCCACTGTCTTACCATGTACACATATAACTTCTTTAAATATGATCACATAATACAGTGAAATATGACTACATGTATGTGTAAATTGGTCTACACCATCAACAAAGATATTATTCTAAAAGAAGAAAAAACCTGAATTTGATCAGAACCATAAGCTTTGGAACTTTCATTGTTGTGAATATCTTCAGCAGCCGATAAAGAAGACATATATGCCCTAGGAGTGACTGCATTTGATACCAAACTAGGAACTGAAATTTTCCTAAGAGAAAACCTCTTCCTGAGAAAATCAAAAACAAAAAATCATCACAAAATTCATCATCAAAAACAAATAAAAAACCCCTTTTTATTTATGTCATCAATTCAGTACAGAAAGAGTAACCCCAACACCCACGTAGTGTTATGAAGCGCAGACACTTTTCAGAATAGCGTGTGTCCCAGTGTAGGACACGTCTACACTGACACAAACACTTACGTTTACATTGAAATATAATATTATCTATGTCGACGTGTCAGTGTTGTGTCCGTGCTTCACACAAAACAATAAACACCAAACTATATAAAAATCACATTTTTTCAATTAAAAAAATTGACCCTTTTAGTAAAAACCATGAAATTTTCAAAAGGGGTGGCATAAAATGATGAAGAAAGCAACAAATTGAAAAGATAAGTGATTTGGAGTATACCTGGGTTTAGAGAGAGTAGATAGTGGAAGAGATGAAGAAGAGTGAGGATAAGAGAGAAGACGGAAGGAAGAAGGAGTGAAGAAATTGCGAGAAGCCATGGAACGAAAGAGAGGAATACGACGCAGAAGCATAGGTGCCATTACATTGAAATTGAAAAACCAAACACTGTTTTGTTCTTGTTTTGCTTTTTTCCCTCTCTATCTTCTTTGTTTTTGTTTTGTTTTTCGCTTCTTAAAAACCCTATGTTTCAACTTACTATTGATCATTCCCTAGTTAATTTTTCCCTCCACACGAAGCACTTTTTTAAGAGAAAATAAAATTATTTTCTTGTTACAAAAGAAAATGGATACAATTTGTACCCAACAAAATGGATATAAAAGAGGAGAGAGAGACAAAAAAAGAGGAGAGAGGGGGTGCGTTAAACAAAAAATATCCATCTTAAGAGGGGTGCGTGGACTAAAACTTATCAATCTTACGAGGGAATAAAGTGGGCGCCGTCAAATTATTTATATGTTGAATATCAAGTTAAAAAAAAAAACTCAGCGTAATAATCGCCCTTTTAAATCTTATTGCATTATGTAACCCAAAAAAAAATCTTGTTAAAGTATTTGTCTAATTAGGGTATTTGTTTAATGCTAGACACGAAATGGTGAGTTATTATATTATGTTGCCTTCACATACCTAAATTCTCTACACAAGGATACCTTGAAGAAAAATTCTATGAATTTAGCAATGTTGATTGTGTTAACTAAACCATTAAAACCGGTTTCAGACACAACTTTTGAGTCATTCTAACGTAATATTGGAAAAGGAGAAGTTTAATGAATAAAGGAGCTATGATTATGGAGATAGATCCTCAATATTATTAAAAAAGGGGTTATTTCGACCACAATCAATTTCCCACTTGAACAAGAAGACTCATCACCCCCATGATGTCAAACAATATTATGCAAACCTCAAAATGAAGCCCAAAATCAGAATTATAAGTGTACATTTTACTAGAATGAGTAGTTTTTTGGATTTTAATCTCATAGAATTGATAAATACACACTATTATAGTTAATTATCTTAATCACAACTTGATAAAGTGCTAGACAAAGATTTAAGATTTAAGGAGCTCATGATATTTCACATTGAAAGATAGTGGCATGTGACACTGACATACTATATTATTAATTTATTATCATGTCACAATATCATCCTAAAATTATTATTTTTTTAGTTCGAACTTGAATATTTTCAGCGCAAAACTACGGAGATTGATCATTCGCTCCGAATAAGACCACAAAGAGTGACAAGAGAATTTAACACTGTAATATTCTCATACTGATTTCGATCACATAACATCAAGTTAAGTTGAAAGAAATTTCTTACCATCTTATTCAAGTGTTCTTGGGTCCTAAAAACTGATTTAGGTCCAATAATGTGAATGTAATTTATTTTTCTCATTCAGAAACAATCAAATCATGTGAAAATGCATGTCAATTTTGTCCTACAATATTCTCCCATATATTTTTATTGTTTTCTAATCAAGTCTTCGATAGAGCCTACCACTTTTTCTCATGAACAAATAGACAAACTATATACAAATATTTGTCACAAGACATATTAAGTTACTAGTCAGTATTGTCTTTCCAATACAGCACAAGAAAAAACATATATATATACATACACCATCGTAAAACGACAAACCATTAAGCGTGAAATGAAACTAAAAGAGAGGAAATCACCCTCAAATAAGCTTGATTTCTGAGATACAATGAACAAGCTGTAACCTAAAATACAAATACTATTTCTACATTTTCCCCCTTCAACTCTATCTATCATACACCTATATAATCAAATTATTGAAGACTATTTTTCAAAGCATAGAAAAGCTTAATGAAAAATGTACCACACCAGTAGAAGGTGGAGGAGAATAGAAAAATCACAGTATCTAATGTTTGCAAGCACCACAACTACGATTCTTCACAACACGAATTCATTAGCCAAGAGACACCAGCTTCATGCAGAACGTACAAGATATATATATGATCGGTCTTTTAAGGGGTCAGGCTTGAAAGAACTTAAATAGAGCTTGAAACACTTCACTCCCTTGGCCGTGCAAGCCATAGAGAACTCAGTGCTCGCAGCCGGGAGAAATAATCGCTTATTGCGAGAAGAGCTCGAGCTGATTGCCTGGTTGTTAATATCCGAAGCATTTGTTGCAATGTTTGCTGCCGCAGGTTGTCAGCCTACACACATGAAGGAAAAAGAAAAGTGAATTGATAATTATTATAAGTTGTAACTACTTTTATTTATTCTAATGAATCAATGTCACACATACATATTAACCCTTTTATATTCTTCGTCATTTTCTTCCATGTTATTTTAGCAAAGGAAGCACGCATGTGGATACAACATTAACGCATAGACACCGTACTAATTTGATAATATAGAAGTTATTGAATGTATTGGTGACACCTGACATGGCACATGTCGGACACCAGTCATGCCACCAAGAGGATGAAAGTTGGGGTAAAGGAATAGAGTGGTAAAAAGCAGACAGATGAGTACCTGGCGAAGAAACCCCTCGAGAGTACCGAGTTTTCCCATGGCCATAGCCATTTGGCCCATGTAGTTTGCCACATTTCCAGAAGAACCTGATGGGTTGGGTGAACCATTAGCCAATGTCTCGGAAAGTGATTGCTGCAATGCATCCATTCCTTGGGAGAGTGCATCTTCGGCCTGTTGGGATGACTGTTGCAAGTTGTAGATTCCCATCAATTGTTGCTCGGTTAAAGGCTCCAAATGACTTACTAGAAGCTGCAACATAGTCAATAAAGTATCACCACACTTGTTTGTATTTCAGTGCATAGTAACTAGAAAAAAGCTTAAAAACATTGAGAATAAAACAAATGAGAAATTTCTCACCTTAAGAAGTTCGGATGAGCGGAAGCCTCCAATCCACATGAAACACCTCTCAGCTGGAGTCTTCCACATTCCAGATAGAATGTGGAAAACATCAGCTTTAGCTGCAACACCTTTCAGCCTATAGATATCTTCAAATTGAGTCATGAAATTGTCAACAATGGTACGGAGTTCAATATCCCCGGCATGAGAATTTATTGCAGCCCTTAGCTCATTAGTTTGCCTATTATGCTCTTCTAACCATCGTGCGTACTCAGCATCAAATGCCATTGCACCTGCATACCAAGATCATTAACACAATTTAGGTTCTGAAACACATCACACACTACAGGAAAACTCTTCCCGTGACCGTTCATGATACCAGCTGCTATTTTGTCGGTGTAAAAATGATTTAATTTATATGCACCGTCATTGTGAAGATTGTCCATCAATTGTAACCGTTACATGATACAAAAATTGAAATTGCAGTATATGTTATCCAAATAAGAGGTTTAATATTTTCACAATTTATAGGGAATTTGGATTCTTTCATGAAAAAGAAGCATATCACAGCAAATGTCATGGAACACTTGTCAAGCCAAGAGTTCATGGATTTTGCATTGGCTATAGCCTATAGCCGCATCTTCAAAAAAAAAAATATCATACTAAAAAAAAACCAAAACATGCTCCGAGTAGAAGGAACTTTGCTGCAACAAAATAAATTCCAAGCTTTCGACGCACAATTGGAGGTAAAAGAAGATTAAATACCATTTCCACTCATTGAATGGGTCTGCTCTCCGGTGCTTGAAATGAATATTCCCTAGAATAGATTAATAACCAAATCATCACATATTATAGTAACATAACCAGATTAAGAATAACAGATAGTAAATAAAATAACAAATCAAAACCTGCTGGCGTGCTCGCTGTAGCTCTTGCTCCAGTTGGGTCAGTTTCAGCCTACTGCTCTCTAATTGTTGCACATAGGCCTATAGAAAGAAGGATTCAAAAAATTACTAACCAAATTACATGTAGGAAAAATGATTCACGAGTTCATTTACAGTTAACAGAAAAAAGATGCACCTTTTTCCTCAGTCGGCTTTTTCTGGCAGCCTCGCGATTTTGAGCTAGCCTTCTTAATGTCTGAACGAAAGAAAAGTTTAACATATAGTAACAAATGCTTATGTTCATGTGAATATAACTGCATTATATAACCTTTTGATCCGATTTGTCTTTCGATCTTTCACTGGATTCTCCCCTTTCAGCCTGCAAAATAAAAATGACAAAAAGAGTATTGTATTAGAGAATTAAAAAAGAGCATACTTTTGACTGTTTGAATAACTTCAGTTCCAGGCACTGACCATTTGATTTTTGTCTTCTGTATCATCTGTTGAAGTATCAGCACTTCCATCAGCCATGTTGGACTCTCCCCAGTTCTCACGATGGCCGCCAGATGTTGAAGCCAAATTTGGCTGCGAGTCTTTTTGTAATTGCAATGTTTGAGATCCAGCAATTGCAGCAGAAAGGTTGGTATCCGAGTTTGCAATAGCCTGTATCTTACATGTAGGAGAAGAGTGTAAAAAGCCGAGATTCATTATATTTTTGGCAACTTATTGATTATTGGAATACTATTTTACCTTGCTTAAAGCGCCAAATTGAATATCAGCACCTAGACCTTGATTATTTGACTTCATTTGATTAAACACTGGATCTGAAATAAATATAAAAATATATGTCTTTAGAGGATTCATATAGTTCATTCAAGAGGGGTACAACTATTCTAATAGCATGTGTTTGCATCATTCCAATATCTTCTAATTATCTTAGTTTTGACATATCATAGTCATCATTCTTCAGGAAGCACACATTTTTTCAGCAACAATGCAGAAAGTATACTGTGATATAGAAATAAAAAGTGGGCTCATGTTAAGCAACATGCGAAAACAATTGGAAAGAGGGTACAGTTAATATACTTCTGCTAAGATTCATGGCATCCTCAATGCGAAATCCAAGAGATTGTTCAATGGCTCCAAAATCAGAAAGTCGAGAGGGAATAATATTTCCTTCCATACCCCTGAAAACAAAAAATCATGATTCATGACAATATGTTAAAAGAAATTACTGAATGCATATCCAATTATTCAAACAAATAAAAATCTATGCAGCCAATGTTGAAATCCATGTTTTGAAGCTAGAAAGGGTCAAACTTGGAAACTCAATATCTAAAAACAAATCCACAGGTATGAAAACGATGCAGCAATCTTCTAAGAAAAGGTAAAGCCACAAAAAGAAAAGAGCCTATAATGTTGTATATTTTTCAACTTTCAACAATTAGAAGAAATTGAAGAAACTGACATTTCCCATCAAAGAGGAACAATGAATTTACCGCATTATATTATACGAAGAAAACGGGTGTATTCATCTACAGGGTTTTAAAATTAGATCGGCAACCGTGATTTGGGCCACCAAGACACCAATGTCTTGTTTTTTGTGTCTCTCTATTATACCATCAGCAATATTTGACCACAATTCCTCGATATATCAAGATACACAACACTGCAGCAATCTATTCATCTGTACTCTAAATTTCAGAATTCCCAATAATCAATCAACAATAAAATCAAAATATGACAATTTTACCATTTTCACCTTTCAAGATTTCCCTTCCAATATTTCAACCAAACAATATACCCTTAACTTCAACACCATAGCTCTCCAATAACATGCATATTTGCTACTAGTTACAAAGAAGATATATACTATAGTAGTATACCAATTATACAAACCAACTTTTCTTTTTGTGTTAACACTTTAATTTCTAAGGGAAGGGGCCTAGTAATCCAGAGTTTGACCGCAAGGTAAGTAAAACCTGGCCAAGAAACTGTTCCACCCAGAAATCTAACTCGGGTTCAATAACCACTTAAAGTCAATGTCTTGATTACTATACAAACCATCTAAGCACATATAAAATGAAATTTAAACAAAAATTGACCCTAAAAATATATAGCAAGACCAATCAAGAGTAAGATAAACACATAAACATAGAAAATTCCTTAGAAAAATTTACATGGAATTAGAAGGTGGCAATGGAGGAGCGTAGCTTGGCATCCCGTTGACAACCTTGTTAGTATCCTCAGCAGTTAAACGTCTACTACCCATCAATAACCATCTTCTTATCTTATCTTTTCTTCACAAACCTTAAATCCAACAAGGCCTTCAATAACCCATTTACACAAAGCACAAAACTTTAGTCAAACCCACATAACAAAATCAAAAAATAAAAATCAGCACAAAAAAATAAAAACAGAAATTAATTAAGACAAAAGTTAATAAAATCTAAACTAACTACAAAGTTCATGGAACATTAATTATGAGACAAAACAGCGAAAAAATCGTTGGTTTGGTTTAATAACATTGGCAACAAAAACATGTCGGAAAAAAAATTAAAATTTCCGTACAGCTGTTAGAAACAAAGGACAAAACTTTGAAACTGAAAATCAAAAATACCAAAACAGAAAAAATAATAATTTTGAAAATAAAAATAAAAAAGGCCCACCTTGTAAAAACAAAGCTGAACACCATGAACTTGAAAAAATATGAACTTTAAAAACTTAAAGAAAAAGGGCAAAAATAAAAAAGTGATCTTGATAAGAAAAAAATGAAATTTGAACAAGTTTAAGCAATACCCAGAAGAAGAAACAGATGAGAAAATGGAACTGCAAACCCTAAAAACCAGAGGCAAGTTGAAGATAAATACTACCAACAAGACTTATTGACTTTTTTGATCGAAAAAGGAATAAAATACAAATACAACTTTAATATTTTATGGTTAATGATGTTACACAGTACAATTTTGTCTCTAACTCTAAAAATAAATTAAATTGAAAATGGTTTTTTGGTAAATTAATTAGTGGTTGATGGTTTGATTGAGAACAATTTTAGTTAAAATAATGTTTTTTTAATTAGTAGTACAGTATTATTATTACCTCACCGCATATTCAAAGAAGAGATCAAGTTGATCTTTTTGGTATAATAATTATGTAATATTTTTATTATTATTTTTATTAATAATTATGTACTCCCTCCGTCCGATTTTAAGTGTCGCAGTTGACCAAATCACACATTTTAAGAAAATGGTGTAAAAGAAAGAGAGAGAATATGACTTTTACTGCCTTTATTTTTATTAATAGTAGACATTGGAATACTAAAAAGTAAATTTTGAGTGTACTTTTTCTCTTACCAAATGATTGTTTTAAGAGATAAAATAGTAAAAACTAATGTTATAAATAGTATATGACACTTATTTTAGGACAAACAATTTTGGCAAGTATAGCATTTATTTTGGATAGACGGATAGAGGGAGTAATATTTATATGAGAGAGAGAGAGTGGAGGAAGCGTGACGTTCATACCATTCCAATTTCCTGCAAAGTCGTTTTCATCTCAAACCTTTTTTAAATTTTTTTGATATCTGAAACTTTCTTTTCCAATAGTAAGCGTATTAGTATTTCTAGTGTTAAATCACTTACTCCCTCTGTCTTAAAATAACTAAAATAACTAAGAGTATATCTGGTAACTACTAGTTTATATTTATTTCACTAATTTATAATTTATTTATGTTTTAGTTTATACTATTAGAGTATGAGGGGCAGTTACCAAGAGTATTGATACAACTGAGTTAGACACCACACTTTTACCCAAAACTTTAAAATAATGAGTTTATGGATGATTTCACTTATAAATGTTCAGGTATCCACACTTTTAACCAAATTAAAACTTATTCTCCATACTACTCACACTTGGCACTTGAGTTTCTCAACATATATTTCATTCGATCTTTAATATAAGATAAAATTTACCTTTTAAATTCATTGAATTTTCAATATATTCAATTTATATTATAAATTAGATACATTGAAAACTCAATAGATTTAAAAAACAAAATTTTTCTTACATCAAAGACATGAGATAGTAGCTTATAACTTATCATATTTTATCCTCTATTATTATTATTTATAACTATATAAGTAAATGATGCGCTTATTTATTGTTTTTCTTCGTTAATGGCCAGCCACCATAAAATGACATTTTATCCTTTTTCTTCTTTATAAATTTTTTTATTAAATTCGTGCCTTTTTTTTTTAGGAATAGAATCGTGCCTATATATATAAATGTTGCCATTATATAATTTGCATATATGTTTCAATTATATTTTAATTATCAGACAAAAATTATGCTTTGGTGTATTTTTTTTTAATACTCTATTGCCATTATATATTTATTGTTATATATGTGTGAGTGTAATAAAGTTTACATATATGGTGTTAAAAAAATTAGTGTAACGTTATCAATATAGAAAAGTTTTTTTTCTATCGTATGCAAATCATTATACAATTATTAATATTGATTGCAATTACAATAATATAATTTACATGTATGTGTTAAATATTATATTGTAACATTTATTTTTTTATAAAATGGTAAAAAAATGAAATTTAAATAAAGTTAAAATCATTTTTATCAAAATAAATAATAATTTTTAATAATAATATGTAAAAAATATATTGAATTGATAAATTAAAATTATTTTAAATATTAATTGATATAAATTTTATTATGTCTTTTTATGTCATTTTACATTTATCAACTAATTAAACCGCTAGTTTATCAAATACTTCAATGAGCTTATTAGATTTAAGCTATCAGTCATCAGCTATAAGTTATAAACTATCATTAAGTATAAACTATCAGTCATCAACTATAAGCTAGCATATATATCAGCTAATCCCTATTTTTGTCAAACAGATCCTAATTTATTTGTGAAAATTATTTTCATGAAATACATGACATTTACTATCTATAACATTGTTTTTTTTCTATTTCATCATTTATTACGTCTATAGTGCAATGATTATGGGAGACAATAAAGTAACTAAAAGTCAAAATAATATTATATTTTATTCAGTCTTAAATATAAACAAAAGTTAAAATGTATTTAACTTAATATCTCTTTTATTTACACATTTTTCTTAAAGTGTGTCGGAATAAATAGTATTGAGGCATTCTTGTTTTTTTGGCATTTGGGGACCTCTTGATTTTTCATGTTGTTGCTTTTTTCGAAGGCCTTTTGTATTTAGTTTGGTGTTTTTGCTTCCTTAGAAGTTGAATTTCTTATGGTGTACTTTTGATACATTTTTGTACTTCAAACTTTTATTTCGTCCATTTTGGTATGAGTAACTTTCTTTTTTCTTTCTTTTATTTGTACCAAAAAAAAAACTTTCTTTTATTAACCGCACATGTTGGCAAATGGTAACTTTCGTTTTTATGAGTTTAGCTTTGCTCCCTTTACCACCCCTCTATATAGGTATTTAATATTGTTCAATAGATGCATGCTAAAATATTTTATAGCAGTTGATCGAAAAATTAACTTTACTTAGGGTTAATTACATTTTACCTCATGTAAAATAGACCAAAATTGTTTTACCCTTTGTAAAAAAAATTTGTTGCTTTACCCCCTTGTAATATGAGATTTTGTGTTTTACCCTCCTTGATTCAAGTCAACCATAATATAATTTGAGACGGTTTTGTTTTGCGGCGGTTTAAAACTCTCGCTAAAATTATATTTTGCGGCAGTTTTTTTTCGCGGCGGTTTAAAACTCTCGCTAAAATTATATTTTGCGGCAGTTTTTTTTCGCGGCGGTTTGAAACCCTCGCTAAAATGATTTTTTTGCGATGGTTGACTTGAGTCAAGGGGGGTAAAACACAAATTAAAATCTGATATTACAGGAGGTAAAACAACAAAAATATTTTACACGAGATAAAACAATTTTGGTCTATTTTACAGAAGGTAATAGATAATTAACCCTTTTACTTATTGATTGGGGCAATATATATGGATTCAATGGTTGCGGCCTGTTCATTAAGTATGTGCTCACCAGCCCTGAGGGTCACACAACAGCTAATAGCAATGATTTTGCTTTAGTAAATAAAAGAGAGAAAGAAAACTAGTGCCAATGGTTTCATTATGCTTTTGAATACACGAATTATAACCATGATTATTAGAATTCCCTTTTTTTTATATGAATACCATTGAAGTTGTGACTTTCTAACTCAACCGATAGAAAACATTGTAATTATTGTTCGGTCAGAAGTTTTTGTTTAAAGTTTGAATCTTAATCTCTTCATTTGTGTGTGTAAATTTGTAATAGTTTATAATTTTGTTATGTATAAAAAAATTCACCGGATATTATTGACTAATTTTTATCAAAAAATTTGTTGATGCGTAAAGTGAAACTTTCTTTAATTTAACTAAATATTTTTTTCATAAGTAAAAGTGAATGATTGAACTTTTGTTAACTTGTTTAGGGCATAAAATATAAAAGTTAATACGCTTATATTCTTTGTAAAGCAAGCGAGTTTTTGTTTTATCTCTTGTAAAATTCTTTTTTTGGATTATCCACCTACAAAATTATATTTTTTAGATTATCCACCAATAAAATTATGTTTTTTTTTGTTCTAGCAAAAAAAAAATATGTTTTTTGGAAATTTTTTTTTGTTGATGTGATAATGCACTTTTACTGATGTGGTAGTTGATTTTTCCTGTCACGACAACAAAAAAGTCAATAGATAGGGGTAATCCAAAAAATATAATTTTACATAAAGTAGTTCAAAAAATATTTTACAAAGTGTAAAAGCTTATTAACCCAAATAAAAATAACATATGATGAATATGTGAACAAACTCACAGAACTCGAGTTAATAATAACACACAAGATAAAATACTTGAAAATACGATGAAACCTATAACAATGACGAAACCTACAAATATGATACAATTAAAATATCTGAAATATTCATGTTTAAGATCTTCAATGTTTAGTTAAAAAAAAGATATGCAAAGTTAATGACGCCAAAATCATTAATTAGACAACATATTATTGCCCTTTGGTTTTATTTTTATTTTTACGCTCTAGTTTTTGGGAGAGGGGATTTAGTAATTGAGCTGAGAGTTAAGAAGTTTAAAGTATAAAGTTCAAATTTTGACAAAAGAAAAAACAAACATTGTAATATAGTACTACCTCCGTTCCTTTTTACTTGTCGTTTTAGAACAAAATATTTGTTCATTTTTACTTGTTGTTTTAGTAATTTAGGTTATATTTTGCCTATTATATCCTCCTTCTTATTTTATTTTATTGACTGAATTTTGTATAATTGTTTTTGTTGAAATAGTAAAATCTTTTTTATTGTATACAAATTTTGTTTGTTTTTAAATAAAGTTTGTTACAATTTCTTTGAAAATAGATAATATTTGTGAAAAAGAAGAAAATTATTGGTGGATTAAAAATATGACATATTTAAAAAAAAGGGCATACTAGGAAAATAAGGTGCAAAAATATACTCCTCTTATTTTGGTTTTTTTTTCTAAAACAACAAGTAAAAAGGAACGGATGTAGTAATAACTAACGTTTAACGTTGCTTGTGAAAAATAAAAGTATGATTTGAATTCTACCATATTAAACCCATCCTTTTTGGCTGTTTAAAAAAAACGATCATTTCATATTTAAATATAATTCATCGTTGTTTATAGAAAAAATATATAATAACGTGATGCGAATCACTTTTAGTTAAAAGTTTTCTTTAATACAAATTTCACTCTTTAGACCTTAGAGTTTGTATTTGTAATAGTAAAATAGCAAAATTAAGCTCTACAAAATAAATTGTAATATACACAATATTAAGTTGTTTATCGTGTTTCTTAAGCTCTGATTTTTTGGTGTCTTTGTTTTATAAACTTTTTTTTTATCAATTTTATATTTGTCTTGAACAAAAATTTGATTTTTATTAATAAATATATTTATCTTTAAAAATTATATTACAAATACTTAAAATAATACACAATTTTTATCTATAGTTTATTAATATGTGTCCTTATGTGCCATAAGCCCATAAGAACACATGTTACGTTTTCCTTTTTAATTAGTTTATAGTTTACTCCTTTCATTTCAAATGGATAGATAAACCTAACACAAAGAGAAGGATGGATGAGTAAAAGTAATTGGGTGCGTCGTGTGAAGGTCCCCAATGATAACACCATGGTTTTATTTTATCTTTGCTTTTTTTGATGGGGATATAATTTTCATTTTTCATTTGAAAAACCCAAAAAAACTAATAATAACGACAATAATAATAGGTAATCATATATAGTATGGTCCCGCACAATAACATACCCCTCCATGCACGTTAAATCACAATTTTGGGCCACTCAACGCTCATTGCAACATTTCTTTCTTTTACACTCATTATTTGTTGTTCTTGATTTCAACTTTTGATTTATAATTAAAACGGCTAAGTTAATATGTCAGTTTAATAAATTATTTAATCTTGATCTGATCATCATTTTTATCTGAGATCTTTGCATTTTTGTCATTCGTAATAGAGAAAAGCCTGCAAAATTTATCCTTCAATTAGGTACTTTCAACCCACCTTTGAAGCCAATTTTCCTAACCAAAGATTAACAGAATTATTAAATGCTTATTTTGTTTGGTATGTCTACTTATTTACCTTTAAAAGTGAATTTCTAACCGTTGGATTATCTGACAAAACAAATACATAATTGAGAGAAAGAGACCGCATTAAGTAAATGGTCATTCCAATTTTCTAATTGAAATAAACCATCAATAAAATTAACAGATATTCCTCATTCATTTTTACTTGTTACAGTTGATCACTATATGTATATTTTTAATTTGATCATATATTTTTATTAACATATAAAAGTTGTTTTATAATTTGTCTCGATGAATATTTTTCAAATATAATAACTTTTCTATAATTTTTTATAATTAAAGATAAAGTGGTTTTGTACCAAAAAATAAAATAAGAATGGTTGAAAAAATGTATGCAGTGGTCAACTATGACAGTTAAAAAGAAACTGGTGAGTATTTTGTACCAATTAGTTGCTAAAAAAAGGGTATTCTCATAATACCTGTTAATTTAAGAGTTTTATTTTATAAAAGTAAAATTTTCATTTGTGGTAGTAAAATAGTTATTAATTTGAGAGGCATTTTTATGAATCACATAATCAAAAAGAATAAAAATAATTAAATTCATTCATATTCATCAAATATGAACTCGCTTTTACTTAGATGTAGATTATATCGTTGTTTTATCAACAATGAATTGGTCCAAATAATAAGGGTGTTGGTCCGCTTAAGCAATGTGGTTTGAGTTCAATTCCTAATTTATTTATGTATATGCAGAAAATTCGATTGGGAGGAGAGAACCCATCTCATATGTCCTACAGGTTCTCCAACAGAATTTAGTCATCGTTTACGATGGTGAAAACTTTGTACCAATATCATGTAACCCAAAAGAATTTTATATTTCTACTTTTTTATTTGGTTGATACGTGATAAACGATTAAGATGCCTTAAATAAATAGTCACACTCTAGGTATTAAATTTGTGTTTGTGACGGGACAAATTATGAGTCAAGGGAGAGTACAAAAATTGAACACAAAAAATACTTGATATTTCGTAGTTGGTACAATTGAAAGAGAGAGCACCATCTTTGAACACAAAAAATAATTGCGCCGCCTGTGCTTAGAAAACCCAACAGGGAAGTTTCGTTTCCGGTTGAGAATGACGATAGTACCCTTTAGTATCAAAGTCAAAAAGATAACTTGGACTCAAAGAAATTAAACTCGATATGATTTCAACTACCACCTGCTAATGCTTATGCTCCTAAGAAGTCTCCTTTATGATTTTATTCTCTACTCAATTATTTGTATCCAATATGAGTCAAAGACTATAATATGCATTTTGTTGCACTTTAGGACAATTATAGGAGACCGCATGGTTAAGCCATAAACAAAGTTATACATCCTTCTTTTTACTGTTACACAGCAAAGTTATTCTTCTAATATTTTTAACGTATATTATTAATTAAATACATCAATTATTTTATAAATTTAAAAATCAAATTTTCTCTTACAATAAAAATTAGAGAGAATAATAATCAATGTGGTTATATTAGAATTTGGGAGGCCTATACTCAACCACAAAAGATAGCTTGAGAGTTGAGGTTTGCACTACATATATAAAGGCTATCTCCGCCATATCTCTAGCCAATATGGAATTTCTAACACACATTTTCACGTCCAGAACTGAACAAGCTGGAACGTGGAATCAACAATAATGGATGCCCCAAATATGGGAGGTCTCCACAACAAACAACAAATGAATCTAGGATAAACTCTGATACCATATTAGAATTTGAGAGGCTTATACTCAACCACAAAAGCTAGCTTAAGAGTTGAAGTTTGCACTACATATTTAAAGGCTATCTCCGCCATATCTCTAAGCAATGTAGAACTTCTAATAAAAAAATAGTCACTCAATAACAAATATCTAAACGCACATTTTATCTTATTTGCCAATTACCTTTTTTTGTGTGTCAATTACCTTATTTGAGAAATTAAAAAATTTATGGGAGGATATTATTGAACAAACGATAAGGAGGTGTATAAGAAAAAGATAGGTGCTAGTAGCAATTATTAGGCACCACTTTAACCCAAAAATATAAATGGGCAATCAAACCAGTCCATAGAGGACTCACTGCCACAAATGAATACATCTCCAAAAGTATTTATGGATATCTTGCCATGTTAGGAGGAAGCATATCTTTTTTATTTTAAAAAGTTAAATTAATCCACCTAAATTAGTCATAAAAAATATATTATTTATTTAGTGATTTCATTATTTTGCACATCATCTCGGGGCGACCTCTAAATATTAAAAGTATTTATATACAATTTGTTTGAATTTTTAAGTAGTCGTCCCCTCCTTAATTCAAAATCATCCTTCTAGAATGTTTTTTTTTTGTTTTCAATCAAATAAGTGATTTCACATATATATTTAATTTTTTTTGTTCTTTGTAACTCCGTCGGCTTAGTGCTACAATGATTTGTTTACTGTCTTGATGGTGCAGTGTTTGTTCAGTTCAGATTAATACATTAATTTCGACTTAATGCACATTGAATCAATGATTTTGACATCGTCTACTTTGTAGACCCTGAGACACGGGTATCCTGATCATTACAATTTTATCATATTTGTAAGTATTTTGCTGTTATATACTATTAATATGGGTGATGTGAGTTTTTTCACAATTCTTAGTTTTTAGGCGATTTTGGATTTGTATTATTGATGTATTATATTCTACCAATTTAAGCGAATGAATGTCGTTTTTAGTATAAAAAAATTCGTTTGAATTTTAAAATTTGGATGCGTTTCTTTTCCAGCACTTTAGTAGAGTAAATATAAAGAAATCAGGACAAAATACTAGAGGGACAAAGAGTCAGGACCGACTAATTTGATGTTCGGGACAAATTCTACCATCAAGCGGTTTCTAACTTTCGGTCCCTTCCAAACACATTTACAAGGAACGAACTACAACTCTCTATATCAAGTTTATGTTAATCACCACTAAATCAACTAACATTTAACTTTCTATTTTCCTTTTATTTGTTGGTTTATTTTAATTTATTTCGGTCAAGGGATTTTAAATTTTTTAAATAATACTTACTTAGTCTACTTTAATCTTCTTTTTTTTTCATTAGTTTCAGACATAAGTTTATTTATCTTTATATTTTACATAAAATATATTACTTTAAAATCACCGTATTTTTTGGGTCAAATAATATGGAGTTAAAAATTTATCTTTTGAGATGAATAAGTTAAAATCGTCTCATGAACTTAGCTCAATTGGTTAGACATATTACACGGAAGTGTGGGAATTGAGGTTCAAACTTAGTATGCTCATTTTATGGGGTGAATTTTAAACCACTGGACTACCTGACAAAAAAAAAAAGAAATTAAATTATTAGAATCTCGATTCATGCATATAACAAAGAGAGAGAGTCATTCTGTCCAACCAATTGTAATTGTATTTTTAATATAAAAAAATAGATACAAATTAAACTGGATCAAATTAAATTAAATTTCCTTTTGCAAACACATTTGCATACTTTTTTTTTTGTTAAATCATATCCATTTTTTAAAATTAAAATTCATTCAAACTTGAAGTTTAATTTCTCTCCATTGAATAGTAGTATTGCTCTAATTTTAATCATTCATCCAAGTCTATCATATAAATCATTAATATTAATTAAGCAATGAACAAAGAAAAACTAATAGAAAATAACAAAAATATACGAGAAATAGTTAAAGAGATCAAAATACTTTAAAAAATACTTTAAACTTCACCATTAAAACTATTAAAAGATAGAGAAATATTTACTAGCTAGGACACAAACTTAAATTAAAAGTATTTGGACATACACACAAATAAATAAATTAAAGAAAAAAGAGTTTAGTGATATAACTAAATTTATTTATCTTTAAATTTGTTTTCACTTTTGTGTTCCCAAATATTTTTGATTTGGATTGTGTCCAAGTAATAGTTGCTTCAAAAGGCAATTAAAATCTGAGAACAACTTGAACTTGATGGCGTACTACAGGGTCCCACTGCTGGTGTCATCATATCTAATTGGCTCCTTCATTATTTGCCACGCGGCGTCATCATTGACATTGATAGCATTTCTCAAACATTATTATTTGCTGCATCCTCCACGCGCGTGGATAACACCTCAAAAGTGTTTGGACTTCGGTGAATTCTTTTTTAATGCTCATAAAAGATTTAAACTCTAAACATCTTCTTATCTAACTCATATTCTTTAGTTTTTATCACTTGTACTATTATAGAGAGATTGTTGAATTCATATGATCATCTCCTATTTTATTATATAAAATAAAATATAAAATAAACACATCTTATCTCTATTATTTAATTGTTTTTTTGTTAAATAGTTTAATAATTAGAATTTAATTCATAAATAAGTAAAATATCCAAGTTTGAGTCACAATTCTAATTTCAACTCATGCTCCTTTCTTATGAGGAGAAATCCGTTTATTTCAGAGATAAGTTACTCCACTTAATATCTAATTATTTATGATGAATTTCACTAATCTAACCATTTAATTAATAGTTCTGATTGAATAGATCAACTATACAAAATTTTATGAATTATTTGATACATTATTATGTAATTTCAAATAAACATATAATTAACTTTTAAAAAATACAACTAAATATCAATGCTTATATTACATAGCTACGAATTTTAAATTTATACATCAGTGTGTACACTTGATCATTGATATATAATGATAATAATTAACAGTTTAATTGCTAAAATTCATCATAAATAAAAAATTATTACGCAGAATAGCTCATCTCAAAATTATTCCTAAAGTCAACAAATCCTTTCAATTTTTTTATCAACTCTCTATAACTCTCTAACTACTATCTCTTTTTATTTTTATTTTTAGTAAATGTAAGAGAGTATTTACTATCCACAAAATAATATGATCATATTTAAGTTAAAGTGATTAATTGTCAAAAATAGAAAAGAATGATTTTACCAACAAAAAAAACATAAGAGAAAATTATAAGCGCAGGCAGAGCACACGCGCCTAGTGTCGGCTGGGGTGTAATTGTACTATAGCCATCACTTATCTAAACCTTACCTTACTAGCTCACTTTCCATTTATTTGCCTCATCAATTATTTTCCTTTTCTTTCTATCATTTTCTTCGACACAAACACAACCATAAAATCATACATAGACCCTTCATTTTTATATGTTCACTTGTTATCTTCATCAAACCCAACAACAATAGTACTAGGTTGTCATCCTTTACTAGCTAATAGAAAAATCATGGACACCATTAGTAGTACAACAAGTAGCACCAATTCAATCATTAGTTCTTTGCAACAAAGGACACCAACAAAAATAACCAAATCCAAGAACAAAAAGAACAAACCCATCAAGGTAGTCTATATATCCAACCCTATGAAGGTTAAGACTAGTGCATCTGAATTTAGGGCACTGGTCCAAGAACTCACCGGTCAGTATGCTGAATCGCCGCCTGACCCTTCAAGGTATCAGGAGTTCAGCGGCGATGATAGCAACACTGACGGTGGATGCAGTGAGAATAAAATAGATTGTGATAAAAATGATCATGCTGTTGTGGTGGTGCCTCCACCTGTGGATCCTGATGATGATGATGATGATGATAAAGTGAAACCTAGTGAGAGTTTTGATGAAGATGTACTTTTGAATATGCCTCAGATGGTGGAGAACATTTGGGATCTGCTTCCAACAAGTGCATTCTATGAATCTTTTCAACTTGATAGCTATTGATTCTCTTGCAGTGTAATTATATTATATTAATCGGTAAGTTTAAGTTAGCAGTTAGCTTATAATTATTCTCTCAAAACAAAAGCTATTGCTTATTAGTACTATATTATCTCTTCAATAATTATATCTATATTTCTCAGTGTCATATGTCATGTAATTAACTATTTTATGTGGCTGAACCTGATGAATGATGAAGGTAATTAGTTAAATGTACTTCAATTTTTTAATGACTTGGATTGATACTCTGCACTTGCATCATTTTTTTTATACTTTCTATTTTACCATGTTATGTGTACGGAATTTTCACCACTGCTTTAACATTGATCTTTTCTCTTTCAACTGAATTTTTTTCATACATAAAAACTAGAAATCGAATCTATTACAATTTGGTTAAAGGGTCAAAGTCTCTTGCTGTTTAAACTAATTCATTGTTGGTGTTTTTTTAACATTTCGAATAAAATTATAGCATAAAATTGTGCTACCATATGTTATCCTAGTTAAATATTTTTTGCTGCACCAGCACTGTGGGATAAGTAATTAAGATTCTGGATTTATATTTGAATATTTTTTATTTCTTACTATAAACGGCAATACAATGACTGAATTAATGTCGTGATATACTAGTATATAGAAATTTAAATTAAAGTTGCTTCACATGAATGAATGAATGAATTAATGTGCAGGCTAATTAACCATCTTGATTTGATCTTTCTTTTCTTGATTCAGCAATCAGAGCAGTTATATGTCTAGCTATAACTAGCTAGCTGCAAGAATTTATTAGTAATTTGGTGGGTAGACATAAAATTATACATGTGATGCGAAAGAGATAATGGAGTGTGCAAAATAGGGACACATCAACTCATCAAAAACTTCAATTATCCACCACTTATATAGCTTAATTAATTTAGATTAGTTATTTTAGTAAAAAAATAGCATAGCATATCAATTCTTAATTAAATCATTAATTAACATGAAATATAGTATGCAACTAGCTGCTACTACTTTTTCTTTTCAAATTAATTGGTGGCTGCTATGAATAATGAGAATTTTTTTCTTTCCATTTTTGGGAGTTATGAAAATAACTAGCTAAATATTTTTTTATTGATTCACTGTACTATGCCATTTGCAGAAGGCACTGACAGATTTAATATTTTGTAAAGTAGTTATGCATGTATATATATATATATAATAGATGCAACTGATTAATAATATCCAAAGGGAAAATTCCAATTATATTGTTGCAACTTGCAAACATATGCTTAAGGATCTAAATGGTGGGGGCAAACTATTATATATCTCTCAATTTGGTACGCACTATTCATCTCTATAACTATCTTGATCTGCAACTTGCAGTTAGCTAGGGTAGGGTTTTTTGATGATCATATTTCTCTATCAGTTTATATGTCGTTTGTGTCTTTATCTCATCTCAACTTGCTAGCTAGCGGAATGCACTTTGATCTCATTTCTCTATCACTTTATATCTTTCCTCATCATTCAAGTGAAAGAATTCAGGTTTCACTTGATATCTTTTATGTATCTTCTAAGAGTGAGATTAAAAGTGATTCTCTTTTTAAGTAGTGTAAGTTTTAGTATTTTTATTGGTGTTCTATTTATAATCGGCGTCTTTGTTCGTATACTTCTCTTTTACCGATCTATGTTCGTCTTGAACAAAGATTTAATTTTATTAATAATAATATTTTTTTGTTAAAAAAATTGCTTTTTAATTTTTCTAATGCTTAAAAGTTACTATTATATTTGAAACTAAATATAAGAAAAAGATCAATTTTGTTGACTTAACTTTTTTTTTTGTTTTTGTTTTCACCACCAGTAGTATAATATGTTTTACCCTTAAATACGAGCTACTACTAAATTAAAACGTTACAGATGTTATATTACAAAAGTGGTCGATAATTAAAATTTACTAAAAGTAATTAGTTCACATTTTGATGATCGGCGTTATTCCAAATCAGCTATTGATCTCATCCTTGAAGATGACGACAATTTTCATCCTCATGCTATGTTTTTGGCCAAATTTGTATCTTTAAGACGCATAATTGGTCCTTATCAAGTTATCGGTCTCTCGTACTCTAAGAGAAGGGAATAAATGTGTTGATTGGTTGGCTAAACATAGTACTCAATCTGAAGTTAATCTTAAGTTGTGGGCTTCTCCCCCTCTGCAATTAGCGCATGTGCTACTACTTGCGGATGCAACTGGTGTCTTGAGGCCACGTCCTTGTTAGTCTTTTTTTGTTTTGTTCCTTTTCTTTCCCTTTCATCAAAAAAAGATGATCCGCGTTAAACACCTCCAAAAAATAAAGTAGCAAGTTCTCATACGTCTATAACTTAAAGAGTTAATTAATGTAGGCTTTGGGTTAGGGATTTGCAACTTGTTAACCTGGCCCTCCTATGCAAGTGGTGCTGGAGGATATCATTGAGGTTTTGGTATATGGCAGAATATTCTTATTGCTAAGTATAGGAAGTTTCCCATCTAGGGTTTACTCTAAGCTTAGCTTGCAAGGTTCTCTCGGCAGCTTTGGATGAAATCATGAAACATGTTATGATATGAGGAGAAGATGTGCAACGTCAGACTATATATATGATTTGGAAAAGTTAACCCTCCTCTAACTCTAAGGCCATTGTCTTCTCTTGGTAGTTGCTCTAGGATAGGGCTGCTACTATAGTTAGGCCCTGTTTGGAGACCTCGTGAGTGTTATGTGGAGATTCTTGGAATTTGGCAGCTATCTTTTTGTCACTTGTCCCCTTTTGTCCCAAGTATGGTAGTATAATGTTTGTAGCTAGGTGGTTAGGTTGGGAGTTGGTTTTGCTCGTACAATGTTTTTTCAAATTTTGGATCTCTAAAGAATAACTAAGAGTAGGCTATGGTGGACATTTGTATGACATTCAATTGTGTGGGTCTGGTCTAAAGATAATTGTGTGTATTAATTTTGGATCTGTAAAGAATGTACTAAGACTAAAGAGTATGCTATGGAGTATATGATTACATGTATTGCATTTGAAAAATGTTAGAAGGATTTATTTCAAGTTTAAAGTAGCTTAATTAAAAATGTTAATGTGATTTTATTATGTTGGGAATTCAATTTTTTATAACTCCTATGATAATACTATCTATGTATTGGAATATAGTATATTCCAAGATTGGATTTTGCTTTAAATTGAATAGCTAGTCGGTGAAAACTTTGTTTCGATGCACACTGAAGACTCAATTAATCTAAACAATATATAATAAATCGAACAAGACACTAAATTTAAGTGGTTAATGAGTTTCACCAAATGACAGATTTTAAGAGAATATGTGTCGATTCTTGGATGGAATCATTTTTTGGCGGTTTTACTTACTCCATGGCCGAACTCTTAACTATTAGACCCTTTAAGTTATCCTAGGAACCAGATGGTTAATAAATAAAATATAGAATGGCTAGGTAAAAAAGCAAGTTGAAGTTCTATCACATACTGATACTGGAAACCATAAATTGTCCAGTACATTCTCATTCAATTTATGTACTGTGTGTGTGTGTGTCCGTTATGTGTGAGCTTGAATTTTGAACATGTTGACACTGCAAACTTCTTGTTACCACAACGGAAATATATTTAGGAAGATGTGTTGGGTTTGTGGTTGACAACAACCGTCTTCTCCTCCTATTTTTCTTGTATTTAACTTGTTAGCAGCCATTCCTTTTTCTTGGTGTTAAAATGTGAAACTCCTTTAAACTTTTATTCCTTTTATTTCTTGTTATATACTAGTATGTACTACAAAACAATTGTTATGGGGAGGGTCCTAGTCCTAGCTAGCCCCTACCTGTTCCTATATATCAGTATACGTCCTTGTCTTTAGTTTTGATTTAAGCTTTGATTTGAATATGCTACATATGTACATATGGTTTTACCTTCAATCATACTTCATCAAGTAAATTTGACTTTTTAGGTATATTAAAAAATTAATGTATTTGATCTATAACATAAACCAAATATATCACAAAAGGGTCTAAAGTTGGGAGGTTTTAAAACGAGACACGATCAATTATGTGAGCAAATGAAAATATGAGGACAAAAGATGCATGCAATTACACCTAATATAATAGTACAATACCCTATAGATCAATCCTTCAAATTTAATAATATCCATTCCTTATAAAAAAAGATGAAAATTTAAGTTCAATCTGAACTTTGGCAAAGAAGGGAAAAAAGAATCTAATGAGTCACCTCACTCAATTGTACTAGTATACTACACAATGCTCAAAAACATTGCTCTCAAACAGCAATCTAAAGTGCTTTAATTTGACTCTATTTTCAATGAGTGCAGTCAATAAACGATTTTGTTATCATTCCATTCACATTCACTGTATGTGCATAACTCAATAGGACATGCATATAGTATACCAATGACTACAGATATAATTGATCACTTGCTGAAATTAAAAAGGTGTCAGTCACTCCTCTGCCCTCTGCACCTGCACTATCTTTAAGAGAGATGAATATGTTCCAAGGGAAGCACATACTATTCCCCATGCAGCAATTACCACACTGAGAACAACCTGCAGAAAAATGCCATTAAAATAGTATGAAAGTTTGGGAGTGAAATATGAATTTGTATTCCCTAAACTCACAATTGAACGGAATCTGAACTATTGGATCAAGAATGAACGGTTCACATTTCAACTTTATTCAAAATATAAAGTTGAAATATGAACCGTCAAATCTTGATTTAAGAGTTGATTACATAATTGCTATGAAACCAAATCCTTATACTGGAGTCTTAGAAATTGAAAACTAGGCCTTGAAATTAATTTTGAAGAAAAAAGAATAGACAAGTATGTTTGAATGGTTTTCTCCGACCCTGATTTTCTCCGTCAAGCCAAAGTAGTAGTTATGCATTATGCATTAAAAAATGTTTGGTAGACTCGTGTTTTGACTTTACCGAGTTTATTTTAAAATAGTCTTCCTAACAGGAGTCTTTAAAGAGCTTGTTAAGAAAAAAAAAAGAAATTTTGTATTGAAAAAAGCAATTTTAAATTTTTAAGAAATTGAATACACAACATTCCTTGCAAATTTTTTATATTTGACTCCTTAACTATTACTCTTAGAGCATTTGTTAGCATTTGTCTTTAAAATGCATCTTAAAATCCAAATTCACTTTCCTTTTGCAAGTTGCAAGTTGCAACTACTTAATGTGAAAGAATGTGACAGCAAGTACCCCACAAAAAAAGAAAAGAAAGTTTATTGTCACAGGGAAACTTAATATAGCATAAATGTATGTTGTCATAGACTCATATACCAACATGAATAATTAATTACTTGTTATTTTGGCTCTATGCTAACATGTATTTCTACTAAAATGTATTCTACTGTTATTTTCCAAATCAAAGTCGGTGAATAGAATTTAATTTACTACCCTGAAAATTTTCACAATTAAGATAATTTGCACTTAGAAAAACATAAAATTAACAAGATGAGCAGACTGATACATACCTGTGTATTTGTTGCCTTTTTCCCCACGATTTTCAGAAAGCATAAAGATGGCAATACCACTGCCTGAAAAATATAGGATTAAATCCTTAAAATTAGCTGAAGCAAATGACAGATCTAGTTCATGTGAAGTTTACATCGACATTACAAAAGTAGTAGCAAAGGTCATACGTCAAAAAAATCAAGAGAAAATTCTAAACTACAAATATTAATATTTTCACAAGTATCCAAAGGAAAATAATCGATCAAGTTTGGTAAACACTAGTTCAAATCAGGGAGCCTCATCCTTGCAGGGGTACGATTGCATACATCTATCCTCCTAGATCTCACGAGATAAGAGCCTCATGCACTACGCCACCCTTTTTAAGTTTGGTAAACATAACATACAACTATTTGTTAGCCAAGTTAGATTTTAGCAGAACATTATGTGTAGCAGAATATCCAGGAACCTTAAATACAAGGCACGAAGGGTAAGGAGACGACGTTCCCAGAGAAAAAACAGATCAAGAGATAATTGTATATGTTTAGTGTTTACACATGTATATAGTATTTTTCCTTCAAATCCAGTTCCTTTAAAAGAGAACAGTATGTGCAAGTTCCTTACGCATCGGTCGATATTGGCTGCAATTAATATTTAACAGAAGTGTATACTTACCACAAGTACGCTGAGGAGAGAACCAATTAAAGCCATCACTAACCCTGAAATGATTATAAAGATGTCACAACCATGTTATCCATCTGACATATAATACCAGTGTTGATTTTTTTAATAAGTATAGATTTTCTTATAAATTTGTTTTCATCTAAAAAGACACATCAAAACACATTTTTTATGCACATAAGTAATTACCGATTTATCAAGGACTTAGAAATGTATTGTATTGTATTACATAGAGACAAGACTTACCAAAAAACGGAATCAGAAAAGCAGCACAAATTGTAGAAAAAACCAGTGCTGATCTAATAAGAATGAAACACCAATTAGTTCTAGAGATCCTATCAGGCAACAATTCCTCTACACTTCTCGCCAGCGGGTTCATCATCAAAGCATATTTGTTCATAGTTAAGGAAAAAAAGAAAATCGAAATTTTATAATGTCTCCACAATATGATGAAGCCTAGTTTAACTTTAATACATAGAGTTTTTATGACAGAAAAGGATATTTAGTTAGCGGGAGAATTGCCTGAAAAGAGAAACCCGGTCATAAATTAGAAACAATGCAAATCTACCTTGAAATAAATAAATAAACTATACAAAAATAATACAAAGAGACTCCAAATACTTCTTACAATAGTCCACAAGGAGAATTTAGTAGCAAATGCATCTCGTGGTAGATTCAATGTTATCTGAGACAAAGTCCCTTCACCAAACATGAGAAATCCCGCGATTCCGACGCCTCCATATAAAAGCAATGGCAAAATAAAACTGTACAAGATTAAAATGTATGAGATAAATGAAAAGCACACCGAAGAAAACATGTCTTGTTTGCTATCAAGATTTTAAAATGCACCGCAGTAACGGCAGTGTCAAGATCTTTAATATTGCATAAAATCATGGTCAAATGCAGCTAAAGCAGTCTCACAAACAGTCACAAAGACACCGATGTCGCACTCTAGATCACGAACACGGACCTTTTTTTAAAAAAAAAACATTGGTTGCCACCGACAAAGAAAGTTATGTAGCATACCATATGATTATTGCCTTGGTAAAGTCTTTTTTGTTAGCCATAGACTGATAAATATTAGGAAAAACTGAATGTCCTGCAAAACAAAATCCATAGATACCAAAAGCAAATGGAATGCCACTCCATTTCACAAATGGACCAGATTGATGGAATCCGACATCATTTCTTGTTCCAACAACGACCACACACAAACCAATCAAAGTTGTAGCAATAACCCCTCCAGCTGCAGAATCATCACAAGTTATCTCGGTAAGTGTTTGCTAAAAAGAGGTTGAAAATAAGGATTGACATTTTCAATAGACATTTATGAGTATTGTTTCCACAACTTAAAAATTTTGGATCGTCAAAATCATTTGAGTTTAGAGAACCTGAGAGATAGGAGATTATACGAAGATCCTTCAACCAAACAGTAGGGAGAATAACAAGTGCAGTCAAAATTGAAAATAAGTGCTTGCCATCCAAATTGAAAATTCCCCAATTCAAGGATGTTCCAGGAAACAGACCAGAAAGGTTATCGCCTTCCATGATGATATATTCCACACAATATGACTGCATTCATAAAAATGGATATCTCAAACCGATGATGTAGAGTAATAAAGGTAAACGAAATTGATGCACAGCAGCACAGAAGCACTTACATATAATTCAGTGTACAAAATGACCTGCCACAAGATAAAAATTAAAAATAAAATGTCAGTGCACAGATTATTAGATTTAGAACCATCAAACTATATATAGAAAATACATGTTATGTCACCATTCTTTAACACTGCTGTTATGGAGAATTTGAATGAAAAAGTATAAAATAGAGAATAATCATATCATGATACATTATTTCATTGCCTCAAAATATAAAATTAAATGATTGAAGAAATGGAGAAAGCTACACCATTCAGGAACATGTCGAAGAATTATAAGGAACATACTAGCATGAGTCATAAAGAACTGAGATCCACAAAGTTAGAACCTAGAACTATAAGGTAGGAAGCAGAATGAAGAGACAACGAGGCATAAAAAACCCGAGGAAAGAATAAAAGTCCAATTAAACAACACTTTGCCAAGAAACAAGAACTGCACAACAAATTTAAATTAAATTTGAAGTGTTGGAGGTCCAAGGAGCACTAGCTTATGTCTTCTAAGCTCATAACTTATATTTTTTTCTCCCAATTTTACTCCTGTCATCTTACTTAACAAAAAGTTATATATTAGTTGAACATATTTTTTATGTCATTTCATACTTATAAGCTAGTTCAAGCGCTAATTTACCCAAACACTACAAATTTAATCAGCTAGCTTATTTACTATAAGCTTATAAGCTATTCGCTATAAATTCATCCGCTATAAGCTAGATTATCAATTATCCGTTATTTTTTACCAAACAAAGTCTAAGTCACTGCATCTTCTCTCAAAATCTTAAGGCTTTACATATACTAATACAAATCGCTTCTCTTCTATATATCCTTCATTTAGTCCATTTCTAGCCATTGTGAGACTAATCATTCACACTTGAATTCCAACAACGAGGAAACAAAATTAGTGTATGTTTGGGAGTTCACTTCAGTCACCGCTACCGAAAGTCTGATTGCATTTGTCCGTGGAAATGCACAAGCTACAAACTGTAGCTTTAAAAGGATCACATGTTGACCTATTGGTGACCCACAAAACAAATACATGCTAACCTTGTGTTTGGATTATTACATATTTGGTTAAAAACAACTAATAATTAAAATCTTACTAAGAAAGATCATGCAAAAAATAAGCAAGTCCTGTTTCAAATTAATCAAAAGCAAAAACATTCTTACTGATATAATAATTCGGCCATATCTTCCGAATGCAGCTTCTCCTATATCTGGGTAGCTAACAATGCCTTCTCTGTTTTGAAAGCAATGTCTCATAAGCTCTGCTGTATAACAACATACAACTGCAAAAATAAGCATCACGATCATACTCGCCCATCCAGCTTGCTTCACAGTATCAGGTGTAGATAGAAGCCCAACTCCAGCCATCACATTAATCCCTAGCAAGGTACAACATTACCTCATAAAATGACCACTTACAATGCCAAATTAACAAATAATACTTCTTTTTGCCAGTAGCTACAATTGCAAACGCAATATAAAGTTTTTAGAACTCTTTGCAACAACATCACAATTACAATTGCAGCCATCAGCCACATTTGTCAGCATTTTGTCGCAATATCAAGGCATGACCGCAACCGTAATTTGGAACAAATGTTCAAGGATATTGAAATCATAAATAAAAATTGCAGTCATTAGCTGCAATTGCAGTAGTAAACTTGTAATTTAAAGTCGGAGAAAGCTAATATGTGCTCTAAAGGAACTTAATAAAGTAATATTCATCTTAAAAGTTGTGCATTCTACCTTATAAAAGTCAAAATATCACTTTTCAATACAAATTTGCAAGACCCTTTAAAGTATTAGAAGTTAGAACTCTCAACAACAACATTACAACCGCAATTGCGGCCACATCAACCACATTTTTCCGCAATATGAGGAATCACAACGTAGTCGCAACTACAATATAGAACCATGATGACAACCTATTATAGTCAAATTACGAAAAATGAAATAACCTAATCGAATGTAATTAGTAATTACACGTGTCAGTGTCGTATTGTTGTGAAATGTATGACACGCCTTCGATCAGAAGTGTCAGTATTACATAGGTAATAATAATAGCATAGCATACCATTAAAAATAGTTTGAGTGAAGGTACATCCATAACCAACAGGCAATTCTTCAGGAAAATGCATTTGAACAGAAGCTTTCTCCCACCATGTTGATTGTCTAATAGGAGGAACCCCATCATGAATTTGACTACTAGATAAAAAAGGGGTCCTTCCATCATGTAATTCTAAATTACTCCTTGATGAACGACTTATAAAGCTTGAATATATAACACTTGGTGCTTTGAATATTGATCCAATATTTGGAGCAGCAATTGTCAATGGATCAATAGCCTCACTATCATCATCATCATCACATCATATAACAAATCAGAAACATCATCATATAAATAAATCAAAAAAACCTAAACAAATTTAACAATTAATTAATTAATCAATGTGATTAAGATTAAGATAAAGATAAAAGCAAGCATACTTGTAACTTTGAGGCCATTGATGAGAAGTGAAAGATTGAGGTTGTTGAGTTTCATTACGATCATAATCTTCATCATTATCATCATCATCATCTTCATTATTAGCATGGCTACTATCACTATTGTAATTAACAGCTTCGATATCATTTTCATCTTCATTAGCATCCAAAAAACAATCATTCTCTTTCTCCTTGGGCTTGTTTTCGTTGGCCATGATGAGTCAATTATTGTTGTTACAAAACACAACACAATACAACAATGTTTGGAACAAACAACAAGAACAACGCTATTTATGTTGTTGTTTCTACAAAAATGGTAGTAATATATTATATTATATTATTAATTATTAATAAGGTAAAAACTAGATTTGAGTTTGGTTATTATATTATAGGAAAGAAAATATGAATAATAATTGTGTTGTTTTTGATGAGTAATGTTGTGATTGATTGCGATGAAGTGAGTGAAGTTAGATAGAATAGAGATGAAGATGCGGAACATATGCATTTAGAAGCGGGACGTGGAACAGACGGAGCTCTCACCTTGCCATTTCTTGACATCTGTGGAGATCAAAATCAATTATCAATTAATTAAACTTATAAAAACGAACATTTCGATGAGATGACAAAAAAATCTTTTTAAATTTTATTAGATGTTTTGAGATTAAAATCAACTCTGAGAATACAACAGTGTTAAATTTCTGTTAGTTTTTGCAGTTGCGCAAAGATAATAACGGGTTTGAATTTTTTATTTATAAAAGTCAGTGTTATTATTAAAAAATAATATAAAAGTTAGTGTACTTTTTTTGGTATAAAAGAATAAGTTAATCATTTAGAGTCACGTGACAACTCTTTGGTAGTGAATCAAGTGAGTACAACTTTGTCAAGATTGATGAGTAGTTGATGAGTAGGACGCATATGATAGGGATAATGTTTTTTTTAATAATGATAGGGATTAAAATTTTAGCCTATTTTTTTTTACTGAAAATTTTAGCCTATTTTATATGAAATTTTTTAGTGATTTAAAGTTTTATTAATCATTAAGATTAATGACTATATTACAACTGATTTTCATAGAATTTGAACTCTGCATTTTACAATTATAATGTTAGATTCTTACTATATTGAACTACCACCACAAGTGTAATTCAAACTATTAGATTTTGATTTTAAAAAAATAAAAAAAAACTTTTAATTTTTTGAAAAATTGATATAATAAATAAACCGTTGATTAAGTAGTGATCTAAAAGACAATATAATAAGGAGGATTAATGTTCGATTATCACAACTGCGTTTAGAGAACTAGATCAATTCGTCCCAAACTGAATTGACTAGTCTAATGAGTAATGGTAAAAATAAATAAAAAATTAGGGTGTAGCCACGGTACAATAGATAAATCATCATGTACCGGTACAATAACATGCATTGACCAATGATTACTTAACATGTAGAATAATATTTGACATGCGATAATAATTAATTTTTAAAATATAATATAAAAATGATGTGGACAAAAACTGGTTTTTTATTGGTTAAATCTTCTATTGTACTGGTACATGATGATTTATCTATTGTACCATAGAATTTCCCAAAATTATACTAAAGATTTAAAAATTGTATCAAGTATTTATGTGATAATGCACGTAACACAAAAAAAGAAGTAATACGTGTTTATATAACCAAAAAAAAAAGTATACGTGTTCATTTGACAAAAATAAAATAATACATATTCAACGGACTAAAGAAGATAATACAAATTCATGAAGTGAAAACTTAGTTATATTACACTAGAGACAAACAAACACATAATGTCTAAAACAAACCACTTATTAGTTGATGAACTTGTTAAACATAAATGTACCCAAAAGAAAAGAGAGATTAGTTGATGAACTTGTCACCACTCACCACCCTCTCACAATCTTTATGAAGAAGTATAATTGGTGATGAGAGCAAGAAGTCAAGAACAATATATTGAATGTATAATTAAGATTCATTTCTTTTGTAATAAACTTGCTTGTTGCCTAAGGTATCCAATGTTCTCTACCCAATGAAACAAGTTTTATTCAGCTTTTATTCTCTTGTATAAAGTTCCTCTAATTTTTGTTTCTTAAGTCAAAATTAACTAAACAAAAAGATGGGCCAATCTCTCAAGAAATTAACACCAGGTTCTATATTTAATTAATTCTCTCAAAATTTTCTCTGTCACATGATTAAGTTATGGTTATGAATTATGATTATACTAATAGCATGTTTATATTTTGTTTCTTATAAATTGTTTCCTTTTTATGAAAATTTGATGCAGGAACTGATGAAAAGAAGGCCAAAGAACTTGGTCCAATTATAGATAAATTATATGAAAACAAAATAAAAAATGCCTCAGATGATTTCCCAAATTTCTACCGTGGAGTATGCGAGATAGTCGAGTATTTTTCATTTTTCATAAACTTATTTAACTATAATTATTTACCATAAATAGAGTGCATTGACTTTTAATTATTTTATCAGCTAGGAAACTTTTCTCAGTTACAAATTTTCATCATTCTATGGCAGGGAACTTAATCGAAAACTTGGATATACGCAGTTTAAACTCCCGAAGAAAGAGGACCTTGAGAGGGCATACGAAGTATGTGCACATATATTTATCTCATTATCTTATCTTTTAAATTCTGGTTACGGTCGCATCTCAATCATTCATATCAAATACTACTCATGCAGTAACAATTGCGGTCGCAAACATTGAAGCCGCGTCCACAATTTCGGGGATTACATATCATTTTAGCATGATGTGTTCATTAACAGTTAATGGTTGATTATTTTTTAATGGTATATTGTAGGAACATCATAAACGAAAAAACAAGGAATATTTGACAAAAGAAGAATTTCAAGAGATTATGAAAGAGATGATTAAGGAATCAAGATTCACTGGTGTGGGGGCAAAGGAAGCACTTTTATATATCTTTGGTGTTCCTGTGACTGCTCTGTTTGTTAAGCAAAGAGTGATGCCTCAAGCAATTCCAAATGAAATTTTCATTCCAGGAATCACTTCTGTCACTGTTTTAATTCTTGCTGCTCTTAACAAGATATGATATATTGTTACCAACCTAGCTGCAATGTGTTGGTTTGTAGCCTTCAATTTGCACTTTTGCTAGTGTACAACATTATTGATTGATTCATATTAATATTAATGTATCTACCTAACTATATATACATTTGTGAATGTAATAATCTTCAAACAAATAAGAGTCATATGCGAATGTTGTGATCATACCATTATAGACCTTTCTTATGCTTCACATATTAATTTCATAATTATATATATACACAGAGTTTCTGCAGTTGACACAGATGGTTAGACCTTCCGCTCACACCTGTTGTAACTTGTTTTTTATTGGAATTTTGTTTATAAGCCAATTAAATTTATTGAGCATTTCAGATTTATACAAATCGTAGTTTAGATTGCACGTTGTGCTAAAATTGCACCTATCCGTAATATTTTTTTGGTTACATAAGAAAAGAAAAAAAAATGAAAGCCGGAAATAAAATAAACTGTGTCCTGAAAAAGGTCGCTCCTAAAACATCACCGGTAAGACGATAAACAAACTAGGCAAAGGTTTTGGAACCATGTAAGAGGTTCATTGCAACTAGAGCTCAACTTCGCAAGAATATCTGCATAAGAATTATCCTCCCGACACCAACCTCTAATATGAAATTATACATAAAACAAACACAAAATAGAAATTTTGTTAAATAGTCTAAGAATAGCATATGAGAACCTTGATTTCATCTTTTAGTTCCACTTTTTCATGGTTCTTAGAGGTTATAGGAGATGAACTAGAGTCCTCTCTTCCCATAGGGTCAAGGTTAATTTAATTTCAATAATTATTACAAAAATATACACACACTTTCATGAATTATTATAACCAACTAACATGGTTTTATGGTATACATCAAATTAAGTAAAGTTGTCATACTTAGTTTGCAACTGACATCTGTCAAAATTTTGACACATTTGACGAACATTGTGCATCTCCTAACATCAACATTTACCCGAACTTTATGGAAACATGAGATAACAAAAAAAAAACATTACAACAACATCAAATTTGGTTTTGAAACTTTTGGTGTATCAACCCTCCTATGCATGCATGTTAATCACGTAACATTTTATATTTTATGAGATTCAAGTTTATCCATCTTCTTTTTTGTTAAAGATATATGCATATAATCATTTGAATTGATTTCTTCATTTGGAGTATCCATGTTTTTTCTTAAACAAATGTTAATGGAGAAGGGTATAATTCAAAACTATTGAAAATATTTGAAAGAGAAAAACACACAATGATTGGTAAAGATGGAGCTGTTTTCAAGGCATGGGAAGCCACGATGAGAAGAACACACGCGGTAGCTAAGAAGCGCGCCAATAGTATATTTGGAATCGGAGCATTATCAATATCAAACACAGACGAAGATGAAAGCACCATCATCGACGATAATGAAGATCATGGGAACGATACATTTGAACTATATAACGAAGAGAAGGTTCTTCCCAATGGAGATTACTATACTGGACAATGGGCGGAAAATTTTCCACACGGAGAAGGAAAATATCTATGGACAGACGGATGTATGTACGTCGGAGAATGGTTTAAAGGGAAAACAAAGGGAAAAGGAAGATTCAGTTGGCCTTCTGGAGCAACGTATGAAGGTGAATTCAAGAGTGGTTTCATGGATGGTTTTGGAACATATACAGGTTGTAATGGAGAGACATATAAGGGACAATGGGTGATGAATTTAAAACATGGTCATGGTTATAAGAGTTATGTTAATGGTGATTGGTATGAAGGTGAGTGGAGAAGAGGGGTGCAAGATGGAAAAGGGAGGTATGAATGGAGAGATATGAGTCATTATATTGGTGAATGGAAGAATGGGATAATTTGGGGTAAAGGGTCATTTTTTTGGCCTAATGGGAATAGTTTTGAAGGGTTTTGGGAAGATGGTTTACCAAAAGGAGATGGAACATATAGATGGCAAGATGGGAGTTATTATGTTGGGAATTTTAGTAAAGATGGTATGAACAAAGATGAAGATGGGGCACTTTATCCAATAGATTCATCTGATGAGAGTCATATGGATTGGGATCCTCAAGAGTTGTATAATGAGTTGAATGGCTTTTCAGTTTGTCCTTGTGAGAAAGTTTTGGTTTTGCCATCACAAAAGAGACTTGCTGTTTGGAGGTCTACAAAGGGCTCAGAAAGTGTTAGACCTAGGAGAATGTCGGTTGATGGAAGAGTGAGTGTTGGAGGGGAGAAGCCATGTGATAGAATGAATTTATGGGATGGTGGTGGGAGCAGCCACGGAGGAGGAGGTGGAGGAGATGTTGATGTTAGTGGTGGTAATAGAACTCCTCCTACTTTAGGGAGCGAATTTGATGATGATTCGATTGGTTCACGTCTTGATGATGATGCTATTGATGCTTTGAATCAACTTCAACCTTTGAAAGCACCTACGAAATCAAAGAGGCAGGGTGAGACTATATGCAAAGGGCACAAAAATTTTGAGCTCATGCTTAATTTGCAGCTTGGAATTAGGTAATGTTTTTTATTTTGGAATTTCCTTAAATCTTCAAAGCTATTAGAAAATCTAGTTTTTAATACTATGGTGCATTGACATAGAGAAAACTGACACACAGACGCTAGTAATAATGTTGTTTCAATGAAATAATTGAATGTAATCACATGTGTCAGTGTCGTGTCAGACTCCAGAATCAGAAATGTGAGTATATTTCAAAGATGATAACTAATTGTTTTAGTTATGTTACTTATCCTCCAAAAAGAAAACTTTAAAATTGTCTTAATATCTTTGCTTACAATCTTGTGTATAATAATGATATTGATCATTTTACAATTTGTTGGACTTTATAGGCACTCAGTTGCAAGACCTGCACCCACAGCATCACTTGATCTTAAGGCATCAGCTTTTGATCCAAAGGAAAAAGTGTGGACAAGATTTCCACCTGAAGGATCTAAATATACTCCACCACATCCATCTTGTGACTTTAAATGGAAGGACTATTGCCCTGTAGTTTTTAGGTTAGCCCTACTAATACTTTATCTTTAGTTTCTTTTTGCATGTTACTAAGTTCTTTTATGAATTATCATTTTAATACAAATTGATTAATTACAAAGATTTTTCATATAAAGACTTACGTATAAGTTATTTCTTTGATCAAAGAGGAAATGTTTAAAAATAATAGTCTGTTTTTACATAATCTAGCAAATTATGAACATGTTATTAGTTCTATCAAACACTTCTAAGTGCTTATTTCGTATGATAGGTCTAATAAGTCGCAAAAAAACATTTTCTGTGTAGCATTTTCCTTTATTTAAACAAATCACACTCTGTACTCAGAACTCTTAGGAAGCTATTCAAGGTGGATCCAGCTGATTACATGCTATCCATATGCGGAAATGATGCTCTTCGCGAACTTTCCTCACCTGGAAAAAGTGGAAGCTTCTTTTACCTAACCAATGACGACCGTTACATGATTAAGACAATGAAGAAAGCTGAAGTGAAAGTGAGTTTCAAAACTTACCTTGTCTCATTTAAATTTTCACATTTGTTTTCATAATTTAGATATATTTTTTTTTTAATTTTTATTGCAGGTCCTCATAAGAATGCTTCCAGCCTATTATAATCATTTTCGAGAACATCAAAATACTCTATTAACAAAATATTATGGCCTGCATTGTGTAAAGTTAAATGGACCTATCCAAAAGAAGGTACATTTCATATCATTAGTGTAACATAAAAATGAATTATCTATCTCATTATGTTAATTAAGTTGTTTGAAACTTGTTAGTTTTTGACATTAACTAGTGTTTATACTAAAAGGAAAATAGAAATTTCTATGCAATTTTATTATAGTTTGGTGTAATGAGTTTCATAATATATTTGGTTTTTCAGGTTAGATTTATCATAATGGGAAACCTATTTTGTTCTGAGTATATCACACATAGACGCTATGATTTGAAAGGTTCTTCGCTTGGCCGCACGTCAGATAAACTTGTGACAGAGATTAGTGAAACCACTATTCTTAAAGATCTTGACCTTAATTTTATATTTCTACTTCAGAAGTCTTGGTTTGAAGAGTTTTGCAGGTGATACAAGTTTTTGATACATCAATTTATTTGTTTCATGTGACAAATTATACTGAGCAAGCTAAACATATATTTGTTCTACAGACAAATTGATAGGGATTGTGAGCTTCTTGAACAAGAAGGAATCATGGACTATAGTCTGCTACTTGGCATTCATTTCAAAAGTATATCTCCGGATGGGGATGTTCTTCCTTTAACACCTCCGACTCCTTATGGTAACTTTCTTATATATCCTACATGTCGTAATTAATAATGTGCGTATGTGTATCAGTGTATGTATTTTGAAAACTCGGTAAGAACTTTCTACTTTTCAACCTCAGGTGATTCGGAGAATGGAGGAACTCCACAGAGTTCAACAGAAGACGCAGAACAAAATCCTTCTGATCCTCTTAGGTGAGATTTCTTGTTCTAGGTGTAATGTGTAACATTTTGTTCTTGACAATTAATATCATTCATTCGATGACAATTAGTATTTGTCTATTTGGTCATCTGCAGTACATTATTAGGAATCAATATACCAGCAAAAGCCGAAAGGACAGTGAGAAGAGGCGATATCGAAACACAACTAGTTGGAGAACCAATTGAAGAATTCTACGATGTTCAACTTACTTTTGGTATCATAGACATACTTCAAGACTATGATATCAGCAAGAAGCTTGAACATGCCTACAAATCCTTTCAATATGATCCTACCTCAATATCAGCCGTTGATCCTAGACAATACTCGAGGCGTTTTCGTGATTTTATATTTAGAATATTCACTGAAGAACTGACTCTTGAAATGTAGAACATGCATGATTATGCTATTCCTTAATAAAGGTATGACATGTGCAATATAGAAGTGTATTAGGTAGTTACAAGTTACATTCCTCTAATCATATACTTCATAATTTTTTTTTTTGTATAGAACATTATATATATGAGTGCATTGTGAAGAAACTCTGAAAACAGAAGGTACTATATGTATATGCATCTTGTACACATTTACTAGAGTATAATACTGTGTGTAGGATTGTTATTTTTTCTATAAGAGATGCAGAGAGGGTGAAAGGGGAAGTATGTTTCAATATTTTGTATCAGATTGGGATGTATATATAGGTGAATGAGAATGGATCAATGTACATGTTTACTTTTTTCATTCATTGATGCCATTAGTTATCTCATCAAACAGTATATGTATTGATCGGTTAAAAATCAAGATCCAATGAAATGAAGAAAAAAAAATTGGTGCTAATGCTCCGGTTTTCAGGAGTAGAGACCCTAGTAATCCAAAATTCAGTTATGGGATAAATAAAATATGATCAAGCATTATTTTTTCTTAAGAATCAAACTAGAATTCTTCTGAACAATTCATCTTAAAAGGAATTCATTCAGTAAAAATGCTTCTTCCAAATATATATATATACCCTATGGTACAAGAGAAAGAGAGCAACACATCACAAATGTATGTGTGTGCACTACTGAATGAAGACACTGACTACTTACAAAATCATTTATGTATAACACAATTTTAAAATGATAAATTACTATAATAAGCATCACATATTTTTGGGTTATATTTAAGCATCACATTATTAGTCATTATTCTTGTCATTATGTATTACATTATTTAACATAGTCACTGTTTTGTCATTCACTGCTAACAAATATTTTTAGTTTTCTTTATAGTGCCTAGTTGCATTTAATTCTATTACTTTTTTGAAGTTTACATGGAAGTTGTATTTAGGATAGAGACATTGGTTGAAATTGAGTTATCTATTTAATTTAAAGTGTCTTTTTAAACCATTTTTTAAGTTAAAAATTGTGAATGTCATATATAAATTATTTTTAACTTTAATTTCTAAATAATATAAGACTTTTAATTGTACCAAAACATTATCAGCAGAACCCAAACCGTTATCTTAAAAAACTAGCAAAAGCCAAAATTGGGGGTACCACTAAAAGATGATGGATGAATGAGGGAGGGTATCATGTCATGTGTTTGTCCTAAGTGAACAAAGTGGAAAGGTGGCTTTCGGATGCTGGAAAAGTCATTTTTTAATTATTTATTTAACAAGTTTGCATTATATATTAATGTCAAAACAACTTTGCATTATTGTATGCAAGCAGTATAATTAAATTCCCAAATATTTTTGTAGTTTCGTTGAAGAAGTTGATCAATTCAATGAAAGCAGTTGAGATAGAGCAGATTTAGTCATGTTATAGAATAAATAAAAATTGGAAAATGTTAAACAGTGCATCGGACATGAGGCACTTGTAAAAATTTAATTTTTTAATATTCTCGTTAAAATTTTATTTTATTTCAAATTTTTGGAATACTTAACAATTATATTAGGAGGTGTTTCAGAAGCACTGTTTAGCACAACCCATAAAAATTTATAGTGCAGTGGTTTGTTAAAATATATATAATAACAATTTCAATTCATATCATTAACTAACTAATTAACTGTTTTTTTCTTTTGTAAAGGAAAAAAATGTTTATAGATGTTTATAAACTCATTAATTGCAAATGTACATGATAAATTATAGATGATGTCGTTCAAGCAAGTACAATATGCTATCATAGAAAATAAAACTTAAAACATCAAAAGAAGAAGTATTATCAATTATGCATTTGATGGGACCATCTTAGAATCTCTATCTTCCACCCAAAAAAATCTAAGAATTTTTCTATACATAAAAATAATCAATAATCACAAAATAGGTAGATAAAGTACATGCGGTGCTGCTGCTTGTATAAAACCGCAGTCGGGAAGCTATTCTGACTTTAAGCACAAATAGGACATTGACATGTAGCGTTCAAAGTTCAAAGAAAATTTTGGCCAAATTAAAGCTTGAAAGAGTTGTGTAGTGAATTGTTCAAATATCTTAACATTGATAGTAATTGGTATGGTGGTGTACGGTGAAGGTGGTTCACCTTCCTTAGAGAGGGGGGTTATTGCATAAAAATAGACTCTGACGTTTAAGTCAATGTGCAAAATGAGAGAATTAGGGTTGAAAAGACCGTACTATGGAGTGGTGTAAAACCACCTATTTATAAAGATATTTTTGTATGGATGATAAATGATTTTGTGTAGGAATCGTGACCGTTGGAAAGCGTGCTAATTTATCCAACTGTTAATAGCATGCCTTGTGCTATATCTGTTTAGGATTAGCATTAGCGTAAAGTAGCCTTGTGATGGAATGCCCTTAGAATCCGTGATGGGTTCCCACGCATAATGAGACTGAATATATACTTGAGTATTGAGTTTTTTGCCTATCCAAAACAAGTTGGACTAAGATTATTGTTTTCATCCAAAAGTTACTTCATGTTCTCAAGTGATATATCTTCTTAGCTATTTCACACTACATAAGTTAATAATATTACTATAAAAAATATAAATTTTACAAAATCTATTGTTGTATTGAAAAAATTTATATCATATAGATTACTTATAATAAATTTTTAAAAAAGTAAAAATTATTTCATATGTCATTAAGATATATTAAAATTTAGCGTTATTGAAGACAAATTAGTTAGTATATTATAATAGATCAAAGACTAACGTGAACATGTATTTTTTGTTAAAGATTAAATAGGATCGTAAAAAAATTGTAACAAACTACGATTAAAACTGGTGGGAATATTTGTCAAAAAATAAACTGAGATTCAAGTCAAATATGTAAACGTAAAGTGAAATATTTAAAGATGAAAATTGCATACATCTTAATTACTAATGGAGATGCCATGGAGCGTTTGCAAATATCATCCATCAATAATTGAATGGACAACGTTTAAGTTTTTATTAGCCATGTGGACATTGCATTATCAGAAGCGTGTGACCGATCTGATCCGGAGGTTGTAAACTTCCGGATTAGACCGCAAACATAAGTCTTGATCATGTCCACAACACGAGTGTTTGAGTCAAAACGAAAAAGAAGCTTTACTACATACACTGTGCAGTGGAATATACCACGACAAAATTCAGTTAAAAGAACACAAACAAACTTAACTAAACTGTACTTTACTTTACGCTTGGAATTAGAATTTAATTTCATTGGTTGAAAAGTAAAAAGTAGCATAAATAAATTCCTACCTGTGATCCCTTATCACCATCCAATAAGACAGGAATCAAGATAAGGTCGGCGCAACCCTATAGTAATAAAAATAAACCACACCACACACAACAAAAACCCAGTGTGTGTGTGTATGCACTTCACATAATAATCACAACAGAAAAAAAACAAACTCTATGAGAAAAGGAATGAGAAGTTGGTGGTGTGTATGAATTAAGCATTTTGTGACCTCTCCCTCTTCTTCCTTTTATCTTCATTCTCACTCACACAATCATTTATTCAAACACTTACCACTCATTACTCACTCTTTCACTCTCTCTCTCTTGCGACGATGGCGCTGAATACGGTGTCATCGGTTTCTCAACTACTTCGTCTCTCCGATACATTTACTTCCATCGGTAGTAACAACCGTCACTTGCTCGTCGACTTCGCTCCTTTCCGCCGTAAATCTAAACGCTGTAGTCGCAGATTGACGCCGTTTATTTCTCCATCTAATCTCCGTCGTAGCTCCGTTAAAGCTGTTCTTCATCTCGATCCTTCTCCTCCTCCTCCTCCTTCTTCGTCAACTTCCGATTTAAAACCACAGGTCCGTTTTCTTCATCCGTTGCTATTTTTGCACAACCATTTTTTTTTCTTCTTCGTCGTGGATTTTGTATTTTATGATACTTCATCGATTCAAGACCTTGATTAAGTCTTAATATAAAAAAATTTTAAAAAATTCTATACAAGTATTGTGTTAAAAGTTCAAACAGCGATGTGAAAAATCTTACGAGCGATTGAATATTTTCTACTAGTTTATAGAGAGTTGACTTGAGTTGACTGGATTTTGATAATTTTTTGAGGCGGAAAATTCGAAATTTGAACGAGGATGAAATGGTTGTGTGAGAATTATGTAAAGTAGAACGATGTGCGATCGTTGGATTCTATAAAAGTTTTAGATTGTGTTTTGCCATGGATTGTTTCGTAAAATATTGGAGGTATTCGCGAAATTTGGAAACAAGCCAGTGATGTGTGCGAATTGAATTTTCTCATGCAAGCTTGCTGAGTGCCGAACAAATAATTTAGCTAGATTAACTTTTAACCAGGGTTAAGACTTAAGAGATAACTTTAAAAAACTGGGTATAGAGAGGTCATATCAGAAGCGCCTCTGTTGAGAATTGAAATAGAGCACTATTCAAAAATAATGGTCAAAACCTTGTTTGAGTCAATGGGAAGTCAACAATTAAGAACAACCATCACCCTAATGAACAAGAAAGGGGACATAGTGCCTCATTCATAAGTAGCCGCTGTCATTGAAATCAAGGCCAGGGCTCTGAGGCTCTCTTTTAATATCTTTAGTTACTTCATTTGCTTTCAAACAAAAATCGTATAGAGAGGACCTTAGGTATGAGTTTGTACAAGCTAGTTATGAAGCTAATAGGCTGATGAGTGATAATACTTAGCTAGATTTATCCTTCTCCGCACCCCAGTGAATAAATGTATAGATAAACTCTCGTCTCTGGATAAAACTTATTCAATACCATTTGAAGGGGCTCTTCTTTCAGAAATTCCAGTAGTGCTGGAAGGAGGAAACTGTGCAGATTCCTGGCCCTAGAGTTCTCAATTATGATATTTTTGAAACATAATTCAGGGATGTGTTCTAGAGTATGAGGTGCCCAAATGCAATTTTTGGTGTTTTTTTCTTTTTCTAGGAATGCATAGGAGACAATAATCCATATGTAGTATGGTAACAACTATTTGTGCTTTTTTGAATTCCAGCCCATAGTTAGCAGTTTGCATTGCTATTGATTTAAAGGCTGATCTAACGGGTCTGCATTATTTTAGAAAATTGTCTCAATGCTTCATTCATGAACTGTTTCACTGGCATGGCTTGTAATTTACACGTCAAAATGTTGAATGATTCTAGTTACTTGTTGGTCAGGTTGCAAACTTGGAGGATATACTATCAGAAAGAGGGGCATGTGGTGTTGGATTTATTGCCAATTTAGAAAATAAGGGATCATATGAGATAGTGAAGGATGCTTTAAATGCTTTAAGCTGTATGGAACATCGTGGGGGATGTGGTGCAGATAATGACTCTGGTGATGGTTCGGGAGTGATGACTGCAATTCCTTGGGATCTATTTGACAATTGGGCAAACAAGCAAGGGATTGCTTCCTTTGATAAGTTGCACACTGGCGTTGGAATGGTTTTCCTACCCAAAGATGTAGAACTTACGAATAAGGCCAAGAAAGGTAATCAATCTTATTTTGAAGGGCCTAATTTACCTAAGCATGTGTGATGTTTGTCTTTTATGGTTTTACTAAGATCAGCATGCTTATGTGTTTGTGAATAACTTAATTGATGTGTGCTGCTCTCTCTCTCTCTCTCTCTCTCTCTCTCTCTCTCTCTCTCTCTCTCCACACACACACAACAGACACACAAATGCAAACATTCACTCATTTAGTTAAGGAATATTTACTTCAAATATTTCTAATTGATCCAGTATGCAAACCTTTGTTGCTGCGATGCGATCATATCCTGTGACTGTGTAGTGCATTCTTTTAAATGCGTCAAAGTGAATTTTTCACTTTAACACAGCAGTTTGTGTTCTGACATGTAATTTTAATTTTTTTCTTTAGTTATTGTAAATATTTTTCAGCAAGAAGGTCTTGAGGTGCTCGGGTGGAGGCCAGTCCCTGTAAATACTTCTGTTGTAGGTTATTATGCAAAGGAGGCCATGCCCAATATACAGCAGGTATTTGTCAAGATTGCAAAGGAAGAAAATATTGAAGACATTGAACGAGAACTGTACATTTGTCGGAAACTGATTGAAAAAGAAGTAAGCTCGGAAAGTTGGGGAAATGAGCTTTATTTCTGTTCTTTATCCAATCGAACAATAGTTTACAAGGGGATGCTTCGCTCGGAAGTTTTGGGGTTATTTTATTCTGACCTTCAAAATGATCTTTATAAATCACCCTTTGCCATTTATCATCGAAGGTATAGCACAAATACTAGTCCTAGATGGCCTCTTGCACAGCCAATGAGACTTCTCGGTCATAATGGAGAGATCAACACCATACAGGTTGAGCTTTCTTTAGAATTAAAAATCTTCCCATGGAATTTTACCTCAGGTGGATTCATGAAATGGCTTCATGTATGTGCAGGGGAACTTGAATTGGATGCAATCACGAGAGCCTTCATTGAAGTCACCTGTATGGCGAGGTCGTGAAAATGAAATTCGTCCATTTGGAAATCCAAAGGCATCGGACTCAGCAAATCTTGACAGTGCTGCAGAAGTATGTCAATAGCTTTATATAAAGTTATTAGTTCCTTCCTTATGCTATAGGATCTTGATGATGGTTCATTTATAATTAGTTGTTGAAAAAGATATGATCCTCATAATCTTAGAACTCTTATTTGAAGGTTTCATTATCTTATCTAATCTAACGGTAGAAATTTTCAATATAATTTGGCAAATGTTAACTTGTGCCCTATGGGCACATGTTAAGGAACCCACAACTAGAAATTGTCTTAAAAGTAGTGCATTTAGTTTTTTAGAAGTATGAAAATTACTTTTTTCAATATAAAACTTCTACTTTAAGGTAACTCAACGAATCTTTGATATGCTTTGATAGCATCTTTGAATTTGGGTTGGGCCTAACTCAACCCGTACAAAACCAACTTATAAGGTGAGGACTACCTACCGCTTATAAACACTAGTAGGACACACCCGTTGCGCTCCTATCCTATACTGATTGAGCCGCCAAGTAAAATACCATTTTTTCTTTTGTCAAAGTAAAATACTTCCTCCGTTCCTTTTTATAAGCACCCTGTTGCACCCTACAAAAGGGACTTATGATAAGGGACATATGTAGTACCCTCAAACAGGAAAACTGAAAGCAAGAAGATGATGGTCCACTTAGCAAGGGATATTCTGAAGACAATTTTTCATCATTTTTATATTATTTTTCCGAGTCTCCCACTTTATCTGTTGCATTTCCTACTTTACGATATACAAATTCCTCATTTGTACTGTTTTGTGAGCCCTCTGTTTTTGAGATTTTTCTGCGAATCAAGTTCTGTAGACTTTGACTTGTGTTATTACTTATTAGTCATGTTTATATCTGAATCTGAATGGTTTCATATGGTTCAGTTATTAATAAGAAGTGGTCGAAGCCCTGAGGAGTCCATGATGATTCTTGTTCCAGAGGCTTACAAAAATCATCCAACACTGACAATCAAATACCCTGAGGTATTTCTTCCCGTTTTTAAATAACTGATGCATTTTCTGCACATTTATGCATAGTGTCCTTATTCCACGGTCATACATTCTCACTTAACACATGATATCCGGTTTATCGTATACTATATCTCATACTTGTCAGTATTGCTTTTGTTTATCTACTAATACAAAATATTAAAGAGAGATTCCTTCTGAAGCCCAAATACTTGATACACTACGGAGATACGGGAAAATTTTAAAATTTAAGATACAATACAACCAAGATACTTGAATGAAAATTTTAATTTAAAATTAAGTATATAAATGCACAATATATACACATAACTAAAATTGATAATAGAGAAACATTCACATTACTGAAACTATCAAAATAAGCGATAGTTACACATCTTATATATTTTTGGTTCTTTTTATATTTTTTATTTTTCATAAGGAGAAATAGTAAATAAAAAAAAAGGTGAAAAAAATAATAATTAAAAGACCCTGCCTTTAACCCATCCTGTCCGTATCTGCTAAGTACAGTTGTATTGTGTACCCCATGCACGTTTAAGCCGTGTCGGACACATATCGGGTATTTTTTTTTATCAAAAATATAAAATTCAATTTCTCTGTACTTTTCCAATATGTATTAGGAAGTATCAGACACGCATTGGTGTTAGATACGGTATTTGACATGATACTTGGGCAATTTTGGAGTATAGCAGTGTCCTAACTCCTAAGATTCCTTGTTCAGTTGGGAACAATATTATTAATGGCAGATAGTTGTTCATGGTGGCAAGCCTAGAATCTCTCCCAAAAGTATAGCATATGGCATTGTGGCCTGTGGCAGAAACATGGCAACGATAATGTGAATATGATATACTCACTCCTACTGCAAATATAAGCAATAAAGTACATGTATTTGATACAAATTTGGACTAAATACATGTACCTTTTTGCTTATATTTAATGGCAAGAGGGAGTAGTATACACAAAACGTCTACTAAAAAACTACAGAATATAATAAAAAATAACTAATAGCCTATTTCAAGAACAATAAACCAGAAACTTAATACAGTAAGTAAAATTAACCAAAACTGTCATTATTATCAGCCCTTGTATCTCCTAACAAAGAAAGCCATATGACAAAGATGAGAGGGAAATAGAAATAGACAAAGGAATAGAGAACAGAACAGGGGAGACAAAACACGGTTTGAAAATATGAAAATGCAAAAAAGAGTAGGAGGAAGAGAATGGTGATCATCCAAGACCTGCAATATGTTGAAAATTGATCATTTAATGGAAAAAGACCAGTTATCAGAGATGGAAGAATGATATGAGAGCATTTGAGACACTCATTGTTCATGCTTCTGATACAAAATTATGGTCATTAAGGACACTCATTGTTCATTCTTGCTAATGCAAAAATGAAAATTCTGCTGTTTTGTTGCATCTTATCATTTGTTACAATCTTCTCTGAACTCTTTCTCTCCAGTTTCTGTATTGAAGTTTCCATAATGCTTTTTTAATTCTTAGGCAATTGACTTCTATGACTACTACAAGGGCCAGATGGAAGCTTGGGATGGACCCGCCTTGCTTTTATTCAGGTATGAAGATAAAAACAAATCCAGAGGAACATGTTTGCCTCGTTGGTGTACCACTTTATCGGTTTATCTTATATCACTTTATTCTAATTCATATGACCGGACTAAGAATATTGAGCATTATTATCGTTCAACGAATGCAAGAAAATGAAAGATTGCCTTGAGAATGAGATGAGAGACACTAGTGTTATTGAATGAATGAAAAAATAAAAATTGATTACAACTGTTGTCCCCTATATTTATTGAAGACGCCTAAGTGACTCGCTAGATAAGTATCTGACACACATCATCTTTCAGATAGTGACAAATCGGACAATGATAGTTTAGAGTACATTTGTCAGAAGCTGACATATGAAGTTACAATACATCAACCAACTCAGAACTGTTACTGCAGTCTTCAATATTAACTAAACAATTGGTTATTCTAATAAGCGGCAGCACTATACAGAAAGCTTGGTCATTAGAAACAAAAGTGAAAGCAGAATTAATGGTCCTAATCTCTCTCTGCTTGTGTGTTATTGTTTGTGTAGTGCAGACAGGCATGCTAAAATAAGATATATTGAGAGAAAGTGCTTTAGAGAGAAATAGAATAATAAGTCAGAAACTTTTACCAGATGAAAGTGATTCTAATGATGAGTTTCAGTCTTGTAGATGGTATTTGTAGTAACTCTTGGTAACTTCTTTTAAGAAACTACCACTATCTAACTATGCCCAAACTTTCTGATAGTGACAGTAAACAGAGAGAACTGTCTGATTGTGACAGTTTACAACTTACAAGTACAACTAGCTAACCATTAAGAAGTAGCATACTCTGATACTCTATATTGTGTTGTGTTTACTGGAAAGGAGAGGGTGAGGGTCCATGAAGTTGTATCCAGTTTGATTCTTGATTTACAGTATTCTTTCATGAAGAAATTGTTGTATACGTTTGACTAGGTTTTATTTTATGTTTTTTGGCTAAGTAGAATTCAAATTAGCATGCTAGGCTTATGAGACTACACTATATGAATTGGAGACAGAAATTTAACTTTGGTGACTTGCACTGCATTTTCATTACAACAATCGAATATTTATCTTTGTTTCTGCATTGTTTGGAGAAAATCACTGTTAAATTGAATTTACTCTGGTAGGTAACAGTTTGTCCATTGTTTATTAAGTTAACCTGTAGTAAATAGGTAGAGAACTTTTTTGATAATCTTTTCTCTTGAAGCTGTTGTTTTTCTGTGAGTGTTGGTAATCCAATTTACGTGTCACAGTGATGGAAAAACTGTTGGTGCATGCCTTGATCGTAATGGACTTCGACCTGCTAGGTATTGGCGAACATCAGACAACATGGTCTATGTTGCTTCTGAGGTAAAGTCCCTAACTTTTATCCCTTGAATAATATAGTTGATTTAAAGTTTGATTTCATGGATCAGACAACAATCAACATGGTCTATGTTGCTTACCGAATCTTCTATTATCTCAAATTCGGTTTGTCGTTGTGTAGATACATGGAAATCAAAGGCTGTTTAGCTGCTTTTACATTTTCCTTCAATTATTATTTTTCTTATTTTGAGAGATTCTCTATTGTATATAATATTTGTACATGAGTACATCGCTTTTGTGTAATGCAAGTTGATCATTCTAAACTACTCAACTGTTTTCTTTGACCTTGCTGCTATTATTTAGTTACAAATGTTTAGTATAAACACACTTAAGGACAATATTTCAGATATTAGTTTTCTGACTTTTCTTCTGTTCTTGTCTGTCAGCGCATCCTTTGAATGTAGGTCTTGCTTTACCTTTGCTTCTGATGCCTTTTTATCAGTCTTTACTCGGATAACGTTGAAATCTAATAATTTGTTCTCTTTAAATAGTTGTTTTTTGAAAGCTGCATCTTTATTACTAATATGTACTTGTAGTTATGAGAGTCATAATTCTAAAGTCAATGATTTAGTTTGATGACTTTCAACTGTTGGATTTGAGATATTATGTTTATTCTCATTCTCTTTTAGGTTGGCGTTGTACCAGTGGATGAGTCAAAGGTTATCTTGAAAGGTCGATTAGGTCCAGGCATGATGATAACGGTTGATTTACTTGGTGGCCAGGTTCGGACTGCAATATTTTCTAATCACACTTATGAACATAGACATATTTTATCTTGTAATGGTTTTGTTCCTGCAAATATCAGTATTATTTATTGAGTTAGATATTTATTCAACGTAGAGTTTTTCTTCTATTTGGTGCATTGTTTTGTGTGCCCCAATGTGAACTAAAGTTGCTTATTGAATCAGAAGCTTGCCAAGAGTTTCCCTGTTAAAAACACATTGCCTCTCCTTTTATAACCTTATCTATTGATACTGAAATTTTGTTAATGAAGTCAAGTTTTATTCTTTTTAGCCTTTTATAAGAAGAAAAATTTACCCGAGATCGGAGAACTACATCATATTAATTATATGAATTAGTAGAAGAGATGTAAGGGTTTCATTTGAAAGCTTGTAAATGGAAGTTTTTTGAGTCATTCTAAAATATCTCCAGAACAGCTCATCTGATGTCACAATGGATATCTTATGTCTAACTGACTGTTAAAGTTATATGTATCATTTGCAAGAAAGTATTAATATATGGTAAGCGTCACACTCACAGTATATTAGAGACAAATTTCATTTTTATGTCATTCATTGCTGTATTTAGAACAATGGTTTGTACTATGGCATGTGATCAACAAAGCCCACAGCCCAATATCGTTTCCTAGCTTAGTTACGATTATTTTTTAGAGTTAGTTTATTGGTGTAACTAATTCTGTTATTCAGTCTAAGTATAAATATTAAGATTCAGCAGTAACCCTCAGTTCAGTACATTCTAATGCATTCAATTTACATTTTCTCTCACTTTCTTCCCTCTCTGAGTTTTCACAGTTTGTGATTCCAATGTCTTAAATTGCCAATGCCAGTGCCTGAGTTCTTGTATGAAAACAATATTTTCTCCTTTTGTTTTACTAATGATTTGCTCAATTTAATGTTAAAAAGGTTGAATATGCTGTTTCATGGGTTTAATTCACTTTCCAAATCTTTTTTGCGGTAGGTCTATGAGAATATGGAGGTTAAAAAACGAGTAGCCTTAGCAAACCCATATGGAAACTGGATCAAGGAAAACCTGCGGTCTTTGAAGTCTGGGAATTTCCTTTCATCCTCTGTGATGGAGAATGATGCAGTATTAAGACACCAACAGTGAGAGTTCTATGTAGATTTTGCTCTTAGTTTATATCCTTGATGAGGGATTTTGTGTTTTAAAGTGTTGCCATTTTAAATCCCATAAATCTCATTGCTTTACTCACTGTTATTGCGTAAACAATCTGTGTGCTTCTTATTTGCTTTTTATTTTTATTTTTATGAGGATTCAAAATTTGGTTTTGATTGAAAATTGTGCTTTAAACAATAACATGTTCCTTTTCTAAAGTAAAATATTCTTCTCTAGGTTGTAGGAAAAGGACCTTTATTGGTAGTGTCCCCTGTTTTTTCAGTATCAGGTTCATTGAACTGAGGCTGCTGCCTGTGGTTTAATGTTGTAATTTTTATAAGCTAATGTTCTATGGCATGTTGATGGGAAAGTGGGTTCGCTCTTCATTGCAGCTTAAAATACACCATGTTTGGTGATTCTTTGTGATGCAATGATATTTAGGCTAATGTTCAATAGCATGTTGATGGGAAAGTGGGTTTGCTCTTCATTGCAGCTTACAATGCAACATCTTATATGGTTCTTACTTAACCGCTCTTTGGTGAGACCAGGGCATTTGGGTACTCCAGTGAAGATGTCCAGATGGTGATTGAGAGTATGGCTTCTCAAGGAAAGGAACCTACATTTTGTATGGGAGATGATATTCCATTGGCAGCGTTATCTCAGAAACCTCACATGCTTTTTGATTACTTTAAGCAACGTTTTGCACAGGTAAGCAAGACCACTTTCCTACAATTTATTCTACGAAGTAATTCCCTCGGTTCCTCTTCACAAAAGAATACTCATTTCACAATAGAACTAACAACTGTATGAATTATTTTCTCCGTTCTTATTTCTCCTATTTAATATTTATACACCTCTAATTAACGGATCATAAGATTCTTCAAAATTCATAAAACTCTCTCTCTCTCTCTCTCTCTCTCTCTCTCTCTCTCTCACACACACATAAGAGAAAAAATTTCAGTCATATACTTCAAATACAAATTCATGAAACAACTGAAGCTAGTACAAAACATCAAGACACAAACACATGGACTTCTCAAATAGACACAAACACATGTGGTGAATTATTTTATGTATGCTTATTCTCTTATTTATACCTGGTATCTCTTGTAATTAACCGTAAGTACGCCAGCTCCATCTTATTCTTTATCCTATCATTATAATCTGGATTCATGTACATATGAAGCTCTCTTTGTCTAATTGACTAACACCTTTTATTGACTAATTTAAAGACTTTTGATTAACTTTTGGGCTACCATTAAATTTATAACTTTAAAGTTGAACTTGCCTAGACTTCAATAACTTATCAAATACAGTAAAGCTTCAGTCTGTTGCAGTTATAAACTTGACATTTTATTATTATTGATGTTTGCATGTGATATCTTTTTTATGCTAACAGGTTACAAATCCTGCAATTGATCCACTTCGAGAAGGGTTAGTTATGTCTCTTGAAGTAAATATCGGGAAGAGAAGGAATATATTGGAAATAGGACCAGAGAATGCTTCACAGGTATTTTAGCACACATTTGTAATGTTTCACTGTCACCTCCAAATAATACCCATGATTTTGATGCCTTTTCCCTCACACATGATGATGGTATGTTTCTGGATCAGGTTATATTATCTAGTCCAGTATTGAATGAAGGGGATCTTGAATCATTGCTAAAAGACTCCCACTTAAAACCACAAGTGTTGCACACATTTTTTGATATAACTAAGGGGATTGATGGTTCCTTGGAGAAAGCATTAAATAAGCTTTGCGACGCTGCTGATGAAGCTGTTAGAAATGGCTCCCAGCTGCTTATTCTTTCAGACCGTTCAGAAGCACTGGTAAGGACCATTCTGTGTAATTTGTAAAGACTAGGCAAATATTACCCTAGGGCTAGCATTTCAGGGTTGAGTTAGATCCTCATGTCTATAAGTCAGAGGCATAATCAACCCACTCTAAGTGACTGCTGACTCCGCTCAACTGAAACTTTGAATAGTACTTTTTATCTTGGAAAATGAGATGTTACCAGAGAGAACAAAGAAAATATAATATCACATTATTGCATGAAGAAATGCTAGTAACACACTTTCTATACACTATTATTGGGTGGAATTTTATGTAGGTCCACTAAATAACCAAGTCTCACTATTGGCAAGGCTTATATGAGATTTTACCTAATAATAGAAAGAGTGTTCTGTTAACACTTATTTCTCTTCTTACATAATCAATATGCTTCATATTTGTGTTTATAAATTTTGCATTTATGATGAAGCCTGGCTCGTGCAGTCTCTCATTTTAGATTGTTTTGGAAATATGTGAGGACATATAGAAGTAACATTGAGGAGGATAGATCAGATGGAGGACGGTCTATCTAATAGGTAGAGGTAGATCAATGAAAATAATGAGCTAAATTATTAAGAGAGATTGAGTTAAATGAATTTTATTTGGATTTAAATGGATACTGTCTCCACCTAGTGGAAAAAAGCACTGGTTCTTCAATGTTCTTGTGTATAGCCTCCAACTATCTTTGTAAATTAAGATTCCATTTGTACAGTTGAAACTTTGATCCACCTTTTGTGTGTGTGGAGGGGCTAATTATACAGTTCATTTTCTTGGTCCCAGGAACCAACTCATCCTGCAATTCCAATACTTCTGGCTGTTGGTACTGTTCATCAGCATCTAATCCAGAATGGCCTTCGGATGTCAGCTTCAATCATAGCAGATACTTCTCAGTGCTTTAGCACTCATCAGTTTGCCTGTTTAATAGGATATGGTGCAAGGTAATTCAATGCCTCCACAATAAATATACACACATAATAAAGATTAGTCAGACTTTTTTTTGACTAAACACAATAAATAATTAGTCTTAAAAAATATGACAGACATTAATTAATAGATTTAAAATTTAAAATGTAATTAAATTAAATTGAAATTGAAAAGGACAATTAAGACCATCAGATTAGAGATTTAAGTAGAATGATTAAGGGTAATTAAGGAAATGTTATGGTAATTAGTTTTATTATATTGTTAGTAGATTAATAGTAGATTGCATTCTTACCCTTGCAACGGAGACTTTTTTTTTATCATTTGAACTTGAATAAATCTGATTTTCTTACTTTTCCATGAAACAAATTGTTTAATACTGTTATTGGAATTAGTTCCACGTTGCACTAGTTGTTTGCTGCAAAGAAAACTATGAATCATGGCCAGTTTAATTCCATTTTCTTCTTGAGCACTGCATGATATATCTATGTGATTCTTTTAGTGCTGTGTGTCCATACTTGGCACTGGAGACATGCCGTCAATGGCGTTTGAGTAATAAAACGGTAAACCTGATGAAGAATGGAAAAATGCCTACCGTATCAATTGAACAGGCGCAGAAAAACTACTGCAAGGTTAGTGCTTAACTTCAAACCACTGTTCTGGATGTGGAACTGAAAAGCAACGTTTTTATTTTTAGTCGTTGTAATTATGACAGCTATGTGCATTCCCTGGTTATTTAGTTTTGCAATTTAAACAGTAATCTTCAAGGAAACAACATAAAGCTGAATTTGGTTGAAACCCAAAGTGAGATTCGCCAATATCATACTTAAATGTATTAAGTCATTATTTAACTTTGGATGGTTTGGAACCACATAGCTATTTTGACATTATTAGGAAAAGATGGAAATATAAAGAAAAATGAACATTTAGCCCAGCCACTTCGAACACAAGACCTTAAAAACATTTAGCATATTCTAACTTCGACCTTCAGGGGGAGAATATTTTCCCTTCGTCACAATGTTCATTTTTTGTTTCACTGTCCTTCCAGTTAATGAATTCTTCTTTCCTTATTATTAGTTTACCTAAAAATAACTAAATTTTTGCATTTTTCCTCCATGCCAGGCTGTAAAAGCAGGTCTTCTTAAAATTCTTTCCAAAATGGGCATCTCATTGCTTTCAAGGTACATGATTTATGTGATTCTGAGAATATAGGCTTGAAATGTTGTATTAGTTCGTTGTTGTAATAGTTAGTTAACGACACCTGTCTCATGTTAACAACACCTGTAACCAACTCAGTTAATATATGTTGAGCCTCAGCTAGCAAAGGATAAGGGTCTGCTATATGTAGCTCGTACCTTCTTGTATCTGTAACTGAACTCATTTTCATCAAATACACTAAACTGATTCAAGTCTAGAACAATGTTGCTCTCTCTCGTCTCATAGTAATTAAGTATGGGTTTTGCTAACGAGTGCCCCCGGAGAACTCTTTAAGCATTCCATTTAAAGAAACTATCTATTCAAAAAATTAAACATCACAATTTCCAATGCGTTGACTTTACAAATTCCCAAAAAAATTCTATAAAAACTTACTATTTAAAGTCTCTCGTTAGCATTTGCCATTAAGTATTTTAATTTATAAAGCACAAAAAATTCCAGAAAACACTTCCTCAATTTTTTACATTAAATTAATATTTCCTCGGATGTTTATTAGTTTCTTTTCTCATATTTTCTTACTGATGTCATGTTTTTTACAAATCAATTTTCCTTGTATATAGTTACTGTGGTGCACAGATATTTGAAATCTATGGATTGGGAAAGGAAGTTGTGGATATTGCATTCACTGGAAGTGTATCGAAAATTGGTGGATTAACTTTTGATGAGGTGAGGAAGAATACATATATCAAGCCTATGAGTGAAAATGAAATATGGCTAAATTAATTGAATTAGAAGGTTCTATTCAATATGAATAAATATCCACTTTCATCAATAATATTATTGATATCACTCGTTCACCATACGTGTTACAGCTAATTGAACATTGCTTGAATCACTATAATAGGACCTCTCTCTCTCTCTAATGTGCAAATTTTTTATATTTACCTAACATTTATATCTATCTAATTTGCTCTCTCATTTCTCATCTTCCTTTATTGTACTTCTCCTGTAGTTTTCTTGTTGAGTTCTTTAATAAAACTTGTGTGTCTAAGCTACCGCATAAAAGTATATTATATAGACTAAAATTGATTTGCAATTTTAACAGATTACTTTGAATGACTCCTTCAAGGAGAATTTGAGGTTTGTGATGTAAACTTGGCAAATTCAATATTAATTGCTAGACTTTTTATGATACTTACCTTTGCTCTTCTCTGGGCTTAAAATTGCATGTGTCAACACTCTTGGGCAATTATGCACTATTTCTTTTGCTTTGAAATTGTGAATAAATGTTTATGAACTGAGTATCATTGGAAGAATGGACATGAAAATCGCTTATAATGAAACTTCCCTCTTCCTATGTGCTACAGCTTGCTAGAGAGACTTTGTCTTTCTGGGTGAAGGCATTCTCTGAAGATACAGCTAAAAGATTGGAAAATTTTGGATTTATAGTGTTCAGACCAGGAGGTATAATTTACTTCTTAACTTTTAAAGTTGAAGAATCGGTCGGCATTTTTGCATTGTTTGTGGAAGCACAGAATGACTGTTATTGTTTGTTCTATTGATGAAATTTCATTCAAATTAATATTTGAAATTGACTGATTTTGATTTCATTTTTTAAAGGCGAGTATCATGCAAATAATCCAGAGATGTCAAAGTTGCTCCACAAAGCTGTTCGTCAGAAAAGCCAAAATGCCTTTTCAGTTTATCAACAATATTTGGCTAATCGACCTGTGAATGTGCGTTCTGAAAATCATACTTCTGTGCCATTATTATAGATTTTATTATAACAGAAATATAAGAGATCTTTTGTTCATTCCAGGTTCTCCGTGATCTTCTTGAGTTCAAAAGTGATCGTGCCCCCATACCTGTGGGGAAGGTTGAACCTGCTTTATCTATTGTGAAACGGTTTTGCACCGGGGGGATGTCTCTTGGAGCTATATCTAGGGAAACTCATGAAGCAATTGCAATTGCAATGAACAGAATAGGTGGAAAATCAAATTCAGGGGAAGGTGGTGAGGTAATATAAGTTCCATCCCAATGTAACTGTTGGTATAGATACATTCATGTTCCGTAAAGGCATTTTTTTTCAACTTTTTATTTTTAGCTCACTATGATTTCATTTATTCGTATATTTTTTTTAGGATCCTATTCGCTGGAAGCCACTTACTGATGTTGTTGATGGTTACTCTCCAACTCTTCCACATCTTAAAGGTCTTCAAAATGGGGATACTGCTACTAGTGCTATCAAACAGGTTATTTGCGCTGAGATTTCAGAAAACAGCTTCATAAAATTTATTGACTATAGTAAAGTTATCATTTTTACTGCAGAATGGTTAGGCTTTATTTATTCCTTTTCTTGTCAAAATCAAAATACTTCACCATTTTATAAAAACCTTGTTGCACACAACTTCCCAAAAACTATCATTGTCAGTTTCAAACTAAATAACATGGTCTAGTTTCTTTAGCTTATGCCTTGCAAAAGCATGATTTTGATGTGATTCTTAGGATCCTGTAACAGTGAGCACCCTGTTACATAGGTGCAGAATGTACAATTCTTTTGTGCACTTCCTTTTTCCTACAATGGAATAGGCATGTAGGAAGCTCCGTGAATGGAGATTTTAAAATTAATCTTTAAATTATTAAGTATGAAAATCATTTTTTTGTAATACCCTAACAAACGGGCCCAATATCTCTGGCCACGTAGGAATTATGGTGAACAGTGGTAATCTGATAAAATATTTTTCATTTGGATAAGGTCGCTTCAGGAAGGTTTGGTGTCACTCCAACTTTCTTAGCAAATGCTGAACAGTTAGAAATCAAAATTGCACAAGGTGCAAAGCCTGGTGAAGGTGGACAATTGCCTGGGAAAAAAGTTAGCATGTATATTGCAAGGCTGAGAAATTCTAAACCAGGGGTTCCTCTTATATCTCCACCTCCTCATCATGACATTTACTCTATTGAAGATCTTGCTCAATTGATCTTTGATCTTCACCAGGTGACTCTCTGGCATGTCTATTCACTTGTCCCTTTTGAACTAAATCTAGTGTAATATGGAAAAATCTCCATGGCCAATGGTTGAACAGGTAAACCCCAAAGCCAAAGTATCTGTGAAACTGGTGGCTGAAGCTGGAATTGGCACTGTTGCATCAGGAGTTGCAAAAGGCAATGCTGACATTATACAGGTTTCTCCTGTGGCCTCAAGTCCATTTATTCTTTAGATGCATCTATAGCTTTATTTCTCAGATATCTATTCTTCATCTTTTGCAAAGCATAACATATAATAATGCGTTTCACTTACAGATTTCAGGACATGATGGGGGAACAGGAGCAAGCCCTATAAGTTCCATCAAACATGCTGGAGGTCCTTGGGAACTTGGACTTACCGAATCTCACCAGGTTATAATTGAATCGTGAAACTGTGTAATTGCAACTTATTCTTCATGTAAAGTTATTTTCCATTTGATTGTGGACTACTTTTTTTTCAGACACTCGTTGCAAATGGACTCAGAGAAAGGGTTATCCTCAGAGTTGATGGTGGATTTAGAAGTGGAGTTGATGTCATGATGGCAGCAATAATGGGTGCTGATGAATATGGGTTTGGTTCAGTGGCAATGATTGCAACTGGATGTGTTATGGCTCGCATTTGCCACACCAATAATTGTCCAGTTGGTGTTGCCAGTCAGGTTTATAGAAAACCGTTTTGTTAATACGTGCTTCTCTATACTGATCACTTGTCATTTATTTAATTTGTCGTCACATTTCAGAGGGAAGAGTTGCGCGCACGGTTTCCTGGTGTTCCTGGTGATCTTGTCAACCTCTTTTTGTATGTAGCTGAAGAGGTATTTTGGGGCTACTATTGATATCTTTCATTCATCTTTTCCATTTTTGAAGTTACCTTATTGGCTTTAATTTTTATGTTCTACTTTGAAATTTCGATTAATTAGTGTTTTTATTTTCCTGCCTTGAATAAATGTCACTATTTTTACTATTTCTATCATTATTATTTGACCAGGTAAGAGGCACTTTGGCACAGCTGGGGTATGAGAAGTTAGATGATATAATTGGCCGAACAGAGTTGTTAAGACCAAGAGACGTATCTCTTGTGAAAACTCAGCATCTAGATCTGAGTTATATCCTCTCTGTATGTATTAGTTTATAATCATATGTTGTCTTTTCTTTTTCTGCCCTTGAGTTTAATAAGTACCTGCTTCTCTGACTAACATGTTTTATAATTATCGTTTTCAGAGTGTTGGGTTACCTAAATGGAGCAGTACAGAAATCAGGAACCAGGAGCCACATACCAATGGTCCTGTTCTGGATGACGTTTTGCTAGCAGACCCAGAGGTAACCTTATAAACAACTGTCTGTAGGTGTTGGCAATTAAAAAAAACTATTGGCACCCCGTTACAATAAATTTTCTTAAGACTAATTTGTATGTGAATCATAGTCAGTGGTCAAATACTAGAACTCTGTTACGAACCCACAATCAAGAATTGAAGAATATAATACGAGATAGAGCAAAATATTGACTCTACTACTAGTTATTGAAATCTGAACAGAAAAGAACAACTCTCCTCCAAGGGTTTCCACTTCAAGCCTTGACAAAGGGTTTCTCCTCCCGCTCTTGTTTCCCATATTAATCGAACTTACATCCCCTCACTATCTGTCTTCTCTAACTGCTCCTAACTGACATACATTCTGACTAACTTCTGTAACTGATGCCGTTTAATTCTATCTATCCCACAGATTTGTTGACTTGAAGTGTGACTACTAACTATTTAGTCTCATATCGACTATTAATAGGCTAAATATTGGATATTCATGAGAGGTGATCCACATAGCTAATGCCTTAAGGCTTTGGGTGGCTATGTGGTATCCCAATCTCTTAGTGGTCCTAGTCATTGACCTGTCTTTGCTCCCAGAGCTCATCCCTACAAGACTCTACCTTGAAGTTAAATTTTTCCATAAGCCTCCTGTGCAAAATGTCATCGTACAATCTCACCTTCATAGATACGATCAGGAATTTCCACCATTAAATTGGTTTTTGAGGGATAAAAACCTAGAAAAGAATAGTGACCAAATCCAAAATTCACTCATTTTACAGGGTCAAGTAAAAGTAATTTTAGATGTTATAAGGATGATAAAGAAATGTCCAGGTTTTCTCATTTTTCTTTTTCGCTTGACAAATGCTTTTTTATTATTGTCTCCAACATAATCAAAAGGTCCAAGAACCATTCAAATTTATTTTCCATCCATTAAATGTCAAGGCAGGGAGAGGGAGCCAAGGGGAGTAGAAAATACTGGATTCCTACTAGTGATTTTCCCATTAAAAAACACTTTAACTAATGTGTTTCCTGATGAGTAATTCAGTTTATATAAAGGGATGAAAAAGGTGCAATCTAACTAAGAAATGTTGGATAAAAAAAATCCCTACTGTGCTATTTAGTATCTATCAAGGCTGGATTCCCAGTATCTCTAAAATTTCAGAAGTTGTTTCTTCTACTAATTCTCAATAATGATTTCAATAGAGAAAGTAGTCGAATGAAGAAAATAGTTTTATGTACCTTATAGTAAAATGTCATACATATAAAATACTTTTTGTCCAGATTGCAGATGCCATTGAAAATGAAAAAACTGTTAGTAAGACCATACAGATATACAATGTTGATCGGTCTGCCTGTGGGCGTATAGCTGGTGTTATTGCAAAGAAATATGGTGACACTGGTTTTGCTGGGCAGTTGAATATAACGTAAGATGTCCTAATGCAGTTTGAATTTAAACTCTAATATCTTAAAGCTGGATGTATTTAACTGAAAGCTAAATGTTTTTTTCTCCATTCTTCCAGATTTACAGGAAGTGCTGGACAGTCATTTGGGTGCTTTCTGACACCAGGAATGAATATTCGCCTTGTAGGAGAGGCTAATGATTATGTTGGGAAGGTATTGTATATACTCTGTGCATTAATTGAGAATATCTTTTGGAAGTTTATACTTGAAATATATGACTGTGATTTACTCCTTATCTAGTGATGAAGAGTGTGAGGCTTGTGCTATTAAATTTCAAGAGTAGTAAGGGAGTGAAGGAAAATCTGAGAGGAGAGAGTTCTATAGAAACTATTAGAATCTGTTACTTAATTGAATAATAATAATAATAATAATAATAATAATAATAATAATAATAATAATAATAATAATAATAATAATAATAATAATAAATTGTTGGAAAAATAACCCACCTCTTTAATTTTCTACATCCCAAGTTGTTTAGGTTCATTGTTCAACAAGAATAGGTAATGCATCTTAGGGAATATAGATAGCTTAACTAGAATTGTAAATTACATTTGCATTTATTTTCCTTGTCATATCTACGTATATATAAATAAGGGATAAATATGTTTTAGTCAGTATAAAATTGCAACCTTCCAAGCTCAGTCCTGTTAACTTTTTCTTTGAACTTTAGTCCTCCATTTGTAAGAATGGTCTTCATTGTTCAAGATTTGTTGGAACTCTATCTGGACCGTGAACATGGAACTCTTCATCCTTGAACATAACCAAAAGTATCTTGATCAAAGGGAGAATCGTCCGACGAATGAAAGTTTCAGGACGAAAAAACTCTCTTAACTATATTTAATATAAAGAGTACAAAGGAAAGTGGAGTTTCAGTTTCTTTAATAGTAATCCTAGGAATATCAATTCCTGGGAATATTATGCATGTGCCTAGAAACAGCACCTCCTTTGTTTCAAGGATTACTGATTTATTAACATTAACATGGTATGCATACACGTATTGTACCATCTCTTAAACGAAAAAGATCAAAATTATTCATTTTCAAGTATGGGTTTGTTTAATCTATGTAACCTACCCCATATAATAGGAAATAAAACTGAGAAATATACGGTTATCCCTTGATGAAATTGATGTTTTTAATTAATAGTACCTGTTCTGAATTTTTTTTAGTAGATGTTACATTGAGGGACATTTTCTGATGTTTATCTGTAACTGTTGTCAGGGCATTGCTGGCGGTGAAATTGTTGTCACTCCAGTTGACAAAACAGGGTTTCAACCTGAGGATGCAGCTATTGTGGGGAACACTTGCTTGTATGGGGCAACAGGTGGGCAGGTCTTTGTTAGAGGGAAAGCTGGGGAAAGGTTTGCTGTCAGAAACTCACTTGCTGAAGCTGTAGTTGAAGGCACAGGAGATCATTGTTGTGAGTACATGACTGGTGGCTGTGTGGTTATCCTGGGAAAGTGAGTAACATTTCTTTGTATTCTCCTCATGCTCATCCTCAACGCTCTTTCTTTGTGTAACTTTCCATTCAAGTAATTGAAGTAAGCTAACTGGGTTTTCACACATTTTATACCTTGACAGAGTGGGCAGAAATGTAGCTGCTGGAATGACAGGAGGGTTGGCTTACATTCTAGATGAGGACGATACTCTCATTCCCAAGGTATATACGAGAGTCCCAAACCCATTTGACTATGCATTCGCCATTTTTCAGTACAAATGGGAGGGAAATATAATAAAAAAGCTGTTATTCTTGTTAATGTTGTTTCATTTTTTATTTGTCTGAGACAGATAAACAGAGAAATTGTTAAAATTCAACGAGTAACAGCGCCTGTAGGGCAGATTCAGCTGAAGAAACTAATTGAAGCCCATGTCGTAAGCTCCCATTACACATTCACTATAACTTATCCATAATTTAACAATCATTAATGGTTTTCTAAATTTCATATAAGTTAATAATCAACAATCATTTTTAAACCTTTTTGTATGAAGGAAAAAACGGGTAGCAACAAAGGTGATGCTATTCTGAAGGATTGGGACAAGTATTTATCACTATTTTGGCAGTTGGTTCCACCTAGTGAAGAAGATACCCCTGAGGCTAATGCCAAGTATGACATAACTGCAACGGAGCCGGTCACTTTCCAGTCTGCTTAGGGAGCAATGAAGCATAGATTGCACCCGGCTATGGAGCCATAGTTGTGTCCCTGCATTTTTATAGGGATGAGGAGGCTATCAATAGGGTTGAAAATACTAACCAAAATATGGGATTCAACTTCCCATTAAAACTTCGCTGGTCTTCATTCAATCTCAAGATCATATTTTCCATTTTGCACCTTCAAGAGGCCCTCTTGTACATCCCTTTAAGCATTAGCCTTCTCTTTCCTCAGATGCTTTTGTATAGTCGTTTGAAATTTGAAATAAAAACTGTAAATAAATTGCAGTTTATTCAAATCTGATTGGAGTTTTTGTGGATGGTGAAAACAAATTAGTTGGGGCATGATTCCCTGTTCATCTTGGTATCATGTGATAAAATGGAATTAATTTATTACTATTTTCACTTGAAGTATCGATGAGTTCCTTCTTTGCACAAAATCAATAAGTCTCTCTTAGATGAAGTGGTAATATTCAAAAGACTCTCTAATGGCTTTAACACGTTGATGGCTTTACGGACAACAGTTAAAGCATTTTATGTGCCTGTCCGTCTGAAATTTTGTTCACGAGCATATGTTAAACTCAATTAAATAGATCTTATGAATGATACTCACAATTTAGACTCTATAGAGCTTAGACCCACTAGATCAAAACTAAACCAAGTTAACATATCATTTGCCGATAAACTTCTTTTTGGTTTGAATCAGTTGCAGAGATTATTCCCTCAAGTTGGGTTAGGGTAGGATTGCAATGGGTGGCAAAGTTCTACCTCAAGAGAATTTAACACTGTTGCATTTTTAGAGCTAATTTTGATCGCATGATATCTGATTAACTGAAAGGGATCTCTTAACATCATCAGCCATAGCCCATAGGAGCTGTATAGAGGAGCAAGATTGGACAACTTTAGAAAACTAAAGATCTTATTATGACTAAGATTGATAAGATTATCGGTGCAACAATGGACTCAAAATGATTAAGGTTTTTAGGGTCCAAAATTTTCTACTAAACATTTATCTTCGTAGATAAGTGTATTCCTCCAAGTCCTAAGGATCTACCAATCCTATTTCAGTGGCTCTAAGTTGTGATCTACCCTAGTACTAGTAATACATAAGTGAAGGAGGCTATGTTGTGAACTCGCCACTCTCAATGGCGCGTTTAATAAAGGGACTACTATGTTGGACAGTTTAGATTTTTTTTGAAGAAAAAAAAAAGTCGTAGTAGTTTGGTTTTTTGTGAGAAAGAGTGTTTTTCAGGTAAAAAATTCCAACTCAGAACAATTGTAAATATTAAAAATTATCATTATTTTGTTGTTTTGTGAAAATCAAACTCATGTTAACAAACAACTCTAATCTTTGGTATAATGTCTATTTATCATCCTTCCAAATATGTTAGCAAATTAAAATTTGAATTCAGAATCTACAATTTTAAAATTTGTCCTCATTCTAGCTATATATATGTGACTGTAAGAGTTGGGTATGGCAGAGGAGCCCACTAATAAATGTGATGATATATGCAATGCAAAGCTGAAAGAAAGAGAAACCGCACGTGCAAGTCAGTCAGTGCCTGCCTTGCATTGCATGCGAGACCCACCAAAACGTATAAATACTTGCACAGTTGCTGCAGTACTCCATCAGAATAGTATTAGTACTTCTTTATCCAGGAGAAGTAAATAGTATGGTTAAAATAAGTTGGTTAAATTGGGTCGAGTTATGTAAGAGTTAGATTTATTATTTCTCATATCTTTAGAAAAAGAAAGCAATCATTGTGCAAACAAAATTGGAGTACTTTACTTCTCTTTATCTCTTCTTCTGTTTTAGATTTAGTTAACCATAGTAAGTTAGAGTTTTTCAATATTCATTTTTATTGATATGTTTGTTGATTTCTATGCGCTCTTCATTATTTTACCAAAATTTCATTGAATATTTTTAGTATGATTTTAACGAGATAGAAGTTATATATACCTTAATTAATTATTTTATTGAGTTTAGATCTAACCCTCCAGTACTATAATCACCCAATTTGATTAAGAAAAAACCTTTGAACATCAAAATTTTATCGTCAAAAGTATTTTGTATTTGTGTATGTCCCGAAAGCAGCAGGGGCGGTTCTAGAGCCTAGCATGCTTGGACACTTGCACGGGCTCTGACCAAAAAAATTGGTATTTTTGTGGTTAGTTTAAATCAAAATTGATATTTCTAAAAGTGATTTAGGGCAAAATTGAAGAAAAAAAATATTAAATCAAAATTTTGTCCGACCTTTATAAATTTTCTGGCTTCACCACTGCCTGAAAGTAAAACGTAAGATACAAATATACATGTAAATTGTTAATTTTTTTATATTAGAATAATATACCTCTAAAATACTCCTTATTAGTAGTATATATGAGATAATTTTGTGTGAGACAAAGGGTTAGAACAGAGAAGAAGAAAAAAATACTAACGTACTGTACCTAGTAGGACATACATAGCATATAATTTACTAGTAATAGATTAGCGAAACGTGTAGAAGATGGATGTGGGTGTGTGTGTTATTAAGAAGGCGGTCCCTGATGTAAGTGGCAGTACATACACTTGATAGAAACCGTTTTGAAATGGAAGAAAATGAAAATGGTAGACAGTTACTGAGAATGGCATGCATGCCATGCATTGTGTTGTGTTAGACTGTGACTATGTCAATCTGTCCATGATTTTGGCTCATGAGAATGAGTGAGATAGTTAGGGGGGCTAACAACTGCTGCTAACCACATGAAAGACAAGAGATCAGTGTTGAAGAGAAGAGAAACATCATCCATCCAATCCATCATGCTTGCTCTGCATATTTCTTTCTTTCTTCTACATTGCCTTCTCTTGAAAGGTCAGCTCAAATGTCTCCATCGCATCTTCACATGCTATTCATTGTATTGTCAAATCATTTATTTGGAATCATCATTGCATGTACACAAGATGATATTACGTTAGGCCGACCAACGGGGACCTACGATTTACGATACGTCGTACTCAATGTCGAATTAAGTTGAGAATGTTAATATTTTTTAGAGGAAGTCTATTTAGTTAAAAAAAATTGAGAGATTACATTCTTTAAAAAATCTTTCAAATTTATCGGATCGACCTACTGAATTTAATTATTTTTTATTTTGTTTGTTATTCGTAATTATTATTTTTTTCATCATGGTTTTTGCTACTAATTTTATTCCACATATTAAAGTATTATTGTGAGTTTATTCAAATTTACAACAACTATTAATATTGTATGCATTCTCACCTTGTCATTTTCAATTTCTTTTTAGATTTCATCCCTATTCTCATATTAATTAGACCTTCATGAAGTCATATTAATTAGACCTTCATGAAGTTGTGCTTTAAGTTCTATTAATTACCTTCACATGCATGTTGATTCTTTTTAGGTCGATAATTTAAAGGAAATACACTAGATTAATGACTCTACGGTCTTAAATATAAGTGGAAAATTACTTTTTAGATTTATTTAGTCCATATTTTAGACTAAATATATACACTAAATTTCAATAAATCTATAAAAAGTAAATTTTCTCTTATATTTAAGATTAGAGAGAGTATAATATAAAAAGCCAAAATTACATTTAAATGAGATAAAATTTGATTGTCACGTAACGTGGAACAAATAATATATACTTGTTCAAAGTTCGATCATTGATATAGAAAGGTATCTCTCAAAGATACTTTTAATTTAATTAAAAAAATGACAAATTTGCATCAAATTAATTTTGAAGAAATAAATTATCAAATTGTAAAGAAGAAAGATTAGAGCAACCAAAATTGTTATAAAATTAAGATATTGGGTTTAAAGTAGTTAACGAATTTTACTAAAAAATGAATTTTTGAGAGAATTTAGTTTGATTCCTAAACAAAATCATTATTGATCAAACTTTCGTTATTTTATAGTCAAATTCTAAACTATTATTGGGTCCAAACACATACATTGATTTCCGTATTTCATTTTCTTTCCTCCCGCTTTTTCTCCAACCAAACAAAGTGTAAAAGCAAAATTATCAGTTGTTTTATTTGGGTGGTATTACATGTACAAACTACATGTGTCAGGGTATTATAGATTTTTGCCTTTAATCCAGTTGTTTACTTCTACCACCATTGCCAAGTTAGAAAGTGTGGTCTTGCTTTATTTTATTATTTTTAATTTCAAAAGTCAATGGTGATTTCATGTATATATAGTGTAGTGGTTATATTTTGGGAATTTTGTGAGGCCATTTTAGAGTTTTGAATGAATGGTAAGAATATTTGAAAAATATATATATAGTTGAGTGGTTTATACATGTAGGTGTTAAATAATATAATATATTATGTAAGACTCATTTATACATGTAGGTGTGCTCTAAGACTCTTTTCAAACAAGAGAATTATAAAAAAAAATTGTTCCAAAAGAAAGGGGAAACAAAAACTATCCGATTGCAATACTAAAAGGGCAAAAAATGATCATAGTACTATTGCATAATACATTTTTTTCTTTCACTTCATCACATTCCAAATACTAACTCTTAATTTTCGTTACACTTTCTGTAAGCTTTTTATTTTATAAATAAATTTTCTTTCTCTCTTTGTGTGTAAAGCTAACAATGCAACTTTATGTTTCACATCATGGTGGGAGAAAAAGGTTCCTTTTATATGCTTGCTTTAATCATGTGAAGTTCCTTCATACGAAAGATCAAAATTAAATTATGCTAACTATAATTCACTGTAGTTAATGAGATCTGATACAAAAGCCAAATTCTCAAACTACAATTGTTCATACAAAAGCAACTTGTTTCAAAAAGTCTCTCTTCTTGCTACTTGTCTTAGACTCCTTTCTAGCCCAAAAATCAATTGAAGATTTTATTTTAATTTACACACACGGTTGGCCATATCTTATTTGTAAAGTGCCTCTCTATCTTTATAGTCAATATTTTATGTGATTTTTTTGTTCTATTTTAAAATAGTTAAAATTTATTATATATGTATAAAATTAATTCCAACTTGTTTAATTATTTTCTGGTAGAATTAGTTTTGTCTTGAAAATTAATTTTGGTATGTGGAAAATTGTTTTTAATTTGCGAATATGTATCTATTTGTAGATTTATAGATTATTAAATATTCAATTTGTTGTCCATAAATATTAATTCGACTGACAAAAAATACCAAAATTATTAGGTCATATGTCATAATCTGATCATATTCAAACTTTGATCCTTCTATTTCTATTTTATATGTGAATTTTTAATAATTTATTATTTCAAATATATACTAAAATCAATTTATGCATGCACCTTAAAATTAAGAGGACCTTGTAGTAATGTATGGATGCATCCGTAAGGAACAAATACCGACCTTACTAACTAAGCATGTGTTTGTAGGGAATTCTTTTGATTTGGCACAATTGGGGAAAAGTTAGATGCAATGCAATGACCCCCACCTTTTGAAGCTGAAATTGTGTTTTGTGGGGACCATTTTAGGATGCTTTCCCTATTACACCTGAAACTGAAAGTCATCTTATTCCCCATGTTTGGTCTTCTCCTCAAAATAGCCAATGGTGATCTGATTGCAGTGCTCAACCTAATTGAGAAAAGTCCCAAAACTAAGGCCATAAATTGCAGGTTTGCTTTCTAACATTAACATCACACACACTATGCATTGAATGTACGTGACTAGTAGAACATGACAACATTTTGAGTTTAGTATAATTTCTATGTCGGAAGTTTATATTAGCATCAAAACTAAGCTAAAAACTCTCCACAAAGTTTTCACCGTTTTTAGGGATGGTTAATCTGTTGGAAAATATGTACCTATTAACAATGTTGTTATGATGCGATGGGATATTAGTCAACTTTTTTGCAATAAGACCGGTCTAGTTGATTTTTGTTTTTTTGGAGATAGATAAATAACTGTAGGAAAATTTTGGTCGAAATCAGGATATTCATCACCGAACATATAATGATTAATTTCTCGCTGAATTGGAGGCACTTCAAATGATGGAACAACTGATTCAGAGATTTAAAGTTTCTCCATACTCAATATGATAATCAAATCCACGACTCTTAATTAAAGGAAGATGAACTTCAATTGCTCAACCACAATCTTGTATTAAAATGCTTACAAATATTTGTAAAATTGTTTAAGGAAACTACGTAAATATTACTTTGATTATTTTACTTTTATTTTTAAGAGAAAAATTTATTTTATCAATTGCTTAATTATATCCCAACCAATATTAGTGTGAGTCCAAAAGACTTTGGATACTGAATGCATCATATCAACTAAAATGCTAAAACAGAAAGCCGAATCTTAGACTACAATCCACCAATTAATCTAAAGCTTTAAGTAGGGTCCTGAAACTCTTTGTTGTCATACATGTTATGTGGAGAGTGAGAGAGCGGGGACACACACATGCACTTATGGATTCACACTTCCTATATAGTAGTGTTGTGTTGTGCCCATTTATTCACAATGTAATGATGGCCTCCTACCCTAATTGGTGCATGATGTTACAAAATTTAGTTGCAAAAATTATCATATATTCTGCCCTTTAGAAACCAGCTGGTTGTGACATTGATTTTTAATATGTTGATTTTATTTGTTTTTGAGTAACTTAAATTCCAATTGAATATAGATATGTAAGAGTTGGGAATCAAATTCTTAACCATTTATTATAAGGTCGAAGTTCCTCATCACTTGAATCGATTTAATACTCTCACAACTAAATATACATAAAAATAAAAATAAAAATATACATGTATATATATGATTTAAACTAGGACCGTAAATGTGAACTTTTTTGCTTTCATTTTGTTAAGGTTGAAGTATTTTTATAAAATTTAATTAGATGACTAAATTATAGATAAGCCCAATTTTGATGACCAAAATTGTAGTTGACTAATTTTTTTTACAGAAATTTTAATAATTGGATTGGATCAATACTCTCCTTTATAATGAAATAATTGAAAAACTTCACATCTCATCCAATTCCCAAACTATCTGAATTTTGAATTCAAATAATGAAGAGCACTTGCTCTAGCACATTTTTTCCATTATGACAGAAACCTAATTTATTTATATGGTCAATGAGACAAATAGGATTTGGAGGTGGGCCCAAATTCGATTGGGCTTTGATTGCGAAAAGAAAAAAAGTTCAAATGACTCTCTCTGGCTTGCTGCCTCTGCCTGGCTGGCTAAGTGAAATCATTTTGCATGCGACTCAATTAAGCTAGGTGGGTCAGCACTCACCATTGTGACTCAACAATCACATTACTTTTTTTTTTTCTGTTTTAATTATATATTTTAAAAAATTTATCAAAAATAATTATTTCCATTTTCAATAGTGAACACAAATAAGTAGGTTTAAAAATATTTTTGGTTGTTCCCGTAGGATAATTCAGGTGATATGAGTTGATGACATATGGGTTAGATAAAGGGGAGATTCAGAGATTAATTTAGGCAAAGATCAATTTCTGGAAGTAATAATCTTTCTGATATAAAAAACATCTTTGGTTTGACGGTGAAAAACATTGATTTTGAATGAATTAATTTTAGTTAAAATTAAGTTGAGAATAATACGGTTTATGTTTGAATAAATTCATGTAAAAGTGAGTTGAATAATAAATTTGAGACTAAAAAAATTATAGAATCATGAACTATAGTCTTAAATAGAATAGATTTTGGTCCGAAAGTCCTAGTTTAAATGGCAAAAAATGCCGAAATTATTAAGTTGGACGTTTATAATCGAAGTTCGAATCCCAGTCACTTTAATTTATGTGTATTAATTTTCAATGACTTTGTTATTTTATCTACGAACAAAATAAATAGAATCTTTTGAGAGAAAATTTAATTTAATTTTTTAGGTTATTGCCTGCATAAAATACTTGATAATTGAACTTTGAATTATCTTCCAATGGAACTTTGAATTATCATGATTCTCTCTCTCAAAACTACTTCTTGATTTATGTAAAATAATTTATGATATATATAGCTATAAATTTTCTCATTTATAATTTTCTCATGATGAATATATAAAATGTGATCTATCATTGTTTAAATTCACTCTATCTAATTTTTCATGTATTTCTCTCTTTTTAAATTGTGAGAAATTGATTACACTTTTTTTCTTCATAAGAAAATTACACTAGAGATTTACATCCCATAATTAACTTTAATTTCCATTTGTAAAATTAAACTAAAAGTTAATTGAAAGCAACTTTTTTATTCTTAAAAAAATCCAATTCCGAATCTCCTTAAAGCTGTATCGCATTGGAAATGGAATGCAAAATAACGTTAACCTTGACATAACTATAAATTTCTTTTTTGACAAAGACATATATAATTATACTATTATTATGAAGTCGTTTTCAATCACGCTAAGACTGATTAATATTCTTATTAAGTATCACATGCATTGATTAAATAGTGACTTTAATAGTTAATTAACGCACACATATACTACTAATTTTCAATGTAGTTCTTGAGTTGATGTACTTAATTTGTTTTTGGGTCACTTTCAAGGGATCTTAGGTAACTTGGCCTTTTACTTAAACCAACTACAAACGACAAGAATCCAAATATTTAAATTGTCCGATGTGCTAATTAAAATCTTGATTATATGCAAAATTATTGAATTGATTTGAAACATTTATTCCTTTATTTTTTCATAAAACAATTACCCATTTGATTAAGTACATAACTAAATTATGTTTGATCCTTCAATTATAAGGTGGGAGTTTATATTGATTGATCGATTTTAAAATTTAAGAATGGAAAAATAAGATTATAAAAAAAATTGCACATTTGATATATACCATGATTGTAATTTTGGAAAACTTCTCTTCTCCCCCCACCCCCCCAAAATGATTTTTGTATGAGAGTAAAAAAAAAATTGTATGAGAGAGTATTGTTGTTGCGGATGGCTGAAAACAAATAAAACAAAAATAACCGGAGGCGTGTAATCACTGAACTAAGGAATTATCCACAGAATTTGCGCAACTCCCCCAGAATACAACCGATTCTTCTCGACGATAAACGTGCCGAGGTCTCAATACACGAGAATATCACCTTGGTCGGACTCAGGCAATTAGAAAAGACTTTGTTTTTATGTATTATGTGTTTTCTGTACTTTGTTCTCTTCTTCCGACGTTACTGCTAAACAAAACTTATATAATTGGTTTTGCTAAAACCCTATTCACCACGTTCCCAAAATAATAGCTAACTAATAGGGAAAATTATTATTATACCGTTAACCCTCCAATGAAATAAGGAAATAGCAAACTTGTTAAAAGCCACGATCATAAAAAGTCAAGTACTTGAACCAAGAACTCCTATTAGTTGGGACAACTAAAGGGTTTAATTAAAATGTGTCAAAATAAATTATACTATCTAATAAAAAGGAATATTATTTAAAAAGTAATTTAACTTTTGAAATATATCTCTAAAAATTACAACAATCCCCCACATATTTCAAAAGTTTTCTAATTAAGTAAAATTAATTTTTATTTACCTGAGTCCTTTGAGTGTAACGCATCAAACTGGTATAGCAAGCTATATGAACCAGTACTAGAATGATACACTTAACACACAGTGAATTGGTGTAGCAAGCTATATGAACCAAAGACACTTGATGTATATTAGCGGCATATCACTCGCATCACACCCCCACAATTCTCGTGTTACGCGGTGTTGCGCATTTAGGCCGTGCGCGTGTCTGGTATTCATGAGTGCTCCAGAGACCCGCCACAGTCTCATACAAGCGGCCCCACTTGACACTCGTATAGGTGATTCCATCTAGTATATGCTACATCCATACACCACCCATAAGGGCTTATGGTAATCATTAAAAGCTCTAAGCTTACCCCTCAAATTATTTTTAATTAGCACTTCTCATAGCCATTATCATAACACTTAGGACATGGACAAAAACTCAGTGCTAACAGAACTAACAAGTGACTTGTTTTTCTCATTGAACCTTCTTCATGGGATCTCCAATCACAAAGGTTGGGTTACCATCAGTTGTCGTTTTTCAGTGGCAAAGTCCATTCCTATCAATTTTCATCCCAGGGCTTTTTGTCTACGGATCCGTGTAATTCACAAATATTGACTAAGACGTCTCAAAGTCAATTAATCTCATATTTCATCAAGTTTATAATATAAACTTGGTTTTCACAATAAGTTCATACAAGTCTGCTTAGATGGCTACTAAGCGACAACTTATTCATCAATAAAATATATCTACTTATAAATTTATCTCATTGGATCACATCAAATTACGATCATCATTGTATTTTTATAATACAATGACTCATCAATTTTATATAACCAAATTCATAAAACATCATTGCATTGTTCTGATACAATGGAATCTACACCATACCATATCATAGTTATAGTGTCTCTCAAATATCTCTTCATTTACCATACACATTGATCTTACACTACAACTCATACTTGATTCTCTTATGATTTAATCCACATCAATATAATTGATGTCTCCGATTTTCATTAAGTTAATGTTAGCCTCTTATAACATATATAGTCAAGAAACTATAATCAAAATGTCACATAAAATAAATCTTATTTCAACACAATTAAATATGCTGAATGAAATTCATAATAATCTAGAGCACGACTTCAAGTCACAGCTAACACTTAAATTTTACTACACATACAAAAATGTAAATCTCCATTTGCACAAATATCACACATACACAAGATCATTTCACATAAACAATTATCAATTTCTTAATTTGATCAAATCAAAATTTTAACTAGTCAATTAGTGCACACAATAAATGGTGGGAAAAATAAACACTAAAATATGCCAACCATCTACTGCACAAACTGAAGTCAGAAACTGAAGTCTCATCAATTTATATTCATCTAATCATACACTTTTTTAATGACAAAATTCATCCAACAACTTCTCAAACTTTTTAACAATGAGATAAGCCCCCACATCAAAATATATTTAAACAATTTTCACACAAATCAAAATAGATATATCAATATATATAATCTCTCAATTATGCAGTTTAACTCGATCTATTCATCTACAATTAAACATATCATTCACTTGCAAAAGTCAAGTTAAATAAACACGTATATATATTTCAAAATTTCTCAATAGTATTATTTCATATTGAAAAGAATTAGTACTATATTAGAAGACCACCTATAACTGTAAATGAAATCACTTATAATAAATTCATATTCAACCTCATGACCACAGTACCACACTATCAATTGAGTTTAACTAGTTTATAGTAACATAACCTCAACAGAATTAACTCCATAATATATAATACAATTCCACAAAAATTAGCATAATAAAACACAGTTCAAATTGGCATCCAACAAATTAAATCTACTAAATTTCTTCAATTAAGGATCATCATATATACATTAATTTAATCAGTTCTCTGCCATGCTCAAAATAAAATTAACACAAACCCAAACAAACCTCTTAACATTAGATTCATCTATATATATATATATATATATATATAAAGAAAATATGTATGACACAATCATTATTTCAATGGACACACAAAATTACTGATTCATATAAGTTACTTAGCTAACTTCTTCATAAAATTCGACGTGTAAAAGAATTTATCTTTAGTCTTTACTATTCCTTCAATAATAACAATTATAAGATACATATATTCAATTTATAATAAGTCGTCAAAATCAATTAACCAGTAAATAAAAGCAAGCAATTTCATGATTCAATCTAGCATTTCATAAATCCTAAAATATATTGAGTTAGGTTTTTCATCAAAATCGTTTTCAAAGGCAGTATAATCACAAATTTTATATAAAAATCAAGACTTATGAGGTTTAAATGTTAGAGTATGTACCTGACCTCTTGTGGATGATTTCAAGAGAATAAAATTATAAGACTTACTAAGAATTTGTTCACACCATGGCCGAGTTCCTTTAGGCAAAGAGAAGTCCAACCCCCACATTTTGACATCATACAAAATAAAGAGAAGATAAAAACAGCACCAATATCATCAACTAAAAGATTAGATTGATGATAAGGAAACTCGAAAATCAGAACCAAAAACCATCGACCTTGTTTCATTGTCAAAATCATCTTCAGCCATAATTCCTTAGATTGTTGTTGCGGATGGCTGAAAACAAATAAAACAAAAATAACCGGAGGCGTGTAATCACTGAACTAAGGAATTATCCGAAGAATTTGCGCAACTCCCCCAGAATACAACCGGTTCTTCTCGATGATAAACGTGCCGAGGTCTCAATATACGAGAATATCACCTTGGTCGGACTCAGGCAATTAGGAAAGACTTTGTTTTTATGTATTATGTGTTTTCTGTACTTTGTTCTCTTCTTCCGACGTTACTGCTAAACAAAACTTATATAATTGGTTTTGCTAAAACCCTATTCACCACGTTCCCAAAATAATAGCTAACTAATAGGGAAAATTGTTATTATACCGTTAACCCTCCAATGAAATAAGAAAATAGCAAACTTATTAAAAGCCACGATCATAAAAAGTCAAGTACTTGAACCAAGAACTCCTATTAGTTGGGACAACTAAAGGGTTTAATTAAAATGTGTCAAAATAAATTATACTATCTAATAAAAAGGAATGTTATTTAAAAAGTAATTTAACTTTTGAAATATATCTCTAAAAATTACAACAAGTATTGGGGGGGAAAAGAGAGTGTTGGGGGGGAAAAGAGAAAATTTCGTAATTTTGATCTCTATTTTATTTGTTACATTTTTTTTCTATATCGGAAGAATGAATTGCGCTTCCGCTAAGAATCGATCTCTTAACCTCCCCCTATTCAACCCAAATTTCTCCATGCTCTTATAACTTGAGCTATTCTGCAGGACGTATTTTGTTACATTTGATCTCTCGGTTAAAATTATGCACATTAATTTCATGTCTTCTTTTTCTTTTTTTTGGAAATATTTCATGTCTTCTTTTAGTCAATATTGTAATAATATATTTGCCATTTAAAAAATTCAAAATTGTTTCAATTAGATATTGGTAAACATTTGTCCCATTAATTCAAGTCCTCGGTTCCTATAGATTATCGTACGATCTCTACGAACTGAATTAAACTCACAGAATCCTCCTTTTAATTTGGTATATGTTGTTGACTTGACCGCCAGTTACTTGTAAGCAAAGGGAATGGATCATGCATGTATATGAACTACTCCTAGAATTTTATGAGATGCGTTGACAAAGGACAACAATATTTGTGTAGACCATTAACAACAACATTGTATTTTGTCAAAAATAAATAGTATTGTCAAGTCCTAATGTTCATCGTGTTAATATTAAGTCAATCGCATATATACATTATTTAAAAAAAAGTCATAAATTCACCTATATATGTATTGAAAAATTATAGCAATTGTCTTCCACAAGACCTAAAATTAAACAAGAACGTAGTACGTTATTGTGAAAAGGATAGTCGGTAAATTAATGGATGATTTTAGGAGAAAAGGGATGGAATTTGCAAATGGATGAAAATATGCTTAATTTGAATTGACTCCATTAGTATTCCACCACAAAGCATAGCATAGCATAGCATATAGTATGTGGAATTTTTGACTTTATATGTCCTCCACACAAAATAAGTCCAAACCACTTCATTCTTTTTATGGAATTCACATCCTTTCCCAATAACATGATATCTATAATCTTCTATGAAAAAAAAAAGGACATCTAATCTAATCTCACTATCTAACCGAATATATACAACCACAATGGAGGAATTGGATTGTCAACTCGTTCAACATGTTTGCAAATGAATGCAATTGGTATATCAGCGGGTGAAAATTATAATTAATTTTGATTGAATTAAGTTTGGGAAAATTATTTTAATTTTTTTTCAATTGGGGAAGGGATAGTTTTTATTAATTATTGATACTACAATTGTCATTGATAACATTTGAACTCGGCACTTTAAATTTACAATGTTAAACTCTTAATTATCATTGAGCTGACATCAATTACAATTGAGTTCAATTGATAAAATGATTGACGGTTGAATATACTTTTATTTTGATGAATACAATTTTTTTTATAAAAAACATATAAATCTTAACTTTAATTTTTTCTTTTGACATAACTTTATATTAGAATTAATCCGCAACAAAAATGAAAAAACATATAAAAAATACTATGTCAACAAATTAATTTTTTCTTTTTTGCAAGATGGTATGAATAAATGTTTATACAATAGAGACAATTACCTTGCAAATCAATTTTATAAGATTGAGTATGATCATACTCTTAATTCTAACACATGCATCTATTTAACACTTTATTTTATCTCTATCTATTTCTTCCTATCGTATCATCAACTTATACCAACTTTATTACACATTACTCTTTTTTTTTCCTTTATATTTCAAAATGTGTACGTCCATGTGAGGTGTACACACAATATTTTCCTTATCGAAATTATTTGCCATCAAATATGCTTAATTTTTATTAACAAAGGTGTCAACATTATTCTAGTATGACCATGAGTCAAAAAAAAGTTATTCTGGTACATTTTATCATGTATTGAATTAGACTATAAATTATAAATAAATAAAATGAGTTTATGATGAGTTGCTGTGATTTGTTTAGTTGTTGTACACAAATTTATCTATCCTTTTACAATAGTAGTAATATATACCAATACACTTTTAATATAGGCGACAAATAAAGATAAAGAAGCAATTGTAATTGTAGTGGATAATAACACTACTTGCAAATTGCAAAACATACATGTGAGTCACAGTCAAAGGTCAACTAGATTGATACTGTCAATATTAACCATCAAAACACACATATAGTCAGACCATCCACCTATATTACCAATTCCCTTTGTCCCTTAACTTAGAGGAGAAAGTCCTAGATTCAATCCTTTTATTTTGCTGATATTACCTTCAATTGCATCAATTTGGTCTCAAAAATAGTGATATTGATTTTCAGCCTACTAGATTAGGCAATTTAGCCATCTTAGATAAAATGGAAATATTGAACACCAAACGGCACAACAAGACAAACTCACACAAGCTTCCAATCCATCATGGGAAAAATCAAATCCCAAATTCATCATTCAAATCACAATGATCACTGTTTTCATGCTACATTGACCTCTACAGTGCAACAACAGAAATTGCTATATACACCTACTATATAGCTAGCTACTCCATGATTTATTATTTAGCATAGCATGAATTTTAAAAGGGCTCTCTCCAACGTAGAAGATTTGAACAATTTTTTTTTACCGTGTCTTTTTTTTTATACATCGAAATTATAAATATTTTTTTTAAGGATTTGAATTTTGGATTTCCCTTTACCAAATCTATATTCTCTAACTTTTATCATTTGAGTTATCTTACGAGAATTTTTACTGTTTCTATTTGTCAATCATTATAATGAATATTTTATAAAATTTATTGTAGTATTGATATAAGATATAGATTGCCAATACAATTATTTTTAAAATTAAAAATTATTTGATGTCATTAAAATTCATCAAGATTAACAATATTCAATCAAACTCAAATATTATTTTTGATAGATCTCAATAACATATCAAATAATTTTTAATTTTTTTAAAAATTTGTATAAATAATAATACTACATAGTATAACTATCAATTTTATAAATGTTGTATTCGATATAGTGTTATTCACCGGTGATGTATAGGTAGAAGACAGGGTTAGGCATTTAAACATCAATATCTACCGTCACGTAAAGGTTCATTTCAATATTTCAAATCAAATCATCATAATAAAATTGCAGTGCCGTACAGTTTGGAACTTCAATTGCAAGTAATTTAAATCATGTCACATTTTATTGATAGGTCGATCAATGGATTTTGTACTTGATTTAATTAGTTTCACTATTTGATGTCACATTGTTACAATTACAGTTAAATGATGTGTTGCATCATTTGTGAAAACGAGTCTCAATTGATAGAAACAGTGTTTGAAGTAAAGAAAACGATAAAGTAGTTTGAAAGGACTAGTCAATAGACAAAAAGGTTGAAGGGCCATCTTCCTTTATGCAATGCCTCTGATCATTTTTCCCAACTTATCTCTTCTCTCTTCTCATACACCTACCTACATATCTATACTTAATAGGCCTGTATATACCATGTTTCTAGTATTATTGACTGCGGTTGAAAAATTCTAAGGGAAATGTTAACATGTGCCATTGATGCACATGTTAGTATACTAAAGATAGAAAATATATATTGAAAATTGTGCATTTCAATTATTTTTAAGTTGAAAAGATATTACTTTTAAAATATTATTTCTATTAGTAGAATCCTTAACATGTGCTCTTAGGGCACACGTTAACATAACCCAAATACTAATTGATCTTAACAGAATTAATTTTGAGAAAAATTAAGTTGAAAATAAAATATTTTTTGTAAAAATGAATTAAATAAGAAACAAAAATGAATTAAATGAATTATAATTTTCAATATAATTTATATTGAAAATTATAATTTCTAACTTCAAATATAATAAATTTTGAAAACAAAATCAATTATATACTAAAAAAAATCAAATATGTTAAAATCAACTTTGTACTTCTAAAATCAAGTTTAACATTTTTTTTTCAAAATAAAACCATACATATAATCACTACAATGAAAAAAAAATTGGTTGAATTAGGGCTTTGACATATCATTTTTTTTGGGTAATACTTTGACATAGAATTTAATATAAGTACTTATGAAAAGTTAATTATATTTTTGAGAATTACTCTTTGAAGTTTATTGTGCAATATAATTTTAATTTTTTATATGCTTAAAAAAATCATATTCAATTTAAAACATACTACATAAATTTAGCTAGTTTCACCATAAATAGATTAATTATATAAGTATCATTTTTAAACTTTGGCCAATTTTTTTGGTACATACTTTTGCCAATTTTTTATCGTATTAATTATGGGTTTTGCTAATGCTAATAGCACCGACTAATATTTATGAAGGTTTGTCTTAACAAATTATAATTAAAAAGTAAGTCCGTCAAAAAAAAATTAAAAAGTAAAATGCACCTTAAGATGCATTTTGTCAAAAAAACACACATCTTAAAAAATGGATGGATTTAAGTTAGCAGCTTCTATATATAAGCATCTTAAAATACATTCATTAATAGTATTTACGAAGATGTGCATTAGCAAGTTATAACCAAAAAATCGTTAAATACATTTTAAAGTGCATAATGCTAATCCACACATTCATAAAAATGAATGAGTGTGTTATAGCAAAATCTTGCCTAAAGAATTTGTAGAGTAAACAAAAAGAATTATCCCATCTCAACCTTCAACTAAATTTTTTTCTTACATAATTAATTAGAGGCAACAATTGAATTCATAACTACTATCAATCACTATGAATAAATCATAATCACATTAATCTACTGTGATTTCAAAGGAACTACTCCCTCTGTATCACAATTCACAATATAAGTCGTTTTGGAAAAAAAAATTGTACCAAAATATAAGTCGTTTTACAATATCAATGCAACATTTAATGCTAATTTTCTTATTATACCCTTAACTATTTATTACTCTCTCTTCTTTTACTTCTACAATTTATCTTTTACATACCATTAATGAAGGACAATTTTGTAAAATAACTCATAATTTTTCTTTTCCATACAACAATGATTACATTTCTTAATTTGTGTGATATGGTCAAAACGACTTATATTTTGGTACGCAAGGAGTATATAGTATAACTTTTATAAAATTCTAAAATATCCACTAATCACTATACGTGATACTAAATATACTATTCTACTCCCTCCGATCTTTATTATAAGAAAAAATTTAATTTTTAGATATATAGAATGTTTAATGTATCTAGTTTATAACATAGTCTAGATACATCAAATATTATCTGTATCTAAAAAATAAATTTCTTCTTATAATAAAGACCGGAGGGAATATTAGTTACTAAATACTCCAATTTAGTATTAGGACGCAATTTCCTTAAAAACACAGCAAGTTAGTATTATTAGGACGCAATTTTCCTTTTTTCACGGCCAAATCAACCAAACGGTTACTAAATCTTTTACTACTATGACTACCACTTATTAGAAGAAAATTAGGCCATGAGGTTGAGCTGAAGTTTGGTTTTGGTAAAGACACAACATGCGTCTAATGTGGTACACTCAACCTTAAAATTATAACCACACATCATTTTCATTTCTCACTGTCCCAGAATTACACTGTGCAAAATTTTCCAATACTTGACCACCAATTAACCCTCCTTCATCTACTGTTTCCTGCTTGTTAATTTTATTAACAATCTGTCTTTGTCATTTGTTAGATCAAGAAGAAAATTAATTAAGGAAGATTAATCTTTAGCTTAAATTTAATAAACAAAAATATTACCCTCGAGCATGAAACCTGTCAGAAGAATTTATCAATGAATGGTGCTCACAAAAAATAACGATCGATTAGTATATTGTAGTAGTAGATTTTAACAATAAAATTTGAATTGAAAATGACACGTGGTTTATTTATTAGCACAAAAACTCTCGAGTTAATCTAGAAATGCTTTTGTAAGCTTCTGCTATATGGTCTCTAAATTTTCTGCGTTGATGAATATTCATTTATTATTATTTTTATAAATCAGAGTATTTACTGCCGAATGTAATGATTAATGTTTTGCTGGATTAGAGACACTTTAAAAAATAAGATAACTGACTTGAAAATTTAAAATTTTTCCATACTCAAGGTGAGAATCGAACCAACAAACCATCAATCTTTTGTTAAAAGAGAATGAATTTCAACTGCTCAATTACACCCATGAATTATACATTTTCTATTTTGATTCATTATACATTTCTATTTTGATTCAATATGTCCAATAAATTTGGGCTCTAGTTAGCACAATAGTTTTTTTACACTAATTTACAAATAAATTTCTCTTTAGAAGATCAGGTTAAAATTTGATAGACAAAAAATACATATTAAGTATACTATTAACTTTTTTTAATATGCATAAAAAATATCAATAAATAGTTATAAATTTAATAAATTTCAATAACATATCAAACGATTTTCAATTTCTTTAAATCTTCTGATCAAAAACAAAATTTCTTTAAAATCTTAAAATTTATATGGATGATCTACTAGTATTTGATAAAAACTTTTTATTCAACAATAAATTTATAAAATACTCCCTCCGTCCCATTATATAAACATCTTTTCAAAAAAAGTTTAATCCCAAAATATAAACTCCTTTACAAATTACTAGATGCATTGATTACTTTTTTCTCTACACATATCCTTAATTATTGCTACTAACTTGCATTGAAATACAAAAAATCAAATTTTTACACATACAAACAAAGAATAAAATGGTAAAATTGCACACAAACTAAACACAATAATTACATTACCAATAGTTCTTAATAAACGTGATATTAATCAAGAGCGTTTATATAACAAAACTGAGGGACTACATATTTTATAGGGTTATTGAGAAATGATACATGGTGCACTGCTTGTCCAACTCATTAGTGGTAGAATAAGCATAGAAAACTCCAAAAATCTGTATACGTAATAGTACTACTACTACCAGTATGTGTGTACTACTACTACCAGTATGTGTGTGCGTGGTAAAAATACTTGATGAAGTAGTAGTAGATGTACGTATGGAAAAGTAAAAGGTACTGAAAAATGAAATGCAGTTCCTTTCCTTCCAACCGTGTATTCAGACTCAGAGATACAGAGAGGAAAGAGAGAGTGATGAAAAGACAATTCAAATGTCAAATCTGTAGTCTTTGAAATCATAAGACCGTCAGTCAGTGGGTTGCCTAGTGCGTGCTGTCAATCCATCGGATTTCCTCCTCTTCTCCATTTCTTCATTCAATTTCCATCACCAACAATATTTCAATGACACCTTTCCTAAAACAAATTACTTGGAGTAGTATTTTTCTTTAAAATTAATATTATGTCAAATTTGGTGTCCGACTCAGACACAAATATGCATCTCATATTTTGCGATACATATCGACAACGAAGTAAATAATGTTTAAATTTTATTTTTTAAATAAAAATATCGATATTTCAATGATATTAGTCTGATACAACTTTTGATATGTATTAGATAAATATTCAATGTTTAAATTTTATCCATTCTTTGAAGAAAAAAAGTAAAATAGATCCAAAAAAAATTAAATACTCCCTCCGACTTTTATTATAAGCAAAATTGACTTTTTAGATAATTGAATAACTAATGTATCTAGACAATAATGTAGTCTAAATACATTATATATTCAATGTATCTAAAAAATGGTTTTTGCTTATTATAATAAATAATAATAAAAAATGTAGGAAATGAGCAACAAGGTTAAGAGATTATTAATGAAGACGAGCATGATCCGCTTTTTGAATAGTATTTTATTTAAGATATGTAATTCATTTGTTTTAAAAAAATTTAGTAATATCAAACGTTCGTTGATACAGTAATAATTGACGTTGGATTTGGTAGAATGATCGTAGTTCAATCCCCCGTAATTACGTTTGAAAGAAGACTAAAACCACTCGATGACAGAGTTCCTCTTAAACTCTGAACTACTACGGCTATTTCCACTAAAAAAATAGTAATGTGAATGTAACAGATAAAACACATTATTATCATACAAAATTAATAAAACAAATTTGGGTATAAAACAAATTATTTACTTCTCTTGAAAATATTCTATTCCAAAATATACATTATTATTTTAGCATAAAAATTAGAGTTAAGATCCACCGACATTAATGAGTTTGATACCAAATATTACACCTCTCAACAACGTCTTAATAGTATAAGAGCATCTTCAATGGTAGGTGTTTATCAAGTAGTACCTAATAAGAACCGGTACCTATTAAGTAACATCATTGGAGTACATATAAAAGTGGTACCTATTAAGTACCTATGCTTAAATAAGCACTTTTTCTCTCATGGTGTTTAATGGGTCTCACATGTTTTAATATAATAAAATAAATAATTATAACATAGTAAATAATAATTAGTTATTAAATTAAATGATATATAGTTATTGGTGGGATCCCTTAAGAACTTTTTAAAGAAGTGTTGGATTGGAGGATGTGAGTGCTTATTAGGTACTATCATTAAAAAATTATAAATAAATGATGTGTACAAGTGGGGCCCTATAAGTACTCTAAAATAGAATTCTCCATTGGAGATGGTCTAAGTCTTATAAAATTCATTGTTAGATTGAAAGTTTATATCATATAAATCATTTGTATAAAATTTCAAACATATTTAAAATCATTTGATTGATTATTGAGATATATAAAGATTAATGGCGTTTTAAAAAAAAATACAAAATTGTCAATTTTGATGTATTTCAATGACATATCAAATGATCAGGGCCGGCCCAAGGGTAATGCAACCCAAACAATGACTTTAGGCCTCCGAAAAATATAAAAAATTTACTAAAGAAAAAAGCCACCTATAAGTCATTTTAATGTTTGTTTTAAGCTTCGACAATTGTTGGGCCGACACTGCAAATAATTTTATAAAATTTATATCAGTTAAAACATTATTGAGAGCTGTAACATTTAGTGTCAAAATAGTTGGTGTCAAAGGCTGATTCTAAGAATTATAATTTATTCTTGTCAAAAAATAATTAAAATTTGCTTTTATTTTATATATATTATCATCTAACTATTTATTATCATCTATTTTTCTCAAATCATTAACGAAAAGTATATTCTAATTAATTTGGTTGGTAAGAATATTGTACATAATGTGTTGACAAAAAAAAATTGTTTGAAAAAATGAAAAAAAACTATTGAGAATCAAATTTCTTTGGTACAACTGATAATCAATTATATTTAATCAAAAGAAAAATATTACTTGGACATATTTTTTGATGTCCAATTAATTAGGGGCGGAAGCCGTCCTTTGAAGCGATTCAACAACTAAATTTTTTTTTGTCGAGATTAATATATATCCTCTATTTAATACAATGATTATTTCACTCTGGAATAAAAGCACCACCAAGAGTAAAACAGTTGATCTAGAGTCAACTGTTAAACTTAAATAAAATAAATATAAACTTTATTTTGTAGTTTAAATTGAAATTTATTTTGAACCATTAATCGTCTAAGATATATAAAATGCAAGAACTCACATCAAAAAGTTCTTAACATATGTCTTAAGAATATATTACTAACATTCTCATTATAAATAATGTATCAGTTTTCATTTAGTGTCAACTTTTTGATGTTAAAATAGCATTACTCACTTGGACTCATTAAAAATTGTGTAACAGATGTATACTCTAACAAAATTACTGTAAAAAAAAAAAAGACCCAGGGAAACAAATGTGTAGAGCATGTATATAGAGTACAAGTGTAGCAGTCAACACAATAAGTCACAAACACTTGTAGTAATTCCTATCATGCAAAATTACAAAAAATGTGAGTGTACTCAACTTACAAAAAATTACTCACTATTGCATGTTACTCCTTATAAATCATGATTCATCAATTTTTTTCACATAATATAATCCTATCCTATAAGCTTCAATAGTAGACAAGAAAACATATTAAACTCAATTATTTAATGTCTTTTTTAAACCCCATAGCCGCCCAGAACAGCCACCCAAATCACAACCTTTCTTTCTCTCTCCAAAATATCTCCTCTCAATTTTCCTATCACAACAGGAACTTAGTATAATACTCCAAGAATCACCACTCAAAAAACAACAATACTACAATTACAGTAACCTTTTCTTTCATTCATTCATTCCACTATCATCATCATCATCATCATCATCACCATCAACAATTAACAAACAAACAGTAACATCATCAAAAAAACACATGAACTTAATCTCTCTCACATAATAAAAATATCAACCAACCCTAAAAAAACAAAACAACCATGTCCCTTGAAGACTCACTAAGATCTCTTTCTTTAGATTACTTAAACCTTCTCATCAACGGACAAGCCTTCAGCGACGTCGTTTTCAGCGTCGAAGGCCGATTAGTCCACGCACACAGATGCATCTTAGCTGCAAGAAGTTTGTTCTTCAGAAAATTCTTTTGTGGCCCAGACCCACCTTCTGGACTCGACCCATCAGGAAACCGAGTCAACTCTTCCTCCTCAACTCGCTCTGGTGTTATTCCTGTTAACTCTGTTGGTTATGAAGTTTTCTTGTTGATGCTTCAGTTTCTTTACAGTGGACAAGTTTCTATTGTTCCTCAGAAACATGAACCTAGGCCTAATTGTGGTGACCGTGGTTGTTGGCATACACATTGTACCTCTGCCGTTGATCTTGCTCTTGATACTCTCTCTGCCGCTCGATACTTTGGTGTTGAACAGCTCGCATTGCTCACTCAGGTTTTTATTTTTTATTTTTCTTCCTCTTTCTTTATCTTCAAAGAAAAAATTACTACTATAATTTTAAAATTTTAATTATAATAATTCTTTTACTAATTACACCGAATTAAAATTTGGTATAAAACAGAACTCTTACCACTGAGTTAACACCTCTCAGATGTTATTATTGTTTTTGCCAATAATGATAACATGAGTGTAGCAGAGAAGAAGAGTAAACTATCAGCATCATCAAATCACTCTTTCTTCTTCTGTTCTGTGTCTTTGTGATTTGTGTGACCAGTCATATGTTTTGTGGGTCTTGGGAATTTCCACAATTACTGGTTTTTGGGAAATGGGATTTTTTTTTTTCATTTTTTTTTTATAAATTTATTTGATGAAGTAGAGTAGGTGAAAAATGAGAATGAGATTTGTTTTTATATTTTTTGAAGAATTCAGATTTATTTTTTTCAATTTTAATAAAAAAAAAATCTATCCCATCGATTAATAGATAGAAGCTTGGTTGGTTTGATTCTATTATTTGATCATATGTCTACTCATGTCAGTACTGAATAACTGTGTTTTTGTTTTTTTGTTTTTCAACACTATTTATTTATCATTAATTAATTCTGTTGTTGCTTCAATTCTCACCGTAAATACAGATAAACAAAAAAACTACTAACACATACATGAATTTGTGATGTCCTTTTTCTTTGAAATATTTCATGTCATGTACTGGAAAATTGAAGAAAAGAGACATGACAGTTTTCTTGATTTGGTGTTGTTTAATCCACTAGAATGAGTTTCTAAATTTAGATGATAAAAATAAATAAATCAATCTAGTCTTAGTCTTGTCTTCCATATCCATAGACATAGACAGTGGAGCTAGCTAATGCACAAAATCTCTTTCTCAAATCTCAAACACTTAATTTCACTTTCCTCATTTGGTCTTAAAGATAACAAAACAGCCACAAAAGATAAAGGGTCTGTTTATGTCTAAACTCTCTTTCATTACCAAATGTGGATAACAAACCACTCACTTTGTTCTCTTTGCTTTAGTGCATTTTTATGTTAGTAATTTTAAAGCCAAATCTCATGCTATTTTCCCATACATGAAATCAATGATTTTTTTTTTAAAAGGTTTTTATATCGGCAATTACAATGTGCACTATGATTTGATATGGAAATGTTAAATTTTGTCTGTGACATTAATATGACTGCGATTGAGGCTGCATCAAATTTTTTTCAAAACGTCAGTGTGACTTTAGCACATTGGCGACTATGACTACATACATTGATGCTTCTACATTACAGCTTGAACTAGCTATCAATATTTTAAATGTGTTTGGCACATCAATTTTTTAAAATGTGTATAGTATGTAAATTAGAGTAATATAATATGGCCACATTAATCAATGCTACTATAAATTATTGCTACTAGTATTTAAAACCTTGCATTGCATGGAATGAAGTGTGATGATAAAAAATAATCAATTTGTAAATACATACTGTATTCTTTTGTAGGTAAATGTGAGTGTTCCTAGCTAAATTAGTGGATTATGTTAGTTTTCTAATATTGAACTATGAACCTTCTAATTAGTATACTAATTGTTTTGTTTAATGCAATAGAAACAACTAGCGAGCATGGTGGAAAAAGCCTCAATTGAAGATGTAATGAAAGTGCTACTAGCATCAAGAAAACAAGACATGCATCAACTATGGACCACATGTTCCCACCTCGTAGCAAAGTCAGGTCTTCCCCCAGAAGTTCTAGCAAAACACCTCCCTATTGACATCATAGCCAAAATCGAAGAGCTTCGAATGAAATCATCGTTATCACGCCGCTCCTTAATCCCTCATCACCATCCTCACCCTCACCACCATGACCACCTCACCACAGCAGCTGACCTTGAGGACCAAAAAATCCGTCGGATGAGGCGTGCCCTCGACTCCTCAGATGTGGAATTGGTAAAACTCATGGTAATGGGAGAAGGCCTTAACCTTGATGAAGCGTTAGCATTACCTTATGCGGTTGAAAATTGCAGTAGAGAAGTTGTGAAAGCCTTATTGGAACTCGGTGCAGCGGACGTTAACTTTCCTGCCGGTCCAACCGGCAAAACTCCGCTTCACCTCGCAGCCGAGATGGTCTCACCGGACATGGTCGCGGTCTTACTTGACCACCACGCCGACCCAAATGTAAGAACAGTCGACGGTGTTACGCCTTTGGACATTCTAAGAACCCTAACTTCAGATTTTCTTTTCAAAGGTGCTGTCCCTGGATTAACTCACATAGAACCAAACAAACTAAGGCTGTGTTTGGAGCTTGTTCAATCTGCAGCTCTTGTTATGTCAAGGGAAGAAGGGAATAATAATAATGGCAACAATACATCTTCTTCAGCAGCAAACATGTACCCTCATCATAATCATATGAATGAAGATCATCACCACCATAGCCACAACAATAACTTGGTGTATCTTAACCTTGGTGCTACTCAAATGAATTCAAGGTTGGATTCTGGTGATGATGATAGCAATCATAATAATCAAAGGGAAAGTATCAACCACTCCATGTATCATCATCATTCTCATGACTACTAATTAATTGATCTTCATTTGCATGTAAGAGTAAGAGTAAGAGTAGTTACCTAATTAAAATTAATATTTTCAAATAGACATCACTGATATTATTATTATTATTATTATTATTATTATTATTATTATTTATATATAATTTCAAAGTTGTTTAAATTACAATGCATGATGGAAAATTTAAAGAAAGGAGAAGGAAGAGGTTTGTTCTTGTTCATGAAAAATGCTTCATGGTGGAGCATTAAGAAAAAAAAAAGGTGATTTTTCTTATGTCTTGGCTCTCTATGCTTTCTTGGGGGTTTTTGTTTTTATTTTTATTTTTATTTTATTTTTTTGGTTTTAGGCCTATATATGAAATGGTTACCATTTGAAGTGCGGTTTCATTTAGGAGATTGGGATAAGGGACAAAGAGAATCTAATTATGTTTAGTTATTTTTATTTATTTCTTTGGAATTAAGAATGCATTGAGGAGGAGAATTAAGGAGGAGGAGGAGGAGACTAATTAGGTCAATATGAATTTTATTTTGAGATTGTTCTTGATACACATGTATGTCAACTTGTTAATTTGTATTTACTGATCCCAAGCTAATATCACGGCCTATTTATTGTCTTCCTTTTATTACTACTATTCATCTTGTCCTACACTTTCTTAAGCCTCAATTATTTTCAATTTTTTGTGTCGTACGATTTTTAAGCATTCATTCAAGAATTAAATTTGAAGTTTTTTGTTTATGCTATAATAATTTAGAAATATTGCATTTAATATGTAGAAATTATGGTTTGGCCTCTCATTTACTTATTTATTCATGTTAAAATGTGTAATTCTAACCATTAAATACTTAACCAAATTTGTTTTTTTTTTTGGAGTTTTTCAAATAAACTACTATTGTGGAATTAACTAATTATTTAACTCCATTAATGACTTAATTGATAGAAGTTTAAGTCTCTACTTCAATTTATAGATCATTTGTGTGAGTAATATTAAATATATTTGTAAGTGTTCTTCTAAAGCTTAAGAGTTTTCATGATTTTAGTGAGCTTCTATAACTCATCTAAATTTTGCAACAATTAAATGAAATTCAAGATTAAATTAACTCCTTTTATATTTTTATTAATTTTTATTTTATTGATAAATCACCCTGTTTATTTTTTTCAAAGGTTTAATTGCTTAATTAATACTTGGTAGATATTGTGTAAAATTAGTCAAATAGATGATATGTGCTGTCCAATTTGTTTTGATTCCACCTAATAAATTAGTGTGTTTTTTTCTCTCTAACATTATATATGTATAGGCAGGCCTTTGGAGCAACTCAATGGCAATTAGTTTTGGGCTTTTATGATTAAATTATTCTAATATAAATCATGTGGTTGTGGACAATTTGAATGGTTGTCTTGCATGAATGCAACAATGAGTGTGACCACACATGTCAAGTTAAAAAATTGGCACTATCACCTTCCATATAATCCTCTTCTTGTCCCCCCTTGCCTTTTTTAGGCATATTTAGCCAAAAACAAAAATATAAGCTTACACCTAAAATCCTATTATATTATTAATCATTTCTTTTAATTATTACTATAGATATAGATATTGTCTAAATTCAGCGGATGTTGGTTAGGGAAGATTCTAGGGGATACTCTATAATATTAATTTTCTGCTCCAAGGTATGTTATCAGTTATTAATTATATTATACATGATCCGGGGTGTTAGCTGCATGTTTCTTTTTAGTATGTAAAGCTGCATGTTTTATTAAAATTATTGATCACCTAGCTCCTCATGTTGAAATTTAATGCCTAGAAGCATTTCTGACATCTAAGTTATAAATGAATGCCTAGTGTAGTATTATTTCTCTCAATGTCTTGTATATTCAACTACATTAGTTGAATATAGTTGATTTTTTATCAAAAAATAAAAAGAATATAGTTGAATTGGATTTGAATCTATTTGATAATAAGATTTTGAATTTGAATATTGTGGATAGAAAACAAATTTGAATTTAACGAAGAAAAATAATTTAGGGTCTGTTTGGTCGGAGATTAATTAGAGATTAGCATAATGATGAAATGCTATTAAGGTAGCTTCAAATTATCTCCAAGAGATTGGTATAAGGATGAAAAATCTAAATTATTAGGTCTTTGGATAGTTTTTTTTTCCGATAAGTAATGTTTGAATTATAAATAGTACAAGTGATACTCAACCCTTACAATTTGACACAATATTCCCCCGAATGCAATCCAAAGGATTGTTACACCAATCGTCATAATGTACAGTTTGCAAACGACCTCTTCCTATAAACCAAAATTTATAAAATGAAGATATTTGTTTTATTGGCAATATGAAGATATTTTAAGTTGATCGTGCTTTCAAAGGAATTAAAAATCATGTAATATAAAATGTGAATTGTATATAACAACTGAAAATTATGTCAAACTAAAATTTAGAATAATAATTAGCAAGGGTTCGCACAGGCAAAAGTAAATATTTCCCACTTGTTCTAAGGTTCGCATATCATCCAACACAATTAAATTTTGTTCACATGCAATTATTCTCATGAAAATTGGGGCACGCAAGGAGCATTACAAATTAAGCTCCAAATTAAAAGGGTAGAAACCCAGAGCACGAAGTCCACACTTGTAGATTCCCATACACCTTTTAGTAATTAACGATGTTCACATAAAGAACATAATTTAGCATATAAGGGAGAAAATACTACAAAAGTCGGGTGTGCAAATAACAACCATCTTGTTCACTCTTGGTGCTTGAGAAAAGGACTCGGGCCATTGGCCCATATATTGTAAGGCTCGTAAGCTTCAAATAACATCATATAAATTGTTGATAAATGGACCAACTACGAGAATTAGTTTCTTTCTATATCATAAAATTTCAGTTATGTCCCAATAGAATTTAAACTTTTAAACTACAGTGTGTTCAATATTTAGTTGTTCATAATATATAGTACTTCTTGGTTAATTAAGTAAGAATATTCAGGTAGTTTGACATAACTTTGGGCAAATGCAAGGGACATTTGATCATGTCTACTTCTAAATAACTCAAATTAGCATGAACTCACCATGCAGTCCAATTCAGCTCCAAAAAATCAGTATATACAATTATGTCATAGAGTTGAAAAATCCTATAAAATCGGCTTGTAAAGGAAATAATTTCTCACTTTTGTTATTATTATTATCACAATTATGTCACTTGATTCATCATGATATAGTCAAACATTGCATGAAATTTGTAGAAATTGGATTTGTGGACGTGTGCACTAAATTTTCACTGCAGATGATGTTACATTGTGTTAATCTCAAATCTGTTTTATCTGAATTGGGCCCTCCACAGAATATCTCCACCAATTTAATCCATACACCTTGGCTTAATTATTATCTTATTATTCTTCACAAAGAAAATTCAATTTATAAAAGTAAAAATTATTCCCAACAATGTAAGGAATATATTCTTCAGAAGAGTTAATTACACATCTAAGTGGGTTTGAAACACAAATAATATATAAGTGAGAATTGTTTGACAAATCCAACCAATGTTCCTCTATTAGGCACTTGTTATTGGCACCTTTATTCTTCTGTGACTGCTTTTAATTTGTTGTCCCTTAGGCCAAGCAAAGAATCCAATATCACATTAAAAAGAAGAATAATAAAATGTGCTGTTTTATTTTGCTTTCTAATCTCTATTAATTAGGTGAAAAATCCTAGTCACCTTTCAATTTAATATCAACACATTTCTCTACTTTTTGTTTTCAAGAAGGAATCCAAGTATGAACTAAAAACATGAGAAAATTTAGATGCTTCAAGAAAAGCTACCACAGAAGAAGTTTTAGCAGAAAGTGGCATTTTAAAAAACATATAAACAGAATAATCACTCAGCTAAGTTAAGTTCACAAAAGACCTTGTGAATGGAATAGCCAACCGAATTCCAAAAGAAAAATTTTTCTTTTCATTTTAAGTAAAAAAAAAGATTTTTTTATGCTGGAATCAGAAAAAGATGAAGGTAGTTTCAAGAAAAGCATACTCACAAATAAGAGAAAATGTGAAACAAGGTTATTCTATGACTATGCAAAACCATATTATATTATATATATGGGGTCAATCCAATGATGTGTATATATATACTAACAGCTAGTGATCAATATGACAGTATAATCCAGCACATAACTTAGTACAACTGCAATCAATTAGCCACCTTTACACAACTCACCTTTTCATTCTCCAAAATGCAGAATCCAGAAAATCAGAGAAACCAGCCTCCACCAGGTTCATCTATATGCATCTTTCTCTCTCTCACACAAACACACATGCATGCATGCACATGGTGACAAACACAGTCTACTAGCTTAGCTTAGTAAATTTGGAGATAATAAAGAACTCACTTTTGATTGTTTCATGATTTTAGGATACCCAACTGAGCAGGATCCCCCTACAAAAGGAAAGCTGTTCTTTAAATCAAAGAAGAAAGGAGACAGAGGCTTCATTGAGGGATGGTAAGCATCTGAATTCTGAAGGGAAAAGCATAGAGATTAATATAATCATATTTAGAATAACTGTTGAGCTAAAACATGAACTAATCACAAATTCAAGAAATCTTTAAAGGAAGTTAAGCTTCTATACTTACACCAGAAGATATATATTGACTAATGAATTGGTTTAAATTAATCCACCAAAGGCTTCAAATAAATTTACTTGCATAACCACTAATTTAATTATTTTATTGATGATGCAGCCTCTTTGCTTTGTGCTGCTGCTGGATTTGTGAAGAATGTTTCTGAACCACGACAGAGGAATTCATATTAGCATAAAAGCAATTACTGTTACTGTTTCTTTATAGTATGTTATGGTTTTATTTGAGTGGCTTTCACCAGGAGTGAACCGTATTACACTATTATTTACTACCCTACCCTGTAATTTCGTTGTTGTAATATTAAATTCGTCTATTTACTGATTATCGTATTTTGTCATAAAACTATCGGTTTTCCCTAGCAGCTTTATATATTTTTTCATATCCGGACCTCTGATTGACAGGGAACAAGTGAAATCAGAGTGAATAATAGTACAATACAGACATTGTAAAATCATGAATAAAGCATACAGATATTATAGTAAAATATTCTGCATATTTCATTTTTTAAACCATACAGTTAAATCCAGAGGGATATTTTTCATCCTCTGCATGATTCACCATGAACCATATATCTTTTAATAGTTCAATCCAGCTCTTACATTACGAACCCATAGCAATTGAAATTAAATATGAAAAAACAAGAGACTAAGTGTATGGTTAGAAACATACAGAAAATGAAGAATTTCTCCTCAACAACTATCCAATGCATAGAACAACCTTCCATAAACCTATAGACCGTATTTATCTATTTAACCAATCCCCTCTAATTAACTAACTGTCCTAATTGACCATTAAGATTTTTTACATATCTTTTAATCGCAACAAAAACGCAACCACGAATAAAATCTGACCTTGTCCCGAGGTTGGAAACTTGGAATCTGAAAGTTAAAGATACTAGAAAACTTGTGTCATTAACTTGTGTATAAATTTCCAACACAATGTGCTTCAAAAAGTTCTACTGCTAAAGATTTCCCATCACAAAGGTTCTTTGTTCTTCTACAATAACAATTCAATGTACACCATAACCCCCCCAAACATGACATCGGCTATTTATCTATCTAATCTAACCAATGCTCTCTTACTGAACAAATGTGTTAATTGACTCTTCTTTCTTATCTTAACAGCCATCACCAAAAGGGGTGCTATAAAATTGCTATGCAATTAGGATTACAATAGCCGTCACGGACTTTTCTAATTTATGGACATGAACTATTGTTATGTATATGCCTTTCCTTTGAATTTTGAGTGTCTTTAGGCTTTGGCAACATATTAAAAGACTGTTTTCAGGAAAAAGAATAACAAGGCTAAGATTCGACTGAAAGCAAATTCCTCAAAGTATATATCAGGCGACATATACAAGCCTTAAGATTAAGTATTAAACGTGTCTTGCCAAACAGTATGCTTTAATCTCATTATCAGATACCATGCACGGCACACAGCTAGTATCTAAAAGGAAGAGCAATTCATACAAGTACATGTACATGACCAACGAATGTTCAAGGATGCATTGTCAAATGAAAACTTACATTCTAAACTTTCATAGACAACTACACTTGTATAAATTTCTCATGACATGCAGTCACATACAGGAAGTTTTTAATTCAACTGATATCGAATCTTGCAGATAAGTGAATGCAATGCAAAATATGATACTTTAGCTATTCTGTACAAAAGCGGCACAAGCGGCACTTGTATATGTATCAGCGATAATCATACTCCGAGATATGACCCCTCCCTGTCCATCTCTCTTCATATTTTCCGAATGAGTGTGTAACTGAAGGCATCCCAGTCAAGTGAAAGGGGTCAGGTTCAATTCCATAATCAGTGAGTGGCCTATTCTCCAAAATATCATCATGCTTTTGAACAAATTCTGGTATCTCAATCTCTCCTTTCTTTATATCATCCCAAAGGTACTGAAGGCGGCTTACGTACTTGATCTTCCAATATAATCTAAAACAACGAGCAAAACAAACAAATAGAACCAAAACTATTAATAAATATTGAACATAAAAAATTATGCATTTAGTCAAGCACTTATGTTGCTGAAAATCATAGATGCAGCAAGGCCATTACAGTTCACAGTCTTGTTTTGTAGCCATATCATTTTATCCAATACTTAACGTAGGTAGTAAAATAAAAGACACCTAAATATTTCTGCTAAGAAAACAATGATCGACTTACCCTCCACTCAAGAAAAACCTGCCAAGAGTAGCTATAACTAGCCTGGAACGAAGCCCAGGGTGAATGAAGTACATAGTTTGAAGCCTGTCCTTAAATTCATCCGGAAGTTCTTCATAAATCCACCTCAAGATAGTCATCCCAGGAGAATTATCCTCCTTTTGAACAGTGGTGTGCATGTAAACAATGCAAAATGGCCCATCTGGCAACTCACTGAATATCTTGTGAAAGACATATCTCTTCAGCCGCTCCGCACTCACAACTAATGCTGCATATCATTTCAAAGAAAGTATCCAACATGAGATAGAAGTAATAAAGAACAAACTTCTCGAAAAGATATAATGTTGATACATATTGCCAGGGGTGTAACTTCATGTTTTCTTCCTCCTCAATTTTCTTATTTGAATTAAGGTTTGTTCATTATTTTCATTTTTTTTTGGCTTTTACCCTCTGGTTCCTAGGGGAAAGGGGCTTTCCTACCAAGTCCCCAGTGTCAAGTTTAACGACTAACATTGGCCATTTAAAAGAAATGTAATTTGAGTTTATACTTTTACTTTAACAAAATATTTAACCTAAAACTTTCAGCAAAAACTAATTTTTGTCACTTCTAAACATTAAAAATTATCCAAATTCTAAACATTGAATAAAAATAATTAAGCAGCTCCTAATCATGTTTATTATAATAACAACAACCACTATAATCTGAACTGAATTGGTAGCTAGTATATGTTTTCAGTAGAGAAATGAGAGTGAGTTACCGGGATAGTACTTGCCGACGATGCGGAGAATGCGACTTCCGTTCTTATCGGAGCCGTGAAGAGTAATGAACTGCAATTGTTCGAGATCGGAGAAATCTTCGTCGGGGGAAAGGTACTGGGAACAATCGTGAAAACTGTCTTCTTCTTGGTGTTGTTGTTGTTGTTGATCATGGAAAAGGAAAGGTCGGGCATCGACGGCGAGATCAGATGCTAGGACTACCACCGAAAAATCCTCCGATGAGCCACCCATCGCCGATTTTGATATTTCTGTGGGTGTTGTTGACTGTTGTGGTCTGTGGATAGGTATCAACTATAGTATCAAGTGTTGTTTTTGTGAATAATTTATTATTGTTAAGACTATAAACCAATTTTCTTACATGTAACAAATTTCTCGTCTTAAAATCATTTTTAGTCGTTAATTAATTTAGTAGTAATTGACGTTGAATTTAATAAAAATTATTATTGTTTAATATCCGTACATGTTGGAGAAGACAAAGATATACATATGTCTTCCTTGACTCACTCGATGAGAAAATTGTACGGAATAGTAATATTTTTATTTTTTTACTAATACTAATATTAATATTAATGTGTACTGTAGGTTTTAATTCGTTTTAAAGGGTAAAGTTCTAATCACTATTATATTATTTAATGGAAAAATGAAAAAATTATCTTTAAATTGTGATTCATAATTGCATAGTTTATGAGAAACTTAAATATCGTTTTGTGGAATTTTGGTTTTAACTCATGTATTAAATTTTGGTCTAAATAAGCACCTTAATCAACTCAACTTTTTAATTTTAACCATAAAGAAAAAATTCGCAGAAAATCTTTAGAAAACTTGCAAATTTTTCTGCAGTTTTTAACTTTAGCAACCAAAAACAAAAAATTTAATTGATTCAGATGTTTATTTACAATATTTACAATAAAAAATTGAAACAAAGATTAAAACCAAAATTCTGCGGCCGAAAATAATATTTAACCTTCGTGAAACAATACTACTATGCACAGCGGTACAAGGAGTCTAAGTTGTACATGATGCATAATTTTTTTTTATATATATTATTGAAACACATCATGTCAATGTTTTATGAGTTTTTATTGAAACATTTAATTATAACGAGTCTTGATACATATGAAATGATTTTTAATTTTTGTAAAATTTTGCATGATGATCACTATCATATAATCTTTCAATCCAAAATTTAGGCATGTAATCGTAAAAATTGTGCACCCTATGAAACATATGGTGTTCTTCCAGTCGAAGCTCATAATTATGGTAAGAAGGAATGTAGTCAAAATAAAGGAATGTAGTCAAAATAGAGATTTATTATCGAATAAATTAATCTAAGATATAACGGTACCTTCCTTTATCGAAACCCTTCCTTCCTCTATTTATGAGTTCTCCTCTCTCTCTCTCTCTCTCTCTCTCTCTCTCTCTCTGTCGTAACCAACTAATTGCTGCTGCTGCTACTCTCCACACTTTCAATTATACATCGGAAGTAACCAGGTAAACTTGTTTTTTTTTTTTTGGCTTTCATCACGAATTTAATCTGGTTCGGATTCAGTTCTGGCATCAAGTGGTTTCAGCCCCTCCCGAGGGGATCAAATCGTGGTCCTCCTACCAAGTTCAGTGCCAATCAAAACGATTGGTAGTAACCAGGTAAACTTTCATCACCTGCAATCATATTCTCGAATTAAACTAAATTCAATCTAGTAATCCGACATTATTAGCAGATAAGTATAAACTTGAGGAAATTGTCATTGGAATACAATATAATAGCATTGACAAAACAACTTGCTTGAGGTTTTGAATGAACAATCTAATACAAGTTAAGGAACTTTGTGGGACACTTCCCTGAGACGGTGCAGGCGCAGGCGCAGGCGCAAGTGAATAATGGTCGTCAATAGATTGAAGAGGGAGCAATGTGACCGAACAAAACATGATTCTTGCTTCTCCCGCTGGAAGGTTCATATCTATTATTATCTGATATCTCTCTATTCTATAATACCATTATTGTGTTATTAATTATGTGTTATTAATTACGTTCTTGTATTTGCGAAATATAGGCTGATTCGTCATTCTTCTAGTAATGATTGTTAGTGTTGATTCTCCTTACAATTTATTAGTAATGAATTTATAGTTTGAATAAAAAGCTATTGATTGTATGTTGGGGTGGTGCTTGAAAGTTGAGACGGAGTGTTATACTGTTAGTGTGTTAAATTGAAAAATCTCAAGAACTAAGAGATTATACACTAAAGATAATTCATCTTTTAAGTCGTTGAATTGATCATAGCAAATGAATTGAATAAGTTTACATGAAACTGAGTTTATATACTCAGTAGCATAGTTTTAACTAAATAACCGAAGCTGTAAGAGAATTCCTGTAACTAATTCTTTCAACTGTATAAATGTGGTTACCTTCTATTGGTTTGGTTGCTGATGTTATAAATTGCTTTCAGATTCTTATCGGTCCTTCTGACTGGGAAGACCATTCCAAAGGAAAGGAAGGATCTGCCCGATACAGGATTCACAACCTTCCTCAGGAACTGGGTCCAGGAGTCTACGAGCTTGGAGTAGCTGTATCGTATAGTGGTTTGGGGCGTGGAATTTACAAGCTTACCACTGACCCTCGTCACATAGTTGTGGTTTACCTTGGAAAAGCTGACAATGTGAGAGCAAGGCTCCAGTCTTATGGAAGGACTGGAGCTCATTTGAGTAATAGATGTTCATCGGATGATTCTTCTCTTCAAACGGGAAGGTCATTGTTTCAGGAGATATTTTCACAAGGTTTCCCAATTGTTTATAGATGGGCTCCTGTAAGTACATATCAGATATTTTATTTGCATTTTTTAGTTTTGATATTAGAATGGTTGCAACTGAACATGTATATGGTTTCAGAAGTTACGTTCATTTCAAAAAGTCCTTGATTGGAGATACATATTATTATACGATAGTATAAAGTATAACCCAAAGATAAGAAAGGTTTTATTGAAATCAGATAAAGTATAAAGTATATTTGGTCACCAATCTTAAGCTACAAATTATCGGCATTGATTTGAAGACCCGTCTCGTCCCAGTCCCATTTTACTCACAACATCAAGTTTGTTTGAGTCTAGAGATGGATTAAGGTCTAAAAAATTGGTCCGACCAAATTTAGAGACGGGTTAGTGTTGGACATAATCCTTCTGAACCTATCTCTTATTCAGCCCTAATTGTTAGCTCTTTTCCATCTGTGATGCTTTTGTAAACGAAATATTCAAGCTGAAATCTATGTAATTTGGGTAGTAATCTTGTAGATACATATTATGTTTAGTCATAGTTGAATGATCACTTTATAATTTTATTTCAATTGTCCTTCGGGTTAACTTTGACCCACAGAGAATCAGCTTTCTTCAGATCTAGAAACAGGTTAAAATCTAAAAAATGACACCATCAAAATTTAGGACTGAGTTAGGGACATGTATAACCTGTCCCAACTTGTGTCTTGCCCACCCCTAGTCTATTATGAGAATTCATATTTATGCCTATACCTAACTATCTGTGACAGAATTCAAAATTTAGTTGATGCAAAGTGTTTGCATCTTATGAAATTTGGCACAGAATACTGAATGGAACAAATGCACATTTTCATCTCATAGAATAGTTATATTAAAGTGCAATATTTTTAACTAAAATGATTTATTTGTACTGTTTATTAAACAGATGCAAAACGAGGGAGATGCCTTGAGAACAGAAGCTCAGCTGCTTAGTACATTTGATTATGCATGGAACACAGTCAGTAATGGTACACGGCGGCCTGATGATATTCTTCTAATGCTCAACAAACTTGCTTCAGGCGCTAGAACATTTTCAGATGTGGCCAAATTGCTTCTTCCCTTCACTCAGAAGAAAGTAGGGATACCAATTAAATCAAGCAAGCTGCCTCTGATAGATGACAAATTAGATGAAGCTGACAACGGCAGCTATAATATTCTATCTCGCGTGTTTAAATTTAATAGGTCGCGTCCTAAGATAGTTCAGGATACCACTAGTGGTACCATTCACGAAAATGCAAAAATTTGCGGAGTGATATTGGCCGGCGGTTCTATTTGTCAGAGACCACCGGTTGAAAAAAGAGTGAGGTGTGCTGAACACAAAGGAATGAGAATAAATGTGTCCACTGCCAAAGCAATCAGAGCACCCAAGTTAGAATTAGAAACTGTTGTAGGTAATGCCTATAGGTACCAATATGTTAGCAATGATGTAGAAGAGCCTCCACAAAGAAAGGTTGAGAGTCATGTTCAGGATACCACTAGTGGTACCATTCACGAGAACGCAAAAATTTGCGGAGTGATATTGGCCGGCGGTTCTATTTGTCAGAGACCACCGGTTGAAAAAAGAGTGAGGTGTGCTGAACACAAAGGAATGAGAATAAATGTGTCCACTGCCAAAGCAATCAGAGCACCCAAGTTAGAATTAGAAACTGTTGTAGGTAATGCCTATAGGTACCAATATGTTAGCAATGATGTAGAAGAGCCTCCACAAAGAAAGGTTGAGAGTCATGTTCAGGAGAGTTTCACCAAAACCATTATATGTGGAATCATCTTGGATGATGGATCTACTTGTAGAAGACAGCCAGTTAAAGGAAGAAAAAGGTGCCATGAGCATAAAGGGAGGAGAATTCGTGCTAATCAGAAATAACTGAATTTAGGTGTGCACAATAGAATGTACTTATTACACAGAATTTAGCTAAAAGAACCATTGGAATTTAGGTGATGGTTATTTATTGCTGTACAAGGCAACAATGTGCGAGGAGCGTTAAGGGTCAAAGGGAGAAGGCGGTTCAAGAGCTTACCTTCGCGTATGTGGATTTATGTAAGTATCACAGAAATTGATATTGTTGAAGAAATAACAAATAGCTCTGTATGCAAAAGTCAAATAGTTGTTGTAGCTAATAGATGGTAAAATAAAAATGATGGCAATTGCAAGTTCATAGACATTAAAAAAAAAAATACTGTATTGTATTTGTTTCCTTGAAGGTTGTATTGTATTTGTATCTGTACGTAAAAGCTTACTTGTTGATACAATGAGTAGGTATATAAACCTTTTTAATTCTCTATAGGAACAAAAAACAGAAAACATTGTATCTACTGTTTCTGATTTTCATTACACCATGAATTGTATCATTTCTATGTTGAATTGAACCTATTAAATCTTGTTACAGTTGCTTTATTTGAATGTATTGCGCCTGTCATAATTGTTTATCCTCATCAAAGGTGCTGATTATTTGGATATTTGTAAATCAAGTTCAATATAAAAAGTTGGAACATGATTATATTACATGTTGAAGAGTATATTGCTTAATGAAATTAGTTGGCTACTGACTAAGATTCAAAAGCACCAAAATTTTATAGAGAATTATGAAACATTCATGAGAAGACAGAAAGATTAAAGAGTGCTCCATTTTGTAAAAGTGATTAGTTATGGGAATTGTTTTTTACTTTGTGAACATGAAGTTGGTAACATATGAGAAATGTGAGATTTTGGATGAAAGGATGATATGTTGTATATATCAAATTTAGAATTTATTTAAGTTTCAGATTGAGTAGTTGAAAGAAAAAAGAAGTTAGAAATTAAGGTTATAAGGTTTTTACCTTATAAAGTGAGTGAATTTTGATTTATTTATGTAAAAATATTATTTTAAGTTACTCAGCAATAAAACACCGCACAAGACGGGAAAAACAACAAGCGCCACACTGAGACGATGAAATAAAACAAAAACAAAAAAAATCTAATTGATTTGAAAATCACTTATTTGATTGAAAATGAGAAGAAAAAAATACATGATCCAAAATCACCTTTTATCAAAACAAAACAAAATAAAACAAAGAAGAGTGGGGCACTAGGGTCAGCTATGGAAGGCTTACGACTATTTCTAATTGTCCACTTATAGAGGCAATTTAAATCAAAGAAAGTTTTTGTATAAAATAATTTACCGAAACTCGACAAGGGTCCAATTTTATCATCAACTTACGATGAATCGAGACCCAATTAAAACCACAATAAATTACTAAATATAAAACTTGAAGATTGTTAGATCGACTTCAATCAACTACAGTTTCAATCAATGATCAGATCTTCAACGATGCAGATCCAAAATGATAGATATTTCGATTACTTTTATTTTATCACATTATTTGTTGATTTAAATATGTCGTTTAATGCTATTAAGTTGAATGCTATAAATTTGTTCGTAGATTCATCATTTTCTTTTTTAACAATATAAAATTTGTGCTTGTATTCAATGGAGTCTCCCAATTTAAATGAATAAATATCTTCCATTTATTTGTAAAAACAAATTAAAAAAAAAATCTTGAGGAGAATTCCACTTGAAAATCTCAAAGCAACACTATTACGGTACGTCAATTGTTTAATGACGATGTTGATTGGTGAACCATTAGTCATATGGTGGATGTTATCGAACACCAACATTTTCCCATCATTTTTATGATAATCTGAAATTAATAAAAATAAATAAATAAATAAATAAATAAATAAAAGATGATCCACTTCCAATTGTCGTTGACATGTAGTGTCTAGTGGCCACACGAGCTCTACCATATTACCCTTATGGCTATGTCTTTATGCTTCTTTTCTCTTCTTCAAGGTAAGCCATTAATTCTTCTTCTTCCAATATTATTCATTCTTGTGTAATAAACTATACAAAGTTGACATCTTTTTAGGAATATTCTTCTTGATGCATGTTTTTTAGTGTGACCCAGATGGTGTTTTGAGTCCCTTTTGGATTTTTCATTAAGAAATTTTAAGAATTTATAATATCATATGATAAAAATGGATACTTTACTCAAAACACCAAACAAGCTTCAATTTTTACACCCACTTCATGGTTATTCAGAAAAATTAAGCAATTATTCAGCTTCCTATAAGTTGAACAATCATGAAATTAGATTTGGTTCTAGGAAAAATTCAATTTTGAGGGCTAGTAGTAGTGCCCTTTTGGAGCTTGTTCCTGAATTTAAGAAGGAAAATTTGGATTTTGAACTTCCTTTGTATGATTCATCAAAGGGAACTGTTGTGGATCTTGCTGTTGTGGGAGGTGGTCCTGCAGGGCTTGCTGTAGCTCAGCAAGTTTCTGAAGCCGGGCTTTCGGTTTGCGCTATTGATCCGAACCCTAGATTAATTTGGCCTAATAATTATGGTGTTTGGGTGGATGAATTTGAAGCAATGGATTTACTTGATTGTCTTGATAAAACTTGGTCTGGTGCTGTTGTTTATATCGATGATAAAACGAAAAAGGATCTTGATAGACCTTATGGTAGGGTTAATAGGAAGCTTTTGAAGTCAAAGATGCTACAAAAGTGCATATCAAATGGTGTCAAGTTTCATCAAGCTAAAGTTATCAAGGTTATTCATGAGGAATCCAAATCATTGTTGATTTGTAATGATGGTGTCACGGTTCAGGCTACTGTGGTTCTTGATGCTACCGGGTTTTCAAGATGCCTTGTACAGTATGATAAACCGTATAATCCCGGTTACCAAGTTGCGTACGGTATTTTGGCAGAGGTTGATGAACATCCGTTTGATGTTGATAAAATGCTTTTTATGGACTGGAGAGATTCACATCTGAACAATAACTTGGAGCTCAAGGAGAGAAATAGTAAAATACCTACCTTTCTATATGCAATGCCCTTTTCATCTACGAAGATATTTCTCGAAGAAACCTCGCTTGTTGCTCGCCCAGGGTTACGGATGGATGATATACAAGATAGAATGGTTTCTAGGTTGAAACACTTGGGTATCAATGTGAAAAGTATTGAAGAAGATGAGCAGTGTGTCATTCCCATGGGTGGTCCTCTCCCAGTTCTCCCTCAGAGAGTTGTTGGAATCGGCGGTACAGCCGGGATGGTTCATCCTTCTACCGGGTATATGGTAGCAAGGACCCTAGCTGCAGCTCCTATTGTTGCTAATGCTATTGTTCAGTATCTTGGTTCTGATAGAGGTCTTTCAGGAGACGATGTATCTGCACAAGTATGGAAAGACTTATGGCCGATTCAAAGAAGGCGACAAAGGGAGTTCTTCTGTTTTGGTATGGACGTCTTATTGAAGCTTGATTTACCTGGAACAAGGAGATTTTTCGATGCGTTTTTTAATCTGGAACCTCATTATTGGCATGGATTCTTGTCATCAAGACTGTATCTTCCTGAGCTGTTTACTTTTGGACTATCTCTATTTTCTTATGCTTCAAATACATCTAGGATAGAGATTATGGCAAAGGGAACTCTTCCTTTGGTAAATATGGTCAATAACTTGATAAAAGATAAAGAATAAGATGAATTTCTACTAATATGCTGTATGCTACATATGTTATGCACGCTTCCACTTGTAGTTTACTACTGAAATTATAGATTTCCATTAAATATATTGCATTGATTTAATTCATGTTATTCCTTTGTGTGCGGTAATTCTTTCTTCAACAAAAGTAGAAATACTCAAACTTACTATTCACTATTTTCTATGTATAAGAGGAAATCTGTTAATCTCTGTGTTGTCAAAGAATCTCAATCTTCTGCTGCATTCAGAGATAGCTTGGGGGAAATCTATTAATAACTGATGATGAGGTTTTTCAACTTTAGCATTACATGATTTTCTTATCCATCGCATCTAAATTGAGATTGCAAAGAAAAGTGTGATATACAACTCCCTCATGCAATTTAAGTTTCACCATAAATCCTAACCCCCTCCCCAAGCTAATTGAGTAATTGGTAATTCAAAAAGTAGCCTCCAATTTTTTCTTAGTTCAGTTCATGTGTTTAGTTACAAAAGCAAATGTCATCAATTTTCAATTAAGGGGAATTATCATTATATGATATGATTTTCTTGTTATGCCAAGCAGACAAATTATTCATTACATCATTTCTCCATATTCTAGTACGGAGTACATGATTAAAAAGATACTGTATTTTAAAATCACATTTGTAATGAGTGAGTGGTGCTGAACTGCTGATTGCTCAAAGCATTTAAAAATGGGTTTGGAACGCCTAGTCCACCGCATTCCGCAACTCTCTATTCTGCAATGGAGTGCCTCGGGAATCCGGTTCCATTACAGTTCCAAACCCACACTAAGTTGTAAGTGTTTTTTTTTTGTGGGTGGGTGGGGGTTATTCTTAGGAAAATGAACTTAGGTTAGTTGCATTTGAAAAATTGAATCACCGGCCTTGATTTTGTAAGGTAAGGTACTAAGGTTGATACTTGATATGTATGTGTATGGAATGATTTCGGCAAAAGAAACAATCACCTCAAGGCTCAAACTCTAGAAAGGTGACCAACTATATTTTTACCTCAGAAATCAAAATAAACAAACTAAAGAACGAAAAACTTGTAGCATATTGCAAATTAACTTTGTGGCTAATGTTTGTGTTGCACCATTTTATCTCCCTTTCAAAATATTTAAGAGCATATGGTTTCTGATTTGATGTGGAACCTTTATGACCTTTCATACGTATGAAGGGTTCAAAATAAAATGCATAGTTGAATATACATATACATGTTTGTGTAACTCTAAAGGCCAAGTGTTCTTATGCTTTAGTAATAATCTTCTGTAAAGAAACATCAACCCCTAGCATGCGTCCCCACATTCATAATGTTAGCGGACTCTACTATTATTCTGTCCTAATCGACCAAACTCGTCCGTAAATAGTAGCATTTATAAAAGAAGAATGTTGCTATGGCTAAACATTCTAGCAAGTTTTACTCATCTCAATGAAGAACCCTAATTCGACATACTATAAGCAGAAAATTCTACTGAAATCAAATTCCTGCTTAGAAATTATAGGATCCTCATCTATACATTCATGAAAGCTCTCGGCTGCGTTTAGCAGCAGCAACAACAGCATTCATCAGTATTCCACGGAAACCTGCTTTTTCCAATTCATGAACGCCCGCAATTGTGGTCCCTCCAGGAGACGTAACATCATCCTTAAGCTGTCCTGGATGCTTCCCACTTTGGGTGGCCATTGATGCTGCTCCTAATACCTGGAAAATGCACCCACATTAGTCAAGAGATGCAGGTTTAACCCCTACAACATAATGTCCAGTAGAATTCCTGCTGCCATATATTCAAGCAGTAAAAATTTCATCAACAGTAACCTTATCTTTTTATTTATTGGTCTTCTTTTGAGAACTACTCTATGAGTTCGCCAACTAGATTGTTTAGATTCATTTTACATGTTGCACATTTTAATGGCCGAAACTACTTGAACCAAATTCCTCATTCATTGTTGGATACCTTTATCAAGCATGGACTTGCACACAAGACAGCTGATTAAAACATTGTAAACATTTTAAGGGCAGCCCGGCTCCCACCGAGTAGAGTCTGAGGAGGGCAGACATATACAATATATTCTCGCAAGCGGAGAGGCTGTTTCTGTTATTTTGAACCAGTGACTTCTGGATCAGCTTACTTAAAAGCTAAAAGAAGTTCTAATCTTGGCAAACAGGGAATATCATCCAATAGAATATTGAAATAATTTTACTCTTCAAAATGTTTAAAAAAAGGACAGATTGCAACATCTTAATTAATGCATCTCAATTATTCATTTCATTAAATCTGGGATTTTAACAAAATGGGTAAGAGTATGGGATAATTCCAAAGCAAGCATACCCGAATTTTAAACACAGTAAAATGTTCAAAAGGATAGTATTTCACTTCACTTACAGTTTGAGAAGCTAGACTTAATGCAAGATCACGTGGTAGACCAGCTGCTACTCCTCCATCAGCTAGAGCCTCTATTGCTAAATAAATATAAGCAGGACCACTGCCACTGAAAAATTCACAAAAATATAACATTTTTAAGTAAATGCAACAAAGTGTTTTAACTTGGGAGTTTTCAGAAATAATGCAGAATTGGGTAGAGTTAGGCCTGAGTCCAATTCCCACGTACACACATGACCAAAACAGATAAAAAAGACAATTATCACCCAACAGAACACTTTCAGGTCCCAGTCACTTCTTTTATTATCTCAAATGTTTTTTTTTGGTATATATGCTAGAGATCTCTCAAATGTGAATAGCTAAGAATAAGAATTTTAAACATAAAAAATAAAATAAAAAGAATAACAATTGTATGGGCAAGACAAAACTAGACTCAAACCCCTCCTTCTCTGCTGCACTTGTACGGTTGTACCACACCACTATCTTCTCTTAGAATTTTCACCCATCAAAGAAAAAATGAAATTTCTTGTGTATTTGACGTTATGAAGCTCCGACACTCTTTAGATTAGCCGTGTCCCAGTGTCGGGCACGTGTCGTGTCCGACACCGACACTTACAATTACATACATTGAATTATATCACTTTTTCAAAAAAAATTATCCGTGTCTGTGTCGTGTCTGGTGTCCGTGCTTCGTAGATTTGACATAGTGCCCAAATATTATTCTATTGTTTTATAATATGAGATTTACATACCTCAGGCCAGTTATTGCATCAAAGTACTTATCATCAGCTTTCCATATTTTGCCAATTGACCCAAATAATTGGGATATAAGATTTGCATCTTCTTCTGTTGCAGCTCCCCCCAAGCTCATAACTGTCATAATTTGGCTTAAATTAATTAATTCATGCAACTTTGTAACGTTCAACTATGTAAACTGATAAGAAAAGAAATGCAATAAGTAATAGCATTGAATTCTAGAAAAACACAATATACAGAATTATCATAATGCAGAAGAGAAGGCATTCATGATCTTGTGATTTATGAAAGAAGGCTATCTTCACAATTGAGATTATTTACCAGTGTAAATTGTGCATCCAAAAAATGGAAGAAAAAGAAGAGAACAAATGCCGAGACTACAAAATCAAAGTTCTATAAATTTACACCTCTCAAAGACTACATTTCACCTTACAAAAAAGTGAAGAGCAAAACCACTGTTTATCACAGATATTATCATCAACCAAAAGCAACTCCTGAAGTACAAAAGAGCCACATTCATCATACCCAAATCTTGGAGCAGATTTGTTTCAAGGTATGCAAATATATTCCTAAGAACGAAAAATCAGGAATGCAGCATTAACATGTTGGTTCAAGGTTTAAAAAAGAAGTATTTCGGGTATCATGGATCCCCAGGAATATATTTTGTTCATGTTGTCTCTCTTTTATGTTCCCATCGTGAAGGGTGGAATCATAAATTTCCATAGGGAATCAAAGTCATTTTAAAATACAACTAAACTAACTATAACATCCCACTTTCATCATATTCAACCTTTTTAAATTTTATTTTATATAACTATATATACAATTTAAAAAAATTCCTAGGCATGTCATACTTAGGAAAAATATTACTGATAATAGTATTCCCAAAAATATCAATCTCAGATATATGACTAACTTGAAACAAACACCTTGTAGTCATAATTAACAAACATTAACGCAAATAACCAATATCAATGCACAACATTCATTTCAGAAAAGCATATAATATAAATATTAAACACCAATCTACTTGTGCAGGGGATAGACTCCAGAACACATTGGACATTAGATTATCTTAAAATTAAATAAGTCCTTTATTAGACAATCCTTGATACCAAAAGACCTTGTCCACTGTCAAGAATAAACTACACAGCTGACAGAAACAGGGGGGGGGGGGGGGGGGGGGGGGAGTAAACAAGTTTGATCATATCTGTCTTCATTAATAAACGGTTTTTGCATTTAGAAGCTTAAAGAAAAAAGTTACAATAAGCAATTTGATCTGCACTTTCAAGTTTCACACCAAACTTTTCAAAAAAAAAGAAACTCTTGACAACAAAGAAATAATATGAATTATAAGTAACCAACTGCCAATTTAGAATGTAAACTAGCTAACCAAGTGATCTGCAACAAATCACACTTCAAACAACACATAGTCTCAACTCTCTGCATAAAGAAAGTATCTGAAGAAGAAAACACAATATGTTTTTTAAGTGCAGTAAAACTTGGCAATACCTGACGCCGCCTCGCCAACTGCAGCAGGTGTATTAGGCATTACCCTTATAAATCTTTCGTGGCCAGCCCATTCCTAAATTTTATGAAACAACTATTTCAATAAAAATATGCAACCTAACTACATCTGCAATGTAACACTAAAGATAAGGAAATAAGTTCACAAGAACGCAAATATCAGTTGACAAATAATTTCTTTCCTCCAATTGACAATTTATATTACTTTGGTTTCTACAGGTGTTTGGATGCACAAATTCAAACTCATCTAATATTACACAAATTACAATTATTGAAAGAATACATTTGCAAAAAAGTTGACATATTATTCAAGAGATAATTTGGTTATACTTACACAGACACTTTTAAGCATGAACATAAAACAAATTGACAAAAATCACCACTTAAGTAACCAAATTACACATTTCTTTTTGGTATATAGATGAAATGACATAATCATCATAAACTCAGGACCAGGGACCGAACCCCGGTCAATCATAGACTTCCGGCCTAGCAATTTCGGCATTTTCTGTCGGTTGAGCTGGAATTAATAACCACAATTGCTTCTTTACTAAGATGCGGAAATGAAAGAAAAAAAAATGAATGGATTCCGTTACCTGAAGATCTTTCAACTTGATTCCAGCAGCAACAGAAACCAAAAGCTTGTTCTTAGTAAGAAGCGGCTTCAATTTCAAAACAACCTCCTTCGCTACAAAAACAACAAATCTCATCAATAAAACGACGACGTTACTATCTAAAACTACACTGAAACAAATGAAATACCTAATTGAGGTTTAACCGAGAAAACGACGACGTTACTTTCACGAACGACCTACAAAGAATTAATTAATCAGAAAATGATAAAAGAGAACGGAAAAGTAAAACAGTTGAGAGAGTGAATGAATACATCTTCGTTTGATGAAAGGACGGTGACGCCGATGGACTCGAAGGCGTCGCGGCGAGCGAGGTTGGAGTGAGCAGCGGTGCGGATGCGAGAAGGAGGTATTACGCCGGAGCGGATGGCGCCTTTGGCAATGCTTTCGGCCATTTTACCGGCGCCGATGAAACCGAGAGTGTAGGAATCGGCGGGGATCGGAATGATTTCCATGTTTCGATTCAGAAATGATGGTTGGTTCAGTTGGGGGAAGTAGTGTGAAGTTGCCACTCAGTGATGAATCTTTGTTTATAGTAGTAGTTTATTTATTTTGAAACTCTTTTTTTTTTCTTAAATATCTTTTGGTCTCTACACTCAATTTTGATGATTTTATTCCACAATAATTCAATAATTTCTGTATCGACCACTTTTGTTTGCCATTAATTCCTAATAATTGATGTATCAATGATGCATCAATTAACCGTAGGAAATAATTTATTTATGAGGTTTCAGTGATTAATTATAGATTTAATTATATATTTGGTTTTAAATGTTTATTTTATGTTTTAATTTGGCCCAAACATTTTAAAAGTGTTATATTGGTTTCAAACGTTTATTTTAAGATTCAATTTGGTCATTTCCGTTAATTTTATCTACGTGTCCAAATTTTCAAGTGTCAACATGTGTAAACCGTGGACAAAATTAATGGAAAAGACCAAATTAAAACTTAAAATAAACGTTTGAGATTAATATGAAAATTTTAAAATGTTTAGGATCAAATTAAAACTAAAACAAACATTTAGGACCAAATGTGTAATTAACCTTTAATTATGAGACATATAAAGACAAAATGGATATTGGTGATTTTATAGTGGATGGACAAATCAAAATAAGAAAGAAAGTACTCTTTCTGATCATAATTATAAGATTATAAGTAAATTGATTTTTTTAAATAAATTTGACTATATTTGGTCCATATTATAACAAAATATATTAAAAGTTAAATGTTTCAAAAAAAATTAAATTTGCTTATATTTACGATTAAAAAAGAGTAGCACATTAAGCACTATTGATTCAAAATAAAGAAGAAAAGAGAAATGCTAGGAACACACTCTTTAACATTTTTTTTAACACACTCTAATTAAAATTTGTTACATCAAAATTTGTTACATCACCCCTTTTCTTTATTAATAAAAAAAGAATTAAAATAAAAGGAAAAATGAGGCGATGTGAGAAATTTTAATTGAAGTGTGTTGAAAAAGTATGTTAGAGAGTGTGTTCTTAATATTAAAAAAAAAAAAAAAGTAACACGGAAATGAGAATAATTGAAAAGAAATGGAAATTGGTATTGTCCTCTCAAACTCAAACTCATGTCGTCAAGCTATAAAGTCTAAGCGTGGTGATTGGAAGAAATCATCAAATTAAGATGGCAAAACTTTTTGTGAAGCAGGGAAAGGAATACGCAGATGCAAGGCCAAGTTATCCACCAGAGCTCTTCCAATTCATAGCTTCAAAAACTCCCTCGCACAACCTCGTTTGGGATGTTGCTACCGGAAGTGGCCAAGCCGCCAAATCTGTATGTTCTCCCTTTTCCCTCTCAAATTATTAAATTGGTCTCTGTCTCTATGTTATTGTTATTGTTATTATTTCCGAATCAATTATAACCCCTCTGTGTCTTTGTCAATTGTTTCTTAATTTGATCCGTATCAAATTGAGAAATATTTCGATAAAGACATAGACCAAAGTGAAAAAACATTTGATATTTGAGAGTGAGTTACAAAGATAGAGACTAATTTAGTAGTTTACTCTCACCTTTTTATATCTTGGCGTTTCTTGTATCATCTTATCTTATCCTTAAAAAAAAACTGAAAAATTAAAAATATTAATTCCTCCATCCCATTCATTCTGTTTGTAATTTTAGTAAAATATTTTTTTATTGTTTTGATTATTATTTTAGAATATTATAATTCATGATTTCAGTTAGCTGCACTATACAAGAATGTTATAGCCACAGATGTTAGTGAACAACAGCTTGAACATGCAACAAAACTCCCTAATGTGCAATACAAACACACTCCTTCAACAATGTCCATTCCTGAGCTTGAACAAATTGTAACACCACAAGGAACCATTGACCTAGTTACTATTGCTCAAGGCCTTCATTGGTTCAACCTTCCGAATTTCTATGAACAAGTTAAACATGTACTCAAAAAACCAGATGGAGTCTTTGCTGCTTGGTGTTACTTTTTGCCAAGAATTAGTGAAGAAGTAGACATTGTCTTTGATCAATTCTATTATACTGATATAAAGCCTTATTGGGACTCGGCGCGTAAAATTGTTGAGGATAATTATAGAAGCATTGATTTTCCTTTTGAAGCTGTGGATGGAGTTGATCATACAGGACCTTTTGAGTTTGTGACAGAAACATCGATGAGTTTTGATGGTTGGTTAACTTATATAAGATCATGGTCAGCTTATCAGACAGCAAAGGAAAAGGGTATTGAGCTTCTTCATGAGGATCTTGTTAAGAAATTTAAGGTTGCTTGGGGTGAAGATCACGGCCTCAAAACTGCGAAATTTCCAATTTATCTGAGGATTGGAAGAGTTGGGAATGCTTGAATAATCAGGCTTTAATGCTGCATTGTTCAGTTGTTCACGTTTATTTATACAATTATACTTGTTAGAAATAAAAACTCATGAGTGTTTGCTGATATGATTTCTAGCTAAAGGTTTTCAACCGTTAATAACATATTGAGAGGTATTGTGATGAACTCTTCAAATTATCAATGTAAAACAATTAAGAATAAAAAGATTGTATTTAACTTTTCTTGTTGAAGTAACAGTTGTTGCAATTTGTTTAAGATTGGTCATTGACATGGTTGAAGGGGGTATATTGATATCACTCATTAGATAAATCTTAAAAGCAACAGTTGTTAGTGAGAAACAACATAGGTCACCAATCCTGTCAAACAAAAACATAGGTCACCAATGTCAATGACCAAATGGTGGCACAAGGACGGAACCATGGACATTGTGACCAGTTCTTAGACAACAATATAAGTGGTCTTTTACATAATAATTACTAGTATTGCTTGGATAGAATTTCTTCAAAACTACTACTCCTTCCGGTCTCATATATAAGAAACAAAAAAAAAAGTTGATGGTCTCAAATATAAAAAAAAAGGTACTACAATTATTACGTTTAACCATTATTCCAATTTTACCCTTAGTTTAACATTTTCAATTTTTTTATAAAAGCCTATAATTACTTTTGAGAATATCAAAGATTACCTACTACCAAAAGCTAAGGATAAAATTGGTAATACATGATTTCTTCTTATTATTTATCCACTTCCTATAAGAGGTGCTTTTTTTTTTGTTTCTTATATTTGAGACCGGAGAGAGTATGTCATTAACCCATTATTAACTTAACCTATGAAGTACATACGAACACAAACACTCTTTCGTTGACATTTATAATAATTTGAAAAAAATAAGTAACAAATGTAATTATATGTATTAGTGTCGAACATTGATGCATATATATCTAATGTTGTAATATGTCCAATGTGAATGTAGTCTACCCTTTATAAGAATTTGTTTAATAATGTAAAATGTGAAAGATATTATTTTACGCCGAAAGTACTCAAATATTACTAGCAGCATGTTGAAAGATCATATTATGTTATGAACTCAACTGATAAAATAGAATATATACCTTGTCTTATTTTATCGTATCTTATCTTATAATCTTATATAAGCATATAAAGCAATTGAGATTACAAAAACATCTTCCGACTCAACCTTTCCTATTGAAATGAGTTTGGAAATACATTAATCTAATAAATTAAGTCATTTTTACGCCTTAATAAAAAAGTTAAGTTTGTTTAAAAAAAAATAGAAATTTGAATTCTATATTTAAATTAATGATAAACATTAAGAGATTAAAGAAGAATATTTTAGCCCAACTATTTATTTATTGTTATTATTTTGTAATATGCACTAATCATAAATATTTAATATTTTAAAAAATATTATTGTAAAAAAGAAAATAAATTATTTTGTAGTAACTCTTTACTTATTATTATTTTTTTGACAAATCTTTACTTAAAATGCTGCTAAGATAAAGAAAAGGTTGTTTAGTCAAAATAAAAATAAAAATAAAGGTTGTGTCAAAAAGAAAAAGAATAGGTATAAAATGCTGTGAATCTCCGATAAAATAAAAACCAATCCTCCAGAAAATAAAAATATAGTAAACCGTCGATGGCCTCCGCATTCGGAAGCGTCTTTGAATCCATTGGAAACTTCTTCACCGGCGGCGATCAGATCCCTTGGTGCGACCGTGATGTCATCTCTGTAATTCCCTCTTTTTTCCATTGATTTTTGTATTTCATATCGCTAGTTTTGCATTCAGTAATTCGAATGTTCCATGATTCATAGCGTAGTTTTTTTAATCATGATTGTGGCGCGTTTTTTATTTTATTTTATTTATATTAACTTTCGTGATCAATAACTATATTAGGTTGATTTTGTTGTTACATTTTCCTTTCAAAATTACATGCTATACATCAATTTGTTACTATTAATCTCAATTATTTCAGTTTTGTTTGCTTTTAGAAAACTTTTTTGTATTTTCATTTTGTGGTTGGTTGAAGTTATAACTCATAATTACTATATATTTTGTTGAAAACTATTATTCGGGTTGGCTCAAATACCGAGACTAATCCCCACCGTCCACTAATGGGGCCCAATTAAAGCCAGCACTGAGAGGATTTGAACCTGAGACCTAGAGAGGAGCATACTCTCATGTCCTAAGCCTACACCACTAGGCTAACCTCTGCGCGTTATAATTGACATATTGTTTTCACTTGATTCTTGTACGAATCTTTAGAAGTGTGAAGCGAAGGAAGAATAAGGTGTGAAAACATGAAATGAAAATAGAAAATATTTTCTCAAACTAATGTTTTTTTTTCTTTCAAATAATGAATCAGTTGTGAAACATGGGGGATCAAATGTGTTCACTTTATAGTCTCTATTGCTATTGCTTTACTTTTGTTAGGCTTATCTATTTTGCATTGCATTGTTTTGAAGGGCTGTGAAAGAGAAGTTGCAGAGGCTGCTAATGGTGACTCCGATGAGCGGAAGAATGAGAGCATAATGAGGTTGTCATGGGCACTTGTTCATTCAAGGCAACAAGAAGATATTCAGCGTGGGATCGCCATGCTTGAAAGTACAATGACTTTCTCTTTCTTTCTTTTTTTTGAAAAATCCAAACAATAATATTTTCATGTTATATACATTTTTTTTTTCAATTACGGTATTGTGATATAGTTTAGTACAAATTTGCTTTATTTAGAGATAATATTTGTTTTCGGCCTTTTTATGAACATATGAGAACAATTATGATCTATGGTTTTCTAATGTTTCAAAAATCAGTTGTATGTTTCAGTTTCTATTCAGGTTATTATTCTGTATACTATAGAGTATAGGTTCAGTTTCTATTCTGATTATTGATTGAGCTTATTATTTTCATAAATTCATCTGAATTTCGCATCTTCTCTATCATTTTGATTTCATGGCATTTCAAGTATATTGTATACTCGATATATTAGTCTTAACTCTTAACCATGTTCCGTGTCTCACATATGAATGCTAACTCAGAATTATCTGCCCATTGTGCTAGAATTACTCCAATGTCACTGTAAATAAAACATCCATTTAGCCCGTGGTTTAAACTTTCTTCAACAATGCAAAATCAGATTTCTTCTGTTACAAAGCTTCATTTTTACTAGTAGCATTCTAGCTCTTTTCAAGATTAGTCCAGCCTGAGATGCTTGTGGCGTGAATTTAGACAATATCCTTACCACTAGGGCTGCAGTTCCTTCCTTTCTTCCTGTGTGTTTTGTTATATAGCCCTAAACAAATATTGTTAATATTGAAGTGTTCTGACCTTTATAAGCATGACTAACCTTATACATCCTTAATTATGATTCACAGTTTCTTTGGGCAATGATAAAAGTCCTTTACATCAAAGAGAGAAGCTTTATCTTCTTGCTGTTGGGTACTACAGAACTAATGATTATACTAGGAGTCGGCAGCTTCTGGAGAAATGTTTGGAGGTCTGTATTTCTCTCTCACGTATAGATAGATAGCAGCTTGAAACTATATTTTTCTTGTTTTTCTAGTGCCATATCATCATTTGATATGATGTCTTATTTATGTTGATATTGGTGGTACACAAAGCTCTGTATGGATTTTGGTTTGTTTTTCTCTTCTGGGAGCCTAGAAATTTGAACTATAAATATCAATTGTTATTTTGTGAACTAACCAGTTGTTAATTTTGGGAAATTCTACTCTCGTTTTTCAACAATTACCTGATATAGTTAATAGTAATACATAGTCTATGTCACATGTTTGCTTTTGTGGGGCAGAAATGTCATATCAGAGTGCATGATCATATTTTTGTGTTGTTTCCTATATTTTGAGATCTCTTGTTATTGAAGATGCTAGTATTAGTTAGGACCATTTTCCTTTGTTATTAACAGTTACAAAAGGACCATCAATAAACCCATTGGGGTTGGCTTAGTAGAAACATGCTAGATCCGCAAGTAGGGAAACTGTGTGAATAAATACTCCTTCATGAGAGCCTGAGAGGTTTATGGTTCAATCTTTTGTGAAAAAACAAATTCCTTGAGAAACAGTTTTACCATTGTTGATTTGTCAGTCTCAAACATGGTAGTATTAGTAGGAATACCCGTGTGTTTCATCCAAAAGTGACTGTTAGTTTGAAATACATAGATAGATCAATCAAGTATTCTCTCAGGTTTTTAATTTTCTTAGAAGAAAGATCTGTCAAGGACATTTCTGTCTCCACGCTGATTTTGTATTTGTTCTATTATATGGAAATTTTCACCATACTAGAGGCTTGTTTTTTTTTCTTTCTTATTAATATTATTATTTGCATGATTATTAATTTGATTTTATTTCAATCCACTGCTGATGACATTATACTATTTGTGAATAGTCTTAGTTATTACATTGATGATTTGACGCTTTCTTGAATATTGATAGCTTCAAGAGTCATACATTAACACTGGGTGAGATTTAAACTTATGTTACACATTCTCTGTGTAACATGAATGTTTCAGTCTCAACTTTTCTTTTATCTCAAAATTTTGTGGTGACCTTTTATCGTTGCAGATTGCACCTGATTGGAGGCAGGCATTGACCCTCAAGAAAACAGTTGAAGACGGAATTGCAAAGGGTAAGTTACTTCTCTCTTAACCTTGATTAGCATCATCATAAGATTTAACTAATGGTTTGTGTATCGATGCAGATGGTGTAATAGGAATCGGCATCTCTGCAACAGCTGCGGGGATTTTAGTTGGTATCGTTGCTGCAGCATTGTCCCGAAAGGGTTGAATGTGTACAAGCTTTGATATTTGGTCTTTGATTATTTAACTTTCATGGATAAACATTTAAAGTCAGAAGGAAATAATCCTTTATTGACTACTAGTACAGCTTTTAACAAGTTTTTTTTTGTTTTGATTACAACATTGTTTTATTATTTGTTTAAAGGAGAGTTTTTACCGCAAATATATTGAATTTCCCCTATTGTAAAAAAATAAAGTGAGAAATGATAACATAATAATAGATAGATATTGAAACAAAAATCAATTGTTCATATTAGTTTTGTAGTTTAAAAGTTATGTGGACCTACCTTCAGAGACTCCTTCACTTTTTTAAACTGTTTTTCATTTTTCTGGATCTTTTGCCACAAAATTAAAGAAGGATAAAATTTCAGATTTATCAACAGTTTATGTTTATTTCCATCTCCCTCTAAAATATTAAGCTGTTTTTGGTCCTAAATGTTCATTTTAAGACAATCAAATAACAAAAGGAACATTTTACGAGTTAGAGAAATTTGTGTTAATAATTGCGTGCTAAGTGCTAACATACCGCATATTTTAATTTTTGTACTTTTAATTTATTAATAAATTACTAATAAAAAATAAATAGTTGCATCAATTGGGGATCAAACCACGCTCCATGAAGATGCAAGGGGGTGTGTCTATCCACTAAACCAATTCATCAACTAGTCCACAAGTGAGATTAATTTTGCTCAGTAAGTTGTGCAGAAAGATTAATATTTTCTTTAGGAAAAACCAGTTTCTACACAGAATTTTTAAATGCAGATTAGTTCTTCAAAGGTTCAAGAGAGAAATCCACAAGACCAAACTTCCCAAGTTCACAAGGTTAAGACAGACCACCTAGAACTTATCGGTTACAATTCTACAGTCATAATTTATGCATGATACAACATCTGAATTCTAAGAATTCAAACACCAATACGAAAGAGAAACCGAGACCAAGGAAATATCACCAAACACATCGATATGTGACATGCATCTGGGTGATTTCACCAGTGTAGGTAACTTTAACTACTTGCCCCCTCTGAAGTCCATAATATCGAGCAATTGCATCCGTCTGTAGCATTCGGGGAAGCTGAAAAAACATGACTTAATATAAGAATGCTAGTATTGGTCATTGGAAAAGGAACAAAACATTGCGGAAATTTAAAAATCATGAAATACAAGAAAGTTATAACATAATACCTATATGCATAAAAAAAGAGTAAATACGATCATACAGCTATTGTGAGATCCAATTCATTAATCAACTAGACGAAAAACTGAAATGGAGTTCTTAGAATTTTAACTCAATCCCTAATCTATCTCAGATTCTCAAACCTCGAAAAACTTGCACTTTTTCACTTGAAACCATTTCAGATTTCCATATCATGTTAAATATTGTGAATTCATTACCAGGGTATAAACAATAAGACAAATCAAAATACTTCATTCATGCCTGAGATAGGCTCTTCCCAAGTAATTTCGACTGACCTGCTTTTCTTGTATATCGTACTTCTTCAGGAGATTTTTTTTCTGCTTATCAGTCAGCACCTGATGCTTAGGCTTCAATACATGCTTTGTAACATTAACAAGCAAGTCTGTAATCTGAACAGTAAAGATTAAAGGTTTCAGTGAGTTTTTGTGCACGAAACTTATATTTTTGTCAGCACAGAACAGATAAGAAAACAGCCAACAAGTTTACATCTAAATTGTATTGTAGTATTATCAAATATATAGTGACATTGCAGGGTCCATTAGTTGAAAAGTACTTAATGGACCATCATCAAAACACTCCGGAGTCTGGATACAAAGTCGAGCCAATCGGGATGATATGCCGTTGTTACACACAACTGGTAAGCGTCTCAAATTTGATGATATCCTTATCGATATTTGTATGTCAAAGTTTTCTTCATTAATAAGTTCTTTCCAAGTTTTAACGTGACATGTCAAACATACTCTTTTTTATTTAATTATTCACTAGAACAGAACACAACACACATAATTTAAGTTGTCCGGTACAAGACAGTTAAAATTGAGATCCTAGATAGGATCCGGGAGGGGAGTCAAGATTGTAAACTGTAAATCCTACAAGATTCATGAAACTAACTTGTGTTTACCAAAACAGAAGAAAAAGAAGTATCAGTTAATCAAACAAAATATTTTCAGATATTAAATTTGGTTTATTTTCCACTGTCTCCTATTTAAACCTAATAATTTCATCATTACTTATAATAGTAGTACTTTAGCTCAGAAGTTTGAATACCTATATTCTGCACATACCCATTTCTGAGTTTTCTTTAAATAAATATCTATACTTTATTATGTACTAGTATGTTTCAAATTACCTTAACAGATTAAGTATGTGACTTTTCACTTACAAGATTGGTTTTTCAAAAGGTGAAAATTGTATGCTATTTATGCTAATATGTAATGATTCTTTTATCTAACAACAAACTGAAGAAAACTAGCCAATTATCTAAAAGCTGTTATCCCAGAATTTCAAGCATGGTTAACTAAAAGTTACATCCCCAAATAGTAGATAGCAAATTACTCCAGCTAAGATCCAAAGGTAACTTTGCCATTTTCTAACCGTAAAACAAAAAACACAAATTGTACTACTTTTTTAGTAAAGTTGTATTTGCATGCAATTTTAGGGTTAGACTCAAACATAACCTATTCATCAAAATAGAAAAATTTGTTTCATCAAACACCACTTAAAAACAGAAGAACATGCAAAATAACAATGATTAATGAGAGAGTGAGTAAGTGAGAAAAAAACCTGAAAAATTTCAACTTTGAAAGAGAGAAGATTAAGAGCTTTCAAAGCCTGACTAGTAATTTGATTTTGAACAATCAAAATAAGACCAGTCAAAGTATCTCTATTCACAATCTGTCCTGCAATGTTTCTTATCACATTCACTTTCACAATACCTGGCCCACTAAATATCACCAAAATCTGCAAACCATCATAATCACAAATAAAACATAATTTGTTTCTGAACGGCAAATATATTATTATTAATAATCAGATCTCTGTCTAAGACGAACAGAAACCGGTAAAAGAGAACTACAAAAAGAGAGAGACCCTTTTGGAGGGGTTAGTGGTGTGAGTAGCGGTGAAACGGAGGCGATCAACGTCAGGAGATTGGCCATGAATTTGACGAAAATCATGAAGAGAGAGTTGGATTTCGTCGGAGGGGATAGAATAGCCTCTGTCTTTGAGCATCTCGAGAGTAGTTTTGCGAGACAAATAGTAACGATGACTCTCTATGCTTCCGTCGTCTAACTTGGTAATTAAACACTTGGGTGGTGGTGGTGGTGCTTCTCCGTTTCCGTTTTCAATCTCCATTGGAGTTGGGGTTGTTTCAGTAGCTTCGATGTGGCCTCCATTCTCTGCCATTTCTTTCTCTCACTGCTGTTCTTCACTTCTAGTTCTGTCTCTTAACTCTGTCTCGAGTCTATTTATTTTTTTATTAAATTATTTTTTTGAAGCGAATTAATTGTTGGCTAGTAAATTGTGAAAGAAGGAAAAATTAAAAACCCTATTTTCTTCAACATCGACTATATTAAAGTACTCAAAATAAAACATGGTTTTTCTGTCTATAATTTAACTGATAAAATGTCAAAATTATTAAGTTAGATGTCGTGACTTTAAATCCGAGACTTCACTGTTGTGTGTGAGTTTATAATTTCACTGAATTATCACTTTATTGAAAATTCAAAAAAAAAACCATGAATTTTTCTATCATGTGAAAAATCAATCTATCATATATGAAAGTGGTCCTTAAATTTTATCTCAACTTACATAAAATATCGAAATTATTAAGCCGAATATTTATAATTGAAATTCGAACTCTCATTCATCCACTTTATTATTTTTTTTTTAAAAGGCAAAGACTTATCTCATTTCATTCAAAATAATATCCTAGATACATGTTGGAATATCAATAAAAATGTGGAAACTACCTAAAAACGGAACCACTTTAGCAAGGCTACCAGCAACCTCATTGCTTGTCTCCTAATAAACTTAAAGTTCACTAAACTAGTAGCTAATAAATGTCTACAGTCATTGAGAATAGCACCGACCACTTTATATATGTCAATTTCTAATAACTTTGTTATTTTGTCTAGTACCAAAAATTCGTGTTATATATAGTCATTACTCTTTTTTTGTGTGGTAGAAATATAGTCGGTACTTTATTAAAATTAGATAATTTATAAAAATTTTAAACTTCCACATAAAAAACTACATAATTATTATAAACAAAAAACTACATAATTCATAAAAATTAAAAGAAAATTATGAGTTTAACATTTTTAAAATGATCACTAGTAAATTGATTAAATTAGTAATTTTTCAACAAAACTGAATAATTTTAAAATGAAAGAATTCATTTTGTGAATAAATGATTTTTTTTTTTTGGTAGAATGAATAAATGAATTTTTTATCATTTTGAAAAAGTACTTAACCAGCATAAAAGAGCTGAATTACCGTACCAAAAAAAGAGCAGCAATTATCGAAGTTTGTATCTGCTTCTACGGTCTACGTCTAACCATTTAAAGAAGGGAAAGAGAAGACAGTGTTTGAGTTACCGACTGTTACTAACTTACTTCACAGTAGCTAGTGAAACAGTGGTGCCGGTGATTTTAAGTTAAGAGAAAAATGAGTGAAGATAGTAAAATCACCGTGCGTGAAGTTAAGACTGTTAATAAGTACAGTAGTTGCTGACAAGTGACAACATGCGACAGAGACTTTAGATTGATCCGTACCTTTATTGAAACCACTACAGTACACTCATTCAATTATGCTATGGGCTTGCTTGCCACACAGGCCCAAACCCATTAACCACTAATGCTATGGGCTTGTCACTACTACTAAAGTGTTTTTTTTACCATATTATAAATTAACAAGTTTTCACCGCTATCAAACAATATTTAATTTTTGACCGAAAATCGGTTGAACTCAAAAGACGTGTTCTTTATTGTTACTAAATTTTCTTCACACAAGTGATAAAGATCAAACATTCGCTCTACTTTTTTTAGGAGACTTAAATTCTTATTAATTTGATCAATATTGGTCAAAAAGTGTTGCACCTTAATAATAGGACACCATTGTGAAAATATGTAAAATGTAGGAAAATTTTTCATCTCACGTCCCATGCCCCCCCCCCCCCCCCCCCCCAACTACCATTTTTTCTTAGATATGAATTGTGGTAGATTTAAGGTAAGTTCGGGTCGCATAGTCTGAACTCTATTTACTAGAGATTAACTATAAATTAGCTACAAAAATTGAACTTTGTGAGAGATTTTAGAAGAAGTTCTAATCCAAATCTGCTAACCCCCCCACCCCCACAAAGTTCGGATTATATAATCTGAACCTGCTAAACCTCCACAAAGTTCTAATTCGTAGAATCCGAACTACTTTTAACTACATATTAGCTACCAATTAGCTATAAAATTTGTCGTACCTAACAACAACAAGTTTTCATTATCTCTTCTTATTCTATATTTTCATGAATAAGTTTTCAATCTCTCTCTCCTTATTCTCTCTTAGGAGCTAACAACAACATGTTTGTTCTCAACAACAAAAGAAGTACAAAACTACAAAATCCACCACCACCGATAAAAATAAACAAACAAAATCACAAACTAACGAAACAAACAAAAAACCAAAGAAACAAACATATAATTTCAAATTAGCTATGAATGTTCGAATTTTATAATCCTAATCTGCTAAAACCCCCCACTAAGTTCGAATTGCAGAATCCGAACTTTATTTTCATATGAAAATGAAGGGCAATTTTGATTTTAGGGGGGGTTAAAGAGAAACATGGGGGGAAGAGAAATTTTAGAAAAATAGACCCCAATGTAACTAACTAGAAGTAAGATCTCTATCAATTTGGCCCACTGATGATGGAACATGGGTTGGGCTATTTATTAAGTTGGGTCTAACAAGTACTTTCTGCAATTAGATTTGGAAAACTACATATTTTCACTCAAAAAAATGGGAGTGATAAAGAGCCTAAATTACACTATTGTGAATTTGTGATGCACTACAAAAAGTGAAATAAACCGATATTAGTTTAAATTTGTTTCCATGCATTGCTTTGAAGTGTATGTTTGGTTCTTCTTTTGAAGGATGAAATTGATTTTATTTGAAGTTAACTCTGATTTTATAATTAATTTTTACACTTTAATTTATTGTTAAATTCACTAGTCACTTTTACATGAATATTATCAAACATAAATAATTTTACTTTCAACTCAATTTTACAAAATCAATTCACTCTACTATTTTTTGTTTTTCATCTCACAACAAAACATTAAACATACACTTATCATATATATTACGTGGATTAAATTAGTTTTGATACATTGCTTTTAAGTCTATCACATGCAGCTTTCCCAAGTATATTTATTATTTCTTGATCTTGCAAATGGAAACATTATTATCAACCTCACTAGAGAGCATTGATCCAATAAAGCATTTATTAGCATGGTCAACAGTACCATGTGGTAATGTGAATCTAGGAGGCAATTGTATCAACTTTACATTTTTTTATGAAACCATTGTGTCCTATTTAACCTTGCCTAGGACACAGTAAATTACTACTCCATTTTCTCAAATTCATCACATAAACAAGACGAAAGAGTGGCAGACACACATAATGTACTATCTAAACGTGAATACTGAAAACTGTACTATGCTAAATGGACCTTATGATACTGACTCAACCACTACAATTTTTCTATTTTAGTTGAAACCAACCAAAACACAACCTCTAATTGCAACTTCTGTTTTTATATCTGCTGTGATAAATCATGGGTTTCAGCTTTTAATCGTCACTTTCTTAGCTTCTTTCACAATTGTATAAAACACATACATGTATGATGTGTTTGTTCAGTGTTTCGGACACTTAAAATTAGCAATTAACCATGTACACAAATAAACTTTGTCAGTTTCATAACATTCATTTTGTGATGTTAATTTGATAATGAACCATAACATTCATTTTCATTATGTTTGAGTCTGTCTAATATTTTCTATGTGTTCGATTTCCTTGTTCTTGGTAGTGACCGAGACGCCTAATCACTAAAGCGTAATGGCACATCAAAAAATATTTGACGAACTCAATTAGGAAGCTGACATAAAAAACTAATATTTATAACTTAAATGACTAAAATGGGACGATATCAACTTAAGCGATCAAAATGAAACTTAAAACGAACTACGGAACCAAAAAATATTAATTTAGCCAACAAATAAGACCAACTTAGAGGACTAAAAACAAAGGAAATTGAAATATGCATATCCATTCATTCATAGAAGCTGCCAAATTTATCATAACAAATTCAAGAAAAATAATAACAACAATAAAAAGACAAACAATCAATAATTTTTATCATCAATGATTCATGAACAGCAACTTGTGCATCTAACCAAACCATTCTCATTACAATAAACACACCTTTTCAATTTTCCTTGTTCTTCTTCAAACACTTTTCTGCTACCATTGCAATTAGTACAAGGCACAAACCTTGCATCACCACATTTATCACAAACAAACCAAGGATCATGAGTTGGAAAACCTTGTAACAATTTTGCCAATTCACCAGATTCATTCAATTGTTTCAAATCATCTGCATTTCCCACATGCTTCCCTCTGATAAAAACCTGTGGCAATGTCACTACAGATTTGCTACCAAGTGCATTCTGCAATTCCTTCCTATAAGATGAATCCATAGAAATATCTCTCTCATCAATTGCAACTCTAAATCCTCTCAAAATCATCCTCACTGAACAACAATCTTCATAAGTCTTTCTAATCCCTCTCAAACTTGTGCAATAAACCACTATTCTGTCTTCAGTACCAGGTAAAAGACACAAACTTTTACCAAAAAATGAAGAACAAGGGTTTATAGGACTTGATTCCATTGATCTCACACCTCTAAATATGTTATTATTGTTTTTGCCACCAAGATTTCTTGATGACAACGCTCTTCTATAACTCCAAGCAACACTTGGATCTAACTTAGCAAGCAAAGCTTCTTCTGATAAATGCTGCCAAAGTGGTTTCTTTACCAAAAAAATTGAACTTTTTTCTTCCATTATAGCTTCTGAAGCTTTCATTGATTCAAATGAATCAAGAAGATTCTTTTTTGCTGACCCATCAAATGTTGTGTACCTGCATGAACTATGTTTGTCTGAAAAACTCATTGGGTTGTCAAAAATAGAAGCTTTATGAACATTAGTATCATCATGATGAGAATCTTCATGTTCATGTTCATCTAAACCAACCATGAGTTCCCAAGTGTTGATAACAGAATCAGGAGACAATGATTGTTCTTGATTTGTTCCATTTTGATGGGGTTGTTCATGAGATGAAAAGTTAGGGACTTTTTGGTCAATTAGAAGAAGAGAACCATAAGTGGTTGAAGTGAGTGAAACAAGGTGATGAGTATCACCTTTTTTGGTTGGAGGGTGATGAATTAGAGGCATTGTTAGTGATAAAGCTTTTCTAACTGGTGGTGAAGAATTGAAGTATTGTGAAGCATAATTAGGAGAAAAAGATGAAGAAGTTGATGAAGAACAAGATTGAAAAGAAACAGAAGGTGTTGTATAATCCTCTTGATTTTTGTTTGCAACTATGGTTGTTGTTGTTGTTTTTGAAGCTGAACAACCCATGATTGAAAAATGGGTTGTGTTTACTTTTGATTCTTCTCACTAAAAAAGACAACTTTTTTATTTCTATGTTTTGGTGTGTGAGTTTATGTTTTAGAAGACTATTTTGAACTAGTTAATGATTGTTCTTTAGAGGAAGTGGATTCTAGAGCTTTTTAGAGGCTTAGATTGAAAGTATGAGAAAATGAAGGAAAAGGGGAGGTGGGTACAAAGGGAGCTTTCAAGTAGGTTGGAAGAGGAAGTTGATTAATATCAATGTAATGTGTATAATTGTGAGCACAAAAATCATAGTTTAGGGCCATTTTTAAATTGCTACTAAGAATTGGGAAGGAAGGGACCATTTGTTATGAGAAGGTAATAAAGAGGTAAAAGGGGATAATAAGCATCGGAAGTTTCTTGTGTTTTTTGTTTTCTTTAGGACTCCCATAAGTCACTATTAGAGCTATCAAATGGTCCGGTCCACCCCGAGTTGGCCGTTGGTCTTTGTACCATTCATAAGTTAAATTAATTTTTGTTAGGCCATAATTTAACGAGTCCGACTTGATTCAGCAAGAGTCTGGCTCAGCTCGATGAGTTTATGTGCTGACTTGATAATTTATTTTATTTTTTTCAATTTATTCGACTTGTTTTAAGTAACTTTGATATATTAATTTTTCATAATTATTAATTTTATTGAGATATAATTGTATGCAAGTATAAATAATTTTTACATCATCATTAAATATGCATTAATAAATTATAAAATTATTTTTTATTAAAGTTTTAGAAAAATATAACAATTTTTATTGAACTTACATAGTAAACTATATTTTTTATAATAATGTTTCAATTGAATGTTAATTTTTTATGTATTTATTGATATTATTTTTATAAAATAACATAAAAAACTTGATAATGGACCGACCCGAAGCCCGATGAGCTAGACCGGCCCAGTCAAATCCTCTAAAGGGCTACACGGGCTTGGGTCAAAAAAATCCAATTGCATTTAGGCAAACTTTTTTGAAGTCTAGTCCGCCCAAACTCATGGAATAATGGATCGGCCTACCAACCCAGCCATTTTTTACATCTCTACTCACAATCGTACTGATTAATTTCGATTTTTGATTTTTATTACATATTAACATTCAATATCATAATATAAATATATAATTGATAGATGGTTCATACACAAAATTGGAAAAGAAAAGATTAGAGAGCATTAAGATATTTTTTTTGGGCAACAGTTTCCTATAATATACCTTAGCCTCATTGTGAGTATTAATGTAAACTATTTTAACATGTACAAATATAAATACTTATATTGGATCTCCCAAGTTCCCAACTCTAGGTTTTTGTTAGGTTAGAAAATTTTAATAATGTCATTCGTGAACTTCGTGACTGTTTAGAAAACATTAAAATCATAAGGAAATTTATGGTGAATAAGAAAGCTACAAATTGTAGTTTTAAATCTAAAAATCACAGTGAAAGAGCATTAAACTCATGATGACGATTGCTTGCCATTTAACCAAACACCTGATCCTCAACTAAACATCAAATGGTTGAGCTACTCAACTCTAATCTTTGAGGTGTGATTCATATGAGCTTATCCATAAAATATATAGTTTATTTTTTCTTGAAAATAGTTGCAAAATTATGGTAGTATTACTCTAAAAATTACAACCTACCATGCATTTATATTTAGATTCCATTTTAACATGTCATAGATTCATAGTTCTGTTAAAAAAACCAACTATATTGACATTATAAAACAAAAGTACATTGAATTAATTTTGGTGATTAAGTACATTGAAATTTTAATTGACATTAGTTTGGTTTTTACTTTACCTCTTTTTTAATAACTCCAAGTCTCCAACTACAAAACTCTCTGTCTTTTTGTGGGGGCACAACACTCTCTGCCTTTAAATAGATACTCTACTATTAGTAAGGTACACTTAACTACCATGTGAAGTTACATTTTTATCTAAGACCAAAAAGGAATTAGTTTTAAGTAATTCAAAAAAATAAGGTGGGGATGATCCTCAAAACAAAGATAAAAATATAAATTAATAGTATATAATGCCGAAAGTGCATGTATAGTTAGGACTAAGAACTTCACCTTTTAAGCCAATAATATATGTTCACTAGCCAACACAAGCAACTAAAAAGTAGACCCATCTAGAAGATATGATTCATTTCATTTTTGTGATTTATTGATTTTAAAAACTACTTAAATCATAAGTTTGATGACGAGTTCATGAGAATACAGATAGATTATGATGTGAATTATTTGTCATAACCAATTGTCATAGTCCTTTTAGTTATACTTCACATCCTATTAAATTGTGAATGATATGTTAATTAATCTCATAAACTCATGCCTATTGACATCACATAACATTTGCGGGGAAATCACACGCCAAATTAAGATAATTTTAGCAACTTATTTTAACCTTAATGACATTACAAAGTCTTGCTTAAAAAATGCAAGCAGACATAAATAGTTCTATAAATGTAGCTCAGGTGATAAAAGACTGCAGAAACATTTGATATACTGATGTCTAATCAACGAGTTTGAATATGTGAAAGGGAGTTAAATAGAGATTTTAGGCCAATGACAAAAAATAACCATGTGATGTGATAAGAAATGATTGAAACAAACTGAATTATGAAAGAAATTGTAATAAGTTTTACCCTAAAAATAGATTGAAATAGACACTTCATAAAATGTTAAGGACCACCATACCACAAGGTATCTAACTCTCTATTGTTGCTATGCTGGTATGAGCTGCTAAAGTAGCTGTCTCATCTCATCTACTTTGTTGCTTTACTCATAACCTTTTTTCAAAATTTCAAAAGAAATGGAAAAAATGTTACAATCTTTACATGATCTAATAAAGTGTTCTGTATATTTAACCAGCTTTGTTAAATAGTGAAGTTGTACTTCATTTGTAGATTTGTATATCAGCTTTGTTTTCAAAATAATGAACTCCAAAAATTAAAGGGTATGACAGAAAACATTTTGATCAATAATTTGCTTTGATATGTCAGATTAGTCTTTGATAGTATTGTGTATGCTTTTTTTCTGATGTAATTCCCTGCATAAAAAGCATGATTTTAACCACCTAAAATAGAATATTGATCTTTTACTGAACTAATACCAAACGTTTAAGGTAAGATAAAGTATAGGGTGCTATAATTTTAGTTTGACAGCATTAATATGGTACATCAATAATAGAGATGTCAACTAGGTGGAGATTGAGCAGATCGAGAATATTTTATCACTCTCTGTCCCCCCATCTAAAATGTTGTTCATCCCTGTTAATATATTCCCACAAAAAAAAAAAAATCATCTTCGAATCCTCAAACAGGGTAATCCCCGTAGGTATTAAAATTGATACTAAAAATATGTTGACCATTTTTTATTTGAGATGTGCTTATGATTCTGTTTTACTTACTACTTGCTTTTCTATTATTTATTTGTTTTGTATTTTCTAATACGTCTCCAATGTGGGGCTTAATAAGAGAGAATTTTGAAATTTTAAAATTAGAAATGATTACCAACTTTTTTAGTGTCTCCCGCTACAATTTGAAGGTTGTCTTCACTCTTCAGCATATTAAGACAATAATAATAAACCTCAAAAATCTTTTAACCATAAACAAAAAATTATAAATTTACAATAAAAATATCAGTCGAGATTTACAATGGAAAATAGGACTCCACAAATTTTAATTCAACTGCCAAAAATAGTAAAATTGATAGATCAAATATTTTAATTAGAATTCAAACACCGACTAAATACCGACTTCTTCACGTATATGAATAAGTTTTTAATGACTATTGTAATTTCATTTATCATAAAGATTGTGGAAAATAGGGACCAGAGAGACAATCCAGATTATTGATGTGTGTGTGGTGCGACAATGTGTCCATAGAGGATAATATAAATGATGACAATGATATGAGAATATTAACAAATTTAACAATTGGTATTTTTTTGTTATTATGTGATGACCTCTTTCATACAGTTTGCTTTATGAAATTATGATGCCAAACAAAAGCTCTATGGAATATGGATGATGTACTGAGTAAGTAAATATAGTTTCAAAGTGGGCCTAATGATTCAGCCCAGAGAAACGGCCCAACTACGACGTGGAACGATGCCAGGGAGAGATGTTTTAGACATATATAAAAATAAAAAGTAATATTATGGTCTGTAACACTTTTTTAAACACGCCCACTTATATTCAGTCACCTACGCCACTTTGTTAATTCTTTCACTTGGCTACCAGATTCAATTTCTAACCTTTTATATTATTATTATTATTATTAATATTATTATTGTTGATGTTTGGAAACTTGTTTAGCCGGTTAGCAGGTGAATATATGAAAAGAGTGGCGCACGTGGCTGCATATAATTATAAAAGTGAAACCACTAGATGTTAGAAATTTGTCAAAGGTGAATATAAAAATTTGTTTTTAGTAATAATTATAAGATGGTTGAATTCAAAACAAAAAAAATGAAAACATAGATGTTAGAAATTTGTCAAAATTACTTTATGTGTTTATCTATGTAACAACTTGTTCTGCTTCTACATGGGACGCTTAGTGCAAACAATGAAAATAACAAAGGTCACTATGGTGAGAAGAAAAAAAGAAAAAATAGGAAACTTGTAATTATAACAGCACTTGCATAAAAAGAAAAGTGTATACATAAAGTGTTTTTGAAAGGTAATTTTAAAATAGGCCTGATCCTCTTTCAAGAAAGTAAAAGTGTAAGATGCCAAAAATTAAAAGATTTATTCTTAGTACTAATATTCAAGAATACATCATAGGTGAGAATACCCAAATTTGACGGAGTCAGACATCGATACAATAATTGTTTCTAACTATCCGATCAATAATAGATGGTTGAGATAAAACTTTGCATAAAATTAATTCAATAAATCAAATAAATTTGGATCATTGGATCTAATATGAACGATGGTCTACTGCGTGAAGTAGTTACAACAAGTGATCTCGCATAAGCACCAAAACATGTGACGAGAACAACATGAATATTTAAGTTCTTTATGTGTTGCATAACCATTAAAATCCAATAAAAGGAGTGCATTAAGAAAATTACAGTCATAATAAACTAAAATTGGCTCAAATGAGGTCTCATGTCTTTGTTTAGTTAACTAGTTAGTACATCGATTACCTCATGAAAGCAATGATGAATGGAAGCAGACCAATCAAAGAGATTGAGAAGAGTAATAACATTTTACAATAGAGGGATAAGGAATAAATAAAGTGAATTTTTACGATATCTCATAGACAAAATTAATTTAAAATATAACTTATAGGATCCACGGTCTTAATATTCAACACTAGCAAATACAAAATGTTTTCTATTGATATTATCAAAAATATAATATCCTTTGTTTTTTTGTCAACTAGCTTAGTGGACATAGTAGGATTTTAACCCACAATCTCTACATAATTACGTGTTATATTCCTACCAACTGAATTAAGTTTATGAGGACAAAATATAATATTCTACATTAAAATAAATTAGATAAAGAACATCCCATATTTATCTTTACAATTCTACTTACAATATTGTTTTATGCATTTGTTCAACCTGTAGGCAAGATAAAGAATAAAAAAGTTAGTTACTGTTTATGAAGTAAAAATTAAAGATTTGTGTAAAAGAACCATAACAATGTATATAATATATCGTGTAAGTCTCTTCCTACTTTTTTTTAATATTTGGCCTAATTCGGGAAAGTCGTCGAGATCTAAATCGTCAATATTAAAATCCTGGAAGGGTTGTTGAGGATAATCGTCTTGTACATCTGTCAAACAAGAAGATGAACTATTATTGCTAATGATTAATGTAAACTAAGCTTTGATACTTGAAGATACATGAAAATATTTCATTCAAGCGAACACATTGACCCATAAAAATAAAAGAGAGATGACGTACCAGAAAATGTACAATCAAAATCAGACATATTGAAATTGTTTGGAAGATCCAGAACTGCTTCATTCACCAAATGTGAGTTAGACATGACATTAACGATTGGTGTAGCTGAAGCGCTAACATTGCTGACAATCGGGACGTCCTCCTTGACATTTCCATCAACACCAAACATGAGAGGAGAACTTGTAAGTAAATTGAAGTTCTGACATGGTCATTCCCTCATTAATTCCTTGTTGCAAACCCAAGTTTGAGTTATGGTTATAAGGCATGGTTGGAATATTTTCATGAGGAGACGTATCAACCATATCAAATGATGACCCACTATTTGAGTTATGACTATAAGGCATGGTTTGAATATCTTCACGATCAAACATATCAACCTTACCAAATGATGATCCACCGTTTGAGTTCTGATTGTAAGACATGGTTGGAATATATTCACGAGGAAACATATCAACCATGCCAAATGATAATCTGTCCTTTGATTCTTGATTATAAAGCATAGTTGGAGTATCTCCATGAATAGACATATCACCCATAGCAATTGATGATCCACCGTTATTAAACTCATTAGATAAACTTGATACCGCACCATGTTGCATATTGTTTGGTGTTGGCGCACCAATATCTGCTGGAGTTGATATTTAGAGTCAGAAACTCAAATACTAAAAAAAATTTGAACTTTTCATATTGAGGTTAGAGTAACAAAAACTACAATTGTAACTTTACTCTTTCATATGTTTATCTTGTTAATGACTATATTTTTTATCTTGTCTTTGGAACAATAAATATGTATTTTGAATGAAAGAAACTTACTAGTTGGAACATGTGTTCCATTAGAATATGGTAGTGATGTATCAGCTTGATAGTGAAATTCAGTAGAGATAGGTCTTGATGCAACATTATTTTGTTCTAAGTCCATCATTCGCTTTTGTTTATCTAGCAATTTGTTGAATTCTTTATTCTTCAATTTGCTGTTTCACCACTAATCTTATATAATAAGCTTCGAAGAACTCGGGATTTTCTTCTTCAAATATTTGCCAAACTGAAAATATGAGGGGGAAAAGAAACTCAGTAAAAAAAATGAAAGACTTGAAATGAAACTATTAATTGCAATAATAACTTAACTAACAAGTACTTTGCACATGGAAAATGACCTTATTCCCTTAATCATATTTTAGGACTATAGGCCTTATTCAGAATAAAATATCAGGAATCAAATGAATCATATTTCAATCAAATTAGATATTGTAGCATAATACAACAAAAGTCTAAGGCCAAAAGGTGAGGCAAAATAAAAGAGTTTTGACTGCTCTAAATGAGATGCAGTGACGGCCTAAGCCGACCAATACAGCATTGCGGATGTTGTTCCAGATTAAGACTGAACCAACAGTTCACATGTTTCATTTTTCAACTTCTGTAAGACGAGCACCGAAATCTCAAGAGTAATAAAAAGAGTAACCTGCAATCTTTATCAGGATTGAAATCTTTGAGGAATACTTATCATTATCATAGGATACACTTTGGAGTAACATGCAAAAAGAGTAATAAAAAGCTCCATGTGATAACTTTGAAAACAGACTTAAATAAATCCATGAATTTTCTGATGCTGATTACCACAATATTAACAAAGTCAGCTCTAAAATCTTACTAATCATGCTACTGGCAGGAATTACAATTCAATAATCAAGCAACAAAAATTGTTAAATACTCCTATAATACTAAATCCATGACATTCTGACTTGTGTGTATTCCTGACTCTAATTAGAAAACTAATCTGGCCACAACAACTTCTTGCTTAATTAATCTAGATTTATACCTGTTGTTAAGATATTAATTAACATATAATTCAATTAGATTTAAAGGGATTATGAATGCATCACAGTAATGATTTTGCGTTAAGTCAAACCAACTATATGTTATAAAGCGAAGCGATGCATGACAAACACAACTGAAACAGTGTTTAAGTCCCATACCGCTAACACTTAATGAAACTTAAACGTTTATATACGTCTCGCGGAGAGCATAGTACACGACCTTACTTGAACAGGATCTGTTCTATAGGATTGTACTACTGTATCTTTGATTTCTAAGGAGAGCAGAACATAAATCTGGTGGATGAGTCATGACCGTGTGATCAGAGCATGATTAACTGTTCTGCGATGGGATCTTCGGTGTAGAGGATCGTTCTCATCTTGCAAGTTTAGAGATGGGTTGGTCACATGGTTGTCTGACAGATTTCAACTCTCTTTTGTTATTGTTTTAAAAAATTATCATCTAAAGATTCTTTTGTTGAACTAAGATTAGGAAAAATTTTGAAACAAAACACAACCATTGAAAATATGAAAATCATTTTCCTAAAAGAAAAGACAAGTTGGTTTTTTGAATGAGACAATTGTATACCTTGCTGCTTGCACCCTAAAGGAAAGTGTGATCCGGAGAGAAGAAAATGTGGTTGAATCCCTTTTCTCTTTCTCTCTCACTAGCATGATCCATGGAAGCTTAGCTTTCAAGTTGTGTTAGTAAGCAACTTGAGAAAGTGAAAAACAGTAAAAGGGGCTATGGGCCTTGCTTTAGTTTTCTTCTTCAAAGCTCTAATCAAAGCATAACAAATGAACAAGATCCATAATTTATTTGGCATACATTGTTGGGGTAAAAAGAGCTTATGTTTCTTAGTAGTACATTTTTTGGACCGGTAGAAAGTGCTTTTGCCTTTTGATGTTCATGGTTTTTGAGACAACTGGTAGAAGAGTTGCCACGTAACCACTTTAAAGTGTAAAACTGAGGTCTAAGATCATTTTACGTATTAGGTACTCAATGAGTACTATTATAATATTATAGATACCACTTGTTAAATAAGATTTTTTTTTTTTTAGTTTTTAATGGGTCCCACATATTTTTTATATATTATTTTTAAAGAGTTCCATTTATTATATAATATGGTAGTAATTCTTTATTATTAAATTAAATAATGTAGAGTTATTGACGGGATCCATTAAGAATTTTTTAGAAAAATGCTGCGTTGGAGAGGTTGAGTACTTATTAAATACTTTTATTAAAAAATTATAAATAAATAATATGTAATAATGAGACCCTTTAAATACTCCAAAATAAAGTTATTTGGAGATAACACTTCTACAAGTTGGATATATAAACCACTAGTAAATGAGGAGAATAAGCAGAACTCATATATTAAAATGTCCTTTTGTTAAATTGATACTCCCTCCATCCTAACATATAAAGAGATATTTATCAACTAAAATTATTATATTTGGTTCAAATTTTTAATTTAATATGTCAATTTTTTTGATAAATTTTTATATATTTTAAGACGGAAAGTATATGCGTATTGTTTAACGCTAATGTGTCTATCCAAATCACCTTCAACGTATGCAGATTTTTTTGTTTGTTATAGAGATTATTTTGATAGAGAATAAAACCCAAATAAAAACATACAATATATTATTTCCGTTCTTTTTTACTTGTCGTTTTAGGAAAAAATATTTGTTCCTTTTTACTTGTCGTTTTAACAATTTAGGTTATATTTTACCTATTATACTCTCATTCCTATTTTATTTTATTGACTAAATTTTGTATTTTTTTTTGAAACAATATAATCTTTTTATTATATTTAATTTTTTTTACTAAACTTCTTCATATAATCTTTTTTTATTTTTGTTTTGTTCCTATTTTTTTGTTTCGTGCATGTTTATTGAAAATCTTGTTACACAATATTAAGAAACTCAAAATGACTGCAACTTGAAAATATGAGAATTGTTTCAACACCAAGATTTGAAACCATATATGAAAAATTCTAAATTTTGTGAACTTATTAATGTTTTGGGAAACCTTGAAGTATCTCTTGTTTTTTTTTTTTTTTTAATTTTGACGATGAGGTATCTCTTATTTAAGCACTAGTTTCTTATAACAAATTTTTTGCTTGATTTTAAATAAAGTTTGTTACGATTTTTTTGGAAATTGATAATAATTGAAAAAAAAAAGTAGAAATTTATTGGTGGATTAAAAATATGATATATATTTTTAAAAAGGGCATAATAGGAAAATAAGGTGGACAAATAGCCCCTCCTATTTTCGTCTTTTTTTCTAAAACGACAAGTAAAAAGAAACGGAGGTAGTAACATATAGGACCAAACATATTTAATCTTAATTTTTTATTATAAATAAAAAAATAAAAGCTAACTTTAAATATTTGGTTTAACTATAAAAAAATATCTAGTATTTGAGAGGTATTGAATTCTAGCTCCAAAATAACACTTCACGACTTCCTCAATATTTGGTATCAAAGTAAGTATATCAAAATTAAGTTGATTCACGGTAATTTTACAAAAGTTATAAATGGTAGTTTTTGAAAAATAACGGTAAATTATTGTGATTCTGATACACTTACTATGATACCAAACATACACTTCAACTATGTGATATCTTCGAAATTAGATTCAATGTAGTTGGCAGTAAATGTAGTCAGTACCTTTGAATTGTTCGATAAAGATTGGATGGTTGAGATCTTAATATATTTGTTACTTTCATTATAAAATTTTAAAGTTGTTCATTTAAATTGCTTGATCTTAATCGGACAACCTTAAAATGACTTACTGCATAACTGCACCAACATTTAACTCCACTCAAATCTAATACATTGTCACCATACCATAAGCTTATTTTAGAACAAAAATAAAAGATGATTTATCAGTTTGGTTTGCATGAGTACCTTATTAAAATAGACTCCCCTTCACTATGTTCTGTGATGGAATCCTAATTTAGACACAAAAAAATGAATTTAAATTATCTCTTTCACTCTATTTTATATTTTTCTCTTCTTTTTTTTACATAAATGAAATAATAAAGTTATCATAAATTCTTATACATAAAGTGGATGATTGAGAATCAAACATCGATCATAAATATTCAACATAACAATTTCAACATTTTTTATCAGTTAAAATAAGATTTGTCGATACATTTTTCTCTTTTCTATCTTCTTTCACTTCAATAATTTTTTTAAATGTAATTAGAGAGAATAAAATTAAGAGAGATAGAAAGAAAGGCAAAAGATATACTAGATGAATTGAAAGGGAAAGAAAATATCTAATTGCTAACAAAATCACCCCACAAAAAATAAAAGTACCTAAAAAAATAGTTTGAGAAAAAGCAATGGAAAATAAATTGACCATAACCCACGCAACTACTTTCCTTCTGAGAAAGTTTTGATCTTGAATAATAATAGTAATGGGTACCCTTCAATTTCAACAATTTCCACGTATTCATTGAAAGTTGAAACCATTTCAATTCATTTCCATGGCAATGGCACTCAACGCTGCTCTCTATATCGTAAAGATGACTTGGATAGCTCTCAGTGGTTGGATCACTTCTTGCTTAACTATTGCTGATGAATTTGCTACTTCTCTTCGTTCTGGTGATATTGGTCCTTTCCATGTTGGTTGATTCATTTTCCCTTTTCTGGGTATGCTTCAATTTTTCTAATTTATGACTACCCTTCAATCTAGACTTGTTTTTATGTATTGGGTTGTTTGTGATTAGTGTGTTTCAATGTAAAAATTGTGTTTTTGGTTTCTGGGTTATGTGTTTGTTATTTTGGGTTTCCTTAAATTGAGGAATCAAATGGGGTAAATTGTTTAAGGTTGTCTGTTATAGCATTTTAGGTTACATGTTTTTAAAGGGTTTACTGTTTACTCATAAATTCAATTACAAACACTTTGATTCTCTGCTCTTAACTCGTTTGTAGCATTTTAAATTAGCAATTTAGATTCATCCATGGATACCTTAAGAGTGGTGATTTACTATATTTAGTCATTTCTATGCTATTTAGTTTATTAAATATGTACACTTGAAGTGTTAGATTAGTGGTAACTCGTAAGAGTTTAACCTTTTAACTTCAAAGTAGAGTTCAAATCTCCTCAGAGATGGTTGTAAAATAGTCATTAGTGTCACTTTAATTATATTGTGGTGTGGCAAGTGCAATAATTTAGACCATGAGCTATGGTGAAAATGATTTTTTGTATTGAGTGTAAGTTCTGCAAGTTTTAGTTTTTAGTTCTACAAGTTAAATAGCCATGTAAAAAAGTTTAATTTAGCTTTGTTAAATAGCCATGTGAAAAAACACTTCTTTGAGGGTTGGGGCATAGGGACTCAAAAAAGTTTAATATAGCTTTGTTAGGAAAATGTTGGTGGAGACTCAAAATGGAATCTAATTCTTTGTGGCACTCTGTTTTATCTCATAAGTACGAGAAAAAGTTGGAAGAGGTTAACAAAAGTAGTTCACTTTGGTGGAGGGACATAAACTTGATAGTGGTGAGATATCCATGTTTTGGTAGGGAGGTCTGGTTTGTCGAAAATCTTAAGGAAGGTGGTTGGGGATGGTAAGGACTAAGGATACTAGATTTTCTTTTGGTAGGGAAGGATACTAGATTTTTGTTGGATCCTTGGCTGGATGGCGACATACTTAGGTACCAATTTAGTAGGATTTTGACATATCTTTTGATAAGGAAAAAACTTTAGCAGAGATGACAGTAGAGATAAGGGAGGAAAAGAAAATCCAGTGGAGGTGGAGGAGGAGACTTTTCAGATGGGAAGAGGAGTTAGTTGAAGTATGTAATGAAGTGGTTTTAGGGGCTGAGAGAGTGGCGGGTGGTAGTGATTTTTGGAAGTGGGGTGGTCCTAGACTCCTAGTTATTTGGTCAAAGAAGCGTACTTGTTTGAGTGACGAAGATGTAGAAATGAAGGAGTGGGCTAGAGATTTTTGGAATCCTGTAATTCCTCCTAAAAAGTTGGCCGTAGTTTGGCAACTTTTCCATAGAAGACTTCCTATAAAGGATAATCTTAGAAAAAGAGGGTTGACCTTGAAATCTCTAGTCTTTGTGTAGGAGGATGCGGATGCGAAGAAACAGATTATTATTTTTTTTCTCAATTGCCCGATGCTAGCGGCTGTCTAGAAAGAAACACTGAAATGGTTGGGAGTTATGAGCATCTCAAAATGTTCAAAGGATTATTGATATGAGAGAAAAAAGTGAAGGATAAATTGGAAGTGATTTGGACTGTGAGCATCTATGTAATTTTGTAAGCTAGAAATGCAATGGTTTTTAGACAAGAAGGGTTCATCGGAGAGAGAGTAGTGGAGGAGGTGAAGGTGTTAGCATGGATAATTCTTAAAACTCGTTCTAATGATTTCATATTTCCTCTTTGGCAATGGCTTTCTAATCCTTTAGAATACTTGAGAGTGGTGAGCAGTCAGTAGGGGCAGGTCGGATTATATTGGTCATAATAGGTTTTATGATGGAATTCTAATTTTCTAAATGTATTCAGTATCTGTTGTATTCTGAGGTATAAATTACCGGACCTGTTGTGCCGAGTTTTGCTTTCTTTTCGGTGTCTTTACGGTGCAGAGCTGGAGGTTCAGTTGGTTCAGTAGAGTGCACGAATCTGCTAAGTGGCTTGTATTCTCTAGCTAAGTTTGTCTCATCTTGTAATCGTTGTCTTGTTTTGTTTGACAGCGGTAGTTCAGGAGCAGACTTTTGCAATCTTGTTAGATCAGTTTTGAAGCGTTGGCTGTATTTCAAAAGTCCAGCCCGGATGTTGTCGGTGGCTTGGTTGGAGATCCTAAGGCATCTAAACTTGATCTTAGATACTGTAATTACTGGCTCATCTGTGACAATGCTGTCAAACATAGTATGTGTGTTGTGAGGATGAAATTGTTGCCCAAAAGATGTTATCAGTTAGGGACCCGTCTTTTAATTTTCTTAGTTTCGGAGCAGACTACTATTTGGAATTGGTTTGGTGATGCTAGTAGATCTTTGGAAATGGTGTTTAAATCAGAAGGATGCCATTTATGTATCATGTGTAAATATATGTAACAATATTGAATTCAAATACGATTTTGATTTAGCTGATGATAGAAAATTCAAGGTATTGCTTAATTTATAGATTATATGTTTGATGCTGGTGGCTGGACTCAAATTGGCAGCTATTCAGCTAATATGTGAGGAGAACAACTTGAATATGCAGGTTCTGATGTGTTCATCTCGCCATCAATTCCTTGTTGCATACCCATGTTTGTGTTCTGAGTCTTATCAACCATACCGAACGATGATCCACCGTGTTTAATTACCGTGGGTAAATCAACAATTTTGTATTTCCATTTTGAAAAACTTGCTTTGTATATGTGAATATAATATTTGAAAGGATATTTAGATTTTGGAGACGATATATAAAAGAAATGAGATTAATACCGAAATGCGGCATAAATAAAATAAAATCATTCTATAAAGCAAAAGTACTAAAATGCCAAATACATTGTGCACAAAAATGACAACTTTTAAAGCACATGTTCATTCATGCTATGGTTTTATGTACAACACTGTTCTAAGCAACTGTTCAGCACTTCAGCCTGAAGGTAAGATAAGCATTTAAAATTAGTTACTATTTTGATCTATAATAACATATTATGCGTCTCTTCTTAATTTGATATTTTAACAATAGAATTAAATAAAATATCTAAGTTAATGATGATTAAAGACTGATCTAAGCCAATTTTTTTGTGGCACAAATAGTAGTAGTGTTGGAAATATTATGGCACAAATAAATTTTTTAAGGGAGGAGCTAGATAGTTTCTTACCTTGTTTCTTCTATTTCAGTAAATTGAGGAGAGTACTAGCATCAAAATCGTCAACATTATAATCTAGCAATGATCTGTGACCAATAAAATAGTAGGGTCAAAAATATTGTGGAACAAAGAAAAAATTTAAGAGGGGAGCCAGATAATTTCTTACCCTACTTCAATTTCAGGAAAGTCACTATAATCAATATTATAGTTAAAATCCAGGGAGGGTGCCTCAGGATGGTTGTCTTGCACATGTTTCAAAAAAGATGAACTATTAGTGCTAGTAATTAATCCAAATTAAGATATGATACTTGAGGACAAAAGAGAGAGGACATACCAGGAAACCAATCAGTAAGATCAAGAAGATTTTGTAAGCTTAAACTTCTTGAAAGTAATCCATTAGAGAAAGTTCTTGGAATATTCACTTCTTTGTTCACCAAATGTGAGTTAGACTCAACGACACCGGTGATTGGCGCGGTTGAAGCGTTGCCAACATTTGGGTCGATCTCCTTGACATTTCCATTAGAACCAAACACATGAGGATAACTTGAATAATTAGGTTCTAATATGGTCATCTCCTCGTTAATTCCTTTTTGCAAACCCAAGTTTGGGTTATGACTATAAGGCATGGCTGAAATATCTCCATTGACGGGCATATCAACATTATCATATGATAATCTGCCGTTTGCGTTCTTACTATAAGATGTGCTTGGAATATCTCCATCGACATGCATATCAGCCTTACCATATGATGATCCGCCGTTTGCGTTCCCACTATAAGGCGTGATTGGATTATATCCATTGACGGACATATCAATGTTACCATATGATGATCCACCGTTTGCGTTCCCACTATAAGGCATGATTGGATTATATCCATTGACAGACATATCAACGTTACCATATGATGATCCTCCGTTTGCATTAGTACTATAAGGAATGATTGGATTATCTCCACTAACAGGCATATCGACCTTACCATATGATGATCCGCCGTTTGTGTTATTACTATAAGGCACCATTTGAATATCTCCAGCGACGTGCATATCAACATTACCATATGATGATCCGCCGTTTGCGTTCTTACTATAAGGCACGCTTGGAATATCTCCATGAGCATGCATATATACCATACCAAATGGCCCTCCACCATTATTAAACACATTAGATAAATTGGATTCCACACCATATTGCATATTGTTTGGATTCAAACCTTCTGGAGTTTGTGTAGAGGCATATGCTGGATTTTCAACCACTGTAAAATAAAATGACATTCAGTCATTATACAAAAAAGGTTGCAATTGAACTTTCAATATCAAGCTTAGAATAACAAAGTTTGCAATTGTAATTACTTTAGAAGAAACATTCCAATTAATAGACTTGATACTTATGGGAAATTTTTTTATTGAAAAAAATGAAAACAATATTTAGGAGGTAGAAACTTACTAGGGAAGATATTTGTTCCATTAGAATGGGGCATTGGTGAAACATCATGATAATCATGAATTCCATTAGAGGTAGGTAATGGTGCAATTTTAGTTTGTTCTAAATCCATTAATTGCTTTTGTTTTTCTAGCAATTTGTTGAATTCTTCTATTTGTTTCTTCAACACCAACTTTGTACAATAAGACTTGAAGACCTCAGAATTTTGTTCTTCAAGTCTTTGCCAAACTGAAAAGATGATAAGTAAAATGAAAATTAGTCAAAAAAAATGTTTGGCTTGAAATGAAACTATTAACTGCAACAACATGATTAACAAACTATGAAGCTTGTACAATCTTTAGATTTAGCATGTCCCAATGGCGGGCATGTGTCGTGTCTGATACCGATACGACACCGACACTTACAATTACATTGAATTATATAACTATTTCAAAAAAATTAGTTGTGTTGACGTGTCTGTGTGTCAGTGTGAATGTGCTTCATAATTAACAAGTAAAGAAATAAATGAACAATAACTGAAACATTAATCAAGTTAGATATTGTAGCATAATAACATCAAAAGTGTAAGGTCAAGTGAAGGTGGGGGCAAAATAAAAGTGACATATAGAAGAAACTTTATTACTTATTTTGGTGAATTCAGGCTCTATTTTTGCTTCATTTTGTAGTTTGCTAACTATTTCTTTTCGAGTCATATACAACTGCATGCATCGTTCTATTAGATTCTTCACCTGTGATGAGGCAAAAACATTATCATTAGCAGTCTCTAATAGATGTAATTGAACAAAAGATGGAGTGCTTAACAGTGATAATTAGAATTTAAAATGATACATTTAATTAAAAATCCATTCCAATGTCGTCACTAACAAATCGCAGAAAATACAAATTTTGCCATACAAAAGTGCACTATACGCAGTTATATGACAAAATTTGTACTAAATATAATTGATTGAGTTTGTTTGATTATACCAAATTGTATTTTATCACACAAGTTTTTTGTCATTGATACAATTTTTCTTATTACTCATGTTTTTGGTAGAGGATCCTGTATTTATTTAGAGACGGAGGGAGTATACTTTCAAAAACACACATGATTGTCCGTTGTTGTTTGATGGTTTTTCTTTTTTACCATCGGTCTCCGACTCATTAAACCGACTAATCTGATTTGAAGCGAGTTCTGGCATCAAATTGTTTTAATCTTAAACGCAATTGATAACCTCATTAATGACATTTTGTCCACTAATGTTTGATAATCTTAAATGCATTTTGTCCACTATCCAATTAAACTCTAAATATTTAAGAACTTACCTCATTAATGACATAATTAAAATTACAAACATCCCTCTCAAACTAAATATCTAAAACTCCCATAATTCTAATCTTGGGTGAAAACTTGCCCTATTTTAGCGGTGCTAAAATCCCAAATATTTCTTTGTCAAAAAATAAAACCCAAATATTCCTAATTAATTATCGGATCAAATGTTTTATCAGATTGTCTAGTGGTTAGAATTTCACCCTAATGAAAAATAGGTGTTTTATTAGGATTCGAATCTCTACACATAACATGTAAAATATCTTTCCAACTAAGTTAGACTCACGAGATATTTATCGGATCAATTCCCCCGTCTATTCAAGTATACTATTAAGTTTTGTTCTCGGAATCCTTAATAAACCACCGCACTGCACCTTAACGACTTTCGAATTGAAGTCAAACAGTAATTAAAGAACATATGAAAGAAAGCATGCAAGATTATAATAGAAGCAACAATGAAGAAAGATTAACCAAAATATATTCAAATGATTAAAGAGAGATAAACAAATAAATTACCGTCTCAATATCTTGAACAGTAACATTCCTCACAGCGTTGCTTTTCATATCGCAAAATTCAAAGATTCAACTAACAACTTATAACTGAAACCATGCAAAAAGAACAATATAAAACAATTAATTCAACGATTTAGCTATACTAATGCAAGTGAGATTCAATAAAAAATCATAAAATTTATGATCACAATATCGAAAAGTGATAAAAAAAAAAAAAATCATATGCATGATGGAGGGGAAAATAGGTTTACGTACGAGAAGAAAGATTTGAATTGAAGAATAAGACGAAATAGATTTTAATGTGCACGAGCTAGCTAAATATATATATATATATATATAGATTAATTAGTAGGGCTCTTAATTTGGAGGCCTGTTTTAATTTTTAATATTTGGCCCGTAATATAAATATATCTCAAAAAGTTTTTTTTTTTTTTAAGTTGTAAATTAAACAAATTTTTCGGATCTCTGTTTTTCTCTTCTAATACGTGATCCATCATTATATGATCCAATTTTATTTTATTTTTTTTTGGTAGAAATATGATCCAATTTTTTATTCTTGAGGTATTGTAAAAAAATAAATTATATTTTGAGTTACATAAACTATACGTACGAACTTTTATTATGTTCAACAAATTATTTTTCTAATATACTACCTCCGTTCCTTTTTACTTGTCCTTTTAGAAAAAAATATTTGTTCCTTTTTACTTGTCATTTTAGTAATTTAGGTTATATTTTTCCTATTATATCCTCCTTCCTATTTCATTTTATTGACTAAATTTTGTATAATTGTTTTTGTTGAAACAATAAAATCTTTTTATTGTATACAAATTTTGTTTGTTTTTAAATAAAGTTTGTTACAATTTGTTTGAAAATAGATAATGTTTGTGAAAAAGAAGGAATTTATTGGTGGATTAAAAATATGATATATTTAAAAAAAGGGCATACTGGGAAAATAAGGTGCAAAAATATACCCTCCTATTTTGGTCTTTTTTTCTAAAACGACAAGTAAAAAGGAACAGAGGTAGTATCATTTTATTTTAATATATTTTTTTAAACAATTGATAATTATATATATAAAATTAAGGTTTTGTTGAATTAAAAATGTTTGTGAAATTCATGTACCAAAAAAAAATGTTTGTGAAATTTCATTAAAGTTTGAAATTTATAACAAAAATCCACGTAAAATCTGAAATCTAAATTGATAGTACAAGAGAATGAAACAGATGTATTGGAATTCAAATGTGAGTAGTTAAGTCTCACATCGATTATGAATGTGAAGCATGTTAGATTTATGTGACTCATTAACCAAATGTCTTAGGATTTTGGATGGAGATGTGACGTCTTCCTATCTCGTGATTCTAGAGCATTGGCTCGTTATTTCTCTCCCCGCTCCCGCAGACTCTCCAACAATGGTATCAAAGCCGTGGTTCGACTTGGTGGGGGAGCGGGTGGATCCCGGTATTGGATCGATGATAGGATGTGGAAACTCGCACTTGAAAAAAATTGTTGGATTTCAAGTTGAGTAATTAAATCCCACATCAATTATGAATAAGAGGAATGTGGAAATTCGGACCCTTCAACAACACGAAGTAGAATTGTGAAATTGTAGTTGTGGCAGTGCAACGCCAACACAGCCACTCCAAAGTATGCTCTAAGTAGTCTAGCATTTGAATTTCATCTTCAAAGATAAATAAACAAAGTGTTGAATTTGAAGCTAAACTCTTATATAAAAAATATAATATCCATATCAGCTGAATTAAACTCGCAGACCAAAACTTTTATATTTGTTTTATACAAAAAAATTAATTAAAGTCATTTTCATTTTCTTAGAATAATTAAAGTCCATTTTCTGTTGAGAAAGACAATTTAGCACCAGAATCAGTATTACACTTTTTTTTCTTCTTTTCATTTTGATATGAAACAAAATTGGAAGGGAATATTTTCAGAAAATGTTTACAAGGAACAACTCTACACTACACTCCTATAGAGCCTATATGAACCAACACCAAAGTTAATATTTAATTTCATCTTAGAAAAAAAAAAGAGTTAAATAAGAAGAATTACACTTTAAAATTCAATAAAATTATTTGCCAAATGATTAATCATCATACAACAGTAGCTATACCACTGTATCTTGGTCTTGTTCTATCAGTCTCAGATGAAAGACCTTGTTCCATGTTCTTTCTCTTGTTATTATTCCCTTGTTGTTGTTGTTGATCTATACTTTGTGAAAGTGATTCTGTCTCAGAATGTTGAAATTGTGATTTTGGTGCTTGTTTTACCTCATTTTGAAGAATTTCTGAGTTTTCTAACTTTTGTTCTGTTTCTTGCTTTTGATCTTTCAATTTGGTTTTCTTCATATGAGGTTTAAGTCTATTCAAATCTGATAACCTAACAGGTTTCAAGAAAAATTCTTCTGCTCCTTCCTCCAAACATCTGATAAAAATTTGACAGATTCATAAGAATTTTTGTCATGAAATAATTGAAAATGTTCGAAGTGCATGTTTTGTATCACGGTAGGTCACCGTGATTTTCCATAAGCTATAAGTCGTAGCTTCTACAAAATTACGGCGCGTCACCGCAATTATAGTACATTACGTCCACCGTGATACCAAATATACGCTAAGTGGAAAAATAATAGTAAAGCGAAAATTTTATTACCTATTGATCCTTGAAGGTACATTTTCAGATGACATAATAACTACTGGTATGTTTCTCAGTGATGATGATTCCTGAAATATCAGAGAGAATCCAATAAATTGTTAAGTGTTTGGTTTCAGGTGGAATAAATGTTGCACAGAATTTTCAGATATTCTTAAACAGTTTCTTCATTCAAAATCAAATCTAGTTTCTATTTACTAAAGTAGTCCCTTTTAGGAAACAAAATCTTTTGATGACTTATTGAATCAGATTTGTTTTGGGTGGAAAACTGAAAAGCATTCAAGTGAAATTATTCTAGGAGCATGTAATAATAAAACTAATCCAAGTTGACAACTTTCAGCAACTTGCCAAATTAGAATGAATCTATAGTTTTATTTTCCATAGTTCAATTAAGGACAAATCATTTGGGAAAACTCAAGTTCTAAGCATTCGAAGCCTGATTAGAACACATCATTGGTCAGACTTTATTTACCTCTGGTCGAACTCTGGATTACCAAAGTTGACCCCTAATAAACAGATGGTTAAGACCAAAGATTATTTAGGCAAAAATCGAACTCAACTCAAACTCTTCCAATTAATTTGACTATAATTGAAAATCATTAACCACTTAAATCCAACGCGATGCGAGTCGGGAATGAAAAACAAATCTTACCTTGATTTTCTTAAGCAAATCATAGCCTGTCATGCCAGGCATACAGTAATCTGTTATAACAAGATTCACCTCCACTTCCTATGAAACACAAAAATCCAAGGAATTTCAGAGTCCTAGAAAAAAAATAAAACTAATATACTATGAATGAAAAAGTTTAAAGGTACTGCAACAAGGTGATTAAAAATTAAAACAGATTAGCAACAAAATCATACCTGATGATTGTTAGGAAGGACAGATGGTGTATTTGGGTTGGTCTCATCATTTTCACATAGACCCAAAAACTCTAAAGCCTTGCTACCAGAATCAACTGTAGTAACTGCCATTCACAAAACAAAAAGTTTGTTCATTCATTCATTCTCTTATAATAATAACATTAACATAGTTACATAGTACATGTTTCTATCGACGTTAAGTTGTCAGAATCACGGTGAACCACGTAAATTTTGACAAAAACTATGTTTTGAAATTTCAAAAATTTCATCATAGTATCACCATAATTTCTTCAAACTCACTGTGATTTCAAACATGCAGATATAAGAAAGATAAAGATCCAATTTTTCCATCAGCTTTTGATGTATGTTTAGCACTTTAAGATTACCTTGATAAGAAGAGGTTTTGAGCAACCTTTCAATAAGTTTTCTATCTATGATACTATCATCAACAGCCAAAACATGAAACTGTGACTCTGTTGCAGCCATCCCCATTTTCTTCAACTTAGGACTAAAAGAAGGTATTAATAAATGGATTTGAATATGAAGTATGAAGAAGAATCAATTAAATGGAAAAAAGGGTATGTGAAATTAATGTTATTTTCTTGTTTTCTTGACCCTTGAGATTGGAAAAGATGGTTTTTTGTTTTGTGTTTATGGGAAGAATATAAGATGGGAAGATTAGCTTTGTAGAGAAATAAGACCCACCAAAATCCACATCCCACAAAGCAAGATCCGACCAGATTTCATCCCAAATCTTGCAAATTTTCCAAATTGATCTTTGAATTACATGGCAAGCAATGCAAAATTATTATAAGATAAAGACTAGTATATATAATTATATGAATGAATAAAATAAAGAAATAAAATAAATCCTAGTGAATATTTTTTAGGATGTTGAGATTAGTGAGTGACCTTTATTTATACAAAAATATTTATGTACTATTATATAATTATAAAGTCTAAGGGGGAAAAAATGTGAAGGGTGAAATTAGAAAGTTTAGGTGAAAGCAAAAGTGGAAAGGAATGTGATAGAGAGAGAAAGAGAAAGGGTGGAAGTGGGACCCATAAAAATCCTTTCAAGAGATACAGGTGATGTAAGCAATGTGCCTTTTTTATTTTTATTTTTTTCCTCTTAGGTGTGAAATCATGTGGAGCTTACCATATCTTAGGCAGGTGGGGAAGAGTGGTGTCAAAGAGAGGCCAATTTCTTTTGATTCCCTTTTGAGATTTGCTTCCCATGCCCATCATCATCACTCACCCATCTATGTATGTCTCCATGATTCATGCATCTTAACCATCTTTCATGCCTTATAAACATAGATTTGGATTTCATTTATTTACTTCGTCACACCGCGTGACACAGTAATACATCAGAATCATCCGATTAAAAATATGTGATAGAAATTATTTAATATTAAATTTTTAGTATGTCATTTCAGACATTTGATTTTAAATTAATCGTTGAAAATTAAAATAACGTAAATCGGGTATTTTCTTTGTAATAGAGGTTCTTAATCCATATTAACATCCATTAGTTCCACTCACCTTATGGGGTTATGCTCTTTTTAACTTATGGTCAGCTTGATATCAATTTCTCATATTTGATTCTTTTTTCAAAAGGAAAAATAAAAAAGTCTCCCTCATCATAACATTGATTTTTGAAATGTTGTATTTGTTTTTTATGTGGCTGAATAATTCTTTCTTCTTTTTTTGTTAACTTTTGTCAAACAATGAATGATTTACTTCTAATTCTTTTGAATGTTAGTGGAACGTAGTAGTAAAGTTGGATGATGTAACTATCGACTACAACAGTCAAAGGACTTAATTGAGGACCATCAATAACTCATTGGTTGAATTCAATAGAAATATATTTAGCACACAATTTAGAAACATTGATGATATTCAAATATTAAAATACAAATATTATCAAATATCTCTATTTTCGCATTCCTTCTCCAACAACAAAAAAAACTCTATTTTCACATATTTCATAATACGAGTATATATTTCGCATCAAAAATTTGACGTTCAAGAATCATTTTCTATTAAGAAACAGTTGACAATTGTCTACTATACACTAATAAAAAGAAATAGTGCTTATATGAAATTTTATTGAGCTAACTTTTGAAAAAATATTAATTGTTGTAAGAGTCAAGTTAAAGATAATATTATGAGATTTAGACTCAAAATCTATAATAAACGTGATGTTGAAATGTTGAAGTTTTATGAAACCTCATATTATCAAAATTATTAGGTTGCTGTATATTTGTGTGTGTGATTCAACATCTTCATTCTTTAAAAGTTCTATTAATGTTTATTATGAATTGCTTTGCTTCATAACAAAAATTGTTGTGGATAGAAACGCAAGCAATCCATATACATGATAAATTATCATATATAATAATTAGTTTTATTCTAGAAGTTAAAAGCTACCCCCTTCCATCTTTATTATAAAAACAAATCAATTTTTAAGTTAATTGTATAGTTTTTTATATATCTAGTTTGAACTACATATAATATACAATTTTTAAGATCAAAAAGAGTATTATTACTAAGTAAATATGAACAAAATATATCAATTATTCAATGTACTAGAAAAATTAAATTTGTTTATAATAATAATTAGAAGAAATATAATTTTTTTTAACACTTAGGACTATTTCTTATGGATCATTTCTTACTTCCATAAAACTCAAATATGACACTTTACTTGATGATATAACCAATGTGCCATTGGTATATTAAACATATTACTTCCGTACTATTTATTTATCATGTTTTGACTGTATTTTTTTTAATAATATATAAATGTAAATATTAGTATATAAAATTTTGTTTGATTCATTTTATAGAGTATTTTTAAAATATCAAATTTTTATAATTTTTAATATTAGATAATTAAAGATATTAGTGATCAAAATTATACATTAACTTACGTGCAATAATCAAACATGATCTTATATTTAGAGGTGGAGCTAGAAGTATATTGTCCAAATATTGTTGTCTTTTTTTTTTTCTCCTCACCGTAAGAAGGACGATATGAAGCTATTGACCTCCAAGAGAGAAAAACAGAGCACATGTGAGAAAATATGAAAAAGTGAAAATGCACTAATTAGTGGTCCAATTTCCTTATATCTTCTTCAAGTGTCTTTTCCCCTTTATTTCCTCGCATCCATTATGGACACGCTACACAACCAAGACCAATAGGTCCAATACTACCCCATTTTTTGTTTTACTTTCCTTAATTCATGTCATTTTTTTCAATCTATGTGTCAAATTTTCATACCATTCTTTTTATATATTCTACTTTAATCTATGAAAAGAGTATTCATAATTGGTCAATATGACTCTTGAATATTGGCCCCTCGCTCATATATTTATTTATTTTACATAAAATAGCCACCAATTAATCTATGATTATGGGTAAGGTGATCACGGTGCGATTCAGTTTTAAACATAAAAGTCAATTTAATTGTGAGATTGAAATATATGTGGTTCAGTTTGATTTGGTTGGTTTTAAAAAAGCCATCTAAATTAATCTAAACCAAACCAATGTGATTCGGTTTCCGCAGTTTATAGTTTTTAATCGCGTGAAATGATGTATTATGATAACATATTATTTTATAGACTTAATTTAGTTTGAACTTGTTAAGTTGGACCATTAATAGGTTGATTCATTCTAGTTGATAGAGTTAAGTTAAATATCACGGTTTAGTTCGGTTTTATGAAATGAAAACCTCTAACCTAATTAACCAAACTGCACGATTTAGCAGAAAAACGATTCGTACGATTTTAACTAAATACAATTTTTTACGATTTTCAATTTTAATTGGTACAATTTGTGATTTTATTTTTGAATTGGTTCATATGCGATCACCCTAATTATTAATTATAGGGGTATGGGGGAGACTTACCTCACATTTGTCTTATAAAATACTAGTTTGCTTGTGTACATTATGTGTTTAGTTTCATATTAATAAAAATAAGCTTTAATTATATATAAAAAAAAAACATGATTTTATTCAAATTGATAAAATGTCTTAAAATATAATACATGTAAAGATCAACACGAGTATTAGTTTACTTGAAAATGTCGATTTGTTAGTTCATACATCTTCATCCTAATTTAAAATTTTGTAATTTCTCAGTTACGAGAATTAATTTTAATAATATTTACCACTATGAAAAGAAAAAAAAAAGATTTGATTGCAAGCCTCTTTTTCACTCTACTTTTTAACTCACCGCGTCATCAATTTTTAAGTCATTCTTATAAATTGAGCTAGGTTAAACCTTACGCTTAAGCTCCTATATATGTCCATTGGGGTGAATAAAGGAAGAATTTGAAGGAAGGAGACTGAGGAGGAGAGGGTCCTCCTTTCAATTTAGCGTAGAGGGCATAGGAACATCTTCACATGCATTATTCTATGTGCAATAGGGACCAAAAGTTCAAATGTTTTTAGTTTGAGGATTAGCTGCCAAGGTTTAAATAGTGTCAATTTGTTCAATTAATTATCAGAACTACTTTGATGCACGACCTCATAAACAGTTTGTTTTTGTTACACCATTTAATGAAAAGATTTTGTGCCGGAGAGCAAATCATATATGATAATGGCCATTCCTAAGCATTAATGGATTTTATATCATACATCTTTCAGAACCAATCAAGTTTTATTTACATTATTTATTTATTATTTTTACTATTTGATTCTCAGGAGAAGCAACCATAGTAGATTAGAACTCGATATGAGTTTTGACATTAAGTGGTTTCAAATTCTCTCTTAAATACAGTTGTGGAAAATTGAACGGTAATACTCCTACCAAATCTATCTTCAATCACTACTAAACTAATGTTTAATTACATTATTTATTTTTAGATCATGTCAACATGGTAATATACTATTAATGTCATGTTAATATATTTTAACAGAGAAATTTTATATTAAATAATTTAAAATATTAATTTTAAAAAATTGAGTGCACAAATTCTAAGAGAATATTTTTATATATGTTACTAGCATTTTCCTATTTTCTAATTTAAATCTATAACAATTTTGTCAACCACTGCCTGTTAAAAAAACCAAGGACTACCCATTAAATTTCTTAGGAATATTATTTTTTTGAAGGATTCTTAGGAACATGTATACTTTTTTTATCTATAGGAATCAAATTCGGTAGTTTTAAAAGAAAGAGACTCTAAAAGAAAAATATCTAAAAATTGTTTTAAAAGCTTTTTTGGAGAAGTCTCATATGCTTATATATTCACATGGTTCAAATTTATTTAATTTTTGATGTATAGATAAAGTGACAAATACTGTTGAAATTTAGTGTAAAAAAAAAATACTATTGAAATTTATATGGATCATATCAACATATATTATGAGGTTTGGATTTTTGAACCAAGGAGGTGTGCAAATTAAACCTAACAATATTCTACTAGAGAGATGTGATTTCAAAATTTTCAATTAAATTAAGACTTATATATCGACTGCATATTTTAAATTTATTAGGTCAAATTTTTACATAAAATTAAACTATATAATAAACAAAACATTGTCAAAATAAAAATAATTAATAACAATAAAAATTAAACTCCAATATTCATAATGATATTAGGGATGACAACGGGTAGGGTCGGACGCAGGTTTGACACTACCCGAACCCGAAATATCGGATAAACTCGAACCCGAACTCAAACCCAAACCCAAACGGGCTTTCGGGTGGCAAAATAGCACCCAAACTCAAACCCGTTGGGTTCAAGTTTTTTCCACCCGAACCCAAACCCGAACTTACATTAACAAAAGTAAAAAAAAATCGGAAAATTCAACGAAATTACGGTTTACAACATGCTAACATTGTTTTCAACATTAAAATAAGGATGAAAAAAAGTCTACAACATTAAAATAGTCTACAATATGCTAATGTAAGAGAGATAATTATATAATTTAATATATAACGGGTGTGGTTTCGGGTGTGGGTTTGATACTATCCGAACCCAAACCCAATCAACTCAGGTTTTACCCGTTGACTCGGTTAGGGTTCGGGCGGAGCCCGCAGGTATAGATACTTTTGCCATCCCTAAATGATATTGACATATTGTTAGAGTTCACATAGAATATTCTTCATTTTATTAGTCCCTGTTAATATATATATCGTGGTGTGGAACAGTTCTTTTTGTTCAAAGATTAGTTTGACTTTGACAATAATGCTAGCTAGTATCAGTCAAATTCTAAACACTTATATAACTAAATTAAGGCTTCTTAGGAGTAAATAACCAACTAGTTTCATTCTACTGTGTAGATCAATGATCAAATGATCTTGGTTATTTGTACACCAGTATGATACTTTTTTATCATTTGGGATACAATATATTACATTTGTCCCTTATTATAAGAGACAAATAATTTTTTAGATTTATTGAATAATTAATGTATTTAGTCCATATTATAAATTAAATACTTTAATTATTCAATAAATGTAAAAAGTGATTTGTCTCTTATAATAAAGAACAGAGGGAGGTAGTACTTTTTACTTTAATTGTATACAATTTTTAAAAGATAAATATCAAATGTATGCATCATAAACGACCATGTCATTCGGAAAAAAAAAACATGAATGTTAGCAAAGAATCAAATGGATAATTATACTGTAGAGAAATAGAATGGTCACATTCTCTAACATATTTTTATCACATTTCAATTAAAATTAGTTATAACCCCTTTCCTCGTTCATTTACCTATTAATAGTAATAATAAATAAAAAATGAATACACAAAGGTGAAACCGATAGTAAGTTACAAACATAAAAAAAAAATGAGATAATGTGATTAATTTTAATTGAAGTGTATTAGAAAATATGAACACAGCAACATATTATATTTTAATAATTCAAAAACTTATCAAACACAAGACTCTGTGGCCCAATGGATAAGGCGCTGGTCTACGGAACCAGAGATTCTGGGTTCGATCCCCAGCAGAGTCGTTTTTTTCTTCCCATTTTCCTCTTTTTAAGCGCTCTTGTTTGTTTAACGTTTATATACCCAGTTTTTTTTTGGACTAAACTACCCATTGTTTTCTATCAAGTTAATATAATTGGTTTGGATTTGATTTTCAAGTTTGTTGAATTTCAGATGATTTGGTTATTATACTATGGTACATGTGTGTTTAAGATGATTTTTTTCCCTCTCTAATAATAATCGAAAGCAACAACAAATACTAAACGATCAAAACTATCAAAAGTTCAATTGAGAGACTACATTTACACGCAAAATCTTTAGATGATAAATATATGAATCAGTGCTCCTATATATGATATATTCATTTGGCTTTATATATAGTCGACTACGTATATAAGTTAATCACTCACACCACACCTAAACTCTAACATAATTGTGGATATTTGGTAAATATATACTACTTCAAAGTTCAAATATTATGTGAGTGATTAACCTAATATTTAAGATATAAACTACTCCATATAAAATTAAAGAAGAATATAGATTAATGTTGTTGTGATATATGGAATGGATTGAGGTGGGACATAGGTGTGAAAACTTACAAGACAAAAATCTTTGAAATCACATGTAATGTAATATAATGTAGGGCATATGAAACAAACAAACCAACTGTCTACTCCTCCTAATTTGATTCTCTTCAATCCACCAACCCAACTCAACCCAACCCTATAAGCTTATACACCTCAAATTAAATTTAAATATTTTAAGAGTAGGAGGTGAAGGTTACGTTCCTAGAGGTGTATGTACTAGTACACACCATAACATAACATATATAGGATATCATAGCATGTGTGAGCTAGAACAAAAACACCATGTAAAATGCAGGTGTGTGAAACATTAACATAGGTAAATAATGTTCTACTACCTATATACGTACATTCGATTTTACTGAATTTGGTCGCTTTCTTAGCTTTGATTCCCCGACATGTTTTGGTTGTTTTATTTTATCCATACATACATACAGTACAATCTGTCACACACAATTTCTAACTTTACAAACTTAATATTATTGGACTCAACCTAACTCCATTGTCCAGCGAAGCATATTCAATCACAATCTAATTTTTAAAAATTAGAATAGCAACTTATTATTAGATGTTATGCATAAAAGTTCAAAAGAAACCATTATTTTATATATTATTTTCAATATTTTTAAATTTAAAAGTATCATTATTCAATTATTGTTGTGTATAAAAAATAATATCATAATTCATTGTTTACGAATTTCATTGATTCGTGCATGATAATTATAATAATGCGTTTACATGTTTTCAGCTAATTAATTATAATTAATTACAAGGTACACTATTATATTCAATCTTAATAAAAAAATTAAGAAAGAAATTAGGTTCATGCTTTCAAGGAATTAAATTGATTATAATTAATCCTTTTAATTAATTTTATTAATAAGACCAGTGCAATATTCTTGAGGGTACAATCATTGGCACTTAAATGTGAGTAAGAGTCACATATTGATATTGGATATTATCAACAAAAAAAAAAAAAGTCACATATTGGTTGCAATAAAAGAAGAGAAAGAGAGAGTCACATATTGGATATGAAAGTGAATGAATGTTGAACACTATATTTGGATATAGGTATATGTAATGTCTTAATTAAGGTTTTGTGTTAAATGAGGTGTCTAATTTATTTATGTGATTGTTCAAAGCACAATGTGAGTATATGTAACTTAAGGTTTTGTGTTAAATGCAGTGTCAAATTTATTTATGTGATTGTTTAAAGCACAATGTGATGATCCTTCATACTCTCAGAAGACCCAATAATTGATTTGATCAATTCCTAACTAAAAGGTAAAAGGAATTCAAGTAGTGTGTTCAGTCGAGAGCAAACAATAGTGGTGCAAGTATATGTTGAAAATTAACAATAGTTTTGAATTGAAATGGCAACATTCTCAAATATGTGAATTATTTTTGTGCACAAAGTCTTATACATGCATGGCCCATTTGCAGCGAGGGACAAGGTATATTAGCAGCTAGCCTGCAACAACCAATTGGTTTATTTTTTTTCACCCTTCTCGTTATTTGCTATGATGACTATTTATGATCACACTTTGACCCTACAATGACTTGTAAGGTCTTTGTGCCATGCCTAGCAAAGTCTCAGCTCAGACCAAGATATCACTATCGGGATCCTGTCCTCTCAACGTTAACGTTATTTCCATTTCTTATTTATGGATTTCGTTGTTCTTCACATATACAAACATTACACATTTACACTGTTATTGTTGACCTTGTCAATATCACTTAATGTGATTAACATCTCACATATATTCATCCATGCTTGTTAGATATAACCTCCTAACCATATGTTAAAAAACATGCGTGCCATAAAAATTACAAATTTACCATTTTGTTTAACACGTGTCACATGATTTTTGTAAGTCTAAATATAGATTGATCTTGAGAGGATAGACAAGAAAAAACCAAGATATTACGTAGTTGACAGTGTATGAGTTTAATTAACGAGTTTTAATTAATGAGTTAAATTGATTAAAGTTGTTGACGAATGACAAGTATGTTGTTGTTTTGTTGACTAGTACTATGCTGATGTTTTAATGAAGAGTTTAATGATGAACTATTGTACAGTGACGTTAATATGCCGTTGATGAGTGTTGAGAGATTTCAATTCATTGTTGAGGTAAGTATGTTGCTGCCGATCCAACAAAGAGATTAGACTTCTATAATATATGTGGGTGTCAACTATTCCAATCTGAGTTGAAAAAATGTCTATATATATATTACTCGCTCCGATTATATATATATATGAGAAAAAATTATCGTTTTAGATACGTTGAGAATTTGATGTATTTAGTCATTAATATAGACTAGATACATCAAAATATCAATATATCTAAAAAAGAATTTTTTTTTCTTATATATAAGATCGAAAGGAGTATATATGATAGCGTCTCAAATATAATTACATGTAATAGAATAAATTTTGAGTAATGTTTTGGACTGGACCTAACAGTCGCTAGGCCATTCCCACCTGCATCGAGCGGGCCTATTCACATATGCGTCGAGCATATCTAACACCACCTGCGCCGAACAAGTACAGTACCACTCGCTCATAGCAGGTCCAACCACCTGCGTCAAGCAGACCCAACATATATATACATACACACACACACATTTGCGTCGAGCAGACTCAATAACAACATACTAGTACTTTGTTGTCTCCTCCACGCACCTAGTATAATAAAAAAAATTGTAACGATTGACATCAGAATGATGAACATTTACTGTTTATCATGGCGTCAATCCAGAATTCCGAAAGCCATTGGTGCCATGAACGATTACTCTTCCTCTTCATCAATGATCATGACCTAGCGCTGGAGACTATATAAACAACACTCGCAGCAGCGGTCAGGTATCTAATTCTACTTTGTGACAACCTTCACTTCACATTGGAACTGACTTGAGCGTCATAGTATCTTGTAGGCGAACACTCCCCTTTTCTTCAACAACTTATACAACGGAGCAGAATTCCAGTAATCCTTTTTGATCAGGTAATTCAAATAATAACAAAAAAAACTTTGAGAAATAAAGAAACTTGCAGTTGACCTATGGCTTATATAAACATTATAATTATAAATACATGATATATATGTGACATATATTCACACACTAAAAAGTAGATTAATTTTCTTCTAAAAAAACAAATAGAATAATTTTGTCAAAATATAACAATAAGAATGAGTGTCAACTATATATAATACTAACAGCTAACTAAACAAACACACGCATGTACAGACATTTAATTAATATAATTAGAGGTGGTCTAATTAATATTAATTGATATACATAATATGTCTATAGTCGTGTTTGTGGTAGTATCACTGTCACGACTTTATTATAATTTTTTTATATTATAATTTATAAGGATGTCATGATATACAACGTATGTAATCGAGCAAGCATATACTACAACGCATTACCGTAAAAAAGAAAATTTCAAATTGTATTTTTAAGAATAGATTTATACATGTGGGAATGAAATATAGTGTGTTTATTTATACTATCAATAGAAAATAATACTAGTCTCGTGATCTTATCTTAGTTGATTAGACACATGCACGTAATACGACACCGGAGTTTGAACTAAATACATTAATTTATTATTCAATTTTATGGGTGAAATTCTAACAACTAAACTATTTGACAAAATAATAAAAATACTCAAATGATAACCCAGCAAAAAAACGATACTCAAATGATCTGAAGAGCTGTAACAGAAAAGAAAAAAAATTGATGCGAAGGATTTCAAATTATGCTAAATGTCATATATGAGCAGGTCTAACTGATCAAAATATTATCAAGTTAATGATTTTAATAAATTATTGGAATAATTAAATTTGTTGAAAGTTTGATACATTGAATGATCCAGCCGGAACCGCCGGTAATTCATTAGTTTAAGTCTTTAATTAAGAGATACGATTGTACTTTGAGATCTCCATAGATAAAATACAGTAACAATTACTACTAAATTAGTCTCTTACAAAAATAAAAATATACAATTATGGCATTCCTTATGCTACTACCTTAGCTTATTTAATAGGAGTATTTTCTTTTATTTGAGTATCTTGTCTATTTTCCATTTTTTTCTACACTAAAATATTATCTAATCCATCAATACCCTAACACAAACACATGTACTCTAATTATTTATCAAAAATCATCCCTGAAAAATAATTTTGGGGGAGCATAAAAACTTCCAAACAACAAATTTTCAAACACTTTGAAATGTCACATTTGCTATGGATTTATCGAATTTATGAGGAGAAATTTTTGAATAAATTAGTTAGAAGAAATCAACTAATTATAATAGTATAAAAAAGAAAGATAACTTAAATTGACTGGCTAAAATTATGTTAATCTCAAAATATCACCATGTATTACTATCTCTTTTTAAGTAAACTCAGCCAATAGACTCTTACTGTTTTCAAGTAGTAATAGATTAGACTCACAAATTTAAGCTACTTTAATACAGAACACTGCCATTCCTTTTTTGCTTAGTATGAGGAATGGCTTACAACACATATTCTCCTCACTTTTTGGCCTGCTTTTGCTTTCCATTTATTTGAGCATATCTTAAGACCCATTTCATTAATTTGTTTAAATTTTGGAAGCAATTCTCAAAAAGTTAAACCCAGTCAGCCAATTCATAATAGACACACCCACCTAAACAAACCATTAACCATGTCCTTATGTACATATGAAAGGCCATATTGTATTGTAGTTGCGTGGGTTGTCCCTCTCCAATTACATAGGGACACTATCACTCCTGATCAAGTTTCTTTCAGTATTGAATTTTCACCTCCAATTTAATTTTAAAGCGAATTCTGACATCAAGTAGTTTTGATCATCTCTCAAGCACAGTTGGATTTTGTTGCACTTGATAATAGGCCGGATTATTAAAAGGCATGTAAAATTATTAAATTACTTATATCAACTTTCTTCATTTTAAGAAAACATGAATTTTATTAAAAAAGGGAACACTTTTTTTTTTTATCAAATATTTAATTGAATGCCCTCTATGTGCAAATATTTTATGAATTTAATTACTATACACTTTTTGATTAAATATGAGAACACATAATTAACATGTGCGTGCTCAACGTAGAGCTAGCTAGAGACATTTACATAGTATATAGTAAGGAAGTGATTTCAAATTTTAAATTTTTAGTTACCATTTGAAATTCTCTAAATTTAACTTGGATAAAGTACTTAATAAGTTTCTATTATTTTACAATTTCTTCAAATTAATTATCCAAACAATAAAATTTACATTGCCACAAGAAATTAATTTATCCCAAAATATTTCCTCATAAATTTTGAGTTTTAAATTTATCAAAATTTGGGATACATGTAAGGGGCAGTCGAAAATTTAATAATTTGTGGAGGTATGGACAATAGTACAGGGGTAGTAGAAAGTATTAAACTCAAAAGAAATAGACTCGTATTTTGGCCTAAGGGCTAAGCCCATAATGGCCAACAAAGAATTTTCAATTAAATGTGCTTTATGGACCTTTAGTCCTTTACTTTAAGTGTATATCTTTTTCCACCCTCCACAATTAAATCTGTATTTAGCCACCGGAAATCGTTTTGCAAAATTTTACGTTTACAATTTTGGTAGTGAAAATTTTATCTTAGAAATAAAATTATATTTTTTCCATCCGGAAAATTTAGTTGACTGGAATTTTTTAAATACTAAAATTATTTTGTGGGTGTAAAGTCAGATGATAGAAGAGATATAATTGAAAATTTTCATGGTTTGTAGAAATGAAAGGCATTAGTGTAGGGTTATAGGATAAAATTTTTCACCCTAAGAGTTAAATTACGATTTGAAGTTAGTATATACTTTCTCCGTCCCTAATCATAAGATTAGTTTGTTAAAACACGGCTATTAAAAAAGTTGATTTTAGTATTAAATTGGTGGATAATTGATATTACTTTTACAATTTTATTCTTTAAAAAAAAAAGAATTAGTTAATGTTTTTTAGTGTATTTTATTAAGGGGGATTATTGGATTGAGATTTCGAGGAATTATTTTGACAAAAAAAAGTCTTGAAGATTTTAAAAGACTTCGTGGGATTTTGTGAGATTTTGAGAGACCTTTTTTCATTGAATACCACAAAAATTGCTTACATTTTAGAAAAGTCTTGATTGAATAACATAAAACTTTTTTATCATAAAAAGTCTTTTAAAATCCATTAAAATAATCCCTCAAAATTCCAATCCAATAACCCCCCTAAGATTGTAGAAAAAGATGAATTTTAATTAGGGATATGTTGTGGTAAAGAAATATTTAATGTTCTTAAGAACTCGAAAATAGTCTTCTAAAAAAGGACAAAATAATTTCAAAATAATATTTTTTTAAAAAAAAGATAATTTTAAAATAATCTTATAGTTAGGGACGGAAGTGAGTATTTTTTTTTTGTGACAAGAAGTCAGATGTATTTAAGTCAAATTTTATTTATTGAAGTTATGACTATCAATTAATTTTTTGTTTGAATCTTTTGAAATAGCAAAAAGTCTTTCAATTTGATTAATGTCTATCAAATCGATTCTTCCATCAAATTCAGACATTATAATAAATAAAAAAAATTCAAACATTAAATATAAAAAAAATTTCAAACATTATACACTAACTTGACTTTTAAACATTGATATGTCCATTCTTGTTACGTATTTTTCATATATGCGAGGCTAATTTATTTTTATCGAGTTCAAGTTATTCAACGTCGAACATAGTTACTATTTTTTCGTTAAATTAGAGGCGCTTCAAAAAATGAGATAGCTGATATTTAAAGTTGTTCCGTATTCAATATGATACTAATAACTTTTGATATCATAATTTTTTTAGCAAATTCATTAAAAAAAAAAAACTCATCATTTTCTTAATAAAAAACCAGAACTTCAACAACATCAAATCCTCAAAATAAAATATACTAACATTTATGTCTATATTCTTTTCTTTTTCGAATAAAAGTAACAATTTATGTTAAGAGGAACTCGTTAATCATTTAAATTTGTGAACTAAATGAGAGTAAAAATGTTTTACTAGCCATTTAATATGGTAATAGATAGGGTCGGGTGCAAGTTTCACACTACCAAAACTTGCACTCGAAATTAGCACTCAAATCAAATTCGAATCCGAATGCTATTCGGGCGGCAAAAAACACTCACACCTGTTGGGTTTAGATTTTCCATCCAAATTTAAACCCGCAAAAAATACAACAGCAACATTAAAATACAAACAATACATCAAAATCTCTCAAAAAAATTAAAAAATTAAATTACAACTTTCCATTAAATTTTGATGACATTACAGGTGTTTCCAACCCTATCTATTCACTTATTCAACTTAAAATTTTAAATAGTCGACAAATTGTCTATCCACTTACACTTATTTATCCACAATCATGCCATAATATTTTTGACCGATATAAATTTTTATAAAATATATTGTTCGATTGAAATTTGATATTATATAGATCATTTGTATAAAATTTCAAACAAATCTAAAATCATCTGATATATTATTGAGATACATAAAAATTAACGATATTTAAAAAATCACACAAACCATTAATTTTAATGTATCTCAATAACATATCAAATGATTTTGAATTTGTCTGAAATTTTATATAAATAACCTATATTATATAAAGTTTTAATCCAATAATATAGTTGTATTTTATAAAAATTTATATCGTTTAAAATATAAGTAAGTAATTAAAAATAGGAAAATGTTAAACAATGCCCCGAACACTAGTTAAACTTATTAAAAAGGAAACTCTATCTTAAAACTTGTGCATTCAATACTCCTGTCTTATGACTTGTGCCTTAATTTTATCTTTAATTTCTTTTTTTGGTATGCTTAATAAATGCCCAAAACACATATTTCAGAATCATGAAAGGTCCGATCATCAAAGGATAGACAAGAAAAGAAACTTCTAAATATAGGCTGCTTGGCAAAAAAGAAAAAGAAGTAAAAAGGAAGTTAACTTGTTGCACTTTCCTCGGTAGGACCGTCGTGGACGCTTGTTTCAAACACACAAACAAACAAACGTCACTTCTTTCTACTACTTCGTTGTTTCCATCTTTCTTTACTTTTCCTCTGTTTATCTTAACCATGAACACTACACTTATCATTGCTGCAATTTTTCTCGCATTTTTCGCCATAATCTTCGCCCTTTTTGACCCTAAATACCTCTTTACACCGGTTCACATTCCTGGATCCAACAACCACCTCCATGCTGCTCAGTTACTCCACGTCACCGGAGCCGTCGGACCGGAGAGTCTTGTTTTTGATAGTCACGGTGATGGTCCGTACACCGGCGTTGCTGATGGTCGGATTCTTAAGTGGGAAGGAGTCGAACGTGGTTGGACTCATTTTGCCGTCACTAGTTCTAATAGGTAATAACCGTTTTGGTTTGGTGCTTCCACGTTTCTAAATTCTTTTTTTTTTTTTTAATTCTTTTTTACTAGTTTCAGTTTGTGGATATTTAATTTTGAATAGTAGTACTAGTTTATTTATGGTAGGGTAGTTGAATAACCGTACTCCTTTTTAATTAACTGGATAATGTTTTCAGCATAGTTAGCTACAGTGTGAGTTATTGAAAATGATACCGACAGACACTAACACGTCGATATAGATAATTATTTTTTTTTAAGAAAAATGATGTATTTCAATGTAATCATAAGTGTCAGTGTCGTGTCGGTGTTGGACATGACGCGTGTCTGACACCGGGACACACCTATGATGAGAAGTGTCCACGCCTCATAGGTTATCACTTATCACTTATTTGCTTCCTCTAGAATGCAGGGTTATTTATAATGTGTGTATTGGTGTAAATTATACCAGTGAGATGTAAACATAGTTCCAGTGTTCTACTCTAACAGCTAACATGTTGTGACATAGTTGGTAGATAAGGAAACTTTTAAGCATGTGGTGAGGGGATCGGACGGTCTTAGATATGAAAGAGTGTCTGTTGGTGAGTGTCAATTCATTGAACGGACATTTCAATACCTCGAATTTAGTCTCTAACTTTGGTCGCTGATGCCCAGGATTGCCCTTATTTTTACTCTTTACTCAGTGTTTCACTTGTATTTTAAGACACTAAAGAGTTGGGACAAATGCTATGAGCTAATTATTCCCTATATAAAGCACATTGGGCTGTAGCAACTATTGAACATTTGAACTGCATGATTTTTTTCAACTAATTTGAACACGAGGGACACGGGGAATAGTCTCTTTTCCTTACGCGGCATTATTTATATTGCAAATCTTCTGATTCTCAATTTGAAAACAGGATCCTTGCTCTAATAAATTGATCATTATGTTAGTCCCATATGCTTTAAATGAAAGTCTGCCTCATAGGTTTTGCATGATGTGCAGCAAGGTTATATGCTGGTTAATTTATTTGAATGTCATGACTAACACATAAATATATTAGAATTCTCTCATGAGTTTAGTTGTATGATTTTCAAGGTCCGACTGTGTTCTTCCATTCGCACCAGAGTTGGAGCATATTTGTGGGAGGCCACTAGGTCTGAAGTTCGATAAGAAAAATGGAGATCTGTACATTGCTGATGCCTACCTTGGCCTCAAAGTAGTAGGACCTAAAGGTGGTTTGGCCACCCAGGTAGCAACAGAAGCTGAAGGACAGCCCTTTTACTTCACCAATGACATGGACATTAGTGAAGACGATGACGTGATTTACTTCACTGATTCAAGCACAGTCTACCGGAGAAGGTAAGTTCACTGCTAAATCTTACCTCCCTTTCTATAATCAACTCTGTCTGCATTTTGTAAGCACTAAATTAACAGTATTGCTATTGAGTACAAAAAACTATGTCCAAAATGCGCATGAAAGGAAGAATAACAATCAATGGCCACTTGGCCAGTAATCATACTTGAGGAGGGTGGTTGAAAAACAGCTTCATAAATCAAAATAAGTTTCATTATCTTCTGTTTCTTTTGTGCAAAGTGTGACTCGTACACTTTAGCATTTTCTCTTAATAAATAGTCTTTATGATGCTACACTGCCACTTCAGAGTATGAATTGAATTTAAAAATTGATTCTTGCATGTTATATCACTAAAATTGATATTCCCTTAGGAGTTAGGATTATCCCGGTTTTAAAATTATGAACCGTGTGTGGTACACAAAAGTTTCTTACAAAGTATGAATCACTTGTTCAAATGAGATCAAAACTTAATTGCTTGAAGGTTAAGAAAATAATATCAACAAAAACTGTGCTTTTCTCTTAGGCCTATATGCTGATATTGTTTACCATGATAATGTTTATGTCATTAATTTTAAGAATTTGAGGACTTGCTCGTAGAAGATACTTATGAAACCATAAAATATAAATATAACTGAAAAATATAAATATACGTATGAAGAAATTTTGATCTATATGTTGGTCACATTTTTTTGCAGGCAATTTATGCTTGTACTTCTTAGTGGAGACAAGACAGGACGGTTAATGAAATACGATAAGTCGACAAAAGAAGTGAAAGTCTTACTAAGTGGCCTTGCTTTTCCCAATGGTGTTGCTTTAAGCAAAGATGGTTCATTTCTTCTGGTAGCTGAAACCACAACTCGCAAGGTTCTGAGGCTTTGGCTTCATGGACCTAATGCTGGCCAAGTCGATACTTTTGCCGTTCTTCCAGGTTATCCAGACAATGTAAGAAGAAATTCAGAAGGGCATTTCTGGGTTGCTTTGCATGCCAAAGCAACTCCTTTTGCAAAGTGGATTGCTTCCAATCAATGGGCTGGTAAAGCATTGTTAAAGCTTGCAAACTTCAAGCAGTTGCATGCGGCGTTGGCGAAGAAACCTCATGCTGCAGCTATAAAGCTGAGTGATGAAGGGGAAATATTGGAAGTCTTGGAAGATTGTGAAGGGCAGACCTTGAAGTTCATAAGTGAAGTGGAAGAGAAAGATGGGAAACTTTGGATAGCATCAGTGTTAATGCCTTATATTGGTGTTTATAGTTTATGAGAATGCAACATAGACAAGATGGTATTTGAAATACCTTTAGATTTAGTTTGGTTATCACATTGAGATTCAAATTGTGAATTGAAAGACCTATTTTTTTGAATCGTAAATTGAATCTTATTGTGAAATGTAAGATACATTGCAAATAAATTGTCATTTTTATGTAAAAATAAGTGACATAGCAAAACTACTAGCTGATATATTATCTACTAATCACAAAATAAGAAAAAGTGGTTGGCTTCACTGAGTTTAAATAGTGATTAATTGAGAGTTCATGATAGTGAATCAACTCATCATAATAAATCAGGATAGAAGATGTGAGATTCATGTTCAATACTTGTATTTACTTGAGTTGAAGAAACAATCCATTTCCTCATTGTAGTCATCAGTCAAATTTGGGCCATCTCTTCATTGGCCTCCTCATTGGTGATTATTGGATTTTGGAGTAAAGCATTGAAAAAGTCTCACAGTAGTAGATTGGATTATAATAGTCCATAACTTAGTTAAATTTGCCAAATTGACATAGATAATTAGGATGGGATTATGGATGAAGGAAATATCTATCTCCTTTCTCTTATATCTATTTGTTCATAATATTTTCATATTGGAAACTAATTCAACATATTTCCTTTAAGATGTCAAGACAAATTGAATTATTACTGTTGTTATTACTATGAGGTCTGACACAAACACAAGATGTATGGAAAAGAAAACATTTGTAATTCGAATTATGGAAATTCTGAAATGAATTGTAACTTGTAAGTACTATAGACTATACAAGAATGTGTCACCTACCAATTAGTTGATTGCTACTAGAAAAGACCAGTTTCCTTTCAAATTAATTAAGATGAAGACATTTAAAAAGTGGTAAAGAATAGTGTTGTAACTTGTAAATTTAACAACCACAACTTAATAAAATTTTTGGTAGTTCAATCATGCACTATATATATATATACCGTTGAGAAACTCAAGTGTGAGTAGTGAAGTGTCAAGTGTGAGAAGTGTGGAGAAGTCCCACATTGGTTAAAAGTGTGGAGAATTGAGCATTTATAAGTGAGAGGACCCATAAATCTATTGCCTTAAGGTTTTGGGTAAGAGTGTGGTGTCCAACTCTCATATCCTGACCACTTGCTTATTAAAAGATTAAAATCTATTACCATTTGAATCAATTTGAACCTTGATCATGCCTATTGAAAGTAATAACTATATCCAGCAATGTAATAACTATATCAATTAAGGTAAATTCACATAAATAATTTTTTTAATAGTGTAAAAATTAATTATTCATTTACTTGATTTAAAAATTAATTGATCACCCCACTATAGTTCCTAAATATAAGACCCCGTTTGACCAGTGCACATACGCCAATGCATAATTTTGAAATATCTTTAATTATCTAATAGTAAAAATTATAAAATTTTGATATTTTGAAAGTACTCATCAAAATAAATCAAACAAGATTTTATATGTTAATATTTACATCTATGCATTATTAAAAAACATACGGTTAAAACAAGATAAGTGAATAGTACAATTTTGTCAAACGGGGTCTTATAAAAAGGGACGAAGAGAGTAAAACTTTTGTTCAATTAACCTCTTAATATTATATAGTTTGTTTGATTTGTAAAATAAAAGTATTAGACAAAATTACATTACATAACAGTACAAAACAGAACAACACAATATTTAATGTATTGAATAAATTTTGTCTTATATGATGTTTGGCGAAGAAAATATTATTTTAATGATTTAAACAACTTACGTTGAAGATAAAAAGTTGTCTGTGATTCAATAGGAAATAAAAATATATATTTTTATCCGATCTCCTAACCCTCAATTTATCCAATCTTAATTTAATGAGAGTCTTAAAATCAAATATAATAAAGTTAAAGTTACTCTGTCCAATCTCTTTAATTTTAGGAGATCAACCTTACCGTAAACTAAACAAGCTTACGAGTTTTTGACTAATATAATAACCTTTGTTATTAAAAAATAAACAAGGTATCAACATCTTCCACGAAACAAACAAAGAAAATTTGGTGCATATATAAATGTGGCTCAAAACGTAACTCTCCTCTAACTCTATCTTCATCGGCGATGAGGCAACAACTGCACCTCATGGCGGCCGCCATGGCAGTTATCGTGACTGCATGGTTAGCATACAACCGCCACCACGTCACAGAAACATCAACCTTCGGAGTTTCCGATGTTCAGCAATGGCAATACGAGATAATTCCGATTGAAAACGGTGTCGTTGGACCAGAGAGTTTTACCTTCGATCCTCATGGTGAAGGACCTTATACCGGTGTTTCCGACGGCCAAATCATGAAATGGCACCGTCACCAGAATCGTTGGGTGAACTATGGCGTCACTTCTTCACACAGGTTAACACTCTCAACCTCTTTCTTAGTTTCTCTTTCACACTATATGCTCAGCCCATGTACTCTACTTGAAATTTCTACCAATCGAACTAAACTCACTTATTTTATTTTATAAATATTGAATATTAAGGTAATTATAAATATTTAATGTTTAATACTAGTGTCCTTCAGAATCTCACAATCACATTATGGTTAATTTGATTTTAATATTCGATAGAATCAATTTATAATTTTTGTTCTATGAACTTAGCTTAATTAGTTGGACATATTGCACAATTGTGCAGGGATTGAGGTTCGAACTCGGTATGTCCACTGAATTTCTCTAACACAAAAATAATCAATTTATAATTTTTAAAAAACCAAAAAGGAATTGTATTAACAAAAATTAAGCATACAATATGCCATACATTATGGTAAATGTCCAGAAATCTGAATCACATGATGGTCAATAATGGATGTTGTTGGTGTGAGAAATTAATTACAGAAATTCTGCGCATGTTACGTAAGCTATGTTCAGGATACATGCATGTTAAAATAAGTATCTAAATTTAGTGAGAAAAAAAAAGTATCTAAATTGTACCAAAAAAAAAAATGTACTATCTAATATGGACCTCTCATAAGAGATTTTGAGAGGTTAGTGTTATTCTTTGATTCGACATCTCCTCAAATAATTATAGTGTATGTTTAGTTCTGCAGTGTAAAAAAAATGATTTTAGCAATATTGATTTTGTAAACTTGTTTCCGATAAAAATTGACTTGAATATAAAATGATTTATGTTTGGATACATTTAAGTGACTTGAACATTAAATTTCAATATAAAAATTAATTTTAGAGACATAAGCTACAATTTCTATTTTCAAGTAAAACAAATTTATGGAGACAAAATTAATTCTGGTTCAAAGAAAAAAAAATGTTATAATCAATTCTATATGTCCAATATCAATTCTAACCCTTCTAAAATTGAAACCAAACATTCACATAGTAAAAACTAAAAAAGAGCGGAAAAATATTTTCTATCACTTTTTTTTTGGTTATATTTTTCTATCACTTTTTAATCTAACATGGAAAAATAATATGTCACACTCATTTCTAAAGTTTAAATATCATATGGTCCCATTCCATTCTATAATAATTAAAGGAATATGAGGTTGGAGAGGAAGGTCTCGAAAGAGAATGAATTTTGCTGCAAGTTGCAACAACTTGGAAGCAAATTTGGCTGTTTTTAGATAATTAAGGTAGGGTTGTTTGCGTGCAAGAAGAGGGATACATCATGTGGACGGATGTTAGTTGAGAAAGTTACGTGTGAGGCCAAATTGAAGAAGTGTTATCTTCATTTTTTTCATTAAAATAGATTTGTTATTCCTATCATAAATTCATCATCATATCACATGCATTGATGTCCTTGTTACCATATAACTTAGTATACTACTATTATATATACTCCCTCCGTCTCTTTTTATAAGACCCCTTTTGACAAAATTGCACTATTCACTTATATTGTTTTGACTATATTTTTTTTAATAATACATAGATGTAAATATCAACATATAAGATCTTGTTTGATTTGTTTTGACGAGTACTTTCAAAATATCAAATTTTATAATTTTTACTATTAGACAATTAAAGATATTAGTAGTCAAAATTGTACATTGACGTACATGCAGTGGTAAAAAAGGGTCTTATAATTAGGAACTGAGGTAGTATATTGGCTCTTTTTAGACGAAACAAAGCATTCAATTCAAATGAGGTAACAAAAAGGTTTATATTTCACACACACAAAAAAACACGAAAATGGTTAATACTTAATAGCTTCCAAAAACTATTACAAAAGAGTCATTAATACAATTACCATGACAATAAATAATATTTTATACGAGTTTAGTTCAGTTGGTAGAAATATTGTATATAATATATTAATAAACGATCGAATATTGTTGATTTGGTAGAGGTGATGCTGATGAATGTGGAGGCCTACATAAGGAGCATCCCAAGAAAGAACACATATGTGGGCGCCCGCTTGGGCTTTGCTTCAACAATGCATCGGGCCAACTTTATGTTGCTGATGCATACATGGGTCTAGTTGTTATTGAGCCCAGTGGTGGCACTGCTAGAAAACTGATATCACATGAAATAGAAGGTGAACCCTTGGCATTTACAAACAGTTTGGATATTGATCAACAAACTGGAACTGTCTACTTTACCAGCAGCAGTTCTAAATACCAGAGAAGGTAATACAACACTCACTTAGTGTAGAATTAAGCTATAGTAATTTACACAAATCATATAGACAAATAAATTTAGCCATACGATGGAGATTAATCATTTCTGACTGCGGTGAAGATTTCGTACATATATTTTAGTAATTCAAAAACATATATATTAGGCACGACTTTGTTAAATTTAGTGTGGAGGTTTATATACGGATATAAGAGTTTGGCTAATATGTACAAGTGCATCATATTGTGCATGGTGCACATTTCATTATAATGGATACGAATTTTGTGAAATGCAGGAACTACGTGTCTCTGATCCTAAGTGGAGACAAATCAGGGAGGCTAATAAAATATGAACCAAAAAGTGAACTAGTCACTATTCTTCTAAACAATCTCACATTTGCAAATGGAGTAGCACTTAGCAAAGATGGTTACTACATTCTAATAGCAGAGACAACAAATTGTAGAATACTAAGGTATTGGTTAAAAACACCAAAAGCTGGAACATTGGAAGTTTTTGCTAACCTACCAGGTTTTGTGGACAACATTAAAAGAAGTCCAAGAGGAGGATTTTGGGTTGGAATTTACTCAAAAAGAGAAAAATTTATCCAATGGATTCTATCATATCCATGGATAGGAAAAGGGTTGGTTATGCTTCCTTTGGATATAACAAAAATTTATTCATATTTGTCTAAGTTGAAAGGGAGCAGTGGATTGGCAATTAGGCTAAGTGAGGAAGGTGATGTGTTGGAAATGGTTGAAGATCATAGAAGTGAAAACAGAAGGTCTATTAGTGATGTTGAGGAAAAAGATGGGGTATTATGGGTGGGATCAGTTGATGCACCTTTTGCTCTTAAGTATAATACTCTTGTGGCACAAGTATGATTATAAACACAAATGACTAACTTAAGGGAAATCATCATCATGTACATCTAATCTTGACCATAAAAATAAGGTGAACAATATTGGTTAGACAGTTTTTTTAGGACACTTGTTAGTATAATCCAATTCATAAAATCTATATTTATGGTTTTGGGCTATAGTGGAAAACTGTTTTAAAATCTTATATAAAATATAGTTTAACTTTGTTATCAAATGTAGAAGAATTTTAAAATCTCACAAAAAATTAATTTACCCCAACATATTTCCCTCATGATTTTTTATTTTATAAAAATTTGGGGTATATTTTTTTTTGGGGATACTGCAGGGATATAATTTTTTACATAAAACAAAAAATTGTGGGGACATGTAATGGCGAAGTTGAAAAATTGATAGTTTGTGGAGGCATGGACACTAGTTTAGGGTTAGTACAATAGAAAGTATAAAATTCAAAAGAAATCGACTCATATTTGAGCCTAAACCCGTGATGGCTAACAAATGTTTTAACGTTTGCTCAAGGTCCTCCTTATTAAGTCCAGCGTCAATCACCATTAAACTAACTAACGTTTGCTTAAGAAAGAACTTTCAATTAAATATTCTTTGTCTCCTCAGTTGTTCTCTTTGCTGAAACAAGTTTTTTGCTCAAGGTGTGACCTTCAAAGTTGTTATGTTATGGGGTACCTATCTTTTTATTATTTTTATGGCACTGGGTTAATTGGTGGGTTTTGGGTGAAAGAGTTTTTTTTGGCTAGTTTCATTCTTTTTGTGATAGTGCTACTTGGTTAATTGCTTCTTTTGGTGATTTTCCATCTTGCAAATGATTGCTTTTTCTCTAGTATGTATTACTACTACTACTTTTATAGAAGACCTAGTGGAATTTTCTTTGATGTTTTGTAGTAGTAGTAGTTGGTTACTGTGGTGGGCTTTGCTTCTCTTTGTTGGCCGCCTATCTTTTAAGATTGCAGTTGGTTAGTAACGGATGAAATTATTTAATGGGGACACTTTCATTTTTCATGTGGCTTTGTCTGCTTTACTTTTCTTCCATATGGACCATAGTCAGTGACATTATATACATGCACTCCCTCAAGTTCTTAAAATTCCACGTACTAGTAATCTAGTATCAAGTATGTGTTTAAAAACAGCAACAAATTTCTTTGTACTTCGATATCATTTTTCCTTTTCCTCCCCTTATCTTAAAAATGAACTCCACACTTATTGTTGTTGCAACTTTTCTTGCATTCTTTGCAAGCATCTTCTCCTTAGTCAATCCACAACACCTCTCTACACCGGTTCACATTCCTCGATCGAAGAACCACCTCCATGCTTCTAAAATAATCCACGTCGCCGGGGCCATTGGACCGGAGAGCCTTGCTTTCGATAATCAGGGTGGAGGTCCGTACACCGGCGTTGCTGATGGTCGGATTCTTAAGTGGGAAGGAGAAGAACGCGGTTGGACTGAATTTGCCGTCACAAGTTCTAATAGGTAAAGTAAATAACCATATAATAGGTCATGTATGACCCTTACTAATAGTACATAATACTCGACCTCACTATATTTGACAAAAGAAAATTGCATAATTGATTCAAAAGACTCTTAGTTGCCATGAACAATGACCCATAATTTTTAACAAAACAAATTTCGCCAAAAACATTATAGACATCAATTTTCACTACTAATTATTGTTAGAGTAAACAAAATATCTTTATGCTTCGTTATCAAAATAAAAAGAAGAAAATACGACGCAAGCACAATATAATATTTCCAATAATGTAGTAGCTTGTCAAAAGCACATATATACTTGATTAATGAGTTGTAACATTCTTGTAATAACATAAACTTCATTTCCTCAAAATTTTGATTCTTAGGAAACGTTGAGCTTAAGGTTCACCAGAAAGATTTGAAAACAAATATGAATAATGAGTCAAGCCATACAGATTTTGTCCTCAAAATGGAAAAATGGTCCATTCACCTTAACAACAAAAAATCACACAATAAAATAAGATCAACCAAAATATTCACTCATGATGATTATCATCAAACTTCGTACCATCCTGAGATTCAATTTCAATGTTTAATTTTGCAGTATTTCAACACTTAAAAATGTACATATAAAAAATAAGTATAAGAAAACCAGCTTAAGGAGGAAGAAATTTAAGTTCAATCAATCAAGAAAACCAAATAAGAAACTCAAAGTTTATTATTCTGAAGTGTTATATTATATATGTCTTCATTTTGAGCATGTGAGTAAACATGGAATTGATTGGTCTTCTTTTTTTGGTTAAGTTCACAAATAACAACACTTATTTTGGTTACTCAACGATACTCTTTATGGTTACGGAATTGATTAGTCTTCATGCATGAGAAAAATCGTAGTAAGGGAATCAAGTCCAAAACCATTAAAAGGAAAAAAAATATCGATATAGGAAGATGACAAAAGTTTGAGTAATGGAAGAAAGGAATTGATAGGGTGTATGTCTAAGATGTTACATATCAAAATTACTTTGTTCAACACTCATCAATGATTTTGTTATAATACATGCAGCAAGTTATCAATCAACTCACTAATTGATTACTAACCATAACAAAATTATTATCCAACCAACTCACCAACCTCACAGCTAATCCAATACATTTTGAGGTCCGGGACAAATTACATAAAGAGACTCTTTTTTTGGTATAGACATAAAGAGACTCTTTAATTAAAGGTAAAATAAATTTTAAAAAATTAATATATTTTTTATCGAAAAAATACAATTTTTAAAAAAGAATATTATTTAAAATATAAATAACATCAATAATATAAAAAAAATAATCATATTTAATAGTCATATTTCAATCCATAATAACAAATTATGTAACAAATTAAATAAAAGTATGTTACACAATTTGATTTTGAAACATGTTTAGGCCTTGGGGTCTTTTGCTAGCTATGAAGCTCTGATATTTTAAAATTGATCAAGTATCGTGTCAGATATCGTATCCGATCATATCGATATGCATCAGATACTTCCTGATACGTATCAGAGAAGTATCTAATGATTAAATTTTATTTTTTAAATAAAAAAATTCTGACACTTCTGCGATAATTGTTTGATACTTCTTAATACGTATTTTGGTTCATTCTCGATACATATTAGAGACGTATCCAATGTTTATATTTTGAGAATAAATAAAATGGATCCAAAAAGGACTAAATTTAAAGATTTGGTTTATGTGTATAAAAATTTCAACTCTTGTGAAATAAATATGAAGAGTGTATCCAATGAGTGATAAGATTATGCGCATGACTCGCTTTTTAGATAATACTTAGATATGTAAATTCACTTATTTTGATAATTTTAATAATGTAAATATTTTTTCATCATTAATTTTAGTTATTTTTATATATTTTACATTTATATATTTAATTTTTTATTAAAATATCCTAGCCGTATGATATCTTAAATTTTAAAATTTTCTTGTATTTAGTATTCGGGCTTCATAGGTTGCTACCTGAGAACTAGCTGTAGGGTTTTGTCTTAAAATTAAATAAAAGAAAATTAAAATTAAATTTGATATTTTTATATACGGCTGTGGGTTAATAAAATCTTATCATGCCTATGTCCTTTCTTTTGGTGGGAGTAATGTTTTAGGGTTGAAAAAGGGTGAAAAACTTATTTTTACTTTACTCAAGGCAATACCGTAAACTGATTTCCAAGTCATATGCTGATTATTTAGTTTGAATGTCATGACATTAGACCCATATCATAACTCATAACTATATACAATTTTTATGATGAATTCAATGAGTTTAGTTGTATGATTTTCAAGGTCAGGTTGTGTTCTTCCATTCGCACCTGAGTTGGAGGATATTTGTGGGAGACCACTAGGACTACAATTTGATAAGAAAAATGGAGATCTGTACATTGCTGATGCCTACCTTGGCCTCAACGTAGTAGGACCTAAAGGTGGTTTGGCCACCAAGGTAGCAACAGAAGCTGAAGGACAACCCTTTTCCTTCACCAACGACTTGGAAATCAGTGAAGAAGAAAACGTGATTTACTTCACTGATTCAAGCACAGTCTACCAGAGAAGGTAAGTTTCTTACGAAGTAGTATGAATCACACACAGTATACTTATGAACAAATTTTGATCTATATGTTGGCCACATGTTTTTGCAGGCAAAATTTCCTTATAGTTCTTAGCGGAGACAAGACAGGGCGGTTAATGAAATACGATAAGTCGACAAAAGAAGTGAAGGTCTTATTAAGTGGCCTTGCTTTTCCCAACGGTGTTGCTTTGAGCAAAGATGGTTCATTTCTTCTGATAGCTGAAACCTCGACTTCCAAAATTCTGAGGCTTTGGCTTCATGGACCTAAAGCCGGCCAAGTCGATATTTTTGCCGTTGTCCCAGGTTATCCAGACAATGTAAGGAGAACTTCAAAGGGGAGGTTCTGGGTTGCTATGCAACCCAAAGAAACTCCATTTGCAAAGTGGACTGCTTCCAATCAATGGGATGGTAAAGCATTGTTAAAGTATGGAAACGTGAAGCCTCGTGCTGCTGTAGGTATAAAGCTGAGTGATGAAGGGAAAATATTGAAAGTGTTGGAAGATGGTGGAGTTTTTGAGTTTGTCAGTCAGGTGGAAGAGAGACATGGAAAACTTTGGATAGGATCAATAGAAATGTCTTATATTGGTATTTATAGTTTATGAGCAGCCCCGCCCATAGCCCAAGAGCCTCAACATTATAGGGCACAATTTATAATACTTAAAGCCCATCATTCAGGATATTGATTAAGTTCCTATTGTCTTTTATTTGTGAAATGTCTTGTGTTCTAGTACTTCTGCGTGGGTGGTATATTGTTTTTTTAATTTCATTTTAGGTTTTGTTTGGTTCAACTGAGGGGAGGTGAAACTATCCTCATTTTTTATTTATTAAAATCCTAACTTATCCTTGTTGAAATATTAAAAATTTATGTATTTCTTTTTTTTTGTCAACAAAAAAAAAAGTTTTTTACTCATATTTTTTTTAGTTATATATTCATTAGTTGTTTTGACATAATATATCCATTATAGTTTAATCCTTATTTTGAGTTTATAAGGTTAAGAATCAAGAAGTAAATTACTTCTCCCCTCCCCTCGTTAAAAAATTGAACCAAACATAAATTTTTTAAATTTCCCCTCCCCTCCAAAAACCCCAAACTAAACAGGGCCTTAAGCTGCTTGAACCTACATCAGCCACATGATGAATCCAATAAATGATTATTGATTTGTTTTCAAATGACCATTAAGTTTTGAGACAACTATATATTTGAACCTACAATAACTAGTTAAGTGGAGCCATCAAATTTACCTTTGCAAACCAAAAGCATAAAATCAATCCGAATGGTCCCTTAAAGACTATCTTGATGATACAATTGCAAGTAGAACAACATATTCCAAATCATCAATCAACAAATCCAATTGGAAATGTGAATAGTACTAGAATCAGCGCAAAAACAATAAACTATACCAGGTTTACAATGAGAAGTTCACAATAAACGGTTGACTCAGAAATGGTATCAAAATTTGTTTAGGCACTACAAAAGTATGCACTTTATAGTAAATGTGAAGAAACTCCATGAAAACTGGTCAATTAACAAACTGATAAAAAATCAGAGACTACAACACAAGACAGCAGCTAAAGGCCTGCATGAAATATTGGCGAAACATTCTACCAGAGTTGATTTAAAATAACGAAAAAGTACTTAATATCAGAACAAAAGTATGCACTTTATAGTGACGGACCGGCATGTGCACGCCAATCACTCAGCTTTACCCAGAAAATCACCAATTACCGCCTCCAAATCGCTGGGTGGATTCCTCTTTCTTTTGCTTCACAAGTTCAAGTATCTTGGGATTGAAGAAACGATCGCGAACAAATTTCCTCTCCTCAGCTTGGATCTCCTTGATAGGACAAGGATATGGGTTTGGAGGAAGTCTCTTTCCTTGAAGGCGTGCAATTTGCTTCAAACGGGCATATGCTTTCTTCTTTGCCTTCTTCTCTGCTAGATATTCCATCTAGAAAAGGAAAAAAAAAAGTGACTATTAGAGGACAAAATGATTTTACGGAAAGAACATATTAAGGAACCAATTTAGGTTACGTACATCTGCTACATCCATTGCTTGTTCCTCACCAATGCCTTGCTCTTTCAAATCAAGAACCCTTAAAGCGAATAAACGAGACGGAGGGGGATCGATAGCACAAAACCTGTTGAACTTGAAACATTACTCATACATATTAATAAATTATGCATTTGATGCTTCAATTTTACTATCACCACAGACAAGTAGATATGGCCTATCCGCTATTGCTGATTTAGGAGTCTCTCGATGTAGATGGAACATGGAAGCACCTTGAAGGGCAAGTCCACAAGATAGAAGAAAGAAAATGAGAGGTTATAACTATTTATAGTTTCCCCTTTTGTGACAGAAAGCAACTTGCCTTATATATATATATATTTGAATCTGCTAAAAATGCAACTCAAGATGTGAAATATTCATATAACTAGATAACATAACATTCCAAACGCTCCTAAAAAATAACATTGTGGATCTAATTGGGATAAGATGTTTCAAACACTGTATAAAGAAAAACTACAGAGCAAAGAGAAAAGGGATCATACTTGATGGGATCATGGTATTTTGATTCTGGGTATTTTTTATAAAACCTCTTAACATAAACATCCTCAGGAAGAGTGATGGTCTGAATTTTACCCTGAGGTTGAGGAAATGTTGCCGGTGGTGCCCTGGTAAGCACAATAAAACAAAATATTAGACAATAATTTTTTTTTTTTGGTTATGTAGCCTAGTGGCTAGAAAATCCACCCATGAGGTGAATAAGTGGAGTGTCCAGGGATCGAACCCTGGCTCCTGCATATAAAATGTTGATGTCTCTTGGGGACAAATATTAGACAATAGTTAACCCTTCAAAAAACGAAAAAAAAGGCCATAAAATAAATGTTCATATAACAGATTCAGAAGCAAATACATGAAATCCCAATAATTCGCATATAATTAAACAAGAGTGTGGCATAGACTAAGACATAAAAAAATAGTCACAAGCAACATAATCTTTAGCGTGATCAAAGAAAATAAATCAAGTTTTTCAAAAAGTAAGGAAACAAACATTGACTAAAAAAATACCATTGTACAGCAAAAGAGGCATCGTAAATAAAAACCTTGATAGGAGATTCCCAAATGGCACGATAAAACTAAAACAGACGTTAAAAGGCACTAATTTAAGACATTGACTCAGAAAATGAGTTCAAACATGAAAAATCAGGAGATTAACTGTTCCATGGCCTTGAGCCACACAGGTTCAGCCTTGGCTAAACCCTTCACAAGCTTTCTGGTTCGAGAAAGCAAATCTCCTTTCATAAACGACATTGTTCCTAATTCGTTGTTTTTCTCCCTCTGTTACAGACAACAAGAACAAGAATTAAAATTACAAAACAGTGTAATGAAGCCGAGTGAGACAAATAGAGCTGGATCCTTTTAGTAAACCAGGTTTCATTGATTCTACTTAACTTAGTTACTAAACTAATTTTAAAATAATTTCTTATTCATGGAACTCGGCTTGCATAAGTCTTTTTATTTCTAAAAGCAATTCCGCCAAAATGAAGAATATATATGTCATCATAGTGAGATGAAACATATCTCCCAAAACCCGCGCTGCCTATTTAACTATTCACATTCTTCCCAACACTTAATTTTTCATCTTGAATTAACCACTAATCCAAAAGACGCATCCATGAATTTTTTATTTTATTTCTTAGTTAAGGTGTAGACGACATTTTGTGATCGGCTTTCTTGCATATACCTAACAGACTGACCGTCCTAATCAAATTCGAGGCATTGTTCTAATATTAAAAATAGTCATCCTTATAACTAACATAAAATAGAGTTCTATCGTAATCAATAACTTAAAGCAAATGTCATTATTAAAATGAGTCATAATTCTTGTAGCACAGATTCATCAACCAAATTTTTGTATTGTATATTCTACGACGAATCATTCTCGATTTCTGTCAATGCTAATTCACTATTTATGCAAAGTATTTGACCTATTTACTTAACTAACTGTCTAAGGAAATTGAAAGCTCTTCACCCTAAATTGATTGATTATTATGCAGATATCAAAGAAAAAAACAAGTAGATGAAAATTGAAATAACTTACGGAGGGAGAAAATGGGGAAGAGAAATTGAAGAGAGAACGAAGTGAAGTGGTTGCGGCGGAGAGATGGTGGTGGTACGCCTGCTCGGACGAAGAAGCCGCCGGACGGGAAGAAAAGACGCGCGTGCTCCGACTTGGAAGTTGGGCCAATTTTTTTTGTTCTTTTTTCGTTTTGTTTTGTTTTGTTTTTTGGTGAATGGTTTTGCTTGGACCTGGGTAGTAATGGGCCTTTTCCAAATTATTTTGAGAATTTCTTTTTGAACCTCCCTAAAAATCTAAAATTTATTTTGCTCACATTCTAGAAATCGAGCGTTAATTAAATGAATTTTTTGGAAGAATAAGATTCTATTGCTAGAATTCTAGTAGTATTTTTTTTTTTGGTAAATTAAAAGTATCATCCGCACGCTACTGTAGAGACTAGGTAATTGAGATTCATTTAAATGGTTGATCTCACCCAACAAATGTTTTTCCATACACACCGGTCGGGGATCGAACTCAAAATCAAATGGTTAAAGGGTTTAAATATCTGCCACTTATGTCATACTATGTTGATAATTGGAGCAGTTTTTTTAAGTTTCGCATTGTAGAACTCAAATCATGTGAAAGTCAAGAGTCTTGTTAGATGGTGGCCTATTCTTGTTGGTTATCGCCTTATCAGAGAGGCTATGCAATTTTTTTGACCAATTATTTGCTTCATGAAAGTCTATAATTGTAACTTCAAAAATCAATTCCATCTAGACATTCTTATTTATGTGAGTAAAATTGAAAATGAAATGTTTCTTCTCCTTGTTTTTATCTCTGAATAATCTTCAAAATAAGCAACCCATTAAAGATAACTATAGAGTACGTCTAGATATTAATTTAGATTTTTTTAAATTATATTGAAAATAGTATTATACTCTTTTTACGTTTTTTAAAGGTGATTCTAAAATAATTTTATTGTATTTTATTCTTTAATTTATATTATGAACAATCAACTATAAACCATAAATTATTATATAAAAAACTATAAATTATAAATTTTAAACTACTATACTTTTTTTTAATCAAAAAACCTTAACTTTTTTTAACAATTATAACTCAACTTAATAATTATCCGCTATTTTTATCGTGGTGTGTCTTATCTTATCCCTATTTTTTCTTTTGCATTGAAAAAGTAGGTAAAGTGACATAATACATGGGGCAAAAGAGTGACCACCACATTGTGGTTCAGATTTTATTTGGGCCCTCTTATCTTTGAGAGTTCTACGGTTACCTCAATTGGCCCGCCATTCAACATTTTGTATGGATGAAAAAGGGAAGATATTAGCCACAACATTTTCAGGATTCCATGTCACCAAATTTCACAGTGCATACTCCACTATTCCACTTCTATCAGCCAATTTTTTTTTTTATGAAAAATTAGATAAGTTGGATTAAAAATTTAGATAACTAAAGAAAAAAAAACACTAACATACTACAATTAAGTTTCAACTCACACATGACTCAAACTAATATCAATTGTATCAACATTTCATTTACTAGTCACAAGAAATGTATTTATGCCAAAGATAAAAGCTGTTCCAGATAAAAGAAAATGCTACTCTCCACAACCAAAATTAATCATGGATATGAAAAATGACAAATAAATTGAGGCTTATTTTGGGTGATGTATATAAATTATTGAAGACTAAAATGCAAACTCAATCAAACATCCCAAGTCTACATCGTTATCTTATTACTTTATTATCATGTAGGTAGTCATGCCACAAATTTCTCAGCCATATCTATATGAATTGTAGTAATTCTAACTCCACAATCAATCATTGCTATAAAAAATGACAAAAGAAATCTTGAATAAATTAATTGCTATCAGAGAATATAATCCTTAAACCATGTCCAGGTTTGAAATAAAAATAATACAAATGTAACGTGTCCTAGAATAAAACTCCCATGTTCCAACGTGTCTTTGTGGTAGAATTTAGTCAAACAAAGCCAAAAAAACCCAATCAGGTAATAAGGTATGGTTGCAATGGAGGGATGTTTGAAGTTTGATGAAGAAAGAAGCTGTGCCGTGAGAATAGGTCCCAATATGGGGCCCACACCCATGTTTTTTCGATTAATTTGATGAGTAGTTGCTTGCCTCAGACAGAATTGTGATTAGGATTTTGATTGCGATGTTTGGACTTTATTCAATTCCGCCACTTCAACTTCAATCTCGTAGTATTTGTTTTTGAGACTGGGGTATCCACTGCCGAATGTAGTGACTATTTCTTCGCTAGATTGGAGGCATCTCGCTAGATTGGTTAAGGGAGGATGAGCCAATGCCGCTCAACCACACCCCTTAGATTATCTCGTAGTATAAGACTATAAGTTATCATTTTTTTTCTTTCAATAAATTTAAAAAGTAGATTTTATCTTATAAATAAGATTAGAGGGAGTAAGAAAAAAGAAAGATAGTATATATGTTTTCCTTTTACAAAGTGCAAATTTTGTAATATATAGTTTAGAAGAGATAATAATAATAATACGTGTTAAAAATAGAGCTGAATTTAATCTCTATTTAACATGTTATTTCTTACGGAGTCTTATTAACATGTATTTTTCAGACACATTAAAAGGAACTTAAAGTAAAATTTTTGTATTGAAATACTAATTTTTTATCTTAAGAAGAATATGCCTTAACTTAGAGGGGAATACTTTATTACATTATGTATAGTCAGTCACACGTAGAAATAAAAAGCCACATTTTCAGTTTAAATTTTCGATTCCGTGTGAGTGAGCGAGCTAGTATTGTACTAATATAATTCATGTGATTCTGATAGTGAATGAGTTGATAACAAAAAAAGCTTTCACGTTTCCAATGCGAACAAAGTAGTAACAAACACAGAACGAACATGGCCGTTATGATGACTCGTTTCCGTGCTCTAACTTCCAAATGGCGCCGTTCCCCGTCGTACTCCTCCTCCGCTACGGTGGCGACTGAACAACAACCAGATAATACTTTTTTGAAAGATTATGCTGATTATAGAAGATCTCTTTATGGTCAAATCACTCATAAAGCTCTTCTTGTTGATGCTGTTGGTACTCTTGTTCTTCCTTCTCAACCCATGGCTCAGGTTCTCTCTCTCTCTCTCTCTCTCAATGCTAATTCAGATTCAAATTCAATGTTATTTATTTATTTTATTTAATTTTTTTTATTTATTTATTGTGTTGTGTTGTAGATATATAGACAGATTGGGGAGAATTATGGTGTGGAGTATTCAGAGGAAGAGATTTTGCATAGATACAGAAGAGCTTATAGTCAGCCTTGGGGTAAATCTCGTCTCAGGTTCGTTCAATCTTTTCCTTTTTTGTATTCTCATTTATTACATTCATTAATTCATATACTTGTATTATTAATCATCACTTTAAAATAAGTTCTAATTGTGTCAATAAGATTTGGGATTTAATATGAAATCGATTCAGTATAAATTACCTGGTTTATTTTTTAATTTTTTTTGGTATAAACAAAATGACAAAGTCATTGTAAACTGGCACACACAAAGTGGAGAGACCGGGCATGGACGTTCTGCCTAACAATTTTGACATTTTTTTATCAGTTGAGCTAGAACTTCAGGACAATTACTTGGTTTATTTATTTAGTACTTTTTAATTTCTTAGTTGGTATTATGTCAATTGTAATAATAATGTCATGAATGACTTTCATGGGATTGGAAATTTCTTGATTTAGATTTTTATGAATTTCTTCTACTGAGACAAAAAGAATGGTTTGTGTGGTCTCATATCAGTTGGTTTTGCCCCCTTGCTGGAGGTACCTTCAAAGTGCTATTTCAGTTGTTTTGTTAAGTGGTCAATTTATTCAATATAAGTGTTTCTGGATATTTGTTTAGTTTGTTTTTTTAGTTACTTCCTTTTTACCTTATTGGGCTGCGTCTATCTTCTATAGTTTGTAAACAACTCCTATATATAAGGTTTTGTGTCCTGTAATCTCTTCTCAATCAATTCAATTCAATAATTGATGTCATTATGTAGATTTCGTCTCTCTGATATTAGTACCAAATGATATATCTAACTAGTTGCTATGTGTTGGAGCCAGGCCAGGCACTAATAACGTGGAATGTAAACATTGATGAAATTTTTTGGTTTTTCTTTGCATGAATTGATAAGAATAATTCTTTTGAGAAGAAAGAGCTTTTGTGTTTTCGTAGTAAAAATGTATTGCTCAAAATGAATGATGTTTCCCAGTTGCTTACTTCTGGTAGCAAAGTTTTATGATTCAATTGGGTGACGCGGGGTTAGAGGACATGATAGTGACCCTTGTGGTTTGCTTGCATCTCTACATAGTCGTGCCCATTTAAACTCTGAAGTTACCCTTTTCATATGCATATTCTTTGTAATTTCTCTCTGAAGATTACCTGAACTGTGTGTCCCTGGCCTTTAAGTTAAAAGACTCGAGACATTCTGGTTTATGTGAGTAAAATTTAGAATGATATGTTTTTCAATCTCCTCCCTTTTTGTATCTCTGAATAATTTTCAAATCATTATAGACAAGCAACCCACCAAGGATAGTTTTTTTTTAACAGACCCACCAAGGATAGTTATAGAGACACTTTGTTACTTTACTACCTGTCTTCATTTGTATAGTTAAGAGTTAAGACTTTGTTATCTTCTACTTTGCAGATATGTTAATGATGGCAGACCTTTCTGGCAATACATAGTGAGCCAATCTACTGGCTGTTCAGATGCTCAATACTTTGAAGAACTTTATAACTACTATACGACAGACAAGGTAAGACACCTCCAATAGTTACCTTTTTTCTAAAATGTCTAATATTGTCTTTCCTTTTCTTTTCTTTTTTCAATTTGAATAGGATTTGATATGTTTTGATTTTCGCCATCTACAGGCATGGCACCTATGTGACCCTAATGCAGGAGAAGTGTTCAAAGCTCTTAGAAAATCAGGTGTAAAATTGGCTGTTGTGTCAAATTTTGATACTCGGTTAAGACCTCTCCTGCGGGCATTAAATTGTGATGATTGGTTTGATGCTGTAGCGGTATCAGCTGAGGTAAGTAAATTGCTTTTTTTTGTTTCTTTTTTCCACATTTTGTTTTATCAATCTGTGCTACAACATGTTCTCCATTTCTCCTCCTCATGCATTGATGCAGACAGCTTACTTATTGATGTCATTCACTATGAGAGTATGATCACTACAAAAAACTGAAAAAGTCTTTGGGACAGGAATAGTGGAAATAAATCTCAAATAATTCATTGTCTCAAGTCACACCTTGCAAAAATGTGTTAGGACTTCGGACTTATTACAAGATTAGATGCAGATAAAATTATCACGATATTGAAAACATGTAAATCTTTGTTCATGTCATATATCAGTAATAATTACTAAACTTTGTCTTTCTAGTAAAATCACAAATATATCAGTTGTAAAACTAATGTTGTAGTATGTCTATTTTAGCACTGGGCTCACTCAAACCCAATGCAATTCTCAGAATTGTATTGGAGGAGGAAGCAGGTTAGCATGATTCTGGGCTACAGAATTCTACTAGAGCTTTCCCCTCATTGAACCAAACATGCTTAACATTGGATTTGTATCAAGCGTTGCATGCAAATGAAGCAAATTTAAATAAATTACTGAAAATTCATGGGAAATTTGACTACTAAAATAAGTATTTGTGTATTTCAATGATTTAGCATTATTCAATGGATTTTGTGGAATGTTTTTGCTTCAAATATTAACTTTCAGGAAATTTTAGTTGTCCTGCAAGATCCTCTCGACAGTTATTTAAAATTTCAAGTTCTTCATTATACCCTAAATACATTTTAGCATCCATGCATTTAAATAATGGTTTTGTGACGTGCTGATAAATGATAATCTAAGGTTTTATAATCATATAATTTTCCTTTTCCATTCTATTATTCTATATAAGATTTATGAACTAAAATCACATTCAATGTATATGTGGATGACTGGTATGCCTTGTTCATACAGGTTGAAGCAGAGAAACCAAACCCGACTATATTTCTTAAAGCGTGTGAACTATTGGATGTAAAACCGGAGGATGCTGTTCATGTTGGGGATGATCGACGGAATGATATATGGGGTGCTAGAGATGCAGGCTGTGATGCTTGGCTTTGGGGAAGTGATGTTCACTCTTTTAAGGAGGTATGTTAGCATCTTCATCTCTTTCGATATACAAGTAAATTTTATTGGAGAGTTGAGACTATAGAGGGAGAGTACAACAAGGGAGGTTAAAATATCCTCCCGAAAATGGTTCTTCTGTACATGCCTCCCAAGATAAGGTTCTTGCTTCTGGCTGGAGGTTTAATTCCCAGTTGTGTATAGAATGGTCCATCAGGGGCCACCTGTTGATAAATTGATGTAATTAATTTATAATATTCAATTCAAGTATATATATCTGTATGCCTCCATATGAAAGTTTGCAGTTTGATGTGCTCTTCATGATAAAATAATTTGGTGCCCTATATGGATAAATCTTCTGCTGTTTATTAGTATTATTTATTAACAGTTCATTTTTGCTTTTTGTTGTTTATGCTATTTTGTGTATGATTCCCTAAAGATTAAATTTTAATTTGAGTTTTAATGAGGCCCCTATGCATACATAAATGACTTGAATATTTTGCTGATGGCTGATGCAGGTTGCACAGAGGATCGGGGTCCAGGTCTGAAAAAGTACCTCTATGTAATAAGTTCAAGAATGTTATGCATAAAAATATATATATATAAATAGTCCTTAGGCTTTAGTTACAAGAATGTACTGTACATGTCTGAAAGATATGTGAGACTATAACTTATGAAAGTGTAGGCAGGAGCTTTTACATTTCCATTCATCAGTGTGTTTTCTAATTGGCTTTCTATAGTTATAGGGGAATCGATAAATAAAAATAGAACAGTGGTATAAATAGAGTAAATTTCTCAAAACAGCATTTTAGCAATGACTCTCTGGTGTTTCTGGCAGAGAAGAAATTACTCAGTAACTCAATGTTATGGAGAATAATACCATCCGAAGCTCATTTGAGGTGGCTAGAAGAGCTACCAATGTGCTGGAAGATTGAGAAAGGCTTGCCCTACTGATCATGCTGCTGCTATGCAGTCTGATACTAGACAGTAGACACGACCTGCCTTGGGTCAAACCTCAAACCAGTGTGTTGAAGTGCAACATAATTGCTGCGTTATTCCTTCGAGATGGTATGCTGATGTCCTCCCCATTCACAGATGTCCAGTCATCTATATAAGTAGTCATGCGCTAGCTGCACCGAGACCACAAGTCTCACTTAGACGTTGTCCCACAATTTTTTACCTCAGTCGTTTTAATATACACTTTAACACCATGACAAAATCATACATGCTCATTTGATAGAAACTCCAACACAACCATTTACCACACCCATTAAACAATTAATTATATGCCACAAACCAATGTTTGTCATATTTATTTTGTATTATTGCACCAAACAAAAAGTACACCAAATCGTTCTCATAAGATTCATCGCGATAAACACAACAATCGAAACAATTCGCACTGCATTCTTAAGTCAATATCAAGTCGGTAGGCAACCCTCTGCTACTGGCAAAAGGAATACTTTTACTTTTAAAGGTATTCTCAAATTCTAAATTTTCATTCAATTTCCCGCTAATATGAAAGTCTCTATTATCCACCAATTCTTCCATAATATGGCGGCAGACTGATTTAACACTATGATCTCCATGGTTAATGAATTTTCAAACGTACTCATCACTTCCATTATCACCAAAAATAACCATAGAAATTAGAAAGAATGTGCCTTGTAAGGTTTGCCAATTAATTAATTTCGAGTATTTCACGGATTCTAATCCTTGTTGTATGTATGGGACTTGTCAGTAGTAATTATCCTTCTTCCTTGTCCAAGGATCTTGCCACACATTTATTCTACTACCATCCCCATTTTGCATCTCAATCTCCTTTTCACCACTTCTTATGAAGTGTGGATACTTCGTCATATAAAGTTTGGATTATGGCCTAATTGAGTGCCAAAAAAAACACATTTTGAATAATATTTAGCTTTTGAAAACACACGTTACTATATGATATCATGGTTGGTTGCAAGCTTCTAACCTTGTCTTTCTAGTGGTAAAGATGACCAAAATTTACTTCTCCATTTTCCTTCCTCATAGTTAATTGGCCCCACCTTAACCATTTTATTCCTTTCTCATTGATCCTATTTGTGCCTCACCAAATTGAATTTAGCATTCTTTGGATTTCTTCTCCCAAAATTCTTGGTAAAAAATAATTCAAGTAGATTAAAATGGTGAACTATATGTATTAGTCTATCATGGTCAACTAAAAAAAACTAATAATAATAATAATAAAAATATTAATTTAATAACAAAATTAATGGTTATTAAATCAATGTTTTTCTAGAAAGCTTCTTAGGAAATATTTAAATAGCTGGAAACAGTTTATTAAAATAAAAACAAACTGAACAAACAGTTATTCATGGCATGGTAAGGAGAAAAAAAATGACAAACAACTAAAAACCACTTAAGGACCAAATCTATGAGACAATAATATAACACTAAATGTAGATAAATTTGAATGATTATTCCATGATCTAGAATTTCTGAATCTATATATCATTGACCGGTTTGAAACAGTTGAGCTTACAAATTACAATAACCAAAATACGCCACCAAACCTGATCCAATGTGACAATGACTGATTATTCAATATTACAGTTGTTCTAGAAACAAATTGTATGCTATTTAACAACTGTCTAGTGTGTAGAAGTAATATGTTTCTTTTTATTTATTTCTAGAAGTAATATGCTACTAATTAATTATTACTATCATCATCATGTACCAGTACTACGTAATTTATTAGAGACGGTGTCATACATCATTATATTTGGCAATTCTTTATCCATAATTTTATGAAAGAATGTTAATTAATAAACCCGTGCAAACCTCTATCAAGGAAGCTAAAGGCTTGTGTATGCCATGCATTGGCACGCGCACTTCAACGGCTACCGTTAGGTTTATTAATATTAATATTAATCTTTTTTTTTAAACAAAATGGCTAAAGACACTCCGTGAGTTTAACTTAATTGTAGATACATTACACCTTAAATGCGGATATTAGGTTCGAATTCTGATATGTCCATTTATCTACTTTTATGATGTGAAATTATAGTCACTAAACAATTTGACAAAAAATTTGCAAAATCATTAATATTGTATAATAATTAAGATGGAGAACTATATTAACACTATTATTTACATTATTCTAAAAATATAATTAATAAGATAAAATAAAAATAAATTACATCTTTTGGAGTGTTAGACAAAAAATATTCAGAAAATTTAAATGAAATAAATCTAAAAGAGAGAAAAAAGAATACTTAGCAATCCACAAAAGCACCAAAAAATAACCTTTGATAAAAAAAAATGCACAATTACAAAAGAAACCACAAAATCTAAGGAGAACCAAATATATTGCTATAAAACACCTAAAGTGATCACAGTAGGCATAGAATGCAACCCAATACAAACCATCAATGTGAAAGTCAAGAGAATCAGCTAACTAAAAAAAAGGTCAAGAGAAACAGTCATGAAAGACATAAATGGCGGCAATTTCACTCAAAAATAAAAATAGATAAAACTACAAGTACAACATATTACTCGCTTCATTTGTCACTTTAGATTAAAAATTTTGTTTTAAAATAAATGTCACTTCACAATTTCCAATACGATATTTTTTAATTTTATTATCTAATTATTGATTTAAATACTATTTAAAAAAATAAAGAAAAAAATAGATTTAATTTAATAAAAATGTTATTACTTTTAACATAATGATTACATTCTTTAATATGTATGAAAATACTAAAATCAACACTTATTTTGAAACAGAAATGGGATACTACAAGGATAATTTACGACATTTTGTGACTGAAATAAAAAGTTGAAGAATAAGTTAATTTTTAAAAAATTATGGTTAATGTATCAACAATTAATTATAGTTTATCATTTATATTTTTACAAAATAAATATTCATTAAATCAATTTTTTTCTCTTAATAAAATAAAAATAAAAATGACTTAACTTATTATTTTTTATTATTTTTTAATATGTATAAAACTTTAAAAAGATCAAAATTTTGAGATGGAAGAGGTATTAGATAATTATCCACAATTGCTTAAGAGTACTCAAACAAATAAAATGAGATTTTTAAGAAAATAAACTAAAGATAAATAAATAAAAAAAATTAATGTACCGTGTGTTTCAGTTTTCATCCACGCTCTCACACCTTCTCGACCTCTCTCCTACACACAAACACATAGGTGCCACATGGCGGACACGTTGATTGCTGGCGCACCTCACTAATTCTCTAGTAAACAAAATTACTTCATCTCCAACTGTCTCGAAATAAGTGTCATACTTGTCAAAATTATTTGTTCTAAAATAAGTGTCATATTTCTTATTTCTAAATGTTGTTAGGTTAGCAACAATTTAACCTAAATTTTTCTCTTCAATGACAGCATTAAATGAGGCTATTAAATGGAGCTATTTATAAAATATTTTTTTAATAATAATTAAATCTAATACTATTCTATTAAGTTTTTTTCTCATCTCTTACTCCTATTAATTAATTAAGCACGTTCCAATGAAATTTTCATAGATTATATCTAATTTTAATTGATGGAGAAAAAAATAAACAAAACCTATAATGGGCCTAAAGCAACGGCCGCTTATTAAATTAAATTGATCTTTTCATTTTTGTAAAAAGATTACATTGATTATATTGATATTTCTTATTATTTTTGGATTTTTATTATTCATGATAACGAATATTGCATATTTTTTATGAAAAATATAAAAAAAAATAGTATTATGTTTTCTTACATTGGTTATACATGTTTTTGATACATAAATGAGATGGAAAAATCACCATAAATTTACACACACAAAGTAGAACAATTATGAATCGAACCTCAGTCATAAACATCTGACTTAACAATTTTGACATTTTCTTTCAATTGAGCTAAGATTTCTAGATTTTAATATTATACATTTATTATAAAATAATATATTGTTACAATTATCAACTTATAAGACCGTGCGAGCATGGGTAAAAGTCTGGTATTATTTATAACATTAGTTTTTAATATTTTGTCCCTTAAAGCAATCATTAGGTAAGAGAAAAAGTACGCTCAAAAATCTACTTTTTAGTATTTCAATGTGAAATTTATAAAAATAGAGGATATTTTAGTAAAATTTATATTCTCTCTCCTTTTCTTTTACACGCTTTTCTTAAAGTGTGTGATTTGGTCAACTGCGACACTTAAAATAGAACGGAGAGAGTGTTATATAATCACAATCCTAGTGTAATTTAACTCTCACATCAATACAAGTGAAATAATTTATTAATTTAAAATTTTAGGTGAAGATGTTGCGTTAATTTTTGTTTTTATGTGATTGTTCTCAATTTAATATGTTGATTTAAGTTAGTGAAATTTCTTTGACTAAATAATAGTATCATACTATTGGTACAAATTTGTTTAGAAAAAACAAAAAACATATTCTTCATCTCCAAACTCGAATATGATTAAAAGTTTTCTTATGTATAAAACTGAAATAATATAAGGTTAAGAAAATGTAAAATATTAAAACTATTTCAACTATTCATAGTTTAATTTGATTCAACTAGATTTTCTATTACAACCAGATCAAACTAAATGAAAAATTGTTCGGTTCATGTTTAATTAGTTGAACTACTAACTGATTTTTAAAACATTGATTTCGTATATATGATTATATTTATATTCGAGTAATTAATATTTGTAATTGCATATAAAGATACGTGACTTTTATAAAAAAAAATAACAAGCTAAAATATAAAATTAAACAAATATGTTCACTTATTTTATAACTTTGCATGACGACTTTGTAAATGACAACTTGTATATATGTTTGTATATATACACTTCACTATAGTCTTAATAACTCTAAGCCACTAATTAAGTGTTTAATTGTAACAAATCCACTTCCTAGCATGGTTGCATTCTGTTCTCCTCAGCTTTCATACTCAAACATGGGATGGCTCTTAGAGGAGTTAGAGGTAGAGTCCTTAAATATTGGCTATAAGAAGAATAACTATGTTTCATTAGAGTACTCGTTACCACAATATCATCAATTCTCTTCACCAATTAAGCAACATGATGAGATTCAAACTCCACCATCTCCTAAGCTTATGGTCATCAAGAAGCTTAACCACAATGCTAGCGAACGTGATCGCCGCAAGAAGGTCAATGGCTTAATTTCTTCACTTCGTTCTCTTCTTCCCGGTGAAGATCAAACGGTAATGATTAATTTTTCTTTTTAGTTTCTCTAACAGTAACTAATACTTACCTTAGAAGAATTAAATTTGTTAATAAACAACTTAATTGGTAAGAACCATCAAAACAAATCTTAATTGTAAGCAACAATTTATCAAGAAATTGAGATATAAGATCATATTGATTAATTACATTTGTTTGTTTATTTGTTCATAATTTATTCATGTTTTTTTCTTTCTTTTTTATTTTGTGTGTGGGTAGGCATTGAGGGGGGATGTGACTTGTGACATAAGCCACTACTTTCTAACATGTCATATTCGTTTAGCTTTATAACATGTCATTTTTTAAGAGTTTCAACGTTGCTACTCAAGTCAGAAATCGAGCTAAAGACCTTGATTAAATTAGAAGAAACTCGCATCATTTTATTTAAACGCTCTTTTGTTATGCCTATTTATTTTAGCAATGAATCCATGTGGCCAAAAAAAGAATTTGTCACTAATTCTGTTCCAAATTAAATTTAGATACGAAAAAGTTAGAGAAAGATTTATTTTTGACAACTCTCAACTTGATTTTGCCAACTTTCAACTTGATAACTAGTAACTCTATATTTCTTTTACCGCTAATCACTAATTTAAATAAAGGGTATATATGTAAGTTTTGTTTTTTACTATTTGTTTCAGAATATTTTGGAAGTATGTCACAATATACAATAATGAAAATGACATATCCATAATATGAATGGAATCATATCAATATAAAAATAAAATTTTAATTTGCACATAAAAATATTATATTGTCATTAATTAATATTTTATTATTCCATGTTGATGTTACAGAAAAAAATGAGCATTCCAGTAACAATTTCACGAGTATTAAAATACATACCGGAATTACAAAAGCAAGTGGAAGGATTAATTAAGAAAAAAGAAGAGCTTCTATCAAGAATTTCTAGGCAAGAATATGAAGTGAACAAAGAATCATCATCACAAAGGAAAATTCCCAATTACAATTCTTCTTTTGTAGTTTCAACAAGTAGGCTTAATGATACTGAACTAGCTATTCATATTTCATCTTATGAAGCCTACAAGATTATTCCTCTATCTAAGATCTTGATGTGTTTAGAAGATAATTATGGGCTTTTTCTATTGAATTCTTCTTCTTCCAAAACCTTTGGAGGAAGACTCTTCTATAACTTGCATTTTCAGGTATGTTCGTATTAGTACACTTGTCTCTAAATATAAGTCATATATATATATATATATATATATAGATATATATTTGTAAAAAATAGTTTAAAACATTAATTAAAAGAATATTTTTTGGAAAATCAAATATACTATATCTTTGTTAATTTTATTATTGACTTATTGTTGTTAATGATGTTTGTGGTTGATTTATTTATTTAAATTGTTTTGGAACATCAAATATAACATTTATTTATTTATTTATTATTGACTTATTTATTTTTTTGTAATGTTTTATACAGGTGGAGAAAACTCAAATATTAGAGTGTGATGTTCTAATTCAGAAGCTTTTGTCGATATGTGAGAAACAACGGAGTAATCAATATTAAAGTTGTATTAGGGTCTTATACTAGTATTGTCTAACGTTTTTGGGTTGTTGGTTGTATTTGTATATACGTGGTACAATATAATTCATGCATTTGATCGACATTTAGGATTGAGATCCAAACTCATTTAAAAATCAATCTAGTGTTATGCACTAAAAATGAAAGGATGCAATTAGCTAGTGTTTTGATATATTAAATTTTGGCTCTTAGTAGTTTTGTATATTATGGTAAAAAGAGCAATAGGAAGAAAGAAGGAGCATGGATTTAAGTTTTTATATTTTGAAGAGTTAATGTATGTTGCACAATAGCATAATATTAAATGTTACATTGCTACTAACCAAGCAAATTATACTATTATGTGATCTCCTTACTCTTAAGTTATCATTCGTGACATATAGCATAACTCTTTTCAAAAATATATTTTACACTCTACTCCGTTTTCAAAAAATAAAGACCATAGTTTAATTTGAGGAATGGATATTCAAAAAAAAATGCAAACCAATATTCTTCACACCTTCGAGCTTTGTGAGATTTAAGTGTTGTCTCGATGACGCGTAAGTCCAATTGTTATTGGCTCTATAAATTATATGGAGATGTTTTAACAATGAAAACCAATAATCACAGTGAAGAACAAACCAATGATAGTCACCACATGATACATATATTCAAAATAGACACAGATCGAAAGGTTAGCTTCAATGCAAAACAAAATCTCAAAATACCCGAAATTACTAAGCAAATCGCAGGAAAAACATTTTGTTGCATCTTCAAGGTACCACAAAGCGTAATTGAATCAAACGGAAAAGCATATCAACCTCGTATAGTTTCCATAGGACCTTATCATCGAGGACAACCTCGTCTCAACATGATCGAAGAACATAAATATCGTTACCTCGGATCTCTTCTCAACAGAACACAATTACCCTTAGAGGAATTCTTAGGAAGATTAAGGCACGTGAATATAGTTAGATTATTGGGATTTCTTCATAATGATACTGATTTGATGATAGTTTATGAATTTATGACCAATGGAAACCTTGGAGATGCCTTGCACGGTAGGCAAACATTTAGACAGCTTGTGGATTGGGTTTCAAGATATAACATAGCTCTAGGAGTTGCTCAAGGACTTGCTTATCTTCACCATGACTGTTGTCCTCCGGTTATCCATCGCGACATAAAGTCAAATAATATACTTCTTGATGCAAATCTTGAGGCAAGGATAGCAGATTTTGGGTTAGCTAAGATGATGATCCGGAAGAACAAAACCGTCTCCATGGTTGCTGGATCTTATGGCTACATTGCTCCTGGCAAGTTACTAGTTTCCAATTTATTTTTTTCACCACCAGTATCCGGCCCAGGGGCCGACTATTTTTATTTATATATTAAAGTTATATTGAGAACATTTCAATGATTAATTATTAAATGGCAGAATATGGATATGCATTGAAGGTGGATGAAAAGATTGATGTATACAGTTATGGAGTAGTTTTATTAGAGCTTCTGACAGGAAAGAGGCCTTTGGACGAAGAATTCGGAGAGAGTGTAGACATTGTAGAGTGGATTAGAAGGAAAATTAGAGACAACAAATCTCTAGAAGAAGCATTATATTAGTTTTAAGAATAGCAGTTGTTTGCACTGCTAAGCTTCCTAAGGAAAGACCAAGCATGAGAGATGTGATAATGATGCTTGGAGAGGCAAAGCCTAGAGGAAAATCAATGGCAACATTGAAACATCTTTAACAGCGGCGGCGGCTAACAACAATAACAAGAAGATGTCGGTTTTTAGCACATCACCAATTAGTGGTCTTCTTTAGGAACCAACCAGACTTGAGTTTCACCTATGTAATTTTGTAATCAGTGCAATATTATTAATGTAGTGATTAATTTCTACAAACAATTTTTCTTTGTATTCTCATTTTGGTATAGAACCATAGGACTCAATAGTAGTAATCAATATGAAGCAAATAATTGTATTTGTACTTATTAACTAACTGTCCTTTTGAATGATAATGATCACAATTAGCTTGGTTACACTCACAATTTGTTTTATATGATAAAAAAGTTAATTGATTAAATGAATGCCACTTATGTTACTATGTTATGTCACTATGTCTCAAATGATGATATATCATATATGCACAAGTTTTCATCAAAATATAGGGTGTATCTTTCTTTGCCTGAATTGGTAAATGTGTTGTTTAGTAGTTGTGACTATAGTCGCACATCGCTTAAGCAAAACAGCTATATAGTGTTTATATAGTACTTTGACACAGCAACAAGCGTCCCTTCAGGGACATCCGATAAAATTGGAACGATACAGAGAAGATTAGCATGGCCCCTGCGCAAGGATGACACGCACAAATCGAGAAATGGTCCAAATTTTTTTTTCACATTTTTCTTTGATTTCGTTCTGTTGCTAAGTCAAATATCCTTCTGCAAAGTTCATGTTATCGTCGCCTTTTTTAACCCTTTTTCTCGATATGAACCAAACCCTGTAACTCAAGCTTCGATTTATTTGTTTAAATACTAGCTTCTTGGGTTTCACTGTCACTTTTACTCCTTGAGGTGCCACAACCTCCACCGAGTAGATGGAGTTAGGACTTCCCACATTTGTTACCCTCCTGCTGAACATTTTTCACTTCATTCCATCCGTAAAAATTACTGAGATTGAGGGATAGTTAAGGCCGAAGCCTCTATTCGTCTGCATGATTGCACGGCAGCTTACATTTCTGTGTGTGATACTGAATATTTCTGACTTTGTATAACCAATGCCACACAGGTGGTTGACATAACCATCTTGCTTGATATCGTATATCAGTCCGGGATTCAATGCTCTTTGTGGATTCACGTTTCCAGCTCCCATTGCAAAATAAGCAGCTGGTTTGTCTTCATCGAGCATCGGTCTTCCGGTGTGGTCAATTACATCTGCTGTTGTCATCATTGCAGATTTGATAGCTGCAGGACTCCATTTTTTATGAGTGGAGCGGATAAGAGCCGCAATTCCACTGATATGACATGACATGACAGAGAAATTCACTCTTCTATTGTCCTCTGGTAGGCCTGTAGGACCAAGGTTCTGAGGCCACGCAGCAATTATGTTGACTCCTGGAGCCATAACATCTAGCTTAAGGATTGAAGGGTTTGTGAAACTTGGTCCTCTAGCTGAGAATATTGCTACTGCTGGTGCTCTAGATTTGCCTATTACAGTTCCTCCAAATTCAATCCTAGCACTAAGATTTCAAGGTGACTGATTCATCAAATCCTACCAATGTTGCAGGCAAGACATGAACATCGACCGAATCTTCTTCCAAGTTTAGCTCTGTGTTTGTTAAGATCATAGCTTGACCTTTTTCTGATCTTCCATTTGACACCTCGATCGCATACCACCATTTTGCCTTGAACTTTGTCTTTTGGAAGAGACCCTTTGAGGCAAAATTGACTCTCACTGTCTCCACCAGTCAGGTAAACCAGCTCAAGTTCTTTTCCATTACCCATGCGAACTATAGCTGGGAATTTCCTGTCAAGTGTGCTTGCACCAATAGTGGCAATCCAAGGACCATCATTGGCCACAGACATTGCCATTGGACCATTGTTTCCGGCTGCACATATAACAGAAATTCCTTTCTCCATTGCTCTAAAGCTTCCGACGGCAATACTATCTATCAAAGTAATCAAATTTATATTACAGATAATTTTTCTTTGAATTACACTTACAACCATAAATGCCATTGAGCAAAGACTAGGACATGGTTTTATTTGAAAAAATGATATAGTCAGACAGGCCCAATTGTTTCTTAGCTTTTCCAAGTTTGTTAGTTTATAACATTTGTTCCAATTTTCTCCTTAAAATAAGACACTTAAAAAACGGATAAATGTAAAATGTTGTCGCATATGCACATATTTTAAAATACACATATCTTGCACGGAGGCCATGTTAATCTTTTCTATATCGTTCAGATACGTACACACATCTTCATGTTCTATAGAATTCAATCATCAATGAGATCGTTAAATGCATTAAATTTAACAATAGCATATATTTGGCTTTTCCATGGTAGATAGATGGAAGACTATAGCATATTTTATTATTATTATTATTATTATTATTATTATTATTATTAGTATTGTTATGTATCTGAATCTTTTAAATCACATGCATCGATCTGAGCACAAAACTCAGAGATATGAAGATTTTTCAAACACTTTCTTGAATATTTTTTTAGGACTCTTTGACTTGAATATTTTTCTACCATTCTCAGTGCTGCTTGAGTATGTCCAACCATCATGCAACAACCGTTTTTGAAATTCTTGATCAATATTGGATGCTTCTGATTCAGAGAGTTTTATAGATTCATCAACATACCAGGAACACTCTATGTAAAAATAATTTGCATTTGCTTTCGAGGTCTTGCGATCTTCGTCCAAATAAACTCTGGCACATGAATTAAAAGACAATCCCAATCCTCTAGTAGTTAAATATTCAGATTCGTCGCAACATGAAAAACTAGACATTTCTTCTTCAGTTAAATCCGCGAAATGATTTAATCCCACGGTGTAACTGTGGTTACCTGTGAAATTCCAGACAACGATATTTAAAATACAAACAAGTACTCATCTCATCAATTATTGAATTCATGAATGTGAAATTAATCAATAGAAGCAGTGTCTGGTATCAAGTACCTGACTCTCAAACACAGACACATGCATTGATTTTTTCAAATTTTTATATCGTATCCATATATGTGTCTGGGCTTCATAGCTATTAATTAACCTATATATAAGACAAAAACTGGACTGAAAATTACCTTCATTGTTAAACTTGTCGATAAATTCCAACGACTTCTTGAATATTTCTCTATGTTTCTTCATCTCAGTGCTGTTTGCGTATGTACGATCAAACTCCAACATCCATTTTTGAAAAGCTTCATCAATGGATGCTTCTGAGCGTGTTGGAGACTCATCAACAGAGTAAACACATGCCAAAAAAAAGATCATCATCATAATGGAAACCGTAATAAATTTCATTTTTGTAGTTGATTGATGGATAGAAGAGAAGAGATGAGCTGCTGAGGCACGCTATTAATATTGGCAAATGATTTTTGTCTTCATTTTATAGCATAGTAGTCAAGCATGCATATATATATGTTTAGGTGACAGGTTTTAATTGGTTTGCTTATGGTTTGTTTTCTCTTCCAATGAAAAGATGCCACGCGGATAAGTATACAAGTAAGTGTAAATCTAAATGTTTTGGGCCAGCTGTAATATATATTTGACCCAACCCACTACTTAATTTTTCAAATTTTATTAAAAAAATTCTTTTTCAACAACACCAAAATATTGAGTCGTACTATGCTCCATTTAGTCCATTTAAAAGCATTAATGTGAGGCAGCGCCAAAATTTTAGTTTATGGAACATAAAGTAGTGATAGGCATAGTTGCATGAGCTTAATTCAATTGGTTAAACATATTGCACAGAAATGTTGAGATTCAGGTTCAAATTCGGATATACATCCACTAATTCATTTTTAAGGAGTGAATTTCCAGCCACCAGACTATCTGACAAAAAAAATAGTGATAGACATGACATGGAATATTTTTTGCCAACGTGGACATTGCTACATCATAAATCAGCTTGACACGTCAGTAAAAAATTGATCAAAATGAGTTGGGTGATTAAAACCCTCAAAAAACTAAAATGAAGGATCAAACAGTTGGCTTTTAAATAAAGAGGGATTAAAAATCCAAATTTTTCAAAATTGAGGGATTAAAAGTGCATTAAAGTCTTTTAGTTTTTTGCTTGTCCTATTTTATAAGAAATCTTTCCAATTTTCAACTACATTTATTATTTCTTTTCCACCATACTCCTAATCTTGATACATCTTTTTCTTGTAATAAATAGTTTATAAAAGTATTAACTTATTCTCTCTCATAAATGGTAAACTTGTAAAAGTAGTACTAATTGTCAACACATTTAATACCACAATCAACTTTCTTAATTCTCGTGTGATTTACTCAAAAAACTCTTATATTTTAGAATTGAGGTAGTAGTACTACATAGTAGATTGTCATATATACGAGGATTTCGGGAATAATAAGATTATTTAGGAGTCCACAATTCTTCTCCCCATCCCTTATGATTCTTGACAAGCCAATATCCCTCTCCATTAGTTTGAACACGTCTATACTATTGGCCTATTGGGCTATTGTGAGATTGAAAGATATTTTCTCTAAGGACGTACCGTTGTTTTCATGCCTAAAGCAATGATATTAGTTATCTTATAGTATTAGGTTGTCATATATACAATTTTAATGCACACTTTCATGAAAGATTTTCATCTAGCACATGTAAAGCCGTGATAATGCATACATGAGTTCAAAAGAAACTCATAATAAAATTGCGCACGCACGCACGCATGTACGCACACACAATCGTACACACGATCAACTTGTTTCTTCCCGTCATCAAGTGCTCTTGTTTCTTCTTTGCCCTTAGCTTGGATGACAAACGTTTGAATGAAGGTTCATCTTTATGGTGGCATGTAAGAAAATCTCCTTCATATATATCCATATCGGAGAATTGGTTTAATCCCACAATGTAACGGTGGTTATCTGTAAAATTTCAAAAAAAGATATTTAAAATACAAATTTAAACTACTACAAATTAAGTACTCATCTCATCAATTATTGAATTCATGAATATGAAATTAAAAATTGGACTAAAAATTACCTTCATTGTTAAACTTGTCGATTAAATTCCAACCCTTTTTTGAATATTTCTCTATGTTTCTTCATTTCAATGTTGTTTGCATATGTACGACCTAACGCCAACATTCATTTTGCAAAAACTTCATCAATGGATGCTTCTAAGCGTGTTGGAAACCTCATCAATGGATATTTGTTTATCATTTATTACCTAAAATTGATTTCTTAAGATAACTAATTAGTTCTCAATAATTGGAGTTACCCCTAATTTTAGTCAAGCATCATGATGCTATTCAGTGAATTACATGTCTAGATGCAATCTTTGAAAAGTCAATCAGGGAATTAACTTACTAAAGGACTATAAAGATTAACTAGGTTGTAAGATTGTTTTAGATGTTTCTAAAATTATTTTTTATATAGATAATTGTGAGTGGTTTTTATATAGATAATTTGATGTTTATTTATTTAGGAAAAATATAATAATGTTTGAAAAAATATTACACTTGAAAATTTATTAATTTTTTTAGTTGTTCAGTTGATAAGAAACAGAATCCATATCTAGCAAGAAAATTATATATTGAGTTTTGAGTTCACTCTCCTATTATAATATATGCTCCGTCCTTAATTATAAGACTCTGTTTGACAAATTTTGTGTCCTTTTTTATAAGATTATATTTTAATTTTTCAACCACATTTATTATTTTTTTATAAACATACTCCTACTTATTTTATCTCTTTTTCTACATTTTACAATAAATATTATATGTCATATTGAATTATTTATACTTGTCCATAATAAATTTTGAGAAAATTGAGAAGAACAAACAATTGGATAGTGGTTTCTTTAAATAACCATTGGTGTTTTATTATTCTACCTTGGTTGAGTATTAATTATTAGCACACATCCATGACATCATGAATAATGTAGATTTTTATTTTGTTACAGATTAATCTGTAAAAATAGTTTAAATCTTTTCTGATAAGAACATTTTAAATCTCTTAAAATTTATTCAAATAAATGATAATATAAAAATATATTTATAATATAATATTTAAATATAAAAATAACAACAAACTCATTATAAATAAAATGAATAATGTAAATTTTTTACGGGGAATGATGTTAAATAATAGTATTCGGGCACTGTTCAAGGTGCTAAAAAAGCAAATTTTAACATAAATTTCCAACCACTTCTTGAATATTTCTCTACGTTTTTTCATTTCAATGTTGTTTGCGTATGTACGACCAAACTCCAACGTCCATTTTTGAAAAAATCCAATAATAGATGTTTCTCAGCGTGTTGGAGACTCATCAACAGAGTAAACACATGCCAAAAAGAAGATCATCGTCGTCATCATCATGGAAACTGTAATAAACTTCATTTTTGTAGTTTGATAATTAATAGAAGAGGATGGATGCCATGAGAGATGAGCAAAAGCTACACACTATATAATATAATGTGAACTAGTTTACTAAAATGTCCTTGGTCTAAATCATAGTATTTCTTGTGTCTTTCTATTCTATGTTTGTGATAGTGAGTTGAACTTAAAGTCGAAGTTTTAAGACTTCAAAAAAAATGTGAGATTTACAACAACAATAAATTAAATCTTTTAAAATTTAAAAATGAATGATAATATAAACATTTATTTATAAAATAATATTTAAATATAAAAATAACAATAAACTCATCATAATAAAAAGAAATATAATTTTTTTATCATAACACAATTACAAATGGGAATCCAAATGAATAAATAATATAAACTCACGATAAATAAAATGAATAATGTAATTTTTTTTATGGGGACTGTTAAACAGTGCCCGTGGGGAATTGTTTAAGGTGCTAAGAAAGGACATTTTAACGTAAAGATAAGCAAATTTATATAAAGGTGTGCAATTATTAAATTTATTAACGTCAAAGATTGATATTTTCAATGTGAAATTTTTTCTTTATTGTATTCTTAATCATTGTCCCGGGGATTTAAAGTGCTAAAAAAAATTCAATATGAAAAATTGATATAAAGGATTTCTTGCAAAACAGGTAACCAAGTATGAAGGTCCAAAATTAAGGTATGAAGTCAACACCAATTCTGAAGTCAAACCAAGCTCAATCACAATTGGATCAGACAAAAAACGTGAAAAGAAGTCCAAAAAAAAATGATAAGACAAACTCTCACAAAGAAAAAGGGTGGCACGGTTGTGCAGACATTCAGAAGTTGAAGAATTTTGGCATTGAAAACTCAGGCTTGTGAAATCTGGCACGGGCGTGCATGCATTGGCGCGGGCGTGCGCGCATTGGACTAGCTCAAGGGACGCGACCGTGTGGCTGTTTGCTGAAGGCATAAATGTGATCCTTGTTTTCCAAGTAATTTTACTTCGGTTCTCATTAGTCTTCGAGAAATCGATATTTTTTATTACACCGATAGAATCATTGTGGACCTATCAATTAGTAGTTGTGTAAATGTAGATTCTATCCGGCTGAGGTGGTTGGAAGAGGTAAATGTTTCGTTTTTATTACCTAAATTTGATTTCCTAGAATAATTAGTAGTTGAGTAAATGTAGATTCTAACTAGTAAAACTCCAAAGTCCAAACAGAGTAAATGTATATTTTATCTAGTAAAACTCAATTGTAGATTCTATCCAGCAACCATAAATTGTCATATGGACCAACTTAACATATGATTCATGAAACAAAAATAGAACAACAAAATAAGTTAATCAACTTAATATGTAATTTAGTCATTTTAAAAATATCAACATACATTTATAAGTTAGTTGAATTATTACTTTTATCAAACACTTTAATTGGCTTAAATACTATCATCTAAGTGTTATAAGTTCATTGTCAACTAAACTAAATTATCCCCTATAACCTGTACCAAACAGAGACTAAATAGTTTTTCCAATTAATCAGCAAACTAATCAATGCCTAGTTGAATAGGCTGGTTCAATCTGATTTTTAGAACACAATACAAACATGTGAAAGTGTTAACAAATCAAATGAATAATTAGTTTATTGACATTGTATCATCACTAACTACATAGAATCATCAATATATATATATATGCTAAAAGTCTTTCTTCTTCAAGAAGAGATTCACTGAGCCTAAAATGTGCTTTTATTTTCTTTGAGACTAAATTAAATCTCTCAATTTTTTTCAAAAACTAAATTGAATCGTCACGCTTAAAAAATTAAGATTACTTCTTTATGAAGAATATAATATCTTTTTAAAAAATGGTGATAAAAAAATATCTTTTTAAAAATTTGAGATAAAAATGTATCTTTTTTAAAAATTATCACATAATTCTATAAAAATATTTATTTAAGGAGATATAAGAAATTTTAATTTTAATTATTTCTTCATAAAAAAAAAACAACTTTTGTATATTGGCCTAAATAATTTGTTGGTAAAAAGGAAAAAAAAAAAAATTGTTTTACTTCTCTTCCTCCTTAAACCCGACCTACACCCCCTAGCATGAAGATACAAGCCACTGCCCACTAATCCGTGTACAGAGAGAATGAATTGGGAGAGTTTAACTGAAGATTTACAAATAGATATACTACTCCGACTTCCTGCAAAATCATTGATCCGTTTTAAATGCGTTGAAAAATTATGGAACGGTCTCTTCAAATCTCTCGTAATTTGTTGTCTATAATCCACAAAAATTGTTATTTTTTCACCGATTTTAAAAAATTCTCATAATTCATAGTGTCTATAATGTACGTACCCAAAAAAAAAAAATAGTGTCTATAATGTAACCCACAAAATTGCTTGTATCAAAAGCTATCTTTCTTCATCCTCAATCTCCATATTAGAGAGAAATGTGTATAGAAAAATTGTGACCAAATTCTATTTGAAATGGTGTGTCTATTTGTAAAACTAAATTTTGTGAAATTCATTTGAAAAATAGTGTTTCATTTTTTATTTAAAAAAATATTTTAAACTCTACTCTGTTTTCTAAATATAAATCCCAGAATTTAATTTGTGAAATAGATATCTAAAACAATAAAAAGTGCTAAGGGAGGTGTGGGAAGTAATTGAGATTGTATAGGAAGCTACATTATTTAATTAGTACTTGAATCAGGATTCATAAGTCATAATTCCGTAACACAAAACAACCTTTGGATAAGCCCATACCTTCTACTTTTTTAACGTTGATGTCTCTCTAAAATCGGTTTCAAATCATAAACTTTGAATTATATGTATATGAAATAGTTAAAAATGACATTAAACAGTAAAGTATTATAAAACATTTGAGGTCTATCACAAGTTAGTGTGCAGGAAATGTGTAGTTCACATAATACTATATTCAATTTCCATTGATAAATATTTTAACAATAACATTTTACTTTTTAATTTCCCTCAAAGTATACCTATCCGAAACAACATTCTTAAAGCCGCCGCTTCCATCCTCTATTGTGAGTTTTATGTTTGGCAAAATCAAATTTTGAACTTAACGGCGACTATAGCTGTTTGAGAAAGCAATAAAATTTCTCCGCATAAGGAGAAAAAAATATTAAAAATAATTCATAATAAAATTGATTATTTAAAACTCTAGTACAATTGTAACTTTTACAAGGACAGAATTGCAACTCGTTTATTTTAATCCAGTACATTATTTAAAATATTTCACATTATTTAGGATCCAAACGAGATAGTTTAGTGAAAAAACTATTTGATGGAACTTTGATACCTTTAATTACCTGCATGGCTGCACAAAAATAGTGTTCATTTTGACTTTGCACAACATTTGTATCGAACATTCACTGAATACATCCTATAATTAAAAGGAAGAAACAAAAATTTCCAAAGAACCTCATATTATTGGACATTCAAATAGAATTCAATGAACAAGTAAAGACATATGCAGTGCTTTGTCTTTTAATCCTCAATAATTAATTACTATATCCATAGCCGTTATAAAGATAAGAAAGATGATGATGATGATATGCATCAATATAGTAGTTGTGAGTTGGATCTAAACAAAAATTAAGTTTTACTTATGTTTGAGGTCCATTTGATTTTTAGTTTTTATTTATTTATAAATAAGTGTTTCTTAATAATTTAATTTTTAAAAGACAATGATCATCATTTTGTTTTAGAACAAACAAAAAGAGATTTATATTAATTAGGTTGTTCTGGTATAAGGTCTACCAAAATAGGCAACAATTTTACAAGAGAGTTACATTAATAAACACAAAAAGAAAGTGTAAACTAGTCCATGCCGAAACAAGTGAGCAGGCTCGACCACCACCGATGATAATTTGAAATTAGATTAACGTTTATTTCTTTCAACCAATAATATAAGTATAATTTAACCTTATCCAGTAATAGATCTTGCTCTTTTCAAAACAAAAAAAAAGTAATAGATCTTGCTGAATTTTTAAACACTCTTTGATTCCTTTAGATCCAAACGGCCCACATACAAGACAATCAAAGAAGTTGCAAACCGGATCCACCCAATGTGTAAGTAAACCGGAGAAAATGATCTGAGATATCGTCATAGAGAAAGAAATGTGACAACCAAAGAAGTTGCAAAAATGCACGTCGCGCTCTCGATCCACCCAATGTGTAAGTAAACCGGAGAAAATGATCTGAGATCATCATAGAGAATGAAATGTGCAAAACTCAATTGCGACATCTAAAATAAGGCTTATAGAGCAGTTTTAAGTGGGAATTTACTCTTATAATTTCAAATGAGAAATTCAAATTACCTCAGAAACAATCGTAAAATTGATCATCAATTTCAAAATATTTAGTCATAAAAAAATCTTTAAATTCTTGAAAAATAAAATAAAATAAAATTGGCCAACCATGGTCCTAGTCAAACATTAATTTTAGTCACACTTAACACACAAACATGAACATTATAGGAGCATAAAATCAAACCAACATCTTTACAAATCTTCAGAACAAAGACATATAGGGAATGCATTTTAAGTTTTAATTAACGAAATTTGACTTTATAGGAAAATTGGGACAAGGATGAATTATGAGAAACATTTTTCTTTCTTTGTAAATTAACATGATGAGAACATGCGAAACATGCAAGTATACATCACACATTCACACAATCACACCTATATGATGAAGTTGGACAAATTAATACTAGCATCATTAAAAAATTGAAACCTCTAGAATTATTTCACTTTCATGTCTACACCGATTTTTCAGTTCTAGCTAGTTAAATAAAGGAAAACATTTCAATAAATAATGTAATCTCACCGTACATTGAAAAGTTTTCGTGTAAAAATATCTTACTACATACTTACTATATTTTTCTCTAGCTATATTTATAAATAAAAAATTATTTTTCAGATTCATTAAATAATTTAAATATTTTAAACATAAATTTTTTATCTATAAATATAGTCGAAAGAAGTATTCTTAATTATAGTAGTAGTTGCTTATAAATGTGGTAAGATTCAATCTTATAGTAGTAGCTTATGCCCAAAATTATCAATAATATCCTAGTGGCTTAAATATTATACTCTTTGGGTCCATTTAAGGAAGCTTATATACCTAAGATAAGATTTATATCATAGAAAGAATATTCAATTGGGGTATGTAGCCTGCCAAGTGATTATGAAACAAAATTTAGGATCAATAATAAGAAACTATACTTGGATTGTAGCGCATGGACACAAATTAATTTAGTTAAATTTTGGTCTCTCCTTGGAATTCGTGGAGAGCCATATCTACAACTTGACTTAGTTTAAGTTATATTCAAAGTAGGAATTTTAAACTTTATAGTATTTTTTTAATTTGGACAAAACTTGGAATTTAAAACTTAGGGACCTCATTTTATTTACGACTAGTGATTAAACAAATTGTAGTTGTTGACGTAAAGTATATATATCCAGTTCATTGATACATTGAACAATTCGAAAAAACTTAGATGTTTTGAGAGACCACTAACATCATTATATTACTGTTTTGTTTTTAATTGTCAAGTAGCCATGATTCCACAACTCACCGTCATATATATATATCATGCTAAGCATAAACCACTGAAGTTAATGGTTTTAAGTAGTACAGTAATAAAACAAAGTTTTAAGTATACGTAATTTACCAAAAAAGGTAGTATAGATTTATCTTTACCTTAGTTGAGATAAAAACAAAGTAGAAGTCGCCGTACTTGATCTTAATTCAACCACATGCATATTGATCTTAATTTTAGTCAAATAGCTTAATAACTATAGTACAATTTTACTTAAAAGATAAATAAATAAAGTTTCCAAGATTCAAATTAAACTCTGACTTCTACGTATAATATACGATGTCTTTATTAATTGAGTTAAACTACACATCACATTAACTTAAATGATAGTGGAACTCATTTAAATTTCAAATAGATAATGGAGTATATAGGTTGTGTTGAGAAAATACTTTTATGTCTTTTAATATATAGATCACCTAATTTACGTACTAATTTTATCAAAGACACCATCTAACTTATACAATATACACTATAAATTTATTTAATTTGTTATCATACTATTTTTCTTAAGGTAGCTTAGTCGCTGTACAATTTTAAAAGGTAAATTAAATGGATGTATCCCTCCAATCCATGTATATATATATATATATATATATATATATATATATATATATATATATATATATATCTACCAATTGAATTAAGTTACGGGACTAGTTTTAGTTGTTCCTTCCAATATTAAATGTGTTTAATGTAATATAGACATTTTAAAAACTAATTGGTTGTCCTTTCAAAAAAAAAAACTAATTAGTTGCAAATTTATTTACAAATTTCTCCCACCTTTTCAAATCTCTATAGGGGTTTATATGTATATATATCACCAAAAAGTAGATTTTGAAAATCGTTAAAAAGAAGTCTTCAAAACAAGTAAATTTTAAGAATTTGAAGATAGCCAATCAACACATATGTTTCCTTCACGATAAATGTATATAATCTTATTAGTACAACAATCATGACGAAGAAGCTCTCTCGAATACGAATCAATTAAAGAAGGGGTAGTTCAATTTATTTTATAATTTATTAATAATTATATCAATAAATACATTCAAATCACTCTCAATATAATAAGGTAATATGGACCTTCAATTCCATCCAAACCATGTAGTATGAGTAATTATGTGTATATATATAGTCACACCAAACATAATATATCTATTTTATTTTTAATTTTAGAATACATACAATGTTTTTAATTGACTCTTAAATTTCGTCATATTATTTGGTTAATCACGATATGGTGCATTTGGCGTATGCGCAACAATTGTATCTTTAGAAGCATTGTGGTTAATATAGTTTCTTTATTTCATCAGATTAGGTATTTTTGTAGTTTTGGTTTGTAGGTCGCTCTTATTTTACGGCTAATATAACTTTTGTAGGAAAGATGTAGCTAATATAATTTGTGTTTCTTTCACCTTATAAGGTTCGAATACATCTTATACTCTTTATAATATCATTTTTTTTATCTATCACAAATTTTGTGAAGAATAAAAAGAAAAACTACTTATATTATTGTTTTTATTAGATGGTACGTCCCGGCTGCTTTCTCCTCCAAATTAGAAATGAAGGGTAATCTACGCATGTGCATATACAATGAATGAATGTGTCGGAAATATTCGTTTGGAGGAATGCAGGCAAATATGCATAGTAAAAGTTGTTTACACTATATATAGTTGTATGGCGTTGCTTATAAGAAAATAGTGAAAACGTAAATTTACAGATTTTCACAATGTTTCCTCTAATTTGCACATGTCATGCCAATGATTCATGCTGTTTACATCACACTCAGACTCGGTTACAAAAAAGATTAAAAGCAAAAAATCTAACACCAAACAACTTTGCTTTAAGCAACATGATAAATTAATAGGCCACTAGTCAATTTTTGGATAGATTCCGAATTTATAAAAAAACAAAATTCATAATAGGTCATGGATATTTCTTTTTTGCTTTCACCATCTCATTTCTAGAGAGAAGAGTCTTAATGATTCAGAATTCGAGATAATTTCTAGTATTAAGTAATTTCAATTTCTTCTTAAATACAGTTGTAGAGAATCGAACCGTAGTTCTCCTTATTAAATTCAGCGTCAATCACTTTTGAACTAACTAACATTTGATAATTACATTGAACTTGATAAATTGAATAATAAAAAGTTATAATGATCAAGATTTAAATTAAAATATGTTTCCTACCAAAAATATGGTTAAAAATATGGATATATCAGTTACTTTTTTCCTCAAGTAGTAAGAGCTGAATGAAATATAAATTGATCATGGGTAGGAAAAAATTAAAGATCAATTTCTGACAGAAGCAGTTTATCTTTTCCATATATAAAAAAAAAATACTTTTTTCTTTATCATAATAGTCTAGTTTATCGAGTTCACCACGTTAAACTATCATCATTATAAAAAAATTAATAATTTATCTGTCTAGACATTCTACTTATTCACTTTTAAAAAAGTAAAATTTTAAACATAAAAAAAAACCATTTAATAATTTATCCCAATTAGCAATTTGAAATGCATAAAAGGCAAATGGGTCCCATTAAAGAAAAAAAGAGGGTGGGTAAATAAAGTCGCATAAATAAATTAATGACCCTGCACACTGAATCATGGGGTACAATACAAGTAGTTTTAGTTTGATGCAACGTACATTTGAGTTGGTTGAACCAAGACATTTTTTTTTTTATCTTATAGACAATGACTCCTTTGGCAATTACAATGATAAGACTATGTCCCTCAATATCCTTGTCATTGTCTATACCACAATATAATCCCCTTTCACCCCTCTTCACATTTCTTCATTTATTCCTTTTCTATAATTCCCACACAAAAATTCATTCCTTTCTCTCTCACTCATATAAAAACACACATTTTTCACATATTGATCTAGCTCAAAGTTTCTTAATTAATTTCTCAATGTGGTTTTTATGAAGGTGTGGTTCAACTTAATGATGATGGTAGAAAACAAGGTGGCTTCAAAAGAGAAGAGTAGTACTAGTAGTGATGGATGCATGATTAAGTACTCGGTTTTGATTTTGGTAATTTTGGCTTTGTTTATATTAATTCTACCATTGGTGATGCCTCCTCTACCACCACCACCTTTGATGCTTCTCTTGGTTCCTGTTTTCATTTTGTTGCTTCTTTTTTTCATTGCCTTTTCATCTTCTACTAAAATTCCAAATATGTCTTATGTTGTGTCAAATGTATCTAGCTAGCTAGCTACTAGTCTTTTTCATCTATATATCATATGCACATGTAATTTTGAGGAAGAATAATTAGTACTAGTATTGTTGAAAATGAGCTTTTTGAATTACTATATGCATTATGCAGTATCATCATATATAGGTTTTTTTTTTTGGTTTTCTATCATATATAGGTAATTTTAATTTATTCAATTTTGAATTTTGTTCATTTTAATGCTTTTTTTTTTTGGTACTTACATTTTAATGCTTTTTTTTTTTGGTACTTACATTTTAATGCTTTCTATACTTGCCATTTGCCAATATAGCGTTTATTTCTATGATACCATAATATAATATATAACGAGAAACAATGTGCGTGTGTTTTTTTATGCCAAAAAATGGAATCGTTGAAATGGTTTCATATAGTAGTATAATTGAATGGTAGCTTGTATACTTAGTATTTGAATACAAGAACAACATCATACTCTAAAAATTTATTTTGTTTTATTAAGGAATATTATGATCAGATATTAGTTATTTAATCAACTTAAAAAATAAATTGTTTAGTATAATACTCCCTCCGTCCCTTTTTATAAGACTATGTTTGACAAAATTGCACTATTCACTTATCATGTTTTGACGGTATTTTTTTAATAATACATAGATGTAAGTATTAGCATATAAGATCTTGTTTAATTTGTTTTGATGAGCACTTTCAAAATATCAAGTTTTTATAATTTTACTATTAGATAATTAAATATATTTGTGATCAAAATTATTCATTGGCATACATGCAGTGGTCAAACGAGGTCTTTTATTTAGGGACAGAGGAGTAGTATACTACAGGAAAAGAAATGTGTAAGACAATAATGTGTGTTTGGGGGATGTATTTTGACTATTTTCTTTTGATTAGGTCTTTTGAATTTTGGTAGTAGTTTACTTGAAGTATTTGTAAATAAATTTGGGAACAAGATTGTGAATTTTCGAGCATTTAGTCAAATATGGAGCCATAATTCTGCTCAAATGTCCGTTGTCTCCGTCAAAACAATCAATTGTAGGCTTATAGGTAACTTTAAGGTAATTTTTAATTGGCTAGTTTAAATTTGCATAAATAAAAAAATATAAAAAAAACTTGGCTAGCATATAAAAGTATGGTTTTGTATGCATCAAAAAAAAGTATGGTTTTGTAGTTGTATAGACTGTTAGATTGACAAAAAAATCTAGAGATACAATTAAATCTAAAGATTTCCTAGAAATCTAAACACCGCTAGTGTAAATTAAAGTATGATTATTTATTCTCATGAGATGTTTTTTTAGTACAAAAATATAGTTTGTAACCAAAAAACAACAATATTCTAAAATCCAATCAAATATCGATGTGGTTTTCATGAGAGGAGGTCCAAAAAAATTAATAATATTTAATTTTATGCAGATTTTTTTGAATCAGTTTACAATTATTTTAGTTTGATTTGGTTCGATTTGAATATAAACCTAATACAAGCACGTACAAAATCATTTTTAAAAGTGAAAACATGTTAATGAATTACTATTTAACCTATCAAAAAAAATTACTTTGTTTTATAATAAGTGTCATACTTAATAAAAATAAAAATTCAGTTTGATAGTTTTAAATGTAATTATTATCTAGTTAGTATATTATAAGCATCATTCTCAAATAAATCTTCTTCATTTTTCATATATAATAATTGGAATTCACAAATGGCTAGTAAATTTGATTTGATAAAGTAATTATTATTGTGTGACAAATAAAATATCATCTACAAAATTCCTACAACTGTTTTTTTGAACAACAAACAACAAATATCATCTACGAAATCCCTGCAACTATTTTAATGAATGAAATTCGGGATGCATCAAGTATACACCAAAAATAACAAGAGTACTATACTTGTTAATAAAATAGAATATTATCTTATTTGAACTAAGACAATTTTCTCTAAAAAATCATAGAGCTAAGACTAAAGAAAGAGCATGGTGCATTGTATTTACATAATAAAACCATGATTGGTTGAAAGGTCCATCTTATACCAATATTCCATTCTCAATTTTCATAAAGACACTCCATGAATCCTATAGATAAAACGAAATGAGCATTTGATTTTCAATAGGGTGTGTCCCATTGGTTGTCTTGGTAAGATACAAGCATAAGCACACACCCACCACACCCTTAACCACTAAATCTTTCTCCCAAACCATGCAGCATGAGGGACTCCAACCAACATATTCATGGGCACCATCCCTACTCCACATCAACCACTTGCCTTCACTTCATCATTAAAAGTGGGAAACATAAAGATGCTCCTATCCCTATTTTTTTCATTCAAATATAATTAGCACCCTTCATGTCATATGCATCCTTAGTCGGCATATTCTTTCATTCTTTTTCCAATCTCCTATGATGACTTTTGGTCTATGCATGATTGAAAAGAATAAATTAATTTTTTTAAAATATATTGTTTATAAAATTATTGCCTTCATCCTTAAATATTTGAATGAAATCCAATATAGTGTATTTATTTATGGTGTAAAATTATATTCTTTACAAAAATAACATTTTATACTCAAAGTTAAATTTGGAGAATTTCAAATACCACATGAAAAGCAAAAATTTGAAATTCCTTCTTTACTTTTGACAATGTCTATCTAAAAAGTCAAAGTGATCTTCATATATTTCAAAATTTTACGCACTAGTCCTTATTAATTTTTTGCAAATTGGTCCCTAGCTGTGTTTTTTAAATTTTGCAAATTGGCCCATATTAATTTACTTTTTGATGAGATGATCCATAATATTAATTTTCAAAAATTGCAACTACTCCCTAGCTATAAGTTTTTAAAATTTGGACATTGATATTTAATTTTTTTTAAAAAAGAATAGTTTAATAATTACTCTATCTAAACAAAAATATGTAAAATATAAAAGAAATCCAATTCAAGCATTTGAATTACAAGAATTCTAGTTATCCAATCCAAATATAATTAGTGTTAGCTATGTACAAGATGATTATATAAGCTAGAATCTGCTTCTTCTTTTTTTACAACATAAACTAGTATGACTTAAATGGTAGCTTGATTAATTTTGTGAAATTAATGTTATGTACAATCCATCATATCCTTTACATAGTTGTTGGTAATGTTTAATCTAAGAATTAATCTCAATTCCTACCTTGGCCCATGGTTTTATGATTAAATAGTTATATTACATGCTTCACCTAAAACCAATTTTCTTCAATAATTATATTCACAAGTGGTCCAATTGAGGATTAATGTGATGTCAAACAACCATTATCATGGTATAATGTCAGAGCTGATTTGAAACTTAAGCAATTAATCACTGTTCATCTTTGGAATATATTGCCACTGGTGGCCACATTTCCATGCGCAAGAAACACTAAAATTGGAATATATATCTATGAACTCAATCTTTGATAATTTTCATTATTAGATATGTCAAGTTGGATATATGAATGAAAGATAACCTCATTCAATGGGAACCGTTACTGTTAAATGGTTTGACAGAGTAATAAAGAGTGATTCATTGAATTGAGCTTCATATAAGTAATTATACAGCTAAGCTACTATGATAGGTATCACTGGATGGATAGCTTAGCATAGCAAGTTGCTCTCTGGAAATGTACGGCCAATTTACCTTTAACAAACCAACTTGTCTAATTAAGTCTAATTATTCAATTACTGAGTCTAATGTACCTTGATTAATTGTGTATAATACAAAGACAGTTTTCACTTTAATTATAAGTTGATTTTGTTACGGTAAATTAGACATAGTATAAAATTAACATGGTATTAGAGTCTCTGCGATATCTATTTGGTCTTCTACTATCGAGTTTCAGATGTTGAGAGTTGAGACATGAAGTCGGTGTGTTTTAAAAATAGAAAGTATATTACTTTATCTTTATGTATAATGTATAGATGCTTTCAATTAAATGAAATTACAAATGAATTTTAAAATTTAAAGTGTTAAACAGAATCAAATTGGATAACCATATATATTACATATATATCATCAAAGATTAATGTACTACATTGATAACAAGTGCCGCCACAAACAACAAACTCTAAATTGATAAACAGAATGTAAATATCTCCCAAGTTGGCATTATAGTTTCAGACATGCATGTATTAGGTACAAATGCATTTGTTATAGATACAAATGCATGTATTTGTTCTTGTCAGTTGCTTTTATGTCATTTTGTCAAGCAAAATGACATTGTCTTATTGTGGCAGTAAAATATTTTCTCAAACTAGGAAAAAAAAAGTCACTCTGATAATTTCATATAAATCAAAAAATATAGTTAATTTTGTAAAAGAAAATAAATTATAGTTATTTTACAAAATTAAAAAAAAAATGAATTTGTCATATCAAAGATCCCTAGAGCCAAAGGTCAATTATATCTGTAGTTACATACAAAGAAGGAAACAATGGTTGATTGTTTTGAACAACTTCATTCATGACATTGATTCACTTCCTTTTTTGTTAGATATGGAGATTGTAGCTAGCACCTTGTTTTCTTCAACATTCAAACAACTACTCATTTAATTCCTTTTTGTTTTACAATAATATGTGTCTAATAACCAAATTTGATTTTTTAGACAGATCAATTACATATTCAAAAAATTAAATTAAATTTATTTATAATAGTGATCGGAAATAATACCCTACACACACATCACCGTCCACGTCACATTGTAATAGAGTACTGTCAAAGGGAGGAGGCATGTGATATCTCCCCAACACATTTTTCCTCTATTCTAAATTTGAACATGGTTTTCTTATATTTAGCTATATATGTTGTTGGTCCTGTTTTTGTAATGCATAATTTGTATTGTAATCTTATGTTTCAATGAGATAATGAAAGTGGTATTCCAAGTTTTTTATGATACCTTCAACAATGTCTGATTGTAATGATAAGATTATGCGACCAATAGTCAAAGGAAATGTGTTAATTCTAGACCAAAAGAATGGTCTTGCTTGTAATGTAAGCTATTCATCGTAAAACATGTAACTTTAGGTGCAAACCGTAATCTAATCTCTTTCTTTTTTTTCCACAATAAAATCCAAATAGCCGAAAGACAATTTTAAGGAAGAATTCAAAGTGCATGTATTACTTCAAGTTCTGTGCTTTCTTTATGTAGATCAATTCATATATATCAACTAATAACTAGGTGATTTTAGATTACAATCCTACGATGATTGAGGCTTGAGTATATGTTAAAAAAATTGAAAAAATAATATGATAAAGAGTCTTATAATACTTCAATCACACCTGGATTATTTTAAAAACTATTTTATGGTGTTTATAATTTTTTTAAAAATAATCAATCAACTACTTATTTTTTTCCGAAAATTAACTCGCAAATAGATTTCATATGCATCCCTTCATGTTATTTCTATGCAGGGACGGATGCAAATGTATCACTATATAAGCAATGTCTGCGCAAAAAAATTTATTTTCTTTTAATATAAATAATCTTCCAGATAATCTTATGCAATGTCTTCAAATTAATTAAATAATCTTTCAGATTTTCTTTTTAATTAATATTTTGTTTTTGGTCTACACACATTACACATTTTTTCTCTTTAGCCCATACTATTATTACAAGCGACGCAACCATCTCAAACATTAAATATACAAATCGACAATATTATTCTTTTAAGTTTCAGTTTATGTTTAGGATATTATAAGATGTATTTGTGTTGTCTCTTTATTATTATTTTCATGGGTCTTTCTTTCTTTTTTATTTCTTACATTAACATATGGTTGCTTTTTATCTTGCGTGTCTTTTGTATTACTTTTATTTAGACTTGAATAATAATATCAGCTAATTTTAAAAAAAAATGAAATGTAATATATATTTATTTAATCCTGTAAATTTAAATATGCGATGCTCCCACTATTTAAAATTCTTGGATCGGTAAGTGTTCTATGCATCTTCCTTCTTAGTCATGGTTGTGGTTGTAAGTTGTGATTAACAATTACAATCCTTAGATTCTTGGGCCTTCTTGTTAAAGAATAGGTTACTCTCCGCCCCCCCTACACTTCTCAAGTACCCCCCTAAAATCCAAAATTGCCCTTGAATTTCAAGTGGGAGTTTTAACAGGTTCGGATTATAAAATCCGAATTTTGTGGGGGTTTTAACAGGTTCGGATTATAAAATCCGAATTTTGTGGGGGTTTTAGTAGGTTCGGATTAAAAAATCCGAACTTTGTGGCAAATTGGTAGCTAATTCGTAGCTACTGTTATTTTGCATACCAGAAACTTGTTGTTTTTTGCTACGACATATTTTGTAGCCAATTCGTAGCTAATCTATAGTGAAAACAGTTCGGATTCTGCGAGCCAAAATTTGTGAAGCTTTGATAGGATCGGATTATATAATCCGAACTTTTCCAAAAAACCCCTCAATTCGGATTATATAATCCAAAATTTTAGTTTTGTAGCAAATTCTAAGCAAATTGGTAGCTAATCTGTAGCTAATTCAGATTAAATTGAATTCGGGCTCTACGATCCGAACTTGTTCTAAACACCCCCCAATTCATATGTAAGGGTAAAATGGGTAGTTAGGAGGGAAAAGAGAAACAAAGGGGGTGCGTAGAGTAATTTTCAAAGAATAGTTGTTGGGTCGTTTGCACATTCATATTCAATGGGCACAAGGTGATGACCTAATTTGTATCAATTTCTCACTTTGAAAATCTTCATTACTTCTTTTATTTTATTTAAAAAGAAACACACAAACAATCTTCCATATGATTTATTTAATTTGACCCAAGAATAACAATCATATATTATGACAGAAAAGGGTGTAAATTTCTTCATTATTACAATTACAAAAAGACAAAGAAACATTTGTTGAAGTCAAAAAAAAAAAGACAACAAACATTAGCTGAATTAACACAATACTTTTGTGTGAAACAAATTGGACAGTTTGAATATTCTTGAGTTAGGCAAAGATTTTGTTTTGCTGCATATTTCCCTACTTTGTTCACATCGTCACTTGTTTGACTAATCATATGTTAAATTACTTTAAGTAATAATCTATCCCCATTCAAATTTAAATATTGCAAATAGGTTATTAAACAAATTATAACTTTAAATAATAATCCATAGAAAAAGAACTTGTTTGATTTTTGGAGGCATCTATTTGAAAGTAGCCCAACCCTTTTTAAAAAAATGTTTCACTAATTAATTCTATTGTAGAAATGTTTCGCTGCCAACTAGATAGAGTAGTAGACGCTGAGTGTTGTGGTGATCCTCAATATGTTTAAAGTGAATCACATCAAACATTAGTTGATTTAGTAGTAATTAGCGCTGAATTTAGTAGAAATGATTACAGTTTGATCCTCCACATGTATCTTTGTGAAAGGATCATTTGATGTCAAAACTTGTCTCGAGCAGATTAAACTGTTGGTGAATAATAGTTTCAATCACACAGCGCATTAGTTTTTAATTAGGGGCACCAATTATTTTATTTTTATGTGTAGTTAGCGTTTTATATAATCAAGAGTTTATATGGAAGAATGTTCACCAAAAATAAAAGTTTATATAGAAGAAGCTTCATGGGCTCTTCTTTTAAAATGAACTAAGCCCAATTAGATTCAATTTATTTTGTGAATATAACTAATAGCATTTTTCTTTTGAAAATAGCATTTTCTGTTTATATTTATTAAAACATATGTTGAAAATAGCTAATATGATAAATGATAATATTTTACTTACTTCGTGTTCGTACTCTGAACTACTAAAACACCTTTTAAAAATCAGAGGTTAAAAAATAAACAAAAATTGAGAAGATAACATATTTTCCTATCAAACAAAGTGAAATTTTAGCTACTAAATAAACTATTTGACAAAAAATAAACAATGATAGCATATAGTCTCTAATATTTGTTATATTTTTCTGGAGTGTTTTTACTCCATATTTTATTAGCTAGCATCTAATGTGTTATCATATTGAACTTGTTAGTCTATACTCTCTACTATCTCTCTAGCATATTGTCCATGTATAAAATAACAACGACTAAGGAAAATAATGTGAGATTTTTGTCAAAAAAAATTAAGAAAAGGATAAGAATGTGAGATAATTTCATCTAACTATACTTTGTTAACTTCGTCTCTTAACTTCCTCCTCCTATCCTACACTAGTATTATTCAAGATCAACATTGGTAATTGTTCCGGACTGAATCTGATGCTGATAAGGCCCATATAACATTCGAGTCGAGCAGGCCCAACTAGTTCTGGCTCATTCTTGCTTCGCCTTTTTACACCGTTTTGAAGAATCTTTCATTATGTAACGACCGACCACAGAATGATGAGCATTTACTACTCATCATGGCTTTTAAGCCAGATTTCGACAATCATTAACGAGCGAGGCGAATTTTCCTCCCTTCGTCAATGATTTTGGTCCAACGTTGGGGACTATATATATGTCATTTTCTTACATCTGTATCTACTTCTCACACAAATACCGACTTGAACGTCGGAGTATCTTGCAGGTACAACCCCCTCTGCTTCAACAACCGCATACGGTGGTGCAGATGACCGACCAACTCTTCTGATCAGTCGAGTTCAGTAATCTTCTAAACTAAAGAAGGCATATATTTGAGAGGGTTTAGTTCCTGATCATGAGAAAAAGTTAGTGGAAAGTTTTTTGTTTTGAAAAGAAATTAAATCATATATACTTACACAGGGTGGCGGATATGTGAAAGAAATGCTATGTTAAAAAGGTTTTTCAAGTGAAATATGAGATGAAGATGGCTAAATTTATACGTACAAACACTTCAAACTTAAGCTTGAATAAATTATCATAAAACTAGCATCTAAAGGCATTATCCTATGAGATATCCGCATTTTCTATTGTGGTAATGCTTCCACCAAAACTTAAACCTTGGACTTAGACATCTCCATACTCAACTCGTGTATTCCAATTTTTACCATTTGAACTATCTTATAGAAATAGATTTTTCTATTGTGTTAAGTGTTTAACCTATATAAAATACAATAAAAAAAAATGGTCTCTTTCTGTGTACATTTGGCTGGGAGTTATAGCATGTTTGGAATCTGACCGAAATATGCACTTGCTTAGAAACTGGTCAAAGATAACGTTGAATCTAAATAAAGGGAGAAGTAGTGTCAAATTTGTATGGTACATATCAGTTGCTAATACAAGTATGTTTCGAAAGGAGATTCCCCGCCTTGTTGTACTTGAGGGATTGGTCTATATTTGGTAATGGTCAATACTACATATATTACTGACATTTTAATTAAACTAACTTAGGACATTTATTAATTAGACAGTTTTAGAGTGTGTATCCAATTTTATCTTTGTCGTTCACACTTCACATGGATGTGTTAACAACAGAGATAAAATATTCATCTAATTTATTCATTTTGTACTTTCTTTTGTTTAATCAAAACCCTTAATTCAAAGTTTCTACATTTTGTTGTCTTTATCTGAGTTTTAAAGTTTTTTATACGTTTTCTTATCTTTAACTAGAACAAATAAGAAAATAAAACAAAACCAGTAAAATTAAATTTCAATCATTGTAATCTAACACAGGAATCTATCAGATCAAAAGCAAAGACGACCGTTCTCAGATCCATACAGTGTGCCACGTAGTACAGATATTTCTCCATTTCCATGAATCATCACATCACAACCTACCAAATTGAATTATTGTCCAAACATTTTGAGATCGAGATATCCACCGCCGAAGAGTAAGATAATTGGCCGAAAAATTTAAAGCTGTTTCATACCAAGATGAGAATCAAACACTCGACTAAAGAATGAGCCTCATGCTATTCAACCACACCCTTTGGGTTCAAACATTTCACTTTCACGCTACCCTTTTTCCTATTTTAATTCATTATTATTCCTGAATCTTCTTTTACTTAACAAATTATACACCCAATTCAATATTATTTATAACAAATTTAAAATAAATAAAAAATCAAGAACAACAGAAAATTTAATTGATCAAAGAAGCTGCTTCCTAATCTCTTCATATAATACTAACATTAATAATAATATTTATATTATATTATGTTATTATTATTATTATTAATATTATGTATATCATGATCATGATGGTCACATGGTATCATCTTTCATCAGATAACATCACAATCATAATCATCATCGCTGCAACTCCATCATAACAGAAAACTCCTCAAAACACACGAACCCATCCCCGTTTTTATCAACACCTGCTATCATACGCCGACACTCCTCTAACGTGCACCGTTCATCACCAATCGCTCTGAAAACCCTCAACAACTCCTCCGCCGAGATTCTCCCGTCGCGATCCGTATCAAAAACCTCAAACGCTTCTCTAAGTTCTTCCTCTGGATTCGGATCTGAACCGGATCCCGAACCTGAACCCGAACTGGAACCGATTCGGTTCATGATTGTTTCCACACTGATTAAACCTCTACCGTCGCTATCGACTTCGCTGAGCATCAATTCGATTTCTTCGGAGCTAGGAGGACGCGCACCGAGGCGCGTGAGAACAGCTTCTAGCTCTTCACGCGAAACGACGCCGTCGTTATCTCTGTCGATTAAACGAAAAGCCTGAGCAAGCTCCCACTGAACGTCGACGGTGACATCGGACCAGTCGCCGGAGACATCGGGAAGGACGCTGGTAGGTGTTTGGGAGCCAGCGGGAAGGGTTTTGTGAATGGATTCGTCGGAGGAAGAGGTTGACCCGAAGGAAGACGGGTCGGATCTTGAGACTGTGGATTTTTCCTTTTTGGAACGGAAGAGACGTTTGGGAGAGAGGTTTTTAGGGTTGATGAACTTCATTTTGGGAATAAGAAGAAGAGAATGAGGGAAGAGAGAATAAGAAGAAGAGGTGTGAGAAGAAAGAGGGAAGAAGGTGAAGGGGGTTAAATGGGTGGATGAGTAGCAGGTCCATTGCTCTTGAGAGTGTAGCTTCCACGAAGTTTCCTAACATTAATACATTGATTGAAAAAGAGGGTGTTAACTATATTTATATTTATAATAATTTCGTCCTAATATATAAGACTCATTTTGACTAAATGACACTATTAAAGATATTAATAATTAAAATTGTGCATTGATGAACATGTAGTGGTCAAAATGAGTCTTATATTTTAGGACAGAGGTAGTATTTTTCATTAGCATTATTTTATCCTTGGTATTTTTTATTTATAAAAAAAAAATAATGAGTATAATTCTGTGTTGATAAATATACTGTATATAATAAGTTTGATGAAGTTTCAAGTGTTCAATTCATAAATTTTATGTAGAAAATTTGATTGAGATGAGAGAATTCATCATGTATGTTCTACACATTCTTCGAAAGAGAATTAAGCAATGGAAATTTTATACAATATTATGGTAACCAAATAAAAAAAAATCCAAATTTAAATTATGATACATTCAATTATTTGGTTATTTATTAAGAGTGTGTTTGATCGGCTGAAACATAAAAACAAAACATGATAACTTCAATTGCTTAATTTATCTTCTAGTAATTTATCTAGTATTTATCTTGTTATTGATCAAACAAACTCAAATTCATTAACTAATTAATTTAAATCACTTGCTTAATTTACTAGTTGCTATATACCAAAACAATTCATCATTAAATAAATGCAAGAATAAAGCTTTTTGTTGGTAGTAAGCATTTTTCAAGATGTGAGTAAACATTAAACTACATATTGGTGGGTTAACTTTCCAAGTATTTGTCCAATAGAAAAACATTTTAAATACATGTTTGTTTTAAATTAAAATTTGGAAAGTACTTTCCACCAAATTTTTTTTTGGAAAATATACTTTTTTTTAATAGTTATAATGGAATAATTCACATATTTTAAATGTGATAAAAATTGCAAAATCTCAAATTTGATTAAGTTCCACTACATCTTATACTCTCTCCATCTCTAATTTTAAGATCTCGTTGACTATACAACACAAATTAAAAAATCGGTAGTAGTAATAAATATAATTATTGTAACACAGTTTCGCGCTTGTATACAAGTGTGCTGAATTGTATTTGTGATCGTGTTCGTTTGTTTGTAGACTTCAAAGTTGTATACTACATGTGTATTTTAGTGTTTTATTACTTTTTTGGATTGATCGACACTTATGTATACTTTTTTAAATCAGGTTTTATGTCCTTTCAATTTTTGTATTTTTTTGTTTTTCTATTAATCTAAATTTTGTTCGCTTTAAAAAAAACATAAGAAAATCAATGATTTTTTTAATTATCCTCCAGAAAGCAAACTCTTGAAGGTGATTTTTCTCGTCCACACCATCACTTTGACCTTACCCAAATGTGCTGGATAATACTCTTTGTTCGTAAGGAATAAGATTAAAAGAAAAACAATGGGTAGAAATTGAATAGTATTATGTTGTAACCCAAAAATTATTAAATAGTATTTTTTTTTACATACTTTGAATAATATGTTATTTTAGGTTATTTTATTTTACTATAGTAGTATCATTTAAATGCTTTGTATTTTTTCCCAACAAGCATCTTAAAGAGTAGTATTTTTTAACTTGTCCTTTGTCTTTTTATTTCAGTTTCATTACTCTTCTATTATCTGAAGTTCTGAACTACCTTTCACCACAATTAGACCGTTGATAACAACGACAATAACAATCATGTTACTTTTACTGGTTTTGTAATTTTAAATTACACTATGATAGTATAATTTAGATCTTAATTTAATGAATCGAATATATAATTTAATTTTTGAATTACTAAGTATACTTTTAATAACATAGCTAGGTAGATAGAAAAGAAAATTGTGTAGACCTTTCACACACCTACCATCATTTTATATGTTGACTAGTAATTCCCCTGTTGGTAGATTAGATGGAACTAGTGTGGCTATATTTAATAAGGTTAATGTGGCTTGGCCACTTTTGTTTGTTCATTCATTCTAAGTTCCATTAGTGTTGGGGTAATCAGAATGGAAGAATTTATGGAAAGTTTTTTTTTTTTTAATTGTAAAAAGTGGTGCTTCTTTTCTGCAAGATTCTTTAACTTTAATTTTAATTGACATTTAATTTTTTTTTTATCGTTGTAAAAAGAAACTCTTCTAATTTTAATTGAATGGTAAAATAATTTTCACAATTTTAAATATTTAGCAAACAAATTTAAGATGAAAATGTAGATTAACAGAGTCTAACACAAGTGGTTAGATTTAGAGGGCAATGTATGTTTCACATAGATTTAGTAGGTTGACAACCACCAAGAAGTGATTGGGTTGTTGTTAATTTGGATGGTTCAAAGGTAGCTGGAAGAAGTGGTTGTGGCAAGGTTGTTAGAGGGAGGAGTAGTGAATGGCTTGGCGGTTATGCAAAGGGGTTGGGTGATTGTGTGTTTTGATGGCAAAGATGTAATTAGGAATGTTGTAAGGCTTATGTTACGCTTGGACATTGAGTTATCGTTGTGTGGAGTATTTGAGGGTAAATTTTATGAGTGTGATTCGGATGTTGCATAATGAGAAAGTTGTTCGTGCTGAACGATGAAGTTTGTATCAACAACTTCGTTGAATGTTGCAACTAGATTGGGAAGCATTTATTTGTCATACATATAATGAAGTAAATAATTGCGCGGATGTTTTTGGCACATATAAAATGTGAACTAGCTACTAGGTCTTAATGTGATTTTATGAGTCATGTCCGACATAAATTCTAAAAATATAAATGGAATTAGAACAAAATATGATGTATATAAGAATCTAAAATATATTATTTCTTCAAAATATGTCACTCTAAGCAATCATAATTTCCCATTATACACGTTTAATTTTTACTTTTAAATTCCATGGAAATTACCCCATCTTCCCATTGCACACTTTCATTTCATGATTCATCGTCTTTCATTTTTCCATGGCAATCTTCCTTTTCTATTAAATTAATTATTAGTATATAGTACTTCTAAGCATTTTCCATACAATTGCCATTGATACGTTCTCAACGATCTTGTTGACGTGCTTACCACTACCTTTAATTTAGTCTTCAAACCCACACCCAATCCTGTAATGTTCATAAACAAAAGAAGAAAGTTAGGTCAACTCAATCTAAACCGAACATTACTTGTAAAATATTTTAACGTGTCTAATTTTTTGTTTCAGTCTATATAGAACAATAATTTTTTGTCTTAAGTTGAATATCGAGTTTTTTTTTTTAAAGTTTAGGATAAACATATATTTGAAACATATTTAAAAGAAAATATATGAAATTGTATGAATAAATTGTAAAGTTAGATAGCATTGTCATAGAAACATGTCATTTAAATATTTCGAGTATTATCACTAAATTTTTTAATCACTAAACTAATCATATAGTAAAAAATAAGAAGAAAAAAAGCTATAAAGTACTACTACACTAGATGTTAGATTAGAACACAATATGTCCACATATTCTGCAAGTTGGATTACAATAAGCACCGACTAAAAACAGCATGCGAAAATAGAGTTGAGCACACGGAAAATCCTCCAACAAAATTTGAAATAAAATACTACACTTATTAAGAAAATAGTGTAAAAGTAAGTGCATGTAACATGTTCCAAAATTTCTCATCAATCACTATAGCTCTTTTTGTTTTAATCGTGGGTCGTGAGATGTCCATAGGCATATGTCCACGCACATAGCACACGCACATACAAGGTTCTTGACCCATTCATTACAGTGTGCTGTCTTTAATTGGAGAGAACCGGTCCACCCTAGCTACTATCTACTTGTGTAACTTGTGTTTTTTGTTTACAAAGGAGGAGATGAACGAATTCATGACCTCAAACATATTATCTAAATTCTTCGTGTTAGATCAAACCTAATGATTTAATTTGTTGTTTTTAATAACGATATATATGACTTAATGTATATATGTATATAAGAGGTTAATTAGTACTAATGAGTTGAGTTTAGTAGAAGAAATTAAATTCTTATAATATTGTAAAATTTAAATTTCAGAGATTAGAGACGTGGTCAAATAAGATTAGTTATTGTATATGACTAAGTCACTAGCTTATTCGATGCTACCTTTGTCCCTAAATATAAAATTTCGTTTAACTAAATTGTACTATTCATCTATTATGTTTTGACCGTATTTTTTTAATAATATATATAGATGTAAATATTAGCATATAAGATCTTGTTTAATTTGTTTTGATGAGTATTTTCAAAATATCAAATTTTTATAATTTTTACTGATAAATAATTCAAGATATTAGTGATCAAAATTATGTATTGACGTACATGCAATTGTCAAACGAGATTTTATATTTAGGAGTTAATTAGGACCCGAGATTTTATATTTAGGAGTTAGGACGGAGGTAGTATGTTTGAAGCAACATCTCTATACATACATTTATAGAATGATAGAGTCCAAATTCATAGCGAAAAAAATTATAGATTTCAACAAAATTATGTGATTAATTGGCCAACATAAAAGTGAAACTTGATGATCAAAGACTCTATTATTGTTGAGCTTATTACCCAATCCTTTGAGCACTTTGCATGCACTCCTTTATGAAAACAAAGCCATTACGGAGTATTATCTAAGAGGAGGTTCAAACGGCAATTCATATCAAGGAGCTTACTCACATGAGTTGTTCTTACAAAAAAAAACTCTCCAACATGTAAAACAATAAAAATGAAAAATATTCTTAACTAAGTTGCAAGTATATATATTCATCTCGTCTCATTTCTACCTTTTTTCAAAAATTAAACGGAAAGGACTATTTATTTTGACACCGTAGCTGAAATTAAGAAGTAGCAATAGTCATGGCATTGTATGTGTGTAGTTGCCAAACATATCCGATTATAAAAAAAGGGTGGATATCAACAAGTCATATATCAATTCTATCTACCTGTATGTATGTACAATTCAAATTCATAGTGCCCACACAAAATATATGTATGTGTGCTTAGTATAAAGGTCAATTATTACAGCCGAAACCTATACAGTACATTCAATTTTTGACAATTTTATAAAGTAGCTCTTTATTAATTTTCCTTATTATTTGATAAAAAAAAGATATGGGTCATGTTAAGCTGTTAGCTTTTTCCAAAATATATTTTGGTCGTTATAATATTTTAATATAAAATCAAAGATTATTAAACTAACGTTTTAATAAGGTTTGATGTAGTAATACTAAATACACCATAATCAAGTTGTAATTTTTTTTTGTCAAAATCGGGTATCCACCGCCGAACGCAATGACTATTCTCTCGCTAGATTTGAAACATCTTAAAGGGTAGAATAGCTGGTCCAAAGATTTAAACCTCCATAATCAAGTTGTAATTAACTGGTCTACTTGTAATAAGTTTTTAATTTGTATAGTTGTAAGTTGGATTCTTTATGATTGATTAAAGTACTATACTAATATTACAAAACATCATTGAATGGATGCACAACGGCAAAAGCAATGTGTGCGTCCCCATTGTCCTTACGCGTGAGGAAGATAGAGTAGTACACACATGGATTTGTCCACTCCACTGCCCTCAAATGGGGTAAGTACCCCGAGAAAAAGGAGCCCTCTTAAAATACTATTTTCTCCGTTTTAAAGTGAGTATCATTTTAATTCAAAAAAATATTCTTTAATGCAACATTTTTTAATTTTAATTTTATTCTTTATTTATTACTTTGTACATTATTTCTAATTAAACAAAAGGAAAAAAATAAGGTTAATTTAGTAAAAGTGTTATTTCTTTTAATATTGTGATTGTATTCCTTAATATGTGTGTAAATACTTAAAATGACACTTATTTTGAATACGCGTATGATTTGTGGTATCTCTAAACATTACTCTGATCCGTCCGTTTCAAAATAATTGACCATTTTGATCACTTTAGGTTTAATAATATACAACTTTGATCATTAATTTCTTTAATTATCTATCATTAAAAATTATAAAAATTGTATATATTGAAAATAATTATCGATAAAAAGCAAACATCTTATTTGCTAATATTTACATTTACATATTAGTAAAAATATTTGGTCAAATTAAAGTAGATTATATGAATAGTGCACACAAAAATTGATGATTATGATTCTCACAAATGTTCAAAGCAAAAAAATGCAAGCTAAGTCTCATTGAACTAAGAATCCCCCTTTCCAATAATAAGACTTTCCTCAATAGCAATCTGTTTATCAATAGTCTTCACACAAAAATACATGATTAAGAAAAGAAAGTGCAAAGGAAGAAGCTAGAGACCAAGATATGGTCCATGGTGTTGCTTATAAAAGCTGAGAGGTGAACATCAACATAAAGCATGGTGAGAGAACGTGAAGATATTAACAGAAATGTGGATAAGCATACAAAAAATGTTGCTACAAATATCAGAAGAAGAAAATTTAACTGAGAAAATGCGTGAAAAAAACAAAAATTATGCGGTGAGAGTGGATTGAACACGCAACCTTCAGATCTTCAGTCTGATGCTCTCCCAACTGAGCTATCCCCGCATGTTTTATTAATTCTAATGTGTATACTTGTAGACATATAAACTTAGGCTAAAACAACTGCTTCATATGTGGCAAAAATATACATACTATAGTAGGGGTATGGCATACACCTGAGCTATTCACTGGTGAATTATGATAAATAATAGTAATATATATTTTACTTAAAATAAAAACTGAATTATTATTTAATTTAAAAAATCATATATATTGTTTTTTTTATATATATATATAAATATAGACAACTTCATAAATGTATGTTTGTTACTTGTTAGACTTCATGGGGAAAAAGATACACCAAGATCACCAATAATATTAAAGACACAACCAACCAAATCACCAATAATACAACATTTGTCCAAGATATCATGATAATACACATGTTCCTAAACACCCAGCAAAACACTTGACCATATAAAAAGCATAGTAATATACATACCCAAGAATATTGTAAATGATAATAGTAGTCTCTAATTTTGACCATATCAATTAAGTATTAACCCATCTATGGATCCTAGCCACATCCATTGTATGATTTTTCCATGTGTTATCGACAATTTTATAAGGATTAGTTTTAAATAAGTTCTCAAATTGGGCTGTATTCAACTCACCCAATTACTACCTGTTAAGTCTAAAATTCAAAAGATCAATCACATTTGACTAAAAACTACACAAGTGAGACAATTATTTAGTGCAATGTATATGATTGAAAAGTTGAAATCATTCCTGTTGGAATAGTTAGAGGTTTACAGGTAATGAAAATATTGAATAATATGATTTTGATTTGAGCATAAGATTCCTTTGCAACACATTATAGTGATTTGACTTTTTTGTTAACAAGAACACAGTGATTTGCTAATAACCAACCACATATGATATGAAACATATTCACAACAGGCTTCAAAGAGTTTGTGTGGCTTGCTTTTAAGACTTTAAGTAGATTTTGTTGGTTCTAGTGCATGCCACAAGACAAACAAAATTTAATCTATTAGTAGTATTTTCTCTGTTTCATCATTTTGACTTTAACATTATTAGAAACATTGGGTATGAGAAAGTAGGGTCTAGATTGTTTAAAACTAATTTTATGTATGTGTTATTTAAACTGTCGGATTTCAAATTAACAGTTGAAATCATCTACTGCATGTAACTGTGCGTAATTCCCATTAAGGTTTCTCTCACAATATATTTACTAGCTAACATTTGTACAAAATGTCATTCTCATTGTTGTTACATTTATGAGTAAACCAAATAGTGTGCTATTCCCATCAAAATCATGAATAGAAACCTTCCAAGACTAGATTTTGTATTATTTACAATTGGGAAAGCAATAGAATCCAAAATACTTAAAAAATAATCACCACAAAATAATTGATCTTTGGAACTAACTATCAACAATTTTGTTTTGATCCAAGCTCAATGCAGGTGTGGATTCAGCATTTTCATAGTCAGAATCAGAGCTACCATTATCCATCTCCTTCTCTGGACAGTCAATTTGGTCGCATTCACCAACTTCATTGTTGTAAGTTCCAAAATCTTGACACCTATTTGAAGGTGTCAGGGCTTCTTTCTTGACAACATTTAACAATATCCCATTATGAATCTTTTCAGTCTGCAAAAGATCACCTTCAGTTATTACAATGCTAGATCCATTCACAACCCTGTTGTCGATTTCCTTCTGCTCAGATTCTGAGTTCGTATCTGGTCCTGTCAGTCTGAAAGTATGATGATACTGAAAATCACGAGGGCTTGCATAAGCCACCGCACCTCTATTTAGTTCGGTATCAACAACCTCTAAGTTTTGGAGAAAGTCAACGAACATATTTGCTGAAGCGGTTCTCATCAAAGGGCCACCAGTTCTTGTCCAAGAAATTGTTTCACCATTTTCAGAGTCACTACCAACGGCTTGATGCAATGAGGAAGCACCATCTATAAGGTCTTCAAGAGAACTTGTCGAATTCTCTCGTGCCATGCAATTCCATGAAGGAATTCTTTTTGAGGCACTGAATTTGACAGTACTTGACAGACCATGAGCAGCAGAAGCAGTTCTCTCAGAAATTCGTTTTAGTCTTCTCATATGATTGAGAATTGCTACAGATTCATCAAGAGCAAGCTCAATTTCACAATTTGCTTTTATGGCTGAAAGCTTCTCCCAGCTACATCTTCTCCCTTGGTTGGCTGCTTTTTGAAGCTCTCCTAAAGAAGGGTTCTGTATAATCTTTGAGTACTGAAAGAAGAGACATGTCAAAATTTACACAAGTTAATCACTTATGCGCTGACTTATCTGTAGTAAATAAAACATAAATAAATTCCTAAACCCTCTAAAGCATTGACGCATGACATGACACCGATAGGTCGGCACTAGTAATAACTGGAGAAAACAACACAATTGAATGTAATCACAGTGTCGGTGTTGGACACCGGACACATGTTTGATCAGATGCGTCGGTGGTGCTACATAGCCTAAACCTTTTGCGAAAATATATAATTATAAAGAACATTGGAATTCAACAAAGTTTTGTGTTACAGCTTGATTTTAACTATTTAAACTTCTTCACATTAATATTTAGCTGATTTTTGTTATTAATTAAAAATTTATTATAAATATGTAGCTGATATTTAAATAAGGCACATACCTGAGCAAGGGTAGCAGGCATAACAATAGTGACATCACCTTCCCATTCTTGAGCAAATAGTTTGGCAAGTCCACCCAAGGGAAAGCCTAGTTCCAGTACTTGATTACACCTATGTTTCACCTCCATCACCACAAGGTGAGCAAGCTGCACAAACAAAAACCATATTGGATACAGGCCTTGTTCGAATAAGCAACTTAATTAAGTTCTAATGATATAATTATAAGGGCTCTCACGTATAAGCTATTTCTATAATAAAAGATAAAATAAAGTCAAATGGTTTTCATATAAGTTATAACTATAAGTTATTCTTGAGAGCTTAAAGAAAGAAGCTGAAAACAGCTTAAGAGCATGCCATGAGCTCTTATCATAACTCTCACAAACTGACTCACAAGTGCTTATACCAATAGATAAGCTCAAATAGACCAAAAAATTGACCAGGAATAGATATATTACGAGATACTGACACAATGAATATCCAATCATTAACATGTGTATTGCCTTACAGATGATTATTGACAACTATCGGTGGATGCAACCATTTTTCCAATCATACAAGGGCCAGGGGGATAAATAAACACTTAAATCACATGGCATAATTTGAATTTAGTAATCCTCTATGTGCAGCTATAGTTCTGAATGAAAAGAATACTTGACATTGTAATAAATGGTCCCAATGCCATATAAACCACAAATAAGCATATGAATGTACTATGCATATAAATATATGTATGTTACCTTGGCAGCAAAATTGCCTCCATAAGTTCTTACAAACTCTTTCAATCTCAACAATGGTGCAATGTGAGGGTTGGCCTGACTGACAATGAAATGATTGACATTGAATAGCTCTTTCAACTGCATCATAGGTAAATCAATCTCTAAGCTACCATCCCTCCATCGCCGCGACGGTGTGGAGCCTTCTTCAGGACCTAGATTAAAAGGAGGATGGTAAGGAACAATATCTCCACTTCTATTCTTTGCCATCAATTCTTGAGCTTCAAAAAGGCCAGGGAATGCACAAGAAGCTGTTACCGCGCTCCATATAACCACGTGAGGTGATGTCAAGTAGTTAAGACATCTAGGAGGTTCATGCTTCCTTGGGGAGCAAACTGTAATTCCAAGAACTCTACCTGTCATATCATAAGCTTCTTGAAATGTAAGGTTGTTTGTTAAATGCCTCAACAGCATCTGCAACTGCCTGATCTCATGAACAGCTCCGCGTGTTGCAACCCTCTTGACAACCGCAAAAATCCCGCCCATTTGATCGAAAAATTGCAACGAATGCAAGGAATCCTCGAAGAAACTCTGAAGTTCTGGCCATGATCTAGTGGCAACAATAGCACACATAATAGATCCAACACTCGAACCGGCAACTATCCTAGGCAAGAGTTTATGTTTTACAAGTGTTTTAACCACACCAACATGAAAAGCTCCAAGAGAAGCACCACCACTTAAAAGCAAAGCTGTTCTACCAAAAGCATGTCTAGTTTCATGCATGAAAGCAAGCTTTTCTTCCAACGATAACTCCTCAGAATCCGAATCACAAACCATTCTCAACTGTGTTGATACCTCATCAAGATACTCCTTGATTAACTTAGGGACTTGAAGCCTACCCTTATGTAATTCAGGGTTACACATATTACCTAAATTTCGAACAAGATCAGCACGCATACAAAACATTATATCTCTAAGAGATCCCTCTTGTCTACGATGACGAAGCTCTTGAAGTTTGTTCCCAACCAATTCTACATCGTAAAGATCCGATTCATTCATCTTTGGTGTCAATTTATCAAGCATCTTAGCACCATGAGCCCATTCATCATAAGTCAAAGCACTTCTCATCATATTTCTCCAAAATTTCCTCCTATATGCCATCTCAGCCCTAACTTTTACATTTGTATAACGTTTCAACAAAATAGCAACTATTGTCATCATTGCTAATATCCCTTGTGGGTTTCTTGGATGAAACCATGATAAAAAGGGTTTCAATTTCAAAACCCCTTTAAACCTATACAAGAATCCTAACAATAATTGAAACATTTGATACCTCAAATGTGACATTGATTTACAGAACAGAACCCTAAATGCAATTGTTTTACCAAGAATGTCTGAAGGACCAATTGGAAAACGATCTACATTAGCTTCATTACTAATATGATCCATTTTTCTTCACTTGATCAAAAATCTAAATTGAATAATATTAATATTAATAATACACAGACCTATATAAATAATGAATAATCTAATTAATCTAACTGAATTTACAAATGCAACTCCTAAGCTTATACACTTACCAAATTAAACTAAATTTAAATCAACTAATAACATACATTAAAACAATATAATACAATGATGGGTTATGAAGCTGAAAAAGTTGTTTTTTTTGTTCTAATTTGAACAAACCCAATAAAGGTATAATCTTTGCAACAAATTATAACTACCCAGAAACAAATTTGGATAAATAAAGGATTTTGGATCAACCCCAGAAGTTTAAACGTCGATACTAAGAAAATCAACTTGGTTTGGAAGAATAAGCAACAGTTTTTGTTGAATGAATGTGAAGAGTGTGGAATTGGGAATCGGAAAGAGATAAAGATTGAAGATTTGTTTGTTATAATGGTGATGATGACTTTGGAGATTGACCGTTTGATTGTGATCAATGGTTGAAATTAATGGACAGTGTTGAAATTGATATGGAATATTGACCGTTTGATTTGAAATTGACGATTGTGATTGATTACTGCGGAAAAGTGGGTGCTGTAGCAAATCTAGATTCGGTTGAAAGTGGATTGGATTGTCTTGGAAGAAAGATAAGAAGAAACGTGGCAGCCAAAACGTGACGAACATGGCTTTGATGTGTTTTGTTTCTTTCTACAACTTGGAGCAACTTAATTTGAAACTTGAAAGTATGAGCTTAATAACACTTAGATGAAAATTGATCTCTTCTACTTTAATTAGAGATTATGAGAGTATAGCAGCGTTAAATTTTTTTAGGGTGAGTTTTGTTCTCTTTTATGGTCTTACATGTTCAAAAGATTAATGGTTGCAACTACGTAGAGAATAATTGGCTCAAACCAAAAAAATTTGAAAATATGAAATACGAACACATATAATACACTAACATAAATATTGATATATTAAGTATTTAAGTGTATGTTTGGTTATGCGATGAGAAAAATTATTTTTAAGTGAATTGACTTTTTTAGATAAAATTAAGTTTTTTTGACAAAGAATGAAAGTGAGTTGGACGTAAAGTTATTTATGTTTGGCTATATTTATGTAAAAGTGGATTTAGCAATAAATTTAAGGTTAAAATCAAGCTTCTACGGTACACTTGAATAATTCAAGTGTACCGGTACATGATGTCATAAATTAATATATTAATGGTTATTTTTATGAATTAAAAACACTATTAGTTAATTATTGTATTTTAGATATAATAATAGCACAAGAAAAAATAAAATTTCATTGTTTATAATTATTACACTAATATTTTAACATTTTTCAATAAAAAAATTGAATATTGACTATTATGAAGAATAAAAATTCAAAAAATATCAAAATGTATAGTTTTGACAATTTTAGTTAATGATATTTGATTATTATAATGTTTTAATGATAGAAAAATAATTTCTCTTAAAAAATATTCATGTTATTTATTATTGTGATACCCATGTACCGGTACATTAGAAATTATCTAATGTACCATAAAATTTGCCATAAATTATAGGTAGAATCAATTCAACAAATAAAATTCATTCTCCTTAAATCATTCAAACATATCAAAATTACTTCTACAACTTTTAAAATCACTTTTAACCCAATTGAAATCAAATACAAACTCACATAAATAAAATATACAACGTATGTTCGATACCATAACACGACTAATTTCATATGCATGATGCGTCCATGCTTTGGAACTTTGCAATGGGATATATCAAAAATTTTGTTTTGAAAAAAAGAATATAACGCAAACATAAATGATTTGTGAACACAAATCATCATGATATGGGACACCATATTTTGAAAGGGTAGAATATATTTTTGCATTTTTTATTGTTAATTTATTTTTATTTTTTGATTTGCGCAAGCACTCATCCTTCTTTTCATTTTTTTAATTATAAAAAAAGTCTAGATCCGACAGAAAATAGAGCGTGTTTGGTTTGAGAAAAATAAAATAAAAAATAAACACAGAAATTAATAAAATTTAAACTAATTTTGATATAATTTTTTCATCAATTTTTGAGCCTTTTTCTTTTTTTGTTTCTTTCTTTCAAATCAAATAAAGACCAAAGAATTACCCTAACATTTTTAAATATGGAAGTTTCAAATACTCCATGTCATATTTTTTTTTTTTTATGACTTCATTAAAAGGAGTCTTCATTATAGTATAATAGTTAAAAGAGTATAGTCTCGAACTTTTAGTTCAATAGACAAAATGTTAAAATTATGGTCAGACGTCATGACTCATCACCTGAATTTGAATTTGAAATTTCACAATTGTATACGAGTTTAATTTTAATAGATTATCAATTCGTCTCAAACAAAAAAACTGGAAACGGCTAAAGTTAGTCACACTGATTGAAAATTGTACTCATGTCTTTATAAATGATACTAGTAATTAGATTGGAGATAGTGATATTGTGCGCCATTTGCTTGCGGGGAAGAAAGGATAAGCAAAACAGAAGAGTCGACGGTGGAGGTGGCCCCATCAGTATGATACAATTAATTAAGGCTTAAACGTCATTTTAGTCTTTGTATGTATGCGAAATTTTGGTTTTAGTCCCTGTATGTAATTTTATTCCGAAATAGTCCCCGTATCGACCAAACTTTTTGTTTCTGGTCTTTAAAGCAAAAATCTACAGGAAAATTCGTAGGCAAATCTGCAGGAAACATGAGAATTTTCCTGCAGATTTTAACTTTAGGGACCAAAAACAAAAAGTTTGGTCGATACGGAGACTATTTTGAAATAAAATCACATACAAGGACTAAAAGTAAAATTTGATGTACATACATAGACTAAAAAAACATTTAAGCCATTAATTAATGAACTGAAAGGTGTTACGTTTGCCACCACCCCTCACATGATCATTGCCAACCAAATCTCAAATGTGACTATTGAAGAAAGTACTAGTAGAATAGACTCTTTTTTTTTCTCGTGATAATATAAACAAAATGATAAAATTATCATAAATTTAAACATGTAAAATGGAGAAATGTGAAATAGAATTCAATTATAGACGTTTAATTTAACAATTTTCATATTTTTTATTAGTTGAATTAAAATTTCTTAATTTATAGAATAGACTTTATAGAGTTCAACTTCAATATATTGTAAGAAATGAAATATTCACTAACTTACCAATAATATAATTGAGTGAAATACTCGTTATATATTTCACTTGGTAAGACATTATAATAACATGCATGATTGAGATTTTAAATACATTCATTTATTTATTTTAAAAAGACGAAACAAGACTATTTAACATAAAAAATAGTGAGTTAAAAAAACTTACTATTGAACAGTGGCGGAGCGAGAAAACATATAAAGTTCGGACAAAATTTAAAATTTAAACAAAAATTTCAATTTTACATTGAAAATTTTTAAATTTAAAAAATAAACTCAGTTTTGCCCTAAATTAATTCCATCGAATCTCAATTTTACTCTAAATTAACTCCTAAAACACCAAAATAATTATTTTGCGTTGAAAAATCTGAGTTTTGAACAAAAAAACTTCAATTTTACCCTAAATTAAGTTCTAAAAATATCAATTTTACTTTAAATTTATCCCTAAAACAAAAAAATATTTCGACCGAGCCCGGGCTGCCGCTCTAGCAGCCCGGGTGGTAAATCCGCCACTGCTATTGAATGAAAAAATATGTAATATAAATACTATTTACTATATCATAATGTTCATATCAACTATATAAATTAGATTATTCTTGCTGTTGAACTATTTAAAGAAGAAGAAAAAAAGAAATAATTGGATGAAAGAAAGTTGAGGCAATTTATACCAACAAATAAAAAAGTTGAGGCAATTGACCAAAGACAATTCCAATTCAACACAATAGTTTGATTCCTGCCATCTCATCTCTACTAGTCAAACACCTCTTGGTCCCATTTCACTTTTTTTTATATCTTTTGACACGTTCAATTCTCAACATACAACCAAAACTCAAAAACAATTGATTTTTCTCCTCTCTTTTAATTAATTAATAATAATATTAATATTACTTTTTTTTTACCTTATGCTTTTCTTCCAGAAAAAAGTTAAAACAAGTTAGAATATCAAATAATTTTAATTTCCCCTCAAACATAATTGTAGATAACGAACAATATAATAAAAGTATATTTGATCTGCAAAATGAAAATATTGGACAGAACAGTACAAGACAGAACAGAGAACAAACATTTACAATTTTAAATAAATTTTGTCTTGTATGATGTTTGATAGAAAAAATGATATTTTGGTAATTTAAAAAAATAGTGCTGACGACAAAAAATTGTCCAATGGTTCAGTGGAGACAAGAATATGTGATTTTGCTCAATCCCTTGTTCCAGTTTGTCTAGTCTCAATGACAGTCTTCAAATCAAACACAGTACAACAAAAATTGTTCTATCTAATTTTCTATTTTTTAAAACATCAAACACACCCTAATTCTTTCTATCAAATTTAACATTAATTGTTGTTAGATCACTTAGACCAACTAACATTTACGTTTGTTTAATGGTTAAAACCAAAGAAAACAAAGACAACTGTACAAGTCTTGAAAATTCCACGTTGTGGAATCTATTCCTTCTAGTTATCATTTTCCAAAAATAAAATGAACCAGTAAAGTAATTCTCTTCATTTTCATTCCTCCACATAACTCATCAAGTGAAGAATATATAGTAAAGAAGAAGAAGAATTTCCATCCAAAATAAAATTATAGAAAAAAAAAAGTACCATTTCTCAAACATCATCATAATTCAACAACTAGGTGCAATTTGTTTTTCTTCATCTATTTTACTATAACAAATTAGTTATTCAATCCATAGTTTTTTTCATTCTACAAATTCAACAGACACTGTAAAATGATCAATCAAAAGGTTGAGATTGAATCTCAGCATATGATTGGAGCAGATGAATCTGTTTCTAGCCATCAAGAAAACAGAGGAAAATTCGAATCTAAGAAGAAAATGAAGAAAGTAAGGTCAATGAAGCTTCAAAGATTGTCAAGCAGAGGAAGAAAACCACAAAATGATCACAGCTCCATAATTGAAATGGCAGATGCATCACCCAATTACATGAAGAGCACTAGTAGTTCTCATGCAAAGGATAGTTTTCAGGTATTGTATTCTGATTCTGAAAACCTAATTTTTTATTTATTTATGTGATTTGAATGTGTTTTTAATTGCGAATCGCGGAAAATAGGATAATAGATGTTTGTTCAAATTTCGATATGTTACAATGCTATAGCGCTACTATAGCCGCTATTTAATAAACACTGTACTGTACTGTACTAAATTGTGTAGTTCAATTGGCAAGGACATCACATATGTAGGGGACGGGGTTTGAACCCGGGACACCCCATTGTGTATCGCATGAATTAGTGGTTTGTTAAAATTCAGTTATGTTACACAGTTTGTTATAGACACTATTGGACAACACTATACTAGTATTAACTTGTTTACCGTGGAACAGTAACTGTTTGTTAAATTTCCGCTATGATGTAGCAAGTAGCATTTTAGGCTTACACTATAGCCTCTATTTAACAACACTAGGTTTGAGTTTGAGTAGTTTCAGTTGATGGGGAGGGGTATAATAGGTAAATAGTCTAGAAGCCATAGCTCAATTGCTAGAAAATGCTGAAATTGCTAGGTCGGATGTTCGTGACAGGGGTTCGAACCCCAGTCCCTCCACTTTGTGTGTGTGAGTTTTCATTGACTTGTCATTTCGTCTATGTATTAAAAAAAGGTGAATAATAATGTTGCTTTGCTGCTTCTGGCAGATTGCAGAAAGAGTTACCACAAACAAGAGTTTAACAAGAGTGGCTACTTGGAAACTGAAGAGAAGTTTGACTCGAAAGTCATTGAGATCAATCAAGCTTGCAACTGTCAAGGGACCTAATTCAACACCGATGCTATGTTCTGATTCTGAATCTGTTCATGGCAGTGATGACAAGAATAAGAATAATACAAGTGATGCTGGTAACAAGTCTCAGAGAGTCATTACTAGAAGATTAAGCTTGAAGCCTGTGAGGATCTCGTCAAAAAAACCAAGTTTGCTTAAAGCCACATGTTCTTCCACTATCAAGGATTCACATTTTTCTGATCAGATTGACCTTCCACAAGAGGTAAGTGGTTCTCAAGGCGTAGCAGCTGTTAAGGTTTGTCCATATACTTACTGCTCTCTTCATGGTCATCGTCATGGTGATGTGCCTCCGTTGAAGCGCTTTGTGTCGATGAGGAGACGTCAGTTGAAGACACAAAAGTCCGTGAAAAAGGACGGCAGATCAAAGCAAACTGGCAATGTAAGGAAAGCCACTCAGAAAACCAAAACTGTTCAAATTGAAGATAGAGACTCTGACTTTCAGACTGCCGAAAATCTGGGAACAGAATCATCACCATCTAAACCCCGTGATACTCTACCATCCACAGTCAATGAAGGCGACACTTCAACCAGAGGCAAAAAAATGGAGGCAGATTATGAAGTGTTGCAGAAGAGTTTTGCACAAGAAGAGCCTAAACCTGGTAGTACTACTAGTGTAGGATATGGAGTGCAGGAAAGAGATCAGAAATATATAAAAAAGTGGCATTTGATGTATAAGCATGCAATATTAAGTAATACCGGGAAATGTGAAAATAAGGTTCCCTTTGTTGAGAAGGACAAAAAAGGTATTGAGGAAGAAAATGCTCTCGTATTTAATGGAGGAAACAACTCTTGTCAGAATTATAGTGAAACAGATTCGGATATGGATGATGAAAAGAAAAATGTAATTGAGCTGGTGCAAAAAGCATTTGATGAAATTCTTCTCCCCGATGCTGAAGACCTATCCTCTGATGATCATTCAAAATCTAGAGTCAATGAAACAGATGAGGTACCCTTTGAAAAGAATGAAGATAAGATTGAAGAAAGGAATGCCACAGCTTCCGCAGAATTTCCTAAAGCAGTGCAGAAGATGGAGAGCAAACCAAAAAGCTGGAGCCATTTGAAAAAGGTTATCCTCTTGAAAAGGTTTGTAAAGGCATTAGAGAAGGTACGAAACATCAACCCAAGAAGACCAAGGCAATTGCCTTCAGATGCCAACTTTGAAGCAGAAAAAGTTTTTCTTAACCGCCAAACAGCGGAAGAGAGGAAAAAATCAGAGGAGTGGATGCTTGACTATGCACTTCAAAAGGTTATTTCTAAACTCGCACCTGCTCAAAGACAAAAAGTGACGCTTTTAATAGAAGCTTTTGAAACAATTCGACCATCTCAAGATGCTGAAAATGTACCTCGGTCTACTGCATCGGTGGAATCTCAGGAAAATCCGATTCACTCACTTGATGCTTCCTCAAATCATAGCATGGAAGAAACAAAAGACGGAAGAGATTTTGAGGTAACTGAGAGAGCAAGGAATGACAAGAATATGACTGCATGTATGAAAAATGATGAAAGTTCTACTGTGGAATCAACATCAACAGATGTAGTCAAGTTTCCTATTTTCAATATGGGGACATTGGAGGAAGAAGTAACAACCAAAGGCGAAAATATGGAGCCGGATCATAAAGTGCCGCAGAAGAATTTGGTGCAGGAAGAGCCTAAACATGGTGCTAGTACTACTGGTGTGCCATATGGAGTGCAGGAAGGAGATCAGAAATATATAAAAAAGTGGCATTTGATGTATAAGCATGCAGTATTAAGTAACACAGGAAAATGCGAAAATGAGCTTCCGTTTGTTGGGAAGGACAAAAAAGGTAGAGAGGAAGATGATGTCACGTTCGATGGAGGAAGAAGCTCTTGTCGCAATTATAGTGAAACAGATTCAGACATGGATGATGAAAAGAAGAATGTAATTGAGCTTGTGCAAAAAGCATTTGATGAAATACTTCTCCCTGAAGCTGACTCAGACCTATCTTCTGATGATCATTCAAAATCTAGAAGCTATGGCTCAGAAGAAGTACTCTTAGAAAAGAGTGAAGGCAAAGAAGAAGAAAGGAATACCACAACTTTTACAGAATCTCCTAAAGAAGCACAGAAGATGGAGAACAAACCGAAAAGTTGGAGCCATCTGAAAAAGCTAATCCTCTTGAAAAGATTTGTAAAGGCATTAGATAAGGTAAGAAACATCAATCCAAGAAGACCAAGACAATTGCCTTCAGATGCCAACTTTGAAGCGGAGAAAGTTTTTCTTAACCGCCAAACAGCGGAAGAGAGGAAAAAATCGGAGGAGTGGATGCTTGACTATGCACTTCAAAAGGTTATTTCTAAACTTGCACCTGCTCAAAGACAAAGAGTGACACTTCTTATAGAAGCTTTTGAAACAATTCGACCATTTCAAGATGCTGAAAAAGGACTGCAACCTTCTGTGACGGTGGAATCTCAGGAAAATCCAATTCAATCACTTGATGATTCTTCAAATCATAGAAAGGAAGAAATAAACAACGGAAGAGATTCTGTTTACTCGACTAAGACATTGCTTGGGAAAGTATCATGTTCCAATCATAGTACTATGGAGGTTTTGGACAAATCTAGTGGCAGTCCAGTGCCTGAAGTTTACAGTCCTATTAATCCAGTGGAAACTATAAACAGTTGTCACAAGGAGGCTAAAACCAATCGAATAGTCGATGAAGTTCCAGAAGATTTGGCATCAGGTTTGAATAGAGAAAATCGAAGTATTGAATCTGAGTCGCATGGGAGATGTGAAGCAAAGAAGGTCATTGGTGATAACAGTGAACAATTTTCTTTGACTAAAAGCTTAATCCTAAATGGTCTTGTCAGATCACTGAAATCTAAACTGGTTGTACCAGAAGAGCCGTCAAACCAATCAGATGAACCAACAAGTGACAGAAATGATATGATGGAAAAAGGTCAACTGGAAACATCTGAAGCTCCTATTGGTGCTGTTGTAGAATCTGAGACTCAGGTAGAGAAACAAGGCAACACAGGATTGTGGTTCATGGTGTATAAGCACATGGTATCAGATATGACTGAAAACAATTCCAAGACATCAGCTGATGTACCAGATGAGAAAGTGTTGAAGTCTGAAGGCAGCATAACAAGAGAAAGTTCTGTTTCTGATGAAAGTACACCTGTGATTAATCAAGAAATGCACCTCAAGGATCGTATTGCAGCAGACCGTGACGTTGAACTTCGACAGATTGAAGCCATCAAGATGGTAGAAGAAGCAATTGATTCAATCCTTCCAGACAGACAGCCATTTCCTGATGATAATAAAATTGACAGAACTGAAAGAATGTACAGTGAAAGCTTCAACAGAAAAGAACGCAAGACGGAATCTGGAAATGGAATAGCTGAAGAACAAAAAGAAGAATCGGTATCGAAGGAAGGAAACAAACCAAGCCAGAAATTGTCTAGAAATTGGAGCAATCTTAAAAAAGTGGTACTGCTTAGGAGATTCATCAAGGCATTGGAAAAAGTAAGGAAGTTCAACCCAAGAGGGCCTAGATATCTCCCTTTAGAACCTGATTCAGAAGCTGAAAAAGTCGAATTGAGGCATCAAGATATGGCAGAAAGACGAGGCACAGAAGAATGGATGCTTGATTATGCACTTAGACAGGTTGTTTCCAAATTAACCCCAGCTAGGAAGAGAAAGGTGGAGCTGTTAGTGGAAGCTTTCGAGACAGTTGTGCCAACCGTAAAAAATTGAAACCGGCTGAATATCATGAATAACTTTGTATGCAAAATGCCTTCATGACAATTCCATACAAGCTGAAAGGTCAACAAAGAATTTATTTGATCACAATCCTTTGAGATGATTCTGAAGTTTATTGTTTGTGACAACATTGTTTGAGGTCACTGATATGTCAATATGTCCCTTAGAAAGCAAATATAGATGATACTGAATGTTGTTGTGTGTCAATATGTCCCTTACTATAGATATATTGTATTGCATAAATGCATGTTATTGTTCTTGTCTTCTGACTGTAAAAATTTCTCAAACATCCACAGATGAAGTGACAAGCATTGAGTGATTGATTTCTTTGCTTGTTTTTGATTATCACACCTGAATTATTTACATGTATTTTAGTCGTGCTATGCTATGCTATGCTATGCAAAGCTTGATGAGTTGATCCTGTTAATTGTCATTGGTTACTAGTGATATTTCCTTTCACCATTTTGTTATGAGATAATAAGTGAGTTTAGAAAAAGTATAAATTTACAAGATTGTGAAACAGTATTACATAGCACAGTTTTTAAAATGGATCTTGTTTATGTAATCATAAAATCGAGATGTATTAATATAGAGATAAACTCATTTCATCAACAAGTTGTTTAATACATGTTGATGTATTAATATAGAGATGGAGACTAGTTTCACAAAACAAGAAAGGAAAAGAGATGGAGACTAGTAAAAGATGAAGTCATAAGATATTGCATGAGCAATTCAAGTAGCTTATTTTCTGACAAACTCAACATGGAATAATTTTTTTTTTATGATATTTATATCACAAAACTGAATGTTGAATAAACGTTTATGTCAAATAAATTCTGTTTATAGTTTGTTTTTTTATCAAATTTAAATCAACTAAGGATGAAGTGATAAGGCTCAAGTGATTCATAAGTTCTCCTTAGCATTATAGAAACATGAGAGGATTCAAAATCCAGTTTAGACATATTACTGTTTGGGTGTATCCATTCCAACTCGTCCTTACCACAATCCTAATTGTTATTTGTTAACTCTATATGTTGGTATTTAATAAGACTTTTATTAATAAAATATTAATCTATGTTCATGAGATAGTTTAGGTAGAAATTAATTCAGTTTATATTGTTGAGTTTAGGTTCGAACTCCTGACACTTCTCTTTATTCACCTTAAACATGAAATGTCTAGCCACTTAAAGTCTTTGATTAAAAATGATAGTATAAAAATACAAAAAAAAGTACTATTGTAAGAGTCATGTTTTGAGTTTGAATAGTCATATAATTTTGTTTGAATTGTTCTTTGGGTCAACTCGCAATCGTTTTTATTGAATGCCGCCAATCTTAATGAGTTTAAAAAATATATCAAATAATTTTTAATTTCTATAAGTTTTTTTTTGGTATGTATTTCTATAAGTTTTTTAATAGATGATCAATATGATATTAACTTTTAATCTAAAAATATATTTTTAAAAATTCGTATTCGTTATAATAGTATCATTGACTTGTGCACCATGCACCATATACATCACTTTTGAATATTAGAATTTGCCTAAAATATATACATAAATTTTACTCCTTTGTACCCAACAAATAATATGAATTCAAGTAATTTGGGAATCAAATATCATGGTTCATGCTTTCTTGGATAAGTGGTGTATAAATCTTTCGTTTTAACATAAGAAATACGAATTTTACAAAACTTATATTAGATTGAAAATTTATATCATATAAGTCATTCATATAAAATTTTAAAATTTTTAAAAATCATTTATATATTATTGAGACATATTAAGATTAATAGTTTCAATAAAAATTCATGATATCATTATTTATATTATCCTCCTGAAATTACTTTTTTGCCCAAGAGAAGGAAGAAACGGATATTCCTACGCACCGCCATAGATACTAATTTTTCTAAATAAAACCCAAATAAATATTGCATGCATTGGAGACAGGTTTATCCAGAACCCAAACATTGTGTAATAAAATCCATTTCACTCTTCACTCTACACTAACTAACTGCTCCAATTTTGCATTCTCATCAGGTAATAATCAACCACTTACCATTTTATTTTATTTTTGCAATTTTTACTAATTGTTATGTTGTGTTCCATGTTTCTATAATTTTATGAAGTGGGTATGGATTAAAATGATGTTTGGTGTCTTTTGAGCATGTAAAAGAGACAACTTGATTATCATAGTTCATTTTGTTTATGCGGGTCATGTTCTTTTTTGTTGATTTTAATTCACCCTGTTATTTGCTCTTGCTTTTGTTTGTGTTTTGTGTTTTGTGTTTGTGTTTGTGTTTGAATCAGTGACTGTTATTGGAATAAACTTTAATTTAAATAAATTGAGATTCATTGCATAATATTAATTCTAGAAAAATTTGATTTGGTTAAAACTAAGTTTGAACTAAAGTCAGTTTATGGAAAACACTAGTTTTATGAAGCAAACAAGTTAAGAATTATCACGAGTTCATAGGTTTTGGCTAAGATTAACGTTTTATGGGTTTTTATTGTAGTATACTGTTAACTTTGACGGATCTCAATAACATATCAAATGATTTTCAATTTTTTTTAAATTTTTTTGCATAGATGATATATGTGATATTAACTTTCTATCCAACAGTGGATTTTGCAAAATTCGTATTCGTTATAATGAAATCAACGACTTGTGTACCATGCACAATATGATCAACTTGTGCATGAAAGCATTGGCCTAAGTTCATAATTGCTTATCATCCATTTCTTACAGTGGGTCTGTTACTCATGTTGGTTTTATTGACGCAATTGTTGAGTGTTGAAGCCCTTTGCTTTAGGTTACTTGTTTTTGATTGCTTGATGAACTATGTGTGTATGTTGTATTGTATTGTATTTTTTATTTGAAGTGAAATGCAAATCACTGAATTTTAATTCTTGTTTCAGGAACGTGTTAGAGAAACCTCTGATCAAGATGGCTCAATTGATATCATCTTCTTGCTCCTTGACATTATCCTCTACAAATAAATCTTATTTAAAACCTTTAAATCAATGCTCAACATCATTTTCTAACACGGTTGGTTGTGATAACTCCAGAACTCCATTTAGACGGCTTTTCTTGCAAGAACAGACACCAATGAAAAGATTTGAAGTTGTAAATGCTGCTACAATTTCAACCGGCCAGGAAGCTCCGGTTCAAACTAGTTCTGGCGACCCTTTTAAACCAAAGCGAGTCATGATCATTGGTGGAGATGGATACTGTGGTTGGGCAACTGCCCTCCACCTTTCTAACAGAGGTTACGAGGTTGCCATTGTTGACAACCTTGTTCGACGCTTATTTGATCACCAGCTCGGAATAGATTCTCTCACACCAATTTCCTCCATTCAGGATCGCATTCAGTGTTGGAAATCTCTCACCGGAAAAAGTATTGAGCTATACATTGGTGATATATGTGAGTTTGAGTTCTTATCTGAAACCTTCAAGTCCTACGAACCCGATGCTGTTGTCCATTTCGGGGAACAGCGATCTGCTCCTTACTCTATGATTGATCGGTCAAGAGCTGTGTATACACAGCAAAACAATGTTGTTGGGACACTGAATGTGCTCTTCGCTATAAAAGAGTACAGAGAAGATTGTCATCTAGTTAAGCTCGGGACAATGGGTGAATATGGTACTCCAAATATTGATATCGAGGAAGGTTATATTACCATTACGCACAATGGAAGAACAGACACTTTGCCATATCCGAAGCAAGCTAGCTCGTTCTATCATTTAAGCAAGGTACACGATTCAAATAACATTGCCTTCACTTGCAAAGCTTGGGGGATTCGGGCAACTGATCTGAATCAAGGAGTAGTATATGGAGTAAGAACAGATGAGACTGCAATGCATGAAGTGCTGTGTAACAGGTTTGATTATGATGCAATATTTGGAACTGCATTGAACCGGTTCTGTGTTCAGGCGGCTGTCGGTCATCCTCTCACTGTATATGGTAAAGGAGGCCAGGTAACATGCCGATCTCAGTTTATTTCTTATTGATAAGTAGAACTGTGAATGCTTATAAATGCAATGGCGAAAATTTATATTTTGGTATTTTGCGAACCACGATGTGTTTATGTTATTACTGGTACAAAATTGAAGAACATTGGTGAGGATTCTTAGTGGTGAATGAAAATGAACACTAACGATATTTATCTAAACTTTAATTACCTCACATTAATCCATTAACTTACTAAGCATGTGTCAAAAAGAAGAATTGCTTAGAAGTAAGTTGTTTCTGTGATATGATCAATGAAATCAGTTTATTTTAAGCCAGGATCACTCGGGCTCATGTTTTCATTCAGTTTCACTTGTAATTAGTTGAATGGATCCGTGTCTATAGGAAAAATTGCGAATCCAGCCCCTGATTTTTTTTTGTATGTATCTTATCTTATAATGGACATGTTTCAGACTAGGTGCTTCCTTGACATAAGAGATACAGTTCAATGTGTTGAGCTTGCCATTGCAAACCCGGCTAACCCCGGAGAGTTCCGAGTCTTCAATCAATTTACGGAGCAATTTCAAGTGAATGAACTAGCCAACCTTGTTACAAAAGCCGGTGAGAAGCTTGGCTTAGACGTGAAAAAAATATCAGTACCTAACCCAAGAGTGGAGTTAGAGGAGCATTATTACAATTGCAAGAACACTAAACTAGTTGATCTTGGACTCAGACCACGCTTTCTTTCAGATTCCCTCATTGACTCACTGCTTAACTTTGCGGTTCAGTACAAAGATCGCGTTGACACAAAGCAAATTATGCCTGGTGTTTCTTGGAGAAAGGTTGGGGTCAAAACAAAAACTATTTCATCCTAAGGTGTGTTCTTGGCTGCTGGCATAATCTTATTCTGCATAATCATTAGATATAGCTGTATTCTAGCTTTTGTATACTACAACCCCGGGGAGTGATATATATCTATGTCAAACCTTCATACCCTTATGTAGAATAAGTATTTGTACTTCTTCGAAGTGCTTTTCCTCGATAATCATATGCGTGCGTAGGGACTGTTCTTGCGTTTACTGTTACCATTTGGACTGTAATATCAGTGTTTTTTTTTTTTACGCATGTAATATCAGTGTTATTTTGTAAATTTGGAGGATTTGAAATTTTCTCTTGGGATGCATCACCAGCCATGACAACAAAGGAAAGAGGTTGAGGCATGAATCCCAATCCACTCTCCATTCATAAGTTTTCTCTTGGGAAGAATCGTCTAGATAACCCGAAAATTCACCATGAATTTTTGGTTTTTTTTTTCAAATTTTTTATTTATGAATATATATATAAGGATGGCAAAACGGACCAATCCACCTGATATTTTTTTTATCATTAACCCGTCTAAAATAGGCTGGGCAGGTCAACTATAGATAGTGAATTGAAAATCTCATTTGTCCCATTTCATGATGGGTTGGCAAATTTTTAAATAAAAACTTATTAATTAAAAATTCATAAAATCAATGTAAAAATAATTCAATTGAAGAATATTTTTGGTAATCATAATATGTTTCTAATGAGTCTATTTAAATATAAAAATTATTTGTCAAAAAAAATAAAAATTATCATTAAATTTTTTACCATTCATCATATTTAGATTAAGCCAATAAAACACCCAAAATAAAGAAGTTAATGTATTTATTTATTCAAAAAGTATAATAAACATGAGTATAAAATCATAAAACTAAATTCTACCAAAGCAAAGTTGTTTCAAACAGACTACTAACTTAGTTTATTTTATTACATTGATTAAAACGTTTTTGCTAATATTTTTCTTCAATTTTGAAGAAAAGGAGTACATTCCATTTTTAAAATTTAAAGAAAATCATTTCTAATTCTTGGTATTGTCAAAAGAGTAAAGACATTGATTAAAACAAATACATGCCACATTCATTACTTTGCCATGTAGAAATGTCAATTGCCTTTTCTTTTCCAAATCAAAAAAATGCTAGATGATTTCCCCACTTCTATTTTTTTTTTTTTTTTTTTGAAATGGCAAAATTTATTAATAGGCAACTCAATACAAGGAGTATAAGAGAAGCAAAAACAAAAGACAACAAAAGAGGCAAAAAAACCCCACCATCACTAAACTAGAACTACTCAACCACCTCCAAAACAAAAACACAAAAACAAGCCACCCCCCGAGGCCTATCTCCCACGAGCTATACACTCGCTAGGATCCCATCTCCATTCATAGAACAAACACGGAAACATTTTCAATTTGACCAAACTCCACTTCCAACTTAAAACTTTAATGGCCTCCACCACCTCATCCGGGTCAAAAGAACCATTGGCAAAAATTGTATCATTTCTTGCCTTCCAAATGGACCAAAGGGTTGTATGCCAAACCAATAAGAACCCTTTCCGAACCTTAGAATTGCTCGCGGCACCTCTCAACATATCAAAGAGCACAAAAAGGTTATGGGGGATAATAATATCCACCCTCAACCACAAAAAAATCTTATACCAAATTGTTATAACTTTCGAACAATGGAGAAAGAGATGGATAGAAGATTCCAAATTTCCCACACAACAAACACAACAAATTCCCCACTTCTACTTTTTTCCTTAATGTGTAGTTATTTTTGTTATATATTCTTTCTTAATTGTACTACAAAACCAAAGGATAAAGGCACACCTAATGTAACATTATTAAGATTAAGCATTTCTCTATTAATTACCTCTCACCCAGCTTCATTTTTCATCCTACTATTTTTCAAGGACTTTTATAAAAAAAAATTGTGTATTATTAAATTTCTAAGCTTCTTATGTTGAACTTCGCTTTACATTTTGAAAAATGAAATTAAACTAAAGTTGGGAATTTGTTGATTACAGGATTCTTCATGATTTGAAGATTTTTGTGCCAAACATGTGATTCTAAAAATCAATAACGTAAGTCTAAATATAAATCACTTACTTTATATTCATTTGTAATTAAATTATATTATATATATGTCCTTGCCATTCAATTAAAAAAAATAAAGAGTTAAAACTAAAAGGTTTTTTAGTTTGGGTCCTTTCAAAATAACTGATTTAAAAGTAACAAAAATTATAGATCAAAGTTAGATATAGATGCACATATAATAAAGTTCACACAAAATATTTGTCACCGGATTATTTAAATTCAAAAAATATTTGTCATTCAAACTCACGCAATTCTATACCAAAAAAAAAACTCACGCAATTATTTAAATTCTATGATCTATAGAAAATAATGATATTAATGTGTATTGTCACCGGATTGCATGTTATCAGCAATATAGAAAATATTGCTATAACCCTTTAAATGGATCTCAGTTACCTCGAGGGGATTAGTCTCTGCAGTTGCGCGCGGAGGATACCTTTGGTTTACCAAAAAAAGAAAATATTGCTATATGGATACATCAACTAAAATTTAAATACAATTGCATATCCTATTAAATTATTATTGATGTTACATTAGGCTGCTGTGATATAATATGTACAATTACAATTATAATTACAATTCTCAATTTAAATTAACATACAAAAAATTATTTGGTGCTATTAAACAACCACTCATAAGGTGTCCCGTGAGATTAGCTCAGTTGATAGGATATCATCGCAGATGCAAGGGCAGAGATTGAAACCCTAATCATTCATCTACTTATCCATTTTTAAGGGCGAAATTTTAAGCTAACATACTACCCGCTTATAAGAGAATGTAAAAAGGAAATTAAAGATGGAGAAGGAAAACATAACGAGCTATTATACTCATTAGCCATATTTTATTTTTACATCGGAAAAGATATACTCACTAGCCATATGCAGTAAAGGAAGAGAATAAAAAATAACAAAATTTTAGATAAACAACATAAACCATGTGAGGGCACCCTTAAGATTGGACAATTTAAAAGTTGCTGGGACGTACGAAAATGATGTTAATATGTGCAAACAAAAAATATCACTTGATGCTTGAAAATGAGGGGTTGGTGTCTTTGGCATGAATGTCACTCAGGGTATGTTTAGTTTAGCCTTAGTTAAAATTAATTTTGTTAGAATTAATTTTAGTAGAATTGATTTTATCAGAATTGAGTTTAGTAGAATTGATTTATGTTTAGATATATTTAATTAAAAGTGAGTTAAACAATAAATATCAGTGTACGTAAAATTAATTCTAAAATCAAAAACTACAATTTTTAGCTTCAAACAAAATTAATTGTAGAAGCAGAATTCATTATATTTTACATAAAATCAAACATATCTGAATCAATTCTACATGTTGAAAATTAATTCTAACCCTTCTAAAATTGAAATCTAAGATATACTCAAATAGTTTGTTGCCAATCACTTCATATCTATCTCTTCAGCTATCTATTGTTCTGTTTCTTTTTGCCTCAAATGAGAATATAGCCAAATAATATAGACATCATTCTTGGGCACAACGTGCCCTATCACCATCCTCACTTTTTAATTAGAATGTTTGTTTCTGCTATCATAAAAGTTGATTTTATTGTTTATAAGATTCATACTAAATTTCTTACATTTTATCTTAAAATATAATTAGTATTATATTTACTATTTTTTTTTGACAAGAGTATTATATTTACTATTATAAATAATAAAAATTCAAAAATAAAAGTATTTCGCTGACACTTTTGATAAATAAAATTAAATATTATAATGTAAATGACAGAAAATATTTTTTCTTGCAAAAATAATTTATTTAGCTATTAATTTAACCGTAAACTCAAAAACACAAAAAAAAAATTGATTATTTAGAATTAGAATTACTTTTTACTCTCCCAAATGTGATCAAAGCATCCCTAACATAATGAATCGAAACAAGGTGTAAAATTTACATTGTTTTGGATGCAAGTTACATGCAAACTTGTGATTGCATAATTTTGAGCAATAATTAACAAATGTAATAGTTTAAGTTTTGAACTATTACACATGTTATATCTTTTAGAGGAGGAACTCTGACACATTGGTGAAGTCTTGTGACATGTTTGGATGTAAGTAAAAAACATTACGAACCGTGCTGAATACAAACAAATGTTACTTAGCTTCACGGGAGCAATCTAACAGAATAAACTGTATACCTAATCATCATTCTTTCTTATTGGTAGAGATGGACGGCTAACTCCTCTCTCCCTCGTCGTAAAATAAAAAGATGAGGGAGATTGGAGTTCAACATAAATGGTTATTAGTTCGTTACGCAACTAATGTCAATAGTTATAAGACCACCTAACAATTAATAGAAATGAGTTAATTAGTTGACATAACTCATGTGATAGATGTGCACAATTGGTATTTAGCGTAAGTGGTTGTTACGCAATAAATGTGTGTTTTGTAAATTTAGGGATATCGAGTTTGATTTCTATCGATAAAAAAATGTGATGACCTCTACATGATATATATATATATACATATTAAGAATATATATCTTAGAAGTATCTTTGTCCAAATATATTTTGATAAATTGCTACTGAAATACGTAGTTAAGAACCTTTTTGAGAACCCTGTTCATGTCTATGTCTACATAGCAAATTTTCAGAGAATTATTTGACATGTGATTTCATAGTTCTAAAGGAATTACTGTGAAAATGTGAAGTACACTTTTGAGGTAAACAATACACTTTCAAGAATCAAGATTTTTTTAGGACAAAATAAATAAAGAAGGATATAGATTTATTTGTCATTTGTTCACGGGAATGGTATACTATACTACTGCATGTGCATGGATGTATAAAAGACAAGGAAGAGGTAGGGTGATAGGGTAGTATATGGTGTTTCCCTTTTCTTATGTCACTCTCTAAGTTAGTTATTACTCTCAAGGGGCACATGCATGTGAGGGTGGCCACATGTCTTTTTCTTTCTACCCATTCACAAATCACAAGTTAGTGAGTTACATATGAAGGATGGTTAATTTTAAGACTGATCAAATATTTGTTATGATTAAAATTTTTTTTAACTTACTAATTCCCTTGTTACAAACAATAGCTTCACCTATCAAAGTCTACAACTTATAAAAACAACTAATTATGCTAGTTACGTACTTACGTTCATTTGGTAAGTGAACTATATTTGATAAATACATTAAGAATAAAGAAATTACCATTCACATGTATCAATCTGAATTGTTCGTCGTCATGAATCCACGCACTTATGAAAATCAGGACTATTTGATCAAGATCTTAATATCACAAGCTTATAAAAATTAATTTTTTAAAAGTCAATTTAAAATATATATACATTATGATTTGTTAGATCAAGATCAAACAATTTAAATTGCGAGAGCTCAGAGCTAATTAAACGTGAGACAAAAAAAAATTAGGGAAGAACATATAATAATACTTATAGTCAAGTTAATGATGTAGTAGACTAGAAACTTAGGAAATAACAAGCTCGTAAAATGCAATTGTCTTTTGTGTGTAGATTTAGTGACTATTTTTTTTGGGAAGACAAAGATTATTGGACCCTTGCAATATAAAATAATGTATGTAGCTACAATGCGCCACATTTCATCTATAAAAGACCCTAAAGTCTCATCTATCTATAATAACTTACACCCTTTAGTTCTTGAAGACCACACTTGTGATATCTTCTTCTCTCTATTTTGAGCAATGGCAAGAAAAATGTGCATTATTATACTCTTCCTAGTTCAAATGCTGCTTCTTCCTCTACAAAACTATGTAAGCCAAACTATGTCTTATAATTTTCTTTCTCTTTTTCTTGGAAAAAACTTACTAGCTCAAATTTAGTAGTTTTACTCTGTTTTATGCTATACATTACTCTTTGCGCTTCAATTTTTTTATGTTCATTGTTAACGTGACACAATGTTCATGTTTAGATCGTTAATGAGATTGTTTTGAACAATAACATCAACGTTATTATCAAATTTTATAATTCTGTTGAGTGTTAGATAGCCAATTACTTGAAATTTAAACTCTGATACATCCACTGAAGCACAATATTATTAAACGATTATGTAATATAACACTGTAATTGTAATAATGCTTCCAGGCTGAGATTATTGTGTCCACCGTTGAGGCACCAGCTCCACAGCCTAGTAAGAACAATGGATCTACTCAATTTCCCAATGTGAGTTCTTCTTTGTTTGGGGTTCAACTAGAAAATTTTCATATATTCTGTTTTTGTTTTGGGCATTTTTGCAATTAACAATATTTGCATATGTATTCTTTGTCAATTTGTTTTAATTTTTTTGCTAGAAAACACATTTCTAATCGTTCTTTCCTTTTCCTATGAATTTCAGCACGGCATCACTGAAGGAAGTCTTCAACCACAAGGTAACAAACAATTAAGGACATACTCCGTCTCTGATCCTAAATATAAAAGATAATTGAATCAATAAAAACTGATACATTTGAGATGAAGGAAACACTTTTTTTCCTTTTTTTTTTGGTAATAATTTGTTTTAGAATTTTTGACAATGAAATTAATATTGGTACATGAATTGCAGAATGTGGACCACGATGCACTAATAGATGCTCAAACACACAATACAAGAAGCCATGCTTATTCTTTTGTAACAAATGCTGTGCTAAGTGTTTGTGTGTGCCACCAGGAACTTATGGTAACAAGCAAGTTTGCCCTTGTTACAACAATTGGAAGACCAAAAGGGGTGGACCCAAATGCCCTTAAAACTTGTAACATTCTCTATCAAAATCACTTATATGCCTTATTACCACCAAGGTCTAGCACAAAGTATTGATGTGTCGCATATGTGTGAGTATTGTATACATTAAAGAATTCAATTACTATCGATAAGAAATTATGCCTTGGGCTCTTAGCTTGGTACACCTCATCAATTAATGTATGTACTACAAGCACTAGAATATGTATGAATGAGTTTACACTAAAAATATAAGTAGCTAAATAATCTTGTATTGTCCACTAGACTAAAGTAAAATGTTTTGATTATTGATTGTATCAAAATCAGCTGAAGTGGAGTGATTTTGCACCACGACAACAATATGTATCCATGATATTCATAATATCTCAATTTCATTTATGTGTGTCTTTATATGTTTGTAATTTTTAGCCTTAAAAAATATAAGACAAATTTTTGCATTGAACTTGTAGTCAAATTCCTCCTAGAATTAAGTACGATACGGGGCACAAAGGAAGACATACGATGCAAATAGTATATGCTAGTTTTATACGGTTGTGTTATTAAACAATAAATTACTAATACTGTATATGATATTATATGTGTTTATTTGTGTGCGAGCTTTACGAAAAATAGAAAAATCATTTGATTTGAGGATCAAAATCATTTACCTTTTATCTTATTCACGAAAAACACATTTCACGACTAAGCTATGCAATAATGCAAGTAATTTCGATTCATTCAAAAACTATTGCGAATTTGTAACAATGCATCACACATTTGAGGATCAAAATCATTTACCTTTTATCTTATTCACGAAAAATCATTTACCTTTGTTCCAAAATATAAGACTCTGTTGATCATCGCACGTTTGCTAATACATGATTTTGATTGCGGATATTTTTTATTAACAAAAATTATAAATATTTGATATTTTGAAAATATGTATCAAAACAAATCAAACAAGATCTTATATGATGATATTTACATTTATATACTCTTAAAAAAATACTGTTAAAACAAAACATATGAGTAGTACATTTAGTCAAATTGGTTCTTATAAAATGAGACGGAGGTAGTATTAGTTAGACATATATAGAGAGTACAATTTAAAAAATGTTCTATTGAAAATTGAAAGAAATTAGTCATTTTAAAACATTTTTGTACTAAATAGATTAGTTATTTTTGGGATAGTTGAAGCATTATTTATAAATTTTCAATTTTGTTTCACAATATCATTTTTAATCTTTAACATAGCTGTTAAGTATACATGTGAATAAGATCCAAAGAAATTTTAGCAAAGTTTTTGGAATCTCAAATATTTTAATAGGAATCATCGTCCATTGAGCACGACAAAGAGCCGTCATGAACTCAGTTTTTTTTTTTTTTTACTTCTCATGACCTTAGTTTATAATTCGAAATCCCTGTCAACAAAGTTATTGTAAATTATGTCAGATTAATTTAATTAAATATGGTTAATATTGACATAATAGAATATATAATTTTTAATACATAAACAATTATTTATAGTGTTGCTATTCTTTAAATCAAACACATATGTTAGGCAATTAGGTTAGGTGTGGTCCTAAGCTTGGGTCATTGGAAAGCAAAATAAAATATTTAATATTGGGACCTCTTATTTATTTATTTATTTATTTATTTTGTCAAATTGGGACTTTCTTATTATATATGCGTGTTATAGTAACTAATAACTGATTAATGATGATATGATAAGATAAGTAGACACACACATCACAAAAATTGGAATGGTAGGTTTGCCTTTCAGAGTTCATTATTTTCCATAAGTTGGTTTTGTTAGGTATTTGTTACTATTAACCACCCATGATCACATATGCAAGCATGCAAGATCTTTTAGAAGAACTCATATGGGCCTCGTTCATTCGATTTTTCCTATTAGAATTAGAATTTTTTAATAACTATTTTTAGATTAACATATATTATGGTGTCTGATCAGTCTAAATTAAAAAAATACTTTAAAGTTAAAAAGTAATTACAATTAATGCCTTTTTTTGTTTAAAAAAAATACCGAAAGCTTAAAGTAAAAAAAACTAATTAAAATGAATGTTGTAGTATATAGAGATTCCGACTAAGTCGTCAAAATAGATACTACCTCCGTTCATACCTAATTATAAAATTTCGTCGACTAAATTACAGGAACTAAAAAAATGGAAAGTAATTATAAGTTTATTAATAGTGAATGTATGTTATCAATGGGAGCTTCTACGATACAATCAAAAATTTGATTGTACCATATACTCTCAATTTAAGAAATTTAATAAATTAACGACTAAGTCATATTAATAATCATACGAATCAATTCAAGAGCATCACTATTCAAATCAATTTCATTAACCTAATCAATTAAGAATAAATCATATTACAAATAATGCCTTATTAATAATTACTTTATCACAAACAATTTTAGTGGCTAAAAATTTCATCACTAAAATAAATAAATGAGTCGTCTACCGTCTAAAATTCAAACATTGATCTCTACATATAAAATACGATGTTTCTGTCATTTGAGCTACATTCACGAAACATTTCTAATAACTTTTAAATACTACTATTTGAAGGTGATCTATCATAGAACTCACATGGTTTACATTGTAATTTGCAAAGTTCATATTATTCTTTATTTAGCAAAGATGCATATTCTCTATAGGAAGAGGGCGGTATATTATATTTGATGCTTCTAACTTTTGGGAAAAGAATCTCATAAGCTATGTCCTATGCAAATTCGTTTTACACCTCCAAAATAAAAGGCTACTATTTCATTATTTGGTTTGTTGATTAAGTAACATGTGGATCATGAGTTTAATTATACATATAAATTGAAACTACTTTATGAGGTAATAAATTGGAATTAATATTAATTAACCTTAGAGAAGCATTTTCGTTGAATATTCGCAATGGATTCTAGAACTAAAACTAGTTCTCCTGCGTATGTTGCACTCTTTTGAGGCTTGCCAGTTACCATGTTCTTCAAAGTTGAATTTTGTTTTGCTCTTATTTTATTTTCTTTTTCCATAGTTGAATTGAATATTATTTTTGTGTAATTTTATGCACATGTTCAGAAACACACCAATTTTGACTTTGTAGTTTTCTACTCACACAAACACAATATATAGTTGACTTTCAATCACACCTTATTAAAATTTAAAAGAAATCAAATAATTGAACAATTTCACATTTTCAGAATTGCAAAATTGGACACAAAAAAAAAACATAAAAAGGCATAGAAAAGTGAAGAAAATCACAAGCTATATATCAATTTTATTAATATCCATCTCTTGTGAGCAACATGAAAACTAAAAAAGGGTAAAAAAACATTAAAAAAAAAAGAGAAATTAACCCCTTAAATAATTTACATAGTCTAAAACATAACCGATCCCCTGCAACTGTAATTGATAGGGGTTTAAACTATTTGATGCATATAACTGATACTCGAATCAGATTAAACAACTAATCATAAAAACCAAAAATAAAACATAACACTAAGGTTGTTTCATTGAAAAAAGAGGTTTTTTTAACTTCTAAGCTCTATTCTTCATCTTCTTGATCCATCCAACCGATCAAAGAAAACGGGTTTGATGAGAACTTTGATGTGTTATTATCAGCAACTGAAAAAGATTTTATCTTGCGAGTATAAACCAAAGAAGAAGTAGAAGGTGTTGTTGATTTGATAATAGTCTTGGCTGGTTTTTGTTGCTTTTGAGTCTGAGAAAGATCTTCACTGTTTGGTGTTTGGATTGGAAGCACGTTTGGAGAAGTTGTAGATTGTTGAGGTTGTGGACGAGGGTAGAAAAGATCAGTGGGAAAAAAGTTGTATTGTTGAAGACCAGCCATGAAAAAGTTGAAGAAATTTGTTTGATGATTCTCTTACAAAAAACAGATGAAAGGGTTGTTTTAGGTGTATCTAATTTTGTTAGTAAAAGGTGTTAGGTGAAGAGGTGTATTTATAGAGAGAGAGAGAGAAAGAGAGAAAAGGTTTTAAATTTTTCTCCTTTGGTGACTTGGGAAACAAGGAAAGATTTTCTTGGAGAAGGGTGTTAATGTACATGTAGTCTTTATTTGGTTTGTCGATGTTTACAATTACAATGATTTTTTGATAATACAAATACAATTTTAGTTTTATTATACTGTAATTTTTGTTTCTATTCATAATAGGGTGGGAACGGTGGTGGAGCTAAAAAATTATTATACGAGTAAAATTTCAATTTTAAACAATAATTTGAGTTTTGTGTTAAAAAAATTCAATTTTGTCATGGTTTAACTCTTAAAATTTTCAATTTTGATTTAAGTAACCTTAAAAATACTAACATTTTTTTATCCGTCATTGGGTGAGAAGTGAGTCTCGGTTTCCCTGAATAAAAATTTGATGTTAGTTAGAGTTAAATTATTTTTAATTCCAATTGAATACATATTAAATCCACAAACAATTTAATTCAATTAGTTAGAATCATTAACAGAAAAAAAGAGGACAATTTTATAATATAATTTAAAAAATAAAAAGCAATTGTGTAACAATGATAATTTTATCGTATCATTATTTTGCATTCAACATAGTTTTGTGCTCAATTATATGATATACATTTGGAAGAATTGTATATCATTGGGGTTTAATTTAGCAAGTTTCCATATTTTTTGGGAAGGCAACACATGTACGGATCGTCAGATCGACTTGTTAATTACGGTCATTCCATTTTAAATTTTACATGGTGGAATGAATGTTCTATCATGTACTTTAAAAAACTTTCAAATTAACTTTTACTTTCAAAAAAGTCACTAGACCTATTTTTTGATGAGTACGAATAAAAAATTCTGATCAAGAAATTAAAAAAAATTAAGTTTTTGGAATCTTAAAATTGTATGAAGAATCATCGTCCCTTGAACACGACAAAGAGCCACCATGAACTGAATTTTATAATTGGAAATCTCTGTCAGCAATATTATTGTAAAATTTTCCAAATTAATATGAATATACTAGTAGTATATTATATTGACATAATAGAGTATATTATTTTTAATATATAATCATTTACAGTATTATTCTTCAAATCCATCCCACATGTTAGGTGAAGTCCCAATTAAGCTTTGTTTTGGACTTGTTAATTAATAACTGATGATGATAAGTAGACATACACACCACATAAATTGGAAAGGTAGGTTTGCCTTTCATACCAACGACTTGTTTTCCAATAAGTTGGTTATGTTAGGTACTTGTTACTTATAAACCACATATAATCACATGATGAAAGCAAGCAAGATTTTTTAGGAACAAATGGACCTCATTCATTCATTTATTCAACTCTATAAACTACTATAATCAATTACTACTCAACCATATGTGGCTCATTCCAATTTTCCATTAGAAAAATGGTCGGCTAAAGATAATTCATATTCTTTATAAAGTAATACCGTGCAATATCATACCATTTTTTTTCTTCACTTTATGCTATAGTATATTGAATATAAAAAAATGTATTATTTTGTACCAACTACCAATACAAGAGAGTTGCATTGCATGACTGTAATATGAGCTTATAAAATATTACTTAATTATAACTTGTGTGGATAAACCAATTAGATTACTAATATGTTGTAAAGCATGTTATTATTTATTTAGCAAAAGATGTATATTCTCCATGGAAGTGGGGCGGTATATTACATTAGATGCTTCCAATTTTGAGGAAAAGAATCTCACTCACTATATGTCTTATGCAAATTCGTTTTACACCTTCAACTTGTAGCCTATTGGTTTGATTATTAAGTAATATGTGTGTCATAGTTTTTTTATCGTCAAATAGTTAAATGATCAAAATATTATATTACACATAGTCGATGAATAAAAAATTTCGAGCTCAAATTCAGACATATCATATTACAATATCTCTATCAACAACGTTCACAGCTCATGGTAACACATTATCATGAGTTAATTTTAGTGCGCGCGCGCGTGTTTGTTGAATTAATACTAATTTTATAGAAGCATATTCAGTGAATGTTGGCAATGAATTCTAGAAGTACTACTACTAGTTCACTGCGTATGTTGCACGCCGTGTGGCTTGGCTGCCATGCATGTTCTTCAACATTGAATTTAGTTTTTCTCTAACTTTCATTCATTTGTTCCCTCTATTCTTTATTTCTCTATAATTATTACGTTGAATATTATTTGATTGATGTTAATGTACATTTTCATATTAATATAGCCGTGACCGTAATGCCTGAAACACACCAATTTTGACTTTGTCCTCACACATAGTTGACTTATGAATATTGGTGGTGAACAAAAAAATCATTATCTCTTAAGTTATACAAATCAAACCCAATATATTATTCACCAATCTTTAGTGAATTGCAAATTGGACCAAAAAATATCAGAGGGATCACAAGCTTTAAATTTTATTGATTTCCATCTTCTGTGAGTAACATGAAAATTGAAAAGCATAAAAAAAACATGAAAAAGAAACAAAATTCTTAAAAAATTTACATAGTCTAAAACATGAAAATAAGGTTGTTTTATTGTTTCATTCAAAAAGAGGTTTTTAAGCTTAATTCTTCATTCTCTTGATCAATCAAAACCATAAAAGAAAAAGGGTATGGTGACAATTTTGACAAGTTATTGTCAACAACGCCGAAAGATTTTATCTTGCGAGTATAAACCAAAGAAGAAGTAGAAGAAGGTCTTGTTGATTTGATAATAGTCTTAGCTGGTTTTTGTTGCTTCTGAGTTTGAGAAAAATCTTCACTGTTTGGTGGTTGGATTGGAAGCACGTTTGGAGAAGCTGTAGATTGTTGAGGTTGTGGACGAGGGTAGAAGAGATCAGTGGGAAAAAAGTTGTATTGTTGAAGACCAGCCATGGAAAAAAGTTGAAGAAACTTGTTTGAAGTTTGTTGCAAAAACAGAGAAAAAAACAGAGGAATCACGTTTTAAAAGTGTTTTTAATTTAATTTTGTTTGTAAAAGTGATTATGTGAAGATGTGTATTTATAGAGACAAATAGGATTCTCAAATTTTCTGATTTGGTGGCTTGGGAATCAAGGAGGGATTTTCTCAAGGACTGTTGTTAACTTTTATTTTCATCTTTCCTTAATTAGATTTTTTTTGTCGGATAAATTGTACTTTTGATCCCTTAATTTTCACGAACCTGCGATTATGGTCCTCTAACTTTTATAATAGCACTTTTAGTCCCTTATCTTTAACCTCTTTTATAAAATGTTAATTTTGACCAAGTCAACGTCTAAGTGGACAGTCACTTAAATGAGTCACTTGCCACATCAACATTTTTTGCCATTAATAATTAACAAAAAATAAATAAAAGGAAGTAACACGCATCACAAACCAAACATTTTTTACTTGTTGTTTTAGAAGAAAAAAAAAGACCAAAATAAGAGAATGTATTTTTGTATTTTAATTTTCTATTATGTCCTTTTTTAAAATATATATCATATTTTTATTCTACCACTAAATTCTTACTTTTTTACAAACATTATCTATTTCCAAAAAATTTGTAACAAACTTTATTTAAAAACAAACAAAATTTGTATACAATAAAAAAATTATATTGTTTTAACAAAAAAATAATATACAAATTTAGTCAATAAAATAAAATAGAAAATATAGTATAATAGACAATATAACGTAAATTACGAAAACAACAAATATAAACGAACAAATATTTTTTTAAAACGATAAATAAAAATGAACGGAGGGAGGGAGTAATAATCTTAATCAAAGATAGTCCACTATCAACAATGAAAACAATGCACTTTAGTTTTTTATTTTTTTTTATTTTAATGATTTAATACGTGGAAGATCTTGATGTGGCATGTGAGTCACCCAAGTGACTTTTCATTTAGGCATTGACTAGGTCAAAATTAATCTTTTGTAAAAGAAGATAAAGATAGGGTGCCAAAAATACTATTATGAAAATTAAAGGGCTAAAATCGCAAGTTTGTAAAAGTTAAGTAGCCAAAAGTGCAATTTAGCTTTTTTATTTTATAATATCTTTTTTGACTGAATTTAAGATCACAAACACCTTTACCAAAAAAAATAATAATAACAAATATCAAGTTTCCTTAAATATGGTATGGTTAAAGAAATAAAATCAGAGCCGGTTCAGACATTTATGTGACTCTGTTCGAATATTAAAAATAGACCCTTTATAAAAAATGATTTTTAAAATAAAATAAAATATTTTATAATATAGATTATAAATAACATATAATAAACATAATTATCATCTAAAAGAAACAAGAATTAAATTGATTGCAAAGATTTTAACGATAATAATTTAGTCTAAAAGTTTAAAAAATCAAAATTATGCATTAAAAAAAATGTAAAAGTTAAGTTTTGAATCTAACTCCTTACACTTACAATCAATATAATTAAACACTCGTCTATTATTATACATGTTTTTTTTTTGTAGGCTATTATTATACATGTGATATTTTGTGAACATTTAAAGTGTATAACTATTATTACAAGAATTTACAATTTTGAGGCCCTAAAAATTTATCGATATTTTGAAACCTTGCGCCTTCGTACACTTTGCGCACCCATTAGGGCCGCCCCTGAATAAAACAAATAGGTTTAATTAACTCAATTGATTGGAAGTTATATATATATATATATAGGATTGTGATTTGAGACCTTGGACATTCATGTCAAAATTTTGTCATTAGACTATTTGATCAAAAACAAATAAACTATTTTTTTAATGTACATATTTATATAAAACAGATTTCTTTTTATGAACTTTTAAAGTGATTTGAATACATTGAATGCAGAGGAATATATTTTTTGTAGAATGATATTTGACAAAAAAAATTGTATTTAACTAATTTGTTTATAAGAGTATATATTTTGATAAATGAAAAGATAATTTCTCAAATTACATTCTAGCTAGAAAATACAAAATAATATTTTCTTTTTAGTTTTTTGCTTTGCACGAATATTTCTTTTGGTTGGGTGCTTTGCATAAATAGATATCTAACATAAAATCACATTTTTAATTGATTTCACTTTTTGTTTTTTAATAATGGGGTGTGGAAATGTGGAATAGTTGCAGGCTTAACTCAGGTTCATTCAGCGTAAAAAAAACTCAGGTTCGTTTAACGGTTTAAGTGTAATGTGAATTAGAAAATAGAAATAGATAAGTAGTAACGGGATTTTGTGTTGGCATGGCTCAAACTCAAATATCGTATAAAATAATATAAAATATTTTTATTATATTTTGTTATTGTAGTGTGACATTTTTATATTTATCTCTATATAATATATTTAAGGATGTCTCTCTCCTGATTTTTTTCCTATGTGGCATTTTCTCAATTAACATAATCCTACGTGTCATCTCCTCCTTATTTTATACTACATAGATTTAGTTAGGAGCTTTAGCAAGAGGAACATGGTTCAAATTCCACCAACAACAAAAAATCTATTTTTTTACTTAGATTTAGGTAAAAGCTTTAGCAAAAGTAACATGGTTCAAATCCCACCAACAACAAAAAAATCTATTTTTTTACTTAGATTTAGTTAAAAGCTTTAGCAAGAGTAACATGATTCAATTCCCACCAACAACAAAAAATCTATTTTTATGATATATTTTTTTTTTACTTATACTACATATATTTAATTATGAGTTTTAGCAAGAGGAACATGAAAATAATTATTTTTATGATGTATTTTTTTACTTAATTGTTACTAACCATAATTTTTAAAAAGTTACTAATCTCTATAGTATATATTTATTAATGTCTCTCTCATGAACAAAATTGCACGTGACAATCTCCAATGAATTAAAGTTTATATGTATCATCTATGTCTCTGTCACGAATAAAATTTAGTATGAAGTACACGGTTTGATTTCCACTAACAACTAAAACTATATTTTTATAATATTTTTTGATGCAATTTTATGATATTTTATTTTATTTTTTATGAAAAATATTAATACTTATATTAATATATATGACTGTATTTTTTATTTTAATTTACACGGGATCAATATTTATATATATTAATAAAAGTGACTATATATACATGAGATTTATATTTATATATATTCATATTACACGGGAATTAAAGACATTTTTTTTGTAATTTTAAGAGAACATATATTTCTATGAGAGTCTATATTTTTACCCATATATTAATATGGGGATAATTTTTCTTTTAATTTCTACAGGAGCTATATTTATACTCATGTACTGTTTTTTTTGTAATTTTTACGGAATTATATTTCTACGAATGTTTTAATACGAAATTTATTAATACAAGACGAAAGACTTTTTTATATAGGAATTTAAATATTTATAGATATATTAATACGGGAACGCTATTTTTTTACTATGACTTATATTTACAGTCATATTAATACGAGTGCCTTTTAATTTTATAATTTACGCGAGGACCAATATTTATACTCATATATTAATACACGATTCTATCTTTTTTGTAATTTCACGGGGACTAGAAACGAAATACCATATTGTTCGAAACGGGGGAGCGGGAGATCACTATGCACCCTATATTATTTATTTAAAATTGCTAAATATATATATTATTTTTCATATTTAAATAATAAAAATATAAAATCAATTTTCCAAGTAATTGAAAAAATAAATATTACTTGACAAAAAATTCATTATTGATTAATATTAAATTAAAAAAACTAATATCTCAACTAATTTACTTTAACGTTAATAACATATATTATAGTTTTGATTATTATCTCGTGCATTGCACGGGTCAGTTATACTAGTATATGTTATTTGATGATAAATTTATATTTCTTCCATTTTAAAATAAATGTCATTTTACTTTAAATTTTTGTACACATATTAAAGAATGTAATTATTATGTTAAAAGAAATAATACTTTTATTAAATTAATCATATTTTATTGATTTGTTTTTTCTTGAAATTAGTGCAAATTGTAATATTTAGGGAGTAGAATTAGAAAATGTTGCGTTGAAAATTGAAAACTACGATTATTTTGAAACATTTTTATTAGCTAAAATGACGCTTATTTTGAAACGGAGAGAGTAACTTTTACAACCATATTTGAATATACAAGTACAACAAAACTATTGAGCTATTAACGAGATCTATTAAAAAAATAATCTTTTGATCAAATTCGAATTTAATTTTTAAGCGAAACAAAATAATTCTTGATCACTCCAAAAATCTTATCTTAACTGATAAAAAATACCGAAATTGTTAGGTCGAATGTCGATGATCGACGTTCGAACCTCGGTCACAACCTTTTGTACATGTGAGTTTTCATTGACTTTGTCATTTTGTCTCCTTACAAAAAAATATTGAAATTGTTAGATTGGACGTTCATGATCGAAGTTCGAACATCGGTCACTCCCCTTGACAAAAAATGTTAATTTTTTTGTAAGAGAAAATAACATGTCAATGTTATATATATATTTTTTGGTATGGGTCAATGTTATATATATTTGGTATAATGTTATTTTTAATTATTATAAAATAAATTTAAAATTTGACCAAAAAAAATTAATTTTTAATTAATTATCTTTTTTCTATCAACTTTTGAATTAATTCTATCTATTGCATTTATGTATACCAAAGATATTATTAATTTAAAAGTGTCAAATTTGACTAAAATGATTAAACCACTATTGAAAAAATGGGGATAAAATGAAAAGTTTTTTCTTTTTTTCACAAATAGAAAAATAATGAATTTTTTGATCTTCCATATATGGTACCTCATTATATCACATAGTCAATATTTCAAAAGGAAAATTATAACATAGTCAACCTTAAAAAAAAATAAAAATATTATTGAGAACATACATTATATCTAAATATTTTTTAAAGATTTTGGATTTAGATTTAAATATATCTTAGATTTATATTAAAATAACATATCTTTATATTTCACATTAATATTTTAATGTAAAATTTTTACGATTTGTTTATTATTTAAACATATTTATAATCTATAAATATACTTTTCGTAGCATAGTAGCGCAATTATGAATAAAATAATAAAAAAATAAGATACGAGAGAATTCCCCGTGTAAGATATATCGATATATCACACACTCGTGTTGCGGACGAATATCCAAAAGAAAAAACCATCAGTGATATCAAAGCTCCTATAAATAAATCTATAAATATAGGAGTATCTCTCACAGTCATCACATCACATCACTATCACAATTCTCTAATAAAATATCACATAGTAAACACAATCTTCTTTCAATTTTCTCTTCCCGCCATTTCATAACTTCATCACACAGCTAGCTGGTTATTTGTACACAAAGATGTACGTTACGTTAGTTAAATTCTGTTAGATTATTCAGTTTTCTGTTTTTCATTTTCATTCAACATCATGTAATTAATTAATTAATGCATATTCATTATTATTCATTTCAATCACATTCAAGAATCAATCTTTTTTTGTTTTCTTGATGCAAAATATTGCATTGTTGGATTAATGGATTAAAACTATAATTGATGTATGCAGGAACAGGAGAAACAACGATTTCTTTGCTGCGTTCGATGAAGATCCTCTCACGAGATCGCTTAATCTTGAAAGACATTGTTTTGGGGAGTTTTCAATGGCTAATGTTCAAGCTAATGCAATTATGGAAGATCAAAGCCAAGTTGAAGTTGCTGCTCATAATGCACTCTATCTTGGAGTTTATGATGGCCATGGTGGCGATGAGGCTTCGCTTTTCATCCTGCGTAACCTCTTCAATAATCTATTGTGTTAGTATCTTTATTTCTTTAATTAATTCTTTTGATTAATTTCTGTTTTGTTTCTTGATTTGGGGGAAAATTGAATTTTTTACTTTATGTGGTTAATTATAGGGTTTGTTCGGACAAATCAGAATCAGAATGCAAATACTATAAATGCAACGAATTTGAGGGATGCGGTTTTGGATACTGAAAATGGATTTCTGGGATATGTAAATGCGAATTATCATCAAATGGAGATGATTGGAAAAACTGGTTCTTGCTGTCTTGCTGGGGTTATATGGAAAGGGACGCTGCATGTCGCGAATCTTGGAGATTCGCGTGCTGTAATCGGTTTTATGGATGACAACATACTTCGTGTTGAACAATTGACAAGAGATCACAATTGTAATAATCAAGCTATTAGAACAGAACTCAAGGAGTTGCATCCGAATGATCCTAACATTGTGATGGAAAGGAACGGAGGGTGGCGCGTTAAAGGCCTCATTATGGTAATTTTGTTTTTCTTTTAATCAATTTAGGTTTGATTTGATGTTTGATAGTAATTTATGACTGTTATATGGTTTCTTGTATATTAGGTTAGTAGAAGTATTGGGGATGAATATTTGAAGTTAGATATAGAGTTAAAATTTGATTTGATATTTGATATTGGTTTATGAATGTTATGTAGTAATCTATGACTGTTATAAGGTTTCTTGTATTTATATTTGATAGTAGTTTGATTTGAAGTATTGGTGATGCATATTTGAAGTTAGATATAGATTTGATATTTGATACTGGTTTATGAATGTTATAAGGTTTTGTTGTATTTATATTATAGGTTAGTAGAAGTATTGGTGATACATATTTGAAGAGGCCTGAGTTTTCGCTGCACGAATCGTTCCCTAAATATGAAGATGTTCCTGAACCTTTTACTAGAGGTGTGGTATCAGCAGAACCAGAGATGCATTCTAGAGTTTTGACACCTGAGGATAAGTTTATCATATTTGCTTCTGATGGACTTTGGGAGCTTATGACAAATGAAGAAGCAGCACGAATTGTGCATACCAGTCCAAGAAATGTAAGTATATATTTACCGTTTTGATTCTTTGTAATTTCAAATGCCGTTCGAATTAGTGTAAAGACGTTTTAGTTATGGTAAAACTGTTTTGACTGACATTTGAGAATTCTGCAGGGAATTGCAAAGAGGATTCTGTATACTGCTCTAAATGAAGCTGCTAGAAGACATAATTTTACCTATAGAGCGATTCAGACTTTGGATCCGGGACGTGAAGGCAGGAGGGCTTTACACGACGACATAAGTGTGATTGTTGTGTACTTAGACAAGACAACGTTTTTCAGGAAGCGCGTATCTGAATCATCCTACAAAGGCTCATCTAACTTGCGTCAACCATCGGATTTTGGACGGTGTGGATTCACTGATTCGCCATTGAGCCCTCGGAATCTGAAGGCCAGTATCAAACAGCGGTTTAAGTCATCAAGCTCTCAAAATCAGAACCCTGCTGGGACTTCTCAGGATCTGCGCGTGCTTGGTCAGAGTCCTCGGTCTCATACCTCTCAGAATCCAAATGCTCGTAGTCGCTGGAACACTCTCAAACAGAAGTTTTTTTCATCATCCAGTTCCAGTCGACACTAAACAAAAATTTAGAATGTGAACTGTTTTTACTTCAACCCTTGAAAACTGTTAACTCTATTGGTTGAGTATTTCTTTTCTTTCACTGCATCAAATTGGATTCTAGAATTGTCAATTTTATGTGATACATTGATTTTTAGTAATAAGTGTCCTGGAGTTTATGTGACACAAGTATTATGTTTGGAACTATATAGCAAATAAAATTGTGTGGCTCTGCCTAGTTTTGGCAATGGATGTTGTGTTCACAAATATTCTGAAATGTTGCATACTGTTTTCAAATAACTTAACCTGTTGTTAAGTTTAAATATTTTATCTGCACCTTAAATTATTTGTCCTGCATAGTATTAAATAATTGACTTGATCCTCAGTGCTAGTATTTTATAGTGCATGTTTTTCATCATAAGGGGTTAGTCTTTTATAATGCGGCGAATTAAAGTTTGAATATCAGTTCCGAGAGAGGTGCTCACGTTTTTTGTCTGACAAACAAAAATTATATATACATGTGCATACCAGAATCCAAATAGAAGGAAAAATATTAGGAAGATAGAATAATGGGGTCTGAACTACCTCTACCAGTTATTGATTTCAGTGATGAAAGTCTCAAACCTGGTACTCAGAAATGGATTTCAGCTTGTCAAGTAGTTAGAAATGCATTCGAAGAACACGGTGGATTCCTTGCTCTTTACGATAAGATTAATACAAATCAATATGAATCTGTCTTCTCTGCTATGAAACAACTCTTTGATCTTCCATTAGAAACCAAAAAACAACAAACCACTGATAAACCTATCTATAGCTATGCTGGCCAAACGCCCTTCAATTCCTTTGTATGAATCAATTGCCATAGACAATCCAATTTGTTCTCAAGATATTCAAAACTAATCGGTGTAAAATGTTTTTACACCATCAATCAGTCACATATGTTAGATCATTGGTAAATGGTAAAATTTGACTTTTTATACTGACAGTGCATGAAAATTAAACTCGTTGATTTATGAAATGTGTAACATTTTTATACTTTTGTTGTTTTTTTTAGTGAAAGCCAAGAAAGTGGTGGAACTAGATTATATTGTGAAGAGAATGGTGTTTGAGAGTTATGGATTGGAGAATAAGAAATGTGAGAGTTTGATTGAATCAACTGATTATGTGCTAAGATGCTACAAATATAGACCACCTATGGTGGATGAAACCAATGCAGGAGTGCATCCTCATACTGATTCTGGATTTTTAACTATATTGAATCAAAAGTTGAATGGCTTAGAAATTCAATTGAAGGATTGAGAGTGGCGTCAGGTTGATGCTTCTCCGTCTATGTTTGCTGTCTTGGCCGGCGATGCATTCATGGTAATGGTCGGATATAGATACAATTTATTCAGGGACTAAATAGCAAATTATTGCTAGTTCAAGGACTTAATTGCAATTTTTTTAGTTTAAGAATTTTTTCGAACATTTTTCAGGTTTGGAGTAATGATAGGATTCGCGGTTGTGTACACCGCGTAGTGATGAATTCGAAGGTAGATAGATATTCGATTGGGATTCTTTCATATGCTGGTAAAGTAATGGAGCCAGAGGAAGAGTTGGTGGATGAGGAACATCCTCTTCATTATAAACCATTTGATCATTATGGTTATCTTAGTTTCTTCTTCACAGAATAAGCTCTAAATTCTGCATCTAGACTCAAGGCTTATTGTGGTATATGATTGTGCACATATACTATGGTGATTTACTCTATTTATGTTTGTGGAATAATTACATCTAATATAGTTTCCAAGTTTATGAAAAGAGTTTGTGATTATGTGCATTGTTGTGAATGAATAAAAATTTAACCATGGTCATTGAATATATTCTTTATGCTGTAACCCTTAGTTGAATGGTTTCAATATGTCCTTTCCTCAACAACCAATAAAAGAGAGACAAAATTTGAATTATATACAAAGAATTCAAAATTGCCTTTGACAAAAAGTATGTGTTATTACACTATATAGTATAGTATTTCAGGATTTGATATCTATTACTAAGAAATCCCTACATCCTAAGAAATTAATTATGAATAATTTGCTTGTAAAACAAACAAGAAAGACTAAAACTACATAAAATATACTAACTAGTGTATCACAGTGACATAGTCTTGTGGTCCAAAGTTTGATTGGCTCATTCTGTTAAGTTTAACATTAATACAAACCACATATTTCCAAAAAAATGTAAGGCAAATTTGGAAATATATAAAAATAAAAAAAATTAAGTGAATAATTTTTTTTATCATAGTTTGTGGTCCAAAGCTTCATTGAGTGATTCTCTCGAACATTTTAGCATACTTTTATTACTTTGAAGAAAATACACACACACCAATATATAGACCATGCATACTGCAAACTTAGAAGAAATATCAATAATTTTGTGAAAAATTTCAAGGGGGTGATTATTTAGAGGAAACACTAATGTAATTTACAATAAACTTTCAAATAGGGATGACAATAGATCGAGTTAGGGTAATGTACTAGAGTACCAATCTCTACAATCTACATTCACAATTTGGAAAGTATCAGTATTTGAATTTGTATCCGCATGTAAGATTGACAATGAACCGAGTCAACTCGAATCAAGTTTGAGTTTTGATTAAATTATTATGCTATCTTAAATTTTTATTTAGATTGCATGATAAATTAAATATTTTTTAGTTACAAAAACGTCTCAAAGTCATGACGTTTGTGCTAAAGGATTATACTGCAATTTTTATTATGAATTGTAAATTAAAGCCAATCATTCATACACAAAATGTAAATTAAAGCCAGAGGCCAAAAATCAATCGATTTGCTGAGATCGTAGTATAAAGTGTATGAAACTATTGAGTGGTCCTAAAATATATATGATAATGTACGTAGCTATTCCATATCCGTAACAAAGTATTTTTCTTAGTATAATATTAGTACATATGCTATATTAAATTGCAGGTTGAAGAGGTTGTTTTCTTCTTTTTTTTGACCAAACTCCAAAGGTTAAAGAGGTAGTTGTTGAGTGTGTCAAAAAAAAAAAAAAGAGGTAGTTGTTGAATGACTCATACCGTTCCATCTTCAACATTGATCTGAAGTGATGATCGGCATCCAGCAATAATTCATCAATGTTGAAGACTTGAAGTTGAAAGATATGTAAATAATTTGACATTTAAGTCGGTAAAAGAGTAAAGAGTGAGAAGTCTCTTTGAAAATTGATATCCGGTTTAAAGACAGACACCTTTCTTTCGTGTGTCCCATTTAAAATCAAAGTTTTTTTTTCGATATGAACTAATCCATCAAAATTTACATCAACAAAAATCAAAAGATTTTGTGAGGACTAGACACACGAAGCTTGCAAGCCAATCTAATGGATTCAAACTAGAGGGGATAATTAATATTCATTTCAAAATGAGTGTCGTTTTACATTTTGCGCACATATTATGTAATACAATTGTTATATCAAAAATAATATTCTCTTCGGTCACTATTATAAGCAAATATAACTTTTCAAGTACATTTGACCAATGATGTATTTGGTCCATAATCTAGGTCAGATACATGAGTAGTCAAATGTATCAAAAATATTAAATTTGTTTATAATAATGACTAAGGGAGTATTACTTTTACTAAATTAACTCTATTATATTAGTTGTTTCATATTGTGAACGGCGTATAAAGTAATGCGTTAAAAGGTAAAAGGGGAAAATATTGTATTGGATATTGAAAACGATACTCATTTTAAGGAAAAAATAATAGGCTAAATCGACACTTATTTTGAAATAAAGAGAGTATGTAACTGATATTACTTATTTTAAAATAATTTTTTTATAATTGAATTAATTTTTAAAATGTTGAGTGTAGAGTAGCTTGATCCATAAACATCATTTGTCAATTGTCATCGTCTATATAAAATCAAATCAATACCAAATAGAGTTACCATTTCCATTTGCTTAACAATATAGCATCATGGGATCTGAAACAGAGTCTCAAACAATTCCTGTCGTTGACTTCTCCGACCAAAACATGAAACCTGGTACAAACACATGGATCTCAGCTTGCAACATTGTTAGGACTTCACTTGAAGATTATGGTTGTTTCATAGCAAACTATGATAAAGTTGGCAAAGAACTTTGCAACTCTGTTGTGTCTTCAATTGAAGAATTATTTAGTCTCCCTTTGGAAATTAAAGTTCAAAAAACAAGTGATAAACCTTTTCATGGTTACTTAGGACAAGTCTCATGGCTTCCCTTATTTGAATCTATGGCCATAGAAGATCCATTAACTATGCTTGGATGTCAAAAATTGGCACAAATCATGTGGCCTCCTCAAGGAAATCCTAGTTTCTGGTAATTAATTAATATATTTTTAATGTCATGTCATATTTTTATATAAAGTTAATAGGATAGCGGACGGATTTTGCTTTATTTTGTGCAAAATTATATTTTTGAATTATCTCCGGCGAAGATTTCATCATTTATCTTTTTATGTTGACTATTTTCATACGTGGTAGATAAAATGTTAATTTTTTATTGACGTGGCAGTGCATTTTTATTAATGTGATGTGACCGTTGACTTTTGTCTGTCACGTTAATATGAGAGTAAATGATGAAATCTTTATACTGTAAGAATAATTTGTAAAATTTGCAGGAGTATAAGTCTATTAACCATTCTATATATATTAAAATTTTAAATGAATTTTGATTAATTACAGTGAAAACATAAATGAGTACTCAAAGTTATTGGGAGAATTAGACCATGTAGCAAAGAGGATGGTGTTTGAGAGTTATGGTGTGGATATGAAAATATGTGAAGAATCATTGATAGAATCAAGCAATTATCTCCTAAGATGCATAAAATATAGACCAAGAGAAATGGATGAGAATGATATAGGATTGCAACCTCACTCAGATTTAACCATTGTATCAGTAGTACATCAGCTGAATAATCTAAATGGATTAGAAATCAAATTGAAGAATGGAGAGTGGATTGGGATTCATGCCTCACCCTCCTCCTTTGTTGTCATGGCTGGTGATGCATTCAAGGTCAGTATATATATATATATATCATATATGCCTCTAATACTTATCAATCATCAATTGTATAGTACATCAATTGGTCCAAAAAATTATATTGAACTGACGTCAATGACGTTATTGGTCCAAATAATTAATAGTTTTTGTGAGTTTAATTCAGTTGGTAGAGATTGCATGATAATTCAGAGACTAAGTTTTAAACCTTGTATTACACTCACTTTTTTTTCAATTATCCATTTTAAAAATGTGAAATTCTAACGACTGAGCTAACAGAAAAAATAATATTAATTTAATGCTATATTTATTTATTCTTATATCTAGTAATTGATGTGGGTTTTTTTTGTCCTAGGTGTTGAGTAATGGAAGAATAAGTTCATGTGAACACAGAGTTACAATGAATGAAAAGAAAACAAGATACTCAACAGGACTATTTTCTTTTGGAAGTAAGATGATGGAGATACCAAAAGAGTTAGTCAATGATCAACATCCCTTGCGTTACAAACCAACATTTGACAATTATGATTATCTTCGTTTCTATGAGAAACAAAAGATTAATGAACCTAATTCACGTATTGAAGCTTATTGTGGAATTCATTTGAAGCCTAAGCCAATAATATGAAGGATTAATCAATCAAAAATAAGAAATCATATATAGACTATATATCTATCTATCTACATGTGTTGGTTGCTATCTGAATAAATATTATTTCAGTTTTGTGTTTTATATTAATTTTGGTGCTACTATATTTTAAACAATGTATTTGATGATTTGTGTCAAAAAATAAAATAATGTATGGGTTCGAGATTATGGGTCCGTTTGTTATGAATTTTTATAAGAAAAAAATCGATTTTATCATTTTGAAATTATGTGTGGCTTGGGAACAATCATCAGCATATCATGTACTATATATATATATATATATATATATTCACATCATTCCAAAATATATGAGACAGGAGTATGGTCCTAAAATTATCCCGCATTGGGGACCAACTAACACTTCAAATTATTACCTAGTACTAAAAGACATGAAGATAATCACCTAAATTTCAGTGAGAAAATGAAACAATATTATTGTAAATTAACAAGTTGCTATAAAATAATGAATCATTGTCTATCAATTGATCAATAATTATTATAATATTTAATAGTATGTAATTATAAAACTATCCAGTTGCTTGTATTTCATCAACAAAATAAAAAACTGTCCAGATGAAAGGACCTAAAATTATGTCTTTTAATAAGTTTATTCTATCAATCTGATCAATAAATATTGTTGCATATAACTTATAAGATTTCTATAGTATTACTCAAAAAAAAAGAAAAAGATTTCTATAGTACAACACTCTTCGAAAGTTTGTCTAAAGTTCCTTTTATTTAATTTATTACGAAAGTGTAAATGTATGAAAATGAGCGTAAATGACTAAATATATGAAAATGAAAATGACAATCTATTACGAAAATGGATATTACAGTCCAAATGGTAACAATAAACACAAGAACAGTCCCTACGCACCATAAGGGTAGAATACTGCCATATCAAATCACCATAAGGGTGAATTATTAATTATGCAAAATAAGATTACTAATTATTAACTGATGAAGCAGTTTTTGTTTTGACACCAATCTTTGTCCAAGAAATACTAGGCATAAATTGCTTTGCGTCAACGCGATCTTTGTACTGAATCGCGAAGTTAAGCAGTGAATCAGTGAGGGAATCTGAAAGAAAGTGTGGTCTGAGTCCAAGATCAACTAGTTTAGTGTTCTTGCAGTTGTAATAATGCTCCTCTAACTCCACTCTTGGGTTAGGTACTGTTATTGTTTTCACGTCTAGGCCAAGCTTCTCACCGGCTTTTGTAACAAGCGCGGCTAGTTCATTCACTTGAAATTGCTCCGTAAATTGATTGAAGACTCGGAACTCTCCTGGATTAGCCGGGTTTGCAACGGCTAGCTCAATACATTGAACTGTATCTCTTATGTCAAGGAAGGCCCTAGTCTGAAACATTAGCACTATAAGATAAGATACATATATATGAATCAAGTTTATCTTGTGAGGTACGTAACTAAAGTTTAGATAAATATAGATCATATGTTCATTTTCATTCACCACCAAGAATCCTCACCAATGTTCTACTTATCAATAAGAAATAAACTGAGATTATTGGCATGTTACCTGGCCTCCTTTACCATATACAGTGAGTGGATGACCGACAGCCGCCTGAACACAAAACCGATTCAATGCAGTTCCGAATACTGCATCATAATCGAACCTGTTACACAGCACCTCATGCATTGCAGTCTCATCTGTTCTTACTCCATATACTACTCCTTGATTCAGATCAGTTGCCCGAATCCCCCAAGCTTTGCAAGTGAAGGCTATGTTATGTGAATCATGTACCTTGCTTAAATGATAGAATGAGTAAGGTGTCTTCGGATATGGCAAAGTGTCTGTTCTTCCATTGTGCGTAATGGTAATATAACCTTCTTCAATATCGATATTTGGAGTCCCGTATTCACCCATTGTCCCAAGCTTAACTAGATGACAATCCTCTCTGTACTCTTTTATAGCGAAGAGCACATTCAGTGTCCCAACAACATTGTTTTGCTGTGTATATACAGCTCTTGACCGATCCATCATAGAGTAAGGCGCAGATCGTTGTTCCCCAAAATGGACAACTGAATCGGGTTCAAAGGACTGGAAGGTTTCAGATAAGAACTCAAACTCGCATATATCACCAACGTATAGCTCAATAGTTTTTCCGGTGATAGATTTCCAACACTGAATCCGATCCTGGATGGAGGAAATCGGCGTAAGAGAATCTAGTCCGAGCTGGTGATCAAATAGGCGTCGAACAAGATTGTCAACAATGGCAACCTCGTAACCTTTGTTAGAAAGGTGGAGAGCAGCTGCCCAACCACAGTATCCATCTCCACCAATGACCAAGACACGCTTCGGTTTAAAAGGGTTGCCGGAACTAGTTTGAACCGGAGTTTCCGTGCCAATTGAAACTGTAGCAGTATTTACAACTGCAAATCTTTTCATTGGTTTTTGTTCTCGCAAGAAAAGCCGTCTAAATGGAGGAGTTCTCGAGTTAGAAAATGATGTTGAGCATTGATTCAAAGGTTTTAAATAAGGTTTATTTGTAAAGGAGAATGTAAAGGAGCAAGAAGATGATAGCAATTGAGCCATCTCGTTCCTGAAACAAGAATTAAAATTTGGTGATTTGCATTTCACTTCAAATAAAAAAATACTACAATACAATGTAACATACATATTCTAGTTCATCAAGCAATCAAGAACATGTAGCAAGAGCAAATACTATAAACATTATGAACATTAAGGACATGGTCCATCTAAACAAAATGCACTATGAAAACCAAGATGTCCCTTTTTTCATGCTCATAAGACACTAAACATCATTTTAATCCATACTCACTCAATAAAACTGTAGAAACATGGAACACAACAATGCAACATACCAATTAAAGTACAAACTGCAAAAAGATGAGAAGTAAGTGGTTGATTATTACCTGGAGAGAATGCAAAATTGGAGCAGTTAGTTAGTGTAGAGTGAAGAGTGAAATGGATTTTATTACTATTGCATTGGAATAAACCTCTTAATTTCCAATGCAATGTTTGGGTTTAGATAAGTTACTATATATATAGATATAAAGTGCATTTGATGTGTAACTTTTCTTTTACCCGTCTAGGTTCGTGTACTGTCATAAAATAATTGATTTAATTAACTATTTTAAGTACTTTAAGAAAAATGTATAAATTTTATCAAAAAAAAAAGTGTAAATAAAAAAAATATATGAATTTTACTAAAATAAATTTTATTTATTCAAAATCAAAGAATACATCATATAACACAAAAAGAATAAATCTGTTAACAAATTCACATTATTCAAGTTAATAATATACATCGGTAAAATACTTACAAATATGACAAAATTAGAGTGTCTAAAATAACTATGTTTCTAGATCTGCAACGTGATACCAAAGTCATTGATATATTAAATTTGCATTTGATGAATATAATCTGAGAATTTAAACCAGACAATCTAAATTTTAAAAGTAGATATCTTAATTACTTTAATTATCACCTCTAATCGTTGCAATAAGGGGTAAAGTAGAAAAAGGAAAGTTGTAAAATGTAAATAATTTAGGACAAACAATTTTGGAGATATGTCAATTTTAAAAAGATGAAACACATAATAACAATAGAAATGTTATATAGACACCCTTTTTCAAACACCAATACAAACACCAAGGATATTTTTGTCATTTCCATAATTTAATAAAGGGTAATATTGTGAAACCACTTCAAATAAACTCGAGTTGACAGGATTTTGGTTTGGGTGACATCCGATATTTCGAGTTCGGGTTTGGGTTGTGTGAGTGGCAGAACCAGGAAAAAAAACATCAGTGGGCCACTCAAATAAACTATATATAATAATTAAATGGGTTAATTGTTTTTTACCCCTGTAATATTAGTCAATGTTGCTTTACCCCTTGTAAATTTTTTTTGTTGTTTTACCCCTTGTAATATCAGATTCTGCACTTTACCCCCTGGTCAAAGTCAACAAAAGTTGACTGTGACGTGGCATGCCATTTGGCATTTTTTTTTAAAAAAAAACTGCTAGCTCAATTTTTTTAGATTTTTAAAAAAAATTCTTTTTATAGATTTTTTTATTTAACTGCAGTTTTTAGTATAGTTTGCGGTGACTTTATTATATTTACCTGAGATTCTATTTTGCGGCGGTTGTTTAATATAATTTGCGGCAATTTTATTATATTTAGTAGAAATTTTATTTAACGAGGATTTATAACATCCGTTAAATTATACTAAAAACCGACTTTAACCAGGGTTTTATAGATTTTTTATTTAACGACAGTTTTTAATATAATTTGCAGCGGTTTTATTATATTTAGTTGAGGTTCTATTTTGTGACGGTTTAAAACCCTGGTTAAATAGTTTGTGCACTTTTTTTATATATAGATTTGTTATTTAGGGTCGATTTGTAGTATAATTAAACGGAGGTTATAAACCCTTGTTAAATAGAATTTCCGCTAAATATAATAAAACCGCCGAAAAACAGAATCTCAGGTAAATATAATAAAACCGCCGCAAATTATACTACCTCCGTTCTTTTTTACTTGTCGTTAAAAAAAAAACCAAAATAGGAGGGGTATATTTTTGCACCTTATTTTCCTAGTATAGCCTTTTTTTAAATATTATCATATTTTTAATCCACCAATAAATTCCTTCTTTTTCACAAACATTATCTATTTTCAAAAAAATTGTAGCAAACTTTATTTAAAAACAAACAAAATTTGTATACAATAAAAAAGATTTTATTATTTCAACAAAAACAATTATACAAAATTTAGTCAATAAAATAAAATAAGAAGAGGATATAATAGGCAAAATATAACATAAACTGCTAAAACGACAAGTAAAAAGAAACAAATATTTTTTTCTAAAACGACAAGTAAAAAGGAACGGAGGTAGTACTAAAAACTGCAGTTAAATTAAAAAATCTATAAAAATAATTTAAAAAAATATATATAAAAAAAATTATTTAAAAAAAAAAAAAAAGATGTGGCAGTTTTTTTTTTAAAAAATGCCACGTGGCATGCCACGTCACAGATTCTGCACAATCAGCTTTTATTGACTTTGGTCAGGGGGTAAAGTGCAGAATCTGATATTACAGGGGAGTAAAGCAACCAAAAAATTTTACAAGGGAGTGAAGCAATATTGACTAATATTACAGGGGTAAAAAGCAATTAACCCTAATTAAATTAAATATGATAAATTATATTACATATAAAAAATTTAAGTCGTTAAAAGCATAAAGCTTATTATTACAAAATGAAACTACATTTACTTTAAAATGACATTCTTGACGTGAATCGAGTATTTAAAAATCATCAATAACAAAATCTAAACTTATAGTTGCACTAATTTTCTTTTCAATATAAACAAATAGCATGATTAGAGTGCAAATAGCATAAATATTATCAACTATAATACAAATAGTATTTATGTTAAAAGATTTATATTTATCCTTAGGATCATAGCCAGCAACTCTATTTTTTTTTTAGAAATATAAAGTTTTTAGTAATATAATTATTAGTATTATTTTTTTAGACACCTTGATACTTTGGTAATATACTATGGTAATTTGTTTCAGGCAGTGGGCCATGGCCAGGCTCAGCCCCACCCTAGTTCCGCCTCTGGTAGTGTCAAACTCGCACCCGAAACCCGAAACTACACCCGTTATATATTAAATTATATAATTACCTCTCTTACCTTAGCATATTATAGACTATTTTAACATTGTGGACTATTTTTCATCATTATTTTAGTGTTGAAGACAATGTTAACATATTGTAGACCGTAATTTCGTTGAATTTTTCCGTATTTTTTTTTTACTTTTGTTAATGTAAGTTCGGGTGGGAAAAACTCGAACCCAACGGGTTTGGGTTTAGGTGCTATTTTGCCACCCAAAAACCCCTTAGGATTCGGTTTCGAGTTTACCCGATATTTCAGGTTCGGGTTTGGATAGTGTCTAACCCGCATCCGACCCTTTTTACTACCTCCGTTCCTTTTTACTTGTCGTTTTAAAAAAAAAACCAAAATAGAAGAGGTATATTTGTGCACCTTATTTTCCTAGTATGCCCTTTTTTTAAATATATCATTTTTTTTTTAATCCACCAATAAATTCCTTATTTTTCACAAACATTATCTATTTTTAAAAAAATTGTAACAAACTTTATTTAAAAACAAACAAAACTTGTATACAATAAAAAAGATTTTATTGTTTCAACAAAAACAATTATACAAAATTTAGTCAATAAAATAAAATAAGAAGGAGGATATAATAGGCAAAATATAATCTAAATGGCTAAAACGACAAGTAAAAAAGAATAAATATTTTTTTCTAAAACTACAAGTAAAAAGGAACGAATGTAGTAATAACTAATGACATAAAATATAAAAAAAATTATAATCTAGCCCACTTGAATTGGGGGTAGTTACCCTTATACACCTTTAACCAATGAAATTATACTAATTAAGTTAAAAATAAAATTAACTTTTTAATATAAAGTAATGATAATTTTTTATTTTCAATTAACTATATTTTAGGTGTTTTATTCTATCAATTTATATTTTAGATCATAATTTCAACACTTCCATTTCTTTTATCTTCTTTGTGTTGGTACTACTTGGTAATTGGATTGTTCAGGTTCTACAAAAGATATTAATTTAACGTTTCCGTATATTCCGCTGTGCACTTTGATCCCAACAAGTTTTGGGTAAGAGTGTGGTGTCTGACTCTTATATCATTGTTCTAGACCCAATGTGAATGATCCCCCGGCTGCCCCCTCGATGACCCAACACTTTGCACCATTTCCTTCTTTCTCTTTTTTCTCCAATCCAATCATGAGAATTCTTTCTTTATCTTCTTCCTTCAATCAAATATCGTCGTTGTACTTCGCCACTCATCCAATTTTGTTTGTTTTTGTAACCAGGGAATTAATTAAATTAAAAATTATGAAAAGAATCATAACAAATATTTTTTGGTTACATTCATAACAAATATTTGATCAGTCATAAAATTAACTATTCTTCATATTTCAATCTATGTGAATGTGATATCAGATGTGTGATTGCTAATGAGTAGAAAGAAAAAGACATGTGGGATGTGGCCACCCTCACATGTGTTACTCCCATCAATGTGCACCTTGAGAGTAATAATTAACTTAGAGAGTGACATAAGATAGGGTAACACCGTATACTAACCCATCACCCTTGGCCCTCCTTGTCTTTCGTACATACCATGCACATGCAGTATAATATACCTACCATTCCCGTGAACTAATTTATATATTTCTATTTACATTGTATTCTTTCCGGCCTTATTTATAAACAAAAGTTACTTTTATTGAATAAAATATGTATCTAAGTCATAAAAGAGACTAAATAGTAAATACATCACTTATTTAATAAACCTAAAAAATAACTTTTATTTATAAATAAGATCGAAAAGAATACATTACATAAATACTTTTTATACAGTCTATATTACTTTTTTTTTTTGAAGCAAGTCTATATTACTTTTTTAAAATAGGCTAATATTGTATATTAATAGAAGCTATTATTTCTCATTCTCTCTATTTAAATGACCAATATTTTCAAGTTTTTTTTTTCATTTTATAGATTTTTTGTATAAAAATTCAAAAGTTAATCTTTACATTAATTGTAAACACCAACAAAAAACTTAAGATAAATTAATCTATCTAACAATAAACTTATATATGCTACTTTAAATAAGTAAAACACATTCACAATCAATTTTATATGACATAAACTATTTTTTATTTTATCAATAAATTGTAATTTTAGAACATAAAAGTAAGTTTTAATAGTTATGTATATTTTTATATGTAAAAAAACAATTATTTATATATAGACCGGCCAATTAGGCTTTGTGAGAATTTTTTTTAAGCCTAATTCTAACCTATTTAAATAAAAAGACTATTTTTAAAGTCTGAGCATGACTTTTTTAATAAATCGACCTAGCCTGAGCCAAGGTAGGCTAACTCATAGGCTCCTGTAGGCCGATCTGACCTATTACCTATCCAACCCGTGAACTTCATAGCCTATCATCATCTCAACCAACAAGTAGAGCTGCCAAAAATGGATCGGGGTGATGACTCGGTCCATTAGCCCACAGGTTTTGGCGGGTTAGACTTCAAAAAACCAGCCCTGATGCAATTGGGTTTTTTTTGCTCAAGTCCACGAAGCCCATTGAGCTTCGGGTCGGCCATTATCTAATAATTTATGTCATTTTTATAAAAATAATATCAATAAATACATAAAATATTATCATTTAATTAAAAATTTATTACAAAAAATATAGTTTAATGTGTATGTTCAGTAAAAACGATTAAAATGTTAACCAATAAAGATCATTTGTTTGTATTCTGTACGATTCGTAATGTTTTTGCCTTGCATCCAAACATGTCACATGACTTCACCAATGTGCCAAAGTTCGTCCTCTAAAAGATATAACATGTGTAACATGTGTAATAGTTCAAAACTTTAAATTCCTTTCTCCGTTTCATAATAAGTGTCGTTATTATTCAAAAAAATTTGTTTTAAAATCAGTGTCGTTTTTCATTTTTAATGTAATATTTTCTAATTTTATCCTCTACTTATTATTTTAATTACTATTTCCAAGAAAACAAAAAAAAAAGATTAATTTAGTAATAATACTATTACTTTTAACATAATATTGTAATTGCATTCATTAATATATGTACAAACATCTAAATCAACACTCATTGTAAAACGGAGTATTGCATTTGCTAATCATTGCTCAAAATTATGCAATCACAAGTTTGCACGTAACTTGCATCCCAAACAATAAATTTAATACCTTGTTTCGATTCATTATGTTAGGGGTGCATTGATCACTTTTGTACTTTTACTAAATCTTATTAACTTTAAAATGTTGAACATCAAATTGTTGAACATAGCTTATTTTACTTAAATTTCATTTTTTAACTTAAATCAATTGAGTTTTTTATTTTTGAAACAAACGACAAAGTAGATAGCTGAGGATGCAAGAATGATGTCTATATTATTTGACCATATTCTCATTTGAGACAAAAATAAACGACACAGTAGATAGCTGAAGAGATAAAGAGATAGATATGAAGTAATTGGCAACAAACTATTCGAGTGGCATTCATGCCAATGACACCAACCCCTCATTTTCAAGCATCAAGTGATATTTGTTATTGTTGTGAATTTGTTTGAATAAAATCACACTAATAAAGATATTTGATGTGTGAGGTAATAGATAAAGAACACGATAGAATTTGTTTATCCAGTTCAGTCAAACCAACCTAGTCTAGGAAGAGAGACCTATAATACTTTGAGTCACTTTTCAAAGAATCTTAATAAAGGTTACAAGAGATAGTGTTCAAACCTAACGCTACCCTAATCCTGAGTTTCTTCTCTGAGTTTAATCAACAACAAAATATACAAGGTTTGCATAGTATGAAGAATCAATATGTTTCAATCAATTTGATAAATCATTAATCACTAGGCTATAAATTAAATTTACAACAAATTAGGGTTATAGAACAACCAAAACCAATAAATTGGAGCTACCATTTATGGAAGCAACTAATTAAGATAAATAGAAAATCCAAGGGATTGAAAGAAGCTGAATGTGCATATGTTAGTCATATCGCTTCTAAAATAATATTGGACCAATGCTACTGCATTCAAACCTGAGAATTTACTCCATTTCAAATTTTCAATATACAGAAGTCATAAGAATGCTTTAATTTTTATCCCAGCATAATAACAAATAAATAGATAGTAACTCAGACAAACAAACAAAAAAAACTATGGATAGTGATACCGATACGTATATGCTCAAGCATGAGTTGGATAATAATACATCTACAAAAAATGCTATACTTCTTTCCTCAAAAAATAAAAATGCTACTTTTCTAAAGCAGACACCACTCTCAGTATATGGGGAAAGGCCCCCCCAAAAAAAGCATGCTACTACTAATATGAAGAATTCTCAATATTACCCATTTAAAAGAGTGAAAAGCCCCCAACACTAGAGAAAAATAAGTTGGATGAAACACTGGAATTAAATCCTGGAACTAATGCGCCTACTTGTACACAAGCAGAAGAAAAATCTGAGCTAAAGCCACCATCATCTGAAACAGGCGATAAGGGAATCATGACAAAGGCGCCAATACTTTTTGTAGGGTAGGGACATCCATGGCATTGGTGAAGGAAGAAGAGTTCCCCGCATATATGGCATTCTGGCAATGAGGAAACAAAAGCAAAGTTTTAAATAAGTAAATAATAAAAATGAGAAAAAAAATAATTAAGTAAAAATAGAGCTAAAGAAACAACAGAGGAACATGAAGAAAAATCAAATCACACACAAGAGCAACTTTGCACTAGTCGCCAGGATATGTTACCTTTGCCCAATGAGAATTCCATGAGCTACTTTGGAGATTGATGACCCAGAAACTCCCAAAAATGCATTTCTGTAGTGAGGTGAGATAACTTTTCCTGAAATATAATTCATTTAAGTAAGCATATAATGTTCTCCCATGCAAACATACACCAGCAGGCATATAATGCAAATTCTTACTTCTCCAATATCACAATTGATATTTCAATCAAGTCTTCAAATTAATTTTCAATAAATGTTTGATGATATCTTTGTTTCTGATATAGGTTTTCTTTTTACCTTGATATGAAAATTAGAGGAGAGAGGAACTTTCACAACAACAAAAAAAACTAAAAACAATATCACTGCCTGATTAACCATGACAGATATCATCACGAATAAAGAAATATTACACATCCAAATTCTTCAAGTAAAAGCCATAGACATTAATTTACAGAGATAAAACATATCTACGATTCACCACAAGATGTCGCAAAAATATTTCATTACTTTACCAACATATAGACATATATAGACAATCAAGAAGAAAAAACCAAATAAAAGCACCAATCTGAACCCTTAAGTAATAGTTTCAGGCCTCACCTATGCTCAAATAGTTACTTTGGAGCATTGAAACCAGAATACTAAATTTTTCTCTGTTGAAATCCTTTAGATGCAATGATTCCTCCTTAGATGAGTTTTCATTAGCAAAATCCTGATTTGTAGAAGCAATATGATTACTCTGACAGCCGAAAGTTTCAAGCCATATTCCACAAGGGAATCTTCCTGGTCTTGTCAACCAAAGAAATATCTTGATATAAGGTGTAGCATGAATTACCGAAATAGTAACTTCAATAAGTATGCAGGTAAGGTTAATGGTTGTGTCAACAATACTAAAGAATATGTAGAAAACGGAAGTAGTTGGTAACAGAAGTAAAAGTGGTGTAAATAAAAGAGATCCAACAATATGTTGCTTCACAGTGTAGTCAAAGCTATCCAACCTCTGGCGAAGAGGATTCCATTTCCGACCCCTGCCAAAACAGTCAGCATCTTAATGAAAATAAACGAGGAAACAGAGCAAGTATTATGAAAAATGTTTGTATATCTATTACCTGAAAAGCCGCCACAAAGCTGCTAGTGTCTGTATTTGTGATGAATACAAAAGTGAAATAAACCAATGAAGAGTTGAAACATGTAAGGTTCCCAACGCAATCATGTCTATTATCAAAGAAGCAGGTACAGTGAATCCACAAAGAATTCCTAATAGAGAAAGGACTCGAATAATATAATTGAAGATGAAACCCACAAAAATCCAGAGTGTTGACCATACTTGGATTGCATTCAACGAAAGCATACCAAGCACACCTGCCAGCTCCGCATTCAATTTGAAGCCTGCAGGGTTTCCCATTAACCAAACACACCCAGAGCGCAAAAAAGTGGCAAACCAATGGATAAAGTTCAAACCCGACAAACAAATTGATTCTTCATGGTATAACAGTGACCAGCCAACCAAGTTTCCCAGGAGAATATCAACAACCAAAGATGACCACATAGAATGCCTATGCATTGCAGCTTTCTCTGCATATTCAATGCATGATTGTGACCTAGCACACAAAAGAATAGTTTTAAACATGGAGAAAATAAACAATCAATATGAAAAGTTATAGATCATTAAGAATAGTGAATAATTGCACAGCAAATAAAAACTAAAGCATTTAATTTTAGAACATAAATTTAAGTTCCATATATAACATAAATATCACTGAGGTAAGCTGAAAGAGAAGACAAACAAGATATAAAGTGATAAAAACAAAATGTCGCCTGTCGTTTTCAACTTCTACCAAAGAACAATTGTTTCAAACTAAAAAGTTTAGTGTATTGAAAACTAGGGTGTTCCTATCCTAGCCAAATTCAGTTTGGTTATTTGTTATGCTCAGCTACAAACTAAACCTTTTTTCACAGCTCACAAATTTAAAGAATCAGACCGAACCAAAAATTCTGAAGGAATTACATTATAAGAAACTGTTCTAGGATTGTTAGTTTCAAACCATAGTTCATTGGTGTTTCTGGTCAGAAGAATATCTTGTTATTTCTTAATACACTCAAAAGCCCCCATCCATAGAAAGAATAACTTAAAATAGTAAACATAAATGCAATGTTTGAATGTAAATAAGCAAGATCATGCAAGCAACTCCAAAATTACATTTGTAATATAAACAAAATCACATGTGTCTAACATATTGATGACGGACATATTATAAGAGAAGAATGGTGGAAGGCAGAGTAGAACAAGAAATTAAGGGATGAAGTAGACCTGGAAGGAGAAAACATCATACTAATAGTGCTGCTCAATTCAATCACAAATTCAAATCAATAAATCAAACCTAAGGTAGGCAAACCCAACTTGACAAACAATTAGCCGAGTACCCTAAATTTCCAAAAATCTAAAATAAGCCCATTTTATAAAAATAAAGATACTTCACAACCCAAAAGACACTGATAGTAAAAAATAACAATAAAGTTTCCATATATAATTCAATACACTACACCTAACACTGTAAATATCAATATTCTATATTACATTATTCAAATCCTATATCCCATCACTTTTGTATATAAGAATATGCTGGGTGCATATGGTTCAATCTAGGCTCACAACTTTTAATTGGGTCATCATTACAGTAAAGAAACTGAACTGAATTGCAGTTGGATTTCATTTAACCATGTTAGTTAGGCTCTTTTTCTTGAACACCCTTACCAAAACATCTCCTTTATATTAAAACTAAATTACATGAACTTTATAAATTAACAAAGCCCAAGAGGTCTAATTTACGAAACCAGACACAATTCAGATGACTTGAACATTTTATAATAAAAAAATCATATTACCTGAGGTCATTCTCCTGAAGAAGAATTGGCCAATATAATATCTGACAACAACGGATTCGGATATTTATCCATGCAGTCTTCTTGAATACATTTACAGATGTCACATACAACCATGATTCTGATTCTGATTCATCACGACTAAAATGTGTTTGGAAAAACTGAAGAACAATATAGAACACAGTGGAGAATGAAGCCAAAAACTTGCAAAACAGATGCCCTATGATGACAAAAAACCTGAAAAACCATAATATCGTCAAAGCTTGAATAAGAGAGCAAGAGATAATGCATTGATATTTAATAGTTGTTGTACATTGAAAATAGGGAGAATTGGCTCAAGGGTCTTCTTGGGACTACATGGCTGTCAAAGATTCTTTTAGCAGCAGATGTGCAATTAATTGCCAGAATAACTGTATCCTGGGGTGAAATTGAAAAGGCACATTAGCATCTAGGACAAAATCTGCATACACAAATATGAATGAGGTAAATTTCATTACCAAATCAACAAATTTCTGCTTTTTATGGAGGTCGTCAATCCACTTAGGATTCTTAATAGGAGTTTTCGCTTGCTCATTTGAACCAAATTGACACAATGAGAAATGATGAGAACCATAAGAAGGTGTTTCATAAAGTATTACCTACAATTGTTCAAATATGATACATATTTGTTAGATAAACGGAAAAGGTTTTGACAAAAGCTACATGCAGAAAAGCGAGAAGTAAAAGAAGAAATTGTGACTTACATACGTGAACATCATATTCTGACAGAGTTAGTCCATTGCAATGAATGTGGTGCAATTTAGGAAGCCCGTAAATTCCTACATCATTCTGTTCAGGTTCAGAAGAATCAAACATCAGCACGACCCAATTACTTTTTCCAATAAAAGATTGGCTACTTTTCATCAATGACCCGTCTAATTGGAGGAAACTGCAACTCCTACAGTTATTCTGTCTGTGTACACTTGTACTTCCCTCTGCCCATGCATTGCCACAATGAGAGAACTTTTTTTTATCAATGTCTGCTTCAGTTGTCAAAATATCGCTAGTAGTTCCAGTGATACACATACCAAGTACAGAGAACGCAGACCTATCCTTAAGAATAGTAGGCATGCTCCCGTGTATACCATGAATGATCCCCTGGCGGAAAGCAGCAGTTCATGATGTTAGTTATTATCAATTTCTCATTACACCAGACCATTTCAGAAACCATATAGGATAACTTGTAAGAAAGAATTATTAAAAGACTTAACAGAGGGAATTTTCCCACGACTTTTCCAAAAGTCATACGGTCAGAGATCCAAGATTTTTAATTTTAAGACAAACAAATAAAACAGTTATACAACATTTCTTTCATGTAGGAATTGTGCCACCGACGAGCACATCATAGTCAATTCCTTGTGTTGTCCCATCAACCGTTATCTATTTTTACCGACAAATTTCCAATAAGTTGGCATAAATTACACAGGGACCTTATATTTAGGTGAAAAATCTGTCAAATTTCAAAATACTAATGACCTACTGAAAATCCTAAAACGGAAAAAGTTCATCTTTATTTAAAAATGAAAACTCTTGCAAGATCTTGACGAATCGTATAATATTATTAATATCGTAAAAAAGGAAACCCAAAATTTCCTCAGCAATTAATGGTTGAAAAAAAAAAGACAAATAATCATTTCATTGCTACGATTGTTATTTAATTATATTAGAAGCATACCTCGATGATGGCAGGACTAGAAGAACTAGTAAACAAGAGTTCTTCGCTACAAGTAAAGGCTACAACAATGTCGAGGGATGACGGTGAGCAGGTGACAAACCACCCGAATAAAATACTAGAAGAGGGTTCTCGATTTGATGATATGAGGTGCCTTGGCCACCAAAGTCTGCAATGTTTTCCCATCTTCAATTTATGGTCTTCATGTGAACTAAACTATTGATCATTATATCCCTACACTGGACACACAAAAAAAGCACGATTTCACTATTATAAATTCTTAGATAATCACATAGATGCAAAAATTAAATTTAACAAACCTAATTAAAACCTAACTAAAAAGCTAAAAAAAAAAAACGATTAATTGAATAGAACTAGGGCAATTACTGAAGCTGAGTTAGTTAAAACTCGATGAAGGTTCGGAGGATCGTAACAGAGGATATGCATTTGGATCATATCAAGGAAATAAGTTGATACATAACAGAGAGAAATGAAAAAATCTCTATAACAGCAACTACAGAGAGAGAGAGAGAGAGAGAGATGAAATGAGAAGACGAACCACCGTGAGTTAGTTGGTGGCGGCGGCGAAACGACGGTTGACAGCACCAACGGCGAGATTTTGCAAAAAGCGGACAGTGCGAGGCTGAGTGAGATAGTGCAAAGGAAAAGACGAACTTTCGAAGATGGGAAAACGAAAGCTAAACGTGTGCTGTCAATAGTGATTATTTTTTTCTTCACGAAATTTTAAAATTTTATATATTTTTTTAAAAAAAAATCAGCTGACATTTTTTTAGTAAAAAAATAAAATAATTTTGACATTTTTTATCAATTGAACTAATTCACAGACCAAAAAAATTACTCTATCAATTTCTTTTTAAGTGTCATTCTATTTTTTTTTTGTTTATATTTAAGTGTCATTTTGATAAATTAAAAGTACAATTTATTAGTTATACTCTTTTTTTATTAGGTCAAATCCATAATTTTTTTACAAATTTATTGGATAGAGTGGAAGTGTAATTTAATTTTATTGGAGAGAAAAAATAAAAAGTTAATTTTTTTTATTTCGTTTTGGTCCCTTAACTATTAAAAGTTTAATTTTGATCTCTTAACTTATTTGTTTTAATTTCATTTTAGTCCATTAATTTATTTTTTTGTTTCATTTTGATCACTTAACTCTTTCTCCGTCAACCACTTTGGTTCTTTATTTAAGGGACTAAAATGAAACTAAAAAATAGTTAATGAACCAAAAGGAAATAAAAAAATTAGTTAAGAGACCAAAAAAAATCAAAAAAATAAGGTAGGGGACCAAAATGAAACTTTTAATAATTAAAAGACCAAAACAAAACTAAAAAATAAGTTAAAGGACTAAAAGAGTAATTAAGACAAATTTAAATTATATAATATTAAAATAATATTAGAATGAAAAAAATAACTTCAATAATCAATTATTTTGGTTTGAGAAATTTTTGCTAGACAGATAAAATAAAAAGTAGTAAGAGGATTAGAAGTAGACTCTATTTATTCTGATGTACCAAAAAAAAAGAAATAAACTCTATTAGATGGTGTATGAAACTATGTTTTTAAACAATATATAACTTCAAAATATTAATATTGTGAACTATACTATATCAGTCATTTACTTCATTCTTAAGATTACACAAACAAGGTGTAATATACATACATCAACGTTGTTCAAATGGGAATCAACTCAAAAGTGGTCCAATAATTAGCAAAAAGAACAATCAATCAATCTATCATTATAGAAGAATAATTCATTATTAATTAAATTATTAATTAAAAAAAAAAATCCCAACCAAAAGCCAAAAGAGTACAGGAAATAAAAAATCTTAAATTTGATCTCCCCAAGTCAAGCTATCGAATTTCAAATCTTTTAAGTACAATTTTTTATAAGTTTTTTTAATTACTATATTTTGTTCTATAACTGAAAAATATTGCGAAAAAACAAGTGTGAGTAGTGTGGAAAAGTCTCACATTATTAAGAAAAATAAAAATTGAACATTTTATAAGTAAGATTGGATTGTGCTTGCTCCTACATAATCAAACATCGAATTAAATTAATTAACTATACGTACGTAGCTATCAAATAATTATATCAAATTATAATTGAACATGCCATAATAAGAGATACACGTAGTTAATAATCAACTACTGATTTCAAATTCCTACTCTTTCATTGAGATGTAATGATTATTAATTATTATTATTTTGTTTATCTGCAAAAAAATTGAAAGAGCAAACATTAGTAATTCATATAAATAAACTCATCATGATTCTAAATGTTCGTAAGAAATTAATCTCTATTACAATTGTTCTCAGATTTTGCTCAATAGATTATTAGCATAGACATTATTCATATAAATGCCGTTCACTATTAACTACCACCATTAAAGGAAAGTGACATACATGGCATAGCGAGTTTGCTAATTTTAGTTCACAGTAAGCAAAAGTAGCCAACGACAACTACTTTAATTTGTCATTATTGTTTTAAGTACATCAAAATACTATTAGAGTGGGATCAAGTATATCAAAATTAATTATAAATAAAAATATATAAATATATGGGATCAAATTTTAGTTATTTATAAACAATCCCTATTAAAATTAAATCTACTTAAGTCTACTATAAACTTCTTAAATCATACACATCACTTTAAATCCACAAAATATAACTTAGTTTATCCATTTAACCTACTCCCACTAAAAATGCTCTTTATTCATCCTTTTTCACAACCCATCTTCAATAATAAAGGTGCATGAAACTTAGAACATGCATCATGTTATGTGGGATCCAATTACCGGACATGCATGTGTGTTTTCTAATTAAGACATCTCATGATCTCAATTTGTTTTTCCTAAAATTCGAATTTTTACAATTTAATCATTTCTTTGCAAAAAATTTACATGGCCTTCTCCTAAATAAAACTTTAATTTGTACTATCGTCCCTCCTATCACATTAATTCTTCTAGATTGATAATTTAAAGAAAATATATATAGCATGTAAAAAAGAGCAAGGATATTTAAACACAACAGGGAAATAGTTTCTCTCAATTTATTTTTTCTCATGTTTCTCATTTGTCATCAATCTTACCATTTAAACATATTTTTCTTTTGTATTTGATATATCATTTTTATTCAACGATTTATATTTTACTATTTTTCACATGTCAATGAAGGGAACCCACTCCCTATAAAAAAATTGATAGAACCATATACAAACATAGACAAGTATATATACAAATACGTTCAATTCAAGTGTTGATTTGTGAGATAAGAAATTAATACAATAAAATCATATTGTATATATAGTGTGTCTATAGCTATATCCCATATTTGGTATCAAAATAACATATTTGATATAAAACTCGTTATGTGTGTATGAAACATTCGACATGCCATGATACAACAATTTTCGATCTCAACTAACTACTATATATCATTGTAAATATCATTATGATTATAGTATGAAATTAAGGTTCATAGAACATACATTATACAACAACCCCTCGTGTTTAATTTAGCTAATGTTTATACAACATACATTTTACTTTCACAAATAACCAGTTTAGCAAATAACACGCTAAAATTTTGGAAGCTAATTTTTTTTATAGTTGAGGCACAAAATCTATCTAATTTAACTATAGCAAACAAATTAAGAACCATAGAACAAGAAATCGAAACGAGAAAAACAATGAAAAGGTGAGAGAGAATAATTAAACATTTAAATATTAAAAAGAGTTCAAAGAAAAGTCAACAAATAAACGCGCAGAGTTGAAAATTTGACCTTAAAAACGAAGCCACCACCACGTTGCGTCCGAACCAAGACGCACACTGGACGGTGTTTTCACCAAACCTACAACAGTGGGCCCCATTTCTTTCCCGAACCGAATTAGGTTCGGATATTCTTTTCACCCTTCTATAAATATTCACGTTCGCGATTCGCTTCAACAACGCGTGTTTCTCGATTCTTCTTCTAATCAAATCAAATCTCTCTGGTAATTCCTTTTTCTTCGTTCTTTCTTTCTCTTTCTTTCGTAATTCGTACTTGTAACTGCACGAAACTTGAATTATTAGCGATTTATTCAATAATTTGCTTCATCGATTATCAAAAACTAACGAATTTCAATTCATCCATGTTCGAATTTCATTTCAATTTTTGTGAATTTTTTATTACCCGATCTTGACTTCAATTGAGTCAAAACAGAGTTTTGATTTTTAATCTCAGATCTAGTTTTTTTTTTTTTTTAATTTTATGTGATTTATTTTACGATTATGATGAAATTATTGTTATTAGAATCATGATATCACCTAGTAGAAATTTTCAGAAAGAAGCTTTTAGAATTTTAGAATTTTCAGAAATTTTCAGTTCATACTTATTGATTATGATTGAAATTTGGCATTGTGTGTTTTAGGTTAATTATTCTTTTGGATTTATGATCTATAATAAAATTGTTGATTATTGATTTTATGATTCAGATTAAGGAACAAGTGATATAAAAGTGAAGGTGATTAAGATGGCATTAGTATCTGGAGGAAGATCAACACTAAACCCTAATGCGCCGCTTTACATACCGGCTGCTTTCCGCCATGTGGAGGATTTTTCTCCGGAATGGTGGCAGTTGGTGACAACATTGACATGGTATCATGATTATTGGGTTAGCCAGCAAAATGACGATGAAGGTTTTTACGATGATGATGAATTTGATTGTAATGATGTGGTTGATTTGTTGCCTGATGCATTTGATCTTGATGTTGATGAAGATCTTTCCATTGAAGCTCAGCTTGAAGAGTTTATTAGGTCTTCTGAAGCACAAGGTATATAATTGAGTAGCATAATTCAGTCTTTGAAATTTTAAGCATAAGTGTTGTTGAATAGAGGTGCTATAATATAATGTACGAGAATATGAAGTTTGAACAATTTGTTATTGTGTTTCTGTAATTTGCGATTGGAAACACCGGAATTGATTTGAGTTTGATTTTTTGTTTTGCTAATGATTTTCAATCTTGCAGAGCAAACATTTGTGGAGGCGAAGAAATTTACTGGATGAGGCAAAGAGGAAGCTTCCAGCAATCTATAAAAGAAGCCGAATGCGATGATCTTGCTTTAGTTTTCGGTTATTTAGCTAATGTACTATCTCAGCTTTAACTTTCTGTAACTTTTGTATAGGCAAAGTTTCAACTTTGAATTATTCCTTCTTAGGAAAATCTATGGTAAATAGAGAGAAGGAAAGAAAAAATGTAAAAAATATTTCAAGTACTGATGTTGTAATAGCTGCTATAAGTAATATAGCAAAATGAGAAAAGAAAAAAACAAGTCAAGGATTTCTTTACTCATAAATTTTTACTCCTACTTATCTTCAAAATGAATGCATTCAACTTCGTGCTGCATGTAAATTTTGCTCAACAGAACTCAAAGTGTATGGAGTTTGACAACACTATACCAGCTACATATCCTGTAGCAATCAATTGACCTTCAATTGACCAATAATAAACGTATTCAAAGTTCAAACCCATATTAAAATTATAAGAATTTTAAAGGAAGAAGAAATGTATGTCTACGACTTTTCTACCATGAAAAATAACAAGCTACAAAGTGTAGTTTCAAGAAAAACGTACGTTTGTGGTTTAGCTTAATGGTTTCTCACTCTATGCAAAAAGACACGGCTCAAACTTTGGTTTAAATCTCATTCTTAGGCGATATAAGGAAAAAAGATAGTGGAAAGGGATTTGAACTGAGTCGATTTCAAAGAAGTCACTTTTTTTTAGTGCTTAGAACCTTATCAGTTGTATTTACAAAAAATTTAAAAATGAGAAGAGTGTTCAAATATATAAAAAAAAAGCTTAAACATCCTTTTAGTCCTTAAATGTATACCGAATTTTGTTTTTAGTCCCTGTATCGACCAAACTTTTTGCTTTTGGTCCTTAAAACAAAAATCTGCAGGAAAATTCTCAAGTTTCCTGCAGATTTTCCTACGAATTTTCCTGCAGATTTTTGCTTTGGGGACCAGAAGCAAAAAGTTTGGTCAATACAAAGATTATTTTGGAGTAAAATCACATACAGGGACTAAAACCAAAATTTCGCGTACATATAGAGACTAAAATGACGTTTAAGCCAAAAAAAAAATAGTGGTGCAAAATTTGAATAATCATAATATTAGTGAAGGAGAGGTATAGAATGAAACTTCAAAATTTGTTCTTAAAACTCCAATCCAACAACAAAAAAGTATGAGTGAGTAATACATCTGTACATGAAAGACACAACAAGTACTAATCTATATTCTCTTTCTAACTTTGGTGGTTGAAATCACATTCACACCAACTTAGTGGACAAAAATGAACGCAAAACCTTCTCATTCCAAACACATTATTGCCTCTAAAACAAGTCACAGTTCAGTTACAGCTTCTACTATCATTTCCTAATGAAAACCATAGGCAAACCAATTCAACTATTTTATGCAGATATCTCTGACCCTGCCCCTACCAATTCTGTATCTTCATCTTCAAGTTTTTTCCTTCTTTGAGCTTCAAGTTTAGTTTGGTTGCCAATAGCTTCAGATATCGCTTTTGGTAACCAAAAACCTGGTTTCTCAAGAGACGGGGCCCGGTCAAGTACTAATGGTTCTCTCAAAGTTATTTCAACTCCATCATAGGTCCATAATTTCATGGTTGCTTCACCTTGAAGGCCCAAAGAGAACCAACCTAAACCGGCTATTGATATGTCAGTGCAATTGATATCCCAACTAGATCCAGATACTTTTATTTCCCTTTCTTTCCATGTACCTAGTTCAGCTGCACGTTCATTACCGATCGGAGGCTGGAGTAAGAACAAAAATGAAAAACTAAATTAGAGAAAATACAGTGTTAGAACAGAAAACCAGCTCAAAAGTAAACAGATAAATAAACGAACACAAGGCACAAACAAACAATTGATCGCAAAGTTCAGCTAATTGTGCAAATGTCTCCAACAGTTGAGGTCCCAACATTTATGGCATTAATAAAAATCTGAATTTAACATTAATATACAATTAAAGAGAAGCGCTTACACATACATATACACCTATGAATACCTATAAGATCCTACTAAATTTAAGAAACTTAAGAATGCAACATATGGGACTTAAAACATGTTTCTTATGCTGGTGCTATTCTTGCTAAATGCAAGTATCTTAATAATTCTTTCACAAACCAAGGTGTTAGCTTTGTTAGGAGACTAAGGAACGGTGTTGCTCATACTCGCTAGGACGATAGTTTTCACGTTTAGTCCCTAAGGTTTTTATAATCTGTCACCTGGTATTTCCCATTTGATTTTGAATGAGATGCATTGAATCTTTTAGTTAAAAAAAAATCAATACATTCACTATGTATGAGGCAACAACAACAATCAATATCGAAGATGCAAATAAGCTGCCATTTTTAGAGTGCTAAACGAGCTTCAAAGTTTATTTACTTAATAAAGAGTCCTCAAAAAGTCTTCTTTTTCTAAATAATGTGCTGTTAAATTTCTGGACATAAAATACTAATAGTACTATGTTTGGTTATAGACTTATAGTAGATTCAGGAAGTCGTAAAAAATATTTGCGAAGTTTGAATAGCAAAGTAAAGATCTTTCCAGCATATCTTCAAGACTACATTGCCTAGAAACAATTATATATGGAGCTCAAAACTCAAATATATAGTGCATATTCCCTACCCTCAACCGCCTTGGGAAAATCAAAATATATACTTCTCATTAGATTCTTTGAATGTGATTATGTACTAAAGTATAACATACAGAGACACCGTGCAAATAATTTTTTCTATGACGCTTGGGTGTGTTTGGTTGGAGAGAAATAGAGAGGAGAGAAATAAAAACACGGAAACCAATGAATGTACTTGAACTAATAAAGGGATCAGGAAAATTAAATAGGAGTAAAGATTAATAATCTTCACACTTGTTTTGTGTAGAAAACCTGTTCTTTCCTAGAAACTTGATTGAATATATGCCTCATAATTAGCTTATGTAAAATATAACTAACACTAGAATTCTTCGTGATGGATTTCAGTATAACCAAATCAATCAAATGGATTGAACAAAAGATTGTTAAGATACGGAAAATTGTAGTCATAGACTTCCTCAGTAAAACAAAGTATAACTAGCTTTTTCTATTACTATTGATGATAAAAAAGGCTTACCTGCAGCCGGACGCCAACATGATTATTCAAAATCTCATTAGCTTTTTCTATTTTTCCCATGTGTAGAGAAATATTTGGTGATGCCCAAACTGTAACATACATTGTTGCAACAGAGGCTTCAACTAGGTCAAGTCTCACCAAACCACCAACTTGTATAGCTTGCCCTGCCTGCAAATGAAAACCAGCACATATGTATGATTCAAACAGCATCTCCTTTTTGAAATATACACCAGTTTTGTCAATTGCAGATAGCAAAAAATAGTGGTTTATTCAAATTTTGCTACACTTCTATAGTGCCGCTATTTGACAACATTAATATACATACTAATAAACATAAAACTTACAAGTTCATCTCAATTCAATACAATTATTCATGGTTCGTACTCTCTAGAAAACCAGATAATTTATTGAATTGTTAAACAGTCAACGACAATAAAACACTTATATTGAAACTATTCTAATTTCTGTCAGCTATTAACTAATGGACATGCAAAAAGAACACATATGAATGTATAATCTATGTGAGAAAATAAAACCCCCCTCAGACAATTTACATCTTGATTGAGGATAGAGAATGAAAATAGCAATATTAAGTAACTTGCCTTAATTCTATATGAATGAGGTCGAAGTTCCTTCCGTATCTCAGCCATCTTTTGTTCCTCCGGATTCAATCTCATTGACATTAAATACGGATGCAAGAGACCTGGAGTATCGAACATCTTAGCCTTAGCCGACAAAATTCCACCAATTCTCAAGATCCCAAGTGTCGTACCAGGAACCGGAGCTTCTGTGAGCTTTGTAACTTTGGCTCCTTCTTTCTTCGCAAACGCATTGATTAAAGTAGATTTCCCAGCATTTTGAGCCCCGATAACCCACACATTCCCACGAGGACCAGCCAAATTCTTTATGAACGACAACAAATTCCTCACACCTAAATCCTTTCGAGAACTGACCAAATAAACCGCACTTAACTTAGGCGCTCCTCCAGCACTTGCACGATGTCGAACCCATCTATCCAACCTCGTAGGAGAAACCTGAGCTGGAAGAAGATCAACCTTAGTAGCCACAAGAACAAGCTTCGGCAGTCTTTTCCCCTTCTTCGAATCCTCCTGAATACCTTCCAACGCCTTAAACAACGATTTCACAGCAGTTCTCGGAAAAGAACCATCAAAATCAACACAATCCACAACCATAACAACAACAGTAGAACTACCACTACCAGCAGGATTCATTAACCTAGTAGAAATCAACCTATCGAAATCAAAATCAGGTATCAAATTCTCAGCTGTATGATTCTTCACATGCCCATAATTTCTCAAGGAATGACACCTAGCACAAACAGTTACCTCTTCTTTCAACTTTTCAGCTTCTCTAATCATTCTCTTCTTCTCAGCTTTTGATACCTTCTTCTTCTTTGCTCTCTCCAAAACCTCCTCAGTAACATTACCATACCCTACCCCTGCATTTGTAAACCCATTCAAATCAACCTTATCATCATTTTCTTCACCAAGTAACATAGTTTCTAATTCTAAATCATCAGAATCCCAATCAAACTCATCATTTAACCCCTCATCTTCTTCACTATCATCGTCGTCGTCATCTTCATCTTCTTCAACAACTTCATCATCAAAAGCATAACCCTCTTCTGTAAAATTCTCAACTTTGACCTCTCTTTGTTGGTAATAACCAGGAAGATTTGAATCTTTATCTTGCATGAAAATTCCACAACCAGGGCAAATGGGTCCAAGAGCTTCATCTTCATCTCTACCTTCACTCAAAACCGGGTTTCTACTATCTCTTCTGGGTATAGTTTTTCTCTGAGTGGGGTTACCATTTACCGCAAAAGCAATAAAAGACGAAGCTTTGTGAAAGCGTTTAGTAGTATCTAGAATTGAATCATGTAAAAACATAAATGGGTGTGAGAAAAATTGAAAGAGAAGAAAGAAGAATAGTGAAAGGAGTTTAGTTAGTTACCTGTGAAATGGCGAATAGTTGGAAATGCGTGAAATTGTGGGTTGTTGGTGAAGATTGGTAATTTAGAAGTGATGTCAGTGGAAGGAAGTAGAATTGTTGTTGAGAATAAAATGGACATGGCTTCGAAATTTTGAGAGAATGAGATAAACTGGTTCCGGGACAGTATAGAACACCAAATAGTACTCATCAAAATATGACTTGCAATACCTATCTTAGTCGGTGGTGATTGACGTTAAATTTTATCGAGAAACATCACATTTGAATCTCCGCAATAATATTTGGTGAAAGACTACAAATTTTTGACGACATAAGTTGTTCCAAAATTTTGACTACTAAGGCTTTTACCTATGAGTGAGAGTTTGAAAGAAAAAAATAATAATTTGGGATGAAAAACAATAGTTGGATCCTGTGGTCAATCTAATGAGTCGAATATTGGTGGTGAGTTAAAAAAAGGAGATAAAATAACTGGTATGATGGTCATTATTGTTAGATTTGAGGAAAACCAATAGTTTGATTTTCGCAATTGCGCTTGCGAGACGACGAAATCACTTGTTGTCAGAATTGACTCTAAACTGGATTAGTCAGTCTGATAGACTAATTGTGTTTAGGAGGAAATCAAAACTATTTATGCCAAAATTTGTCCAGAAATAAATTAGCCGGTTGAGAATATTGGTGGTGAAAATAAAAAATAAAATATACAATTGTTAAAAATAAAATATAGATAAAATGGTATAAAAAAAGAAAGATAAAAAAAAAAGAGCTAAAAAATAGCCATTGAACATTCCCTCTCCCGCTTCTATAAAAGTTGAAAAAGCAAACCCAAACTGAACCCCGAAACAAAAAAACATGGCGCCAAAAACAAAACATCCCTCAATCTTCATCGGTAAATCTTCAAACCCTAATTTCACTTCCTTCTTCATTCTCAATCTCTCGATTTCATCATTCTCTTTTCATTTCACAGGTAATTGCGAGATTACCGTCGAAGCCACCACTTTCACCTGCAATTCCACTTCCAACCAACTCTCAATCACTCTTCCTCGTACCGGAAAGATCAAAGTATCCGGTAATTTCTTTATTCGATTAACAGTTATTCTATTCGTATTCGCATCATTTGATTTCATTTACATTCACAATTAACGATTTTTACTATGTTTCTTTGACACAAGATGTTTCTGCAAACAATAAAAATGCTTCTGAGAATTTCACTTCTGAAGAAAGAGGTAAAAAAAAAAACACAACACAACTTTACACGCTATTCGTTGTATTATTCGTTTTAGTTTTCATTTGCGCGATATTAATGATTGTTCTTTGGTTAATGTATTCGTAGAACGCGAGTTTGTGCTGCTTAATCCTAAAGATGTTGATGATAATACCAAATGCTACCTTCAGGTAATGCCGATTCATGGCTTGTTTGTTTTATAGTTATATGTGAATGTTATCCAATGTAGAAATTTTAGTAAATTGATGCTTTGAATGTAAATTGTTGGGTTTATAGGAAGTGTTACAGATGTATATGACTGAGCTGCCTGGAATGAATTATGCTGCGAATACTGGAAAGCAATCGAAGTTTCTTGAGAGATGTGTGACTAATGGGTATTAGATACTTTTCACTGTCTTTGCTTCTCTGGTGTGATGATAATGCGCGTCGACTATGGTGATTTTAATAGATTAGATTTATTTACATTATTGATTGTTTGTTCCTGCAGGAAATATCGAACATTAGTTCTGAAATCGAGTTCGGATGGAGACTCGGGAAAGGTATTTTTTGATTGATGATTATACTTCTGTGACAAATTGGAAGGATCGTTTTGTATCGGTGTTTTGTGTTTTGCATTGGTGTTTTATGTTGATGAGTCAATAGCTCCGTATTTTGCTGCAGTGAATAATCTATGCTGCAATATCCTATAAATCAGTTCCAAGAACAATGCTTTCGGTCCTAGTACATTTTCAAATTAAGCACAGTGTGTGTCTATTTCATAAAAAGCCTAACATTTTTAGCCCCAAGATTCTGAGTCTTTGTGATTGTGTATCAAATTAAAGCGGCGTTGGTTCTACAAATGGGTTGATAGTGTCTGAATAATAGTCGTGATTGATCTCTGCTGATACTCTCCCTTTTCATCATAAGACCATCCAGCTTAGACATAGAAGAAAACAATATTTTAGCTCATTCATTTGGTTTGAGCTATACAACAATGCATAGCAGTTGAAATTAGAGAAATATAATAAAATATGTATTATAACATCCTAAGTTATAACTCACTTTCATAATTTTACAGGTTATAGCTGCAATTACGTATCAAATCATCCCTGCAGATACAGAATATGCAGAGATCCCACTTGCAGCTGTCAATGCAATATATCAACGGAAGGTCAGCTTATATTTTATATATTCCAGTTTTTAATTTTTTTTTTAAATGCCACATCTGGAGTCAGTTTCAAGAAATAAACTTGCAGTGGTGAATCATGGCACCGTTCTGTTGGTTTTGCTTATAAAATTTATATAAAGATTTGGATTTAGTTCTAATTGTAATTTGTTTGATTTTCAACTGTATAAGAAGTTAATTAGATACCTTCACGATAAGTATTCTCAGTAACCAGGGTTGGTGCGAGCAGTATATAGTGGAAATTTACATGGCCATCTTGTTTCCAAGGGCTACAATGTTTAGGAACTTACCTGAACTTTTCTTGTCAACTACAAGATGGTGCATCTTAAAGAAGTCTTATGCCATGCTGTATTTCGATGTTGTTCTCATTTATTTGGATCTCAATCATTTTGAGGTGTAGCTACGTACATGAAATGTTAAGCTTTTTCTGGATTCTCCTACTGATGTCATCTGATGTCCTTTTTTATATGTTGATGATAGTTGTTCATAGTTACTATAATTTACTTTTTCGTATAAGATTTCTTAGAGTTACTAGTTGGTATCCTGCAGGGTATTGGTCATCTGTTGTTTCTAGAGCTAAGAAAGAGACTTCAAAATGTTGGCATTCGCTCCATTTTATGTTGGGGAGACAAAGAATCTGAAGGATTTTGGCTTAAACAGGTAACATTTAAACAAAATTCTCTGGAGTCTTGGGCAGATCATAGTATTGAAGTATAGAAACTGAAAGAGAATTAACAGAGTGTAGATCTGAATTCTGAAATCTTTGATATATCGGCTTAATATAAGTATTCTGCTTATATTGGATTATAAAGTTATAATAACAAACTGTAAACAGGCTTTAGAAGTCTCTGGAATATACTTTGGTTTGGGCGCAGGACAGCTGGTCCAATACCACGCTACAGAAGCTATACTGCAGCAATACTATATTTTGCGTGAATATATATTCATTTTTGCAAGAATGATTGCCATTCATTATTTAGTATAGAATTTTCTACAGACAGCTGTTTATTATATGAATGGTCGTCATTCATGTTTGAGTCTAGAATTTTCTATAGATTCGTAATCATCCTTGCAAGATCCTTTGCTAGACAAACATTACATTTATGCAAACCTTTCAGTAAATATCATAAGATAAACATTAAATTATATGAATACAGTTTGCTAAATTTAGAACCATGGTTTTTATTCAGTAAAAGATGCATCTTTAGTGGAGTTACAACTTTTTTTGACCCAAAATGCAGGGTTTTTCATCAATAGCACAGGTGGATACAAAAGGTAGAGCTCGCAGGTTACCTGTAAAGGCAGATATTCGCAAAACATTATGCTTTCCTGGTGGTTCGACTCTCATGATTTTACACCTAACGAAGGAGTTGATTGATGGCACTGCTAACTCTAGGAAGTGTCTCCCCTCACAGCCTCGTCACAATTCCTCTATACTTGCAACCGTTGAAAATGAGCGGTCTGAATCCTCAGAGGAACTACTCATTAATTTGAAATCTTCGCGTAGAACAGACACAGTTAAAAGTAAACCTAAGGATTTGGTAAAGGTTGGATCTTCACGAGGACAAGGCAAACTCAGTGGTACTTAATCACTCTATCTGTCTCCCATACCTCCCATACTCCCTTTTTTTGCTGGAATTAGAAACAATAAATATTTTATTAGGACTATTTGGTATTTTATGCTATATTTTTTTGTAAGTTGTGATCTCTTGGACAATGGACAGGATTTGGCAGTCAGAATCCTAAGAATTGCTGCAATGACACTGTTGCTTCTGCCAGTGCAAATGATGGTAGACAAGCAAATGGTGCCGATTGTTCGCAGGATGGAAATTGTGCTAATGCAGTGAATTGTTCTCAATCTACAAAAGTTTCAAAGAGGGCCTGGGAAGCCTCTTCATCCTCGTTGAAATCAAAGAGAGTGAGGGGAAGCCAGTTAGTTGACTGTCAATTAGATTCTAGCTGGGGTTTTGCCTCAGAGGCTGACAGGACCAAACCTTGTTCTGTGGAAGCCCCTTATTGCAATACTTCAATTATAAAGAACTCAGCAAAATGTATTGGAGACAATATGCATTTAGAAGCTCCCATCAGCCTAAAACTGCCATCAACTAAACAATGCTTTAGAATCATGTTGATGAATATCACTGATGATGCTAAGAAAACACAGCTTGCGAAGGTATGTGATAAACCCTTGCATTTTATAAATGCTTTACTAAACGGATGAGCAATATTTGTTTTTTTTTCCTTCTTAAATTGTAATACCTGGTCTCTACCTTATGAGTTTAACTCTTTTTAAGGTTTGATTTACTGCAGATGGTAGGAAAAATATTACGGATCTACTTTTGTGCTTCCTAATTTTTCATTTCATAGATCCTAGCAATTAATTTAAATACCGGGGTCTAGATTTCTTAGAGATTTGTTTTACATATAGGTGATTGAACACCTCGGTGGGACTATTGCCTCTGATGGAAGCACAACGACACATGTTGTCACAGGACAAGTGAGAAAAACTATGAATTTCTGCACTGCCCTCTGTTCCGGGTAGGTTCAAACTTTCAAAATGTCAGGAAGCCTAATTTTAAACCGAAATTTTATTTATAGTTGAAAATAAGTTTTAATTGTCTGAAAATTTGCAAATAATTGAAATCTTGGTATTTCTTTGTTTTTAAAATAAAATTTTTGAAGTGCATTTCCCAAATCTCTAGTGTTATGAGTTTTGCTTATGTTTCTATACTACTGCTTCCAGATGTGCTCATCTTTCATGTTCTCTTTATCGATTTGTAATTTATAAAGAACATTATTTTTGCGCCATTTAAAGCTAACTTACCATCTTTGTCAGTCATTATTTTATTCTGTTGAAGTTGTTCTTATTATTCATTAATATATACACTACCACATTCTTACATGCATTCATTGTGTTGATTATTTATAATCCATAACAAGGATATATTGTTAATTACACAGTGCTTGGGTGGTCTCATCAAGTTGGTTAAAAGAAAGTTTTCGTGAAGGCCGATTTGTTGGTAAGATGGACCAAACTATCTTGTCTATATTGAGTTATTATTCGGGTTGCTAACACAATCTTATGATGAATATGCAGATGAATCGCCTCACATTCTGAACGATAAGGATTATTTGCTGAAGTACAAATGCGAATTAAGAAGTGCAGTTTTCAGAGCAAAAGCTCGTCCCCGTGCTTTGTTTAAGGGGTATAATATATGTATTGCAGCTAATGTTCAAACTCCTGCAGAAACTCTATCAGCAATTGTTAGGTCTGCTGGTGGTAATGTAAGTTTTATTATTTGTCTGGATTTTAAAGCTTAATACCCCTTTAAAAAGCATACACAAGTAATCTCCTTTCATTGACAAAGGACAGTTGATGTATTACTGCTAAAAAATGAATGACAGAAGTGAAAAACATCAGTTCTAAGAATGGGTGTATTAAAAAAAGGCAGACATTTGGTCTAAATATAAATCAGTTTTTTTTGTTGCATTACTCATTCTATTTCCTTTATGCCAAACATGTACTTCTTAGCTTTAGTCTGCGTTCCAAGCTATTTTCAACTAAAGATTAAATCATATATGTGCATGTCCATATGGTATGTTAATTTAATGATACATCCTATTCACATCAATGTAACACATCTGTGCACATTCTGTTTTCCCTTTTGCTTTTGGAAACTAAGGTTTGTCGGTTAACAAACTTCATTAATCTTTGTATTAGGTTATTAGTGGACTCGAAAAAGTAAATGAAGCATCAACAACAATCTTTGTGACTTGTGAAGAAGATTTTGAAGAAGCAATGTTGGCTTCAAAGAAAGGTATAAAGACTTTCAGCAGCGAGTGGTTTATGAACTGTGTCATGAGACAAGAGCTTGACTTGGAAGCCCCCCAATTTGCATAGCCCTTATAAGGATGTTAAGTGTTAACATGCATTTTGATATGTATAGAAGAAGTATCTATGATTAAGAATATTTATTTTCATTTAAACTAATGACTAGATTTTTAGTAGAATAAGAGCTTGTTAGCAAACTTGTCTTTCACATGGAGGATGACTTACCGAATTAAATCTCAAACAAGGTTTCAAAATATACTGTAATTAAGCATATATTAGCTATTGTGATGATTTGTCTGGTTGGAATTGGGAATTACTTGCAAAAGTATCCATTTTATGCTAACATTAGCCATTTCTATGTCAAAGTTTCTTTTCCATCTAATTTTGGATTTGATTTGCTCCTTTTTTGTCATTTCCCACTTGAAAAAAGTTTGTTTGCAATTCTGAACATTTTTTCCACAGAAATTTGTTGACATTTATTGTTTGCTAATAATAGGCAATGAAGGCATTTATCATGTCTATAGTTTCATCACAAAGATGCATTAATCCAACTATGCATATAAAATTAAGTTATTTTGTTTATGACATTTTATAACTTGATATTAAAGATCTTTCAAAATATTTTTCTAGTATCTGTCTCCTTTAAAATAAACAGCTAACTTGAGTATACAATGAGTTATATCAAACCATTGATATATAAACCAATATATTATATGCACATTTATAGCAAATTGTTGTGTTGAAAATAGCCGTCTTCAATTTTCTTCTTTAACTCTATTCATGTTATAAGAGATAAGGATACAGTAGTATCACTTTATAATTTATGTTTTTATAACAAATTAAAGAGCTATTAATGGATTTTATATAGTACAGAGTAAATGTATCGACGTTTTTTTCTTTTTACAGTAAAATTCAAAAACAGAATTGTTTGCCACTTCCTTTACGACAAAAAAATAAATTTTTTCTAATGTATAGTCACTAAACTGTTTAAATTTAAATGGACTGTGTTACGGATTGTTTCGAAAAGTGAAGACAAAAGGATATTTACTACCAAGCAAGACCTATTCATTTTGCTACCCCAACTAGATTGATTGTGTTCTTCTGTATTCAAAACCCTCTTAATCTGAACCATTATGGTCCTCTCAAATTGTCCCAAGAGTTCCCTGCAAGCAATGCAATCCTTAAGTTGGTTCAGCTGCTCCCAAAGAACCTTTCCTCTTTATTCAATTTCTTAGCACATTGTAAACACCATCTCAACCATAGGGCCTTAGCAATAAAATAAGACTATGTTATTTGATCTCTTCTGTATTATAATTTACGACACCAGCTGCATAATGGTGCTTGACAATGATACATCATCACCCCATGTTTGCATCAGGAAAGCATCCTACAACACATTAACCTGTATTATGGTGCAGCCACTACCAAAGTTATCACTTTCTGGTTGAAAGGGCTTATTGAATGCATCACATTACTGATTCTGTGTTAAGCCAAACCAACTATATTATAAAGTGAAGCCATACATCACTATCACAAGAGAAACAGTGTTTAAGTCCCACACTGCTAAATATCAACAAAAAGAAAGCGTTTATATAACACCCGCGGAGAGGAATGGACACGACCTTACTTGAACAGGATCTGTTCTATAGGTTGTACTACTGTATCCTTGAATTTCTAAGGAGACAGGAACTTAAATCTGGTGGATGAATCATGACCGTGTGATCAGAGCGTGATTAACAGTTCTATGGTGAGATCTTCGGAGATCATCGTGAGTGACTGTAGAGGATCGTTCTCATCTTGCAAGTCGAGATGGGTTGGTCACACCGGTTGTCTGACAGATTTCAACTTCTTTTTTTTTCCTTTTCAACATTTGGTTCTCATCTTCATTGCAAGTTTTGTTTTGTTTCTGCTGTCAAAGTGTACCGTCAAATGGTGATGTGAGGTTTGGAAATAGAACATTGAGGGATATGTTATGCTTCTGATGCATTTGTTTACTTTTATGCTTGCTTATTCTTTGTATCTAGCTGTCTTTTCAATACTGTCATTCATTGGCACGTAGTCGTCAATAATAGAAATGATTAAATATAATTATATGTGTAGGGGTCGTGTTAGTGTTGGATGGACATCGAGCACATTATAGTACATGTTCAATCCGAAATGTTAGAGGAGACTAGAATTATCCTAGCTAGGTTGATAAAACTTTGTCCTCCTATTGATGGAATCATGGAACTCATTGTGAGGCTTCTATATCGGACGCGGCTACTGTCATCTTCTTGTTATGTCCGAAATTATATGTTTTTTAAACTGTCATCTAATAATTAATATTACTTGCAACCAATTGCAGGTGTATATTTGCTTGGATTTCATGCTTTAGTTATGGAGAGGTTTGCTTGTGTGCCATGATACAAAGCAGTGTTTTGCAAATTATTCAGACATCATAATCTTACAGAAGTTTGCCATGGCATATGGAGAGGTTTGCTTTTGTGCCATGATACAAAGCAGTAACTTTGCCATGTAACTTTTAAATCTAATATTAGATTTAAAAGTTACTGATAGAAAGAAAGTGGTGTTTTGAAAGCTTACTAATTGTGATGTAGCAACTATTTTATTTGGGTATGAGTTTTTGGCTTACCAAATATATTGGCAGTTATCAATTATATTTTTATTTTTTTCAATTGTCTTTATTTTGTATTTATTTTGTATTTATAGTCAAAAAACTAGTGTTATTTAGTAATAGTCATACTTTTTCTATTTCATTTATTTATATTCTTTTTTTAAATTGTATGAAATCATTAAATTAGTCACTTATATGTGTACGTATTATGACAGATTGCAAATTAGTCACTTGTTTGCGTGGGAATAATACTCTCATCTTCTTGTTATGTCCCAAATTATATGTTTTCTAAACTTTCATCTAATTAGTATTATTTGACCATATATTTTTATCAATATATAATAAATTAATAACAAATATTATCATATAAGATGTTGTTTAATTTGTTTTGATGTATATTTTTTAAATATAATTTTTTTTTATAATTTCTTACAATACAATATTAAAAATATATTTGTTGTCAAAGATAGGCATTGACATACGTGTAGTCGTCAATTGTGACCGATAAAATAGAACGGATAGAGTACTAATATTAATATTATTCTTAAGTCTAACAAATTTATCTTCTCATATTTTAGTTTGATTGATTATTGAGAAACGTAAAGACTAACAACATTTAAAAAAAATACACAAACCATTAATTTGATACATCTCAATAACATATTAAATGATTTTAAATTTGTTTGAAATTTTACACAAATAATCTATATGATATAATCTTTCAATCAAATAGTGGATTTTATAAAATTCAAATAAGTTAGAACATCATTGAGTATTGTTAGAATTGATGTCAAACTAGTTGGTGTTAACATATCCAGACTCTTTTTATAATGCTGGTAGTGAAACTACTAAAGGCTAATTGTAATTTAAATAATATTTTATGTATTTTGAGGTTTTTTCCATGGTCATGTTACTTAGTGCACCGGTGATTAAAGGAAGCAAATTTTATATTAGAATAAATATTATTCATATTTTAGAAAAGTAGAATATACAAGTTCAAATATTATTTATTTACTATATATAGTTGTGTAATTCGTAGTATATTTATTTAGTCAAAATATGTAGATTAGTATTTTTCTAGCCCCCGTCAGTAAAAATTTATGGAACCGCTACTGATGATATCATCTTTGAATATGTTCTAAGTAAATAGATGAAATGACAAAATATTTATCATGGACGTCCGACCTAGCAATTTTAATATTTTTTTGCAAATTGAACTAAAACTTCTACATTTTTTATGCCACTTGTTAAGGAATAAAAGAAAACTTCTACACCACTTTAAATAATATTTTTATATTTAATTTTCTTTATTGTAATGCGAATCATAAATATCGTCAAAATTTTATGTTGACTTTGCGTTTTTTTATTACTTTTTGAAAAAAAATAAATAAAAATTCATAGAAAAATTTATTATAAAAGTAATGTTCATTAATAGATTTTAATGTTTCAATTTATTATATCCTAAATTGCGGGTCTACGGTCTACGCTTGGTCTACGCTTACCACATAGTAACGTATCCCGCCAAAAAATAATAAATGTATTCTCTATCCGTTCTTAATTATAAATAAAAATAAGTCAAATCTTTTTCTAAATTTCGTTCAAAATTGAGACTAAATACATAAAAATAACTACTCACTTTTATTTATAATTAAAAATATAAACTAAATACATAAAAACATAGATTGAGTTTTGTCAAAAAAAAAAAAACATAGATTGAGTTGAGCCTATAAATACGAGGGTTCTTATGCTTAAGTGATCATAGTCACAACTCACAAGTTGGTAGAGCATAGAAGAAAGAAACACACACTCAACTCAAGTGACTTCCTCCCAATGGCATATGAAGTTAATAACAAGCAAATGATGCCAAACAATGGTGACTTACCAGAAAATTTCACTAAAGAAATGCTTGCATATCTTCCTATAAAATCTCTTTACAGGTTCAAGAGTGTCTCCAAGCAATGGCATAATTTAATTTCTGATCCTTATTTTGCTCGTTGTTATAGTGGTCGATGTAATCACCCTCACAGGGAAGCTATATGGGCCATGAACTACTTTGACATCAAGTCCAAAGAGAGTAGTACTTCATAATCTCATCAAATTAATTACAAACAAAATTATCGGTTTATTTTCAATTGTTCTTGTTTAGTAGCATCTTTATCATCTATTATGTATGACTTTTGTTCTCATGAATGTCATGAGTCATGACATTAAGAGAATAAGTTTGTTTGTTTGGTTATCTAAATTCAAATATCTAAGTTTTTTTTTTTGACGCAAATATCTATATTATGTTATGTTATTAGATTTTTATTTTTATTTTTGTAGAACTTTATAGATTGAGTTGATATACTAAATTTTCTATTAAGTAAACAAAAATTAGATTAATAAAAATAAAATAAAATTGGGGAGACATCAAACCAAACCCTGTAAATTCAAAGTGTAAATCAACCTAAACGGGTGATAACAACAATTAAAACAACATTACTAGATCCACCCCTAGTTAAATTTAAACAGACAACAATTACAAGCACAACCCAGCACACCAGCGTATGAATGCAGAACTAGATTGCAAAAAAAAAAAAAAGAATCATAGCATTTGAAGTGTTAACCAGAGGTCTAAAAGAACCGGTGTATGGACCGACCATCAACACATAATTAGTCCAAGATCCAACAACTCGTGCAAAAGTCAACAAGTTATAATGACTCTTTCGAGTCAAACAGTCCAATATCGATAAAGACGAGGATAACAATTAACAAACCAATCGGAAATCAAATCTAAACATGAATAATACTAAATTAATAGATCAATAGTCAAACGAGTAATTTACTAATGGACATATTAGTTGTATGAATATTTCGTCGTTAGCATAACTCAATTGACATGTATATCACATTATATATGGATGATTTAGCATCAAACTCTAATTTTTGTGTAAAGATTAACGTTGATGGGAGTTCCTTAGGTAATCCTGGTAGATCTGGTTATGGTGGCATCATCCGTAACAATGTTGGTGGGTGGGTTTATGGTTTCTCGGGTTTTTGTGGCATAACCACCGATCTTAACACTGAATTACTAGCCATTGTTCACGGTTCACGGTTAGAGTTGGGAATAGGTCAGGCCCAAGTCAGATTTTGATAGACCTGAGTCTGGCCTACGAAAAAAATTTAAGCCTGAGTCTGACCTATGGCCTATTAAAAATTAATTTTTTTGATCTGGTCTGTCCTTATAGCCTATATAAAAGCATACATACATAAAAACTTTAATTTTCTATTTTTTTTCAATTAGCAATATAGCCTATTTAAAAGCTTACATTACATAAAGACTTTTTTATATAGTCTACGTTACATATTTTTTTCTAACTAGACTAAAACATAATCACAACCAATTTTATATGTCCTAAATTATTTTTTATTTTATCTTTATAAATTATAATTATAAAATAGAAAAGTAAGTTTTAATAGTTATGTAGTATATTTTTATATGTAAAAAAAATAATTGTGTATATATAAGCCGGTCTATTAGGCTTTATAGGTTTTTTTTAAAGCCTAAGCTTGACCTATTTAATTAAATGGGCTATTTTTAAAGTCCGGGTCTGACCTTTTTAATAAATAGGTTGGTTTGGCCTGAGCCTAGGGGTGCTCGCGGTTCGGTTTGAGTCGGTTATGAGGCAAAAAATCATCTGATCCAAAGAAAAAATAGTATGCGGTTTGGTTCGGTTTTTGGATGGCTAGAAAAATTATCCGATCCAATCCAATTTTATGCGGTTTACTTCGGTTCGGTTTGTTCGGTTTTATTCGGTTTTTAAATAAACATAAATACTTGTCAATATAAATAAAAAAAAATACTTTTAAAAAAAGTTATGCAAGCAACTACAATAATAATTATATTGTTAGATTTAAAATACATTGCTAGATGAAATTAAAGAGACAACGGAAGTTTAAGGGAGGTGGTGATGGATTGGGAGAACGTAAACATTTCTTTTGTGTGTTGATACTGTAGAAAAATGTTTTCTATTTTAACGCGCTTAACAAAAAGAGAAATAATATTTGTTTGGGAAACAAAAATAGAGAAATAGTTAGGTTTATGACACAAACTTCGGTTCGGTTTGGATTGGTTCGGTTTTCATGAAATCATCCGAAATCCGATCCGAACTGATCGGTTTTGATATAAGGTGATCCAAACTCATCCGAAAAACTTCGGTTATTTTCGGTTTTCGGTTTTTTCGGTTCGGTTTTCGGTTATTTTTTGGATTGGATTGGATTTGAGCACCCCTACCTGAGCCTTTGTAGACTAGACCATAGGCCCTTGTAAACCGACTTAACCTATTCCAACTTTATTCACGATTTAATTTAGCTTGGTCAAAATGATACTGTGACATTAATTGTTCGACTAGGTTTATGCAACCTTTGATATCTAAATTTTACTTTGATATATGAAAATTAGTTTTTCATATATAATTATATTCCTTTCATTCCTTTAAAGGCTTAAAGGTCATTTTGGTCCCTGTATGTACACCAAATTTTCGTTTTAGTCCCTGTATGTGAATTTTATGTCAAAATAGTCCCTGTATCACACATTTTTGTTTGGCGTTAGTCCCTAGTTCTATTTTCCGTCCAAATTAGTTAAGGTGGCAAACGTTTTGCCACTTGGACCCTGCCACGTGTGTAAGTGTTGGGTGACTGAATTAATAAATTTATAGGGACCTAAATCAAAAAAATAAGCTGATTGCAAAATTGACCCCTTTTGAAACCTAATTTTGCAATCTGCCTATTTTTTTGGTTTGAGTCCTTATAAATTTATTAATCCAGTCACCCAACACTTACACACGTAGCAAAGTCCAAGTGGCAAAACGTTTGCCACCTGAACCAATTTTGCAATCTGCCTCTTTCTTATTTTTTTTTATTGTTTTATCTCAGTTCCACTTATTTCTCTTTTACTTTTTATTATTTATTATTGTTATTTTCTTTTCACTCTTTTTTTTACTCATATATCCCTATTTCAAACAAAAATTCTCAATGTACCTACTTTAAAATTATTATTTTTATTATTTATTATTGTTATTCTCTTACTTTTCACATTTCAAATTTAAAAATTATCTTTTCACATTTCATGTCATTCACTTTAAGATATAGTTACAAACACTTGAGGTGTTAGACTTATCTTTTTGACCTCAAAATATACAGTTCAAACCGATCAAGATATTGTTGTAAAATGATCATTAGTAACACTTGATTTAATAAAATAAATCCTTCCCCAATATAAAAAAGAAGAAGAAAACATACAGTTACAAGTGTAACATACAAAGAATGAGTTCTCTTCATATTTGTTTATACTCATTCTTTCTCATTTTCCTTAATTTCAACCTTTCATTCTCCTCATCTATTTTTATTTCATTGTAAACTCATTCTCGGTCTATATATTTTAATAGTAAATGAAGATTTAAATGAACTCTCATGTAGTCATGTCACATGTGACAAAATATATTTTCTTATAAAATAATTCACATACTATAAAATTCAAAAAATATATAATCCACTAAAAATTTGTTGAGAGTAAAACCTCTAACAAGTAACAACAGAATAGATATATGACTTGTAATAAACTAAATAGAAAATTCAAAGGAATAAATACAAGAAGAATGAATTAATGGAAATTATTTTCTATGATGGCATACTAACAAAATGATATATATTGAATAACATCACCTAGTTAATTAAAGAGATGTTCTATCCATTGTTCCACCACACCAGGGGAACCATACCATGGTCTAATGGCATCATCTGAACCAACTGGGGAGTGATAAACTCCATCCAGTGAAATGTTAAGTGCACCCTCAAGATGAGCTGATACTTCTGGCACAACACCATCTCCCCATACATCTGCTTGCCCACAGACCTGACAAACTCTTAGAGCTTTGGTTAGCATAATCGCCGCATGTATCACAAGAAAATGATAGCAGTTTGCACACTAAATAAAGATTTGGTTATAAATTCATTACTAACAATTAGTAGAAACAAACTGCATTCATTCACCTGCTTGTATCCTTGCCCAACAAAGCGAGCGCGTAAAGTTGTGTTAGGCACAGAAGTGCTTGCAACTTTCAAAATATCAGCCTCCGGAACTAGTTGATCTGAACCATCACTAGGAACCACATTCTCTACAATTGGATTTGAATTGCCAAAAAGTGGAGCCCCTTGAATATACCTTCATTTTGGAGTGTGCTATTAAAATCCATGTACAGTATATTATATAATAAGCTCTTTCAAATTTGTTTCATATACAAAGCCTACTTTTCTAGGATACAACTTTCCTAATTAGCAAATTCAAATTTGACTGCATAGCTCTACTTGTAGTAGTAAACTAACGTTACTTTACCAAATCAATGAAAACAGATAAATGTTGGTTAATCCTTGAAACACACAAAAAGTTCATTTCAGCTAGAGTTGTTTTTGCAATTGCAAGATACCAGTATTAAAGGATAATGCACACACAAGGGAACATGATTGGGTAAATTAATTGAAGTATGAACTATGAAGGAATCCATGTGTCAAAGAGAAAAAGTACCTTCCTGCTATACATACATACTTGAGTTGAGGGGTGTAAACAGCTTGTGAGCAATGTTTTTGAACATAATGAAGCAGACCCCTGGTTTGATCGAAAACGCCTTCTGGAGGTGGGCTGAAACGATCATTAATTAATAATTAGTTACTAATTAGAAGAAGTAATAATCATCTGTAGTAAATGGAGCAAAGTCAAACTCTTACAGATGAGGGGTTCCAAGAGTCAATAACAAGGATATATGGGACACTCCGAATTTTTGCATATACAGCCGTGCAAGCCATCCTCCTGCTGAGTGGCCAATCAATGACAATCCCGAAACTGCTGCCAACTCCTTGACCTCTTCAACAGCATCATTAACTCTCTCCAAATACCAATCCACGACAGGACTTGGTTCCAGACTACCACGCCAATAGTTCGGGTCGATCAAACCAGATGCATTACGGAGCCAATCAACTCTCGATACCTTTGCCACCACCGTGGTGGACACGCCGTAGTTTTCCTTCAGCGTTTGCTCAAACTTCAGGTAGTCACCTGAATTGTTCCCTAAGCCCTGATTCAAATCAATCAACCTGCATTAATAATACTATCAAATGAACGCGAGCGAACGAGCGCATAGAGAAGAGATACTAACCGGGAGAATAACAACAGGCCGAGAGTTGTTGGAGGAAGAAGACAGTGACTGGTTTGAGCATTTGGGTGAAATTGGAGAATGTGAGACACAAGAACCTGATATCCATTTTCCTCCACATACAACAAGCATCACTGCTCACTTTACTTTACTTTCTGTTTCTGTTAGAAGACAGAAAGCTTTGAAGTTGTGTGTGCAACTTGAGAAAGTGAGAACAGTAAGAGGGAGCTATGGTCCCTTCCTTCTCCTTACAAAGATATTATTTGGATAAAAACAGTTTTTGCTTCTTAGTAGTACATTTTTTTGTCAGATAGAAAGTGCCTTTGGTTTTTGTGGTTCATCATGGGCTCATGGTAGAAGACTTGCCACGTAACCACTTTCAACAAAGGACTGAGTTACTTACTTTCACCAGAATCTAGTGGCTTTTCTTTTCTTCCTATTTTTATTTTAAGTGTCTCATTAAATGTGATTATCTTTCCTTGTAACAAAAAAAATTAAGTTTTTTTACTTATTTTTTTGAAAGCTTCGTATTACTTATTTTTTAAAAGTGAACAAATTTTGTTTATCCTTGAATAAATTCCAAACATTTTCACCATCATCTCCAAAAAACCTTTCTCCCATATGCAGTGATTTTATCTCTCCTCTTTCCTGTAACACCTGTAAAACAAGTTTACTGAAACTATTACAGGCACATGGCAGATAACCTTCATTGCATATATGAGAAAAATAGATTGAGTGAACAGTGTCTTTTCCCATTGAATGACAAGATAACCTTCATTGCATATATTTACTTATCAAAACCTTTCAACAAAAAGTATTTGATACAAATACATGCATTTATTAACAGATGCAAGCTAGAAGTAAATTGTTAGCATTTACTTACAAAAAAATAAATTTTACAATTAACTCATTCTAAGCTGTATAGAATAGAACTTGAGTGCAGAATTGTAACAGTGCTTCATACACCAGTGTTTAGTTATTTACAGTTGAAAGATGTGACTGGAAGTCAAAGTATATGTTGTTGGAAAAGGGGGTTCCTAAGTCAATGTGCTTTAATATCACAGAAAGCATAAACTTAAACAACATTTGCGTCATGAATTTGATGATGTCCTTTAATATCATTATCCCAAGAAGCTATATGGCCCGTTTTTTGGAATCAGTTTGCGGCTTGCGCCATTTTGTGCTACAGCTTTGATGAGTTGTATGAGTTAGCAGCAGCCACGAATGATCAATACTCTGCCTGTTTAGAAATTCAACCTCTAATTCACAATAAGCAACCATAATTGTACCTCTTGGCAACAGATAGAAGTCACTTGTAAAAATTTGAAGACAACTAGGCCATTAAGGGTCAGGTGTAAATCTGAAGGCTATTTGTTTTACCTCTTCTATTGACCCATGATGTTCCACAAATGAAATCAATTTATAAAGTTATAAATGATTCTACTCCATGACCATAACACTCAATTTGGTTTGCTGTTGAACTTCAACAAAACATGTATCCGGAGAAGTGTTTGAATCATTTATTTCTATGGAACTGCTAGCTGATGGTTTCCATACATTACTCTCCTCCATCAGTCCTCTCATTTTAACAACATCTTCCCACCTATTGGACCCTGCATAAGTATTAGAGGATAGTACATAGTTACCACTATTAGAAGGATCCAGCTCTAGAAGTTTGTCTGTGGCAATCTCAGCCAAGGGTAGATTTCCATGAACCTGAGAAGCACTCAGCAACATCCTCCATACTACAACATCGGCATCCACTGGCATTCTCCTTATGAACTCATGCGCCCTTTCTAAATTACCCGAACGACTCAAAAGATCCACAATACAACCATAATGTTTCATTTCCGGTGTCAACCCATAAACTTTTTCCATACTTTCAAAATATTCCAACCCCTTATCAACCACTCCGGCATGAGCACACACCATCAAAACTCCAACAAAGGTTCCATGAGTAGGCCTAAAACCTTCCCGCAACATCTGTGAAAATAAATTAATTGCAGAATCTGCAGAACCGTTAACAGCAAGGCCTGCGATCACTGACGTCCACGATACCGAATCCTTCTTTCCCATCTCATCGAACACTGCCAATGCTTTCTCAACCGCACCACACTTGCAATACATATCAATCAAAGCATTTCCAACATAAACATCAGCTTTCACATCATATTTCCTGATATAATCATGAACAGCCTCCCCAACATCAAGTGAGCCAATATGAGCACATGCAGACAGCGCACTGGCAACCGTTTTTTCATCCGGCTTCACCTTAGCTTCCATCATTTCTTTAAAAAGCCTCACTGCATTCGCAAACTGGCCTGCCTGAGAGTAACCTGTGATCATAGAAGTCCACGAGATCACATCCCTCTGCGGCATGCCATCAAACAATCCCCTCGCAGCAATCAAGTCTCCTGCTTTCCCATAACCCTTGATCATAACATTCCAAGAAACCAAATTCCTATCACGCATTCGATCAAATACTCGTCTGGCCAGATGAACCATACCACGCTGTCCATACATATCAATCATTGTATTTCCCAGATAAACATCAACCTCCACCCTGTTTTCCTCAATGTACTCAACCATATCATCAACAACACCCCACTCCCCCAAAACAGAACACGCATAAACAACCTTCATCATTGTCACAGCATCACCCTTCACATTAGCCATCCTCATCTCTTCAAAAACATCTAAAACCTCACCAAACCTCTTACACCGACCATACCCACAAATCATCGAATTCCAAGAAACCAAATCCCGTTCAGACATTTCATCAAACACCTTCCTTGCAAAACCCAATTCACCAAATCCTGCATACACATTAATCAAGTTGTTGGAAACAAAAAGAAGCTCGTCAAACCCAAGTTTGAAAACACGAGCATGAACCATTCTAGTGGTATATAAACCATGTGGAATACGAGCACATGCCTTGATGAGAAAAGGGTAAGTGTGATTGTTACCCACTAACCCTTGACTATACATGAGACTATAAATTCGAATTGCTTCAATGGGTTGATCCGTTTGAGACCAACCACGAATCATGATGTTAAAATGAGATAAAGTGGGTTTGTGAATTTGGTTGAAGAGTTGTTTTGCTTTGAGAATGTTAGTGGGTGAAAGTGCATAGCTTTTGAGAAGATTGAAAATGGAGGAAGCTGAGTCTGTGTGAAGAAGTGCTTTTGCTTTAGCCATATTTGTATATAAAATCCAAAACTGAAAGAGAAAGTGTTTATTTATTTATATTACAAGAATAAAACAAGAAGCTTTAGTCCCACACTGCTAAAACGAAGTGAAAAGAAAGTGTTTATATAATTATTGTGGAGGGTGATGGATACGACCTTACTTGAACAGGATCTGTTTTATAGGTTGTACTACTGTATCCTTGATTTCTAAGGAGACAGGAACTTAAATCTGGTGGATGAATTATGACCGTGTGATCAGAGCGTGATTAACGTTCTGCGGTGAGATCTTCGGTGATCATCGTGAGGGACTGTAGAGGATCGTTCTCATCTCTCAAGTTGAAATGGGTTGGTCACACGGTTGTCTGACAGATTTCAACTCATTTTTGCAATTATTTTTTATTCTTGAATCCCTTCTTCTTAGTGCATTGAAGCTTCTTCTTCTTCCTTAAGCTTTTTGTCAAGCTCATGGAGTTGCCACGTAGTAACAATTAAGTTCAAGCAAAAGTTGGGTAAATCAACTTTAAAATTGTGACAAGTCTTACGATTACACTTTATGGGTTTTTAGTGCTAGGTACTTCCTCCTTCTCATAAAAAAGATGAAATAATGTTCATTTTTTTTTACTAAAATATAAGAGAAAAGACATAAAAATTTATTTTTTTTAAAAAAATTTACTCTCTTTTACTTTTTTCTATAACCAATAAAATTGTTTTTTTTTTAAATAATATACTTTTTTTTTTTTTGAAGCAACCAAAAAGAGATAAAATTTTATTAGCACATTAGACTTGCACAAAGAGTGCATAATCTATGGCAAAAGAAATATGTTACAAAGACAAGCCAAGCTAAACAATACAAGGCTTTCACCAAAACCAAAAAGAGCCCAACCATTCATAACTCCTAGACAAGCTAATGGATTTAAAGACCATAAGCTAAAATCATAATCAAAACTTTTTAAAAAAATATACTTTAAATAATTATATTTTACTTTTTTTTAATAAATGTGATTTTTTTTCTCTTATAATATGGGACGGAGAGGGTATTTAACATGGATTAAGTTGTTCCTCTTAAAAAAGATAAAAATGTTAGTAAATATCTAGAAACTAGAAATAATATTTTAAGTCCATAAAAAAGTTAAGCACCATCCGTGAGCTCTTTAAGGAGTAAATTTTTAGCTGTAAAATTATTTGAAAAAAAAAACAATAAAATTAAGCACTATTCTACCAAAAAAAAGTTTAGCACCGGTAATGTTACAAAATTTTAGCACGATAATTTTGTTTCTATATCTTTTAAATAGATTGGAAAATGATAAACATTGCCCTTAAGACAATGGTTAAGAAAACAAAAATAGTAAAAAAACTCTCGAAATTCGTGTTTTCTACTTTTCTAAAACAATGAAATACAATTTTCAATGCAACTATTTCTTTTTTTGGTAACTTTAACTAGTGCTTTGGGGCACTAGTTAACAAGACCTTTATTTATTTTATAATTTGATTTGAATAAATATCTTAACAAATGTTTGTTTCTATTTCTTTTTTAAAGATATTCTTATCTTTTTTTAAGTGATTCTTTAATTTGACGCAAATATCTCAACTGTTATTTTGGTATATTATATATCTTATTTTTTTTACGTGATTATCTAATTCAAGTTTTAACTATAAATATAAGTATTTATGTTCGCATATTTTGAGCTTGGGAGAAAAGAACTACACCTTTGACATTAACCTTTCTTATTTCAGGTAATATTTTGCATGTACTTTCTTTATGTAACTTTTTTGCATACGCCTTGTTGATACTATTATTCACTCTTTTTCTTGGCACATAATATTAAGGATTCACTCTCTAATGATACTCTCTAATAATATTATTTCTTCGTCTTTTATGTTGTTTTCTTCATAAAAGGATGGATACAAATTTGACTCCATTGATGTCATAAACATCAATAATAATTACAATATATAGAGTGTCAAGATTAAGATTAAGATTTTTAGAATATGCTGAATTTTAAATATCGAAATTAGATTGACTTAATCGACGTGATCTTCATGATAAGGAGTATGCATCAATTTCTTTTGCTTTATTGACTATTACTAACATGAATTTACATTAACTTTAACTTATTTTTCTGTGCTAAACTTTATTAGTTTTTGTTGTTCGTGATAATAATCTAAGGTATGAAAAATTGATGTACGATAAAAGAGTGTTAGCATCACTCTCTTTTTTGAACATTCTTTGATACTAAATTTACTTGTAATCTCACTATTTTGTGTTGATATAAAAACAATGTTCATAAATAGATTTTAATGTTGATTTACTACATCCTAAATTATGGGTCAATGCTTACTTCATAGTAAATGCATCCTACACAAAAATAGTAAATGTACATATTAAAAATTTAAATAATCAAACATATAGATAATTGATTCATTAAATGAGTTTTCTTTTGCTTATATACAGTTGAGAGTCAAAGGAGTATAGTCACAAAGTAGATAAAGCAAAGTAGAAACAGATACTGAAGAGGCTTCTCAAATGGCACATGAAGCTAAGAACAAACAAATAATGCCTAACAATGGTGACTTTCAAGAAATTTTCTTAAAGGAAATGCTTGTGTATCTTCCAATAAAATCTCTATTCAGGTTCAAAAGTGTCTCCAAGCAATGGCATGATTTGATTTCTGATGATCCTTATTTTGCTCGTTGCTATAGTTGTCGGTGTAATCACCCTCACAGAGAAACCTTATGGGCCATGAACTACAAAAATAGTAATTGAAATCTCATCAAATATTTGCACATCTTTAATTTCTATAGTTATGGATGGGTTCCTTGCTTCAGGATTCAGGTCTCTTTGACCGCCAAATTTTACTATTTTTAGGATTCAGGTCTCATCAAATATTAATCTACTTTTTATTGTGCTTAACAACAATAATTAGAAAAATCTAAATTATTGTTATAACTTTTTTTGTCAAATAGTCCGGTAACTATAAATTTCACCATTATTATGAATAAGTGGGATGTACGATGTTCGAACTTCAATCTCTACATATAAAATGAAATATTTTTATTAATTGAACTAAACTCATGGAAACATAATTTTTTTTTAATATCTAGTCAAATAAATGATTGTTGATTATTGAACAACTTAAATCAGTTGGATCTTATTAAAGCAACTTTAATTTTGTTAATATATATGTTTTTTTTTTTACTTAAAGCAAATAAATAATATCAACTTGGTCTTGGTGCAATGGGTTGTGTGGTGTCTTGCATTTGTCCCAATTGTATTGAATAGAACATATTTATTTTTTAAGAGGTTTATTATTTTCTTTTTGGTACAATGGGTATAGGAAAATAAGACGTTCGAAGATATTTTTACGGTATTTTGTTTATTTGACATTTTTCATAGTTCTTAGCATTTTTTCTTTCAAATATGATGAGTTGGTCTAGAGTTTCATAAAATACTAATCATATCTAGTTCTTTCAAATATGATGAGTTGACAAATTATATGGTATTTTAAAATACCACTGTATTAAATATATATTTTGCAATAAGATTTATTTTGAAAATAATTTTTAAAAAATTTGATTATAATATAAAGATGAATGTAATTAAGTTGAATTGAAAGAGATCCTCAACCAACAAGAAATAAAAGAGAGATGCAAATTTTGTTTGGACCACGTTTGCATAATAATGTTACAGTAACCACACCAATAATAATAATATTTCACCTTATAAACATATATCTCAATTTAAAAAGATGAAAACTACACATCACAACATTTAGAAAAAGTTCTTGTACACATCACGATCGCATATTTCTTCTATGTGAAGTTGTGAACAATGAACCAGTAGACATTGTTTCACAAAAAACAAAAACACACACAAGAAGAACTAAGCAAATACTCCCCCGGCCTTTTTTATAAGCAAATATTCCAATTTACACATTTATTAAGGAAGAATCTTTTTTATGATTTTATGTGCAATTTATACTAACAATTCCTATAATGACCCTACTTTAAGAGGAGAGAGATGATATAACTCTTGTAAAGTAGGAGTATCTTTGAAAAACGAATATTAAATAGAGTTGAATTTGTTGACTTTTGCTTATAATTGAGGCCAATTTTTTTTTATGTTTTTTATTTATAAATAAGACCGGAGGGAATACTTATAAAAAAAAAAAAAAAACTAAACACTAATTACACTGCCGACTCAAAACACTAATTACACTATCAACATAGGTTCCTAACAATCATAGGTTCCAAATAACTAAGGAAATAAAATCCCAACACTAATTACAGTGCCGGCTCAAAACAATAGATAATGATGCACACTCTCATTTTGTTACACTATCATCTCATGTCATTATTATAAACTGAATACTTTGATTATTTAATCAAAATTAAAAATAATTTTTATTTATAATATTGAACAGAGGACGGACAATTGAGAATTAAAAATATTTTTTATTTATAATGTTGTTGTTGATTAGTAATATTTTTAATTTTAGTTAATATATTTAAAAATTAAGTAAATTGGAATCAATTTAGAGTTTATTTGTTAAGAATGATAAGAACCAAATTAAATTGGATTTAAAAATTCAAATTTAAAATTAGGATTCATTTAATTTTTTATTTTATTTTTGTGGTAGAATTTAATTCATTTATTTAGTTAATACTAATAAATAACAAAATTCTTGACCGAAAAAATAACAAAATTATAAATAAAACATATTAAATAAATAATAAAATTAGATCAAATCACACCAAAAAACCACATTTATATATATCCAAAATATCTCAATAAATACTTACATAGTTTGATTTAATTAAATACACATATAAAAATGTTTTACACTATTTTTTAATATAAATTAAATTCATAACTAATTAAGGTTCGATCTCCACAACAACTATGTTTGAAAGAAAGATTAAAACCACTTGATATCAGAATTCGGTTCAAATTTTAAACTAATGTTTTTTCCATAAGAATAAGAGGGTAAAAACTAAAAAATTAAAAAAAAAATATCCATAATTAATTATTTATTGTCTTATTAGGTAAAAAAAATTATCTTTCCAATAAAACAAAAATAGAAAAAGATTATGTTCAAAAAATAAATTTATTACCATATTTATATAGTTTTTGTTTGAATTCGCAACCGAAGAGTAAATTACTCCCTCGATACCAATATATATGTCGGTTTGAGACAAAATTTGTACTAAATTATATATATCACTTGACATTATCAATAAATAATTTAATATATTTTTTTCCTATTATACCCTTAACTATTTCATTCTCTTTCTTCTTTCAATTTTACCATTTATATTTTCTATACCAATAATAAAAAATACTTTTATAAACATTTTCTTTTTCTACACAACATTAATTATATTTTTGAATTTGTGTAATACGGTCAAAACAACAAATTATTAAATAAGGAGGTGGTAGTATTAATTGTTGGTTGAATAGTATATCAAAAACAATTTGCGATTCGTTGAATTGAATAGTAGTTTATGAACTGAAATACCAACGACAAAACGGCTTTCATTGATTGAGCAGTTGTGAAAATTCTTTCTCAACTCTTTTTCAGTTTCACTCATCAACACGATTCATTCATAGTAATAGTAATAGTATAGTACCACCAAATTTCAATTTCATTTTCAATTTCATTTATATATAAACAACAACAACAACATTCTCTTCTTCTAAATTCAATTTTTATTTCTTCTAATTGCACCTCCCTTACCATGGCGGGTGCAAACTCATCTTCTTCTTCTCATCATCATCATCATCACAGACCAACCACTTCTTCTTCTTCTTCTTCTCGTCTTCTGGTTCTTCTAACCGTTCTTCCTCTCACCCTCGCCGCCTTCGCTTTCATCCTCCAATGGCGCGGCGGCGTCACCGATCCCGTCACCCGTTGGTCACCCGATCAACATCTCTTCCCCGGTATGTCTATCTCCACCACCAATCAACTTCAATCTCATCCTTCTCCTTCCGATTGTTCCAATCTCTTCGCTAACTCTCATTCTCCTTCATTCCCTTACTTTCGTGATTGGAGACTCGATTACTCCTCCGATCTCTCCCCTAAGGTATCTTCCTTTTCTTCGATCTATAGTTCTTTTTCATATTCTTAAACCCTTACCTGATTCAGTTTTATAATCCATTCTTATCATCGTTTTAAATCTATGAATTATGTGATTTGAAATTTGAATTTGAATTTGAACTTGAAATTGTTTCTTGTTATTTTATTTCAACAGTAAATATATTATTATTATTATTAATAATCAGGTCTCTGTACAAGACGAACAGAGACTGACTGGTAAAAGAGGATTTCAAATATATTATTATTTATAATCAGGTCTCTGGACATGGCGAATAAAGACTGGTAAAAGAGGATTATAGATGTATTAGTATTAATAATCAGGTTTTTGAAATTGTTTTTTGTGATGTGATTTTGGTAGATATGTATTACGACGAGTACTTCTGCTGGTTTACAGCAGACACTGCCATGGATCTTTTATCATAAAGTTATGGGAGTTTCAAGTTTTCTTCTTTTTGTTGAAGGGAAAGCTGCATCACCTAATGTATCTAGAGTTTTAGAAAGCATTCCGGTGAGTTTGATCAATTTCGATTTTTGATGTCAAATTGTTTATTTAAGTTAACACTATTGTTATAGTTCTGATTAGTTAATTGTATTACCAAGTTTTGATCCTGATTAAAATGATGTTTTTGATTAGGGGGTCAAGGTTATACATAGGACAAAAGAATTAGAGGAGCAACAAGCTAAGAGGTAGTGTGTGCTTTTTATTTTCCTTTGTTGAGCAGGTGGTGGTTTACGTCGGTAGTTGTGCCTTTAGTCGTAATGATTGAAATGAACTACTAGAGTGTGTATTTTGAATTTTATTTTGGTTTAATTTGAATGAACAATGTTGAGCAGTTTAAGCATACTTCATTGCTTGTATGTTTTTGTGGATTTAAAGTTCCATATGCATTCTGGATCTGATTTGGTGTTACTATTCAGACTGTGTCTTGTTTTTGAGATACATGATTTTAATATTATGTGCTAAACTTTGTTACCTCCTCATAATGCTGCAAATGATTTGTATAGGTTGATTAATACCTTATTTTCACTTTGAATTTTGTTTTGTATCAGCCGAATATGGAACGAAACTTGGTTGTCAAGCTTCTTCTACAAACCATGTAACTATGAGTTGTTTGTGAAGCAATCTTTGAATATGGAAATGGCAATTGTCATGGCAAGGGTATGTATTTTTATTTTTTGAATTGGATTATTTTAATATAGTAACGTAAACGTACATCATTTTAAAGTAATTTATTTTTCCAAGATTTTAATGTTTGTCTTTACAATATTCTTTTACTCAGGATTCTGGCATGGATTGGATCATCCATCTGGACACTGATGAACTGATACATCCAGCAGGAACTCAAGAATACTCCATGAGACAGTTGCTATCTGATGTGCCTGGAAATGTTGATATGGTTATTTTTCCAAATTATGTGAGTTCAGGAGTTTTATTTCGATCCATAAGTCACTATAGTTCAATATAGTTAGTTTATTTAACTGTGATATTGTAGACTCTTTCATATTCATTGATAATTATAACTCAATGCTGGAAATGTTATTTGCTTCAGGAAAGCAGTGTTGAGCGAGATGATATCACGGAGCCTTTCAGCGAGGTATTTGCTTAAATAGATTTTCTTAGTTTTCTTACATACGATTGATTGTTGGCTGTTTGCCTTTTCTGTCTCATATATTTTGTTCGGATAAATAAAATATGTACTGAAAATGGATGAATTGCAAAATTTGTTTAATGGCTATCGCTTCAGAAAACGAGATAATCAAGAATTTTGCACACATTTTGTATTGACGTATGAAAGCATACCTGCATAGGCATTCACGCTCAAGAGTTCTCTATATTTTTTAAAATGAACCTCTTAAGTGATGTATGCAGCACAGAAACAGAGTATTTTTGACTGAATTTATGCCTTGTTTAGTATTTATGGGTCATTAGAAGAGGCTTTTTTTGTGGTGTATATGGAAGTCTGAAGTGGGATGAAATGGAAGTTAGCTTGTTAGAATTATGTGATTCAGTAATTAAGGAACAGTCAAGTTATTGGAGTATACTAATAAGAAGTATATAGACATAAATCAATCCACTTCACACACATTATCATGTCAATTGCTGGTCTTTGGTTGGATGAATCTATATTATTGACAACTTTGTAATTTAGTTTCTAAGTTTTATTCATTTATTTAAATAAAAAGTTGAAAGTGTCTATTTTGGTAACTCATTGGTGCAGATCCAATTTTACCATGTGTTGTAGCCATTTTATTGTTGTTTGTTGTTACAATTTTTTTACTTTCAGAAACCAAGTATTTTCAATGACATATTTAACGTACACTGTTGTAGGTTTCAATGTTCAAGAAGAACTATGACCACCTTCCAAAGGATGTATATTTCGGAAATTACAAAGAAGCAACTCGTGGAAATCCAAACTATTTTCTTACTTATGGAAATGGAAAATCAGCTGCTAGGATTCAGGATCATCTCCGTCCTAATGGTGCACATAGATGGCACAACTATATGAAGACACCAACGTATGTTCATTCTGCACATTGTTAATACATGAGTATGCATGTATAGATGTATGTATATACAACAACATTAGTTCATAGTTAAGGGAAGATATTACTGAATATGTATATATTTTGGAGTTTATGACCATATGTAGTTGACTTAGGCTAACTATCAGAAATTCATGGGTATGTTAGTTTCAAATCATGCAAGTTAACATTTTTTTTTCCCTCATGTTTTCTGCTAACTGTTGGTCTTATATTGACTGTTTTTCCAATTTGCTGACAATTTATGCTATCATTAGTAGGCTGTCTTTATTTTTAGACGTTGACATTTTCTGTTGCAATAACTTCTTAGTGTCAATTTAATTGAAGTAGTTGTAAGTATAATCTATAAATCCATATATTAATAGTGAAGAATGTGTTGTGTCTGTATATATTTTACACTGATCTCATCTGTATTCCAAATCTTTAAACAGTGAGATCAAGTTGGAAGAAGCTGCTGTTCTGCATTACACTTACACCAAATTTTCTGATTTGACTTCAAGGCGTGATCGGTGTGGCTGCAAGCCTACAAAAGAAGATGTAAAAAGATGTTTCATGTTGGACTTTGACAGAGCTGTAAGTTATAGTTGCCATTTACATACTCTCCTTGCTTCTAGTTCTAATTAATAATTACTACTGGCTTCATGAAGTGTTATTTTTTTTAGTACATTATTATCTGCTGTCAATCTATCAGTTTTTGCATGTTGATGTATGTTTAAGGCCTTGCACTCAGGTTTCCTGGTGAAACCAGAATGGAATTCATGTTTTGTTTTGTTATTTTCTGTACATGTTGGGTTATGACACTCCCTCAGATTTATTTTACATTTCTTAAAATTGTAATTAATAATCAGTTGTTTCCCGGTTTACTAGTTCATTTCTTAGTTTTTTCTCATGTAAACAAAAAAAAGTTCATTTCTTTAACACCATTGCCGCTTTTTTCCTTGATGGCTAACCTAAAGTGAATGGTGTTTTTTCATTACTTTCTAGCATATTCGGTTGTGAAGTTGCGCAAGTGCACATTTTGGCTGTATTTGTTTGGTGGGGGGCAGGGGATTTTCACATTGCACCCATGTATATATATAGTCTGACAATTTTGTTCTGTGTCTGATGTAGGCTTTCATAATTGCTTCAACTGCAACAGAGGAAGAAATGCTTCAATGGTAAGTTCAGGAATATGAAAATAATAGTACTTCAAACTTCTTACTAAAAATAACGAGGAACATAAATATCTTACAATATAAACAGAAAATAACATTTGATACATAGATGAAGACATTGTTTTAAAACGAAACAATCTCAAAAACATATTAAAGTTGTGTGATTCTGAGTCTATCTATCCGAAAGTACTTTAATAGCAGTTTTTAACATAATAGCAGCCTCCTTGTCTTTTTATTTACAGCACAACGAAAATGCATATTCAATGTCTTCAAGTCAGTTTTTTTTCTTTCTTTCATTTAGGTATCGTGAACGAATTGTGTGGACTGACAAAGCACTAAACATAAAACTTTTGAGGAAAGGCATCTTAACTCGCATTTATGCTCCCATGGTAAGTTCATTTGCCCCATATTTGCTTTCCAGTTTCTCTCCGAGCAATTTATACCGTTATCTGACGTAATTAATTAAAAAAAACATCCTAATTTTTCCTCCAAAACAATTACCTTTGCAGGCCATTATTCAAAGTTTGAGGGAATCTGATGTTTTTAGCTCTGTGATTGCAAAAGCTGCTCAAACAACAATATCAAAAGACAAATTTTTAAAATCTGTTGAGAGTAGCAATTCAACTAGGAATGCCAGATCGGAAATGTTATCTTCTAGAAAAATTGATGCTGGCAGAGTAACCCAAGCAACTGAAAGAAGAATTTTGGAGGTTATAGATGATTCAATTCCCTCTGCAATCCCACCATTATCTCCACCCGACCATGACGACGCTGACACTGACACTTCTTTACATCCTAGTTTATGACCGGCTCCTTGTCATGGCCAGAAATTATTTTGGACATGAGTCTGATATTTGAATTGTGGAGAATTTTTTCAAGAAAGGCAACGATAGAAGCACTTCTTCTGGCTGTCATGATGGGCATTCCGGTGATTTATGGGATTTTTCCCGATCATTACCCAAGCGCTTATGTAAATTTCAGGTATAGACTGTAGGCTTAGTGTAGGAATCATACAGAGCATACTTTTGCGTCTGTTCATTATTCTTTTCCTATTTATTTTAGGCAGATCTGCAATTGTAATGGAAATTAGTGGCCTGTTCTATTTTTGTTCACACACATTGAGAGAGGCGTGTTATACATACAGAGGTTGAGATTCTCCCCCCTGGTTGGAGGAAGGAGAAATGATTTATACAATGAAAATGATGTTTTGCCAATTTTTGCCTGCATTTGAATTGACTTTATTCATTAGTTTAGTGCCCTACATCCAAAGGGGGAGTGAAAGTTTTTAGAATTTATGTCATCTAGTGTGGTCAATGAAAAGATGGTTGCCATAATTTTTTTTCAATTAAAGGGTATATGAAGCCTAAATAAACTCGTGTAATAAGGGTTAAATGTATTTTTCTTTTCCTTTGAAATCAACAATTTTGGCTTTGTATTCTACTTGTTAAACACTAAACACCTATAATATTTTGAAAAATAATAGTACATAGTCTTGTTTAAATTCCAATCAATTAAATAAAAGATGTCGCCGCTCTTCAAGATATTTCTCATTCAACTAAAATTAATAGAATATCTCCCCATTGCAATCCTTTCGATATTTGAAATGTTCACCCATTAGTTAATACATTAATGGATGTTTGATAAATTACTTGCCTAACATGACATCTTGCCATCTTGGTGAGGTATTAGACTTAGTTGTACATGGAATTTAAGAAACTTAATTCTTTTTGATAGAAAAATTAATGAAAGTTAGTAGGCTTTATGTGGTTGATGATATAATAGGGAGGCGCCGTAGCTTGGAATTTTATGCTCAAGCAACCAATTCTAGGGATGACTGCAAAAAGAAATCTATTCATGCAAAAATCAATTCATAGCATGACAACTATTAATCAAAAAGTCCACTACGTGCGTTATTATGCAGATTAGACTGAAAAAATTCAACACCAATAGAGTGATTTGCAAGTATGAACTGTATCAAACTCATTGCATGGGAGAATTAGCTTTAACGTAAATATTCCACTGTGCAAAGTTGATTAAGGCCACAACTACTGCATTCTAACTTCTCAGAATGGTCCAACACTTGGACCAGAACAACGCTCAATACATAAATCTGTTCTAGAAAAGAAAATAAAGCAAAGACGACAAGCAGAACTGTCGTGTTGAAAGATAAAATCTGATCCATTCTCAACAAAGGAACTCAACTTGTACTCTTTGTGATGCTTGTTGCATCAATAACAAGTTTTGTGAAATGCTTAACAACCTAGGTGCATCTAATTTCGGATAAACATAACGAATGTCAAAAGTAAGAGTCTTTAACGAAGTAGAATTTGCAAGTAAGAACCATATCAAACACATTGCATAATGATGAGAGGCAGCATGAGTGCAGATATTCACCGTCTGAAGTTGATTAAGGCAACAGCTACTAAATCCAAACTCCTCCGAACAGTCAGGCGCTTGTGTAATATCTAGATGGATGGCATTCTGAATTATATCAAGTTCAACCAAACAAGGAGCACTTTCAAGTACACGAAGAACATACAAAACTTCTCCTCTTTCATTCAACTTCACATCACCCAATTTCAGATGCTTTATGGAGCTGAATGATCTTTTTAGCAGTGTCGGAGGAATGATATCTGCATAAAGGATCTATACATACAAACAACAAAACCATGAGATATGCCCAAACAACACTTACAAGTGAAAAATAACACAACTTTTCAATATAAAAATTGGATTGGATAATCAAATCAAAATTCAACATTGCTTCTTTTTTAAATACGCAATAAAGATATGCAAAAAAGAGTAAATAAAGCCTGTAAAATATCAAGTCGCGAGGCCAGGCTAGATAGAAGTGGTGATAAAAAAACATCAAATATATATCTGAATCTGAACAAGTTCAAATATGTCAGCATACTGATACGTACTATGCTCAAGATCAAGCAATCTTTTAAACCCAGAGAAATTAGGTGGAATTGAAAACTTTAATCCGCGAACTCTAAAGTAAATCAACTCCTTAAAAGAGAAGACAATATATGGCATATGATCGATAACTGTCATGAAGTCCACAAGCTAGAGATGTTTAACTCCCCTCCTTGACAAAAGATGAATCCACATATCAAAATGTTCCATAGCGATCTTGCAATTGTAATACAGAGGTGTGGAAAGACAAAACTTATATATCGGCCCATTGTGGAGCATAAGAACATCGGTGATAATATTATAAACTACAGGGTCAGGGTAATCGAGATAATAGCAGCGATTAAAAAATGTTGAGTCAAACTCAATTCGTGGGACGGATGTCCACATATACCTCCACTTTGTAGACAAAATACTAGTCCTAACTTGTTCTAGAATGTTCAAATGTTCTAAGATACGATAAATGACATCACTCGGAAAGTCACTGATTTGATATGATCATCTTGCTTGTTGAACAGAGACATATATAAGACCTACAAATGAAATTCCACATAATTGTAAAAATTACGATTTGATTTCAAAATATTTGGAATCATATACATTACATACTACAAAGAAAGATTGGATGAAACAAATCAACAATACACAACTGATTACATCATGCTAATTTAATTTAAAAGCTTCTAACTAATACTAAATCATACTAGTGATGAATCATATTGGTACGAAAACTAAGAAATAGTATCGATTTTTATGAAAGCTTACAGTTGAGAGTGAGAAACGACGATGGCTTGTGGAATCGCTGCAATGCGCTGAGTTTCTGTTTATTGAAAACTTCATGCAATGTATTTGCATTTGACGATGTACTCGATCAATTATTAGAATGAATGAATATCTCATTTTTAGTACAAAAAAAAATTATATGGATCAACCGATCAATCGTTAGTTGATTATTGGCGTGAATTTGGTAGGAAGACCATTGTCCCCGCAACTGCGATCGGAAGGGGCTGAAACTACTTGATGTCATAACTGACCCGATTAAATTGATGGTGAAAACAAAACAAAAATTATATGGATCACCGTGTCAGAATTGAGCCTGAACCAGATTAAATTAGCTTGTGGTGAAAAAAAATAATATGAATTGCTGAGTAAATATCATATCATATTAATTATTTCATTTATCATAAGTAAAAATTTGAAAATATTCTACCAAAAAGAAAATTTTAAAAATATTATAAATATCTGTATTTTATGTTTAAATATTTTTTGTTCGATAGTTTAAGAGAATAAGGGGGGATGGGTAGCTCAGGTGATTAAGATAGTTGAGCTAAGGAGTTGGAGGTTCAGAGTTCGAATTCTGACAAAGGAGAAAAAAACTACCCTAAAGATAGGGTTTTATTATGGTTTAAATTGCAGAGATGTTTGTAGATACCATCACTAAATTTCTTTGAGAATCAATTTTGTTATAAATCTATGTCTGGCTTACATCAAAGTTAGGGTTATTATTATGGTTTTGCTCAATTTTATTTTATTTTACTTCTACTACTTATCAATATAAGGGCATAAAAGTATACATTTTTTTCATGCGTATGAAAAAAATTCGGTGAGGGTGAATCCATCTTGTGTATCCCACATATTTTCCGATTGAAATTAGTCTTCACTAATAGTAATAGTAGTGAAAATTTCGTACTATATCATGTTAACCCAAAGCACTAACCACCCAGACATAAGCGTACAAAAATTAGATTATAGTAATAATTTCAAAGTTACACGCAAAATGCAACTTCACAATACAAACAAAATAAACACTCTCCAAATTGCCTAAAATATTTAAACATGCAAAGCATTTTCATGCCAATGAGATGACAGGCAATACAAAAAAAAAATCTATTCATGCAAAAATCAATTCATAGAATGACAATTGTGAATCAAAAACTCCACTCCGTGCATAATTATGCAGATTAGACAAGAAAAACTTCAACAACAAAACAAGTAATTTGTAAGTATGAACTGTATCAAACTCATTGCATGCGAGGATTAGCTTTAATGTAAATATTCCACTGTGAAAAGTTGATTAAGGCCACAACTACTGCATTCAGCATCCCAGAATGGTCCAACACTTGGACTAGAACAACATTCAATACATAAATGTGTTCTGGAATATAAAATAAAATAAAGCAAAGACGCCAAGCAGAACTGTGGTGTTTAAAGATAAAATCTAATACATTCTCAATGACGTAACTTAACCTGTGCTCTTTGTGACGCTCGTTCCATCAATAACAAGTCTTGTGAAATGCATAACAACATAGGTGCATCTAATTCCTGAAAATCAAGACGAATGTCAAAAGTAAGAGTCTTTAACGATGTAGAATTTGCAAGTAAGAACCGTATCAAACCCATTGCATGTTGATGAGATGTAGCACGGGTGCATATATTCACCGTCTGAAGTTGATTAAGGCAAAAACTACTACATTCCAACTCCTCCGAATGGTCAGGCACTTGTGTAATATATACATGGTTGTTACTCTGAATTATAAAAAAAAAAAAAAATAACAGTCAAAATCTGACAATAAGAAAGAAGCTAAGAAGAATAGGTATTCATCACGTTCACCTTTACAACAAGTTCAACCAAGCAAGGAGCGCTTTTAAGTAAACTAACAACATACAAAACTTCTCCACTTTCATTCAACTTCACATCACCCAATTCCAGATACTTTATGGAGCTGAACGATTTTTTTAGCAGTGTCGGAGGAATGATAGCTTGACAATAAAGAATCTATGCATACAAACAACAAAACCATTAGCCATGCACAAACAACACTTACAAGTGAAAAATAACACACAACTTTCAATGTAAATATTGGATTGGACTATTATTCAAAATCCAACATTGCTTCTCTTTTAAATATGCAATAAAAGAGTAAATAAAGCCTGTAACAGACCAATGCTCTTTGTTTCATATGAAAAATTATAAATATACATTTGATAGAGATGTTTTTTTTTCTAACCTTGTTACCTAAAAATGAACCAATATAAAACCTCTCAATTTTTTCTGGCAAGCTTTTGATAATACCAGATACCCAGCCGTCCATAGCTATGAGTGTAAGATCAATCAGATTCTTCGCTTTCTTGAGACAAACTGACTTCATAATTTGCCGAAATCCTAGCCATAAGACTTTGAGAGTAGGAGAAGAAATATCTAAATATTCAAAACCATCACAGTTTACAATGCTGAGCTTTTCAAGTAACGGGCAACCAGAAATAAGACTCTCAAGTGCACATGACTCGAATGTAACACTATCTACGTCAAGATCAAGCAATCTTTTAAACCCGGAGAAATCAGGTGGAATTGACAAGTTAAATCCACCAAATCTAAAGTAAATCAATTCCTTACAAGAGAAGACAATATATGGCATACGATCGCGATCTGTTGTGGAGTTCACAAGCTCGAGATATTTAATGCCCCTCCTTGACAAAAGAGGAATCCATGTATCAAGATGTTCCGTAATGATTTTGAAATTGTAATACCGATGCATGAAAATTAAAAACTTATATATCAGCCCAGTGTGGAGCATAAGAACATGAGTGATAATTTTAGAAACTACAAGACCAGGGTAATCGAGATAATTGCAGCGATGAAAAAATCTTGACTCAAACTTAATTCGTGGGACGAATGTCCACATGTTCCTCCACTTTTTAGACAAAATACTAGTCCTAACTTGGTCTCGGATGTTCAAATGTTCTAAGACACCATCAATTACATTACTCGGTAAGTCGCTGATTCGATCAATGTGATCATCTTGCTTGGCCTTCTTGTTGAACAGAGACATATCTAAGACCTAGAAATGAAATTCAGCAGAATAATATAAATTACAATCTGAGTTAAAAAATACTTAGAAATCATAGATTAAAACTACAAAGATTGGATGTGACAAATCAACAATACACAACTGAATTCATCATCACAAAAAATGATGTAATTTCATTTCATGCCCTAATTAATACTACTAAATGATACTACTAGTTATGAATATTGGTACGAAAAGTAAGAAATGGATGATAATGATAAATGAAATAGTAGCGAATTTTTATGAAAGCTTACAGTTAATTGAAAGTGAAAAATGATTTGAGAATCGCTGCAATGCGCTTTTTGTTCACACAACTCTAATCCAAGCTAGCTTCGTACGGTGAGTGAGTGAGTGAGGGAGAAAATGTTGTAAACACGAAAGGATCAAGGCCCAATAAGGCTATGCCACTTGATGTTGATATAGGTTTACATCTAAGTTGGACTTTGGATAGATTTTATTATACTCCCTCTGATCTTACCTTAAATATAAATAAATGTCACTTTCTAGATACATTAAATTGAATGACTAATGTAACTAGTTTACGATGCAGGCTAAATACATTGATCATTCAATATAAATGTCACTATGAAATGCTTGATGCCGTGGAAAGTGTCATCTTATGTTTACTTAAAGTATACATTTTTTATCTTAAAGTTTAATCAAAACAGAAAATTTCAAATGTCTAAAATTTCAAAAAATTTACTAAGATGTTCTTCAATCTAAACAATATATCCAAGAAGATTTAAGTATTGTACTGTTTATCTAGTTGTCAAATGTTTGTAATAAGTGTCACTGTATGCATAAAGGAGAAAAGATTATCAAGGAGACAAAAATGAAACAATTTAGCTTTATTTAACAGCAATTGCATATTTCATACATATCAATAATACCAGTACTAATATACTGGATTATATCTGTCACCACAAAAATATTTCTTCAACTACATACACCAATAGACCATAAATCCATGTAATGAATGTAACAAAATAGGAAAAGACATAACTATTATATGATATAATATGACATATATAATTCCTAGATAACAAAGCTCATATCCTCGGCTACTTTCACAAAACTGGCCCTTTAGCAGCTTCATAGGAGTCTTTGCTTGCAGTCCAAGGCATAAGAACTTCATTTACCATGCACCAGTAGTAGCTACTTTGTCCGTATAAGCAAAATTTCCTCTCCTTCCTCCACCTCCTCCTCTTCCTCCATTTCTTCTTCTTCCTCTATTCATCTGATAATCATTATTGCCATGATGATATCCAGTGTTCTTAGACCATGACATGTTTTCTCTCTTTCTGTTGTATCCATCCCATGTTCCCCAATTTCTAGTCCCAGCATTTCTTCCTTGATACTTGTTATGCAAGTCACCGCCATATTGCTCCATCTGATACCATCCCTGAGAATCATTCTGACCGTTTTGCCATCCATATTCTTTTGCATGTTCATTAACAGGAGCATAATATTGTTGTTCCCAAGAGTTTGTTTCATTGTTTTCATGTTGGTTTGATTCCCATCCCTGGGCAGCATAATTTGGTTCAGAAGGCTTTGTTACTTCTTTTTCTTGTCCTTCTTCATCCCCCCATCCGGTAGGTCCCCATCCTGGCCCAGAAAAGGACTGATTCAAGAGGAGAGAACTACCAAGAATAATAGGCTCGTCGGGTTTTTGTTCTATGTTGTGTCGGGCCTCTGCTTCTCTTTCCACATCCAAATAAAGTTCAGGATCAACACTTGCATTCCAATCTACATCATCGATGTAAATGTCAGGATCAGGAGATGGTATGTCACAGGGAAGGCCGTTGATATCAGCCCAAAACCTATTTTTGGCATTGTCAAATGCCTCTTTGACAGCAGAGTCGTCCCAGCTTACCACATTGGGAAACAGATACATATACCTCTTGCCTTCTATTACCTTTCCCCATGAAACTGACCCAACCGAATCACAAAACTTCTTTTCCCATGAAGGCACTGTTGAGAACCTATTACCTGTGAACCAAAAGAAATAAATAGAATCAATTGATAAGGGATAACCTATGATCACAGCAAGATAGCATGGCACTAAAATGCAATACTAACATAACATGGCAAAAGAGTGAAAAACGTGCAAAACTCGTGGAGAAGAATAAATACTTGTATATTGAATGGCCAAATCTAGACAGCTTTAGTTCAAAAGATCAACCACTAAGCTTTCCTATTCAATAATTGAACAACGTAGGGATACTTAAAATATGCCTCCAAAAGATTTAATTAGTAGATAGTAGATACGTAGATAGTTTCAGTTTAAAACACGACATAAAAGTTAGTATAAAGAAGAATGTAGTTGACCTAAACAGGAGATTTAGATATCTTGCATTACGCTATTTCAATTCAACGACGTCACACATATTCAGGCAATCTAAGTCATGGCAAAATCAAGACATGTTAAGATCAAATTTAACCAAAATCAAAACGGTTCATGTACAACAGATAGACTAATGAAATGAAATTTAGCTGCATTTAAGCTTCACCGGTTTAATGAGGTAGGGTTTTGTTCACAACGGGTCACCAAAAGATTTGATTTCTAGATATTCAATTCGAAATAGCACAACAAACAGAAATTATTACAGATCATAATCTGCAGAAGATCCAATAAAAACAGAAACTTAGTTATCTATCACCCCTGGCAATTTCAATAATTGAACGACGTAGGGACCAACAAACCTGAAGAACATACAAAACACCAACAACAACAAATTACAACCTAACAACCTACCAACCAAAGAAGTGACAACATTTCATATCCTTAGTGACACTCCTTTCAATTATTGAAACTCTTAGTTATTTTTGTTGACAAGAAATTGAAACCTAAACCCTACATCATACTTTACAAAACCCCACCTTTTGCCCTTATCAGGTGAGTCACACACACATACAAAGTACAAACAACTAAAAGTAGGCCAACCCAAAATAAAATTGATAACACATACATCATCTAATCTAACTAAAGCTACTTCTAGAAACCTATGATTAACACAAAATGAGTAATACATCCCAAAACACAAAAGAGAAAAACCAAACCAAAATTGCTCATTCAAAACCGCAATTGAAACAAAACAACATATCAAGATTTTTGAATGTCTCCACTCTCCAAAACACAATTATTGTGGCATAATCAATCAACATGTATGTGACAAAAATTATTCACAAAATCAAAAATTGCAAAGCAAATTCATTTTAAAACCTTGATCATGATGATATGTTTAACAATTCTACAACTCACTCAATTTTTATAGCACGCCCAAAAACAATTAGAAATAAAAAACAAAACTTTATGAAGCTTAATAAGTAATCCATACAAAAACTGAAGAATTAACTAACTTACCTAATGGTGGTTTTCCGTTATAGGATGATGATGATGATGATTGCCAATGACCCAGATGAGGATTATGAGTGATTCCTTGATTTTTTCTCCAATTAGACATTTTCAAGAATGAACAGAGAAATACCCAGATGAGAAAATTGGGAAAGTTTTTATTGAAAACAGAGAAGAAACACAATTGAAGCAAAAATGAACAAACTTTGGGAAAAGGGATAAACAGAGAAAGAGAGAGAAAGTTTGTGTGTAATGAAAGTAACACAAAAATAAACAAAACAAAAACGGTGGAAGAAAAAGAAGAAAGGAGAAGATTATGGAATTAGAAAAAGAACATGATGATGGTGATAATGATTTGGATATAACGACAGATGAAGAAGAATTACGAGGTTGTTTTTTTTTTTGAGTAAAAAAAAAAAAGAGTTACGAGGTTACAAAAACACACAAGATGAAGAGATAGATAATATCCTTTGGGTTTGTACTTGTTTTCTGTCTCTGTATTTGTATTTATAGCACTTTGCTTTTTCACGAAAATTTCTCTTTTGCCCATCTAAGGGTGCTCAAATCCAATACAATCCAAAAAATAACCGAAAACCAAACCGAAAAAAGCGAAAACCGAAAATAACCGAAGTTTTTCGGATGAGTTTGGATCACCTTTATCAAAACCGATCGGTTCGGATCGGATATCGGATGATTTCATGAAAACCGAATCAATCCAAACCGAACCGAAGTTTGTGTCATAAACCTAACTATTTCTCTATTTTTGTTTCCCAAACAAATATTATTTCTCTTTTTGTTAAGCGCGTTAAAATAGAAAACATTTTTCTACGGTATCAACACACAAAAGAAATGTTTACGTTCTCCCAATCCATCACCACCTCCCTTAAACCTCCGTTGTCTCTTTAGTTTCATCTAGCAATGTATTTTAAATCTAACAATATAATTATTATTGTAGTTGTTTGCCTAACTTTTTTTAAAAGTATTTTTTTTTTTATTGACAAGTATTTATGTTTATTTAAAAACCGAATAAAACCGAACAAACCGAACCGAAGTAAACCGCATAAAATTGGATTGGATTGGATCGGATAATTTTTCTAGCCATCCAAAAACCGAACCAAACCGCATACTATTTTTTCTTTGGATCGGATGATTTTTTGCCTCATAACCGATCCAAACCAAACCGCGAGCACCCCTATGCCCACCCATAATTCTCTATAACCCCTAGAACCCCAAATTACCCTTTAATTCGGGACGTATAGTTCGGAATCTAAGTCCCAAAGTGGTGTATGGTTTTTGGGGGTACAGACACCAGTTCGTGATCTATATCCCGAAGTGGTGTCTGGGTTTTAGGGGGTACAGGCACCAGTTCGGGATTTAAAACCTGAAGTGGTGCCTATACCCCAGAACCCAGGCACCACTTCAGGATATAGATCACGAACTGGTGCCTGTACCTCCCAAAATCCAGGTGACGTAGATTCCGAACTATAGTTCGGGATTTAGATCCCAAATTGGTACCTATACCCCCAAAACCCCCTAAGGGCAAAAACGGTAATTAAGGAGGAAAGAGAATAATGGAGAGCGATTGAGAAAATTTCGTTATTCACTTTTGACACAACATATAAAAAAATCTTATCTTTTTTTTTTATTTTGAGGTGAAAAAAATCTTATCTTTTTGCAAAGAAAAAAACTTAATACTAGTATGTGTTTTAGATATTTTTTGTATGGTTATAAAGTATTTTTTTGTGACAAGGTTGTTATAAACTTATAATCGTGAAGTGAATTTATATTAAAAATTATGCAAAAAGTATAAGAAAAATATACCTAAATTTTATCCTTTATTATCAAAAAAAAAAAATTATCCTTTTGCAAATTCACATCTTTATTTATGGGAAAAGCAATGCATTTATGAAGTACTAAGTTAAAGGATTTGATTATCTTTTGTCAAAAAAAAAAAAAGATTTGATTGTCTTTATGTAGATAGACGAAATAGTATAGTCATTAAAACTCACACATATTCGGCTTAATAATTTCAACATTTTTTCCGGTTAAACTAGAAATTTTGTAAAGTTAAAATATTTGATTTACTTGATACAACTTTGACATTATTACAAATACTACTCCTATTTATCAAAAATAAATTAGTTTAACCGTTATCATATTCTAATCCCTTAAACCAGTGTTTATAAGTATGATATATGATCCTTACATATGGAAAAAAAAATCAACTCGGGGATAATTCACCCTATAAATCTAATACAAAATTCACTTAAAATAACAGAATTTATCTATGTGTTTCACAATTTTTATATACTATAAGAAAAAACAAATTTTTTTCATAGTTAACTCTGAAAAAAGTTTGTTCATGAAAGCATCTACAAGGGAGAATATATGAAAGCTTTGTTTGATGAACACACACATTCTATAAATGAATTTTCCAAGCCTTTTTGGTGTCTCTCTTTTCAAATGTAGAACCAAGTTTGTGTTGTAATAAGTTGTAGCATTATCAAGTAAAGTTGCTATCCTACCAGATGAAGGCCAACCACTTTTGATACAACTTGTTCAATGACCCTTCACCTACTTTCTCCAATGTTGAATAAGTAGAATCCACAATGGCATAACAAAAGGATATTACCACCTCAGTAAGAGGTTTGGAAATAGCATAATCAAGAATTCAAGATCAATGTCCTTGACTCCTTTCCCTAGTGTTGTTAATGTTGAAATGAGAATCATACACAAGTTTTTTATTTACTCAATAAACAAAAACAATTCACATTTGGTAATATGACTGCAAAGTTTATTAATCACATTGAGTCTGCAGTTTGGTTTAGATCATCGATGATCGGAAAAATTTGGAGGTTTACCGAATTTTTAAAGAAAAAGTATTTTCATGTTCATAACTAACTTGTCTCACAAATCATTTTATTTTTAGCCAAAAAATAGTTCAGCAGCTTCTCTACTACAAAAAGCTTCTCCTTCAATACAGTAGTTTCTCTCATCTTTCATAATGAGTCCATGTTCACAAGACAAACCGAAGACCTCTGATTCTTGACAAAAGCCTCTTCCAAACTTGATAGGCACCGGCCGTAATACCCTCAACCTGAAACATCAGACGCCAAGAGCGATTAAAAGAATTACAACAAGATAGGTGTTTGGGAAAGAAAATGAGAAAATATGCAGCTTTCATATGCTACTAAGATGCAATAAGATACAAAAAAGTGAAGTTTAGACATAGCCCTGGATCCAGATGATACTTCAAATATATTGAAGAACTCACCTTATCTTCAGTTTTGATCAATCCCAGTTTTGAAAGTCGAAAACAAACAGCAGCATAGAATCTTAAGCGTTTCCACGTCCCTCAAATGCTTTGGGACTAAATCTAACCTGTATACGAGAAACTGTATCAAATGATAAATCTAATAATTCATTTGTATATTGTACAAATTGACAACAACAACAACAACAAACAACCAAGCCTTATCCCACTAAGTAGGGTCGGCTACATGAATCGAACAGCGCCATAGTGTTCTATCAAAAACCATGTTTTCCTCCAACACATTTAAATTAAATTATAACATGCACAATTTCAAGTAATGTGACTTTGACCGGACTAACAAAAACTAAATAATTGGATGTCATCTTGAGAGCTTGTTACTGCTACAGTTGTGCTGGGCACACGACCAATATAGGCTATCATCTTGAAAGAGATACACTACTTTTGGATCTTATGACAATGCAGAGAAATTTTACAAAAATGTTGGTTTTTCTAAACTACTTAGAATGTACTGTAAATGGCTAGGCACGGTAACTTACACTATCAACCACAATCACGTCTACAGCTCCACTTTTTGTTAGTGTATCAACCATGCTCAACAAACTTTCAGCACAATTGGGATTTGAGATGAGAAGGTTTTTGGTATTTACACCCATTGATTCCACAAGTGAAAGGTCTAATGCACTTTCTACATCCAGATATGCACAATATCCTGCCAACAGAATTAATAGGATTTCTTTATCAAATTGCATCAACTGACTAGTTTAATTATTGAGTAGTTATTTTCATATTATTGAAGTACAAATTGAGAAATTCTTTATCTATATACAAATAGATTTAAATGCTAGCATACAAGAAGTCTGATATGTACCTCCAAGCATTTGAGCATCTTTAATAATTTGCAGGGCAAGTGTTGTCTTACCAGCTGCTTCTTGCCCGTAATTTCAACAATCCTACCCTAAAAGATTCAAATGTGATGCATATCAAGAAAACTTGTAAGTATTTTTTTTTCGAAACATGAAAAAAATGCATATATATTCATATAGTCACGATGAAAAACGTACAAGAAGTACTATTTAGTACTCGAACCAACATCATATTGAAAAACAACTACACCCCCAAGAATAAGGCTCAAGAAATGCCTTTTTCCCCTACCGAATTATCAATATATACAATACAAAGGATTAATACTTCACTCATAGAACAAGCAAGGAAACTTGTATATATATCCTATTAATCATTGTATTATCTGTGTTTGTGTAGAGGCTTATTTATACACTAAGCTAATTTATCCTACATTCGGACTATAAGGCATGAACACTGACAGAAACACCCCAGCACCTTATGAAATAAATAAAATAAAGAGTTAAATAAGTTTTTTCGTCCCTAGAAATATAGCAAACTTTGATTCTAGTCCCTAAAAATAAAAAGAGGATGCTTTCGTCCTCCAAAAAATTTTAGTTTTGTTTTTAGTCGCTAATGGACATAACTTTGATATGTTATTGATATTTTTTTAACGTTATATGGACATACATAGATTTGACGTAATAAATGAACATAGCATGGAAAAGTCTTGAACATAAATTGATCATAACCTTTGACATTAACATGAACATAAATTGGTCATTAGAGAATAAAAATGAAACTTAAAATTTTGGAAGGACTATAACATCCCGTTGTTATTTATAGGGACTAAAATAACAAAGATCAAAACCTTATATAACCCTAAAATAAATGTGCATAAAGTTTCTTAAACTACATACACCAGTTTATATGTCCCCACAGAAACAACTTAGCTTCATTTAAGAGTAATTGCATATTTCAATAATACTAATACTAATGCACAGGACTATCTGTCCCCACAGAAAAGTTTCTTAAACTACATACACCAATAGACCATAAATCCATGAGATGAATGTAACAAAATAGAAAAGCCATATAATGACATATAAATACCTAGATACCAAAATTTATATCCTCAGCTAATTTCACAAAACTGACCCTTTAGCATTTTCATAGGAGTCTTTGCTTGCAGTCCAAGGCATTTCATCTTCATTTACCAAGCACCAGCACCTGGAGTACCAACCTTGTCCACATAACCAAAATTTCCCCTCCTTCCTCCACGACCTCCTCCTCCTCCTCCACGTCCTCCTCCTCCTCCACGTCCTCCTCCTCTTCCTCTATTCATCTGATGCTGATTATTACCATGATGATATCCAGTGTTCTTAGACCATGACATGTTGTTTTCTCTCTTTCTGTTATATCCTCCCCATGTTCCCCAATTTCCACTCCCAGCATTTCTTCCTTGATACTTGTTATCCCAGCCACCGCCATATTGCTCCCTCTGATACCATCCCTGAGAATCATTCTGACCATTTTGCCATCCATATTGTTTTGCATGTTCATCAACAGGAGGATTATACTGTTTTTCCCAAGAGTTTGTTTCATGATTTTCATGTTGGTTCGGTTCTCCCCATCCCTGGGCAGCATAATTTGGTTCAGAAGGCTTTTCTACTTCTTTTTCTTCTTCTTCGTCCCCCCATCCGGTAGGCCCCCATCCTGGACGAGATATCCACTGATTCAAGAGGAGAGAACTACCAAGAATCACAGGTACCTCAGGTTTTTGTTCCATGTTGCGTCGGGCCTCTGCTTCTCTTTCCACATCCAAATAAAGTTCAGGGTCAACACTTGCATGCGAATCTACATCGTCGATGTACATGTCAGGATCAGGCAATGGTATGTCACAGGGAATGCCGTTGATATCAGCCCAAAACCTGTTTTTGGCATTGTCAAATGCCTCTTTGACAGCAGAGTCGTCCCAGCTTACCACATTGGGAAACAGATACATATACCTCTTGCCTTCTAGTACCTTTCGCCATGGAACTGAGCCAACTGATTCACAAAACTTCTTTTCCCACGAAGGCACTGCTGAAAACCTAGTACCTGTGAACCAAAAGAAATAAATAGAATCAATTCATAATTTAAGGGATAACCTATTATCACACCGAGATAGCATGACACTAAAATGTAATACTGACATAACGAGGCAAAAGAGTGAAAAACATGCAAAACTCGTGGAGATTATTGAATGGCCAAATCTAGACAGCTTTAGTTCAAAATCCAAAACAGATTGAATTGTTACATAGCGGGAGGTACAAAAGATCAACCACTAAGATTTCCTATTCAATAATTGAATGACATGGTGATATTTTAAATATGCCTCCAAAAGATTTAATTCTTAGATACGTAGACAGTTTCGGTTTAAAACACGACATACGAGTTAGTATAAAGAAGAAAGTAGTTGAACTAAACAGGAAATTTAGATATCTTTGCATTATGCTATTTCACTTCAATGACGTCACACATAATAGGGCGATCTAAGTCTACCAATAGACACCTACTTGAACATGGCCAAAATCAAGCCATGTTAAGATCAAATATAAAAGAAAATCAAAACAGTTCATGAACAAAAGATAGACTAATGCAAGGAAATTCAACTGCATGTAAGCTTTCACCGATTTAATGAGGTAGGATTTGTTTACAATGTGTCAACAAAAGATCCGATTTCTAGATATTTAATTACAAATAGCACAACTATAGCCAGCATGAATTCAAAGCACAACACAAACAGAAATTATTACAAAACATAATCAGCAAAAGATCCAATTGAAACAGAAACTTAGTTATCTATCACCACTGTCCATTTCAATAATTGAGCGACATAAGGACCAACCAACCTGATGAACATACAAGACACCAACAACAAGAAATTAATACCTACCAACCAAAGAAATGACAGCATATTTTACAAAAACCCCACCTTTAATTATTGAAACTCTCGATTTCTTTTGTTGACAAGGAAATTAAACCTAAACCCTCCATCATATTTTACAAAACCCCACATTGCCCTTATCAGGTGAGTCTCACACTCATAAAAACAAGTAAAGTAGGTTCAAAGCCAAAATAAAATTCATAATGCATACATCTAATCTAACTAAAGCTACTTCTAGAAATCTATGATTACCGAATAATGAGTAATAAATCTCAAAACCAATATTTGCTCATTCAAAACCAGCTAAAAAAACCCAATTGAACACATTCAAAAGTAGGGTGATCAATGATCATAATCATAATCAAGGTTTCAAATTGCAACTGCATATCAAGATTTGTTTATGTCTCCACAAGACAATTGTGACTGCATCAACATATATGTGACAAAAATTATTCACAATATAAAAAATTGCAATGCAACTTCATTTTAAAACCTTGATCATGATATGTTCAACAATTCAACCACTCACACAATTTTTGTAGCATGCCCATAAACAAATTAAAATCAAAAACGAAACTTTATGGAGCTTAAAGAGTAATCCATGCAAAACATGAAGAAAAACACTAACGAACTTACCCAATGGTGGTTTTCCATTAGAGGGTGGTGAACGCCAGTGACCCAGTTGAGGATAATGAGTGGTTCCTTGATTTTTTCTCCAATTAGCCATTTTCAAGAATGAACAGAGAAATACCCAGATGAGAAAATAGGGAAAAATTTTATCGAAAACAGAGAATAAACACAATTGAAGACAAAATGAACAAACTTTGGGAAAAGGGATAAACAGAGAAAGAGAGAGAAAGTTAGTGTGTTGTGAAAGTTTCACAGAAATAAACAAAACAAGAAAAACAAGAAGGAGAAGATTATGGAATTAGAGAAAGAACATGATGATGATGATGATGATGATTTTGACACAACAAAAGACAGAAGCAGAGTTACGAGGTTTGATGATTCTTGTTGGTTCTACAAGAGATAGATAGATAGATATCTTTTGGATTTGTACTTGTCTATGTATTTATAGCATTTTTTTTTTCACTTTTTTTTTTTTGCTTTATCTTTTTCTTTTGCTTCATTACTTTTTTGAGTAAATAGGAAACTTCTTTCTCTAAATAGTAAACATGGGTTAAAATAGTATAATCTCATTTTTGTAAAATTAACAAATTTGTTATGAAAAATATTTGCATTCATGAATTTATAAAATATTCAAACTTTTTCTATATAAGACATTTGAGTGAATAAAAATCAATGTATTTAGACGATATTACGAATCGGATGTATTAATTTTTATCGATTTATTTGCCTATTTTATAAAGAATCGGATATAGATAATATTAATTAAAAAATATTTAATATTAGTTGAAGCATTTCATTTATTGTGCACACATGTCACATGTCAGAATATTACAAATATTTATTAATATTAATAAAGGTCATGCTAATTAGTGTCTTTGAAATACTAGTTAAAAAGACAAAAAAAAAATGTATAGAAAATAAAACTATGTATACTTTTTAGAGGTCGACTACGTAAATTTCAAAAAAACATTACTATATTTGATTTATTAGCTAATAATTCAAGAGCAATAGTTAACATTCTCATATTAATAAATTAACCAGAAGGATAAGAGATTTTGATTTTTAAACAAGTGGTCACAAATTTGATGTTTTGAGTATGAAAAAAGTTGACTTAAAGGCAATAACTCACATTGCATGTGTTTTATACAAATTCCAATAATAATAATAATTTGTTCCGTACTATATATAAAAGGAAAATTATTTTTGTAGGATAGCTCAAGTGGTAAGAATTGGAGGACACAAATTAGATAGGAGGAAGTCTAGAGTTCAAATTCTGATGAAAGTATCTATTTTTCCGATGTACCGAAAAAATACAGGGAAATTTTTTTTTTGGTGTAGCCTTTTTTCATAATTTCTAAAATACCCTTGATTGTTTCTTTAAAACTAACTTCTATGACTTTTTTAACACTATTATTAACTTCTATCTTAATAATTTTTATACATTTTTGTTTGGGTTAAATATGTTTTTAATCACTATGAATATACCGAATTTCATTTTTAGTCCTTATAAAAAATTTCAGCAGGTTTTGGTCCTTGTTTTTCATTCGACTCGAGTATATCATTCAAAATTTTAAAAAATAAAATTATGCTGACATGTTTAGTACATTATAGGAATCTCTATTGCAAAAGTTGATTTTTTTTACTAATAGATTAATTTAATATGAATGTTTTAGTTTTTTGTATTTAAAAATTCATAAATAATTAAAAATCTAAATTTTTATGGGCGAGGTTCTTATAATATTTTAAACATGGATACAAAAATCCATCAAAAATGTGAAAGTATACAAGAGTTAACTTAAAAGTAGAGACAAAAAATTGTTACAGAAAATATTTGAGGGACCAAAAATTGATGAAATTTTTTACAGGGACAAAAGACAAAATTTAAAATATTTATAAGGACCAAAAACTTATTTAACCCTTTTTGTTTTTATCAAACCATTAACAATTTTTTAACACATTTTTGTTTTCATCAATTTAGATCACAAAAACGGGCATATCACTAGTATATAATAATAATAATAATAATAATGTTCTCTCATAAAAGAAATATAATAAAATTGTAATAGTATAAATGTATTCCTTTTTGTTTTTTTTTTACTAACATAAAATGTATTCCTTTTTGTTTTGTTTTTTTTTTACTTCCCTTTTTGTTAATATTACTATTACTATACTATTTCCTATTTTCATTTAGGAAAAATTTTAATACATTTTCATATGGAAAACATGGAAAACGATCTTTATCATTTGAGAAAAAGCATTTAAAATATGCATTTATTTGTACATTAATTATTTATCATTATTTATTTTTTACATTGAAAAGATAAATTGCTCCCGCTAAGAATTGATTATTGGACCTCCTCCTACCTAACTCATGTCTCTGAGCTCTTATCATTTGAGTTATCATACAGATACGATTTTTATCATTATTTTAATATTATTTGAATGGAAAGATTTAATTCTTATCTAATTTTTATATATTATTTCATTTTTAATTCTTAGTAATGAATAAATTATATATTGTTTCATTGTCCGCTTTTGCTTGGTTGGAGAGAAATTGAGAAGAAAGAAATAGAAACACGGAAATCAATGCATGTATTTGGATTAAAATGTAGTTTAAATACATGCATCGATTTCCGTGTTTCAATTTCTCTCCAACCAAGCAAGGATATATAGACATTGTCCGTGTAAATTAATTTTTTCATTTGAAACTATTGTTACTGTATTCGGCTTGAACGGCACGTGACTTTACTAGTGTACTCCCTCCGTCCCTAATTATAAGACCCTTTTTTACCACAACATATATGTCAATGTACAATTTTGATCGCTAATATATTTAATTACCTAGCAGTCAAAATTATAAAAATTTGACATTTTGAAAATACTCATCAAAACAAATCAAACAAGATCCTATAAGATAATATTTACATCTATATATTATTAGAAAAATACGGTCAAAACATGATTGATGAATAGTAAAATTTCGTCAAAATGGGTCTTATATTAAATGACAGAGGGAGTATTTAACTTGAGTGGTGTGTGATTTTAATGCGTACAGTGTATCAAGTGTATCAACTCATATGTATGTAATTATATCCTAGTCAAACCATACACACTATGATTTTGCATTGGAAAATATTGTGAGTGTATTTGACTCGAGTGACATGTGACTTTAATGCGTCTAAGGTTCTAATGTAGTGTGTCAATTTTTATTTATGTACTCCCTCCGTCCCAAAATGTAAGCAAATTTGACTTTTTAGGTATATTTGACTATTGATGTATTTGGTTCATATTATGAGTCAAATACATCAATAGTCAAATGTACCTAAAAAGTCAAATTTGCTTACATTTTGGGACGGAGGGAGGAGTATATCCTAGTCATATGTGCACACATTATGATTTTTCATTGGAACCTATTGCACACATTATTCTTGCCTTGCATCCGAATCCAAATTGATATTTCTTTTCTTCTGTTATTAATTCCCGCGATCGATTAAATTTCTACACATTTAGGGTGTTTAAAAATCCTTTTACATTCTTCACAGCATTGCCAGTTGAAAAGGGAGAACAATTCAAAAGCATAGGAACCAGAAAAAGGGATACAAAAATTCATCCAATGGATCTAGAAAAGCTAATAATCTACCTTGAGAATTAGGGGGTGAGTAAGAGAATATAACTTATATAAGGCAGTTAATCATTTACATTGCAGTCCTGTAATTGGAACATTTCTAATAGACAAGGTTTCAAATGGTTTACAAAGAGCAATAAAACTCACTTTTGTTAATGTGACTTTGAAGTACTCCACACAGTCACATTATAGATTGGTTGAAGCCACTTAAGGCAATACTGATGCCTTGTGAATATGACTGCAAAGTTTATTAATCACATTAAGTCTGCAGCTTGGCTTAAATCATCGCTGGTCGGGAAAATTTGGAGGTTTACCGAATTTTTAAAAATAAAGTCTTTTCATGTCTGTAACTAACTTATCACAAACCCTTATATCGTTAGCCAAAAATAGTTCAGCAGCTTCTCTACTGCTAAAAGCTTCCCCTTCAATAAAGTAGTTTCCCTCATCTTTCATAATGAGTCCATGTTCACAAGCCAAATCAAAGACTTCTGATTCTTGGCAAAAGCCTCTTCCAAACTTGATATCCAGTTCAGCCTTTTTCAGTGCGGCTGGTGCTAGTTTATTTTTTACCACTTGTGCACATATCGTAATACCCTCAACCTGAAGCACCAGTGTAAAGAGAGAACATAATTAAAACAAGATAGGCGTTTGACAAAGAAACGGAGAAATTGAGTAACTTTCTATATGTTACTAAGAAGCAATAAGATACAAAAGTAAAGTGGCAGGATTGAGGATGTTTTCGTCAAGAAATTATTTAGTTATATCCCTGAATCCTGATGGTACTTCAAATATATTCAAGAGTTCACCTTATCTTCTGTTTTGATCAATCCCATTCTTGAAAGTCGTAAACGAACAGCTGCATAGAATCTCAAAGCGTTTCCGCCACAAGTGACCTCTTCCATAGGTCCACGTCCCCCATATGCTTTTGGACTAAATCTAACCTGTATACGAGAAAAGGTGTTGAATCATATATCTAAATGTTCATTTGTATATTGTACAAATTGACATTGAACTTATAGCATGCACAATTTCAAGTAATGTGATTCTGACCTGATTAACAAAAACTAGGAGAGCTTGGGAGCGGGATAATGAATAATTAATTTTCCGTAGAGCTTGAGTCATCATTCGTGAATGTAAATCTTGACTTGTTGCAACTCCCAATTGATCAAGCTCGCATTTGGGGACAAGAGCAGCAACCTACAATGACAAAATCTTCTTATATTCATGTGAGAGAAACCATAAGATAAAATGTATTATCAGATAAAATACCTTGGATATATGTCATATTATATATCATCATTTTGTATCTTAAATGATATTTTTAGAAGTGATTTCCATATTTCGTGATATATTTCCTTATTTAATGAAGAATCTAGGATTGGTACAAGTAGAGGATAGTGCTTTGAACACTGTATCATATCAAATCAATAGTAATTTCAGATTATTCTTCAACTTATTCTCTCTTTTACTTCTTCCCTAACCAAAACCCTCAAGTTTTACGAATTGATGAAAGACATTCTAAATAATTGGATGGAAACTGGTTACTGCTACAGTTGGTCTGTTATAGGCTCTCGTCTTGAAGGTCAGACACTACATTTGGATCTTATGACAATCCAGAGAAATTTTACAAAAATATTGGTTTTTCTAAACGACTTAGAATGTAAATGGTTAGGCAATGTAACTTACACTATCAACCACAATCACGTCTACAGCTCCACTTTTTGTTAGTGTATCAACCATGCTCAACAAATTTTCAGCACAATCGGGATTTGAGATGAGAAGATTTTTGGTATTTATACCCATTGACTCCACAAGTGAAAGGTCTAATGCACTTTCTGCATCAAGATATGCACAATATCCTGCCAGCAGAATGAACAGAATTTATAAAATTGACAGGAGACAGATAGTTTGCTGGGAATCTTGCATTAATAATTGAGTAGTTATTTTCATATTATTGAAGTACAAATAGAGAAATTCTTTATTGATATACAGCGAGATTTAAATGCTAAAATGCCAAAAGTCCAATATGTACCTCCAAGCTTTTGAGCTTCTTTAATAATTTGAAGGGCAAGTGTTGTCTTACCAGCTGCTTCTTGTCCGTAAATTTCAACGATTCTACCCTAAAGCATTTAAACATGATGCATATTAAGGAAACTTGTAAAGCATGGACACAGACAGAAACTCAAACACACCAACACGTTACAGAAAGAAGAAAAAAAACAAATGTGCCAGTGTCATTGGGGTCATATAGACCAGCATATTGCGAGTGTGTGGTACATATCCGAATACACCAACTAACGATCTAGAGGATAACTAAACTATTAGTCTAGTTATCACCTTTGGTAATCCTCCCATTCCAAGAGCAATGTCCAGCTTCAACGAGCCAGTAGACACCACGTTGGCATAGCGGACACCAAAAAACTTCTTTAAAGATAACATTGACTCCTTGCTAAACTCACTAGCAAGCTGTGAGACAGCCAAGCAAAGTGCACTTCTTTTCTCTGCTGCTTTGACATCATCATGTATCTCATCACATTCTAAATCTGAAGCCGCAGCTGAAACTAGAAAACATTTTCAACATTACTAGCATATTGCTTATCAAATTATTATCACATTAACTCCTACCATTTTCAAACTACAAGAGCGAAAGACATACACAAAAAAATAGCGAAAAATAGACACACGCAGGTACATTAGGAGACCTAAGAACTAATACCTGTAGTAGAAAGCGAGCAGGTGTTCGTTCCAATCCTGCTCAGTATTTCTCTAATTCCATTCTGTTCAACAAAAATTAACCCAGAACCAAGAGACCATCAAAGACCGTTACTTTTTGATAAAACATATAAACCCAGAACGAGAAAACTCACATGACACACTCAATGAACAATAAAAATTTGTTCTTTTCGAACAAACAAAACTAAAAAACTATAATATTCTGCTTATTTACTACAATTAATAATGATTAGAGAATCATGTTCTTGCTCTATTCAACAATCAAATTCGGTACACAGATTTGTTGAATTAGAAGCATAGTCAATAGTGAAAGGTATAGGGAAAAGAGAAGAACCTGGCGCGAAGAGTAAAGAAGAGAGGAAGAGAGTAAAGGCCTTGCAAAAACATGGAGACGAAGCGAAAATGGCATTTTGAGAATGGGAAAAAGACACCCTTGTGCTCTATTCTTACTGGGTCATTCAACGATTTGGTTTCGTACCAATTTTCTGAGAGTGTTCAAAGGTGAAGAGTGGAAAAGAGACAAAGCAGGGAAAGGGTTTTGGGGTTTTGTCTCAGACAGAACAGAAGTCGAGTGGAATGGTGGAGGGAAATTTTGTTTCACAAAACTTCTTTTTGCTTAATTTTGGGTCTCCTTCAAATAATACCAGATCTATGACATTTTTTTTAAAATCTCTTAGCATAAAATGTGACATAAGAAATTATTCTTTTTGTATCTAGATTGAATATTCATCGACAAATGTAGTGATTAATCGTGTGTTAGATTTGAGATATCTCAAAGAGTGAGATAGTTTATCTAGAGATTTAAAATTGTTTCATACTCAAGATAGTGAAGATCAAATGTTCAACTTCTGGTTAAAGTAGGGAGAACCTCAACCATTATACTACACTCACGACTTCATTAAAAATTATTCAATGATGATAATATTGTTATAGTGAAAAATTACTTTAAGCCTTGATTTACTTTGACAGGATAAAAATGTTATTTTAATTGACAAACTTGAATTGTTTTAGTTTTTATCGTTAGTATCCAACTCACTAAACTGACTAGTATATTTCAAGACCAGTTCTAGTGACAAAAATGATTTCAACCTCTTTTCAAATATAGTTACATGATTGATCCAAATATTTATCATTTAAAAAAGGTGTCAACTTGTGTATCTCTCAAGATTTGACGGTATTTACTTTCAACTACTATAAAAAAATTTAAGCGATATAATTTTTAATAAAGTAAAATACACCATTAGGTTGAAAGTTTATATCATATAGACCATTTGTGTAAAATTTCAGACAAATCTAAAATCATTTGATATATTATTGAAACACATAAAGATTAACGGTGTTTAAGAAATCACAGAAACTATTAATTTTGATGTGTCATAATAACATATCAAATGATTTAAGATTTTTGAAATTTTACACAAATAATCTATATGATATAAAATTTTAATCCAACGTTGTATTTTATAAAAATTTATATCAGTTAATTTTTATTTAAGTGGTTGAAGGTAAATAGTCTTAAATCTTGTGGGAGTAGACAAGGAAAAGTCTAAAAAAATCTTCTATTATTTTGTCAAATATTATTTACTCAAAATCAAACTTCAAATTACAATGACATTGTTTAACATAAACATAGAATTAAGACTAATTACACATACTTTGAACTAGATTGATTATCTTTAAATTTTATGTGGTCAGTTTGGTCAAAAAAAAAAAAAAAATTTATGTGGTCAGAATATATTTCTAACTTCTAAGTATGAAATAGGTAGACCGTAAGCGTGTGATCGAGCCTTTAAACGTAAATGTCAAAGACCATTAGCAAAGTGAATAAATGAGTTTATCAAAATTGAACTTCGGTCTTTACATATTATGTACCATTGAGTAATCTCGTCACTAAAATAAAATTAAATAAGATTATGAATAGTATTTTATTTCAAAAAAGGTTACTTGCGTGTATTTCTTTCAATTAAAAAATTTCTTCAACGTGAGTGGTTGGTTACAGCTTTGACGAGTCTACAACTGCAACGTTTTCCCATTTCTCACTTTCCTCAAAACTCAATTTTTTGCTCCGAAAAAACAAATCCACCATTAATCTCCGGCATGGCGGCGACATCTCAGGCTCACCTGCTCATCTTCTCCGCCGTCCATCGCAGTCTACATCTCCGGAATCGCTCGCTTCCATATCTTTCCTTTCGCCCCTCCAAGGTCCTCATTTCACTCTTCTCTTTCACCATGGTTGAGTTCAATTCAATTGTAACTTACTAGGGTTTTAGTTTATCCAATTATATTCATAAACTACATGAAAACCTTCAAATAACATAGATCTAATGCAATTTCTAGATTGAAGAAACTTTGAAGTCGAAAAAACTGAATTTTTTTTGCCTTAATTGAATGAGAAGCTGGTTTTAGAATTACTCATTGTTACTATCTATAAGTAGGATAATATGTTGAGTTTGTGATTTTATTAACTTTAGTGTTGAAGATTGTGTCTTGCATTGTCCCCGTAGGATAGCTCAAGTGGTAAGAGGTGAGCGACACGTGGGTTGGGTAGGGGGAGGTCGAGGGATCAATTCTTGGCGGGAGCAATTTATCTTTTTGATGTACCAAAAAAAAAAGAAGATTGTGTCTTGCATTTAGTTTTCTGAATTTGTTATTTTTAGTCAATGGATTTGGATGGTTATGTTTTCCTTTTAAATCATGTAAAATTGATTGTAGAATGTAGAACAGGCGTTTAAATAGATCCATTTGATTTAAGAGCTTCATGATTCGTGTAACTGCTTATATACATAAACATATTTCTCCTTAAGTACCATAAAACGCGGCTTTCGTGAACTTATATGTTTGTATCTCAGTATGTGTTTGTAATTGTAGCGACAATTGTGAGCAGAGTGCTTGAAGTGTGCTTGATCAAGCTGGTATTAATGATATAATGGACACGAAATGCCCAATTAGTTTATTTTTGCATCAAGCCATTTTTGTGTGCATATGTCACTCCTTTGAGATTAAAAGGCATAGTTCTAGATATAATAACTAGGGTTGCAGAACAGTGTATATTATATATTCTTTTGAATGAAAGATTGCGATTGCAATTATTTTGATATTGATACTAAACAGGAAACATATCTCATATAGTTATCAGTTGCTATGAGTCTGGAGAGGCATGATGCAGAAACTACTGGTTATGACACAAAAAGTACATTAAGTTATGCAGCCGATGAATCAAAATTGAATGTCGAAGAAAAGCAGGAGTCGTATTCAACAATAGAAGAAAATGGCACTGGAAAAATAGGGTTAGGAGAGGCAGTGCAGGAAGGTGTTGATCAACAGAAAAAGACTGCAAAAATTCATGATTTTTGTTTTGGCATTCCATTTGGTTAGTGTACCTAATTAGATAACTTGTATGTTAGACAAATTTACTGTATTCATCATAATATATTTCGCTTTGGTGTTGGTGGATAATAGTTTGACTTGGTTGCATTCTTGGACTTTGTACTTGTCAACAATAACAACCAAATGATTTCCCACCGGGTAGGGTCAGTTACATGGATTAAATGATGCATAATATTTTATCATAAATCATGTCTTGGGGGTGGGGGTAGTTGACACATGATATTAAGAATATGTGAAAGGGAAAAAGGAAATAATTATAGTTTCTGTTTAAAGGTGTTGTAAATTAAGTGAATGTCTTGAAAATAATACAGCGAATTGATTTACTTCAAGAATGGCTTTTTGAAGGCGGGTGTTATATAGATTATGGCTATCAATCTTTCCACATGTCTGTTAGTTTAAGACGAAAACTATACTGAACAGGGTTTGTGGTTGACCTCTTGATTGTTACAACAATCTGTAGGAAATGGCGGTACACTATTTCAATACGAACAGTGAGAAGAGAACTATGTTCTATTATGCAATTTACTCTCTCTTTAAATATGTTATCTTTTTTTTAACCAATTTAAATATGCTATCTTTGTCTTTTGTTTTAGGTGGGTTTGTTTTAGCTGGAGGCATTATTGGATTCCTTTTTTCACGGAGTCCTGCAACACTGGCCAGTGGTGTGCTCTTTGGTGGTGCCTTACTATTCCTCAGCACCCTTAGCTTGAAGGTCTGGAAGCAAGGAAAATCAAGTTTACCTTTTATTCTAGGACAAGCAGGTATAAAAATTTACAAGCATCAAGGCATTGTTGGTCTTGGAGTAAAAAACAAAAAAAAACAGAAAACGCTGTAGCATGATTTCTTTAATCTCTTGTTTCTTTATTTGGCAGCATTGGCAGGGATCCTTATCTGGAAGAATTTTCAGAGCTACTCACTGGTACTTCATATTTTTTGCCAAAGACTGTCCTTATATTGTACCATATTTCATTGTTTTACTCATTTGCTTTTCTGCATGCAGGCAAAGAAAATATTTCCAGCCGGAATCAGTGCTGTTATAAGGTATTTCAATCTGCAGCTTCTAAACTGTTAATTATTTGTGTTTGAAATTGCTCATTGTACTTTCATTCAGCCTGTTGGCTTCAAGACTGTTCTAATTTTGTTCCGACTCCATTTATGTATGCGTGAAAATTTTGTTTGCAGTTCTGCAATGCTCTGCTTTTATTTATATGTACTTGTTTCTGGAGGAAACCCCCCACCAAAGAAATTGAAGTCATCAGCCAGCACTGCATGATGAGATATTTAAAGGTTATGTTAGCCTATAGAACCTGAGAGATATAATTTTCTTATTTTCCTGTGAATCAAAATAAGGTTGTAAGCTAATTTAGCCAAGTCACTTTTGGAGGCAGGTCAGCAAAGAGCTACAAATGTGATTATTGCATTAGATTCATAGGCATATAGTGGGTTATATATTACGTGAAATTGGTGGAAAAGTTTATTTGCTTGTTACAGTTACATACATAGTTTGGAGGCTGATTACATTGCACATGCATTTTGATTTGGTGATGAATTTTGGTGCCTTAAAAACATCCATATTCCATATACATTACTTTGAATTCACATCCTGATGTATACCATTTTAGTATTCTGTCAAGATGTTATTGAGCTTTAAGACAGAAAAGACTCATGATCTTACAACTTTGTTCGGATTCAATCGCCAACATGTTTAATAAATTTTCAACACCAAACCATGTTTAAACGTTTTTACTCGTAATTTTTTCACCTATAGACCTGAAATGTCATATAAAACCTCTTGATGCACCAAGCTTGATCACAACTAGTATTAGTTCGGGTGGTTTAAATATTTTTGTTCACCTCTAAAGGATATTGTAATAAAGTTCACATTATATTGTTTGTATGTGTTGTCCAATTCTACTAAATGGTAAACAGTAAACACTAGCATTTGTTCAGGTGGTTTAAATATCCTTATTCGCCTCTAAAGGAATTATAATATAGTTCACATTATATTGTCTATGTTGTCAAATTTACTTTTTGAATTAAACCGGGCATCTTCTACGTGCAACTGCATAAACTAATCTCTCGACCCGGGTATGAACAAACCACTAAAGGTGTCAAAACTCTTCCTCTAGAAAATTTAATATTACTGCATTCTCGCGGCTGATTTCCATTTTACGACCTCTAGTTAAACTTAAAGAGATATGTTATTATTTCATCCAAATTTTACTAAATACGTAAATACTGTGCAGGGAGAAAAAAAATTGATACCTATGTAGGTAGATCACTTCTCCCCAAATGAAATAGTCCACTTCAATTATTTTCAAAAGCATTATGGTAGGATCCATTGGTTTGAGAAGAGATTTATTTTAATATTTTTACTGTAAAAGATAACTTATTTTTCTATTTTTGAAAAGATTTATACATAAGGTGTTGAAAATAGAAAACGAAACGTTTGAATTTTTTTTTTTCTATTTTCAAATGCTTGAACAATTAAAAACGCAAGCTAGTTTTCCTTTAGTTAAAAGTAAAAGCAGGGCATAGTTTATGCATTTCATATCATTGGGAGTTAATATTCGAGGGTTTGGATCAACGGCAAAATAATGATGGTAGTGTGGTACATATATGATAAAAAAAAAACTAGGGATAATTCAATGTAAATGTTAATGGATGGGGTACATGTGAAAATGAAAAATATATTCCCTCCAACTTTGGCCCGTTTGTTTCAGATTTTTTTTGAAAAAAAATTACTTTTTTCATTTTTGATGTGTTTGTTTCAGATTTTCATAAAAATCATTTTGTTAAAAAAATCATTTTTGAGTCTAAAATGAAAAGCTATTTTCAACTTTCAAGTGATTTTCTCAAAATCTATTTTTTTAAAAACAAGGACCATGTGTTTGTTTTCAAAAATGATTTTTATAATTGTAAACAAACAGAAAACAACTTTAGACTTTTTTCAAAATCTCTACTAAATAAATCTATTTTTTAAAAATAGGTTTTTTTTTAAAAATCTATTTTATTTTAATCTCAAACAAACGCACCCTTTATTTATAAGCAAAAATCATTTTTTAGGTTTATTGAGCAAGTAATATATCTAACTTAAATATAGGCTAAATATATTATTTATTCGATAAATTTAAAAAGTGTTATTTATAAATATATAAACTAATGGAGTATATGCATAACAACTATGCCTATCTATGGGACTATATGCTTAACAATCAATCAATCAATGCATCTTTGATCTTTAATTGGAATGGAAAAGTTGATGATAGGGATTCCATAATAAGCGTGAACTATCATCTTCAGATAGTGAATGTGTTTTTCCAAATGAAGACCACATCTACTTATCACTTATCTAGATTAGGTTTTAGACTTACCCACTCATTATAGACGCAGCTTCAATTTTCATCAACAAAGTGGTTCATTAGTCATATCTTAAGACAATGACAATTTTTTAGTAAAGGATTCGACTAGTAGTTTATGTAAGTCATTTTTAAATAGGTTTTTTTGTCTTTGATTTTATTAATATTTTAAATTAGTCTCTTTTTTTTGTTAATTGTTTCTCAATTTAATCTTTCTAAGGAACTAAATCGAGAAAAAATTGACAAAAATAATAACTAGATTAAAAAACATTTAATAAAGTCGGAGATTAATTTGATATATTAGTAAAATTATAGATATATTTAAGTGCAAATTACACTCGACAATTTATATGTTTTTAGATTACATGACATTTTGGTATATCTCTATTCCATCGTTGAATACTGGTATCTAAAAGCCATGTGTTTGACTTTGAGTAACTCTCAACTCTCAAGTATTGTTTATAGACTTAGGGTGCGTTTGTTTTAGCTTTAAATAAAATGGATTTTTTTGTGTTATATAATTTTATGTAAAAAAAATTTACAAAGAAATATTTTATAAAAGCTTTAAGTGAAAATTTGGTTTGAATAGTTATTCTTAAAATGTTATTTTAGATACTTCATCATTTTATCGAAACTTTTTTTGGATATCAAAATTTCAAAAAATCACTTAATTTTGAAGCTATTTCAAATAGATTTTCATAAAAATCATTTTTGAAATACAACTTTTTGAAAAAATTGAAATTTTAACTATGTTTTGATCTTCAATAATGTGTGTTTATGTTATATGATGTCAAAATTAATGTTTCAATTTAAAAAAACGAATATAAAAAATTTTGTAATATTTTAAAAAACAATTCTATAAAATCTATTTTCAAAAATACAAAAAAAAAAATCTATTTTTTTTAAAGCTCAAACAAACGCAACCTTATGGTAGAGTTTTTGAGGTGGGGGTCGTCCTTGTTATCTAGGACTAGGAGGGACATGCACTTTAAGAGGTCCTTTCATGCTTCACAGTTTACAGTCACACTGCTCACTTCACTTTTACCCGTTGATGGGATATTGTTATAATTTTTTCTTACTCCTTAAACATTTTTGTAGGGAGATACACTTGATTAATTAATCATAAGTTTAATTAAAATTTATTTAGATACAAAATAAGAACAAATTACATCGGTATAACATTTGAGTAATGTTGCATCGTTCAATAACTTTATAACGAATATAAAATTTATCATTTAATAAATAAAAAATATATCACATAGATCGTTGTGTAAAATTTTATAGAAATTAAAGATAGTTTGATATTTTTTTTTTTTTGAAGTGGCAAATATTATTAATAGACGTCTCAAGTACAAAGCGTACAAGAGAAGCAAAGTTCGTATGGCAACTAAACCACCCCCCCCCCCCCCCCACCCCACAAGCGAAAACCCCACAAGAACAACAAAAACACAAGAAAAAACATAAAACTCCAAGGGCTAAGTTCCGCGAGATAGGCAATCAATCGGGTCCCAACTCTATTCATAAAACAAGCACGGGAGCATTTTTAACTTCGCTATACTCCACTTCCAGCTCAACACTTTAATGGCATCGACCACCTCTATAGGGATAAGAGAGTCATTCGCAAAAATAGTATCATTTCTTGCCTTCCAAATAGCCCAAATGGTTGCATGCCAAACCATCAACACGCCTTTACGGACCTTATTATTTCGCGCCGCACTCCTCAACATCTCAAACAAAGCAAAGAGATTATGAGGGATAATAATCTCCACCCCCAACCACGAAAAAATCTTATACCAAATTTCAATCACCGTTGGGCAATGAAGAAAAAGATGAGTAGTCGATTCAGTTACACCCACACAACCAACACAATTCCTAGATACCTCGGGGGCAAGAACATGCCGGTCTTCAAGATTTTCCTTTGTAGGCACCTTATCATAAAACAATTGCCAAGAAAAAATAATTACCTTTAAAGGCGCCGGACTTTCCCAAATGCGATCAAAGACTTCCACCACTTTCGATAGTTTGATATATTATTGAAATTCATCAAAATTAATGGAAAATACATAAATCATTAATGATCTATATGTACGAATATTTCATTTTACATATTATTAAGACACATTAACCATTCTATCTCTAATTTAGAAAAACTACAATATATATATATATATATATATAGCCAATTGATAATGTTTGGAAAAAAGCTCGCTTTCAAGATCTATCTATATATAGTGGTGATATTGATTTATTCATCAAAGTGTTAACATCATTTAACATATCTACTGCTACCTCCGTCCCTAATTATAAGACCTTTTTTGACCACTGCACATACGCCAATGCACAATTTTGATCGCTAATATCTTTAATTATTTAGCAGTAAAAAATTATAAAAAGTTGATATCTTGAAAATACTCATCAAAACAAATCAAACAAGATCTTATATGCTAATATTTACATCTGTATATTATTAGAAAAATACGGTCAAAACATAATAGATAAATAGTAAAATTTAATAAAAAAACGATCTTATATTAAGGGACGGAGGGAGTACTAGGCACTTCTACATTGCATGATCAATTTGCTCGGTAGGGGACCTTGTACAATTTGTTTGTTAGAATCTGAATTATGGTGTTTGACTTAATAATTTTAATATTTTTTATTAATTGAATTATGATTTATGGATCATATCAAAATTAATTCTAACATGTATAATTAAATTCAAAGATATACTTGTAATAAAAAAGAGGAGGTAGTATCAACAAATATGAAAATGTAATTGATTCAAATTCAGACCAATACATTTTGTTTACACATTTTGACTTTATAAAATTCAAACATTTACTCCATGCACTAATTAAATACTATATGAAAAAAAAGTAAGTTTTATATTAAAAACAACACTTTTAATATTTTAAAAGTGTTAACTGCACAAATTTCAATATATTTTTACTATATTAAATATTTTTAACTAGTTCAAAGAGTGCACTATTTAAAATTTTTCTAAATCAATGGTGAGTAGAAGGAGTGAGCACTCCGAAATTGTACAATCACAATATGAATGGTGAGTACACGTATATTTCGAAATTGTACAATATGAATAATGAACAAAATGATGTTTTTGAAAAGTAAAAAATCATATCATGGACAGTTTCTTTTCTTGTATTGGAATAATGCACACAAATGAAATGACAATATATAGTGCAGAGTTTAGCACATTTATAGAACCCTCTCATGACACGTTTCGATTTTACAATGGTTTTAAGTCTAAGATATTACTCACAAATACTCCATCTATTTCAAAATAAATATCGCTTTAGATCAAAAAAATTATTTTAAAATGAGTGTCACTTTTTAATTTTTAATGCAACATTTCTAATTTTATCATTTAGTTATTATTTTATACACTATTTTAAAGAAAGAATAGACTTAATTTAATAAAAATGATATTACTTTTAATATAATGATGATTGCATTTCTTAATATATGTGAAAATATCAAAAGTAACACTCATTTTAAATCGGAAGGAGTAAATGATGTAGCATCTCTTTAGTGTCTAATAAATTAATGACAATGGTACACCCAAGTCAAGATCTATACTTGCCTTCATCGTGTAGATTCAATCTAGCACGTGAACTGATAACGAAACTTCACAAATGGAATCTCTAGACATATTATTGGAGGAGGTTTAATTTTATGTGTATGTTTGGATTATGTTATTCTAGTAGGTTATCGTGATTTTAAAATATCTATTAAAATATCAAACATTAACATTAGTTATGACGAAAGAAAAATATTTAAAATAAAATAGTGAAAATATTGAAAATTGATCGTCTCTTGCTATATTGATCTCTTTCAAATTTTCTTTCTTAACATATATTGATATTAACCTATCATTCATTAATTATTATCATTAATAGTATGCAATAATAGATCAAGATTAGTGGCTAAGATTACAGAACTAGAACTATTCTACAACTAAATATGATTTAAATCTAAAATTGTTTGATATGTATTATAACTTTGTTTGTATTTAGATGACACTTATTTGTTAATATATTTACATTTAGATGGTTTTTTTTTTTGTTATGAGTTAGAGTATCTATTATACTTTTTTAATTTACTTTTGAATATAAAAAAAATATGATATGAAATGAACAATACTAATAGGTAAAGGCAAAAAATTATTCATATTTTCCTAGATGCTAAGTAGGTCACCAATTTGGTCAATAATATAGCATATCTGCATATGGGTGCTAAATAAAGTTGGGACAAACATATATACACTACGTGAAACAAACTTAAAAGCATAAAGTAAGAGGATAAACTCGTATATTTAATAATGCTCCTCATATTCAAACACAATATTGATGATAAGTGTTCTTAATAGTAACTCTTAAGATACACGACTGAAGTAAAAGGGTGCAGCAGTGGAATTGGAACTTCTTTTATTTGTTATATATGAGCAGTGCAGTTGGCATTTAGCTTTTTATATTTTCATTATTTACTTTGTGATTTTTTTTCTCCTTTTTAAAAATTTGTGTTAATTTTGTTTTTACATATTCATCAATTTTAATTTACATGTTAAAAGAAGAATTTTGACTTTAAAATAACTGTTTGTACATTTTTAATACTAAAAAAAAAATTTCTCATTCATTATCCTTATATTTCCTCTTATCTTGAACTCTCGTTCACCACGTTTATAAATAAATTTAATTTTTTTGGTACATTAACAAATTAATGTATGTAGTCTATAATACAGACCACATATATTCATTTTTCGATGTAACTCCTGATTAAATGCCAAAATTGTTAGACCGAATATCTATAACCGAAGTTCGATCTTTAGTCTTTCCATTTTGTGTGTATAAATTTATAATAACTTTGTCATTCCTGTCTATATACCGATTATTTTTTTTATGATCTCTAATATAAACAAAATTATACTATATATAATTATTGTATTTAATGTGTGGCATGTCCTTATACGTGATGTTTAAGTTTTTTTATTGATACGTGATGTTTAAGTTTTGAACTATACTTAATAGGCTTTTACTTCTTATAATGTGAGCAATTTTAATATACCCTGTAACTTTTCTGTTTATCGCCTGCCTATTAAACTTTTAAACTATTTGACTAAGTCGGATTTAAGCTATATAAATTAAAGTCTAATTTGGCCTAACATATTCCTATCTCAAGTGAAACGTAACTCTCTTTTGTACACATATTAAAGAATATAATTGTTATATAAAAAATAATAACACTTTTACTAAATTAATTTTATTATATCGATTTCTTTCATTCGGAATGGTGTATAAAGTACTATATTAGTAAAAGATAAAATTGGAAATAAAAAATACATTTATTTTAAAACAGATTTTTTGGACTAAAACGACACTTTTTTTTAGATCGAGACTAGGGTATCTACCGCTGAATCCAATAGATTGGAGCACCTCAAAAGATGAGACGGTTGACCTAGAAATTTAAAACTTCGCCATACACAAAGTGAAGATTAAATTTCGACCCTTCATTAAAGGAGAATGTTTTTCAACCGTTCAACCATACCTCCTGAATGAAATGATACTACTTTTGAAAGAAAGGGAGTATAACTTGAATTAATGTATGTATGGTGTTGTTTCAACTAGAGGCGGAACCAGAAAACTTACAAAGTCCGAACAAAATTTTAAAGTTTTTTTAAAAAATAGTTTTGCAATGAAAATTTTCAATTTAAAATGAAAGATTCAATTTTATCCTAAATTAATCCTTACAAATTTCAATTTTACTTTAAATCAACTCCTAAAACACCAAAAAAGTTATTTTGTAATGAAAAATCTTAGTTTTGAACCAAAAAAACTCATTTTACCAAAAATTAATTCTTAAGAATATCAATTTTACTTTAAATTAACTCATAAAATACCAAAAATTTTGGACCGAACTCGAGTACTACCCAGCTGCCAGTAAGCTGTTACCGCCCCTGGTTTCCACAAGATGTACTATATTCAGCACAGCAGCATATACGTGCTATAATCTATATATGTAGATGAAATATAGGTGTGAGGAATTAAGAGATGCAAAGCTTTATCATTCCACTATACACTACACAACTGGTATACCCTTGTGATCATCACGTGGATTAGTCCCTACATCAATGTCAGGCTTGGCTAAAGTTGTTCTCACTTCATTCATGTCTACATCGGCACCAAGAAGAAAACACTTTCATAAGATACATACTACAACATATGATCATTATCATCGTTTTACGATTGCAGCCAATCACATTGATTTATCACAATCATACGTGTCTCTTAGTTAAGTCATATGTATGTTTTTGTGTGTGTTATTCTTCTGATTTATAGGGGAATAATTGTTTTTTGATAATTCAGAGTGTGAGAGACTGATTAGGTGTTACACTAATATCACCATTGCATGCATGCAATTCACATTTGCATATGATTAACTAATGAGAAATGTTAATTGTTACACAATTTTCATACACGAAAGTTACACACATACTACAATTTTCATTGGAGATAACTCTTTACCTCATACAAATGTCAAATTCTATTACTATAAACTAAGTACAAATGTGTGTGACGACCTATATATTTTTATGTATACAAGTGAATACTTTTTTCTTTTTTTGGTGAAGATATATACAAGTGTGTTTCAAGAAAAAAATATACACAAGTGAATACTAAACACACTTCTATCATACTAATATGATACTAACTTTGTGCCCAAACTACACAATAGGTTCTAATTAGAACTACATGTCACAACTATAAAATGAACATCATCAGATATTAAAACTAATTTTCAACAATTTGATTGTATTTTCAAGAAGACTCGCCTAGTTAAAAACAAGTATCATCATTTGAAATAATTTACTTCCCAACAAGTTTTTTTTTTGTCTATTAGCTTAATTCCTAGAATTTCACTTTATAAGATGAAAAAAATAAATGTATCATAATTCAAACAAGTTTTAAACACAACAAAGTACATCTAATCAGACTCCCTAATTGCGGTTTGCAGTTTTGCGGTGTAAACTTGCAATTAGGGGTGGAAATAGGCCAGGCCCGACCAGACTTTAATAGGCCTAAGCCTGGCTTACTAGAAAATTAGATGGCCTAAGCCTGACCTATGGCCTTTCAAAGGCCTAATTTTTTAGCCTGGCCCGGCCTACTTAGAAGTCTGGCTTGGCCTGAAAGCCTACTAAAAAGCCTACATTGCATTGAGGTCGATGTATTTTTTTATTACGTTAAATAGGTCTTAAAGCTTATTTAAAAAAAAACTCTCAAATTTTTAAAAATAAACTTCACAATACATTACAAACATATTGAAATTCAAACATATTTAAATCTTCGAGTCCAAATTTCAGAGGGAGACCGAACGGCAATGAGAGAGTAAAAGAATGATGGTGGACGTGGTAGAGGAAGAGAGAAAGGTGTGTTAGGGTTTCTCATTGTCTTTGACGTGAATGAATTGATACTGAGAAGTTTAAAAGGCTAAACGTAAGTTTCTATTTTGTGTGGGAATATATTTTTTTTTTTATAAAAAACTATTAAATAAAAAATATAGGTTTAAAGATACGTAAATATAGGCCGGCCTATAAAGCTTTAAAGGCTTTTTTAAAAGCCTAAGCCTGACCTATTTTGTTAAATAGGCTTATAAAAAAACATAGACCTACTCTATTTAGAAAAACGATCTGGCCTGACCCGAGCCTACATAGGCTAGGCCATAGGCCCCTGTAGGCCAAACTGGCCTATTCCCACCCCTATTTGCAATGATACGTTGAAGCTACAAATTAAATCTATTAGTTTTCACGATGAAAATGCTGTATTAGAACGTGAGAATGAGTCGACCAGTGCGGCTTCGAACACATGCTTAGTTAGGTAAGGTATATTACTTTTAAAGTGTATGTAGGACCCCATAAATTTGTGTCTCATGACCTCTGCCACACTAAGCTCAACAAGAAGAGGTTTACGGTAGGGGCCGGCCCGGCAAACGCTCTAAAACCAAAAGAAAATTCAGTAGTCTCAAACTGACAAGAGTGACTTCAGATTAAGTACATAGTCATCTTCATGGGACCTCAAAGCCTCCTCCAGGTCAAATTGTACTCCATAATCAACCCAATCCGTGCCATGTGGGTCCATCACATTTCTTTTCCTTCCACGTCTATTAAATATGGAGAATCAAAGTTAGTTACATATACTACCAATGTCTCTATCCCAAAATAACCAAACTGCTATCAATATGTCAGATAGTACGAAAGCACATTGTGAGATACATATTGCGAGTGAGATGCATTGAACAACTAGGGAAATTTCTCTATAATCTCTTTAAAACTCCAAATTATCTTTTAATTCAGAACGTAGATTCTGAAATAAGGTTCGAGATGTAGAACACAAAATTGTATGGAGTTTTGGAGAGTATAGACACCATTTCGGGATCATTTCGGATTCTAGAACCCAAAATTATGCATGTATCCCCCAAAACTTTGTACAAACTTTGGGTTCTACATCCCTAACTTTATTTTAAGATCTATGTCCCAAATTTTGCTTAAATACCCCCTAAAGAAAATAAGGTAGTTAGGGGAAGAAAGAATTATGGGGGTGGGTAGAGAAATTTTCTTGAACAAGGGGCATAATATTTGAAGATGTATATAAAAAGGACTATACAATGTGTTATTTGAATTATTTTCTGTCTCTCATATTTTTTTTTTTTTATCTTTTACACTTTATATTTTACAATTTTTATTCAATATCGTTAATTTTAATAGGTCTCAATAATATATCAAGTAATTTTCATTTTTTTTTAAAGTTTTTTATAAATGAAATATATGATATAAATATTTAATCTAAGAGTGGATTTTATAAAATTTATATTTATTATAATATTATGAATAACTTGTGCACATTAGACATTTGCCCTATTAATTGAAAACTTTACTATTGCATGTTACTATTGAAAATATATATTTCTTTTTCATTTTAGTCCCTCATAAAATACAAAAAAAAATGTTATTAATTAGTCCCTTACAAAATTAGAAAATGACATTCTCACAAGTGAATAAACTAATAACATTGGAACTCTTGACCAAAAAAAAACATTGGAACTTCTTTGGGCTAAAAAATCATTAACAAACTAGGTGATTTTGATATTTTAATCGGTGGAAGGAGAAAGGAGGTAAAATATTTTATGAATTATCGTTTAAAACATTAGGAATCTATTCACCAAAAATAATAATTAAGGATCTTTATCACGTTTATGAACAAAAGTATAAACAAATGACCAAATTATTCTAAATATCTGAGCGCCACATCAGCCTTAACACTAAAACTATTTGTGTTAAAATATCAATATATTGATGATAGAATTCGTCCCGAATCAAATTAAATTAGTGATAAAATTATTTATTTTGACATAATGACAGATACATTTCAATTTAATTTTGTAAGAAATATAATTGAAGATCATTTTTTTGTGTGTAATTAAAGATAATTTCTAAAAAGAGTTTAAATGATACATAGCTAGCGAGCTTAGACTTATCTACCAGGTTCTTTTTCTACCGTTGTTCTTTCAATTTTTGACTCAACTTTTAATTTGAGATCGGGAGTTAGTATCTAGTGACATTTTTGTTGGGTCAAGTTGAGGTATTTCTAGAAGCTGAAGTGTGTCTTCTAGGAATATGAGATTAGAAGTGACATTTTTTAAGTATTGTGGATTTTAGTTTTTTCATTGGTACGTATGTTGTGTAAATTTGAATACGCAAGTATACGCAGTCAACTGTAGCAAGTAATAAGTAAAGAGTGTGTCGAACCCACAGGGAATAGTCTATGAGTTATGCATTCCAAGTTCAGATAAAGTGTTTAGTTTATTGCAATAGTAACAAAGCATAATTGGTTTGTTTAATAAAATAAAATAACAGTTATGTAAAGTGATGATTGAAAACAAGAATGAAATGGTAGCTGAGATTATGATCTATTTAACACATGAATGAAGTTCAGTGAATGATAACTACTGTCGTGCCATCTGTGAGCAAGCTTGCCTTGTGGTGTATGTCTACAACGTTATATATTAAAACAGGGTATAATGGACTGGCTCTGTCGAGGTCACTATTAATCCCATTAGAGTTCAGAAACGCACTTGCTTGTTTGGTTTCCCACTAAGGCCCTTAACTTATCCATAAGAAAAGGTAGGGATTACATGTCTGCTCCCACTTAACCTTATTAACCTTATTATTTCCATTAACATGCTAGATGTCTCTACACATGCAACTTATATTTAGATCTAAGTTGATCAGTCAAAGAAATAAATGTATTTTCATAAAAACATAAGGTTAAAGATGACACAAGAATAATCATTCATTCACATAAATACTTCATCCATTATATTAAATTTCACATAATCTCAACTACAAAGAGTTTAGCTCAGAGTGAGCATAGAAACAACAACAATAATAACAAGTAAAGTAGTGATACCCATTACAATGCAATAGATACTCCTACAGACACTGTCGTGCCTCTCGTTATCACCGGTCGCCTTCTGCAGCAGAATAGCTCTTCAAACGACGCAGCTACTCTTCTTCTTCTCAGATCTATTCTCTAAGTTTCAAGCATGCATTTTTAGGTTTAGGGTTGTGTATTTATAGGACAATCCTTCTTGGATCGGGTGCAACCTTAATTGTGACTAGAAAGCCCAAGGAATAAAGGATATTCCATTTGCAAGGACCACTTAATCATAGTACAATCATTGTGATGCTGACAACTGGCAAGCCAGCCATTTCAACCTTATCCTCCAAAGATGCCTTCCACTATGTTCTAGCACGTTCCCAGGTTTTGTCTTCTAGCAATGCTTGACTTGTGTTGACTTGTACGGAACATGATGTCTTGACAGTCATTATCAGTAGATGCCTTTGATGACGATCCAGAACCAAATAACATGCCTTGACATAAATTGCCTGTAAACTAACTCTTTTTCATCCAGATTACATAATTATTCCTAATACATAATTCTAGACTCAAAAGTAAATAAAACTAATGAAATTGGATTAAAACATGGTTTGATCACCATATTGGCAAGAAATAATTCATGAATAAAGGCCTAAATAACACACAAATAGTGAGTCATCACACCCCCAAACTTGAATCATTGTCTGTCCTCAGGTAATGGTAGAAAGCAAAAACTGTGTTCAACTACTCACAATATTGACATGTAAACAGCACATTTAAGTAAAAAGACTCAGACCCTAGAAAAGTTTTCAAAAATTGGCACAATTCTCATAAAGTCAACCATCAATGATGACCATGCGTGTGTGTGTGAACTGTTTAATACTGCCAACCAGATTAATGACTACATCCCACTCTAAAACTACTCATTCTAAAGGCTAAGCTATCCTCTTTTTCCTATAATTTTGAATTTACTTAGAATTTCAGCAAAGAGGGGGACTATTTCTTTTCAAGAGTGACCAAAGCATTTTGATTATAGCCAAGGAGAACTGCTGGGTTGCTTTTTCATTATCAATTATATATTCATTAGTTTTGGGGATACTCCATCTTTTCACTGAGTAGATCCTACTTGTAATAGGTCTAACCTGCTAATAAGAATAAAGCACCCTACTCACTTGTCTCACAGAGACTTATTCATTCATTTTTTTTTTAGCTAACCAACAACCTCCTATTAGGAATTATTGTAGCAATGATCACCAATTCAATACTCTAGTCCTTTCCCCCAAACTTGGTTCTAATTATACTCTCCATTATATTCATTTTTAGAGAACTTAGAGTAGAGAATGTGTATTTCAAAGAGTTATCTAGCCACTCTTAAGTTTGACGGTATTCAACAGTGTGCATTAAAGTGCAAAGATCATCAAATCAAGCATCAAACATAAGAATTTCCAAAAATTTCTAAACAAACCTATGGTCATACATCTAAAAACTCTAACCTCTGTTTTGGCATGTCAATAAAATGCTTACAAGAACACCTTAAAAGCGATCTATTTTAAAACATTTTCAAAAGTTTTTATTTGATGTTACCCCTCCCCCAAACTTAAACTAAACAGTGACCTCACTGTTGACACTAAGGAGAGGCAAAGACTGACTCAACAAAAGTTTTCAAAAAAACAGAAAACAGAAAATAAAAACTTAAACTAGACTCGATCCTACAGGCAAAGTGTGTCAAGACATACCATTAGGTCTTGAACCTCTTGCTTCTCCTCAGAGCAGAGTTAGCTTCTTTCTTTGATTTTGCTTCCCTCTCTCTGTTTCTTTCTTCTTCGTCAGTCTCCTCTTCTGATGGTTGATTTGGCTCAGGAACAGCTTCCTCAGGCTTGTCAATGGTTGCCTGTGGTGCATCTTTCTTCTTTGTTGTTCTCTTTCTTTTTGCAGTAGGAGTGGTCAAGATCTGATCCATCTCCTTGGATGCAGCCTTATCCGTCATAGCCAAATTAACCTGTGGAGGTGCATTATCAGGCTCATGCACAGTCTCCACTCCCAGAGTACCCTCCTGCAAAGGGGTATGCTTTGCAGCATCTGCACCCTTCAAAGGCGTGCCAGTACTTTCCTCTGGGTTTTCAGGGTCTTGTCTGTCTGACTCATTGCTTCCTTCCTCTTCTTCACTCTTCTTCTCCTCTAACCAGTTGATCACATTCTCATTTAGGTCAAAAGTTGCATCACCCTCAATGTAGTCACTATCAGCCCTCTCATAGTGTTCATCTTCCTCATTTTCCAAAGCTACATCCTGGTTCTGTGAGGCAGGAGTTTTCTTCGTTGATTCTGCAGGGGCCTCCTTATCTTCCACTACCACCTCAGCTGGTAGCTTCTTCTTCTTGTGACTCTTCTTCTTTTTCTTCTTTTCTTCTTCCACAGCTTATTCAACTTCTTCCACAATCACCTTCTCAACAGTTGCTTTTCTTAACTTTTTCTTTTTCTTCTTTTGCTGCTTGCTGGAGCTCTCAGGCACGTCAGTGGTTTCCTTTTCTTTAGGCAAGTCCGGATTGAACTCACCCAAGATGTCCATTGGAAAAGCAGGTGCCCTCATGAATTCAAAGTTTGGGAAATGGGTAGACAAGTTGCTAATGTACCATGCATGCATGTCATCACTCCACTTCCAAAACCTCTGCATATCCCTTCGCAATTCGGATAGCAGGTCTTTTTCTCCAGAAACACTAGCACCAGGTGTGCTAGGTTTAGCAGCAGGCAACTGTTGGCTTGCCTTTCTCCCTGTGTTTCCTTTGATCAGCACATTAATAGCCTTTGCATCAAAACCAGCCACAGGCTTCTTCACTTCATCTCCCTGTCTATGGGGAACCACATTCTTCTTGCACAACGCAGTGATGAGACAGAGGAAGTATAGCATATCTTCCCTAGTTGAACACTTCTGGATCTCATCAGATATGATCCTCCCAACATTGATTGGCTGCTTCTCAATGATGCAGTGCAGCAGTACTAGTCTTGCTTTACTCACAGTGTCATTGTGAGTTGTTGGGATGATAGTGTGCTTCAGAAATTGGTACCAAACCTTTGGTACAGGCTTCAGGTTCATCCGCTGAACAGTCTTCTCATTCTCACCTACTCCTAGATTCCATTCAATTCCAGGAATAGTGAGACTCCGCATGATCTCTTCCAATCGTTCTTCATCCATGGATTCGAGGGTAGCAGAATGGGCATCATCTGATACGTCAATGCCATACAACCAATTGATGTTCGCCTCTGAGTAGAGGATTGCTTTGCCTCTCACCATAACTTCTCTTCTCTTTTGGTGAATGTTGGTAAGATTAGAGTAAAACTCTTTTACCAGTTGAGTGTTGTAACTTGAGGGATGTGCAACAAACTTCTGCCACTTGAGAGAATGGATGATCATCTCAAGGTCTTCTCTAATCTCCAAACGCTCAAAATCAGCGTTGAATATGAATCCACGTTCAGTATGGATTTGTTTAGAGTTGAAGATCTCATAGCGTTCAGCAGCATCGCTATTAACAAACAGATCATAATCTTCTTCATCTTCAGGCATGGCAGCAGTGATCACTTGCCTCTTTCCAGTTGACATGATTGCGTGATAAGAATTGATGAAACGATGGAGTGTTTTGAAAGGTAAGGGTATGTAGAACTTGTTTGCATAAAGTATAGAGAATAGTAGGTTAAGAAATTTGCGGTGTAAAGGGTTTATGAGTGATAAGGGTTGGTTTATATAGAAGGTAATGAGTGGTTATATTTTTGTTACGGATATTAATGGAAAAGATATGGAAAAGTTTTATGGACGTTGGGATAATGATGAGTGATGGCGGATGATGTGGGTTTAACCGTTGGATAAACGGTTTACACGCGAAATCAATGCAACGGCTAGTTCAGTGCGTGTTTTCACTTCGCCTGCCAAATGCCACATGGTAACTTCTGATAATTACTGGCTCATCATTCCAGCTTCCTGTTGATAACCTCTGGCATGCCTTTTCCTCAGGACTTAGTTAAGTCCATATTTACTTCAATCTTCTTCTTTGGTTCACCTGGTTGGCATAGAGCTTAAGAATGATGCCAGTCACCGCATCTGTCATCACTCAGCCAACTAGACAAAGGCAACTAGAGATAACTAGTGTCTTGCCTCCCAACAACAATCTATTTTCACACATTACCTGAAATTAACAAAACTAAAAACAACAAAAATTTATTAGAATGCTGGGTTGCCTCCCAGCAAGCGCTTGGTTTTCAGAAAGTCCTCAGCCTGTCTTGTAAAATCATGATTAAGAATCATCAAGGGTGGTGGTGACTCTCTTCCTTGAGTCATCACCCCAATAGCTTTTAACTCTCTGACCATTTACTTTAAATTCTTTACCACTTGTTTCATCAAGAAGGTCAACAGCACCATAAGGATAAATTTTCAAAAGTTTGAATGGTCCTGACCATCTTGATTTTAGTTTACCAAGAAACAACTTAAGCCTAGAGTTGTAGAGCAACACATACTGACCCTCTACCAACTCTCTTTTTTGAATCTTTTTGTCATGCCAAGCTTTAGTTCTTTCCTTGTACATTTCAGCATTTTCATAAGAAAACAACCTATGTTCCTCCAACTCAGATAGTTGCAAAAGTCTTGCCTTACCAGAAGCTTTAAAATCAAAATTAAGTTTCTTAGTAGCCCAAAAGGCTTTGCATTGAAGCTCTATTGGTAAGTGGCAAGCCTTTCCAAAAACTAATCTGAATGGGGACATTCCCAAAGGTGTTTTAAAAGCAGTTCTGTAGGCCCACAGAGCATCATCTAACAGTTTAGACCAGTCTTTCCTTGATGGATTAACCATTTTTTCTAAAATCCTTTTGATCTCTCTGTTTGATAACTCTGCTTGCCCACTTGTATGTGGATGATAAGCAGTGGCAATTCTATGTCTTACACCATATTTGGCCAGCAACTCCTCAAAAATGTGAGCCTTCATCACTGATGATTGCTCTTGGTGTGCCAAATCTAGTGAAGATGTTTTTCTTTAAAAAGTTGGTTACTACTCTAGCATCATTGGTGGGACTAGCAATTGCCTCCACCCATTTAGACACATAGTCTACAGCAACTAAGATGTATAGATTACCAAAGGACTGAGGAAATGGTCCCATAAAATCAATACCCCAAACATCAAATAATTCAATTTCTAAAATGTTTGTAAGAGGCATCTCTTGTCTATTAGACACATTTCCAGTTCTCTGACATCTATCACATTGTTTCACAAAATTATAAGCATCTTTAAACAATGATGGCCAATAATAGCAACACTGAAGAACTTTGGCAGCAGTTCTCACACTTGCAAAATGTCCACCATAAGGTGAAGCATGACAATGTGATAAGATCTGTCTTGCCTCTTCTTCTGCTACACATCTTCTCATTATTTGGTCAGTACACTTTTTGTACAAAAATGGTTCATCCCAAAAATAATTTTTCAATTGAGACAAAAATCTTTTCTTTTGTTGATAATTAAAATCAGGGGGTAAGTGTTTTCCAACCAAATAATTTACGATATCAGCATACCAAGGTGTCTTATCATTAGTTATCATTAAAAGTTGTTCATCAGGAAATTGCTCTTTAATTACATACCTGTCATGTCTTTGCACTTCTTCAGGTAGTCTAGACAGATGATCAGCAACCTGATTTTCAACACCCTTCTTGTCTCTAATCTCTAGATCAAATTCTTGCAGCAGCAATACCCATCTGATAAGCCTTGGTTTAGCATCCTTCTTTGTAAGTAGGTACTTGATAGCTGAATGATCTGTGTACACCACCACTTTTGTACCAACAAGATATGATCTGAATTTGTCAAAGGCATACACAACTTCCAATAACTCCTTTTCTGTAGTAGTGTAGTTCAGCTGAGTGTCTGTCAATGTTTTGCTGGCGTAGTAGATAGAATGGAAAGCTTTGTCATGCCTCTGACCCAACACAGCTCCAATAGCAAAATCACTAGCATCACACATTAGTTCAAATGGTTTTGTCCAGTCAGGAGCTACAATCACAGGTGTTGTGATCAGAGCAGTCTTCAATGTTTCAAAGGCCTTGTGACATTCCTCAGAAAATTGAAATGGCACATCATGCTGTAGCAGTTGACATAAAGGCTTTGTAATCTTGGAAAAATCCTTGATAAACCTTCTATAGAATCCAGCATGTCCTAGAAAACTTCTGACTCCTTTAACATTTGTTGGTGGAGGCAACTTCTCAATCACTTCCACTTTAGCTTTATCCACTTCTAATCCTTTCTTAGAAATCCTATGACCCAACACAATTCCTTCTTTTACCATGAAGTGACATTTCTCCCAGTTCAGCACCAGATTACTCTCTTCACACCTTGTCAAAACCAATTCCAAGTTATCCAAGCATCCTTGAAGTGACTCTCCACAGACAGAAAAATCATCCATGAATACTTCCATAGCAGATTCAATCAAATCAGAGAATAATGCCATCATACATCTCTGAAAAGTAGCAGGGGCATTACACAATCCAAATGGCATCCTCCTAAAGGCAAAGGTACCATAGGGACATGTGAAAGTAGTCTTCTCTTGATCTTCAGGAGCTATAACTATCTGATTATATCCAGAATATCCATCAAGGAAACAATAGAACTCCTTGCCTGTCAATCTATCCAACATCTGATCAATGAATGGCAGAGGAAAATGATCTTTCCTTGTGGCTTTGTTAAGCTTTCTATAGTCCATACATATCCTCCACCCTGTTACAGCTCTGGTGGGGATTAACTCGTTCTTTTCATTGGCAACTACTGTCATGCCTCCCTTCTTAGGAACACATTGAACAAGACTAACCCACACACTATCAGAGATAGGATAAACAATACCAGCATCTAACCACTTGATTATCTCCTTCTTCACTACCTCTTTCATAATGGGGTTCAGCCTTCTTTGACATTCCACACTGTTCTTGGAATTTTCTTCAAGTAAGATTTTGTGCATACAAACAGTGGGACTTATACCCTTGATATCAGTCATTTGCCAAGCTATGGCTCTCTTGTATCTTCTCAGCAACAATATGAGGCTCTCTTCTTGTTTAACAGTCAAATCAGCAGAAATGATAACAGGCAACTACTGACTTGTCTCCAGAAGGTAATTGTTTCAATTCTAAAGCAGGTGGCTTTAAAACTGAAGGAATGTTCTCCTTCTTAGCATCAGGTGGTATTTCTAATACTTCATATCTTCCAGCCCAATTGATAATAGACTTTTCCTTTGTAACTTCATCATCTACCAATTCCTTGTCTTCATGAGAAAAAGGAATCTTCTTCAAATGATCAGAATCTTTCATGAATTGCTTGTGTACCAGAGAATCCCAACTTTGCAGCTGTGATACAACCTCTAACTTCTCAGTAGGAAACTTCATAGCATTGAGAATGTTGAACTTGACTTCTTGGTTGTTAACTCTCATGGTTACTTCTCCTTTCTCTACATCAATCAATGTTCTTCCAGTAGCAAGGAATGGTCTTCCCAAAAGTATAGGACAATCCTTCTTGGATCGGGTGCAACCTTAATTGTGACTAGAAAGCCCAAGGAATAAAGGATATTCCATTTGCAAGGACCACTTAATCATAGTACAATCATTGTGATGCTGACAACTGGCAAGCCAGCCATTTCAACCTTATCCTCCAAAGATGTCTTCCACTATGTTCTAGCACGTTCCCAGGTTTTGTCTTCTAGCAATGCTTGACTTGTGTTGACTTGTACGGAACATGATGTCTTGACAGTCATTATCAGTAGATGCCTTTGATGACGATCCAGAACCAAATAACATGCCTTGACATAAATTGCCTGTAAACTAACTCTTTTTCATCCAGATTACATAATTATTCCTAATACATAATTCTAGACTCAAAAGTAAATAAAACTAATGAAATTGGATTAAAACATGGTTTGATCACCATATTGGCAAGAAATAATTCATGAATAAAGGCCTAAATAACACACAAATAGTGAGTCATCAACGTATATTTCGGTTTTTTTTGTATTGTAAACTTCTCTTTAACTGGTCTTTATTCGTCTTGGGCAGAAACTTAATTATATTAATAATATGTCAAATGGCTATTGATTAACAAATATAAAAATTATTTTACAGTGCCTAAATATATTCATTTTCATTTCTATAAATGAGTTCCATAGTAATTGTTTTGGGCCAAATGGCTTTTCACTAATTTTTTCACTCAGCGTGCAAGAATCTTTATATATAATAAGCCAAGACGATTTCAAATTCTCTCTCCTCACCAAATTGTCTCTCAGCCACTCTCTTCTCTCATTCATTTGGCATTAAATGGTATTATTCAAAATTAATTTCCTATAATTCATTATTGTCTCTCATTCATTTAATATTAATTGCTAATATTAAAATATATTCTATTCTCTCCTTCATTTCACATTAATTACTATTATTTATAATTTATTGCTATTGCTATTGTTTTTTTTGCTACATTGCTATCATTCAAAATACAAAATAAAAAACAAGTTTTTGGTGAAATTTTTTTATGAAAATAGTGTGACATTATTATAGGATCTATTTTTTTCATTTTTTTTTACGAAAATACATATTCAGGTTTAATATCATACAATTTTTAATTTTAATTTAATATTAAATGGATTTTTTTTAAAACAAATGGTCAAGATGAGTTTTTTTTTTTTTGGTGAATGATGAGTTTTTAATTTTAATTAAATACTATACGATTTAAAAAAAATGGTCAACCTGTTGATTAACTATAGATATATTAATAATATTATATTATTATTTGATATAACAATGAGTAGAATCTTTTATTTTTGGTAACAAAATGCATAATCTTTTAAACATGGCAAATTATTTAACTCACATTAAACACAATTCAATTCTATTGATTCCATTAGTATCAAATTGATTTATGCTTCTTTTATTTCATTCCTACACACACACACACACACACGTATTCATACTATTTCACTAAGAACAATGCTCCACTTTTTCTTTTTTCATCAATTAAATAATTCATATTATCACTCATTTTTAATTTTTATACCTCATTTTATTTTTTCAGACTTTGTTTGCCTTTTATTTTGTTCAATTTTTTTTATTCTTTTGCAATGGGTGGGGGTGATATATATATATATATATATATATATATATATATATATATATATATATATAAATATATATATATATATATGTATTGTTTGTCGAACAATCATTTTTTAATTTGACTTAATTTTATTGATTTGTTGTTTTTTAGTTTTTGTAGATTGATTCAAAGATATAAGCACGAGAATGCAAAAAGAAGAAGCATGAAATCAGAAGAGATGAAGTTGAAGCACAATAAATATTTGTACAATTGTATATTTCACAAATGTTATTTACATTCTAGAATATAAGAATTACATGTACTAATAATAGTAGTTTATGCATTTGTTTGTACTTTGTACTTTGAGATGTTAAAGATCCAATGATAGTAGTAATATTGTTACAGGTGCCTTATTGATCAAAATTTTCATGACCTACTATTTTGTAATATATACATATCAAGTATTTTCTCTATTTTCATATATAAACAATTTTTTTTATAAGCAAAGAGAATTATTATTATTATGATAAGAGAGTACAAGAGGTACTCAATCCCTTACAATGGAAAGTTAGGAAATAGATAAAAATGGCTTGGGATCAATGCACCAAACGGAGAACAGAATACAAGAATGACGAGCAAACCGTCCACTAAACCACAACCAAAAGAAAAATTTGATTTCATCCAGAAGAGCAGAAACATTTGGGAAGACACCCTTGAAAACGACATTGTTGCGAATGTTGAGATATACAGTTTACATTTGATAGACTCTCATTTATCAATTTTATTTACAAAGCGAATGTTGCATCTCAAATTTAAGTATCAAATCTTATATATGTTTCTCATAAGTCATACCTAATTATAAATGTTTCTCATAAGTAAATATTAATATTTAAATATTATTAATTCCGTTTCAAAATAATTGTCGCGCTCACATACCAATGCATAATTTTAATCATTAATATCTTTCGTTATCTATCATAAAAAATGATAAAAATTAATAATTGTGAAAATACTCATTGAGACAAATCAGACAAGATCTTATTGTCTAATATTTATTTTTATATATTAATATAAAAAAATACGACCAAAATAAAAATACAAATAAAATTGTGACAATTATTTTAAAATGAAAAAAATATTTTTTGTTAATCGAATTTTTACCCGCGCTTGACGCGAGTTCGGATACTAGTTCAGAAAACGTGACACCACTAACTTTAGATTAGTCTCTCGGGCAAGAATTCTTTCGCCGTGGTGTGCAAGACATAATAAAATCTTTTGTAATTAAAAGTATTAGTAGTTTTTTATGTGCAAATTAATTACCATCATTAAAATCTCATTTAACCCACCAGATTGCATGACTATTTTCGAATGTTGTCATATCCACACAAATGTTGGAAAATCGCCATAGAATGTTGCCATTCTGTTCTACTTCAATCCGATGATTAAACTCCATTTATTTATATTTAATTTTTTGATTTGAACCATGTATCTTATGCGTGTAACTGTAGAGACTAATTTCTTTAGTTTGGTAGGATCACAAATGTGGCAAAGCTCTCCCTCAAGAAAAATTTCAGGACTGGTTTCAATCCTACGGCCTCTGGTTAAATCGGAAGAGATCCCTTGTCAACCCACTTGTGTTGGCCTGATGATATTGACTTACGACTTAGGAGTGTACTCCTCCTTAAAATTTCATGTTCGATTCTCTTTAGTGACAATTTAGTGTGCTAGTTTAATTTCTTCAAAAAAAAAGAGATACCTTACCATCTCATCCAAGTGTTCTTTAAAAAATAATTTTTATTTTTAAAAAACATTAAAGATGTTATAAAAAAATGTTAAAAATATTGATATTTGATAAGCATTTTCCTATATTATATTCATGTAAATCAGGTGTTTATCATTAGATCAATTAGTAAAGATATTACATGACTGAAGTTTAAATATAGTACGCCCACTTATCCACTTTAAAAAAAAGAGGAATTCTGACCATAAGACTAGGTACCAAAATAAATTCATGTTCTTGGTTAATGAAATTCTTCATTTTTCCGTATCACTTCATCACCAGTGTTAAAATATATTTACAAACTATAAATGGTATGACAAAACAATGATTTTTTGAACGTTCAAATTCAAAAACTCAAAATTGTGTTAGTAAATTTTAGTGGTATTTATAATTTTATTTATAGACAAAAATTAATTCTCATATGAATGTCACTATGTCACACTAAAACTAATTTACACTAATGCATCATGTACCCAAAAAAAAAAACACTAACAATGCATCATACTCCTTTGGACAATGTTAATATGATTAAATTTCATATAACAAATAAGATAGTAAAATATGATTAAACAAGAATAATTACTCTTTTGTATAATATCAATGTATAACTATATGATATTATTCAAATATTATTTAAAATAAACATCCCACATTATTAAATTTCATATTATTTTGTTTCTAAAATCTAATTCAATTGATTATGCCGAAATTTTTAGGTCGAATATATTCACTCCTATTTGAATTGTGTGTGAATTTCAATACTATTTTGATACTTATAGTTTGTATATAACACCAAAATATACACATCATGAAGAAACTGTTACTATTACAAGGTGCATCAAACACACCTTTGGACACCAACACCAGACTATATATCAGGTATTCAGGTTTGTCTATAAAAGGTAGTGACCTCTTCAAATATTCTTAACCTTTGCATTTGTTTATGCTCTTCTAAACCTTTCCTTGTAGCCTCAGAATAACAGTATTCAACCCTTCTTTTATCAAGCAATTTTTAGAAGAAGAAAAAAAAAATCATGGTTTTAAAACTTATTGGTTTCTCAAAACATGTCATATTTTCATTTATCAAAACCATTATATTTCTAATCCTTACTTTTATAATAAACAAAGCTGACTCTGGCTGCAAAAATTCTCTTGCAACTTCATTAGTTCCAATTCCACCCCATGAAATCCTCATATCACTGCAATCACAATCCCTTGATGGCTACTTGAGCTTTGAGGACAATGAAGGTGCTGCCAAGGACTTTGGCAACATACACCATTTTCCTCCCCTAGCAGTGTTGCATCCAAAAACTGTTTCGGATATTTCACAGACCGTAAAGCATATTTTTGAAAAAGGATCTGATTCTGAGTTGAAAATTGCTGCTAGAGGTCATGGACATTCACTTCAAGGTCAGGCACAAGCACATCAAGGACTAGTCATTAGCATGGAGTCGCTTCGGAGTCCTGAAATGAAGATTCACACCGGTGAATTTCCTTTTGTCGATGTTTCAGCTGGTGAGTTGTGGATAAATATTCTGCATGAGACTGTACAATATGGATTGGCACCAAAATCTTGGACAGATTATCTTCACCTCACTGTTGGAGGCACTCTTTCAAATGCTGGAATAAGTGGACAAGCTTTTAGGCATGGACCTCAGATCAATAACATCTTCCAGTTGGAAGTTGTCACAGGTACTGCTCATGAAGAATCTAATCCATTCCTTTAATGTTCCCTTTTTTTATAGTATGAATGCTGCACTATATAAAGTTAATACCATTTTCTGTGGAAAATGTAAATCACTTTTTAATGACTTCCAACCATGTTAATCTTGTTTTACATGATAATTAGGAAAAGGAGAGGTGGTTACCTGCTCGGAAAACCGAAATGCTGATCTTTTTCATGGTGTTCTTGGAGGGCTTGGTCAATTTGGCATCATCACCAGAGCTAGAATTTCTCTTGAACCAGCACCAAAGATGGTGAGTGTACCCTTAACCTCTAATATATTTTTCAGAGAATCATGTTATATGTGTGAGTTATCTTTTGACTTCGCCAATGATTAACTTTCTCAGAGAATCTCACTAACCACCTTTAGTGAGACCTCCCCTTCCAACTGTGATTTCTCAATTCACACGGCTCGAACTCGATACCTTTTTTTAATTTACTTAGACCAACGCAATGTTGGCACATCATTTTCTAATATGACAGGACAGAAAAAAGTTCTCAACGGTATATTTTTTATTGACATAGTCTGTGTAATTTTACAGGTGAAATGGATTAGGGTGCTCTATTCAGATTTCTCAGCATTTACAAGGGATCAAGAAAATTTGATATCACTTAAGGACAACACATTTGATTATATCGAAGGATTTGTAATCATAAATAGAACTGGCATCCTGAACGGTTGGAGATTATCTTTTGACCCAAAAGACCCACTTCAAGCCAGCCAATTCAATTCAGATGGAAAGACTTTCTACTGTCTTGAGATGGCAAAATACTTCAACCCTGATGAAGCTGAAATCATGAATCAGGTAAGACATACCAACAAACTTATTCAGTGTATGTTGGATTAACGGTGAGTTTGGCAAAATCACAGAAACACGGTGATTTTGTTGAAATTTCTAAGTATAGATTTTCTAAAAAATGTGGTGGCCCTCCACAATTTCGTCATTCTCACCGTCAATCCAAACATGCAAACAATCACATGTACAGGTTTAGAGTATTAGTTGTGTGAAACAAACAAGCAAATGGAAAAATTTATCATTTTTTGTTCCATTTAAATGCAGGGTGTTGATCACCTACTGTCACAAATGAGTTATATTCCAGCAACACTGTTCCTATCAGAAGTTTCTTACGTGCAATTTTTAGACAGAGTGCAAGTTTCTGAGATGAAGCTAAGAGCACAAGGATTATGGGAAGTTCACCATCCATGGCTGAACCTACTGATCCCAAGGAGTGAGATTCATGACTTTGCTGAAGAAGTTTTTGGCAATATTCTCAAGGACACAAGTAATGGTCCCATACTCATTTACCCTGTCAATCAAACAAGGTATCTATCTAGTCTTAGCTTGTCGAACTTGATACGTTCAATTAGTACGTGTTTGGATTCCTTTTTTTGAATATTATTTAACATATTTGGATATTCTCAAGTATAACTGTTTTTATCTCTGAATAGAATTATAACTTGAACCTTATCTGAGTAATTTTCTCTGCTTTGTTGTTCTAGGTGGAACAGTAAAACATCTTTTGTCACACCAGAGGAAGATGTTTTCTACTTAGTGGCATTCCTAACATCAGCAATCCCATTTTCAACTGGTGAAAACAGTTTAGAATACATTCTAAACCAAAACAAAAGGATCCTAGATTTCTGCACCCATGCCCAACTACATGTGAAGCAGTATCTTGCTCATTACACCACACAGGAAGAATGGCAAACTCACTTTGGATCAAAATGGGGGGCATTTGTGGAAAGAAAAAGAGCCTATGACCCACTGGCACTGCTTGCCCCTGGCCATAGAATCTTTCAAAAGGCAATGTCTACCTCTATTTAGTTTTAGAATGTAATGTTGTAAAGTTTTGATTATTAGCCTTGTATGTTTCCATGCTCTCAATAATTGTAAATTTGTAAACATGACCATTGATTTTTTTTTATTTTACACCAGTTTAATTTGGTTCAGGGGTTAGTTCTCACTTCTAACATTAAGTGGTTACAGCCTCCTCCCAAACGCAGTTGCGGGAGATTGAACTGTGATCCTCCCTACCAAGCTCAATACCAATTACTACCAGACCAACTAACGTTTGGTTGACCCTTGAATTTTTCACTTCAAAAAGAAATGGATGTATACTTTTTGGGTCATAAATAGAAGATTGACTAAAAAACACCAGTAATTACTAATTAGTTAGTGGGACTATGAGCATTTGGTAAAAGGAGTCCTTTAGGTAGTTTGCAACAAATTTGAGACTACATCTTTGCACCACCTTGGAAAGGAAAAGCATAAGCAAAGAAAGGGATTATGATCATTTGGAAGAGCTCTTTAAAAGTTTATTTCCACTTTTCTTGTGACATTGCACATACTGCATAAACTGATGTTCTTAATGAACAAGTAAGAAAGAAATTATCTATTATTCTCACCCTTCCCAAGTCCCAACTGTAACGAGATCGAATGTTCTATCCTCACCCACATCGTAACACTAACATATACTAACATAAGAGTACTAACATCTGTTATTCCAAAACAAATTAGAGTAAAAGACCACTATATTTACATGAAAATATTTTGGTAGTACTTTTAACAAGATTTTATCGATATTACATAACACGGACTAGTTAAGTAGACAAACACGATATTATCTCCCTAGTTAAAAGGTTGCAAATATAAGTGCATACAACAACAGTGAGAATTAATATTTATTCACCCTTAGCCGCACCAGTCCAACCAAGTCCGGGCCTACTTACTTCTCCCTGTGGTTCTTCATAGTCTCGTGCATCACGGATTGAAGCTTCAAGGTCAGTTGAATCACTTGCAACAGGAAGAAAGCTACCGATATCATCTCTGGCACCAAATCCCCCAGCCCGAATAACATCATCAGGTGTTATGGATGCTTCCATGTTAACATCCGCAGATACATCAATTTCCTCAAGAGATGTAGCCTTTTGACTATTTTCTCCACCTTTCGAATCAACTGGCTTTATCTCTTCAACATCTCCAGAGGCTCTTGTAAAATGTTCTAAAACATCTTTGTCATCAATCTTCAAAAGATTGGTGTCAGTGGATACAATCTCCACTGATGTGCTCCCATTTTTATCTGATGAACTCACGCAGACAGAGTCTTAAACATAAGCATCATGTAACACATTAGCATAACCATTACATCAAATGAAAGTAAATAGAGTAATAGTAATGGTTATAGAAATCTGAAATACAGAATTACTAGATAAAGAGAATCTTATTAAAGTAAAGAGTTTTGCTAACAAGTGCTCTAAGGGAACAAAAAATTATGCACCTCCTCCTATAAAAATATAGGAGTACTATGCAGAAAGCAAAGGTTAAAAAGGTGGGGACATACTTGAATGGATGAAAAAACTTAACCAACTTTATTTATAGGCTTTTGAAAAAACTGTTATAACTCAGTAGACCAGATGATTTTCTGACAGTGCTCTATAAGTTACTCCACTAACATGCACTAGGGTACAGTTCAATAGCTATAAACTTCTTTAAATAGAAAATACAGTACATTATAAAAAAAAGAAACTTGTACTAAGACTTTAAAAGGCCAAAATAAGTAAGATAAGTTTAGATCAAGTACAAAACATTTCCGTGAAGAGTAAACAGTCTTGGGATGTATAGTATAGAGTGTGTTTGCATGTGATTGTTTTGGCAAGCTTCACTGATTGATTCTCTTTTCATCTTCAAAATTCAAATAAAAAAGTAATTTGGATTCCCTTATTTCAATGTGATGTGTCAGCCAATTTTCACGGCTTTATTACTTTACTACAACGACTTATTCAAAGTTTTATCATAATAAATGAAACTACATGATTTAGGGTGTGTTTGGTTTGACTTTAGATAGAATTGATTTTGATAGAATTGATTTTGGTAGAATTGATTTTATCAGAATTGAGTTTAGTAGAATTGATTTATGTTTGGATACATTCAACAAAAAGTAAGTTGAACAGTAAATTTCAAGGTAAAAATCAATTCTAAAACCAGAAGCTACAATTTCTAGCTTCAACCAGAATCACTTTTGGAGCCAGAATCAATTTTACTTTACAGAAATCAAACATGTCAAAATCAATTCTACACATCAAAAATCAATTCTAGTCACTCTAGAATTGAAACCAAACATACACTTACATTCTCAATTGCATTAGTTTCTTCTTTATAGGAAAATGCTAGTTGTAGATTAGTTATTACTCCCTCCGCCCCAAAATAAATGTCTTACTTGCCAAAATTATTTGTCTCAAAATAAATGTCATATACTATTTATAACATTGATTTTTTCTACTTTATCACTTAAAACAATCATCAATTATTGGGTGAGAGAAGAAGTACGTTCAAATATCTACTTTTCAGTATTCTAATATTTACTACCAATAAAAAGAAGGGTTATTTTAGTAAAAGTCAAATTTTTCTCTCTTTCATTTACACACTTTTCTTAAAGTGTGTGATTTGGTCAACTTTGACACTTAAAATGGGACGGAGAGAGTATATTAGTTCCCATATTACTAACTTAACATACTTAGGGTTTAGGATAACTTAACCCCATATTACTAAGTTAACATTGTAATATCAAACGTCTACCCTGATAGAAAAGTACTCAAATGGAGCTTCATATAATAAAGACCCAGTTTGGTCCTCGCAATTTTTTATGATCCAATATAGTCGCTGAAAAAATAATACCTAAATTAGTCTCTGACATTTTTATAAGGGGCCCAATTGAGTACCACCTGACTCATTGTAGCCGATGGACTAATTTGTCCCCTATATGAAAATGTTAAACACTAATTTGGTATTCTTTCTTATCAGAGACTAAATTATTGGGGTGGTTTAGTCTAAAGTAGTAATAAAGTATTGCATTGCAGCTACCTTGCATCATTTTGTTTGAGTTGCATTCCTATTTCTCACAAGAAGAAGTTATGAAATCCTTGACTGACCTGCAAACAAAACAAAACAAAATAAATTAAAAAACAATGGCATTTTGATCCTACTATAGATGCAGTACAATACAAGAATCAATAACAATAATATTAATATGCGTTCCTTCCTAACTATAATTAAAGAGTATGATTTGAGTCCTCATGAGCTTGCTCAATTGGTAAAGGACATTACACATTAGTGCAGGACCGGGGTTCGAACTCGGTATGACCACTTATTCACCTTTAAACGGTGAATTTCTAGCCGTTAGGCTACCTGACAAAAAAAAAAAAGGAGTATGATTTGAACTCCTAATGTTTAAATATAGCAGCTACATACAAAATTGGAAAATGAACTAGGTTAGGTCACTATATAATCTAATAGATGTTCAAATACTAAAATATCAGAAAAAAACGTAGTTTCATGTAAGAACAATCAGAATAAGAATATGAAAATAGTGGTGCAAAGTAGACATGAATCAAATCAAAGAAATAAGTAAATGAAACATAATTAGGTAATAATATGATGCTTTGAAAGTGACCTAAGAAAAAGAGATTAATTAAAAATGTTGTTGTTGTTGTGTGGAAAAAGGAGAATAAATTAGTAGTACCTAAATGATTGAAAGTGAAGGGTGTAAGTAACTAAGGAAGAAGAAGAAGAAAACAGATTCTGGAGTGAGTTTGTTGTTGCGGTTGCGGTGGTGTGTTTGCTGATCGATCTAAACAAGCCACGTGTGTGTGCGCCTACAAACTGCGTTTTGCCAACGTCCGAGGAGACTACAGTAACACCATCCATAATAATCCGCTGTCATTTTTTTAAGAGTATTTAATCCACCACTTAATATTTTAGTACTCCCTCCAATCTTATTTAAGCAAACATTACTTGTTTAATGAATTAAAAAATAACATTTATTTATAAATAAGGATGTAGGGAGTTGATGACTCCTGTCATAACATAGTTTTTTAGAGTAATTTAGATTATTATAACTATATTTTAGTTAGTTTTAACATGGAATTTAGATTAGAATTGCAAAGGGTTGAAGTTTTGGTGCTTGACAAAGATTGAAGCAATTTGATGCATTTTGAGCACTTTTCATGCTGTCTAAAGCGTGGGGCGCTTTTGCCGGATTCAAATTTTTATTATAAAAAAGAAAAGTTAGATTTATGAAGGGGTTCCAAAAAATTGCATCATATATTGAGATTTTGAGCATGATTAAAGGGTGGAGAGCTAGGATTTATCTCCCGAAAGCAAGATTGAAGACTATTATTCATCCTAATTTTATGTATAATTTCTTGAACTCTTTTGCAAGTCTTGTATTTATCATGAGTAGCTAAACTCATAGGTTAGATTTTTAGATGAACTTATTTTGAGCTACTTGAACAATGTAGTTGTTAGGTATTATTCTAATCAATTGCAAATCTAGTATTATTCAGTTAAATTTGTGTTTAATGCTTTTTATATGTTGACAAATGTATGAATTGATTTCAAGTAGAGAATGAGTACTAACCATAACTTTTGAAACTCAATCTAATTTAACTGTTCAATCAATAATGGCTTTAGACATATCGTATTATTGATTGTGATATTAGGAATTAACGTTCAATCAAACATTCTTTGATTATGAACTCACCTGAGACATTAGGGAGTTATAGATAAAGTAGAGGGTTATGAGCCAAGAAATTGGTCATAACTAATTTGTTAATTCATCGTAATAAGACGCAACTACCAAGTAGCGAGAAATAAGGGATTCAAAAAAACCTAATTGTTTTTAATTCATCGTTAAAATCTCAACCAGAATGTGAGATTTTTTGAAATTATGCGAGAGATTTTGAATCAAATTTGAGCATCGTTAAAATCTCATCGATACATCAATTTTTTTAAATCAAATTCACACCAGAATGTGAGAGATTTTGAAATTATGCGAGATATGAGAATGCATAATTAAAAAAGTTTAAGAATAAAGTTGGACTACTATATCAATAAGTTTTTTTTTCCATGTAATCCATATCATAAAAATTTCAAAGAAAATTTGTGTTTGTTTGCCCCATGGTTAGAGTTTAAACAAATGACTTTATGCTTCAAATAATTTGAATCCAAAAAATAACTAAAAGAAATCCAATTTAATATAAATACTGATCTCACTTTATCAGAAGAAATGACCGTTTTTGTTCCGCCGCGTAAGCTTGTTGAAGTAGACGAAGGAGATTGTACCTGCAGCTGTAAGGACTCTGACGTTTAAGGCAACAAGTGTAAGCAGTGGCGGAGCTAGATTTTTTTTAGGGGAGGGTTGTGTTAGTTTTACTTTTTTCTTAAATGCTATTAATTTTTTTTTTAAAAAGTTGCATGAAGGAAATTGAAAATTGATATTTTTTTGATAATATAAATGAAAATTTTGGATCTTAGGTTAAAAAAAGAGTTAAAATGAAAATTTGCCACCAAGAGGAATTGAACTCACAACTTTTATAAGGAGAAAATTTTACATCCACTAGAGCACATTGTACATCTATTAATTGTTATGCGTTTTTTAATATATATATATATATATATATATAATTTAAATACTAAGAAAATATATGTATATATATATCTGACCATTACAGGTAATGACATATATATGCCTCAGCACTAGGTCAAAATATGAGGAGACATAAGATTCATTCCTGTCACTATTGACTGTCAAAATTTTGATTCGTGGTCATGATGAGCATTAATTGTCCATCATCCTGAAGTTCGACCATTACGATATGTAACGGCGTTGCACATGCACGTCGAGCATTTATGTCGAACTCAGTGTGTTTTTGTCCTGCTCGACAACAAGCAGTAGGCATGGGTGTTGTCAGGTCCAGTCCAGAACAAATATATAACTAATAAATTACTCATAAATATTTGTCTAATTGAGTTGGTCAATATAAAAGTCGCATGTTCTCATCCATCAAAGTTAAATTTGTGAGATAATGTAAAGTTTAATGGAATATTTTAATTTTTAAGACTCGCTAATTTTTTGTTTTAATCCTCTAATGCAACTTATGCAAGGTATAAAACACACAACTAAAAGTTCATTTTGTTTTAATCGGTTTTAGTGTCCGTTTGGCCGAACTTATTTTTTACTTTTTTTCTTCTCCTTAAAAATAGTAAAGTAGGAAAAAAATGTGTTTGATTATACTTTTTTTTATTTTTTAATTCTTTAGTTTATTTCTCTAATACTTTTAAAGAAAAATATGACTAAATTCAATTTTATACTTCTCTATTTCGTTTAAGCTGAATAGAAAAGTAGAAAATAAGCCGGGCCAAACGAGCACTTACTCTTTGTACTATTCCCTCCTTCACTTCTTTTTTTACTTACAGAACACAACGCAAACCCTTCATCAATCTTTCGCCTCGATTTTTTTTTTTGGTATGAAACTTTCGCCTCGATTATTTACAAACATCATGTAATTAATTAATTAATTAATCAACAATTAATTACATAATAATCAACCCAACAAATTTTCAATTTCCGTGTCTGAAAGAGAATTTGAAAACCCGTTGCCACACCGCAACTCAATTCGAAAACCCTACTTTTCCCCAATTCCATGTCGCCGGCGGCGATGAACTTCTCTTCCTCCGATACAACTCCACATTCTCCTCTCAATTTCGCTCCGTTCAACGCCGACGCCACTCTCCCTCCCGCCGCCGCTCCTACCCTACGTGGTGACAAGTCGAAGCCGAGACTAACCAAGCTGAGGAAACAATCGGCGGCTCAGAACGCAAGGTCTAGAACCAGAACCACCGCCGTTGTTGATGAGGAAATCTCCGCCTCAGGTTTCAATCCTTTTCGCTCCGATCAAGTAAGTGATGTTGATTCTTTTGTGTTTAGTTCTAGAAAAGTTGATTCTGATTCTGTTAGGGATTTGAATTCGGAATCGGAACAGAAAGAAACTGAGTTTAGGAAAAGTGGCGGTGTTGAATTTGTGTTCAGTGCTAAAGAAATTGATGATAAATCGAATTCAATTCCCGAAAGAGAGGAAAAGAATAGCGAAAGAATGACGTTGAATTCGGAAGGGGAGAAAGGGAAAGTTGATTTTACAGGGTTTGTTTTTGGTGCTGGTAGAAATGATTTGCCTTCTAGTTTTAATATAGAAAAAGGAAAATCTAGCGTACCTGTTGCGAATTCGGGGTTTGATGATGGTGAGGAGAGGGAATGTAAAACTGAATTTGTGTTTGACAAGAAGGATTCTTTTGGTGATAAGGAAAAAGATATTAAAATGTCTAGTTTTAATGTAGTAAAGGAGGAGTCTGTTGACAGCATGAGAAATTCAGATAATGGAACTGGAAGCGGTATTTTTCATGCTGAGACAGAAACAAATAGAAGTTTTGATAAGTGTGGAAAGGGACGTGCTAATGGTGTTTCTGATAGTAACTTAGTAGATGAGATAAAGAAACTGAACATCAACCATTCCGAGGGTGTCGATATTGCTAGAGATTCTTCTAATTCAAATGTAAGTAGTAACAATGGTTTTGTGTTTGGAGAAAGTCACAAGGTTTCTAGTGTTGGTTCAGGAACTAATACTGCTGGTGAAAAATTGTATACTAATGGTTTTGTGTTTGGAGGAAGTCACAAGGTTTCTAGTGTTAGTTCAGGAACTAATACTGGTGGTGAAAAATTGTACACTAATGGTTTTGTGTTTGGAGGAAGTCACAAGGTTTCTAGTGTTAGTTCAGGAACTAATACTGGTGGTGAAAAATTGTATACTAATGATGGTTTTGAGAATATTGGTGGGCATTATGCCAAAGGATGTGGAGCAAATGATGATCAAAATGGAGATGCTTGTGGTATTGCCCAGGATGCTACTGGAGTACCTTGTTCTAAGACATCCACCAGTCAAGATGGGATCAGAGATTTCCAGTGTGGTGAAATTCCAGAATTTCACGTGTCTGAAGATGCTCAAGTGAATGGAGCTGAAGAGTCGTTTACAGACTTCAAACCTCCAACATGGGATCCTTCTTTTTTTAAAGATAACTTATTTTCTAACTTGAATAAAAAATTTGAATCCACACATAAGAGTAAACCTTCCAAAGAAAAAGGATCAAAATGCCTGAGGCGAAAATCGAAGGCACATTCCTTGAATAAGAAACAGACAAGGATAGATCATTTGCCAAAGGAAAACAGTTCACTTGAAACCCCTGAATCTTCTGGCGGCTTCTCTCCAATGGATTTTTCTCCCTATCAGGAAACCGCAGCAGATGATGAAGATCTAAAGGTTTCAGAAGAATTAAATGTGCTGCACCCAACAGACTCTGAAAATAAAAAAGCCGATATATTTCATTTTGATAATGGTCTGGGTGATTCGAAGGAGAAAAGTTTTGCATTTTCTGCAGGATCCACTGTAGAGGGTACTTCATCATTATATAAGCGTAAACAGAAGAAGAAATTTAGGAGGAAAATGGGGCGTGACTCATTTGCTGTCTCTCCAAATGTGAACGGAAAGCCTGTATCTTCTGTACAATTTTCTCCACTTACCACTGTCAATGTGTCATCACTTTCTGATGTGGCGGACAAGTCTCAGATGAATGATCAGCCCGCGGAAGGGGGTGATACATCACTGGCTACAATTGAAGCTGCCTGTCACCAATGGAGACTCAGGTTCTGACCATAATAAATCCCAGCTCTTTCAAATGCATTTAATTAGTTCTTCGATATTTGGCCCTGCTGATTTATGTTCAATGTTTTTGAAATTGACATTAGTTATTTTTACGAGCTACCTTATTCTATCTAGGGGGAACCGTGCTCATAAATCTAAGGATCTTTCTAAAGCTGAGGAATTCTACACAAAAGGAATTAATTCCGTCCCTTCCGGTGAAAGATCAGGATGTGTTAAGCCTCTTATACTGTGCTATAGCAACCGTGCAGCAACACGTATTAGTCTTGGAAGGATTAGAGAAGCTCTAGAGGATTCCATGATGGCTGCTTCTTTGGACCCTACCTTTCTGAAAGCACAGATGAGAACAGCTAAGTAAGGGTTATGATTGTAATTGTATAATTCAAAATTTCAAAAGTGTTTTTACTCTCACGCATAACGACATGTGGTTTTCCTCTCCAGCTGTCACCTTTTGCTAGGGGAATTAGAAGATGCTCAGCAATTTTATAACAAGTGCTTGGAATCAGGTAAAGTTGTTTGTTTGGATCGGAGAGTAATAGTAGAAGCAGCTGAAGGCTTACAAAGAGCTCAGGTATTCAATTTTGTTTTAAATACTTTAGTTTTCATGTCAAATAGCTGTTTCCTTTCTTGAAACTTAATATGAGCTTTATATCATGATCTGTTATTATGTTAGAGGTGAAATAGGGATTAAGGATGTTAGGAGTTAGAATAGGGAGAATTAGTTAGGAAATTTGTTAGCTAGTTAATTGCTTACTTAGAGTAATATTTGTATAAATAGGCGAGAACTATGGATTTGGGAGGTATCTAGATTCTTTCCTATTCTATCATATTTCTTAAATAAAGTGTTATTACTATTCCATTCGATTCTTGGGTTCCTAACAAAGGAGGCATTAGTGGGCAGTTAGCGGGTAACTCAAAGTTTGTTAGGATTAGGATAAGTGAGGTGCTCTTGAGTCAGCCTAGAGTTGTATGCAAAGGATCTCTCTAATGAAACCTTTGCTCTTTCCTTCAATCTTTCCCTTGATACCAGTTGGTTCATAATCATATCGGCTAGTATTAGAGCAATTCTGATCCAGGAAAACTTCGGGATATAGGAAATTCTATGGCAGCTACTGGATTACAAGAACTTTTGGAGTCTACATTTTCTGTGTTTTAACATAATCTTTCACCTTGAGAACAAAGTGAATGTTTAGGGGCAGAGTATTGATAGGCCTGTTACGGTTGGTTAAGAGGGAGGCTGTTAATGATGAGATCCTAAGATGCTCTCCCTTGATATCAATTAGGTAGCCATCAGTTAGTTTGTTAATTAGGCTGAGTTAGTTAGATGAAATAAGTCATGTTTCCTATAAATGGGAGGAGGGATTAGATAGTGGGCATCATGCTATTTGAGAGTAGTAGAGCCTTTTGGCATTGGGAATTGGGATGTAGGCAGACCCTCAAAGTGCTGCCATTGTTCTCTAATCATTGGGAATTCTTCAATTAGATTCCAGCAATAAGATGCCAGTTTCTATCATATTACTAACACCTGAGCTATTAGTCGGCCCAGCTGCAATTGCTCTTCAATTCTGCTCTTCTATCTTATTTTGTTCGCTCTCACAAGGTACATACATTTTAGAAACATCTAATAAGTGTTATTCCTCATTAACAGGGAGTGATTAAGTGTATGAATGATGCTGCTGAACTTTTGAAGGAGAGGACTTCTGATGCAGCTGGTTCTGCTTTAGAACTACTTACAAAGGCATTGTCAAAGAGTTTATACTCAGAAAGATTGCTCCAAATGAAGGCCGAGGCTCTGTATTTGGTATTTTCTATTCCTGCACTTATCTCAATGCGTTCCTGCTCTTTTGTTGTTGTTTTTTGCTATAACATTTTATATGACATGACCGATAAGAGTTACTGTTTATTTATGGTGACAACTTGCAGCTTCAAAAGTATGATGCAGCAATTCAGCTTTGTGAACAGAGTCTGAAGCTTGCAGAAAAGAATTTTGCCTCGGCAAACAGTGCAAACAATTCTATGCGTGATAGTTACTCTAGTGCAAAATTGTGGCGATGGTCATTGATATCTAAGTGTTATTTTCGTTTGGGGAAGCTTGATGCATCACTTAATATGATCGAAAAATTACAGCAAAGCGCATCTGTCAATGACAAGTAATTCAATCTTTTATCAAGAAAGACTACTTTTCTATTTGCCATTCCAATGCAGATACATTTTTTTTTTGCAAACCCTAGAGATGTCTTATGCTCATTCAATCATGTAGGAGTGTAATTGATAACATTGAAGACTTGCTGTCATTAGCTGCTACTATACACGAACTTCTAGACCACAGGGTAATTTCCAGATGTCCATCTTCCTACATGTATTCATGAATGCAAATGGTAGTTATTGAAACGGCCTGACTGGCCTCAGGTGTAGTTGCTCATCAGGCGTGTTGCATACGCTACATCCTATATTTCTTGCATGTCCTTATGAAATATTACTATTGAATATTCCACTATGAATTATATTATGACATGTCTGAATATCTCTGTATAAGAAAAGGTATCCAAATGAAGTTCCATTTTGTAGTTCTCTGTTGGAAAATTATTTTATAACCAGTGAAGTAGGAATATTTCTGAGTATTCTTTTTGAAATTTGATATGAAAAATATAGTAATTTTAGCTTCTGAATCTTGATTAATTCAGACCTATACATGAGAATAAGTATGTTAGCCAAGTCTTATTCGAACCATTTATTGTAGTTTTGAATCATTTATATATTGATTCCTTGTCCTTATTATTCTTCGTAACAACAGAGAGCAGGAAATGAGAACTTTAAATTGGGAAAGTATGCAGCAGCAGTGGAGAACTACACTGCCGCTTTATCTAGTAATATCAAATCACGCCCTTTTGCAGCAATATGTTTAGGCAACCGTGCTGCTGCTCATCAAGCTTCGGGCCAAATTGCTGATGCCATTGCGGACTGCAGCATGGCTATGGCCCTTGATGGAAATTATGCAAAGGTATTCCTTTCTGAAGTCTCTTCGATACAATGATATCCTGATTGCGTCCTTGATTTATGTTCCTTGATGCTCACCCGACTTGTGAAAGTTTTGGAAGCAATTTGAAATAGCGACAAAAAACTTCATTTGAAGTCTCATGGAATATGATAATTTTTTGTTGTTTCTTGATTTACTTAGAACTTAAAGAGGGATTGTGGAATCTAATTGCTCTAGTTTTGCAGGCAATTTCTAGAAGAGCCACCTTGCATGAGATGGTTAGAGATTATGAACAAGCAGCTTGTGACCTCAGGAGACTTATTTCTGTTCTTGGATCTCAATCCAATGATAAGTCCAAACATTCTGACTCGCCAAATGGATCAACTGGTGGGAAAGAATCAAGGCAGGCTCAACAACGTCTGCTTACTGTGGAAGATCAAGCCAAAATGGGGACCCCCTTGGACTTTTATCTCATTTTGTAAGTTCTTTATCTAACTGGGGGTTAATTTCCTTTCTATATCTAGGTACCTCAAACTAAATTGTATAGACAATTTCACAATTTAAATGTGTCTGAACCCCCTGTGGCTGCCACTGTGGGGTTTATTTATATGGACGATGTACATGAGAACCTGTGGATGGCAGAACTTTTGTGGCTGTGCAATTTAGAAAGATGAGAAAAAGTGTTCTAAGCTGTTTTAACCTCAAATTAGGTTATTTGCATAATTTTATGCATCTCAAAATTTAAATGAGGAACTGTAAAATTACAAAGTGGGCTTTCGTGCCCAGCATTGAAGGAAAACTCTCCCCTAAGTTGGATATTGGTGTATTTCCCTTTTGTTCTTACAAAAGTTTTGGAGGGGAGGCTACTCCATTTTTATGCTAAGGCATGCCACTGTCTACAAACCTCAACAAAGATTTGCAGTAGTACTTATACCTATCATCAATGAGAACCATTTGCTCGAAATTACCTATCAAATTGTTCTATAACACAGAATAACTTTGTTGTATGATACATTTGAGCATATAAAATTGCACAAAGAAGAAACTTTTTCTGTTGATTGATAGTTGCTAATTTATAGCATCCAATTCTAAATTGTCTTCTTTTCATGTTAATTAACAACACCAGAGGAATTAAACCAGCTGATACAGCAGCTGATATCAAGAAGGCCTATCACAAGGCAGCTCTCAGACATCATCCAGATAAGGTTTGAGCCTTTCTATGTTTGCATTAAGTTATCTTAGTGTACTATTTCATTTCACTGTTTTCTTTTGGTATAATTGATTAATCTACATTTGTAGCTTTTAAAACTTATATTGGGAAACTTTATTTGTTTGGCTTGAATCTAGGCTGGTCAGTTGTTGGCAAGAAGTGAAGTTGGGGATGAAGGCCATGTGTGGAAGGAAATTTCTCATGAGGTGCACAAGGATGCTGATAGGCTTTTCAAAATGATTGGAGAGGCATATGCTGTACTTTCGGACATTGCTAAGGTTGTATGCATTATTTTTTCATTGTTGATTAATCTGAATGCACCATTGACTTTAGTTTGAAAATGCAAGCTAGATGAGCAAGAGAGAGATAGACAACAAATAACAATTGAATAAAACACAACAATCTATGAAGCAGGAACATGTTCGACTGATATGCTTAAGTTTACTCTCATCTTAAAAACACTAACTTTCAACTTTCTTCTTCTGTAATACATCTATTGTTTCCAAAGAATACAGTTTCTTCTTCTTTCTTAAATTCGGTTTCCTATAAGATATTACTGTTGCTCTGTGTCTGTGCCTACTGGCTCTGTCTGGAAAGCAAGAATTTTGCATGAACTATACTGGAGATTTTTCACCTTTTCTTTTCATTACTCTGCTTAGCCTGGGAAGTTTGAAGTTTTAGACTAGTTCAGTTTCTTAATTTTCATCAATCGTCATTCTTTTTGATTAATATAAAAACTAACAAAATTTTCTTTCATTTATCATAGCGCTCGGAGTATGATATGGAAGAGGACATAAGGAAAGTTTATAAGCAAAGTAACGGACGTGGCACAGGCAGGAGATCTTCAGAAGCTTATGGGAATGGAAGATCATCCGATGGTTATAGATCATCTTATGACAGAACTTCTAACAGACAATATGGATATCATTGGAGGACATATGGAGATTCATATTCTCGATGGTAAAAAGGTTACCTAGACAAAGGGCATCAATGTTACTTTCCTCGATCTGAATGAAAATGACATTCCTTCCCATTCTCGATAGACCCAGATTTCAGGATGGTGTGAAAAATATGCTTAAAGCTGCCTTTGCAGTTGCAGGTAACGATAACTCCTATACTTAGGTCCGGTTGAAAGTGACTTTGGTCATGACTGAACTTTCCTTTTTGTTTTGGTCTGACTCAGCCCTCAGGCCATATTGTAAGTATGAGCTGTAAGTTGTATAGACCGTAGCCAAGAAAAACAAAGGATCAAGAAGCCGTGAAAGGAGGCAAGAACAGGCCCCGCCAACAATTAGATACCTGCTTCACTAATTTAACTATAGCAAAGCATCGATACTTTCATACCTACCTGTTTGTTGTTGGACGAACTTTTCCGAAAGGTAAGAAAGTCGGCAAATGCCAAATGCTCAGTTGTGTTCACAGTTTCTCGAGTGCAGTAGATGCTGTAGAAGTTGTGTATCAGTGTGGTTTTATTTGGATTGAGAACATTAATAGGAAGCAATGTAATGCTTGTGGAAATCAATTCAATCTCAGATGTCGATGTTTATTTACTCAAAATGTTGAGTTTTTACATAAAAAATTAGATAACTTTTATACGTATTTTTCTTCTCACATGATTATGTACAATATATACATTAGTATTATTTTCATTGAAGAAAATTATTAACGGATTAACATTTACCAACGTACTCTTCTATACGTTTTAGTCATGTATCAAACCTTGATCTCATGCTTTAAGAAACTGATTTGGAAAATTTGGAGAAGTTGCATTTTATTTAAATCTATATCAAGGTAACATTTTTTTGTTAAAAAAGAACTTCATAATGTATGCATTCAACTTTTCATGTGGCTCTTAAGTCAGGAGGCACCAAGATCAACATTATAATATTTAATTTAATGGGAAGTAAATTTAATGGTTTTTTCAATATATTTTTTTAATTATCTTTATGTTTTTTTTACTTAATTATCTTCATGTGTTCTAACAAATACTTTAAGGGGCAAATTCATTGATGTTCAATATGTAAAATAAAAAAAATGTATGGTTAATCAACTTGATTTTTCAATTACCTTTTATCCGTTTTTTTTTTAATCGAATTTAAAATAAGGATTGATTTTATTTTTATACAAGAAACTTTTAGTAAGGATTTTTTGTTTACTGTAATAAGGATTTATTAAAACCATTATTTTTAAGTTATATATTAATGACAACTCCATAAACCCAAGGTGTGTGGTTGAACGGCATGGGGTTCATCCTCTCTTAACCAAGGGTCGAGGGTTCGATCCTCACTTTGGGTATGGAGCAACTTTAAATCCTTGGGCCAGCTATCCCACCTTTCGAGGTGCCTCCAATCTAGCGAGGGAATAGTCACTGCGTTCGGCGGTGGATACCCCGTCTCGACCAAAAAAAAAAAATGACAACTCCATAAACATCACTATTTGTTAGATACACAGTTAATCCGATCGGATGAGGAAAAAAGTTGCCAAAGTGGAAAGAGACAAATTAAAATTCTGTAAAAAAAAATAATACTAGAGACAATATAATTTGCAAAAAGAAATGCATTATATTCTACAAGGGCTTGTGATCAAACAAACCCCATGAATGTGTTTGAAGGTTTGTTCATTTTGTTTTTGACGATTGAATTAATAATTTTTTTTAGTTGTTTACAGTATTATTTTATTTTTTTAACTAGAATCATATGTTTTATGCCGATGTTATTTTTCCCAATAGTAATTTTAAAATTTTAAAGTTTTAAAATTTAAACTATCCAAATCTCTTGTCATTAAAGCCAATATTTATCCAACTGGTTTGCTAGATTTTGTTTTTCCCTTTTCAAGTGTTAAATCTATTTATATGTTGCATAGTAACATAACCATTTTTTAAACAACTTACCAAGTAACGTAAAATTAAAATCCATACCACCAAAAATATTAATTAATATTGAATGTTATTGTTGCCTTTTGGTTAATTTCTTTCTGCATTTTTTTTCTATTTGCTCTCATAATAAGTTGTACGTAAAAATAGGCAAATTGAAAGGCAAACATAAATAAGAGCCTTCAAATAAAGCGACATTATAGCATTCTTTTCATCTTCAAAATATTACTCAAACATTTAAGAATCATTACACATATACTACATGTAATGCATGCAATATAATCTAACTCTAATAGCAAAATTACAATAGTCACACAACATCATGATCACAAACTTGTTCTACTTGATCTTCTTAGTGCTCATTTTTTGTTCCTCTTCATTCATCACATCAGCCTCTGATCATTCTGATGGTGGTATGAATCATATATTTAATCAAACTTTTGATCATTTTTTTAGATTTCATCTTAGATAAATTTAGAATTAATTAAAAGGGTTGGTGAATAATGTTATCATACATCTTGTTCAATTGATTGAACAAATCTTCTTCTTTTTTTCAATCAAATTTTCTCTAGCTAGTAAATGAAACTAATTTTATTTTCTTACAAATATGTATCAGATACATCAATTATAAAATGTACTAAAAAATGAAAGTGGCTTATAATAATGACCGGATGGAGTACATGAAACTAATTTGAAACTTTGTTTCTTACAAATATGTTTGTTCTCTTTTGTGATCAGAAAAAGAATACACCTACAAAAGTGGAGATAGTAAAGGACCAGAAAATTGGGGGAGTATAAAACCAGAATGGAAAACTTGTGGGAATGGAAAATTACAATCTCCAATTGATATCCTAAAAGAAAATGTGCAAGAACTTTCTGAACTTGGTAAACTTGAAAAAAATTACAAGTCAACCCCTGCTGTCCTAAAAAATAGAGGTCATGATGTCATGGTAAGCCACTAACTTACTAACAAGCCCATCTTTTTCATTCATGATGTTACCGTTTTAAATTGCGGTTGCAGTTGTGCTGCGAACCATTATACCCGTTGCAGAGACCTCAAAATTTATTATATTGCGTCTGCAATTACAGTTGTAGACCACAATTTAAAACCACGCAATATATTGTGAACACTGTCCAAATTAAACTAATTAATATACATTTAATCAATGAGACTAATATATGTGTGCTTAATGTTTTAACAGCTTGAATGGAATGGTGATGCTGGGAATCTTGATATAAAGGGAGTTCCCTATAAAATAATACAATGTCATTGGCATACACCTGCAGAACACACCTTGAATGGAACAAAGTGAGTGTTAAGTAGTTCTTAATTAATTTTTTGTTTTTTGATTTTCACCACCAATATCGGGCCTGGTTTGGGGCGAGTTTTGGCATATGGTCCCCTCCCAAGCAAATATGTTGATTTCTATCTTGTATTTGCTTTGTAGGTATGATATGGAACTTCATGCAGTTCATCAAAACTCTAAAGGAGAGATAGCTGTGATTGGAATATGGTATAAAATTGGCAAACCAGACCCCTTCCTTTCAAAGGTTACATATATTTCTACACATCTTTATTTACTTATTTGTACATGTTTTGATGTTTAAAACTTTATATTATTTTTGCAGCTTCTTGACAACATAAAGTCAATTGGTGATAAGGACATAGATGTAGGAAAAATTAATCCAAAAGAGATCAAGTTTGGAGGCAAAAAGTATTACAGATATATTGGTTCTCTTACAACTCCACCATGCAGTGAAGGTGTTATTTGGACAGTGTTGCAAAAGGTTCAATATTTTCACATTAACTCTCTTATACTGTAGCATACAGTACTAATTTGTATTAGACACTCACTTTTTATAAACTTCTATTAAATTCTTATTACAGGTGAGGTCAGTATCAGTGGAACAGTTGAAAGCTTTGAAAGAAGCAGTTCATCCTGTAAGTATATAGAAATACTTAGTAGAAATGAGAAAAAATATTCAAATTTTTCGTTGTAATTGTAGGACGGTATCAATAAACCAAGTAAATGATGTTAGAAATATTCTAAAATGATTTATTAAATTACTAAATTTTAATCAAATTCGTCCATCAGTTGATGTTTGTAGAATGACACTTAGTTGGAAATTTCGGAAAATAGATTGAAACCAAGTGAATGATGTTAGCAATGCATTTGATAACACAACAAGATAGAATGAGATACTTGATTAATATATAACAATTTCAAATATTATTTTAAACTACTATATTAATTATGGAAGTCTAAGCTCCTTAATTAAGTATCTAAAAGTAAGCATACAAATATATATTAGCCTTGTCTAAAATATGATTATTCTTACAGGGATTTGAGGAAAATGCAAGGCCAATACAGGATATTGGTACAAGACAAGTTTTCTCATATAAAATAATCCAAAACAGGAAAACATGAGTACTTAAACTTATGTATAAGATGTGAATGGAGCAATTGAACTAATAAAGGCCAATAAAGTTGAGAAGAAGAAGAAGAATAATCATGAACATGATCAAGCACATGTAGTTATGAACTTTTGTATAGCTTAAGTTGTATTTTGTGTGTGCTTGTTTTTGTATACATTTGCTTTGTGACTGATCTAGCTAAGTGCTAAAGGATAACATGAAGGGATCAATACTTTCATATTTCTATATATAAACGCGGTATATTCATCAAAATAGTGTAGATTTTATGAATTAACAAATACATTTATGAAATAGTAACATGCTAATTATAATGGTTTTTTATTTAACTTCAGTAGTAAGAAATTATGATATCGTCTTACACGAAGATTGCACGTAGAGATTTCATGTAGTAATGCGATATTCATGTAGAAGATCCCATTTCAACTATGAGATGTCTCCAAATCTGATAATTGAATAAATTGGTTTATATCATATTGTCGAGTCATAAGACATTTTAAAAAAATAAAAATTAATTAACACTCTATTTTATCAAAATTCCAACTATTTGTACTAAATTACAATTTAAAGTTGGAGTATATGAACAAAATTGAAACACTTGTAGATCCAACACACAAATGTTAGGAGAATACGGATTAAATGTAATTTGTCAATCTGAACCTAACAAAAACAACGAGACAAAAAACTAAAATAGTACTGCACCTAGAAATATAAGAGCATCTTTAGTGGGAGTTAGTTAAGTGAGTAAATTAAGTTATTTTTTGTGGGTCCAAAGTAATGTGTAGGATTAAATAAATTTATAGTTTTTTTTTGGTATAATTATAAATTTATAGTTGATTTGAGTAATTTTTACTTTTAATGGTGGTTGTTTATAAAAACCAAAGCTTGACCCCACATATTTATATTTTTTGTAGGATTTTAATTGAAATGATATAAAATAGTATTTTTATGTGTTTGGAACAACATCATTTGTAATAGTTGTTGTTAGTAACTTTGTTAACGTGAGCTATTAAAGTAACATACCAACTACCATGTCACTTGAAATTTAATGGTAGTAGCTAATAGATGACAACATTTATAAGGAACCCACAACTTAAAAACTTGCACTATAGATAGATGGTCTAAGGTGAACTAAACATAGTCGCATTAATTAAGGTGGCATAATCACATAAGATTAAAATGAAATTTTAAGAGGTGACTTACCACCCCTTATCAAGTTATCAGTAGAAGAAGAATAGATGAAAACAGATTATTTAAAAGTTTTAAACAATATATACAAAGTTGATATAGATGTACAATTTTTTCAACTACAACGGTTACTTTGTACCAATTTATAAATAAATTATACAAATCATTTAATTTTAATCATTGGAGAACAGTTACTTTGTACCAAGTGTCTATGACTGATACTAAAAGGCCTACAACAACTATACCAAGTGGGTTAAGGAGGAGTCTTAATAAGAAGAAGAAGAATGTTGGGATTCCTACTAATGTTGTTGATTCAATTGGGACTCAACAATCTATCAACAAGCCTTAGATTGATATTTTAGTGACATTTTGATGAGGAATATGTTACACAAGTGTTTTGAACCTTCATTTTGCATATCATAAATTAATTTGATTTATCATGTTATTTTGAGTTAGACAAATGTCTTCAACTTCAATTTTAGATGTCATGACTTAACGACTTTTTATAAGTAATGATATTACCTATAATGCATAGTTTGAATTTATAGTCAAATTTTGATGCACATGCATAAAATGTCTTCTATAGTGAACACAAATTACAATGATTTACGTACAAACAATAAAAATAAATATCAAAGACTTTCATGAAACTTATATCAATAATTTAATATTACCAAAGACTCAATTCTCACGTTTTCATTGTTTTTTTTTTAAATTATACAATGACAAATATAATTACAATTTAATATCAACCACTTTTTATAATTTAAAACATTAAAATTAGCAAATAATTACAACTTTTATTTTACACCAATAATTACAACTTTATTTTTCACCGTAGATTACACTAATCCACATATTCATCTATCGGTCAAAATCAAAACCCACAAGGAAGCGCACATTAGCCTTACCATACAGACCAAGCGCACTTTAGCACTCTCTATTGCTTCTCTACAATGTTCACCATTGTTCATCTCTCTTCTCCACCTTATACTACGCATCCCTTTGTTCCCTTTCTATTTCTAGGGTTTACACTTTACATTCTTCTTCCCCTTTTCTTCCATATGCTTCGTTTTAAAATTAGGGTTCATTCCTTCGCATTGTAGCTTCCTTTCACCACCACATGACGAATCCCAATCATTCTCTCTCATACTCCACTCTCTTCAATCTTCAGGTTTGTATCTATTACTTTCTTCGTGTGTTTCAATTTTTTGTAAAAATTCACTTTTTTTTTTTGTTTTTCTTTTGGGTTTTTTATTACTGTTAGTGTGTGAATTGGCTTAGTAGAATTTGTTAGTTTTTTGATTGCATTGTTTTTGTAGTCTTTGGTGAACTTTGAACTTCCAGAACAAGATGATGATTTTGAATATTATGGGAATAGTAGTCAGGATGAGAGCAGAAACAGCAAAGGTAGGCACTTTTTTTGTTTGTTTCTTTGGGGGATTGGATTTTTGTTTACTAATTTGTAGTACTTATCTTTTAGGTTTTTAGATTAGAGTTTCATATCCGCAACTACGTACGTGCGGGAGGGGGCTGTAATCACTTGATGTCAGAACTGACCACTGAACCAGATTAAACTGTGAAACAAAATAAAAAATTAGAGTTTCATAAACGTAGTTAATTGGTATTTTTTGATTTTGAGTGATGGGTGTATTGTAAATGTAAAGACTCACCGTTTTGATGTTTGGCGATTGTGGTTTTTAAGAGGTTTAACTTGCATAATAAGTATGTTTTGTGTCTTTGGGATGCTTCAATGTGTAGGTGGAGCAAACGCTAATCATGGGAATGGGAATGTGTTGAAGAAGAGGAGGTTGTCTGGAAATAGTGATAACGAGGAAAATAGTGGTTTTTACGGGACACAGATGGAGGAACGATACCGATCAATGCTTGGAGACCATATTAAGAAATACAAGAGGAGGTTTAAGGGTGACTCGAGTAGTCCTGCCTCAAATCAGGTTGCTGCTCCATTTGTTAAAAGTAACAATGGATTAAAAGCTCTCAAGCTTGGGAATGAGCGCAGGAGAGGATTACGTGATGAAGAGACTATATCTGAATGGATGAATGATTCAAATGCTCAAAAAACAGGGAATGTACTTGATACAGGTTTCATACACCAACGTACTACTGATAGGTTTGTCTTTTCTTCCAGTGTTTGAGGAATTTGAGTAACAGTCTTTGTTAAAGTTATAAATGACCTTACCTTTTCCAAACTCTTTTCAGGGTTATGTATGAACCTGCATCAATGTATATTGGGGATGGTATAGCTTATAAAATTCCTCCAATTTATGATAAGTTGGCAGCAACGGTGAACCTTCCAAGCTTCTCAGATCTCCACGTTGAGGATTTTTACCTAAAAGGTACATTGGATTTGGGATCCTTGGCTGAAATGATGGCATCTGATAAAAGGTCTGGGAATAGTTACCGAGCAGGCATGGGGGAAACTATATCCCAATATGAATCACTTCAAGCACGTCTAAAGGACACGCCAGCTTCTAATTCAACCCACAAGTTCAGTCTGAAAATATCCGATGCTGATTTGAATTCCTCCATTCCGGAGGGGGCAGCTGGAAGCATAAAGCGATATATTTTATCTGAGGGTGGTATATTGCAGGTTTATTATGTGAAGGTTTTGGAAAAAGGAGACACTTATGAGGTACTTATCAGATAATATGTAAGAGATTTTCCCATTTATCTGTACCACACTTCTTTTTTGCTTACATGTTGCTTTGTCTTTCAACTGCTTCAGATCATTGAAAGAAGCTTACCCAAGAAACAAAAAGTAACGAAAGACCCTGCGTTTATAGAGAAAGAGGAAATGGAAAAATTGGGAAAGATTTGGGTAAATGTTGTAAGAAGAGACCTACCAAGACATCATAGGAATTTTACTACTTTTCATCGAAAGCAGCTAGTTGATGCCAAGAGGGCCTCAGAAAACTGTCAAAGAGAGGCATGCCCTGTCCCCCCCTTTAATAGATTGTTCCTCTGTATATTTCACATTGGTTTGTGTAGTATATATAATTTAATACTAATATAGCTGTCTAGTTTAAAGCTTTTAATGGTGTGTTACTATGTTTTGCATTTTTCATTTGTACTTTAATAAGTTGTATAAGTCTATTTCTTTCAGGTTAAAATGAAAGTTAGTAGATCGCACAAGTGGACTAGAACTGCTAGCATACGTACCCGAAAACTATCTAGAGACATGTTACTATTCTGGAAACGAATAGATAAGGAGATGGTAATTTTTAATTTATCGCTTCAGTTTATTGATTTATATGGTGCAAGTTATTTACTGTAGATGACAGTGTATTTTAAGTTAGTGGAACATGACGGTTGCTAAATCTTCATTAATAGTCACTCGTAGTATACATTGGACTTGAATATGCTGTATGTTTTCTATTTCATCCTTTGCAGTTAGAAGTGAGGAAAAGGGAGGAAAAAGAAGCCGCTGAAGCCTTGAGGCGTGAGCAGGAGCTTCGAGAAGCAAAGAGGCAGCAGCAAAGGCTAAATTTTCTTATACAACAGACTGAGCTGTACAGTCACTTTATGCAGAACAAATCAATATCTTCAGAAGCTCTAGCCATGGTGGATGAAAATACAAATGATGAAAATGCACCAATCAACTCTCTAGCTGCTGGTCCTGATGAGGATGAAGATCCCGAAGAGGTTGAATTGAAGAAAGAAGCCTTGAAGGCTGCTCAAGAAGCAGTTTCAAAGCAGAAAATGTTGACAAGTGCTTTTGACACTGAATGCTTGAGGCTGCGCCAGGCTGGTGAATCTGATTCACTTCAACCAGAAGTTTCTGGAGCAAGTAATATTGACTTGAAGACCCCGTGAGTTGCCTCTCTTTCTTTATTTGTTTTTTTGTGAATGCATATCCACAGATTCTACACTACATAGATGCGAATGATGTTGACGGTCAATTAGAGAGTACTGAGGAATATGAAATAAGCAACAATGTTCATTCTGATCAATTTTCGCATTGTCGTATTGCAGCTCCACCATGCCTGTGGCATCGACAGTTCGGACACCTGAATTATTTAATGGTCGTCTCAAAGATTATCAGCTAAAAGGTCTTCAATGGCTAGTTAATTGTTATGAGCAGGTTGTTGAGCACTCTTAAATAAAGTTTCAATGATTTATTTCTTTTGGTTGCTAATTAGAAGCTTTTGGTCTCTTTCAGGGTTTAAATGGTATTCTTGCTGACGAGATGGGACTTGGAAAGACCATTCAGGCTATGGTTTTTTTAGCCCATTTAGCTGAGGTGGCTATTCATTCATCCTTTTTTGTTCACTTCAATGACTTTATTCAACTTGTTGTAACTTGCTTGTCCCATGCAGGAGAAAAATATATGGGGACCTTTTTTGATTGTTGCTCCTGCTTCTGTATTAAATAATTGGAATGAGGAACTCGAGCGCTTCTGCCCTGAACTGAAAATACTTCCTTATTGGGGTGGGCTTTCAGAGCGGACAGTGCTTAGGAAAAGTATGAATCCAAAGGATCTTTATCGCAGGTAATGTTATTTTCTTATGCATTTTCATTGCCTTGAAACTCATGCGGTAGTAATGGCCTTATGCTTGTTTTATGAATATATTCTTATATGCAGAAAAGTTTAGGGACCAAAAACATGTTTTCCCCTAACAAATCTATCTAATACATAGTAAGATTATATTCACATAAGGTGCAGATACCAATAATACACTTACATTCACATAAAACTTTGTAGGCATTTATAAGATATAAAATATAATATAATATTTAGGGTTAAATGAGTTTTTGGTCAAACCTAACTTCGAAACATGTTTAACAAAAATAAATCAGAATGTTACTATAGGATGAAAATGAAACTCAAAGTAATGGGATGAAAGGTATACTATCATTTGTTTAGAGACTAAAACCTTTGGAATTGTGAGGCTAATACAATATTTTTTCCTTTACCTGCCAATCATAAATTCTCTCTGTATTTGTTTTTGGTATTTAATTTTGAACCCTCTAATTTCTGTTGTTTTTGTACCTTATTTACCAGGGAAGCTAAATTTCACATTCTCATCACAAGCTACCAGCTGTTAGTCTCTGATGAGAAGTATTTCCGGCGCGTGAAATGGCAGTATATGGTTTTGGACGAAGCTCAGGCAATTAAAAGTGCCAACAGGTTTGCATTATTATCTTTTTCTGCGGGTGCATAAGTGAATGTCATTACTATTAGTTGCTCATTGTTCTTACCAGATATTTAAACAAAACTGTTATTAGTTATTTATATGGTGCATTTTTTAGTATTTAATTGTGTATATTTTTCTATATATTTTGTTAACTGTGTGGTTGATGAAATATTTATCCAACAGTATAAGATGGAAGACCCTCCTCAGCTTTAACTGCCGGAATCGCCTACTGCTGACTGGTACACCCGTTCAGAATAATATGGCTGAGTTATGGGCTCTTCTTCACTTCATCATGCCAACTTTATTTGACAGCCATGAGCAGTTTAATGAGTGGTTTTCAAAAGGGTATATATTCCTAATTTTTGTCCTCGGATGATTTTGCTAATTTAACTACAGTCTGACTATCTTTTATTATTCATGACATATAGAATTGAGAACCATGCAGAACATGGGGGTACTTTGAATGAGCACCAACTTAATCGATTGGTAAGTGTATTTTCTGTTTGGTAGTAATAATAAAGATTCGGTAAAGATGTTTTGTTGCATTACATTAATTACTTTTAGGGTTAATAGGTATATACCCCCCTGTAAAGTACATGATTTTTGCAATACCCCCCTGTAAAATATTTTTTTGAGAATACCCCCCTGTAATATTTGCATTTTTGCAATACCCCCCTAGACTTTTTCAACCATTACATTTTGTGGGGGTTTTGAACCGCCGCAAATAAAAACCGCCGCAAAATATAATTTTAGTGGGGGTTTTAAACCGTCGCAAAGAAAAAACCCCCGCAAAATGTAATGTTTAAAAAAATCTAGGGGGGTATTGCAAAAATTCAAACATTACAGGGGGGAATTCTCAAAAAAAAAATTTACAGGGGGGCATTGCAAAATTTGTATACTTTACAAGGGGGTATTAGCCTATTTTCCCTTACTTTTAATCAGAAATTGTATGGGCATATGAAATCTACGTTGTGGAATGAGAGGTGATAGAAACTGGTATCTTACTATCTTATTACAAAAAAATAGGGAAATAAAGCAGAACTTTGAGGGTCTGCATCCTCCAAATACCCAAAGGGCCTAATTCTCTCGATTGACAAATATTTCCTCATTCCCAATCCCCTTTCTTATTTATAGGCAACATGCCTTATTTCTCCCAAGTCTCTGATTGACTCCAATCGACTAACTAACTACGGTTTTCCTATATGCGCTAGCTTTGGGTTATATGTTTGGGAAGTTGTCGGTGCCATTCCTTGTCTTATTGCCTTTGTGGGATCTAGAATTTTTTAAGTGTTCTGTTACAGACCCTGAGAAAAAAACCAGAAATTAATAGAAAGAATCAAAAGATGACAAAAGATTTCTCATTTCATACAGATTATTGAATTGACATAATGATTCCCTCCTTCCTGGTTTTCCCTATTTATAACCCCTTTTCCAATTAGCCTACTACGAGGGGCTGATTGGGAAGGCTGAGTAAAGCCTCGTAGAGTGCAGTGCCCAAGATGTTGTCTCTCAGGGGCGTTGCTACAATAGGGACTTGGGTATTATGGGGTACCCAAGTCCCACATCAAGTGTGGGATGCATGGTGGGGTATTTAAGTGTGTTGGTTCTTCCCCCTTTATTATCCTAACGTATCCACAATGTATAAATATGCGTATGGATTAATGTTAAACAATATGACAATTGAGATTACAATAGAATGTCTTATATGGCAACTTTCATTTTTATTACTCTTAACATATTGTTAAAATTTTATTACTTTGAATTTCTGAAGTATATTCATTGCTCTTTTTTTAACAGCATTCAATTATAAAGCCTTTCATGTTGCGGCGTGTTAAAAAAGATGTAATTTCTGAGCTGACTAGCAAAACTGAAGTTACTGTGCACTGCAAGTTAAGTTCTCGGCAGCAAGCTTTCTATCAAGCTATTAAGAACAAGATATCTCTTGCCGAATTGTTTGATAGTAATCGTGGACAGCTCAATGAGAAGAAAATCCTGAATTTAATGAACATTGTTATTCAATTGAGGAAGGTAGACAATCCATATTATTCAGCCTTTCTTTTCTCTGTTTTTAGTTTTAGTTGTGTAAATTTTGTATTAATTGGTTCCAGTTGAAATAAAATGATTGTTGTTGTCTTTAACCTTTTTATTGTGTTTTTTTTCCAACCATGATTACGCATAATAAATGTTGCTCTTTGGATATGTTAGGTTTGTAACCATCCAGAGTTGTTTGAAAGGAGTGAGGGAAGCACATTCCTTTACTTTGGAGAGATTCCAAATTCCCTTCCTCCTCCTCCATTTGGGGAGTTAGAGGATGTATATTATTCTGGTGGCCACAACCCCATCTCATATGAGGTACTTCTGGATTTTTACTTACTGTATAATACCAATTTATTGTTCTCTCTTCAATGTCCCGTGTTTTTCATTCCATTTTCTGAGCAAAATTAGTATGTTGCACCGCATTGTATTTCATGTCATTTCTGTTAAGAGCCCCACATTTGATGAGATTAAGACTGAATATACGTGTATTGTTTTTGTCCCATTTTTTCAGATACCAAAACTTGTCTATAAAGAAATTATGCGGAGTTCTGAAACTCTCGGTTCAGCTGTTGGTCATGGTATCGGCAGAGAAACTTTTCAGAAGTACTTTAATATTTTTAGACCAGAAAATGTTTACCAGTCTGTCTTCTCAGAAGATATGCGTGTTAAAAGTGGAACCTTTGGTTTTACTCATTTGATGGATTTATCTCCACAAGAGGTAACATTTCTGGTTACCGGTTCTTTTATGGAGAGACTACTATTTTCTATGATGAGATGGGAACAAAATTTCATTAATGAAGTTGTAGAATTTCTTTCGGAGACCATAGATGATGATTTGGAATGTAGTTACCTTGAAAAAGGTAAATTAAGAACTGTCACACGAATGTTATTGGTGCCGTCAAGATCTGAGACTAAGTTTCTTCAGTACAGATTGCCAACTGGACCCAGCGATGCTCCTTTTGAGGCCTTGGTTGTCCCACATCAGGAGAGGGTTTTATCAAATGCAAGGCTTCTTCACTCAGCTTACACATATATCCCACAAAGTAGAGCACCCCCAGTATGTTATGTTTCTTTATTATCTAGTATTATGTTAATTTTTCCAAATTAAGTGCCTTCTATTAGCAAAATGATAATTAACTATCAACCGTGTTTCGTTTTTCTTTTTTAGATTGGTGCTCACTGCTCTGATAGGAACTTCTCCTATAAAATGATTGAGGAACTACATGATCCATGGGTTAAGAGGTTGTTTGTGGGATTTGCCCGTACATCTGATTATAATGGGCCTAGAAAGCCAAAGGTTTCTCATCGTTTAATTCAAGAGATCGACTCTGAAGTACTACCCATTTGTAAACCTGCTCTTCAGTTAACGCACAGTATTTTTGGGTCTTCTCCACCTATGCGAAATTTTGACCCAGCAAAATTACTTACCGTTAGTATTCTTTTACCCCTTTTATTGTTTCTTGAGGAGTACCCCTTCATCTCGGCTTTTGTGTAAAATGGATCTTCTAATTGAAATAATTTGAATATAGGACTCTGGAAAGCTTCAAACACTTGATATATTATTGAAACGTTTACGAGCCGGAAATCATCGTGTTCTCTTGTTTGCTCAGATGACCAAGATGCTGAATATTTTGGAGGTATTTTAAACTTTTCACTGTTAAACCTTTTGATATTGCTATTTAGATTTTAGAGTTTATTCATTCCTATCAATCTATCATGTTGTGGGTATGGGCTTTTTTCTTATGCTGATTGGTGATTTAACTCTTCTTACAGGACTATATGAACTATAGAAAATATAAATATTTTAGACTTGATGGATCAACATCTATTCAGGACCGCAGAGACATGGTCAGAGATTTTCAGCATAGGTAATGTATATTTTATAATTTAAATTTTTCCATACTGTATTCTAGTTAGACTACTGTAACATTACTTATTTCATTATGCAGATTTATATAACTTTTTTATTAATTTGTTGTAGGGGTGATATTTTTGTGTTCTTACTGAGTACAAGAGCTGGTGGATTGGGTATTAACTTGACAGCTGCTGACACGGTCATATTTTATGAGAGTGATTGGAATCCAACATTGGATCTACAGGCAATGGATAGAGCTCATCGTTTGGGTCAGACAAAAGATGTTAGTTCCATTACTTCGTCTCCTTCCTCCTCACCTGCACATATCTGTTGATTGCTCTATGATGCGATGTTGCTTTATTTTGGGATCTCAAAAATTGGTCCCTGAATTTTTCCTTTCTTTCACATTTTTGCTTGCACAGACACTAAAGCTATTCCTTTTGAGTTTGTAATTTCTTCATTTATTAATTTAAAGCCAACATTTGATGTATGTATTTTCAAATTTGTAGGTCACTGTCTACCGACTTATATGTAAAGAGACAGTTGAAGAGAAGATTCTTCTCAGAGCTAGTCAGAAAAGTACTGTACAGAACCTTGTCATGACTGGTGGTTCTGTTGGAGGTGATCTTTTAGCTCCCGAGGATGTGGTATCTTTGCTTCTGGATGATGTTCAGTTGCAGCAGAAATTTCAAAATATAACTGCCCAGGTTGGTTGTGAAATCTTGTCACTAGAATATATTATTGTACATTATGTAGTTGAATATCCCTCTCATCAACTGAATAAACAAGGATTACATCAAGTTCCAGAAAGCCTAAAACCTTCTAGTTTTTTTCATTCCGGATTATGTTTGACCTCGCTTATCCTTCCAGGTAAGGGATAAGCAAAAGAAAAAACAGCCTATGAAGGGTATTTTGGTAAATGAAGATGGTGATGCATCTCTGGAAGATGTATCAAACTCTGTAGCCCTGGGTACAACAGATGAGCTTCCCATGGATCCAGAGGGATCAAAGTCCAGTAATAAAAAGGTATCATTGTGCTTCTACACTTTGGCTTTGAAAATGCTTTTCATCTCATTTCGTTATTTTTTTTACTGACTTGTTTCATTTGGTTGCATTCTATAAATCATTTTCTGTTGCTCTAATTGAGTAATGATATTTCAAGCTGTGTTGTAAATTGAGTAAGGGTAGTTATAAAAACTCATAAATAAAGCCTGGCTTGCATTTCTTAATCTTTATTCCTTTCACCAAAACGCCGTGTATCTTGAGCTGGGGAGGGAGTAAAATGACAAGACTAAAGACTTCAAAAGATTTTGAACGCCTAAGTATTCTTTCTTGATATTCTGTAGGCCTAGAAAATATATTGAGTCTTCTTCTGTGGATAATTGATAAGCTGTATTGTTTCAAGGAAGTATATTGAAGTTCAGAAATTATTTTTCTTTAAAATTAGGGAAAGGAGACATTTGCATTAAATGAATGCATATTTTATCTGTTTTACTGTATCAATTATACGTTTCACCTTCTGATCTGTAGGTCTCTGTATTATTCTCTACTGCTGTTTAAATAACATAAGAGGTCCCTGTTAGAAAGACACTGTTAGTATTAACTTTCAATAGTACCGTTGGACCCTCAAACCATCAGGAGTGAAACTTAGTGTCTATATCTTTATAATCAGATCATCATGTTACAGTAGAGAATCAAAATTCTGCAGTGTTTTATTTATCATTTGGGTGATAATATTTGAATTTTTAGGTGTACTTATTTTGTGAATTTGTTATTTTCAACTTGGTAACATGATGTTCATTTGCAGAGAAAAGCAGTCTCAGATAAGAAAACTTTGAGGCCAAAGAATTCTCAAATGACGAGTGAATTTGATGCCATGCCTATAGACAATGAATTGGACGATGTCCACTTAAATACCGATCCTGTAGGTCAGAAAACCAAGAGACCAAAGAGAATAAAGAAAAATGTGAATGAAATGTATGAAGATACTTTTCCAGGGACAGCTACCATGATCCCAGAGCACACCCAATTTCAACCTCCACGTGATGAAGGTCCCAAAATAGAATCAGGTCAAGATACCTAATATTTTACCAACAGTTTTGGAGAGACTGCTAAATTTATTCTCAATATGATCATCGGCTTCTAGTTACCTGTTTCTTGGTTCTTGTCTGACTGTAAATAATGGCAGCAAAGTTCAAGTCAAGACAAGCAAAAAAAGGCCGTAAATACTTTGTTGTATATAGTAGTACTAAATTAGTGCTGGTTAATGGTTATAGATCTTCACTTCTTCCAGCATAGTTGTACAGAGTTTGCTATCATCTCTATATATGATTTTTAGTGCCACGAACAATATTTAAAGCTTAAATGATGATATAGATAGGTAAATTTTCGCCCCATAATCAATATGGTGAGTTTGTGACATGCCAAGAACAAGTTGTTTAATTAATATTTGTGTATTTGAAACATTGATTGTTTGTTTTAAAAGATTGAAATTTGTACTAAGACGCCCTCACGAATCCTGGTATACTTTCAAAAGGCACAAAATTTGTATTTTTCTTTGTGTAATGAGAAGTAAACAAATTTCTTCACTAAACTTAAATTTGTATGCTGATGTTATTACGAATGAGATACAAGTGAGGTACACATTGCAGTTTAATCGAGTGTTTTGTGAGATTGCATAATATGACAAGTTAATCTTGACACTTATCATATTTTGTTTCTAGTTAAAATAAGGGACCTAAATTTGAGATGAACTAAAAACCAATAGAATAAGATAACAAAATAATATACCGATTTACCCTATAAAATATTTTTTTTTTAAATTAGTAGAAGTAAATTAATAAAATAATTCACTGTCAACCCAAATATAAGTCTCAAAATCAAAGGCCCTAATTACAAAGTTTAAAAATCCAAAATTTGTGATGATGATGACAACATTGATCTAAAATGTTGCGTCTAAGAAATGCTTAGTTTAGCATTGATTAATATTTCAAAAAAAGACAAAGTGAAAGTAGGAGGGGGCATATGTAACAGAAGAAGAATTAATGCCACATGAATGAAGGAGACAAATGAAAAGGGAGGCTCATCTCACATGAAACTACTTGCAAAGTCACACAATATTAAAGACCGTTGGGGAAGTTGGCGACACCCAATATTCTTTAATGCCAACAGATTTATTGGTGACACACCTATGTCAAATGAAATGACTCAACCCTAAATAAGTAAAAAGAATTCATGTTTGGCCAAAAAAATATGGTAAATATGGTGTCAAATATATTATTTTTTTGTATATATTTTTGTAATATGTGTGAAGTGTAGAAAATAAAAAATAAGAGAGATACATAAATAAATGATTCTTCGTGGATGATTCATATTTGTTACTCCCTCCGTACCATAATATAAGTCGTTTTGGAAAAAAAATTTGTACCAAAATATAAGTCGTTTTACAATACCAATGCAACATTTAATGTTAATTTTCTTATTATACTCTTAACTATTTATTACTCTCTCTTCTTTTACTTCTACAATTTATTTTTTTCATACCATTAATGAAGGACAATTTTGTAAACTAGCTCATAATTTCTTTTTTCCATACAACAATGATTTCATTTTTTAATTTGTGTGATATGGTCAAAACGACTTATATTTTGGTACGGAGGGAGTATATATCTTGTGAGGTTAATTCTTGTACGAATGTTAGCTCTTGTTTGCTTAGGCTATTATGGTGACTTCTTTTAGACAATTTTGAAAGTTCTATCATTTTTGGGCTTTCTTATTACATTTTAATAATTTGATGTAAATGAGTCTAGCAAACCTCAATATTTTATTCATGTATATTATCTAATTTTTGTTCCTTAAAACTTTTTTGTATTTTCTATTTATCATATAAAAAAATACAATTTAATAAACTATTACACTTATTAACGTACGTAATATTGATTGTTTTAACTCTTATATAGAAAAATAAACAACTTAACTTCACTAACAATAGGAAACATTTTGTGATCAAAAACATAATGATGAATTGGACAAGCTAAAGTAAATTAAACCCTTCAATGAATTAAAGTTTGGTTTTGTATAGGTAGTAGTAGTAGTAAGTCGTGTTCTAGTAGTTGGGTAGATGAACAAACAATAGACGGAGAAAACAAAGTGATCATGTTATGTTTCTTTTTTCTTCTATCCATTCCCCTTATCTAACTCTTTTGCCTTTGCATGTGCACTACTACTATTTTCAAACTACTCCATCCATTTAAACAAAATACACTACATTGGTTTAAGGTTTTTATAGCATACTATCTCTTTCAATCTTAAATATGAATAGGGTCTCGTTAACTTGTGCCCTAAGGACATATATTAAGATGTTTTAAAATTAAACTTTTACATTTAATAGGGTAGAAAATGTAATGCATGAAAAGTTAAAATACACAAATTCTAAAAAATAATTTCTAGTTTTCTACATTTGTTTTCTTAACATGTGTCCTTAGAACACAAGTAAAACATTCTCCATAAAATTTAGTCAAAACAAACTTGATGTAAATATTGAGAAAATAAATTAAATTTCATTTATATTTGAGACCGGAGTAAATATTGAGAAAAATAATAAATAGTGAGTATAACAATTTTATAAAATTATAATTGAGTGTTAATTATTATACAAAATTACATTAAATTTAAAAACAAATTACATTTTCTCTAAAACAGTTAATTTGATATTATTTTTTTAAAAATGAAATAAATCTATAGTGATATTTATTGATAATGTTTTTTTATGGAAAAAGAAGTATACATATAGAAAAGGGTACACAATATTTTTTACAGGGAGAAATGGGCACATACTTGTACCATGATTCATGCATTGAATGTTTCAATAAATAATGTACAGCATTGCATTAGTCAAGCAATATCTATCAACAATATTTCATTTTTCACATTCCAATGTTCTACATCTTTTGCTAACCCAAAAAATCTTATTCTTATGCTAACAAGAAAAAAAATTGGTAGTTGAGATCAAAGATAAAGTGAATATCACAACATTTTAGTTTATATATAGATAGATACACAAAAACCTTAACAACTCACATTCACCTAGTACTTTTTTCTAAGAGATTTTTTCTAACCATTTTTTGTTTTTGGTTTGATCATGGTTGGAAACATTTTAGAAAAGATAAACCATAATAATACATACTCAAATGGGTCATCTCAGAATCATAATAATGGATTAGAGGATAAGCTTGATGAGTTTAGGAGACTAATTGGTAAAACTAATGGTGATCCTTTAAGAATTGTGAGTGTTGGAGCTGGTGCTTGGGGAAGTGTTTTTGCAGCACTTTTACAAGACAGTTATGGTGAATTTAGAGACAAAGTACAAATCAGAATATGGAGAAGATCAGGAAGAAAAGTTGATAGAGAAACTGCTAAACATCTCTTTGAGGTTATTAATTCAAGAGAAGATGTTTTAAGAAGGTTGATAAGAAATTGTGCTTATCTAAAATATGTTGAAGCAAGACTTGGTGATAGGACACTTTTTGCTGATGAAATTCTTAAAGATGGTCTTTGTTTGAATATGATTGATACTCCTGTTTGTCCTTTGAAAGTTGTTACTAATTTGCAAGAAGCTGTTTGGGATGCTGATATTGTTGTTAACGGTTTGCCTTCAACCGAAACTCGTGAGATTTTCGAAGAGATTGGAAAGTATTGGAAAGAAAGGATTAGTGTTCCTATTATAATTTCTTTGTCTAAGGGTATTGAAGCTGCATTGAAGCCTCTTCCTCATATTGTTACTCCTACAAAAATGATTCACCAAGCAAGTAAGAGTTTTTTGTTTTTTTGTTTTTCATTTCTAATTGATGAAAAGTGATTAATTTCAATAAATTTTGTATTATCATATAGCCTTTTTTCCTTGCATAAGTTGAATCTTTCTTTCATTCTTAATTTTTGCAATGTAAACTTGACAGCTGGAGTACCTATGGAGAACATACTTTATCTTGGTGGTCCAAATATTGCCTCAGAAATCTACAACAAGGAGTATGCTAATGCTAGAATTTGTGGAGCTGAAAAATGGAGGAAACCTTTAGCAAAGTTTCTTAGGCAACCACATTTTATTGTATGGGACAATAGTGACCTTGTCACTCATGAGGTCATGGGTGGATTGAAAAATGTCTATGCAATTGGAGCTGGTAAGTAAGCCTTAATTTTGTTATGATCACTTCATAATGTCAAACTTGAAGTAATCTATATCTTCATATTTTGGTATGTGTAATGTTGTCTATGTTCCTTGTTGATTCGTTCCCTATGCAAAAGAAGCATTTCGTCCAGGGTTCAATTCTTGGCCGGTGCGGATGGAAAAACATATGTCGGGAGAGGTCATTTTCTCAAATGGATCTCGGTTACCTCGACATATTAGTCTTTATGTTTGCACAGAGAATACCTTGGTTTACCAAAAAAAATACAAAAAAAGTTTAGATATGTTTGATTCTGCATACAATTATAATTGAAGTAAGGTTTTATGTGACCTTCACATGATATAGAGACAAGAAGTATCTATTAACTTGAAACTTGGAGCAAAAGGTTCAAAATACCTCTAATTTTACAATGATCTTAACATTTGCTTTCTGATTTACGATCTTTATATATCTTGTTTTTCTGTTAAATGTTGTATCAGGAATGGTAGCATCCCTTACAAATGAAAGTGCTACTAGCAAATCAGTGTATTTTGCACATTGCACTTCAGAGATGATATTCATAACTCACTTGTTAACCGAAGAGCCTGAGAAACTTGCTGGTCCATTACTGGCTGATACTTATGTGACATTGCTAAAAGGTCGTAACTCGTGGTACGGTCAGATGTTAGCTAAGGGTGAACTAAGCCCTGACATGGGCGTCAACATTAGTGGCAAGGGAATGATTCAGGTATAAAAACCAACAATATTAACATCGACCATTTAAAAAAAAAATAGAAGTTTCAAACAAACTTGTATGTAATTTTCTCGAGGGCTTTAGTTGCACCTACAAAATGTCGAATTTGTATGATTTTATATGTTTTGATCTCACCTGTCAAAATTATTTGTAACAGGGAGTATCTGCAGTGGAGGCATTCTTTGAACTTTTGAGCCAATCAAGCCTGAATGTGTTGCATCCTGAAGAAAAAAAGCATGTTGCTCCTGTTGAGCTCTGTCCTATCTTGAAGACACTCTACAAAATATTGATATCCAGGTAATTAATGAATCTGCTAACAATAATTAACATAAGCCGTGGTTTTAAGTGCAAGTAATCGGAGAATATGAGGTAAAAAACATGTTTGGTTTATCAAAATTAAAGATGTAATTGATACAATATAGGTACTTTTATTTAGTGAGTGCAATCACCTCTAACTAATTTTCTAACCAACTTAATCTATGCTGTGTCTTATTTCCTTAGAAGTTATTAAGCAATATTATTATCCCTAAATAAATAATAATATTCTCCTTCCTTAATCACCTCTAAACCTTGAATAACTTTGCTAACCAACTTAAGCTTGTTATCTTATGAGCACTTTCAAATTCAAATAGAGTAATCCATATGGAAATCTCTATATGTTGTCAAAGGACTAAAAAAGTTTTCTCATGCTTCTGGTGCATGTTTGATTTCTTAGGGAACAATCAACACAAGCTATTCTGAAAGCTCTGAGGGATGAAAACCTGAATGATCCACGAGAACGTATTGCGATTGCACAAAGCCATGCTTTCTACAGGCCTTCACTTCTTGGTCAACAGTGATGATTGTTTTCATTTGGCAAAAACAAATGTGAATGTAACCATTTAAAGGAAACATAAGTCAAAGGGACGTAAATCATATATGTATTATTTTGTGATGATGATTTTTTATTTTTGTATTACATTAATGTTTGTATATATATTTCAAAATATAAGCCTCTAAGCATTTAGACCGATGATTTTCCAAAACCCACACGGTGTCCGAAATTGGAGTAACAAGTCTTTTTGATTTGTTTTCAATTGTCATTAAGGAAGAAAGTCAAGTTCACGATGCTTTCTGAAAACATTCATGTAGTGAAATAGTAGTACTGTAGTAGTGAATAATAGAACTTATTATTTTCCTTGGTCATAAAATTAAAGGATTACTTCTGAGCAAATAAAATAGACTAATGAATGAAAGAATAAACGTCTTGTTTAGATAAATAGTCTAATTTGGAGACCGCAGAAACTTATGCAGCAAGATAATTCTTAAGAGTAGTTGTTTACTGTATTTTGAACTGTATCATTATATTGGATCATAGAGCAGATCAATGTGACAGAACAGCAAAGTTTCAAGTCTCCAATGAGGCTGCAATGACTAGCCAGCTACAAGGAAGAAAACTAATACTTCCTTTCATTTACAAAAAAAAGTATTCTATCTATAGGCTATATATACAAAAATCCTGTCACAAAATCCATTTCAGCTTGCCTATGTATTTTTCACAACTATGTCAGAATCCTATACCAAATTCAGTGGAAACACTGGACCTATACTGAGTTGCTTAATTATTTCCTCAACCAAAACTTCTTTCCGAAACTTACAGTAGCCTTTCATATTGAGCTGCTTTGCTCTTTTCCTCAAGACAGACAATGTATTTTTCATCAAGGTTTCAAAGGTTTCCGTTGAGGTAATAGGGAGCAAAGCTGAGCTCTCATTATGAGAATCCACCAATGCAAGCGATTTACCATCATATTGGCTTCCATTATCCAATGAAACCCAATCTGAATTTGTTAAGCCTAAGTAGTTAACAATTGGATTTTGTACTTCTGAGGTAATTGACAACTCTGGAACTCGTCTTTTCTTTTGCAATTCAGAAAATTCTCTGTCAAAAAGAACAATAGCATTACCATTAGTTTCATGCTGGCCTGTCTGCACAGACATCTTCGTAATTTTCCTATTCACGGGCTCATTTAAGATTGTACCAGCAGTAAAGGTATTTGGTTTCCGCTGCCTCTTGGTTGATACATCATCGCTGTCAGAAAGATCAACAGTTTCAAGTTGGCCGGGATGTACAGCCCTCTTAGTAATTTTACTATTCAAGAACTCATTTTTTGGTTTCCGCTGCCTCTTGGTTGTTACATTCTTAGATGTACTTGGAAAAGCTTCTACAGGAAACAGTTCTTTGGCAGAGCATGCCTCAAATTCAGGCTTTTTCTTTCCCTGAGATTTCAACTTTGAAGGAAAACGTTTATTGGCCTTGCCAATGTTAACAGAAACTTTGGATTTTAGGTCTTGCGCTTGTGGTTTCCCTTCATCTGTTAGCTGTAACCTAGTACACAGGACATTCTTGGTTTGCATCCCTGGCAACGAAAGTGATACAGAATTTTCAGCATTAAGGGTGGCCTTTTCAAATTTTATCACTTGCAGGGCATTGTAGCCATTATTTTCTTTAAATGCACTTGATTCTGTATCAGCAAAACACGTATTTTGAGGATGAACAATTTGAAGGGGTACATTCATAGAATCCAAATTTTCATCCGGAGCAACTTTGGATTCTTTCCTGCAGGCTCTTTGTGCAGTTTTTGGAACAAAATTATACAGAGATTTCAAATCTTCATCTGGAGCAACCTTGGCTTCTTTCCTGCAGGCTCTTCGTGCATTTTTTGGAACCAAATCACACAGCTTTTTAGCTAAATCAGAATTTTCACTATCTTCTTGATGGCCAGTATCAAGTCTAGAATGAGAGTACATTTTCATCCTCTTTGGAAGTCTATAATCATCTGAGCATACATTTCCTTTGAGATTTGTATTTTCTTTCTGCACAATTTATATGAAAAAAATACCTTGCTTAAAAATCAAAGTAGAAAAACACAACTGCCAGAACCAAAAGGTTTAAATTGACTAAAAGAGGAAAAGGGCTTTTTGCACCTTGGGTTCACTTGGAATATTTCCATTTCCCTTAGACGAAAATGGATTCAAAATTTGACCTGCATTTTTAGCAATGAGTAGGCTTCCCTTGATTTGACCATCTGAGCAGACATTTTCTTTGACGGATATGTTTACTTCCTGCACAATTTAGGAGCAAACAATGAACAGAATACCCTGTTCAAAGTCAAAGTAGAAAGTTGCAACTACCTCTTCCAAGAGGTTTAAATTGATTTAAAGGGGGAAAAGGGTTTTCACCTTAGTTTCGCTTGGAATATTTTTGTTTCCCTTGGATAAAAAGGGATCCAAGATTTGACCCGATTCTGTAGTAGTGCTCCTTTTGATAATTGCAAGTCTATAATCATCTGAGCAGACATTTTCTATGAGAGTTATATTTTCCTCCTGCAGAATTTAATAAAATACGATGAACAGAATACCTTGATAAAATCAAAGCAGAAAAGTAAAACTGCCACATCCAAGAACTTTAAATTGATCAAAAGAAGAAAACAAACGGCTTCTTGAACCTTGGACAAAAACGGAGTCAAGATTTGACATGTATCTGTAGTAACGAGTTGGCTTTTCCTGACATCCTCATCTCCCGTAACTTTATCATCTAATGTATCAGATAATATCATCCTATCAGAATGCGGGGGTACACAGCTAACAACCCCCAAATCAGGATTTCCCACAAGAGATATTGCCAGCAATTCCTTCATTAAAAAAAATCTAATTAGGTCCAATGGCTGAGACAACTTTAACAAGGGTTTTCAAGGCACATTATGTACAAAATTAAATCTTTAGTAACCTAAGATAGAAATTATCTCTATCTTGGACCATCACAAAAGGGGAAAAATACAGATTGTCATTGCAAGTTGAATGCAAAGTAAGAGACATGCCACCACTTCAGCGCCTCTATTCAAGTTTACTCTCTTTTCATAGGTTTTAGTGCCAGGGCCAAACTGTCAAGAAGTAAAACTAAACTGTGGAGTTTCTTCTCAATGGATAAGTTCATATTTGTTTATATCTTCAAGGGGGTATTTGATATTGATATTGATATTTGACAGCTGATGGAAGACATACATAAAAAGCAACCAAAATTTATGATTTATTATCATAACCACAGCGTTGGAGGTTTAAATTACTACATTTGAGTTTGAAAAAGAAATGCAAGTAAAATGAAACTGTAAAACCAAATCTTATTTTGGATCTCAGTTCAAATTGTTTCTAATAATTTTCTTGATAGAAGGAAACAAAAGATTTAGTGAGGCTAGATTCCTCTATACATATTTTCAATCTAGCTTCAATATAATCTGCATCCGAACAAAAAGATCAAACAGTTCTTACTTCAAATTTGTAGTTTTAAACAGCCCTGTTTCATATTCCAAGTCTGATTAAACTATACCACACACACGAAACTTTATTAATGCTTGGGTTGCAAGCAAACAATCATGGACCTTACTATAATTCATTGTTGAAGACAGCTAAATACTGAAGCTCAACCCAGTTGAAATTCCAACAAACAGAATAACCTAAACAATTTCACATGAAAAAACTAAAACACATTATAAGGAAAAGTAGGGCTAGAGCAAAGCAGGAATCGAAAGAGACACACGGGTGAGATCTCTTTCCACTTTAGATGCTTCTGAAATGCATCTTTGTCCGAACCCAAGCAATGTTTCCGATAAATATTCTGTCGCAACTTGAAAGCATGTTTATAGTTTCTTCTTCAGTTTCATCTGAATTAAGGCCAACATTTCTCTCCTAACTATAAAAGCCAGGTATAACAGAATTGAAACACTTAATCAACATTGGCCAAAAAAGTGTAGGATGATTGGACAGAGAATTGAAAATGATAACTAGAAGGATCCTTGAGCAATCACAGAATCGATTACATCCCTAACTCAAAATGTGCTTATTTGTAAATGACAAGTATGCTGCATATGCTTAAATCTTTAATTCGACATCCTTAATTCAAATGCTATAATTATTGACAGATCTCCACTATATGCATATACAAATTTATCATATTCAATGACTGAATCATGGCTTTATGCGGGCTAGAAAGAGACAGTTATTGTATAATTATTATGTTAAAAGAAATTATGTACAAAGCTAGTAGACATCTATCTTATGCAATCATTATGCAAACACATCAAATGAGCATGTGCATCTTAGTCAGACTTCAGATCTAACATGACAGACTGCAGAGGTTAAAAAAATAGAAAGATTGGTGTAGTAAATCAGTTATTTTGTGTAGACAAAGAAAAGGTCACTTAAAGTTTTAAAATTAAATACATTAAGAAATGCAGGAAGAGAAAATAAGCGCTTCATGAACTAAGATAAAATACAGAGCTTTCTCAACCTCAGTCTTTTCAGGATCATCTGAGCTCTTTTCATGAAGCTCCAAAGGAAGTTCTGAGCTTATAGAATTTTCTAATGTTCCAAAGTCTTCTTCCCCTCCCTCCTTTATGAAAGCGTTTGAATCAATATTGTTAGAATCATTGTCTGGTGCAGGTTCAGTAACATTCACAATTGGATTCTGGACGTTCTCGTCTAAAGTCTGCTTGAAATTGAAGGGAAGAAAAACTCAGTTAAGTTTGAAACCAAGTGTGAAGAACAGTAAAATTTGCGTACAAGAGGAAACACCATATTATCTAACTGCCACATTAACTAATAACTTCCCTAACTAACTCCTTATCTCACATCCTAACAAAACCTCTTTACCCTATATCTTAACACATTCTATCATCACATTCTGAGCTACAGAATTTTATGAAGAACAGTATAGTCACAATAAACTTCATTGCTGTCCAAAGGAACGCAAAATCATAAAGAACCCATCAATTTAGCCAGGAAAAAACAAAAGATGAATTGTAGCATAGAACGAGGCATCCAAAATGGTTGGCAGATACAAAATTGGCACAAACAAATAGGTAAATATGGCAACATTTTGTCAATCTTCAAAAGGAAAAATAATTACATACTAGTATTATAAACTCGCGGAGCAGAAGTGGTTTCAATAGTCAAACCTGGTCATTTGTATCTTGACAGTGATCTTTATGTAAAGCCTTCACTATTTCATGAACTGTCTCAGCAGGTTCGCTATGCAATAGCAGCTGCATATCTGCATCATCGGCATGATCACTCTTCAAATTGGTAACCGCAACATCAAGCTGGTTGATTCTTTCGGTTAAAGCACTACAACATATTTCCGGCCAGTTTTCCTGCTCAGTCCAAGCCAATTCATTCTGAAGGCACGTGAGATCCTTTTCTAGTTCCTCAATTTCATCATCCGCCTTAGTGAGCAAAATTCTCAAAACCTGAACACATGACGCCACGTTCAAAGCATCTTCCTCAATCTCATCTGTAAAACTCAAATAAAGCCATACTAAATACAATGCACCACTTAAAAAAAGATCAAACAAAATACAGAACGAGTAACACGATAACTACTATAAGAACAAATACCACGGCCGCATCCAAAGTAATCACAGTGCCACTCAAGAATCTCCGAGTAGTTATCGTCATAATAAACTAACAGCATCAAATCACATGCCAAAAATAGTAAGAAAAACAAATTAGATATAGAACAACACTATCCAATCAAATCAAATAAAATCAACATAACAAATTGATAATAGAATATGATAAAGTAAGAAAACCTTGATCAAAAGACGAACTCCATAGATCCCAAGCCATGAAATTCAAGTAACTAATTCCTGAAACACGAAATGCATTGAATGAGTTTCTAATTAAAGTGAAAATCTGAATTATGAAGTGATTGACACTTAACTAGAACAATTAGTGCGAATTAACAACACTAGAAGGCATTAATAAATGAAGCATTTAACAATTAAGAAGAAATTAGTAGCAATAAATGAGAGTAGTTGAAAAAGAGAAATGAAAAGGGAAAATGGAGGGAAAAGAGAAAAAGAGTACAAATTTCTTCAACTGTACCTGAAAAGGATTGGGAGAAAATGAAATGCGTGAGTGTCTAGGGTTTCGTGAAGTTACGGAATTCAGTTCAGAGCTGAAAAGAAAAGAAGAAGACTCTGTGTGTTGGTGTTCGTACGGAAAAAGACTTGCATTGGAAATGAAAGCGACTATTGAGGACTGTTAGGTCATTTTGTAGTAAAGACTTTGTTGTGGGCCCAAGATCTAATGTGGGCCCACTTTGATTCTTCTATCATTGTGGGCCGTTGATTTTTCTCAGGTGTTCTTTTGCTGTTTGGTTGTTGCTTGCTTTCTTGTAGGGTTACTAGCTTGGTGGGTGGGGGTGGGGTTAGGGGATTGAAAGCAGTTTAGGGTGGATGGGTTCGATAATAGGTTCGGAGTAGGTATTAATGTTTTCTTTATCTGTCTCGTCTTTCTATTGTTAAAATTGGAGAAAATTTAAATCTAAATCTAGTAAATTTAAATTTACCTCGTCAAAATTAGAGTAAATTCAGACAAATATATGAGTACGAGTTGTGTCTTCATACCTAATGGTAATTATCACACTTAATACTACCTCTAACTCTATAGGTCATCGACAACAAAAATGAACGCCTTTTATTTTTTTTGTTTTTACCATCAATTTAATCGGGTTCGATTGTCAGTTGTGGCATTAAGTTGTTTCAGCTCCTCCTAATCGCAGTTATGGAGAATTGAACTGTGGTTATCTCTACCAAGTTCAGCATTAATAATCACTAAACCAACTAACAATTGATAATGAACACCTTTTATGAAAGTTGGTTGACTACATTCAATTGATGGAATGATTAATAGGAACGCATATGATTGTTGACTCAGTTCAGTGCAGCATCATCTAATATGATGAATATCAATCCAAGAATGTAATCCACTAAGATAATGCTAGTGCTAGTTCTTAACGCCCCCCTCCTATGCACTACCCGTGATGATTGTCACCTAGGAACTTTCTAGATATGAGAACAATTGTTCATTTCCTCTTCAACCACTCGCAAGTGATCGAACCATTAATAATGATTAAGAGTGCGACACAAGTTACAAAGCAACCATACCAATTACAACACAACTAAATCAGTCATACTCTATATTATAATACTAGAGAGGCTAAAAAAAAAAAGAGTACAGGCACGAACCCTAAAAACTCTAAACACTAAGACACTTTTTATAGTGCTTGCATAGGGCTTGACTCTTTCATCAAGATTATGACACCAAATACAATTACATGCGATATATTTCTAAATCCAATTTAGGTTTTCCATATATAGATTAAGCACAAGTACCTTGGTCAGAAAGAAAAGAGATCAAGACTAAAACTATAATTATGTGCAATATATTTCTAAACCCAATTTAGGTTTTCCATATATTAATTAAGCACGCGAACCTTAGTATGAAAGCAGACCAACTTGGCACACAAGCAAGCATAAAAACGAACAAGATCAGATACGCTCTAGATATATAATTTGCTGATGTGTACACGTTCTGATATCATATGTCGTGTCAAAGTATTATGACATTTTGTCCAACATCTTGTTGGAACTTATGTTTAGGAGATATGGCTCAACTTCATGTTCTACCAAAATGAAACCAAATTCATAAAACCCAACAGGTGTGTTTTTGTCCCAATCAACATGTGAAGAATTATGTCGAACAAACACTAAGTATGTGATAACTTGTGTCGAATACTCTATTCTAACTTCTAAAAACCTACACCTATGCATCTTTCTTACTTGAGCGTCATAATATTTGGCTGGTAAACATCTCCACTTCAAACTTACAAGGCGAAGCGAAACTCTGACCTTTTCTTTTTTATCGAGATAAGATCAAAAACAAATAAGAATTAGGTAAATGGGTTAATACCCCCTGTAAAATAGGCAAGTATTGTAATATCCCTGTAATTTTGTTTTTAGAATCCCACTATAGTGTTTGATTTTTTGCAAGACCTCTTGGACTCAGTCAATCATAATATAACCGCCGCAAAATATAATTTTAGAGGGGGTTTAAACTGCCGCAAAAAACCCGCAGCAAAATTAAATTTTAGCGAGGATTTTGCGGAGATTATACTATGATCGATTGAGTCGATGAGATATTGTAAAAAATTAAACATTATAAAGGGGAATCTCAATTTTTTTTTACTAGAGTTATCGTAAAACTTGCATATTTTACAAGGAAATATTAACCTAATAACTTATAAGTATTTTACAAAATTCACAGTTTGATCGAATGTCCATATGAGATAGGTCATCTATAAAACGATTACAAATTTGATATTGACATCTATGAGATTAGACCGACACATGTCTAGTTTTCATTGCGGCACTTGAATAGGTACTAGATTCTCAATCTCAATAGGTAAAAATAAAATATTGGGTATTTGAACAAAGCTGATAGCTGATATTTGGCAAACATCAAACACGATGCCGACTGAGTCCGAGTCCGAGTACAAGTCCGTGTTATATTGCCTCCTCGAAGGCGTCGTTGAAGCCTTTTTATCTGAGAATATTTCACCTCGTAAACCCAAAGCCAAACCAGAAAAGAAAGAAGAAACATCTCATCTGGTGACTTTGACCACCATAATTCTTCCCAGTTTGTACTCTTTTTTCCTATCTCACTCTCTTTTTCTTCATCGCATTTTATATTACATTATTCCGAGTTTGTAATTGTAATTGTAAGTATCAGTGTAATGTCGGTGTCCGACACGTGACACCGGGACACACACCTAATCTAAGGAGTGTCGGAGCTTCATCGTTCTTCATCTCATCTCATTCCTTTCTTTCTTTAGTTCTCTTTGGAACTTATGAGTTGATATTCATAAGTAGATGTGTACTCGAGTTCTACCAGTTAAATTTCAAACCCCGTGTCGCCGTCACCACCATTGCTCCTCAGGTACTCCTTCGTTTCCTTTTTAACTTCTTTTTTAATTTTAGTTTGTGATACCTGTGCACTATTCATATAACATTTTTATCATATATATATAGCTAAAATTAACATATAACATATTGTTCAATTTGTCTCGATCAATATTTTTCAATATAATTTTTTACAATACATAACTAATGATATTAGTCATCAAAGATACGCATTGACATATGTACAGTGGTTGTGACAGTTATATAGGAGCGGAGGGAGTAAAAAATAAACTGGTTGTTGTTGTTGTTGTTGTTGTTGTTGTTGTTTACTGTTTGGACAATGGTTTGACGTTAATTAATAAATAAATATATTTAGCAGGAGAGAGCGGTACCTTCAAATAGGGCCATTTTTTACTCCAAATATTCAAGAAGTGCAGATGTGCAGGTATTGTTCTATCTCTGATAAAATCTAACAATTGGCTGTCATCATTCATTTGTTAGAATGGATACTGTAACTCGCTTTCCTAACTAGTAATTTGAAATTTAACAAATATTGTATGCTAAATGATACTGTTTTCAACTTCAGGGTCTTAAAGGCATCGGGCACATTCGAAAAGCCAAAACAGTCTTTAGACGGTCAGCTTCATATTCTATCATTTCAAATGCTAATGATAAACTTGGGCAAAACCAAAGCTGTTGCTTAAGTTTGAATTGGCTCAATTTTGGTTCTTTGAGTAAGTGTTTTGAATAGCGGGTACATTGTAGATTGTTTTGTTGCAACTTGAAATGTTCGAGTTGAAGATCAATAATAGTTTGTTCTTCTAAATCACTCACCATCTTTTCTGTACAACTCATGATTCCAAATCTACTTTAAAATTAGACCTTAAAGTTAGACCATAGTGCAATTCAGGGTTATGGAAATAGCATGCAAAGGCTTATTGTGCAGCTGGTTATCCCACCTTTCATCAACGACGTGCTATTTGACAATTAACAACACTTAAAATCTAAACCTGGTCCCACTAACTCTTCAATATATCTAAATTTTACACTTCAAATGCATATTGTTGTTATGCTGACCCCACTTAAGAGCTTAAACTGCCGTTTCCCTGCAATGCATCGGTGCTTTGTTAAACCATTGCCTTTACTGACATGTTTTATTGCTTTGTGTGAAACCACGGTATAAAGTAACTGATATTTATGCTCTTAAAGTTAATTATAATGTTGCAAAGTGTGTTAAGCCTGGTCTCACCAAAAAATTTCCTTTTGTGAGGTTTTGCAGGAGAGAAATGAGAAAAATCATAGAACAAATATAGTTTGTATTTATTCTACCTTTTGGAATTGTCTCTTGATGAATGTGTACATTCTCAAAGTCTTCCAATATTAAGTCAATACAATGTGCAGTACAAGGTGTCAAATACAACCCCTTCCATTTTGCCATCAACATCTCACTGACAGCTTTCTAGTTGCCACATTGTCAGCCACTACTTGTTCGACATTCTCTATATATAATTTTAATTTAAGGCAAACTCATACTCTGAGTTTTCGAGTCGAGTTTCTGTTTCAATTCTACCTAAACAAAACGAGTGACGTAAAAACCGATTCTAACAACCTTGTTGTGGACTATCAGTTACTTGGTTTTTGACTCCAAAAGTAATAGAAAATGGCAATATAAACATGTACCCTGTTGCTGTTTGTAACATAAAAGGTTCATTGTATGTGTGATTTTAATGCTCTGTTGTACTTGTAGTATGAGTCTTTTACTGTGTCATGTTTCTAAATGGAGTTGATTATCAATCTTGAACAAAATAACTAAACTGATGATGCATAATGTTTGTTGTGACCTCTGCAATCAACTCTATTGCTTTGTTAATAATGCTCTTTGTCAAAATTCTGAAATAGTCTAGAAGGGTTTTGATATCATTCCTAATTTGTTTTTTCTCCTTTCAAAACAAATTTGGAGTTCTTTTTTCTATAATTTCCATTGTTAATTTACATCCTATAGCTGGAGTGTAGATTTATTTTTCTACATTTTCCCCAAATCATTTAAGAAATAGGCATTCCTCATTTGTTTTTTCTCCTTTCAACGCAAACGTAAGCATGTTTTGATGTTGAATCAGTTCAAATAAACCATTTTCTATCTTATATCTTGTTGAATTAAGATTTGAGAACTACAACAGCCAACCATAATTGGAAGGTAATAGAAATATGGTTACTGCATAATATAAACCAGAGAGTGACCTACGACAAGGTTAAGGGTAGGGTCTTCCTAATAATTTGGCACACTTGCTCTATTTATTCATGTAGTTGTTTAGTTATAGTGTTATCTCCAATAACTTCTCTGCCAATATATTTTATTTATGCTAAAATTGGAAATGTCTATTGTAGTCGATGATCCGAGAGTCTTTCGCGAATGGAGAGTCTTTCTCCTTGCAGGTGGTTAGACATTGTAAGTTATGTCAGCAAGTTTCTCTAACAAGCTCTTCTTGTTTATTTACTTCTTTTTGAGGCATTAATATTGTTGCTTATTTACTTGTTGCTTAGACCACAATAAGAATTATTTGTTAGTTATTTCTATCATATTTGATTCTTTAGTTCTCACATAAAGTCATTCATGAAGTTCTGGTACCAAATCATTTTATATTTGTTTGTCCTATTTTTTGTGTATGCTATTTTCCACCTACAACTGTGTTAACGTAGTATGGAATATTGGAATGTGGTTCCTCAGTCACCACTACAATAAAATTTTCACATTTATTTGCTATTTCTATTTTTTTTGCATGAGAGGTGTATATACGAGTATAAAGTTATACTAGTGTTTTCTTGTGGTGCAGGCAAAGAGAAACATATGAGCCATGAGGGAAAAAGAAGTTTGCTCTGAAGTTGATAACAGAGAGATTCATCAGTATTGTCATTTTCATAATCGTTCTTCAATTTGAGTTGCATTGGTACATTCTTGTTTTTGGATAGGTAGCCTAGTGACTAGGATTTTACCTATAAGATGAATATGTAGACTGTCCGGAGTTGGAACCCCGACTTGTGCATATAAAATGAGTTATTGATACATTATGTGGTACTTGGTGGCTGTCTTTTGGAATTGTTATTTGTAAAAATAAAATTATTTAAAAATGATAAATTATTATATAAATATGTTACCGATACACCTGCCTTCAAACATAAATCGATTAGAGATGTCAATTTGTATATGTTAAGTCAAGATTTCCGTGGAACCTCCCTATTTGCAGCTCTGAAGGCTATGCAAATGTGATCTTACCGTCGTCGAGTTCTTTGTTTAAATAATTTTTTTGTGTACTTTTAAATACTTTGCATGGTATACATTTTGTTTGAATGTAAATTTAAATACATTTTTATGTATAATACATTTTTATGTGTACATTTAAATTTAAATACTTTACAGAGGAATAAAAAATATTCAACTATATATGATGGTATCCCATATACTCACTAATCCTATTATCCTATTATGTACAAGTACAACCACTACATTGATAAAATTTGTGTTGGCCTAATTTAACCTTTGACAAAAATAAAAATGAAGGTTGTGATATAATCCTAAAAAGGATCGCAAACTCTACACTATAGATGGTGTAAAATATCAAAGGTATGGAATGATCATGACCCATTCGCAAAAGCTTTGCTTTTATCGGACACATTCTTCCTTGCAACACCCACCCCAACTGCCACAACCGCTGCAAGTCCAACTGCAATTTGATGTGATAATAAAATCATTAAATAAAAAATAAATAAAAGCCACACTTATATTTTCTTGTGATTTAAATCAATATTTTCAGAACTCCAAAGAATCATCTACAGGGTGTATAAGGGATTCAGATCAAGTCTTCCAACAACGGTACAGGAGAAGCAACACAAGCTAAATGAATACACCGATACGAACTAGTTCAGTTGTATAACATTTCAAGGTTATAAGTGACAAATCATTGGAAAATCAAAATCAACTATAAAACCAAAAGAGAACACATGAACCACGACTAATCAAATCAACCAAAATTTAAACAGGTTAGTAGGCTCATTTTATTTGGTTAGCATATATAAAGATTGAACAACTTTAATATACAAAGTCAAAAGGAGCTTAATGAACACTAACAAGTAAACCTAAAAAAGATATACCTGAAACAAACATAAGAGATCGATCTATGAGTCCGTGGTACTGCTCGCGGGGTTTTATAACTTCTGTTTTTGGAATGTTTAAATGAGGGTGCTCGGCAGGAGTTACAATTTGGTGAAATATATTGTTGGAATCCCCTAACTTCACACTGATTGGCATAGGAGCCTCTACTCCCGTGTCCTGATTAACCTACAAAAGTACAAAACCCGTTGGCAAATAAACATTTGATGCAGTAAAACTTTGCTTGATAACCTCTCAGCATCAAGAAAGAACATATGTCATGATTATATATGCCGTCATTCACCACATTAAATATCTATTTATCTAACCCATCCAACAATTATGTACAGCAATATGCGTGTAGAATTATGTATATGACCATGCAAATGAATAAAATAATGAAAAATACCATATTTGCCTCTTGTATAGCCATTGTAAATGTATCCTGATCATCTTTGGCTGCAACCATGAGACAGGGCACCTGAAAGCCAGTGTTTTCTCCATGACTAGCGACTTTTAACAAGAGTTCAGATGATGCCCTCCATGAAGACTCATCAGACCTAAAATGAATATTTAGTCAGCTGAGCTCTATACAACCAACATTTTCCAGGTATTTGGTAGAAGTAGCCCACAAACCAGAATGAACGTGTAAATTTGAACATATTGTATACCATGCAAACAAACAATGGGTTATGAAAAATATTTTTAAGATGGAGTTTCTAAATGCTTTTGATTTCAGATGTTGAAAAGTTGCTTATGAGCTAAAAAAACATGTAAACTAGTTATAAATTTTGAGTTTATATACACCAAAGGCACTGAGTAAGAATTTAATGGTGAAGTTGAAACCTATCCTTATAATAACACATAAAAAGGTAATCCATAATTTCTATCATATGTGCTGGTATTATGAACTTTAATATAAGTGGTCACATCACCTCTCATGAACAAAAACTACAATGTCACATGAGGCTAAAGACTCCCTATTGACCAGCAACTTTGTGACTCCATCTTCAGAAATCTCTCTCAGCACAAGATATTTTTTGTTTTCCTACAAACAAAATGATATTCGATGAATTGGAAGACATAAATGCCAATATGTAGAAAATGAATACATCAAATGAAGACTTTGGTGCAAGAAAAGGTGAAAGAAATGAAATGTCTTTCTCTGTCACAGTAAAAAGCTATTGTCAAATGTCAATCAAGTATCAATTACCCTAGAAATATCAACAACATTTACTGCATAACGATCCTCATTGGTTGGATTGTAAACTTCAGAATATGGCCTGCATTATGAATTTCAACAACAATAAGATGATGCTCAATAATTAAAGCTGTGTTACCTACCAGGAACCTCATGGTAACAACTAAAATACCTTCCAATGAAAGAATCCAATAAAGCAGATTTTCCAGCCTTCATAGGCCCAAAAATAAAGCACTGCAATACATTTCGTTCTGAATGTTGTTTTTCGCGATCCACGTGTCGCCTCCTAGTCACACGGATAGCAGTTGACAGATTACCAGGATAACCCATGTATTTTAAGTTCTCCACACTAAAGGTTGGGTTTAGCAGTGTCATGAGTGCCCACTGTCCGGAAACCATATAATATAATATGAAAATCAGTGGTGATGCAAATTAAATGGTATATGCACCGAAAAGATACACGGACCAGACATACATCGTTTTAAACTGAAGCAACCTTGATTCTCAAAATGCTTAAGAAATTGAGTGATAAAACTATCCATAGAAGCCTACCACTTTTCTACAAACATTGTTGAACAAAGTACAAAGAAGTCAGACTAGAGATAAAGATAAAAGACTTGTGCACCTCTGACAAAAATGCATCAAGTGATAGTCCTCCAAATGCATTCCTTTCTACAGCATCCTTGTATGGATTTTCAATCCAGGGACTGCAGTTAAAAATCATAAAATATCAATATCATTGCCAAGAGTCCTAATTGACACTCAGATTGGGAAAAGGCATACATATAAAAAATGTCATAGCTGGACTTTCGTAAAAACAATGTCATAACTGCATCCTTGAAGCATGTATAATGATAAAAACATAAGAAAGATATTTAAGAAGTTACACAACATAAGAAAGATTACAAGTCATCTACCTTTCCGGTGCAGTAGAAAACAATTCTTCAAGTTCACGTGGTTGTAGCACCTTATCCTGGAAGAAGGAAAATATATGGTTAATTTGCAAATTGTATAATGATCAAGACAGTTTAGAAAATGCCCAAAATTGATTGAGGAGCAGCATGAAAAAGTGAAATTATTCAAGGTCATTTGCACAAATAACATACCGAATCACCATCAAATTCATTAAATATTGTCACCAAGAAATCAATTGCTTGATTTGTCAATTCAACACTCTGTAGACATTAAATTGAGTTGAATGAGAATAGAATAAAATAAGTTCCCTATTGTCAACAAATTGAATACAAACAGGTACATATAGAACATAATATATGAGACCACAATTCATCTCAAAAGAAACACCTGATCAGGTGCACGTTTCAAATGTGGAATGAAATCATCATCAAGCTTGATATCATCATTATATCCAAACTTCCTGAGCAAGTTCCATGTTGTCTGAATAGGCCCTTCTTCTATGAAAAGGGCATGAAGAAACAGAAATCCTCTCAAAGTAAGTCCTCGTTCATTCACACCTTCAGACGTTTTTTTTGCACAAGCGTCCTTACATCCAAAATTTCAAGTGGTTCCAAAGAAGCGTTGAAACATTTATTCTGTAAAAAGTGTTGGTAGAATTTTCACAAATCTTATACACAAGTTAACCTACCATAACATGATGCGAACAACCTTGTATTCAAGCTACAAGGTCTCAGGCTATTATACTGTGTAATAAACAAGCCAGCATTTTGACATTTAAAAGAAAAAAATAAAAACCTGAAAATTATTCAGTTCAGCATCGCTAAGAATACCATCTCTGTCAAGGTCATAGAAGATAAAAATCCGCTTCAAAGCCCGCGCACATCGAAGTTTTAGAGCCCGTGACTCCTTATCAAATAAAGGAGCTGTGGGATAAAGGGCAGCCTTTTGTGCTAAGAAGAAAACGTCAAAGACCTTCAACAACGAAATTTAATTACAATTGTATAAAACAAAATCCAGATATAATTGTAGAAATGGCCTTTAAAATAAGATTTCAAAAAATGAAGAATTTAATTGCAATAGTAATGTATAAATAAAATATACCTGGATACGACTATATGCCGAACACTCAATGTATGCTTCAATCTCGCAGAACTGCTGCATTAGGTGTGGGATCATCTGTCCTAGGTAAAACTGCTGATTTTGATCTACCAGATCAAACTTACAACCAACCACTATAACTGGAACTTTGACCTGTAGAAAAATATCTATCTATGTCAAGCATACGTACTACGTACACACAACCTATGAAGCACAGACACGGGACACGACATGGACATTGACACGGATAATTTTTTTGATAAACTGATATATTTCAATGTAAGGACACCAAGACACGCGCCTATTCCGAGAATGAAAGAGTCGAACCTGTAATCGGCGAAGACGAGGGAGCCACAAAGTGGTTAGATCATAAAGTGTGACAGGGCGATCACATGCAAAAGTGAGGACAACTGAGTCAGCCTGCTTTAGGGCTTCATCAACTTGATCAGTGTACTCAATTCTACAATAACAATAACAACAAAATCAAGAAGAATGAATATTCAGATTAGGATTAACGATAAAAATTTCCTAAGCGATGTTAGCATAGATAATAAGAAGAGAGGAATGGAATGTTACTGGGAAGAAGTGTCGATGAGTGTGATTGGGATAACATCATAATACGGTGGTAATACTGGATTCTTGAAGACCTTTGTTCCAACTTTATAGCCTGCCGAGGTATGAATGAGGCTCGATTTGCCGGTTCTACTGTCTCCGGCGACAACAGTACGAACTACGGCAGGACGACGTCGGTGGATGGATTTCGATGATGAACTGTTCACTCCCGCCATTCATACACGCGGTAACAAACAAGAACAAACCTAAATTAGTAGTATACTCTTTTTTCAAATTTTTTTTTTTTTTGGTCAGTTTTCAAATTAATTTTATATTAATATCTTTAAATACGAGTGACATCTTTATTATGTGTTATTTTAATCAAATTGGTAAAAATTAACCAAATGTACTAGGTTGATCGGCGCTAAACTTGATAGGAAGACTGCAGTTCAATTTTCTCAAATTATTTTTTGAAAGAGATTGAAACTATTTGATGTCATAACTCGTCTCGAACTCTAGACTACTTAGACATCTTTCTTTATAAACCAAAAGATGAAAGCAAAAAAAATAGCATGAATTAAATTATTATATCAATTGTAAAAATGAGGATTATCATTAAAATTTACTTCTTTTTATATAACATTAACTTTTACTTCTAAACAACTGTATATGTCATCGATAATATTTATAAAAAATTTAAGAATTATTCCATTGTGGACCACTCGCAATATTAGAATTTTCCCTTATTTAAGAATCTTTACACATAACGAATATAGATTTAATCCAAGGAATGTAGTTGAGCGGTATGGGGCTCATCCTCTCTTAACCAAGGGTCGAGAGTTCGATCCTCACCTTGGTATGGAGCAGCTTTAAATCCTTGGGCCAGCTATCCCACCCTTCGAGGTACCTCCAATCTAGCGAGGGATTAATCACTGCGTTCGGGACCAAAATAAAATAACGAATATAGATTTTTCAAAATCCACTTTTAAATTAAAAATTTATATTGTATAGATTATTCATACTATTTTTTTAAAAAAATAAAAATTATTTATTAGGATATTGAGATAAAGCAAAATTAACGATATATCCAATCATTTGATCTCTCCCCATAAGCATTTGCTCCAACAGACCGATTCATTTTCATGAAGGTCTAATTTAGCATCATGCACGTTCTACCTTTGGACAAAATTATTCTTTTGTTTTATATTAAAGATTTTTAAATCTAAGGTATCAAAATCATTCTCAATCCTTACTTAATTATGCTCACATCTCTTTTAAAAAAAACGAAATAAATAAAACCCCAAAAGGATATTTGCATTCACATACTGCCTTCTCCTTCTTCATCTCATCAATGTCCCTCTGCCCATAAAAAAACTCATTACAATGGGTGTATATTTTTCAACCTCCCATCATTCCACATTCATTTTTTATAATCATAAACATTACCTTTTTTTTTCTTCTTATCATCACATGTTTTACTTTGGTCATTTACCTTTTTTTATCACCTATGTGTCACGACACTCAAGTAAAAGATGAAGAAAGAGGAAGTAACTCAGGTTACTAACATTTTTATTTCTTCTCTACAATTTACTCTCTTCGTCTCAAAATAATAATTGTTTAAGGTTTGAGTTTATTTCACTTGATCCTTTATCTACTTCAACTTGGCTCTTCAAAAATCAACAACTCATTTTAGAGTTGAAAGCAATCATTATCAATCATTAATGAATAAATCAAATTCAACTAATCATATTAAGTGCATGTGTATAGCAGATTATGGATGCGTAGAAATATCAAGAGCTCGAACACTGCTGGTAAAAGTGATCCTGAAAAAAGAGCTGATATTTTCGACATATTTTCATATTATAAAAAATTGACTATAATGTTGTAAGTTTGACAACCTTAACATAACTCTATCTAGCTCTTAAATTATTGAATACAAAATTGGTAAAAATGGAGCATCTGATCCACATTCCTATCCCTGAGGATAAGTGCCAATATTGATTATAATGCAACCCTTCATTATTATGCAGAATGTGTTTCTGATAATTGATTCAATGACTCATTTTTAGACAGAAATGCTTCGCCCGTTTTCAACCAGTTCACATATTGCTTTTGCTCTCTTGTGTGTAGGTAGTGGAGAAGAAAATTGGTCAAGCTTCCTCCAATGCCTTTGTCTATCAGGTATTCCTTGAATGCTTTTTGTAAACTTATGTCCAAATCACTGCACATGATATAGAGAAGGCAATGCATAAGATTATATTAGTAATAAAATGACTCAAATAGTTTATGAATTGTTTCACTAAAAATCAAAATGATTGTATTGTTAAAACCAGTTTATGCGCAAAGTCATAAAGGTAACAAGAAAATGCAAATTTTCTGATCTAGCATGTTCAACATACTAAAGAATATGAAAAACTAGTGCTTAAATTCTTACAGGCTACATTTTATATAATAGCTTAATCGGTTCAAAACATTGATGACCAGTGACGGTCAAAAAGACTTTAAAATGTTAAAAATAATTATGGTCTTTTTATTCTACATATCCTACTTGAATGAGAAACAGAATCAGTTGAATGCATTGTTTAGTTGCTTCAAATTAAGAAGCAAGAACTTGAGTCAAGATGAGTAATCCTCTGAAAATGAATTTGGAATAGTTACATCTAAAAAGACAATTACTTGCAGCATGCCGAGTAAAAGCCATATAGATCAGCATGTGAACAATCAAGGTACATAAAGGTTATTAGATGCCTAGATGGATAATCTGGTAGAGTGGTTTGGGTTATGCAGCAAAGTTGCATAAAAGAAGTTAGGCAGAGGGACCAGAATATCAAGCCATAAAAGTAAGACGATTATATGAAAGTAACACTTGCAGCATAAATAAACTAGAAAAATGCGACATGTTGATACAATGAGCAGATATAGGGAGAAGGAGAGAGGTTCCAGTAATCAGATGGATATGGAGGAAAAACCTGACACACTTATTATTGTCCTTTATTAACTTATCAGCCTTTTTTTTGGTTTCCAACCATGTCATCCTCCATCACATTAGCTCTATATATTAAAACACTACAAAAGTCCTTAACCTACTACTTTGGCCACTGTCACCGCCACACTAAACTTCTCTGCTACAACATATTTTGTAGTAGATAGGGGCTGGGCTGCTCAGCTCTGCTACTCCGCCATAGTGCAATTTTGGGTAACATAGTCTATATGTCAGGATTGGTTTCCATATTTTCTTAAATATCATGATTTGTTTCTTTATTAACACAGGATTAGGATTATAGTATATTGGTATAAAAAGGCTTAGTACTTAGTCTTTTGAAATAAGAGCCAATATATCACATTATCACTCACATAATTTTGAAGCTAAAAATCAATTGTAGAGACAAAAACTTCAAATTCTAGATTCAAGTTATAATCAATTATGAGAATCCGAATGTAAAACCAATTCTACTCAATGACATCCAAACACGTCAAAATCAATCCCACAACTCTATAATTTAGCATCGATTAGAAGTGAAACCAAGCATACACTAAGCCAATGTTTGGTATCACCGTGAATGTATTAGAATCATGCATAACTATCGTGATACCAAACACACAGTAAGACTAACTCCAATAATTTACCTGAATAAGGGTCCTCTGTAAATGGAAGAGCTAAGAGATGTAGGTGATCTAAGATAATAAGCATTATTGATCTCAAAATCAGAGCTTCTATCAGATTCTTGATAAGCTCTACAGTCAAATTGCAAAATAGACGACAAAGTTGGCTTTTTAACACATACTTTCATGAAAACATCCCTAACAAAAATAAGGTCTTTTTCATAGATAGGAGGACCCAAAATAGCTGAAAGAGCAACTTCCTCACCAGAATCAAATTTTCTTCTCAAAATCAAATCTTTTGAATGTGGTAAATCCGATTCCACCATAAATTCACCTAAAGAACCAGTTTGAGCATTCTGCATCCATGAAAATATTATTATGAATATAAGTTGAATTGTATTGAGTTAGTTATATGAATGAATGAATTTGATGGTGGAGATGGGTTTAGAGAGAACCTGAAAGTGATTAGAAGAAAGTTCAAAATTAATTTCGGATTTGAAGAGCTTAATAAGTTCCAAATCTTGAATAGCTTTGAAACCCTTTCTCACCGCTTTCACCCTCGCCATGCTCGCTCTTCCCTGAGGGAGCAGTCTCTGTCTATGAAAACTGCAAATTAGTTAAAAAATTTGTTCCCTTTAGACAAATGGTTAAAATTTAAAAGTTTTGTGAAGTCTACGGTGGTGGTCACGTTCAAAGTTTATAAAATTTTTGAAAAATTTAAAATTATTTGATATATGTTATTAAATAAATATAAATTAAAGTTGTTTGAAAATAATCACATAAATTTTGTCATATCAAATGATTTTATATTTGTTTAAAATTTTACATAAATAATTTATATTATATATTATTATTATTATTTTTTTGGTCGAGACCGGAGTATCCACTGCCGAACGCAGTGACTATTCCCTCGCTAAATTTGAGGCAACTCGAATGGTGGGATAGCTGACCCATCATGTATATTATTTTAATCTAACAATGTAATTTATAAAATTTAATTTGATTAAAATATTATTGAATGATTAAATTGTAAATACCCACTTTCCGATGTAAAAAAAAAGAAGAAGGTAATTTGATCCTTTTTACAGTTTCTTTTTATATAAATAAAGTGTTTTTCACATATTTTAATGTTTTGTTTGAGTTTTTTTTGGTGTTGTTCTACTCCCGTAGCGTGGAGTTATTTGATTTCCCGTTTTTGTACGATGTTTAGTTTGATTTCCCGTCTTTGTACGACGTTTGTTTTCCCGTTTTCATATCCATGTTTTGTTTTAAATGTGCAGATTTGCTTCAATCCAACTTTGAGTAGATTCAATAATTTTATCGTCTTCAACATTACAGATTTGGAAGCATAATTATTTTTAAGGTTTATATTTTGTCAAATTAATTGTAGGCTTTATTATTTTGCCGTGTTATGCTACTAACTCGGATGCGGTGAACTTGTTCGCCCATTTATTCTTTTTAATTGTTTAGCGAATTTAAATATGTTAGGATATCGATCGATGTAATTTACAAATTTAAATGAATAAATATCGATTTAATAAAAAAAAGTAAACACCCAAAATCTTGAGGGTACGCCACGTGTCACTTTTTTTTTTTTTTGTTTCTGCATTATCTCCACCATCCATTCCTTCTCCATTTCCTCCAATCTCACTCCTTTCTCTCCCCGTAATCGCGCCGCCCAAAAACGCCGCCGTATAGGGCCTAACACTGCCGCGCCCAGCTCGCCGTCGCTTCCCCAATCTCTTCTTTCATTGGTTAGTTCTCTTCATGATCCTTCTTCTTCTCGCTATAGTGATAACACTTGAATCCTAATGTTTTTATTTCAATCTCTGAAATGAAATTGATGTGTATTTTATCTACTGGGTAGTTGTATTAGAGGTTTATGTGATTAATTTTGTCGTTTTATACATCCATCAAATTTGGATTGAATTTGCCTCTTTTAGCATAAACCCTAATTTTTTGAAATTTTGGTGAAGCTTTAAATAGATTGTTAGAGATTCTAACTAATTGGAAGCGTATATGTAGAATCAAAATTTCAATTTTTTTTTTGAAATATTAGCAAATTTGTATTCCTTCTTTGGGTATAAACCCTAAATTTTAGAATATCTGATTGGAAGTGTATATATGTATAATTAGCAGTTTAGTACTTTCATTTTCATAGTAGATTGTTCAATTTGCCTATCCCTATCTAATCGCGTCTTCGTCTAATTTACCGTATTGTTATAGTAATTATGATGTGTTTTATGTATATCATTTGAACGCGTATGCCATTATGTGATCTTTTGGATGTTAAAGGAAAATCAAAATGGTAAATAATGTAATCATGAAAGTTGTTAGCCAAGGTTTTTACACTAAATTCTCTGTTAATTTTCCCAAACCAAACAGGTATGTGTATAGTGGTAGGTATATGGGTAGTTCAAGGTTAGAATTACTTAGTCTAATAGATAAGATAAGAGGCTAAGAGGTGAGGAGAAGGAATGGGAAAGAAAGGATAAGATGTAGTTTTCCAAACCAAATGGAGAGGATTAAGTTAAATGAAAGACTATCGTATGACGTTTTTTGTTGACAGAATCTCATGATTTCAATGAGTCGATATAGTATCACTTGAATGCATAAGCTTTAAATTGGATACTTATGCGATACAAATCAACAATTACTAAAGTTTGCTTAAGTAGATAATGAAAGCAATGATCAGGAATCACACATCAATAATATTAGGCCTAATACATTTCATAACCATTATAATGTTCAATACTTTTAATCCAACCAATACTTCACTCCTACATACAAAGGATTAGAAAATGAGGCTCAAGACCTATTTTTAGAAATTTAGAAAGAATTACGCATAAGAAATTAGAAAAATCAATGCAATAATTCAAATAACTATCTTAGGCAGTAATTCAAATAATCAATGCAATAATTCAAATTACTATCTTAGTTTGATCCATTGGATTGTAATATATATCAAATTGTTTGTTCATACTTTATAGTTTACCTGAATTGTGAAATTGGACTGACTCTTTTATTTTGGTTTTGTCTTTCCTATTTACAAAGATGGCTGGAGTATTAGCATTTACGAGCCTAGCTCCCAAGACAAAGAATTTCATAGTTGCTGGAGGTTTGACAACTTTTGTCTTTGGGGCATACTTCTATACGATGAGAGCTGTTGGAGGTACTGATGAACTACAGGTAGCCATAGACAAGTTTGAAGCAGACAAGAGTACTAAAGAGGGTGAAGCAAGCATTCCATCAAAGGTCTAAAGCTAGTTGCTTACAGAACAAAAATAATGTTTTGGTTGTACTTACTGTTTTGGTTTCGGGTTAAAGCTTTCAACCCTCCTTCAGCATGAAAGTATTTTAAAAATGATGATCTTGAATCTTGTATTTAATAATCTGTAACCGGTTTTGCGTGCAATAACTGAATGCTAGGGAATCTATATGTAATATGATAACAGCAACGATTGATATTGAATAGTAAGTAGATATGACGCTGCCTAATGTTTCGTAGCAGAAGAATAAGTATTCATAGTCGTGCTACATGAGGAGAAGGTTAAATATCATTATCGTTTGTATAAACCAGTAACCAGTAGTATTAATTTACATGTCCAATACTACCCAATCGGTAGAAATTATTTGGGGTTGTGCCAAAAAAAATGCACCTCTCAGGTGAATATATCTATCTTGGCTATTTAGTTTTAAAAAAAGTTGTGAAACAATTATCAAATACTTTTTATATTTTAAAATTTTCAACAACTGAAGACAATTTTTAGCAAGAAAAGTTTTCCGACTAAACACTTAAATACTTTTCATTTGCTAACGTGAGTTTTATTTAATGAGTGTTGGGGTGGTTTTGGAGAAAAATAAATAAATATTGGTGTGCCCACTCAACTGTATGTAATCCCCATTCCCCATTAGTGCTACTAACAAGTCTTGGCGTGCCTTAGGAGCAATTTATACTTTTGATGTATTAAAAAAAAAAAAATCCTAATATGACACCTCTCTAACAACTAGGATTATATGTAAATGTTTTACTAATAATTTTGATAAGTATGTTTTAAAAAGAAATATTGGATTAGCCATATTCTATGACGGAGATTAGTCATCACAAACAAACAGAGATAAAAAATTTATACTGATATCATGGTAACCCAAAAACTGATTTTTCTTCTTCTTTTTAATTTTAAAAAATAAATTGATATTAATATTTTAGAAATATGAGTAACCTCTACTTATTTTCAACTCCGGTCTGAGCCGTCACGTTTCTGAGTTATTCTGAACCCGACGACGGTCATCACTTCCCTCTGTAACACTAACACCACTCTCTCTCAAACTCACTTCAGAGTATTTACATCAACTTTCCATAAATTGATTAATATTCCAAATTACAGCTTTTGATTTTCAACTATGGAAGAAAAACTGTGGAAATTTTCTTCAAAGAAGGACAGTGACAATGACGATGATGATGATGAAGTCTATTTGCAAAATGCAAGTGATGATGAAGACTTTCACTTTTCACCTACTTCCTTACCCAATTTCCAATTCAGGTCAGTCAAATATTCTCCTTAATTATTCTTCTTAATTATTCATAATATGATTCTAATTCACATTGGTTATGTCTAAATTTAAATCATTAGTATTGTTTTTTTTCATTTTTGTTTTGTTTTGCATTTCATCTTCCAGGAACACAAAATCAAAAGGTAGATGGAATGAAGAGATGGGTAACACAGAAGTGTTTGAAAAGAATGGCAAAATGTGGGTAACAACCGGAATTGTTCGCCACGGCAAAATTTACACTTCAATCGAGGAAACTTTGTAAGTTATATATGAGGGTGTTCGCGGTTCTGTTTGGATCGGTTTTGAGGCAAAAACTCATACCATTTTTTTTTATAGATATTTTCTGTTATGAAGTTTTAGAAGCAGGGGAAATAAATAACACAATACTTAAAAATCATATCTTTCTGTAAAAAATGAATTATTTAGTTAGACGTACAATTTTCGGTTAGGTTTCATTATGTGTTAGATGTGAAATTATCCGAAAAAGGAATTCTTTATGCTACATTTTCACTAGGATAAACTGTTTTGAAAATTTGTGCTTATGTAAATTTTAATTTGGCGCAGGTATCTTATGGAATTAGAAGCCTTTGATCTAGTAGATAATGATGATAGAACTATATCGCTAAGCGAAATGTATGAAAAGGTTGCTGGGGGGAAGTTTGGATGTTGTTGGGAGCTTTTTGAGGCTTACAGGCACCTCAAGTCTCTTGGCTATATAGTTGGCCGGCATGATGTTGCTTGGAGTTTGAAAAGTGTTAGAAGTTCTCTTAAGTCTTCTGATCTTGAAGGAACAGAAGAAAGCAGACAATTAGTAGACACGGTTTCTAATCTCGAAATTTCCATCGATAAGTTATTTGGTGATTTGAAGCTGGATTTTGATGTTTATCTTCCAAACAACAGGTTTAGAAAGTCTTCTCCTGGTGATCCAAATTTTCTACTGCACTTGTCTAGGTAATTATTACAAGGATTATAACAGTGTGATATTTTAGATTCAAAAGCTTTATTGTTAAGTCTGTTATCGAAAAATTGTGCAGTAACTGAGAACATGTCTATTCGTCAAGAAATATGTTTAGTGTTTATCTATCGCCGACTACTTAAGCATACATTATGTGTATTCATTTAAAAGCTTGAACTGAAAATGATTTTTTAGTCCTTATACATGAATAGCTATGTGAAATTTGACTGAAGCTCTAATTTTCCTTCATTTTTTTACTCCTTTATCTTGTTTTGGAATATCTATTTAATCAGTTATTGCATTTGTAATCTATTAGGGGCCAACCTCCATCTAAAGCAGAAATTGAAATTCTTGAGAGACAATGTGGTAGCATTCTATTGAAAATTTGCTTGGTCGCCGAAGGAAGGGTCAGTTTCTTTTCTTTTGACAATGTTAAACTTCCTGTTCTACCTTGAACTTTTGGTACCAATCCTGCATTTCCACTCTCGGCTGACTTATATGGAAAGGAAGCTAAGGATTGTGATGATAAAAAAGATTGCACAATCGAATTGTGTGCAAGAAAAGCTTCACAGTCTGTTGTGGTTAACCTTGCATTGGAAACGAACTCGAGGGTGATCACAACGGGTGCTTGAACATATGATTACTATTTACTACATATGTTGATCAAACTGTTATTATAATTTTTTGGTTATTATTTTATAGTTTGGTCTGCTTTTTATGCAGTTGTTGAATCAGGATTCTGAATGTGATTTTGTATGTATGATTTTACTTAAAGACAATAAAATTTTGGCATTTTCTGAATTTTGTATAGCATCATTTTTAGTTCTTAAAGTGTCGTTTTTAGGTGAAACATAATTTTCCCCCTTCCTGCGACTTCATGATGCGTTAGATGAGATTATACTTGCTTTTGCTAAATGAAAGAACCACAGAAATAAAATTTCAACTATAAAAAACATGTTAACTCATTATTTAGTCATTCAAATTTCAACTATAAATACTTTTGCTAAGTTGAAGCGATTTTTTTAAAAATAAACAGATATTTTAGTCGAAACTTTTAAATTGTAAAAAAATTGTATTCAGCCTGAAGTTGTATTTGAGTCTCACATTGTCAAGGTTGTTGATATCATGATATGTACAATGTACATATGTACTTGGATACCGGATACCCTCATCTTATGAGCTAACTTTTGAGAAAAAGATCCAAAACCAGTAAACAATATGTGATACCCAACACTTGCTAAATCAGAATCTTACCACTACATGGAAACCAATCCACATGCTGGATAGTTATGTAAACCCAAACTTGTAAAAGAATCACCACTTTATAAGGCAATAAGTCAATGCAATAAACTAATGATATTCTTAAGTGCTGCTTATTGTAATATTTGTTAAAACCTAAACTAAACCAGAATGGGTTGCAAGTTTGCATCTGAAACCTTGTATATCAAATGTGAGCATTGAACTATCATAAATCTGTGCCTGCTAGAAACATGCTATTCTCTTATGACAAATGTGCCATGAGCATTTTGAAAAGATTAATTCAGAAGAATAATTAGACTCTATTAGATTTGATTAGATCATTTCTCAACTTGATTATGTTATTACAGTTGGGATACTGAAATTGGGACTTTATCTTTCAGCTTAAACTTAACAAATCACTATAATTTGTGTTGGTAATTTAAGAATTGCATGCATAGAGAGTAACATATATTATTTGATAGGAGACACAGAAACTCGAGGGCAGAACCAGCATCCTCCTAGCACACAGATGAAATTGAAGTGAATGATTAACTAGAAATAGAGCATATCTAATTTGTGTCCATAATGGCAGCAATACATGAAGCTTGGAAGTGAAGTCACACATGTTTTCTCTCATGCATTCTGTCTTGACATATTTTTTTCGGGCTTGCTTTGTTCCTTAAGTGGAAAAGAATTGATTGGAAGTTGGAACGAATAAAGACATGGCTAGTTAAATCACAACAAATATTGAGTTTTGATAGACATGTTTTTGAGAACTGAGAATATAACATGAAAGAGAATAATCATTTTGAAATCTTAGAATACATCAAACATTATAATGAAAAAATTATATTCCTCTCCTACTGATCTGACAATCATGTTTTCAAATTTTATCAATCACCGGTCTTCTTTATTTCTTTCGGTGAATGCAGGATTGCTGAAACCACATTTATTATATTGCCCAAGTTGTCTTCCTTTTGTGTCCCTCTTCAAGCCGATTATCCTTTTCCACTACAACCTCATCATCTACTTTGACTGTAAACAAAGGAAACATTACTTTCAAAAATGAAATCTTCTGTTTTACTCATATTCTTCAATACATACATTAATTTTTTATATGAAACTACATCACTTTGATAATTCATGCAACTTTGGCTCTAATCTTATTTTTTTCAATCAGAAAAGAGTTTATGGGTGCAAAAACACTTATTTGATATTACAGAATAAGATGTTTACCTTCAAGGTTGATGCCTTCATTCGTCTATCTCTCCTCCTGGTTCATTAAAAGAAATGCTCTTGATATGAGAAATCAAGGGCCAGCACTCACCAGATTGAGGCTGACATTTTCGATTCAACTCAGGGCAATCAATTATCCGCAAATCTTCAAGGGCAGTGAGGCGATGCATGTCGCTTGGAAGATTCCACAGTTGATGACAACTAATAATGCAGAGCCTCTTAAGACGAGTCAACATAGTTAAATACTCAGGAAGCGTCTGAAGATTAGGAAAACAATTAATTTCCAAGGTCTCTAAAGTGTCCCTAGCATATAAAATCCATCCAGGCAATGTCAGATGCTTCGGAAATCCTACGAGGTACAAATGTTTCAACCTCAATCTTTGAATTGGACTTTCATTGTTCAACATTAGGTTTAACTTCTCACAGCTGCTAATGTACAAAGTCTGTAATTTAGGGAAAATATAGAGAGGTATGGACTCCAAACACCGACATGAATAAAAAAACAATTCTTCAATGGAAGGAAGTATATGTCTGAACAAAAACTTCATATTGTCACAAATATGAAAACTCAAAGTTTGAAGATGGATCAACCTTTCAAATGCACCCCGTGGCAGAACATATTGTTTTGTGGTTATGGCAAGACGTTGAAGGCTGATTAGCTTGCCTAATCCTTTAGGCATCTTTTCAAGCTTCGTGCACCCGCTGACCGACAAAACTTGCAAATTTAGGAGTTTGCAAATGGAGTTTGGTAGTTTCTTAATTTTCTTATTACCAGAAAGATCAAGAAAACGTAAATGCTCTAACTTTGTAATTGAATTTGACATTGTTTCAAATGAAGAATCACTTAAATTTAAATAACGCAAGTATTTGTATCTTGACAACCATGTATTTAGAACTCTTTCTCTTTGAAGACCTACTCCAAGGTTGGGAAATAGTATAGTTCTCACACTTCTAGATTTGGGGAACAAATCAGGGTCAAGTGAATCATTTTCAAGAACAGATAAATGTCTTACTTGCTGAGCTATATTTTGAGTATGCGAGTCTACCGCTACAAAGTCCTCTCTTGCAAAATACAATGCAAGATCATGAATCAAATCATGTACTTTGAACTCGCAATAGGATCCATAGTCATTAATATCTTGAAGAAACGATCTTGAATGCAACTCATCAATATATTCTCTTGCAATACTCTCTGGCTTCTCATTTCCATTTAGGGATTGAACTAACCCAAGGGCTTTCCAAAGACTACACATTACATCACTATTGAAGGTATGATCTTTGGGAAAAAGGGAAAAGCAAACAAAACATTGTCTCAAAGAAGATGACATTTGATCATAACTTAATTTTAGTGCAGACAAAATTCCATCTTTCTTTTGTTCTAAATTCCATATCTCGGAGTCTCTGACAAATTCCCACTTACTTAAATTGAAGTTTGAGAAGAGGGAACTTCCTAATGTTCTCACAGCTAATGGAACCCCTTTGCATTTTTTCACAATTTCTTTTCCGATCTCTACTAGATTTGGATATCTTTCTTCTTCACCTTCCTTGAATGCCCATTGCACAAACAAAGATAAACAATTCTTTCGAGAAAGCCCTTTCAATATATACGGGGGAACATTACCCATCATCGAAGCAACTGACTTACTACGTGTTGTCATCACAATTTTGCTTCCTGATGCACAAACTTTTATCAAATCTTTCAACTCAATCCACTTTGCACGATCATCGTTCCATACATCATCTAACACGAGTAAAAACTTTTTACCATAAAGTTTTTTTATCAGAAGACTCACTAGTTGCACCATATCTAAATTGTTTATGTTTTCTTGGCGATCAAAACTACTTAATGAAGCGGAAGATGAAGAAAAAGTGGAAGTATTCGCAGAGTTGATGATCTTAATTTTTTGGATAGAGTTGATGATTTTAATTAATATCTGATTGATGTCAAAATCAATAGAGACACACACCCACATTTTCAATTGAAAAAGTTTATCAATCTGCTTATCATTAAACACAAGTTTTGCAAGTGTGGTTTTCCCCAAGCCACCAATTCCCACTATGGGAATAACACACAATCTTTTATCACCATCACCATCACCCTGAGGATGTGGTTTTATCAAAAGCTTGATAATTTCTTCTCTGTCACTCTCTCTTCCTATGACACTTGAAGCATCAACATGGGGATAACTCATTTCTCTCCTTAGCACAACAAGTCCGGGATCGACATTGATGGTTGCAAGTCCAAACATACTCCCATCAGCTGCCACCTTATCCAACCTATATCTAATCTCTTTAATTTGCCGTGCCATTCTAAAACGGAATGTAAGTGGGTTGGAGGAAGAAAATAAGTGGCATACCTTCGCCCGTGTGCTTCCAGCAGCTTCCAAAACCTGTTTTCGCTTGTCCTGCAACTCAAATCCATCCAATACATTTTCAGCATCAGAACATATATTATGAATCTGCTTCAGCCATTCACGTAGGCCGTGCTTTTGGTCTTTCTTGTGCTCAGCATCCAACAGCACGCCGCTGACAATTGATAGAGTGTCTTTGATCCCTTGGAGATCTTTATACACGCCATAGGCTCGAGAAGCTTCTTCATAAGCATAAGATGCAAGTTTCCCTAATAGTGAATGAGCAATATCAAATGCAAATGATTCTGCCATGATAATGAGGAAAGAGCAGAAATATGGTGTTGGTATTTAAGTTTGTGGTAGCTGTGCCATCTTCATATCCACACACTTGTTTATACAATGAAGTTAGTCAACATTGGTGGCTGTGCCTTCTTGTGTACTTTATAGAACGTACATAACATTGTTGAGTTGACCCATGACCAACGTTTCATGTACTTCATGATTTATGTGGTTCAAAAATGATGAATAAATTTTAAATACCATGATAAATAAAGCGACAAAAATATTTCATGCACACTCACTTTTTCGCACACCCGTGACATCAGTTACTTACGTGTAAAAATATTGTTAATTCAGTTGAATAGATGACTAATTCAATTCACGTTGAAAATTGTGGTTAATTTTTTAATTCATGTAGTTGAATTAACCATCATTTTTGTTAGCGGCCAACACTCGGTTGGATTTAGTCCCACATCGGATAGATAGGATTCTTGATAAGAGTTTATAAAGAGGGGGCACTCCTCACCTTACAAGCCGGTTTTGTAAGGATGAGTTAGGCCTCGAATTTCGTGACAAATGAAGTTAGTAACTTAGCTGATCAAATAGAACCACTACAAATTTGAAACTCTATCAATTCTACTGTTGGAATTCTGTAATCTCATTCTATTGAGGACTTTATTTCTTCTTTCCAATAGGAACATGCTTGATGTGAGAAATCATGGGGCAAAACTCACCAGATTGTGGCTGACATTTTCCTTTTAGGGTTGTGAGGCAATGAATGTTACTTGGAAACCTTAACAGTTGAAGACAGAGAGATATCAATATGGAGTTTCTTAAGAATAGTCATTGTTGTTATTCACCATTGACATTCATTTCTAAAATGAGAAAGAATATTTTTAACCATCATACATTGATTGAACTAATAAAAGCCATGGCCAATTTTCCTTTTTTAAACAAGAAATAGAGTGCAAATCATCGCACGATAGAACAAGGCATTTCAACTATGTTGGCACCCAAAATCTATAACATAATAATTGCAACACCCTATAAATTTCACTGAATAAGAAAAGACAAAAGAAGATACAAACTTACGGAGGACTATACCAAAACCTAAGATAAAGAACATTTATAACTTCTGCCGCATTAAAAATCTTACCAGTAAAACCCAGTGGGATAAAATCTGGTAAAGGGAAAAAAAGAGTGCAGACTAATAGCAACAATCCAAAAGGAATAACCTTCAAATTCAATGAAATAACAAATGCTATAAGTACACATAAAGATGTTTCTTAGTACTAAAAATAAAAAGCATCATGGTGGCATTCATCTTCTCCAACACCATCAACTAGTGCCTTGCTCTCTCGCTCTTGTGACCCTTCAAAGTTCAAGCTGCATATGCTTTTCACGCAGCTTCATCATCTACATTACCCAGTAAATAAAGAAAATGTCACTCTCAAAACAAGTTTACTTTTACTCATACCAAATATATATACTTATTTGTTATTTATGAAACTACAACATTTTAAAACTCACACAATGTTACCTACTGTTGTAATTTTAAAGTAATGATCTTTTTATAACTATTTTTGTGATAACTTTTGGGACAATTTTTTTCGTTCCTCTTTTTCGGGGACAAAAACAATAGAGAGAAGGAGAGAGAGAGTAAAAACATAATGTGAGTATGAGAGAATCTTTTTGTTTCAAAAGTTATCTAAATTGATTGTACAAATATTATCTCTAAAAATAATGAATCTATAATTAAATTGTAGAGCTCATTAAACAAGGTGATGCAAGGTCTAATCATAGTTAATAGTCAAATCGAGTTCGGTGTTTTAAATTACTTTCTCCGTGTCAAAATATAAGTCATTTTGAAAACAAAAATTTGTATCAAATTATAAATCTTTTTCATTACCTATAAAATATTTAATGCTCTTTTTTCTGGAAAGGAACAGATTCTTGCAAATTTCACTAGATTTTATCCAGTTATAATCACAACCACTCAAACATTTCATCTCTTATTTTTTTATTTATTATCTCGCACTTTTATGATCCCTAAGGCTTAAATTTCATTGCAAACCACTTGAAAAAAATTCTCAATAGAGAGAATCATCTCCCCATTTTCTTGTTATACTCTTAACTATTTGTTTCTTTTCTTATTTCAATTCTACAAATTATCTTTCTCATATCGTTAATAAAGGATAATTTTGTAAACTAATAACTCATAATTTATTTTTTTGATAAACATTAATTTTCAGACGCAAACATGTCTCGGACAATGTAACTCGCCTAAACCTAAATGTTTATGTAACTTGCCTAATCCTAAAGGTGTCTGCACTTCATAGGATGCTACCTATATGTTAATCTTGCAATGCAAACGTGGAAAAGGAAATAAGAGACAACCAACAAAGATTGCAATCTTTCAATTGGATTAGCCAGAAACTACTTATAAAAAAGGTAAACATTTATCCGTTCATAAGAAAAACGAGGTAAGCACTAAGCATATATATAACAATTAAAAGGATTAAATACTTTAACATAAAATTGTCAACAAAAAAAATACTACAACATAAAAGAATTTTATACCAAACAGAGCAAACACTTATTTGACAGTATACAAAATAATGTGTTTACCTTCAAAATCGATGAATTCATTTTTCGATGATAATCATCTTTTTGATGTGAGCAACCATGGGCCAATACTCACCAGATTGGGGCTGACATTTTCTGCACAACTCAGGACAATCAATTATACGCAATTCTTCAAGTGCAGTCAGTAGATGCATGTCACTTGTAAGACTCATGAGTTGAGGACAGTCATATATGAAGAGCCTCTTAAGACGATTCATTGTAGTTAGAAACACTGGAAGCATCTTAAGATTAGGAATATCACTGATTACCAATGTCTCTATAGCACATATAATCCATTCAGGTAATGTCACAAGTGTTGAGAAACCACTAAGAAACAAATGTTCCAGCCTTAATGTTTCGATTTGACTTTCGTTGTTCAACAACAGGTTTAACTTCTCACAGTTTTTAATGTACAACATCTGTAATTTAGGGAAAAGATTTAGAGGTAAGGACTCTAGACAACCACATGATTCAAATTGCAATTCTTGAACGGAAGGGAGTTTCTGTCCGAACAAAAACTTCATGTTCTCGCAAAAATGAAAACTTAATGTTTGAAGATGGATCAAGCTTGCAATTGCATCAAACTTGAAGACGGATTGTTTTGAGGTTACAAACAGATGTCGAAGGCTGATTAGCTTCTCTAATCCTTTAGGCAAGTTTTCAAGCATGATGCACCCAGTGAGATTCAATACTTGTAAATGTAGGAGTTTGCAAACGGAGTTCGGTAGTGCTCTGAGTTTTTCATTATAAGAAAGATTAAGAACACGCAAGTGCTCTAATTTTACAATAGAATTGGGTATAGTCTCAAACTGATAATTACTTAAATCTAAATAACGCAAGTATTTGTATCTTGACATCCATGTATCTAGAACACTGTTATTTTCAAGTTCGAATCCAAAGATGGGAAATAGTATACTTCTCACACTTCTAGTCTTTGGGAACAAAGTAAGGTCAAATGACTCATTGTCAAGAAATGATAAATGCCTTACTTGGTGAGGTATATTCCCAGTATGCGAGTCTACCGCTACAAAGTCCTCTCTTGCAACATACAATGCAAGATCATGTATCAAATCATGTACCTTGAATTGAAAAACGTAGCCAGAGTCATTTACATCCTGGATAAATGATCTTGAATGCAACTCATCAATATATTTTTTTCCAATACTTTCTAGCGTTTCACTTCCATCAAGGGATTGAACTAACCCATGGGCTATCCAATGAATAGACATTATATAACTATCAAAGATATGATCTTTGGGGTAAAGGGAAAAATAAGCAAAACATTGTCTCAGATATATTGGCATTTGATCATAACTTAATTTTAGTGCAGATAAAATATCACCTTTCTTTTGTTCTAAATTCCATATCTCAGAGTCTCTGACATATTCCCACTTACCCATATTATAGTTTGAGAAGAGAGAACTTCCTAATGTTCTCACGGCTAGTGGAACCCCTTGGCATTTTTTCACAATTTCTTTTCCAATCTCCACTAGATTTGGATATTTTTTTTCTTCGCCTTCTTTGAATGCCCATTTAACAAATAGAGATAAACAATCTTTTGGAGAAAGACCTTCCAAAACACACGATGAAACATCGCCCATCATCGAAGCAATTGAATTACTACGTGTTGTTACTATAATTTTGCTTCCTGGTCTACCAACATTTATCAAATCTTTCAATTCAAGCCACTTGGCACGATCATCATTCCATACGTCGTCTAACACAGTTAAAAACTTTTGATCAGAAAGTTTTTGTCTCATACGACTTACTAGTTGTACAATATCTAAGTGGTTGACGTTTTCTAGGTGAGCAAGACTACTCGATGGTGTGGTAGATGAAGTTGAAAAGGATGCAGTGGCAGAGTTGATGATTTTAATGATTATCTTTTTTATGTCAAAATCATCAGAGACACACACCCATATCTTCAATTGAAAAAGATCATCCATCTTGTTATCATTGAACACCGCCTTTGCAAGTGTGGTCTTCCCCAATCCTCCAATTCCCACTATTGGAATGACACAAAGACTTTTATCACCACCACCATCTCCATGAGGATGTGGCTGCATCAAAAGATTGATAATATCATCTTTCTCATTTTCCCTTCCTATTATACTTGATGCATCAACATCAGGATATGTCATTTCTCTTTCATGCACTATAGGTCTAGGATCAACACTCACAAGTCCAAACTTGGTCCGATCAGCTGCCACCTTGTCCAATCTTCCCCTAATCTCTTTGATTTGATTTGCCATTTTAATACGGAAAGCAAGTGGATTAGAGGTCGAAAAGAAGTTGCGTACCTTTACACTTGTGTTGCCATAAGCCTTCACAACTTGCTTTTTCTTGTCTTGCAACTCAAATGCATCCAATACATCTTCAGCATCATAGCAGATGCTTTGAATCTGCCTTAACCATTCACTCAAGGCATGTTGTTGGTTCTTCTTTTCCTCAGCATCCAACAGCACAGCACTAACAATTGATAGAGTGTCTTTGAAGCCTTGTAGATCTTCATACACACCATAGGCTCGAGAAGCTTCTTCATAAGCATAAGAAGCAAGCTTCCCTAGGAGTGAATTAGCAGTATCTAAAACAAATGATTCTGCCATGGCAATGATGTTAGAACAGAAATAGAGTTGAGATGTATGTTTATGGTTGTGATGGTAAGTACTCCTTCAGATCCAGACTTGTTTATATATCTATTCTACCTTATTTTATTAACTGAGGAGCCAATCCATTAAAAGTCTTCTTTATTTGCTTACATTATTATTGTGAGAAGAACCAAACAGCTACATGTGGTTTACATAATAATTTTTTAAAAAGAAAAGGTACAAGCTCAAGTTAAGTAAAATAAGCATTGAGTAGCACAACAAGTTTGAACAAATTGAGCAATTCAACCTGCAATCAGAAAGACCCAAAATGAATGACATAATCAGAATAATTAAATTAATGAGACTTAGCTTGTTCCGAATGAAGTCATGATTGATAGTAATTCATGAAGAACAAGTTGTTAGAAGAGTCAAATTAGCTGTTTACCTTAAAACAAAAACAAGTTGGCAGAACCAAAGAGCGGCACCATGGTGAAGTGTTGAATTCTCCATATAATATTAAGGATAATCATAGTTGTCTAATCCTAATTTATAGTTTGTTTTACACCGTCTTTGATATACATGACAAAGGATTTGGACTATTTTCTCATATTTGTTTTACCAAATATTTAGTATAATCCATACAGTTTAGAACAACCTAATATACTCAGGTATTTAAAGGTAGTTTGAAGATAATAATGTAGGACAAAAGTTAAACATGAGTGAGAGGATTTTTAATATTAAAGCATTGACTTGCACTTTCCTTATTCTGTTTTCCAATTGCATATTTTCCTTTTCAAAATTATTAGAACAACATCAAAGTGATAGAGAATGGATCCTCTTATGGAAGGAGAGGATCCAAGTCTGAAGTGATAGCCTCTACCGTTTCTTCTTCGCCTTCATGCGTGTTCCGACTTCTCTCTTCACATAAATAGAACATAATTTCAATCCTAAATTTCTATATTAACCACATTTTTTACCATGATTAATAGGAAGATTGTACTTGTTTTAATTCATAAGTCGACGTGTAGTGTTAAGTGTCGTGCTACATGAAGTTTGTAACCTGGCTGATCAATTCTACTGTCAGAGTTCTGTAATCTAAGTCTATTGATGACTTCATTTCTTATTTCCAATGAGAACATGCTTGATGTGAGAAATAATGAGACTCATCAAAACAAATCAAACAAGATTTTATATGCTAATATTTACATCTATGTATTATTAAAAAAATACGGTTAAAACATGATAAGTAAATAGTGCAATTTTATTAAACCTAGTCTTATAAAAAAGACGGAGGGAGTATATTTTTCCCTAACTATATTTATAAATGAGTTTTTTAAACCCGCGCAATATTGCACAGAATAAGGGGTCATTAAATGGACCATTTGATGAGTTTTTAAAAGTCTTATTAATGAGTTCATTAATTAGCATTTTTCTCTCTCACCCCTTTCTCTCTCTCCATTAACGACACTTCCTCTCTTTTTCTATTTTTTCTTTGTATACAGTAAATAAAAATTGAAAATATTGATTATAAATTTTTTTTTGAAAATATCAAAAAACATAAAATTAAAAGCTTACTCTCTTATTCTCTACTTCACGAAAGATGAGTGAGTGTAAAAAGAATAACTTACTGTCTTGTTTCATTAAGCTTGGTTTTTTTTTTTCATTGCTTTTGCGGTGTATTGTAATTTGTTGTTCCTTCCTTGGATTGGATAGCTCTTGTAATTGGCTTCCAATTGTTTTGATAAAAAACTTGTTTGATTCAAAAAATGATCACTTACACACAAATACATTAAGAAAAAACTAATTGATTATTGCACACAAATACATAAGAAAATAAAAAAGTTTACACTCAATTCCATTCACCACGTACCGAACCGGAACAGAGCCAGGAATATTACTTTTAGAAAGTATAAATAGACATCGCAATTATTTTCTATAATTTACTAACACAAAAAGTTTAAATAGACGAAATTTACAGATCAAGTCTCACTGTATCTTGAAAAGACTCTTCAATTTCACAACCAGATTCCATTCCCTCCTTAGACAGATCATCCTATATCAATAATTCAACAATGTAACGTTTAACACATGATCCAACAACATCCATAAATCAATAGTTAAATACATATTGTTACTGATATATTTATTTATTATTATACTATTATTAATGACTTACACGATATCAAGTTTTGAGCATATCAATAGATCTTTGTGAAATATGGCTTACAAGTTCATCATCAATCTCAAAATGCCTCCCGAACATTTTCTGCTGTTCTTCAGAATTGCCGCCAACAATCTGCATACCAAGTTGAACATAAGAGTAAGACTTGTCTCATCCACCTCTATACATTTTTATTTCTCCACTTTTCAATAACCAAGTCTAAAGATCAACCACATATAAATCAGTCAAAATGGATCATCACTGTTCCAGTGGTATAATCAAGTTAGTTAATATAATAAAACTGGTGCTACAGATAACTTAAAACAGACATTAGCGCCATCTTTTCCTTTTTAAACATCGCACAATCACAAGTATAAATGGAAGTCTATTTTTATTCCATCTCTCAAATAAGTTCATTACGTAAAATCCAAATTAATTCAAGCACATACATTAATGACTACTTTCTTCCCTTTCTTCGCATAATCAATCGGTTTATGCTTAATCTCAATGGAGGCAATGCGACCAATATCAATGAATTCTTTGGAAGGAATACAAATTGGAGTTCCAATCTGTCATGTAGAAAATATTAGATTCAAGTTTAAAGAAACTAAACAAATTTTGTGCATTGCACACATAACATGACCCTCGTTAAGACCATAACCGAAAGAACTATGGTGAATCTATGGTCAGAAACTGACATTCAAATCAAGTCTGATACACAAGAACACAAAGCATCAAACAGAATAGACCTAGGTTAAAAGTTAAAAAATGACAATTTTGATACAGTTAAAGCGTGGTTCCCGGATATAATATAGTAGGAACCATTCTGACACAAGAAAAAAAGTAAAGCTCTCAATCATCCTTTTAATGTGAAAATATAAAAAGAATTGGCCGATAAACTATGTAGCAGGACAACGAGGGTCAAGCACAAGATTCCAGTTCCACATGTCGATTTATGTGAGTTTATTCAACTTCACGGGCCTCTCGATTGTACCATGGCAAACAAAATATATCCGAAACAGTGGAAGATATTCCACCAACTTAAAAATTGCACATTAACTATCACACAACAACTTTTAAAAATGGCCACGTGCAAAATGAAACATGGGTTTGTACTTTCACTACTTGTAGCTTGGTACATGGTGATATTCACATAGTGGGTGGAGGATAAATAAGATGCACAACAATTTTTATTTACCAGGTGTATATCATTTTCATTCCAAAATTTTCACCTCTCCATTTTACCTAAGCAGCCTAAACTTATCCAACGGTCTAAAATATGCGATTGCTAATTCATTGCTCAAATTAAGATGCAATACTAAAATACAACTCTTGAGTTTACCCACCAAGGCAAGCAATACAATCTTATGCACATAAAATTGCTATCATCATAAATAACTTGATGCCCGTATTTTTAAAATTCAGATTTTTTTATCCATATGCAGGTTGCTAAGATACTCACGTATATTGTGGACAGGGATTCGTTTGAGGAATGTTATAGGTAAAGTGCACAGAAAATGGAAAATAATATGTGATAAATGATAGTCATTAGCGTTGGAATTTTTTTGGACTAACCCAATTGGAGGAGTGTGGGGAGCATAATATGAGCATATTAGCCCCTTTTCCGATTGGAACACAATTTCAAAAAAATAATTTTTTTGCTTGGTTATTTGTAGGAGAAAGCTTGCTCGAAGGCTTCTTTTGCATAACACTGCAAATGATGGCCATGAGATGAGTGTTTTGGAAAAGTTAAAGGCTGTACATGGTTATTACTTTACTGCAAACATAGAAATGATGGTCAGTCTTTCAAATCATTGTGTTGTGGTGATATTCAAAATTTATTATTTTGTTGAATAATGAAAAAAATATATATTTTATGTGGGTTCTAACAGATTACAGATATGAAGCTGGAGTTGCACAATAAAACAAGCTTTGAGGAATTTTTAAGTAATAACTTAAATGCAGACCTGGGAATTGATTTTAAAGTTGTAGTTCTGAAAAACGATTTGTGGCCTAGATACAATCCTATTGACCTTCAAGTTCCTCCAGAGCTGGTATGTATATATTTTTAACACTGACTCCAAGGCTGTACATGGTTATTAAGGCTGTACTCAAGGTAAGACTCTAAGTTAATAAAAAAATCCCTGTCCACAATATACGTGAGTATCTTAGCAACCTGCAGATGGATAAAAAAATCTGAATTTTAAAAACACGGACACCAAATTATTTATCTAAGGATATAGACAATCTACACATATGCATAGCATACCTTCTCAAATATATCGTCAATTTCGTCATCAGTAAATTTTTTACTTCGTCCTTTCTTGAGAATATTATCACAAAAAGTGGCAAGCACTTCAGCACCTGAGCTTTCAGCCACGCAGTTGTTGAAAAAAATCTTACAACCCTCCCTAAGAGCCAATAGGATAAAATTGTTTAGATAACCAATTAATGTAGGATAGCAACTTTGAAGCCAGTTTATGATCGAATCTTGCAGAACAATGAATGATTTTGGAAATATACTTTCACATATACCAGGTACTTGTTAAAAAGCTCGATCATTTTACCAACCAAAACCTGAAGAAATAGAACATTCTAAGTTTCCATAAATGAATCAATATCAATTGCATTTATGCTACAAAACTAGAAAATTCCAAAATAAATATTAGAATCAACTTAAATTGCTTCAAAAGCATGGCACCATTTATAACTTAAGAGTTAAGAGTAGGTACATCGCTTGCAAAATGAAACTGAAATATGAAAGAAAAAAAAATTGTTCGTAAAGCAATTTCCCTTCTTTTATTTCGCTTATCATGAATCCTTAAAATTTTATTAACAAATTCTTTCAGTGATGGTGGAATACTATAAAAATTTGCAAAATATACTTCAATGTTTATATATTTATTATTATTCTTTCAAGGTAACATACCTCCTTACTTGCTTCATCTTCTCCCAAGTTCAGCAATTCTGTACCTTTTTCAATAACATGCTGCATAGAGGAAGGAAAAAAACCATCAAATACACAAAACATGAGGAATGAAAGGAGTTTTCTACGCCCTAATTTTGATTGACATACAAATAGGAAATCATCAATACATATGTTTGTTGTCACCTGCTTAAATATACTGGAAACATGATCCAAGCCTTTGGGTATTTTAGAGAAGAATCTGAACATCATTGTCAAGTCTTCAACCTAAACATATAAAGGAAATAGTGAGAATATGTTTATGTTTTCAGATATGTTTAAAAAACTAGTGAGTGTGTGTATTACAGTTAAATAGTACCTTGTCGTCCCTAAGTAATGCAAGACATCCAGAATTCTCTTTTTCAATTACTTGGTTTGCATAGACAGATAAAAGCTCGTGTTGAACTATCTAAAAAATTCAAGAATTTGTTAGAGCATGCTGATCATGTAAGAAGGGTGTTTGAAGTATTAAAAGAGAATAATCTGGTGCTTAACAAGAAAAAATGTGACTTTGCTGTAGACTATAGAATATTTGGGGCATGTAGTGACTGCTGAAGGTGTTTAAGCCGACCCAAAGAAGATCAGTGAGGTGGCTGAGTGGCCGACTCTTGTGAAGGGTTAAAAAAGACCATTTTGGGTGGGAAAATGATGCCGAGGCAGCTTTGCTTCAGCTGAAACATGCCATGACTTCACTGCCAGGGAAACCTATTAACTATTTTAGTCAAAAACTGTCAACAAGAGCTCAACACAAGTCAGCATATGACAGGGAATTGATGGTTATAGTGCTAGCGGTTCAAAAATGGAGGCACTATTTGTTGGGGCTTCGCTTCACAATGAGAACAGACCAGCAAAGTCTGCAATTCCTCACTGACCAGAACCTACTGGGAGGGGAACAAGCCAAATGGACCTCCAAACTATTGGGATTTGACTTTGTCATTCAATATAAGCCGGGTAATGCTAATAGAGTGGCTGATGCTCTATCTAGGAAAATGATTTTTGCCTCGCTCTCCAAAGTTACCTTACCAGAATGGGGAGAGTGGGAAGATGAGATTAGAAAGTGCCCAGAGCTACAAGCACTCATGCAACAAGTGGCACTCAAAAGTTCCGGTACCACCAAATTCTCAGTGAAGCGGAGCTTATTGTACAGAGGGAACAGTTAGGTGATTCCCACAGATTTCTCAAGAAAATTATTACTCATGTCTGAGTTCCATTCATCACTACAAGGAGGCCACTCGGGGTTCTTTAGAACTTACAAGAGAATAGCAGGAGTGTTCTATTGGAAGGGTATGAAGCAGGACATCAAGAACTTCATTGTGCAATGCCAACAATGCCAGCAGAGCAAGGCTCAGACTCTGGCACCAGCATGGTTGCTTCAGCCGTTGCCTATTCCTACTAAGATGTGGTCTGAAATCTCCATAGACTTCATTGGCGGACTTCCTAGAGTTGGTAAGCAGGAAACAATACTAGTGGTGATTGATAGGCTCACCAAGTATGCACATTTCCTCTTGTTAGGACACCCCTACTCGGCCAGCGATGTGGCACACACCTTTATCTCAGGAGTCATCAAACTCCATGGGTTTCCAGAGTCTAATATTTCAGAACTGGACAAGGTGTTTCTAAACCAGTTCTGGAGGGAGCTGTTCAAACAGGCCGGAACCAAATGGAAGGGACCCAAATCCCATTGTTAAAGGCCCTGCCATCCCCTCTAATATCAAGGAATTGAACAGGTTATATGAGGAAAGGGATGTTATGCTTGATCAACTCCTTTGAATCAGTTGGCTAGATGACAGATGGAAAAATAGCAAGTAAAGAATATACCTGTAATAACTTTGGTTCAATACTAGAGTGTAGGTAATTAGAAACTCTGTCTTTCTCCTGTTTCAAACACTCTTCAACCTGTAATGAGAACCACAATATTAAGCAGAATGCGTGCCATGGAGAAACCGAGCTATAGTTATCACTATTAAGGAATAATACCTTGAGCATATATTCAGGACAAGAATCTTCTAGGATCCATTTTGAAGCCTTTCAAGAATAATACATGGTGGTATTGTTGAGCATAGCATCTTCAAAATCATTACTATATTGAACCATTTGCTGCACTCCAATTTCGACAAATAAAAGTAAAACTTTTTTCAAGAGAGCTCGATCGATCTGCATTCCTTCACGTTCCTGATCAATCTTTAAACAAAAAAAGATAGGTTATTTGATCTATGCTATAAGAAATATCGGTGAACACTGAAAATCTTTTAAACTAAGAAAGAAATAACATACAATAGAAAGCACAGCATCTCTCACTCTCCTGTTTATTTCCTTGTAAACCTAGAAATTATATAAATCACACATTAATGAATAAACTGACAAATTAATGAATAACTATAGCTATTATCTACAGATAGAAAAGTTTGAAGGATCAAAGAAAATTACAACGAAGAAGCAATTCGATCCAAGTGACCCCCGAGCAGTATAGAGCTTGTCCATGCATAGAAATATGCGAGAATGCAAATTGACCATTATTTTGTGGATATCCCATCTCCTGACGAGTTCTTGCAACATACATTTATCATTCTTTGATCTCAAAGCAGGCAGTACCTGATCCGAAAAAAGTGATTTTCATTTGAAAAAAAAGTAATAGTAATAACTCATAAATAAAAACAAATAAAGGAAAAAATGGACTTCTAAAATGTAGTAGAAATTAAATGCCACATCCCCCCCAAGAAAAATAACCATTCAAAGATAAAAAAAATTCCATGAAAACAATTTCCATGAAATGGACACTTAATCAAAACAAAACCAGTTAATCGAAAGATACGTGTAGAGTGCCACATAATCAGCATAAGAAAACGGAGAGTCAGTTTGTCCTTCAAGAATGTTTTGAAGTTTGACTAGACCTTGTCGCACAAAATTCCATCCTTCGTCAAAGTTGATCATGGTTACTCCCCCGACCTTAGACACCAAACTCTGCAACCAGGATAAAACCCAAACATAAAACTAATAATTTCAAAATCGTTATAAAAAAACAATACGTAAAATACCAAACGACGAAGGATTGGATTCTACGCTAAAATAGAGAAAATTAAACGAACCGTACCGTTAAGAGGTCGAGCGCGTTGATTCAGGAATCGAAACCTAATAACGAATCGGTGAAGAAAGAAGAAATTGATCGTGAATCGAAACCCTAGAAAGAAGATGAGCCAACTCCAAACAGAAAACCAAAGGCAAAGAAATGAAGTGCTGATGATATTTTGAATAAAAAAATAAAATTTTAGATCCTTAATTTCATATTTTTCAACTTTGCTCTCCTATTTTTAAAATCAATTTCTTAAATTTCTTTAAAAAATAAAAAACTGATCTGAAAAATTTTATTTAAAAAATCTTAAATGCATTGAAAGAATACCACAAAATAATTTTGCGGAAAATCGTTGACACTTCATGGAGTATCTATTGGGCAGATCAAATTGCATAGTGGAACAAACTAAACAAGCCTGTGTTGAATGGGATGAACTTCTTAAAGATGTTGCCATTCATTTCTGGTGAGTTCTAATTTTTTTTAATCGTACGATATCTTATCTGAATACTCAATTTAACGGTTTTGGTTTGGTATATTTAAAAAATAATTATTTATTTTATCTATACCTATATAAAGAGGATACACTATTTTGGTATGGTCTATTTTTATTCCTATTTTACCTTTAATTTCAAATTATTCTCATAACAACCAAATTTGAATTTCAAATTTTAAATTATTTTCATAACAACCAAATTTGAAGAAATCATCAACAAAAAAATATCAAATTTAAATATAAAATAATAAAAAATATGTATCACACAAACACATACGTTCGTATCACACAAACGGACACGGAACGTGCCCGTTTGGCCCGCTAGTACCTATATAAAGAGGATAGTGAAGCCTTTTTTTTTTAATTTTATTTTACCCTCAATTTCAAATTATTCTCATAACAACCAAATTTTTTTGTCAAAAAAAAATCAAATTTGAAGAAAAACTCCATATAACAACCATATATTCCAATTAAAAATTATAACCATTTAAATTACATTATATTATTATTACTCGCATACACATAAAATCATAAAAAATTAGTAACACACGTTTGGCCAGCTAATTTGGTTAAAGGAACGGAAAAAACCCATACCTCACCTCCATCCATCTTCGTTCGCATGGTGTCAGTAGTGATGAAGTAGAAATCAAATTTATCTAAATAATTCTTCGGGAACAATATAGTCTAAAAAAATCCTATAATATTTAGAAGAAAGAGGGCAACTTCCATAAATTTTATGAATCAAAATTCTTATCCAACCAATGTTCAGCAAAAACAAGGCCTAAAAATAATTACATCATGAAGAAGAAATTTTTGAGTCATGACATCTGAGTGGGGCAGAAAGCTTTATTGTAGAAGAAATTCATCTCACTCCCTTGCCTGAGATGCAAGCTCTATATAACCAAATAAATATTCTATTTTTAAAAAAAATACCGAACCAAAAAACTTAAAATTAGTATTCCGGTAACAATTTAAAAAAACTTATACTAAGTGACTTGAATGAGTTTTTAAAAACTGTATTTTAATTTTTAAAATAATAAAACTAGAAAATTTGTTTGGCATCTATTTTGAATTCTACTCTTTCTAAAAATAGTTTTTATTTCCAGTTTTTAAAAAGGAAAAAACAGAAACATCTTCATGCTGTTTTCCCTTTCAATTTTCAGTTTTCAAAACATACGGTGGCATTATTGTAATTATATGGAACTTTTCTATTCTTCTTTTTATTCTGGTAGACTGGTACTATTCTAACGCACGCATATGCTATGATTTTCTCAAACAAGTTTCGTTGTTTTCTAATTTCAAGTACACTTTTTCAAAATTGATTACCAAATGAGTTTTATATTATTTTCTTTTCAAAAATAATTTTAGAAAACTAATTTATAAAATAGTTTTTAAAAACTAAAAAATAAAAGTGTTTCAAACAGGCCCTAAGTGTTTCATGTACAATTTAGAAAGTTGGAATTCACCAAAAATAAACTGCAACATTTTTAAAAAGTTTTCCAATAAATTTTATAAAACCTTATGTAGGATGGATAAATTAAATGATAAAAAAGATAAAATTCAAATATTGAATAATTTGTAAAGGTGAAGGGATAAATGTAAGGGTGGAAAGGAAATTTTTTTCAAATCCATGTCTTCTCTTCTTTTTAAAAAAAAGTTGGGCCAAACAATTATTTTTTCGTAAACCAAAAGTATCATGTGTGCGCAACTGCAAATACTTATATCCTCGAACTGATTGAGATTCATTTAAGAAGTTAACTTCTCTCAACAAATATTTCTCCATATGTACCGACCGGGGATCAAACTCAAAATTAAATGGTTAAGAGAGACAACTATCTACTACCACTTAAATACATTCTATAATTAAGAACCTCATATTATTATTGGACATTCAAAAGGAATTCAATGAACAAGTAAAGACATATGCAGTGCTCTGTCTTTTAATCCTCAATAATTAATTACTATATCCATAGCCGTTATAAAAATAAGAAAGATGATATGATGATGATATGCATCAATAATATATAGTAGTTGTGAGTTGGATCTAGCCAAAAATTAAGTTTTACTTATGTGTAGAGCTGTAAAAAATGGGCCGGGCCAATGGACCGACCCATTAGCCCTTGGATTTGGACGGGCTGGGCTTCAAAATAGGCGGCTCAAACACGATTGGGCTTTTTGGCCCCAAGCCATGTGGCCCTTCTAAGGATTGGGCTGGGCCGGGCTAGCCCATCGGGCTTTGGGTCGGCCCATCAACAAGATTTTTATATCATTTTTGTAAAAATAATATCAATAAATACATAAAAAATTATCATTTTGTTGAAAAAATCTTATAAAAAACATAGTTTAATGTATAAGTTCAATAAAAATTGTTATATTTACGTAAAACTTTAGTAAAAACTAATTTTATAATTTATTAATACATATTTAGAGATGATGTAAAAATTATTTACACTTGCATACAATTATATCTCAATAAAATTAATATTTATGAAGAAATAATATATCAAAGTCACGTAAAACTGATAGAATAAACCGAAGAAAAAAAAATTGGATTGAAGCGGGCCATAAGTCCATCGGGCCGGCCCAAAATTTTACAGGGCCGAGCAGAGCTCACCAAATATGGCCCAACAGAAAAATGGGTCGGGCCAGTCTAGCCCATGAATAGTGTAAAGTCCACCGGGCTGGGCCGGGCCGGCCCATTTGACAGCTCTACTTATGTGTGAGGTCTATTTGATTTTTAGTTTTTATTATAAATAAATGTTTCTTGATATTTTATTTTTAAAAAGGCTATGATCATATTTTTTTAACAAGTAAAAATGAGATTTATATTAATTAAGTTGTTCCGTCACAAGATGTACCGAAATAGACAACAATTTTACAAGAGAGTTACATCAATAAACACAAAAAAAAAAAACAGAAACTAGCTAGTCGATGCCTAAACAAGTGAGTGGACTTGACCACCACCAACAGTAATTGAAATTAGATTAACGTTCGTTTCCTTCAATCACCAATATGAATAGAATTTAACCTGTTCAGTAATTGAGGTACCTTGCTGAATTTTTGAACACCCTTTGATTCTTTTAATTCCAAACGACCCACACACAAGACAACAAAACAAGTTGAAAAAATGCATGTCGCACTCTCAGATGATCCATCCAATGTGTAAGTAAACTGAAGAAAATAATCCGAAACATCATAGGGAATGAAATGTGCAAAATTCAATTGAGACATCCAAAATGAGACTTATAGAATAGTTTAAAGTGACAATTTACTCTTATAATTTAAAATGAAATATTCAAACTATCTCAAAAACAATGTAAAAATGATCATCAATTTCAAAATAACTAGTCATAAAAAAATCTTTAAATTATTGAAAAATAAAATAAAATTGGCCAATCATGGTACTAGTCAAACATCAATTTTAGTCACACTTAACACACAAATACGAACATTATAGGAGCATAAAATCAAACCAACGTTAACATCTTCACAAATCTTCAGAACAAAGACATAGGGAATGCATTTTAAGTTTTAGTTAACCAAATTTGACTTTATAGGAAAATTGGGACAAGCATGAATTATGAGAGACATTATTTCTCTTTCTGTGTAAATTAACATGATGAGAACATGCGAAACACGCAAGTATACGATCACACCTATATAATGAAGTTGGAGCATATCATTAGATTTTTTTTGGACAAATTAATACTAGCATCATTAGAAAATTGAAAGCTCTGGAATTATTGCACTTTCATGTCTACACCGATTTTTCAATTCTAAATTAATACTAGCATCATTAGAAAATTGAAAAAACTTAAATAAATAATGTAATCTCACCGTACATTGAAAAGTTTTTGTGTAAATTTTTTTACTACACTACTATTCCCTCCGTCCCTAAATTTGACCACTGCACGTATGTCAATCATAATTTTAAAAATTATAAAAACTTACCCATTAGATTGTAGCTGACATTTTCGACACAAAACAAAGCACAATGTATGTGCAAATCTTGAAGGGTTTGAGGCAATGTATGTTACTTGGAAGCCTTAACAGTTGAAGACAGATAACCATATGGCATTCATTTCTTATATGGGAAAGAATATGTTTAACGATCATATATTGATTGAACTAATAAAAGCCACGGCCAATTTTTCTTTTTTAGACAAAATAGAATGCAAAATCGCATGATAGAATTTCTACTATGTTGGCATTCAAAGTATACTATATATTAATTGCAACAAAAGAAGATACACGTAAGGAGGACTATACGATAAAGAACATTTACAACTTTTGCCTAATTAAAAACCTTACCAGTAAAATCCAATGGGATAAAACCTGGTGAAAGAAAAAAGAGTGCAGACCAATAGCAACAATCCCATAGAAATCACTCTCAAATTACAAATAAAATAAGAAATGCTAAGCACGCATAAAGATGTTTCTTAGTACTAGAAATATAAAGCATCATATGGTTGCATTCATCTTCTCCGACAGCATCAACTACTGCTTTGCTCTCTCTCTCTCTCTCTATCTTGTGACCCTTCAAGCTGCATATGCCTTTTACACAGCTTCATCATCAACATTACCAAGCAAATAAAGAAAATGTCACTTTCAAAACAAGTTCACTTTTACTCATACCAAATATATACTTATTTTTTATTTATGAAACTACAACATTTTGAAATTCACACAATGTTAAGTACTGTTGGGCTTTTAGATTCTCATAAGATTATACTCATACGGTCATACCAAATAAATTTTATTATTTTTAATTATTTATTAAATTCTCATGAGATTTCAAATAGTTAATTGTCGTATATTGTTATTAAAAAGTTAATACAGTAATTGATTTTAATATGAACAAAAACAATAGTAGTTTTTTTTCCTAAAAATACAAGAAATAGAAGTAATGTCTTGGATCAAAATCTGGAACTTTATGGCACCTGTACTTCATAGTGTACTACCTATATATTAATTTTGCAATGGAAACATAGAGAAGGAAAATAGAGACAACCAACAAAGATTGCAAGTTTTCAATTGAATTAGTCAACAACTACTTATAGTAAAAGTTAAACATTTATACGTTCATAAGAAAAAAGATGTAAACATATATGCAACAATTATAATAAGGATTAAACTACCCTTTAAGATAGACAATAAATAGCACATAATAGCATATTATCAAACACAACAAGCACTTAGTATATAAAAATAATATGCTTACCTTCCAATCAATGACTTTATTCCTCCTTCTCTCCTGTTGGTTTTCCAATGTAAATGGTTTTGATGTACTTAATCATGGGCCAGTACTCACCAGATGGGTGCCGGCATTTTCTGCACAACTCAGGACAACCAACTATGTACAATTCTTCAAGTGCAGTGAGGCGATGCATCTTAAGACTCAAGAGTTTAGGACAGTCAAATATGTAGAGCCTCTTAAGACAAGTCATTGTAGTTAGAAACACTGGAAGCATCTTAAGATTACAAAAATCTCTGATATCCAATGTCTCTAAAGTGTTCATAGCACGTACAATCCATTCAGGTAATGTCACAAGCATTGAGAAACCCCTAAGATGCAAATGTTTCAGCTTCAGTGTTTGGATTGAACTTTCATTGTTTGACAACAGGTTTAACTTATCACAATTGGTAATGTGCAAAGTCTGTAAATTAGGGAAAACATTTAGAGGTATGGACTCAAGATAACCACATGATTGAAATTGCAATTCTTGAACGGAAGGGAGTTTCTGTCTGAACAAAAACTTCATGTTGTCACAAGAATAAAAACCTAATGTTTGAAGATGGATCAAGCTTACAATTTCATTATGTGGAAAAATGGATTGTTTTGTGGTTACATACAAATGACGAAGAGCGATTAACTTGCCTAATCCTTTCGGCAAATTTTCAAGCATGGTGCACCCATTGAGATTCAATACTTGTAAATGTAGGAGTTTGCAAATGGAATTTGGTAGTGTTTTGATTTTATAATTACGAGAAAGATCAAGAAAACGCAGGAGATCTAATTCTGCAATGGACTTGGGAATAGTTTCAAATGAAGAATCACTCAATTTTAAATAACGCAAGTATTTGTATCTTGACATCCATGTATCTAGAACAGTTTTACTTTCAAGACCCAATCCAAAGATGGGAAATAGTATACTTCTCACACTTTTAGACTCTGGGAACTTAACTTTGTCAAATGCCCCCTTTTCAAGAACTGATAAATGCCTTACATGCTGATGTATCTTCCGATTATGCGAGTCTACCGCTGCAAAGTCCTCTCTTGCAACATACAATGCAAGATCATGTATCAAATCATGTACTTTGAATTGGCAATTGTAACCATAGACATTTACGTCATGAATCAATGATCTTGAATGCAACTCATCAATATATTTTCTTGCGATACTCTCCAGCGTTTCACTTCCATCAAGGGATTGAACTAACCCAATGGCTATCCAATGAATACACATTGCAAGACTTTCGAAGATATGACCTTTTGGATAAAGGGAAAAATAAGCAAAACATTGTTTCAGATATATTGGCATTTGATCGTAACTTAATTTTAGCGCAGGTAAAATACCATCCTTGTTTTGTTCTAAACTCCATCTCTCAGAGTCCCTGACATATTCCCACCTACTTATATCAAAATTTGAAAAGAGAGAACTTCCTAATGTTTTCATGGCTAGTGGAACCTTGGGGCATTTCTTCACAATTTCTTTTCCAATCTCCACTAGATTTGGATATTTTTCTTCTTCGCCTTCTTTGAATGCCCATTTAAGAAATAGAGATAAACAATCGTTTGGAGAAAGACCTTCCAAAACATACGGTTGAACATCACCCATCATCGATGCAATTGATTCAGTACGTGTTGTCAATATAATTTTGCTTCTTGGTGTGCCAACTTTTATCAAACCTTTCAATTCAAGCCACTTTGCACGATCACCATTCCATACGTCATCTAACACAATTAAAAACTTTTGACCAGAAAGTTTTTGTCTCATACGACTTACTAGTTGTCCAATATCTAAGTGGTTTATGTTTTCTTGGTGAGGAATACCACTAGATGAAGTAGAAAAGAAAGCATTGGCAGAGTTAATGATTTGAATGCTTATCTTCTTGATGTCAAAATCATTAGAGACACACACCCACATCTTCAATTGAAAAAGATCATCAATCCTTTTATCATTGAACACCAACTTTGCAAGTGTTGTCTTCCCCAATCCTCCAATTCCCCATATTGGAATGACACAAATACTTTTATCACCATCACCATCTCCATGAGGATGTGGCTTCATCAAAAGATTGATGATTTCATTTTTCTCATTTTCCCTTCCTATTACACTTGATGCATCAATGTCAGGATATGTCATTTCTCTTTGGTGTACAACAAGTCCAACACTTGTAAGACCAAACCTTGCCCCATCCGCTGCCACCTTATCCAACTTAGCCTTAATATCTTTGATTTTATTTGCCATCCTAAGTCGGAAAGCAACTGGATTTGAGGAAGAAATAAACTTGCCTGCCTGTTAGAATTTATGGATTAATCTTAATCAATAATTAAAATAATATTTATTGAGTTTAATTGTTGTGCACTGACAGTGTAAAACATTTTTACACATGTATCCAATCAAAACACAACAAATTGCCACATTTATAAGTTAGTTCCTTAAATATCTCCATAAATGCTTACATGGCGTGATTTGATTGGATGCATGTGTAAAAATGTTTTACACTGTCAGTGCATAACAATTAAACTCATATTTATTATACCAATTATTTATATTCTATTATAATATATTGTATTATATTTTATATTAAAAGATGGGGTAAATAGTAATACCCTCTGCAAAGTTAGTGTAATTTGATTTACCTCCATTTTTTTCAAATCGACCTCTGTAGTATGAAGATTCTCTCATTTTGTCATCTAGTTGTACAACTAAGCATATGTTTGTACCATTTAAATGACGTGACACATACATATGGAATTATTTTTTAATTTTTTTAATGTGAACTCATTTAATCTTTAATTTTTTTAAAAAATAAAAATATTCTGATTTTCTTTTTTAAAATAATATTTTTTCTAAAATATTTTTTGATTTTGTCTCCTAGATCGCAAGATGTAGTTTTTAATAGAATTTGTTTTATCATCCAAAAAGGGATAGCGGTGCAACTTGTTGCCGCTTGCCTTCAATTCAAGTGTAATTATCTTATAAACTATATTACTTTTTTAAATAAATTTTTTTAATATTAAAATAAGTCTATAAAATTTTAAAAAACTAATAATTTTAATTTTATGATATTCTTTTACAAAAAAAATTTAATTTTTTTTTCAACGTAAAATTTAATAAAAAAATATTTTCTGGTTTTCTATTTTAAAAGAATTTTTTTAATTTTCTTTTGATTTTCTGTTTTTAATTTTTTTAATTACCTATTTTTATTTTTAAATAAACATTAAAGATTAAATGAGTTGGGATTAAAAAAATAATTCCACATATAAGTGCTACATCATCAAAATCAACAGTCATATGCCCAGTTGTATAATCAAAAGGCAACATGAGAGAATCTTCATATATTGCAAGGGTGACTTTGAAAAAAAGGTTAGGCAGATCAAATCTCGCTTAGGTTGTAATTGGAATAACCTGTGATATGTTATGTTGTTGCTAAATGTAAACCTGTTAAAAATTGCCTCCATTGATGAATATATATATATATATATATATATATATATATATATATATATATTAATTATCTCATTAAATTAATATTGACTCTTACAAAAATATTCATCTCATCAATTAGAAGTAGAAATCTTTTAACTCTAACATCTCCGAAAGATTCTCTAAAAAATCATTCAATTGGTATCAGAGCTGATAGATACTACATGTTATAGCTATCGAAGCAAATTGTGCAATGCTTTGTAGGTTTGTTTTGAAATTCACTATGTTTGCAAACTTGTGTAAGTGTCATGTTTTATACTCCATCTGTATCAAAATAATTGACTTATTTGTTAAAATTATTTGTCCTAAAATAACTGACATTTACTATTTATAACATTATTTTTTCTACTTTATCTTTGACTATTATTTCTATAATGCAATGATTAAGAAAGACAATAAAGTAACTAAAACATCTACTTTTTAGAATTTCAAAATCTGCTACTAATAAATAAAAATGTATTTTAGTAAAAGTCATATCATCTCTCTTTTATTTACACATTTTTCTTAAAGTAAGTGAAATGATCAATTAGGTCAAATATTTTGAGACGGAAGGAATATTATATATGCTTAAACACAAAGGTTAAGGAAGCAAATCCTTTTGCCTAGTATTTCAAACAAAGTGATATTCTATTTTATTTTAAAACAGATTTGTTCCTATTTATATGTGATATATTTCTCTATAAATAGAGTTTGTTTCATCATAGAAAAACTTGAGAGTGAGAGCAAGCATGTAGCTCTATGAGAGCAAGTGAGTTCCTTGAGAGGAAGGTGTGAACAATTGTTTGACTAGGGTTTGCAGCCGCCACAAAAGGCTAGGGTTAATGAGAGTAACAATGGAGTTGCTCTTAGAAGAATCCTAGGGTGTGCAAAAGGTTGTTAGTTTTACTTTAGGTAGACTAAGTCAAATTGAGTTTCTTGGTCACGGAAAAAGATTCAAGTTTAGGGTAAAATTAGGTTTGAAGGCTAATTCATGTAACTCTATTGAAATTCATTGTGTAACAGCTCTGTTGATTATAGTGGAACAGAGGGGCTGCTCTTTTTCCCATACTAGGTCGGTTTGACTCAACTTGATAAACAAATATTGTGTCTTTTTTCTTGCTTTCTCTATTCTCTCTTGCTTGTTGGTTTTGGATTATCTTTATCATCTCTATACTCTTTGCTTTTGGTTGCTTGTTCACTTTGATTTTGATTTTGGTTGCTTGTTTACTTTGCTTCACACATAAAATTTATTTGCGTGATTTTATTCACCTTAAATTGCTTCACGTATCTACCAAATCGTAGAAGGTACACAATCTATCTTATATTGTTAATATATTCTATAATTTATATATATGCTATGATCTAGTAGCTTAATTATTAAAATCCTTTAATACCTTCACCAGTATGCTTCCAGAAGCTTCCACAGCTTGGTTTCGCTTGTCTTGCAAGTCAAATTCATCCAATATGTTTTCAGCACCAGAACATATATTATGAATCTGCCTCAGCCATTCTTGCAAGGCAGGTGGTTTGTTCTGCTTCTTCTCAGCATCCAACAACATAGCACTGACAATTGATAGAGTGTCTTTGAACCCTTGTAGATCATCATACACACCATAGACTCGTAAAGCTTCTTCATAAGCATAAGAAGCTAGCTTCTCTATGAGTGAATAAGCAATACGTAAAATTGCAAATGGTTCTGCCATGGTAATGAGGTAAGAACAGAAATGGAGTTGGGATGTATGTTTATGGTTGTCGTGGTAGCTAGTAAGGATTCCTTGAGATGCATACTTGTTATATATATATATATATATATATATATATCTATTCTACCTTATTTTTTTAAACTGAGGAGCCAATCCATCAAAAGTCTTCTTTATTTGTTTACATTAATATTGTGAGAAGAACCAAACAAGTCTAAGTCGTTTACATAATAATTTTTTTTAAAAGAAAGGTACAAGCTTGAGTTAGTCGGTCTTTAGGCAGGATACCGAACTTTCAAAAAAAAAAAGTAAAATAAGCATTGATGTGCACAACAAATTTAGCAAGCCAACCTGCAATCAATATATATAAAAATAAACCTATTTGAGTTGACCTGATGGTATTGACTTGGGACAGGGACCTATCAAAAAAAAAATTAGGTGGCTAATTTAACTTCTTCAAAAAAAAAATATCTAAAAGGTAATCATTAAAATAATCAACTCTGCCAAGAAAACATAGAGTTCTGATTAGGCGTATTCCCGTCTGGGTGTAAATTGGCAGAAACTCCCAAAACTATGTTTTTTCTTGAATTTTTTCTTCATTCGTTTCGATCCGTTCAAAGAGATTTCAAAGCATACTCAACAAGACATTTTTTTCTCAACTGGAAAATGGTGTAGGAGGTGCTACCAATGAATCACATACTCAGACATGGACACTTGACTCGAAGTTCTAAAACAAGATACGATAGTATTTAACCTTTATTTATTCTTCTACCATCGAAAAAACTAAACATGTTGTAATCAAATTTATTGTCTGTTCTTCCTTAGCAGCGAATCAACAATATTAAACACAAATGTACCTGCCATGTTAATGTAAATTGTGAAAGAGCAGAAATGGATTTGGGTTGTAATTAAATTTATTGTCTTTCCAATCTGTACTTTTTTTATGCGTGTGGGTTGAGTATCTCTTATACTTTTTCCTTACATTTATATAATAAAATCTCTTCATTGTTCAAAAAAAAATAGCGGTTCTTTGTAATAAGCGCTTTCAGATACATACATACTTGTTCACATATACAATTAGAAGTCAACTGACAATGATTGTCAATCTAGTCTAGACAGTGAGATACCAACTTGTTTTATTTGTTTATTTACAACATAATGACTAGGTTGTTCCTTTAAAAATAAAACTAGGTTGTTAGAAGTTAGGAACCAAATGTGGTCACATCAATAAAATAAGCATTCAATAGGACAACAAGTTTGAAGTACATTAAAAAAAATTGAAGTACTCAAAGGTTGGTGGCACTTGATTTTTGTTTTCTCTGCTTGTTTTGAGGTGATGATGATTATGAAATCTTCGTTGAAAAGTGGAGATAGAGATAGAATATAAATGGCCAACTAGAAACTCTATGAATTAGTCATCTCATCTAGAACTTGTAAAATTTTATGCTAATTAGCTGTAGATATTTGTAAAAAGGAGAATAATATATATATATATATATATATATATATATATATATATATATATATGAGGGCGACTATTATGAGAATGGAGTATTGATATGAGAATATGAGAAGAATTTAATTTATATGCACTGACGGTGTAAAATTATTTTACACGTGCATCCAATTAAATCACGCCATGTAAGTATTTATAGAAATTTTTTAGGAATTAACCTATAAAAGTGGCAATTTCTTGTATTTTGATTGGATGTATGTGTAAAAAAAGTTTACACCGTCAGTGCATATCAATTAAACTCATATGAGAATGAATATTAATCATTAGATTAGAATGAGGGAGTATGATTAGATTTACCATGAACATTTTTTTTTATTATTAAAAAAACATTAACTAATAGATTATGATTAAATTCTTTTTTATTTTATTTTTTTTGTAACCAAAAAAAGATTAGGATTGAGAAATACGATTGAATTGAATCAATTTACGCCGTTACACATAACTTCCATCGTCAAGTAGGATTAAATCAAATACGATTCAATCTTCGATCTGTATTTCTGTAAGCGGAATTTCAGATGAAGAACGCGATTGGAAGTTTCCGATTTCAGATGAAGAACGATGACTTGAAGTTGGTCAGATGAAGAACGACAACTGTAATGGGAGACAGATTGAAGATTGAATCGTATTTGATTGAATCCTATTTGACGATGGAAGTTCTGTGTAACGGCGTAAATTGATTCAATTCTAATCTTTTTTTGGTTAAAAAAAATAAAATAAAAAAGAATTTAATCATAATCTATTAATTAATATTTTTTTAATAATAAAAAAAAGCTCATGGTAAATCTAATCATACTCCCTCATCCTAAGCTAATGATTAATATTCATTCTCATATTCTTATATCAATACCCCATTCTCATTAATAGTCGCTCTCTATATATATATATATATTGAGAGAGAGAGAGTCTTGATACTCCCATGATTAATCAAAACAATTACCAGCTAATGATTTATGATTAAAATTTGAGAATAGCCTAAAAACAGGAAAAATATTACAATGGTCTAAAAATGAGGAAACCATTTACCATTGAAGTTTATATGTGAGAATGGACCGAAAACAGAAAAATATGACAATCCTTAAAGGGCAAATTTCTAACTGCGAATAGATAAAATTTGATTTTATGTAAAGAATAGCATAATCTCTGTATTTTAATTGATATATTTGATCTCTTATCGATCTCTTATCATATTCCTTTAGAGCATCTACTAAAATTGTATTAGTTTATATTATGTAGACTGTTTCTCTCGATACAATTCAAAATATGATATTATATGGTGGAAGAGCAGACATAAGTGGATATAATCTATCACTTGAACTTGGACAAATTAGCACATCTTCAGTTTGGGTTGAAAGTGATCCACCAACAACTATTAGAATTGCTTATTTTCCTGTGAAATTTTGGCCAAAACTCCGCAGCAAACTATTTTCCTGCGGAGTTTGATGAGGATTCAGGTTCCCGTGTAATAATCAATTATTGAGGATTCTACGAATTGTTCGCGCTTTTATCAACAACACAATTTCATGCCATAATATTCCAAGATATTTCTGCATTAAATTCCACTTAAAAATCCGCACATAGTCATTATCATAAGAACCGGAATATTTTTTTCCTTTATGTCAGGTTCATATACGCTTAAATCGCCATTACTCTTGAAATGTTCGTCTCATTTCCATAACAATAAATTGGTGGATACTAAAGTCATGTTTAAATGATGTGTTCATCGAAAAGAATTTTAACGTATGCAATAGATTTCTAAAACCAAAAGCCAACTTTGACTAAACTAGGCCTCTAATTACCTGTTTTGAGCATGCTCTAATAGTAACACTTACTTCTCAAACTACAAAAGTCATATTCAAAGAGGTGATTCTACTATAAATTCAAGTTGAGTCATAAACATTTTCTCACCATTTATGACATGAATACTATCAAATTCAAGCCAAAAATCATGTACTTATTAAATACATACAATATTACAGTAAATAACTAAACCAATATCAAAAATAAATGTTGACTACCCTGCAAATTAAAATTTAATTCACTAAGATAAATGTTGACAAATTTGGTATATCTGAACTGCTTAAGTACTGGTATCAAATTCATCTGGAAGTAAAGCTTTTAGACAAAGTTTTATGACACTATCTCCATATTATATTCAATTTTCCAATCTAGTCGACTGACATTGATACTGATACCAACTTTTTATATTCATGGGAGAACCAATGCAATAATACTAGTTGTTATTTGTTTATATACAACATAATAAGTTGTTAGAAGAAGTTAAGAACCAAATAAGGTCACATCCTTAAAATAAGCATTCAACAGGACAACAAGTTTGAAGTACATTAAAAAATTGAAGTGTGAAAAGGTTGCTGACACTTGATTTTTGTTTTCTCTGTTTGCTTTGATGTGATGATTATGAAATCTTCTTTGAAAAGTGGAGAATTTGTTTCTCTAAGTATTTGTAACTACTATTAGGCCGGCCTCCATAAAAAACAACAGAGTGATACTAATGGTGAGGCTAGCGGCGCTTGGCAGTGGCAGGCAGGAAACATCCCAATATGACAGCCGTCGAATTCACAACAGTTTTAATTTTTGGCGATAGCATATAAATGACTTCATCTTTGGAGGATCTTGTAAAGGAAGGTTACGAAGGAGTTGAACTTGAAGAACGATAAAATTCAGAATAAGTATTGTAGCGTTACAAATTCAGGCTAAGGAATGAACTAATCAAAATTCAACAAGTACATGCCAATGTCAAGGCATGAGGCTGTGAAGTGAATGATCACGGAGTTGAAAGAGAATAGTATATAAAGATCTTCTTCCAAAGTCTTGATATGTAGATACAACTTTGCTTAATTATAATTTCTTGCGACAAAGCTCTCTCTACGCAAACGTTAAAACAACTCTACTAATCAAAACAATCACAAGTGATTTATGATTAAAATTTGAGAATAGCCTAAAAACAGGAAAAATATTACAATGGACTGAAAACAGAAACATATGACAATCCTTAAAGGACAAATTTCTAACTGCGAATAGATAGAATTTGATTTTATTTAAAGACTAGCGTAATCTGTAAAGATATTTTTCATGTGCATAACTTTTATTTAAAAACAAAAGACTCTTGATCAACAACTTTCATCTAAATAAGTGCACTCGCAACACACCGCCTGTCCCTTCAAGCTGCATGTTCTTCAGCCTCATCACCTACCTTGCCCAGTAAATATATAAATGATAGTTTTAATTCATGTAGTGAAATTTACCATCATTTTAACCGTGAATTGAATTAACTTTCTATTCAAAGTTAAGCACATTTATTAACATGATTGATAGGAAGATTGTAGTCGTTTTAATTCATGTGTTAAGTGAAGTGTCGTGCTACATGAAGTTTGTAACTTGTTTGATCAAATAGAACGACTACAAATTCAGAGCTGAAACTCTGTATCAATTATACTGTTGGAATTCTGTAATCTCATTCAATTGATGACTTCATTTCTTCTTTCCAATGGAACATTGCGAGAAATAATGCGGCAAAACTCACTAGATTGTAGTTAACATTTTCTTCACAAAACAAAACACAGTATACATGCAAATCTTGAAGGGTTGTGAGGTAATGCATGTCACTCGGAAGCCTCAACAGTTAAAGACAGAGTAATATAGAATTTCTTGAGAATAGTCATTGTTGTTATTCATCATCGGCCTTCATTTCTAAAATGGGAAAGAATATGTTTAACAATCATATATTGTTTGAACTAATAAAAGTCGACGTCATGGCCAATTTTTCTTTTATAAACAAAGAAATAGAGTGCAAATCATCGCATGATAAAACAAGACATTTCAGCTATGTTGGCACCCAAAGTCCATATTAACTACAACACCCTATAATTTTTATTGAATAATGAGAAAAGACAAAAGCATATACAAACTTACGGAGGACTATACCAAAATCTAAGATAAAGAACATTTATAACTTCTGCCTCATAAAAAATCTTACCAGTAAAACCCAGTGGGATAAAACCTGGTAAAGAGAAAAAAAGAGTGCAGACTAATAGCAACAATCCAAAAAGAATAACCTTCAAATTCAATTCAATGAAATAACAAATGCTAAGTACACATAAAGATGTTTCTTAGTACCAAAAATAAATAGCATCATGGTGGCATTCATCTTCTCCAACGCCATCAACTAGTGCCTTGCTCTCTCTTGTGACCCTTCAAGCTGCATATTCCTTTCACGCAGCTTCATCATCTACAATACCCAGTAAATAAAGAAAATGTCACCCTCAAAACAAGTTCACTTTTACACATACAAAATATATACTATTATTTATGAAACAACATGTTGAAATTCACACAATGTTACCTACTGTTGTAATTTTAAAGTAATGATCTTTTTATAACTATTTTTTGTGATAACTTTTGGGACAATTTTTTTCGTTCCTCTTTTTTTGGACAAAAACAATAGAGAGAAGGAGAGAGAGTAAAAACATAATGAGATGAGAGAGTCTTTTTGTTTCAAAAGTTATCTAAATTGATTCTACAAATATCATCTTTTAAAATAATGAATCTATAATTAAATTGTAGAGCTCATTAAACAAGGTGATGCAAGGTCTAATAATAGTTAATAGTCATGTTTTAAATTACTCTCTCCGTATCAAAATATAAGTCGTTTTGAGAACAAAAATTTGCATCAAATTATAAATCTTTTTCATTACCTAATGCTCTTTTTTCTGGAAAGGAATAAATTCTTGCAAATTTCACTAGATTTTATCCGGTTATAAATAATCCCAACTACTCAAACATTTTATATCTTATTTATTTAATTATTAAAAACTCGCACTTTTATGATCCCTAAGGCTCAAATTTCATTGCAAACCACTTGAAAAAAATTCTCAATGGAGAGAATCATCTCCCATTTTCCTGTTATACTCTTAATTATTTGTTTTTTTATCTTATTTCAATTCTACAAATTATCTTTCTCATACAATTAAATAAAAGATAATTTTATAAACTAGTAACTCAATTTCTTTTTTTGATAAACATTAATTTTCGGACACAAACATGTCTCGGACAATGTAACTCGCCTAAACCTCAATGTTTATGTAACTTGTCTAATCCTAAAGGTGTCTGCACTTCATAGGATGCTACCTATATGTGTAAATCTTGTGATGCAAACGTAGAGAAGGAAATAAGAGACAACCAACAAAGATTACAATCTTTCATTTGGATTAGCCAACAACTACTGATAAAAAAAAAGGTAAACATTTATCCGTTCATAAGAAAAAAGAGGTAAATACTAAATATATATACAACAATTGAAAGGATTAAATTACCCTTAAGATAGAGAAAACAAATAGACCATATAAGCATTTTATCAAACAGAGCAAACACTTATTTGACAATATACAAAATAATGTGTTTACCTTCAAAATCGATGACTTAATTCTTCCTCCCAATATAAATATTTTTGATGTGAGCAATCATGGGCCAATACTCACCAGATTGGGGCTTACATTTTCTGCACAACTCAGGACAATAAATTATACGCAATTCTTCAAGTGCAGTCAATAGATGCATGTCACTTGTAAGACTCATGAGTTGAGGACAGTCATATATGAAGAGCCTCTTAAGACGAGTCATTGTAGTTAGAAACACTGGAAGCATCTTAAGATTTGGTAAATTAATGATTGTCAAAGTATCTAAAGTGTCCATAGCACATGCAATCCATTCAGGTAATGTCACAAGTTTTGAAAAACCACTAATAACCAAACATTTCAGCCTCAATGTTTGGATTGGACTTTCGTTGTTCAAGATCAGGTTTAAGTTTAACTTCTCACAGTTTTTAATGACCAAACACTGTAATTTAGGGAAATTTTTTAGTGGTAAGGACTCTAGACAACCACATGAATTAAATTCCAATTCTACAACGGAAGGGAGTTTCTGTCTGAAGAAAAACTTCATGTTCTCACAAAAATGAAAACATAATGTTTGAAGATGGACCAAGCTTACAATTTCATCATGTGGAAAAACAGATTGTTTTGTGGTTACAAAAAGATGGCGAAGGCTAATTAGCTTGCCTAATCCTTTAGGCAAAATTTCAAGCATGGTGCACTGCCTGAGATTCAATACTTGTAAATGTAGGAAGTTACAAATCCAATTTGGTAGTGTTTTGATTTTGCAATTACTAGAAAGATCCAGAAAACGCAGGTGCTCTAATTTTGCAATGGAATTGGGCATAGTCTCAAATGAAGAATCACTTAAATCTAAAATACGCAAGTATTTGTATCTTGACACCCATGTATCTAGAACACTTTCACTTTCAAGACCCAATCCGGAGATGGGAAATAGTATACTCCTCACACTTCTAGACTTTGGGAACAAAGCAGGGTCAAATGCCTTCTTTTCAAGAACTGAGAAATGCCTTACGTGCTGATGTATGTTCCGAGTATGCGAGTCTACAGCTACAAAGTCCTCTCTTGCAACATAAAATGACAGATCATGTATCAAATCATGTACTTTGAATTGACAAACGAAGCCAAAGTCATTTACATCTTGAATAAATGATCTTGAATGCAACTCATCAATATATTTCCTTGCAATAGCCTCTAGCGTTTCACTTTCATTAAGGGATTGTACTAACCCAACGGCTATCCAATGAGCAGACATTACATCACTATCAAAGATATGATCTTTGGGATAAAGGGAAAAATAAGCAAAACATTGTCTCAGATATATTGGCATTTGATCATAACTTAATTTTAGTGCAGGTAAAATATCATCTTTCTTTTGCTCTAAATTCCACATCTCAGAGTCTCTGACATATTCCCACTTACTCATACTATAGTTTGAGAAGAGAGAACTTCCTAATGTTCTCACTGCTAGTGGAACCCCTAGACATTTTATCACAATTTCTTCCCCAATCACCAATAGATTTGGATATTTGTTTTCTTCACCTTCCTTGAATGCCCATTTGACAAACAGAGATAAACAATCCTCTGGAGAAAGACCTTCCAAAACATACGATGAAACATCACCCATCATCGATGCAATTGCTTTATTACGTGTTGTCACTATAATTTTGCTTCCTGGTGCGCCAACCTTTATCAAATCTTTCAATTCAAGCCACTTTGCACGATCATCATTCCATACGTCATCTAACACAATTAAAAACTTTTGACCAGAAATCTTTTGTCTCATAAGATGTACTAGTGGCACAATATCTAAGTGGCTGATGTTTTCTTGTTGAGCAAGACCAGAAGATGAAGTAGAAAAGGAAGTATTGGCAGAGTTGATGATATTGATGATTATCTTTTTGATGTCGAAATCATCAGAGACACACCCACATCTTCAATTGAAAAAGGTCATCCATCCTTTTATCATTGAACACCGTCTTTGCAAGTGTGGTCTTCCCCAATCCTCCAATTCCCGCTATTGGAATGACACAAAGAATTTTATCACCACCACCATCTCCATGAGGATGTGGCTGCACCAAAAGATTGATAATATCATCTTTCTCATTTTCCCTTCCTATTATACTTGATGCATCAACATCAGGATATGTCATTTCTCTTTCTTGCACTACAAGTCTAGGATAAACACTCACAAGTCCAAACTTGGTCCGATCAGCTGCCACCTTGTCTAATCTTCCCCTAATCTCTTTGATTTGATGTGCCATTTTAATACAAAAAACAGTTGGATTAGAGGTTGAAAAGAAGTTGCGTACCTTTACCCTTGTGCTGCCTGAAGCCTTCACAACTTGCATTTTCTTGTCTTGCAGCTCAAAACCATCTAATACATCTTCAGCGTCAAAGCAGATGTTTTTAATCTGCTTTAGCCATTCACTCAAGGAATGTTGTTGGTTCTTCTTTTCCTCAGCATCCAACAGCACGCCACTGACAATTGACAAAGTATCTTTGAACCCTTGTAAATCTTCATACACACCATAGGCTTGAGAAGCTTCTTCATAAGCATAAGAAGCTAGCTTCCCGAGGAGTGAATTTGCAGTATCAAAAACAAATGATTCTGCCATGGTAATGAGGTAAGAACAAAAAATGGTGGTTTTGGTATCTATGTTTTTTTGGTGGTTGTGCCTTCTTCATATACATACTTGTCTGCATGTAGAAAATAACAATAGTCAACAATTGTAATAATAGACAAAGTCTTGTTCACTCATTTCTTATCTTCACTCATAGGTGTATTATTGTTGTCTGTAGAACATTAATGAGCAGCCGTTCAAAAAAAAAAAATGAGCAGAACCATAACCAACGGTTTATGTACTACATGATGTTGTTCTTAAGCAATAAGTTATTGCTCTGCTTGCTTTCCAAAGATAAGGTATTTTTTAATTGATGTATACTTGTTAATGGTTTAATAGTACCTTTTAATGAAATTATATTTTCAATAGATGAAAACCTTAATTTAAAAAAATAGTGTCCACTTATTAATAGTGACTCTTAAATTAAAAGTGACGATGAACAAAATACTGTCGCACTAAGACGAAAAAATCACTACAAAAAAAACATAATTCTAAATAATCATGTTTAGAGTGAAAATATGTTAAAGTAAATTGAGTGAAAATCCGTTATCAAAATCATAATGTAGAGACACGGGAAGGCTATTTAAAAATATGGGTATTATAAATATTTTGTAGTATAAAATTATGTACCTATGTTATTGTATAAGTGAATGTGCATGTAGTGTATATGTGTGTGCGTGCGTGTAGTAGTGGTAAACTAGTAATTAAATATTTTTACATTTTTTTGGTTTTAGATCAAATCTCTCAAGATTTTTTTTCTATTTTGTTGGATAAAAATATAGAAAGCAAAGGCTAAGAAAGTGATTATATATTGTTGAATTATACTTCTATAAAATAAAAAACATTGAATATATATTCATAACTAATTAATGATCAAGTTGGAAGAATGTATACCTTGTTTTGTTTTTAGGATTGAAATTTACTTCCTCTAATTTAAAACATTTACTCTACAAACATGACAGTCTTCATATTTGGGCATACAATCCTCACAGAACATATGCTCACAAGGTAAACTGTGATATATGTTTGTGTGTTTGCAAAATCTTGCAAACATATAACACACTCAGTTTGGCCAAATTGAGGAGGGTTAGATGTGTTGTTGACACTCTCACCCTCTCTTGTCGAGCCATATCGCGTACTCTACGAGCCAAGTAGTCTCTAATAATTATAAATAAAAATCCTAATACTAATATTAAGGATACAATGCCTACAAAAACAAATAATAATTTTTTTTCCTAATGAACTAAGGTTGGTTTTTGGAAGCTGCTCCAAAAAAAAATCCAAACATTAATATTATGGAGTTTTTTTTTTTTTTTTTACATTATTATGGAGTTGTTCTAATTAAGGTTTTCCGGTAGCTTTCCAAAAACCAAACTTTTTGTTGCTCTTTTTTTTTTTTTTTTTTAATCTCTATGATGATTATCTCTTCAATGATATATTAATTTGATTCTTCATGTTACTTTGGTTCTTAGTCTTTGTTTATGCAGGAGCTGTGAATTTTGGGGCTAAGTACATTCATAATGCCTTTTCTACTTGCTTATTCCATTACGATTGTTTGAGGAGTTCCTGATTTTTTTGTGTACATAGTAAACATCAAAAAGTGTTCTTCTTAGTTGTAATTAGGAGAAAATTCCAATAAATAATACTCTAAATTGGACAGTGATATCTAAACCCCGTATACATACTTAAGATATCATTTGCAATCACCACTACTTTTGTATTGTAATACTCTTATTTGTATCAACATTTAAAGTTTAAATGAAACCAAGGCATAGTTAGCCAAGTAATATGATAAATATCAAACAAATAATTGATATTTGCTTGAAATTTTTAATAGACCTTTTTATCGTTTCAAACAACAACCATGATATTTAACTTAATGTACAATTTGCATTTTTAACCGCCAAAAAACTAGTATTATATAGTGTTCCACTTTGTGTACTTGTTAATTTGTTGTACAATTTGCATTGAGGAAAAAAAAAAGTCTCTGTATGTATAACAGATTAAGCGAAGTTCATACTTTTCTACTTTAATTTTACTTTCCTATGTTGCAACCTTATATTGCAACAAACAAAAACAAAGCAGTTCTAATAAAATTGCCGATTTGTACCAAATAAAAAGGTTGCCAATCAATATCAAAAGCCACCAAAATAAATCGGACAACAATAGGTTACCAGCAATTTCAGCACCTATGGGGGATAATCTGTTCTTTTCATCAAGGTCAAGCAAGTTTTATCCAAGAATATCAAATCGAATGAGGCTAATTACAACAGAAATTTCAAAATTATAATTATAATTATAATAATAGACGCTTTCATTTCAAACAAAAAGTAAACAAGTTCAATTTATCCAATTCAACTGTTTCAATGACATCTAGGTTGTTTAATATGACCGCTACTACTGTTTTGTTTTAAGGGCTGCAAAGGTTCTTCAAATCCTCTTCCTTTGCATACCAGCTAGGTATTATCTTTGAAACATGGGGATAAAGATCCTTGTATGAGTTCCTAATGGTTCCTTCTGCAACTCCTGTGGCAATAGATATATCTGCAGCAAAGCAATAGCTTATGTACAAACATGCAATATATATATATAGATATATTTTTGAACACGTCAAAAATTCATCCAAACTCCGCCACTTTTAGAAACCTATTTGAAGTCAAATTTAAGTCCAAAAAAAATTTAGCATCAATGCTACGAAATTGTAGAAGCAATTTTCACAGACAAATAAAGCAATCAATCCATTTGTATTTCATGTTTTCCAAGAACTGTCACAAACCTTTGAGAGGTTTTTTATCATCGGAAAGCTGAGTAATGATGTATATAACTGCTGCAGCAATTGATATTGGACTTCTCCTGGAATATTGAATATTATTAGTATCAACTATGGTATTATAATATCCATCTCAAGATTGTGAAATTGTTAAAAATCATAAAAATTTAGGCCCTGTGAAATAGACTGAAAGTTTATGATAATTGAACCTAAATAGGTGAACCATCATTATATATGGTTAATGGTTTCACCAGACACCACCAAATTTAATAGTAAATATAACAATTTTAAAATTAGTTTTTCTAACTCATAGGCTCTGACTGATTGAATAGCTAAGTTGAAATATTTCAAAATTTACAAAGTTGTTGTTCTCTCAAAACTCAACCTCCTGCAAAGAATCTAAGATGTACTGAGGTCAGTGCAATCCAACCAAAAACTTAGCTAAACCAGTCACTCTCACTTCTGAAGGATGCTACCCGGCCTATATTCTAGATAATTTTTCATTTTGGTAGCATCTTACAATGCTTGTAACAACATCATGTTAGGGATAAATCTAACATTTATCTGAACAGTTTAGACCCTACAATACTTATTTAGCCCTAAATAAAGCTAATACAGTTGGATGATGATTTCATTTTATCAAAGAAATACTATCCTGCTCAGATTTATCGCTTTAGCCAACTAAATTTCCTCTTAGAAGCTGCACTATATGACAAGCCAGTGAATATCTATTTCATTATTTAAAAGTCTGAAGAAATAAGTCAAACTAAAATTTACCTTATATCAAATTCTTCTGACTTCTGAACAGATTCCTGAGCAGCCTTAATAGCTTGATGATTCATACCAAGATTGGAACAAAATCGTCTCTAAAGTTTGAGGTGAAAATATTGTTAGTATAAAGATTTATGTGAGTGGGCTACAGCACTACACATTGATTGAAGTAGAGAGGGTGCTGCACAGGTATACACCAATAAAGAAAACTCACCATAAAGTCCCCAGCATGAATTGTTCCCATTTCTACAGATTGACCACCATTCTCCAAACCCAGTTGTTTCACTATGTATTCTTTTGCTCGGCCAATTTCCTTCTTGGTGGCTCCATTGGCAATCGAGCAAATTTCTATTTGAAATTCACCAGGGTTCAGGGAGGCTCAATACAGTGAAAAATGTATAGGGAAGCATCTATATGTTAAAAGAATCATAGGATATACCCTTTACAGTGCGTGGCTTGTCTTCTTGTCGACAAGCAATGTAGAGGCAAGCAGCCAATAATGCGTCCTGATTTCTTCCCCTACTAGACTTCTGATCTTCAACCCGCTTATATATCTCATTAGCTCGATCCTTCAAATCAATTGGAAAAAGAACATAAGAGAATTAAAATTACTAACCTTATATGAAATTTGAATTTGAAGATAAAAAAACTGCAACAGTTGTTTCAAGGTGCAATTGAAACAATACAAGAATCTAAAAATTGTTTCAACAGGTTTGACACAGCATAGTACATCAAGAAACATTATTTAGCCTTTTCTCTCTGTGAGATAGCACAGCATTCAGTAATCACTTGTCATTAATCGCTTTATTAGAAATTGCCAGAGAAGTTTCGCCAAATTATAACAAAGTGAACTTCCACATAAAATTTCAAACCATTCATAGATTTCCAAATACAGGGCAGAGTCAAAATGAAAATTGCAAACCACATTGGAAAAAGCATTGCACTTTTGTCAGATAGCATAGCATTCAGTCATCATCACCCATCATTACTGGCGTTATTAAAAATTGCCAGAGAAGTTTCGCCAAACTATAACAAAGTGAACTTCTACATAAAATTTGAAACCATTCGTAGATTTTCAATACAGAGCAGAGTCAAAACGTAAATTGCAAACCACATTGGAAAAAGCATTGCAGTCTGTCTCTTTTCTTTGAATACCTATAATGTACGCTACAAACTCTTGTCAAACTGCATGATAGTTCAATACTATCGAATCTAATTTACCAAATGCCACAACAGTCGATGCATCATAATATGATAGTGTTCGAAATCTTTATACTCAATTTAATCATAATCAAATCAACAATCAATCACATTCGCAATGCATCATAATATGATAGTGTTCAAAGTCTTTATGCTCAGTTTAATCATAATCAAATCAAAAATCAATCACATTCGCAATGCATCGTCACATGTTCATGATACTTCCATCATAATGATAATTGATTAAAATAATGCGGATAGAAAAATAGCAATCAAAAACAGAAGACGAAATATACCTTGATGGTTGGAACAAGCCCCAACCTGAAGAAAAAAAAAATCATCAGCAATGTCAGCAAAATTCACAATTTTCTGAATCAAAACACGACGAAAACTAATCTCATACGATTATAAGAAAAATACCAAATTACGAGAGTTCAACCATAATAATTTGAAAACTGAATTATTTTCAATTCAATTCAATCACATGTTTTCTACGAAACCCTAGCTGACCTCTCAGACATGGTGCCAATAGTTTTGAAACCAAGGATCAAACCACGTTCAGGATGTGCACCGCGATTCTGCCAACGACCAAGCGAAGACGAAAGAAAATCACCAGATGAACCATTAGGTTTGGCAATGACAGTAGAAAGACCGCCGTCGGTGAGAAGAGGATTGTTCGGACCTCCAACACGAACAGGATCGTTATCGCCGGATTCGTTAGCGAAAGTTCGCCACTCGGAGGTTTCATCAATGGAGTGAGATTCAAGCACAAGGCCACACTCCGAACAAACAGCGTCACCGGCGGAATGATCGAACACCACCTCCGTCGCTCGCTTGCAATCGCCGCAAAATGCATCGGCCATGGTTGATGATTTCTGTCACTCTAGGGTTTGAAGAGGAAATTGTGATTTGATTTTAGATTATAGATTATAGAATTTGTTTTCAGTTATTGTTAGATCGATTAGAAAGTGAGAATTTTCATTGTTAAGTTTTGTTTCGGTTTTTTGTTTTTTGCTTTTAGAAACGTTCGTTATGTTTCTTGTTCTGGAATTGAAACGGAAGAAAAAATAATGGAGGGTTTGATTGGAGATGTGTGTTTGGTATTTATAGGCGGCGTTGAAAGAAGGTACTAAAAATAAATAAAATAATAAATAATTAGTATTGGAAATAAATAAATAAAAAAGAAAAGAGTGGGTTCGGTTTGTGAGAGTGGTTTGGGAAGGTCATGCGGTTTTCGTGCTGGGCTTGGTTGGACGATTTCAGAGTATTAATATCTTCTTTTTTTTCTTCTACTTCATATAAGAAAAAGTTTGTTTTTTAACTTGATAGAATGTTTGATGTATTTAGTTGATAATATAGTTAAGATATATCAAATATTTTATGAATATACAAATAATTTTTTTTTATAATAAAGATCGGATAGAATACTATATAGATTGAGAATAACTGAATAAGTATTGTAGTGTTTGAAATTAGAACTGTGTTTGAGTAGTAAGTGTTCTCTTTGAGTTTTTCATAGTTTTTAAAAAATAATTAATTTTATTAATTTCAATAATAAAATAGATGCAGCATTATACAATAAGCAGAATATTTTTTGTATTGGAGCATGTCTGCGTGATGAGCAAGGACATATTTTGTGAAAGCCTTTGCAAAAAGATTTGAAGGACAACCAAACATCTCTGAGGGCAGGCTGAAGTTATTGGTTTGTTGGAAGCTTTAAAGTGGCTAAATAATATGCATACGAACTATATCAATTTTGAAATGGATTGTATGTATTATTATCTTAAGAATAAGTGTCATGGTAGTACTGAGTTTGGTACTATTATTGAGTCGTGTCGTAGTTTACTTTTCAATTTTAAATACTGTAAGGTCAGATATGTAAGGAGACAAATTAATCGAGTAGTTCATGATTTATCTCAGACAACTTACTTTAATGTTTGTCATCAAGTCTTTGATTATTGTCCACCTTGTATTGAAGCTACTATCATGAATGACGCATTCAAAGAGGAGAAAAATAGTGAACTCGCCCTGCATATAAAATATTAAATTTATTATATCATTAAATATAAAATTTACATATGTAAGTACGTTAACACGTGCCCTAAACTCTTAGAGCACGGATAATTCAATTTGATTTTAACGATTGAGATCAATCTGATTAAAGAAATAAGATTTTTATTTTAAGCCACTTTATCTAAATTTACTAAATTAAACCTTGATAAAACCGTTTGAACATTAGGAAATTCGGGTCAGAAACTAACATGGTAAACTTGATTTTAGTAATGATTAATGTTGGATTTTACAGAGAGAACTGCGATTCAATCATCAACAATTATCTGATATTAGATCCCACACAAACTCTAAACTACTAAGATCTCGTTCTCAAAAAATTGTAGTGTGAAATTTTTTAAAAATTAACATGATAAGTGGGACAGTCTATTATTACCTCTGTCCCAAAACTATTGTCCTTACACATACCAATGCATAATTTGAATCATTAATATCTTTAATTTTCTTTCATGAAAAATTATAAAAATTTATTATTGTGAAAATATTCATTGAGACAAATCAAACAAGATCTTATTGGTTAATATTTGTCTTTATACATTAGTAGAAAAATACGGTCAAAATAAATTTCAAAAGTCAATAAGGACAATAGTTTTGGGACAGAAGAAATACTAATTTACTATACATGAACACATTTATCCACATCATCCTTTATCTGTTGTACCGTGTCGTAAGGGATATTTTCGTCGTTACGTGGTCAAGTGTTTTCCTCTTCTCAGACTCTGTAATAGTAGCAGCAGTATGAAGAATAATCATTCATTCATGTGGCAACAATAGTGACAAGAGAATGATAGTTTTCGTCTTTTTTTCTCTTGTTCAAGAGAGATCTCACAAAAATTGATATCACAACTCACAAGTTTTGATAACTATTAGTAGTACAAGAGGAACAAAACTCAAAAGGTATTTCTTTTTCCAATTTTTAAATACACAATCAAATTCTCATCATTTTTTACTCTTTTGATTTGTTTTATACCTTTGAAATTTGGAGCAAATTATAGGTAGCAATTTATGGATTCTGTACTTGGTAATTTACCATCTTATAACCCTCACAATTTCAGTCAGATTCGTCCTTCAGATCCTTCCAGTTCTTCTGTAAGTTGTTGTTTTTTCTCTTTCTTTTTATCAAATTATTATATAAAATTTAGTTACAGTATTTGATAATCTTGGTAGAGCTTATTCAAGTAAGCAAATTTATGTTTTTTACTTTGTTACCTTAGTATATGTTTACATTTATCCTGGTTAATAAAAGTTTCATTGAAAATAGATTTGCCTTATTTCGTAATATGCTATTTAGTATAAAATGTTGTTAAATAGTGGCGCTATAACGTTGTTGCGTAGGTAAATTTGAACAAACTCTTATATTTGTTGCGATTCATGATTGACAACACTGATTTTGCTTTCTTTATGATCACTTTGTTGATCAGAGATTAGTAGCTTGTGACATTTTGATTGTTTTTACTAGTTACTTGGATGATCACAACTCATTGTAGAATAACAATGTGGTTCAATTTGTTGTTGGTGTGAGGTGAACTTGTCGATGTTGTGTCTAGGAAGATATCCTTTTCGTTGCAGTAACTTAACTGCATGTCAAAATAACCGCTAAAAAATTGAAAGTTTAAAACTTTTCAAGCATGGCATGATATGATTTTCTTTTTGTCCTTGGTTTCTTGTAATTTCATTCTAAAATGTAAAAATAATAGTGTAAAATTTGGCTTTCTTGTTGTTTTTCAGATTTTACAACCTGATGATTATTGTTGTTAGTGTATTATTTATAGACTTGCAAACTTTTATTATTACAAGAAAATGACATTATTACCCATATAACAAACTTTTAGCCCTTGCAAATCAAGGTCTATGGATTCATTTTATACCTTTGTGGAAGGATATGAAGTACGGTTACATAATACAATAGTAATTCTTGCGTTGGATTCAAATTGAGCCGTTAGTTGTTGCAAATTGGGGAAGATTTTCATCTAATCAACCATATTTGACTAGGAATCTTAAATATGAAAGATTTGATCTTGAAGTTAAACATTCTGAATGGATCACTGTTTTTCCTTACCTTTTTTATCACCATGTGGGGAACAAACCCCAATTTGGGAAGCATGGCGTGTGTGTTGTTTCTGATTCGTTTGTAAAGTTAAATTAACTATTTTCAAGTAAGTGTTTTCAGGGGCAACTGTTTTTTCTAATTCAACTTGTAACTCTTTCTGTTCAGAAGCGCACAATGAATCACCTAATCATCATATATTTTCATTTGCTTTGTTGAAATGAAATTTCTAGTTTCTTTCATGCAGAAAACGACACCACCTACTTACCATCCTACTGATAGCAGGACCCTTCCACCACCTGATCAAGGTAGTGATAACTGACAAGAACTTTCTTCTACTTTTGTTGTAATGTTCACTGTACTTATTTGATAATCTATTTGACAAATTGTATCTTTCCTCTGGATTATTGATCTTTCCTTAAATCACTATTTGGAGCAGAAGAATTGAAAACATAAAATATTTTCTCAAACCAAACATACCCTATTAACTGTGGTTGCTGTATGCTGCAAATTTTCTATCAGCCCTCACTCTTTTGATTTATTCGGTGTTTTGTAATTAAGGGTTTGCTAACCTGTGTAAAATTCTTTTGACAGTGATAAAAGCTGAAGCTAAAAATATCCTCCTAAGGCACATTTATCAGCACGCCCGGGAAAAGGTTAGTTTTGAAAATTTATTTTTGTGCATATAAGGTAGGTATGCACACGATGAATGTGCAATACCGACCCATCACCATATAGGGGGCCTAACTGCATATGGCCATTTTTCATTGCAGTTGAAACCAAAAAGAGCTGCAGCTGGTAATCTTTTACCAGAGCATGGATCCAAGCAACCTAGGGTTTCTACTTGACAGTGTTTAATGACCAACTATTGTATGCAATTGTCATCTACTTTTTTCTCAAATGATATACTCTTGTTTTATAAAGAGTTTGGTGCTTGTTTGAAGGTGTAAACTATGATTAGTCAATTACAAACTTGGAATGTGTAAATTTGAAACCTCCCTCACCAATCAGTATGTACAGCAAATGAAATGATCATGCTTTTATTGTATATTTTTGAGCCATGCTTATTCTGCTGCACACTTGACAGCAGATTTGTTCATGAATTCCCAACAAGTTCTTGAAAGAGCTCGTGTAAAATACATAATCTGACTATACTTGGTAAGTTGTGGAAATTAATTTTAAAATCGGAATTTCTAGCCCGGATAAAGTTAGATAGTTTTTTAGGCACTGATTATCTTAATTCTAGGATAGAACATAATCTGACTTATGTCTGGCAAAACATTTGAAATACTAAATGTGTTGTCTGAGGAGTAAGGAGTAGTAGTACTGTAATTTGAAATAACATAGTAGTATTATGTTCTAGACTTGGTTCACCCAAATTTTTTTGGTTCCACCTAAATTCAAGAAATTAATTTTGACAATATGTTGCAATTGCATGTCCACGAACACAGCTTCATGAATGTGGGATCAATTGGTCATATTGAGCGTTATGTCTTATTTTGACTTCTATAAGGGAAAGATATCGGTCGGAAGTGGGAAACTCAATTAGACTTTTACTCTGACCATCAAATTTAGCAGACTCAAATCAATATCACGTGTCAAAAAAAATCTCTCACTATAATTTTAGATCAATTTATTTTAAAATAGAGAGGACAATTAAATTATTTACTACAATAGTAAAACACTTCTCTAGTCAAAGTTATAGCTCACAAATTTCTTGATGGATATACTACTAGCACTAAAAAATTTATACCAATATGAGTATTTTTTTTTTTTCTTAAAAAAAAGAGGCTGATATATTGAGTTTTCTGCGGCGCACGAGTCACGCCCCCCGTAACTCAGGTCGTATTCGTAAATCACGCTGCTGGGGGGATAAATCTCCTTTATTTATTTATGTTCTCCAAGAAAGGAATAACTTTATTCACCATTATTTATTATGTTCAATTTGTTTTTGCATTAATGGGATTTCCTTTTGAGTGACCACAATTATTATTTTTCTTAATAAACTTCACTAAATGATATGAATTTCAAATTAATTTGATTCGATTCTTTAATAGAATAATTAAATTTTGGTAGAATTTTAGACTAATAATTCTCTTTTTTTAGTAATAATTATAAAATTTAAAAAAACTTTTCAAATTAGACGTCATAACTAGAGTTTGATTTCTCCATTTTACATGCTCAAGACAAAGAAATTCTTTTTGAAAGACAAAAAGAGAGTATAAAATGATTTTATATTGTCATCATCTAATAAAAATTGAATAAAAATACTAAATAAATGATCAACTTAATAAAGTATGGATAAATATTAAAGAAATACTTAAAACACCATTGTAAGTAAAGTCTTGAACAATTGTCCGCGTGAATAGACTTAACAAGAGCCACCAGCCAACCAGCTCAGCTATGAATGAATCGAATAACGTAAACAACAAAACCACTGCTCTGCTGTGGTTTGCTATGATGTTTGCGTGTATACACCAATACATAGAAAACTGAGTTCATTTTTTCATATTCATTCACTTCCTCCAACTTTGAATCTTTTTCATTTCTCTCTTTCCTTCCTCATTCTTTCCTTTCATTCTCTTTCTCCTTTATTCCACCACCAACAACACCTTCTGTAATAATATAACCATCTCAAAAGCTAACACTTTTATTCCAAAACAAAACCCTCTTTTCTTTTCCATTCTTCTCTGTTTCTCTGTCAGTAACAACAAAATGGTTCATCACCACCGTTACCATCTACTTAGAAAACCAACTGACTACTACATCAAAGATGAAGAGTCACAGAATCATGTCATGGATTGTGCAACTTCTGTTTATGGCAAGAGAACTAAGCCTAAGTTGTTGTCTTTTCTCTTCCTCATTATTTTTCTCTCTTGTTGCTATGTTTTTGCACCTTTTTTCCTTGGACCCTCTTTCTCTTTAACGCTTTTGTGTAAGTATAACTTAATCTAAACCTTTACTTTTCAATAGATGATTTTTTGTTGTTTCTTTTTCCTCTGTTTTGCTTTGTGTTGATTTTGTTTTCTTACTTTTTTCAGACTCTTATGGACCAGAAAATGATAGCAATCAAGATGGTTTTGATGTAAAAGCTTCTGCATGCTCTTCTGTTTCAAGTGGTAAGTATTTAGTTGTTCTTGTTTTTCTATGCTTGTTTAGTGTGTGATTTTAGATGTTAAAGTCATATAGTATCCACATAAACCAAGTGCTTAGGTTTATGTGGTTAATGAGCTTCAATTAAGGTCGAATCAATGAGGAGAACCCGACTTCAATTCATGTCGGGAACAATCTTTGGTCGTATGTTACTTTACTTTCGAACGAACTCTGAATTACTAGAACTTTTTACCTTGGGAATTACTGGGTTAAGGCAAAATATATTATAGCTTCAACACAATGATTTTAAAAGGGTTTATCCCTTGGAATTTGCAATACATGTCTTATAAATTTGTGCCAATTGTTTTACCCTCGGGTAAAAAATCCTGATAATTTGAAGTTCGGTTGAGAGGTAATTAAAATATGGCCAAAAACGCTTTGGCTAGGATTCGAATTCAGGTTCTCCCAAATTTTTCGATTTGAGCTAAGAAATTTATCCTAATGGTTATTTTTCACTTTACATATTCTTATTGTAACATTTTTTTCCTTCTATTTTGTTGTTTCCTCTATATTATTTTCTCCAAATAATAATTTCTTTTTCTACTTCATTGGTAATACAGGAACTATATGTTGTGATAGAAGTGGTCACCGTTCTGATATCTGTGTGATGAAAGGCGATATAAGAACACACTCTTCTTCCTCTTCGATCTTCCTCTACAACTTGATAAGCCACAACAATAATGTTTCAAGGACTATTGAAGAGGATCAAGTGCTCCAACATGAAAAGATAAAGCCTTACACTAGAAAATGGGAGACAAGTGTAATGGACACCATCGATGAATTGAACCTTATCTCGAAGAAAGTGAATTCAGGTAATGTTCAAGGTTGTGATGTGCGACATGATGTTCCGGCAGTGTTCTTCTCTAATGGAGGCTACACCGGCAACGTTTATCACGAGTTCAATGATGGAATCATACCTTTGTACATCACTTCACAACATTTCAACAAGAAGGTTGTGTTTGTGATACTTGAATATCATAGTTGGTGGATCACGAAATACGGTGACATCCTTTCTCATCTATCGGAATTTCCACCGGTTGATTTTAGCAAAGACAACAGGACTCATTGTTTCTCCGAAGCCATCGTCGGTCTCAAAATCCACGATGAACTTGCCGTGGATTCTTCATCGATGGAAGGTAAAAAAAACATTGTTGATTTCAGAAACCTTTTGGATAAAGCTTATTCGCCTCGGATTAAAGGACTAATTCAAGCCAAAGAAAGGGAAGCACAAGAGAAACTGCGACAACAACGACAAATCTCCTTATCGCCATCATCAGAACCAGAATCAAAAACCTCACGAGGATTGCAAGAAACTGCACGGACAAAACCAAAATTGGTTATTGTCTCTAGAAGCGGTTCAAGAGCTATAACCAACGAGAATTTGCTAGTGAAAATGGCAGAGGAAATCGGTTTCAAGGTAAAAGTTTTAAAACCTAAACAAACAACAGAAATGGCAAAGATTTATAAAATACTAAATGAAAGTGATGTAATGATTGGTGTTCATGGAGCTGCAATGACACATTTCATGTTCATGAAACCAAGTTCAGTGTTCATTCAAGTTATTCCTCTTGGTACTAATTGGGCTGCAGATACTTATTATGGTGAACCTGCAAGAAAACTTGGTTTGAAATACATTGGATATGAAATTCATCCAAAAGAAAGCTCTTTATACCATAAATATCATAAAAATGATCCTATTTTGAGAGACCCTGAAAGCATTACAAATAAAGGGTGGGAATACACAAAGAAGATTTATCTTGATAGCCAAAATGTTCAATTGGACCTTAGAAGATTCAAGAAAAGGTTGCTTAGAGCTTATGAGTACACAGTTCTCAGATTAAATCTCAACCTTGAACACAAGCCACTGTGAATTTTTCCATTCCATGGTTCCACTTTTTTTTTTCCTATATAAACATTCTTTGTTGTACAAAATTTTGGATTTGAAATGTTTAACACTCTTATTCTTATGCATAGTATGACAACATGTAAAGTTCTTAGTATGTTGTGTAATTAAAAAAGAAAAACAGCACCTTGTTATTTTGTCATTTTTGTGTGTGTTAATAACACTTATGTAACATTGTTGATTTTTAGAGGAGAATAGCACTCAAAAAAATTGTCTCTCAACTTGCATGTTGACTTTTAGAGGAGAATTATACTCTATCTATTAAAAATCTTAGATATTTTTTTGGTTACAATATTTCCATTTTCTAAATTGAAAATAAAGGATATATGAGAATCTATAAAAAGGTACGTCACAATAGTGCAAAGCTGCCATAATATGAAAAGGATGTCTTGGATTCCAAACTTGCATTCCTAAGCCAGAAGAATCCACGAGGTTATGTCACCATTGAAGGTAGAAGAAATGTACTTTAGATGTAGATAAAAATTTATTCTTAATTAAAATTGAGTTAACTTTGAAGTGGTTTTATTTGTCTAGAATCACTTTTTGTTCTCCCTATTCTGAATCTAAACACACACCAACATTTGTGTGATGAAATTATAAAGTTATTACTACTATCTTAACACACAATTAACTGGAGATTATTTAACGATTTCTTTCTATCTAAAGTTTATCAAAGTGTATCACAAAGTTTTATTTGTACTCAACAAAGTTGCTTCACGAAACTCAAAAGTATGTATATCACAATTGTGACATGTGGTAACGTTATCTTCGAGGATTATGTACTTATAGTTTAAGCATGTGATGATATAACTTGGTGAAGACATTATTGAATCTCAGTATGGTAAGTTCATTATCCACACGTGACTTGTTTGGCAGATTCAATAGGGACCACTAACCGTTATTATCAACTAAAGAATGGCATATACTCCACCATAGATAGTACTATTATATTAGATAGATGAGGAATATATATCCTTGTTCTTTTTGATTCAAAAAAAAAAAATCCTGGTTCATTTCTTTCTTTGTCGTATCTGAAATCATCATTCACCACAATAATAAATATCCAAACCAAACAGTTATCAGAGTTAATATGGAATGTTCTAGATTTTTTTTTAATACTAATGTTTTAGACTTTTAGTACATAAGTTCCTTAAGTTCTATTACATTACATGTACATGCTTGTGTATACTAAGTACAAATTGTAAAGACGAAAATAACTTGCTCAAAATATACACGCTCGGAGAATTTGTGGTGCATATAAGAAGAGTTATCCTCTTTCGACCGAATTCTTTTAGTATGCATGAGCCAAAAATCGCTATTATGTCAGTTGACACATTAAAAAATACGACCTTGAAAATGATAAAATTGAAAATTTAAATTTTTGTTGTGTCACATTTATTACAAGAATCCCCTTATGAAAAATAAGGCAGACACCCCCCCTTGAATTTTTTTTATCTAAGTATCTACACTAACTCTCTTGCCATCTTTCACTTCAAATTTCCCTCCCCCAATTTGTAAACAAAACAAAGGCATCTTTGTTAATGTTATGCGAAAACAAAAACTCCAATAAAATTGGAGCTTGTCCTAAACTAGAGTCAGGTCCAGTCTTGATGTGCTTCAAGTCAAAGCAAAGCTCCTATCATCCTATAGCCACCGTTTTGAAGCCTTGCTTTCTGAAGGAGGAGGCGTTCTAGCATTTCTCTCTTTCTCATCTACATTGCATGAAATATTTATGGGTTTAGTACATTAACATTAAGAAGAGTAAAGGCTCAAAATGATGCTATGCAAAAAACTTATTTGGCCTCTGATAATCATAAGTATTAAAATCAGTCTTTAAAAATCTCGAATACTTGTCAGATTAGTCCTTGATGAGGACTAAAACATCTTCAAAAATCATCCTACAAAGCCTTGTGATTTTGTCAAATTTTTTATATCATGGAGAAATGATAAATGGCGATTTTGCAGGTTTAACTTACATGCTACTGGGACTGGCTTCCCTCCTCCAAGAGAAGATCTCCGTGAAAGCCCGGATGGTTGAATTCCTGTTAAAGATTGCCTCCTTTTTGTCCTCTCGCTAGCTGCTATTGGCGATTTTATCTGATTTGCATTAATGCTGCTCTTGATAGGTGACTTCACTTCAACCATAATTTGTTGGGTCCTGCATATCATTCAAAGTAGTAGATTCAGTAAAACAGATGAAACACTGAAAAGTGTTTTAAAAAAACACCAAACTTAGAAAAAGCATACCTCTTTTCAGGGCCATTAATCAGTTTCCCAATTGTTCTAAGGGATCTTCTTAACTGGGACCCTTTTCCATTTGTGCTACCTATTACCTTTGTTGTTATGGAATCAGCGAGGTCACTTGGAACAAATCTGTTTGAATCGTTTTTATCTACCACTTGCGGTTCAGGTGTTTGAGGTAGTTTTAGAGGGTGAATTTGGACTCCACTATCAAATTTTATCAACCTCTTCTGATACATGTTTGTAGGACTTGGAGGAGGTTTAACATGTGATTCTGACCCAGAATTGTCATTACTCAATTGGCCATTTAGCTTTGACACTGCTTCTGGATCTATCTGTGAGCGATATTTCTGTTGAGACATTGGCTCAAACTGTAAAGTTTTGTTTACATCAGCTGATGCTTTTTTGATAGTTCTTGGACCTTCCAAGCTTAGCCTTCTTGTACGGGGAATGTAAGAAGGTGACTTGGTTCCACTTTTATCATCAGCTTTCACAGGTTTGTCGGTCTTTATCGCACTGCAATTCTCAATACTAAGTCTTCGCAGGCGCAATGGAGTTTTTTCTAATGGTGTGAGAGGCTCTTTAGTTCTATTAAACATTGGTCTTGAATTTTCTTTGTTTGCCAATGCAGTCTTAAGGCTCTCAACCTAGCATTCATACAAAAAAGGAGGAAAACATGTTTATTTTAATTTTTACAGCATAGTGAAGCAACCAAATGTTGTGATTTTAAGTAGACATTCTTACCTGTGCTTTAAGTTGCAAGACTTCACTGCTTTCTTTATTCATCCGGGCTGCGCCAAGTTCCACAGTGGAAACCCTCTGAGCAAATTTTAGAGTACTCACTGTTTCACCCAAGGAATCTGCTTCTGGACTCACATGTGCAAACATCAATGTTTTAGCATGTCCACCTGTAATGCAGAAAATTTTCCATAGAAAATATTAACATATTGTTTTATGGCGAAAAAAACAAAGGTCAGATTCTCCAAAGCTTTTCTTTGACATAATGGGCACCAGTACGTACCTAACGAGTCCTGCAAAAGAAGCGTGAGTTTGCTGTTCCTGTAAGGAATGTGAGAATTCTTCTGTGCCAGTGCTGTGATCACATCTCCCAGACAAGAAAGAGACTTGTTAATATATAGTGCTTCCTTTAATCTATCTCCAGTGACTTCAGACTTGTCAACTCTTTCGCTTCCGGCAAGGTCTACTAAATGAAGGCAACTTCGAATGGAGTTGCCAGATGTATCTTTGCCATTGATATGCACAGTAAGTACACTGAAACACATTGGAAAACCTTATCAATAAGTTCCTAAACCAAACAAAAGCATTGAAGAATGAGAAAGAAGTTACCAGCCCTCCTGGAAAATGAAAACTCACCTGTGTGAACGACTGCTCCTATTGTTGATTGCTGTAGAACTGACAGCACGGTTAACCTCGCCCAGTTTCACGAGGGTCAGAACATCAGTGGTAGACTTTACTGACCGCAATCTAGCATCAGGAAGGCTCAACCCATCATCGTTGCAGCTCCGGATCTCTAATGTGAGGTTAGTTAAGGAGATAAACTACTTGCAAAAAGTAAGATCAAAAGACAAGAAATAAAGCAGATTTCTCTGGCTTCTCTTTAGAAACAACAGCATGAAAATGTTTCTAACCCTATTGAATAATAATGATTATGAAAAAGGATATTTGTTTTCTGTCTTGTCCTCTGCAAGTAGGTCTCTTACTTGTTCATTGTAAATCTCGACCATTTGGACATAAATGTCATACTTTATATTGTCCTTCCTTTCATTAGACATTTGAAACAAATCATTGAGAGCCAGATAATTGATTCCCATATCCGTGGATGTTCCACCCGAAGGACCACTCTGTCACATGAAAAAAAGCTATTCTTAATTGTGATTGCGGTTAAACTTTTTTTGAGTGCAACTGAACCAAAATTTTATCAAGTATCTTACCATGGTGTAAGTCTTCCCTGATCCAGTTTGGCCATAAGCAAAAATACAAACATTGTATCCATCCATGACAGATCTAATTAATGGTTGAGTGTCTCTATAAACCTCATCTGAGTACAAAATAATGAAATATTAAATTTCAACAAAGAGAAGGAAAAAAAGAGAGCGGAACTAAAGTTGGTTAATGTGACACAAGTTCTGTACTATTTAGCTTTTAGAACTCTACCTTGGCCAGCTGATGGACCAAAAATCCGATTAAACTGAAAGAGTTTTCTTCCATCTTTTAGTGTTTTTGATGGATCTAAAATGAATAGAGAACCATCTTCCCCAATGAAATCAACCACATTCTTGGATTCAGCCCTGAATGCAGGTCTAATTCTGCAGTAAACACGAATATTACCTGCATTTTGCATTTGAAAAGATAAGAAAAGTTAACTTATGTATCAAGGATAGTGAAAAAGAGTGTGACCCTTTAAATTTTAAGCACAATTAAATTTAAAAGTAAATAAACCTTTCAAATCTTGGACCATGTTGTATAGTTTTCTGTTCTCTTCTACTACTTTGTGATACCCAAGAGCTTTGGTTGACATCTCATTTACTTGACTACCTACATTCATGAAGTAACACAATCAATATCAACTATCTCTTATTTTGTTAATGTTAGATAAGAAGCTTGCAAAGTCAATGGCTATTCATACCTATATCATTGAAAAATTTCTGAAACTGTGATTGCATCTCTTCAAACTCATTCTTAATTTTCAACTTCAAGGCCTTTAGATTCTGAATAAACACATGATTATAATCAGTGGCTGAAAAATGCAGGCTGTGCCATGCTTTACTAAAAAAATCTATACTATTTTAAAAATGCAGTAGACACCTATTGCAAGCTACAAAAATGCCTACCCGGAGTTCTTTTTTCTGTATGTCTATGAGATGCTTGTGATTGCATGTGCACTTTCCAGGGCAAGCTCTATAACACTATGAAATGCACATTGGCCATATTAGTATTCAAAATTGACATCAAATGACCGATTTAAATCCTTATCTAAACAAAACAGAAAAAAAAACTGATGGTACCTTGGAACTTTGATGTACAGACAAAACATTTGATTCTGTCGGTTTGGAAGTGAAATCAGGTGGTAAGGTACTCCCTTCTTTTATAAAATTCTTTAGTAGCAATGGCAACTGTTTTAGGGCAAGAATTCATTTCTTAGGTATCATAAGAAAAGCTTTGGCATTGAAAGCAAATACTAACATTCACAGTATTTCATGAAATTATCCTTTTTAAATATTTAATTTGTTTCTCATGACTTGTAGGTTAAGTAATTATTTCCCTACACATTATTATTTTTGAAAGGGGAATTGTAAAAAAGTTTTCTGATCGCAACATTAGCTCTTTCTTGAGCTTAAGAAGACCACAATATACGCCATGATTATAATATTGACTAGAGCATTCTTCAGCCAAAAAATAAAAATTAAGGAGGATTAATTTCAATTATTTATCTTAGCCTCCCATAATTTGCAGCATACGACTCATTAAGAATTTGCACCAAAAAGGATTACTTTGGAAAATCTCCAACTAACCTCAGGGATATTCTTAGATGGCTGTTCCCCACAATAACTAGTCAAAACCTTATTAAATAGGATTATTGGATCCTGCAGTAAACATTAACTAATGATTAGGCAACTGATGTATTTCAATATATTAATTAAACTCATTTGTTTACATGATTACAAGTACAACTTCTGATTACCAGGTCTCCATTACAAAGAGAAGCAACGAGTTTTTCATCAATATTTTCTTTGGCATCAAGCATACGGTCAACTAGCATTTTGACAAGTGATTCCATAATTTCTGCAGCATCCAATGAAGGTAGTTTATAGAGGCAGGTTATCAATGTCTGAATACATATGCATAAAAACAAAATGTACAAACACACACACACACATGCTTTGTTTGTCAATTGACAGAGTAGAATATCTTCTATATTTTTTCAAATAATAAGAAATGAATGAATGAACCATGAAGTTTAAATATATTTATTGAAAGTAAAAGTTTAGCCCATGATGTGCAAAACAAGTAAAATATATTTACAGCCTCTTGTTCCTCATTAAGGTATTGAATGCCCTCCATCAGACCTTTATTTAAAAATTTATTACAAAACAATTGCAAAGAATCAAAAGCAAGTACTTTTTTCAATTAAACATACAACTTTTCCTCATTAATGTATTGAATGCTGTGATTTCAATAAAAACTTTCCATTTCATTACCAGGGAATAAAGCAAGATGCAGTTGACAATTTTAGTAACTTCTACATATCAATTAAACTCTCCATCAATCTGAACTAATTATCCTTAAAAAGTGCAAAATGCAACCTGGTAAAGTTTTCTAATAAATATTATACTGTGGAAGCTAGTCAGTAGCTAACGGATTCAATTTTAATTTTAATTCAAATTCAGATCAGATGCAAATATGAGCAAGATTAAGAAATTGAACCTTCTGGTTTTTTTAAATTATTCTCAGCAGGAGACTTTTTTTCCGATGTTGCAGACAAATCCAAGCGCTTGCATGTATCAGAGGGTAATGCAGTTGTGGCTCTTTGTTGCAATCTATTGATTGATTGCATAACTAAAGGAGATTTCACATGTTTGCTTCCACTCTGATTTTTCATCTGCTTCGACTCATGAAACCATTTAAGCGATAGAATGCAATCAACAATTTTTCCTGCCGATCCATTTTCTACACTTTCCTGAAAACAAATGACCACACCAGCATACTATATCAAACACACTAATCTAAAACCAATAGCTTAACAAAAACTAGACATATCCAGGTTTCAAAACACAAGTTATGACCATAATCTAGTCCACATTAAGCCACATTTGACCGTGATCCGTCGTTGCTGTATGAAGAATGACAGCGTGACTATCATTCAACCATTGCACTATTTGCACACACATGCATTTGACTATCATTCAAGCATGCATTTGACCCTAAATAACGTACCTTTTCGAGATCAGAAGCTTCGAAAGCTGGAAGCTTTAATTCTGCAGCAGCATCCAGAAAATTTCGGACATTTTCAAAATACTGATATGCAGGTAAAGGCTGGGAATCCCAGGTTACTGATTGCAATGGTACTTGAGTATCCACAACCTTACAAAAATAACATCACATATAAGCATTTATGGCAAAATCAAAATGAAATATCAAATTCAAACAGTCAAAATATGCAATTAATCATCCCATATATAGAATCAAAATGCAATTAGGCATAATTGGATTGAAAATTGCAATACCTTTGGTACTGCTCCTGGTTGAATCTTGTTAATAGCCTTACAAAGAATCAGACCATTTCTCAAGCAAGAAACAAGTTCTCTCTCGGTCGGTTGTTTCGATATTCCAAGAGAACCCACTTGGCTTTCAAGCCATTGGGTTGCCTCATAACGTCTCCAAGCTGCATAAATCAAATCAACATTCAATCAAAATGGAAATATAATTAAAAAAAAAACTTTTTTTTTCATAATCATTAATGGTTTTAGAAATAAGAACATTGTAACATAGGACAAAATACAAACAGATACAATGCATAAAGAAAAATGAATGAAAAATTACCCGCTTCTTCGGCTTTTCTTGAAGCCATAGTGAAATCATGAACACCATTTCTTGAATAATTCTCCATCATGATCATGAACAATCAAAATTAAAATCAACAACAATTGATGAAAAATCAAGAAATTCAAAATCTTTGTTGTGCAAAATTGACAAAGAAAATGATCACAAAGTGAAAAACAACTAAACCAAAAATCGCATTTTTCTTCGAAGCTGAAGAATCAAAAGTGAAAAAAATGAACTTTTGAAATGTGGGTCAGAGAGCGATTATAGAGAGTGTGGTTTGTGAAATTGGAATGGGACAGTGTTTTGGTGTTGTTGTAATTTGTATTATGCTTTGGTTCGGGTTCCGAAGCTTAGGTACGGAATCGTAACGTTGGTTGAATTTGAATTCAAACTTTAGGGCACGTTATTGGGCCCGCGGATCCCGTCCGTTTTGTATACTAAGTCAATTGATCTAACGGTGACATTTTTTCTTATATTTATAATAAGTTCAAAATTATGTGATGAATGACACACCAGTATTCTTTTGTTGACCCACGGTACAATTTTTTTTATTTTTACTAAGACCCACAGTATAATTATGAGATAGAGTATTTGATAAAATATTTTATGAATTCATTGTATTGTAATTGAAAAAATAGTTTGATTCAATGTATATGTAAAAAATTTATACTTCAAGGCTTAACAATTAATTTAGTCAAACCAAAACTTTATTTTTAACAAAAATAAAATTAACAATTAATCTTTTTAAATATTACTGTATTATAATATTAACCAATATTTATAGTATATTATACTCCATATACTATACTACGTGTATAAATGGAAAATTCATAAAGAAAGAAGAAGAAAGGAAATGTATTATATATGGAAATAAAATCTTTGAATTTGTTGTGGAATTATTTTATTTTTTTGACGTAAGAATTAATTTATTTTAAATAATTAAAATTATTAATGATTAAAGATGAATAATATATTTTGCCATGTGAAGTAAAAAAAAAATATTTTGCCATGTGTGTAAGTGTAATGTACAAGTTAATTAATAGTTTTGTTTTACTAAACAAATTAATTATTAATAGTTGTAAGGACATTTAAAGACTTGTTGACTCTAACGCGAAAGTTGGTTATTGACCGTCTAATTTTTATCAATATTATTTACATAAAAGTAAATGAAATGTCATCTTATTTTATAGAGTAAGATTTATCAAATATTACTTGCTTTAGTGATGATTGGTGTTATACTTGTTAGGAAGGACCACAAATCGATATTTCGCGATTGCGTTTGAGAGAAAACTAAAATCAATTGATGCAAGAATTCGCCCCAAATTCCAGATTATTAGAGCCCCATTCTCCTAAGTACTAGAGGGTGAAGGAAAAAAAAAGATTTATCTACTTAAAGAGGAAGACAATATTGGTTTTAAAAATACGTGCATGTTGAATCGTGTTGAAAAACATGTTGAAGCTAGTTTGAAATCTTGTTGCTAATCCACCCAAGCTTTGGCTAACTATTTGTAATATTTGGAAATAGATAACAACCAATATATCATGTTGAAAATATGAATAACTGAGATGTACAGAGTTCGAATGTCGAGTCCTGTATATAAAATGTGATCTCCCTACCAATTGAGCTAAATGTTACAACAATAACATTTTGTATAATTATCTTAGTTGATATATACAATATACATAGTGCAAAGAATAAGTATATAATGTGTGCAAAGAATGCGTATATAATGTGTGGAGAATGAATTCAAACTTTAATACGTGCACTTTTTTACTTTTAATAAATGAATTTTAATTTATTTATTTTTGTCGACAAAAGTGAAATTCTAATCGTTAGACAAAAAAACATAAAGCTAAATAATAACAAAGTTCTAATCATTCGTTTTTGGACTGGGCTTCAGTTGAGCCCACAACAACTTTTCAGTTTATTGACAAAGCCACAAGCAGTAGCTACACTCAGATGAAGTGGTAGCTAGCTAGCTACAAGCTGTTAAGCTGGTTAGAGAAGAAGAGAAAAATGGCGGCATTGAAAGGATTATTGAAGAAAGGTTTAGGAGAGATGGATTTCAACGCCGGCGGAGGAATCATCAACTGGTTCCCAGGTCACATGGCTTCCGCCACACGCGCCATCCACAACCGCCTTAAACTCGCCGACCTCGTCATCGAAGTCAGAGACGCTCGTATCCCTATTTCCTCCCTCAATTCCGATCTTCAACTTCATCTCTCTTCCAAACGACGTGTCATTGCTCTCAACAAAAAAGACTTAGCTAACCCTAACATCATGCATGTATGTAACAATCATCTAACTAACTAACTAACTTATTAATTTTACTTTACGAAGCTCTGACACTCCTTAGATTAGGCTTGTTCTGGTGTCCGACACGCTCACGACACCGATACTTATAATTACATTGAATTGTATCACTTTTTCAAAGAAATTATTCTCGTCGACGTGTCACAGTGTCTGTGCTTCATAGATTTTACTATATTATTGATTATTGAATTATTAGTTGTTAATTAATTAATTATTTATTAATTAGGTTATTGTGTTGTAGAAATGGGTGAATTATTTTGAGACGTGTAAGCAAGATTGTATTCCGATAAATGCTCATAGTAAGAGTTCTGTTTCGAAGCTTCTGGAACTTGTGGAGGTGAAATTGAAGGAAGCGATTTTGAAAGAACCTACTTTACTTGTTATGGTTGTTGGTGTTCCTAATGTTGGCAAATCTTGTTTGATTAATTCTATTCATCAAATTGCGCAATCTCGCTTTCCTGGTATGTTTTTTTAAATCCATATTACTAATTGCGCAATCTTGTTTGTTCTTCTTAGCTTGTTGCCATTGCCAATTTGAATGTTTTAAGGACTTGTTTGATTATGTTTTGATCAAGGTCCTATTGGATGAACAACTTAATTAAACACTTATAGCTTAAGTGTATATCATATAAGTAGTTATGTATAAAAGCTATTTCTTTTCACCAGTTTAATCTGGCTCAGGGGTCAGCCCCCTCTCGAATGCAATTGCGGGATCAAACTGTGGTCCTCCCTACAAAGTCCAGCGCCAATCACCACCGGACCAATTAACATTTACTTATGTATAAGCTATTTCTATAGCAAAAGATAAAATAAAGTCAAACTATTTGCATAGATAAGCTATTTTCATAAGCTTTCCTAGAGAGTTTAGGGACACAAGTTGAAAACAATTTAACATGTCATGAGTTGTTTTGATAAACTCTCCCATACATTCTCCCAATTGCTTATGCAACTATATATACTGGAATAAGCTAATCCTAACAAACTCTAGTATTATTAGATTTAAATGTTTGGTTTTAAATATTTTTTTTTTTTGCAAAATAGGTTAATCAAACAAGTTTTTAAAATTGTAATTTGAAAAACAGTTTCAAAAAGGAAATTTAAACATGCTCTTAGTAACATGTTTTGATTTGCTTTTGTAGTGAAGGAGAAGACAAAGCGAGCTGCTGTGGGTCCACTACCTGGTGTTACTCAAGATATTGCAGGATTTAAGGTCTGGTAATCTTTGTTTCTGTAGTCTCATTATTTGGTTGGTGCCTGTTTTTGTGCCTAAATGAAATGTTCTTATGGAGGAACTGAATTGAAGTGTTTCCTGTTCCTCAGAGCATTACAAGTGTAGCATATTGCTGGCTTTGATATATTGTTGATTGTTTGCCATCAAGGTTACATTGAATTGAGTAATTGACGTATGAATTAAAAGTTTCATGGTCGATGATGATTTGAAAGGGCATAAGATATATTTTAATGTAATAAAACATTGAAAACAGAAAACGCCTACTAACAAATAACAAACAATAATATAGTTGTTCAAGTTAATTGAGTTTTGGATATTGGATGGTAGTTAAAAAGGCTTAATGCATATTTGGCTTTGTATATTAAATTTTAGTCCTTCCCTAATCCTTAGAATTTGTAGTAATTGTTTGAGTATTTAAAATATGAATGAAATTGCAAAAGAGATAGGGTGAAAAAAAGGCAATGCTTATTCCACCCTTATCCTTATTTTGTTTTTATTATTATTATTGGCCTGCAATCTGTTTCTATTTTGAGTTGGCGGTGCTGCCCATAACTAAACTATGAATTTCATTGATCTGATGTTTCAGATAGCAAACAAACCAAGCATATACGTCCTAGATACGCCAGGAGTTCTTGTTCCAAGTATCTCAGACATAGAGACAGGTTTAAAGCTTGCTCTTGCAGGTACTATATCAATTGAAGTTATCTATAAATTAGTAAAATTTAACATTTCATGGTTGGTTTTAATCTGTGAATAATACTTTGTGCCAAAAAGGAAAATCATTAGCATCTTTCTCTTGATTCTTAAATGTAAGTAGGCATTATGGGTACTGTGGTTCAAATAAACTGTATTATGCAGGCATTTTCAATGAGTGAAAAAAAAACGTTTCAAAGAAAAACAAATTATGACATTTGAAACCATTGGGTAATTTGAAAACTTATTTTCGCAGTTAATGACTTTCATGATCCTTGTGTATTCCGTTTTTGTTTTGATATGGATGTTCTTAGAAATGGAATGATTGTCAATTAATTAAATGGTGAGTGGTATGGCACATTTTATCATTCTATAAATGAATCATCTCTACCACAACTCATTAGATCTTAGTTGTTTTTAATTTTGTTTTTACATCTCTCATTGTTATTACCTTATTTTCCCAGAGCAATTTTAGTATTTGAATATCTCATCTGCATCTGTTGGGTTTCTGAATATAATATCCTTTTCAACAAACGTCTGTGTATATTTTATCATCTAAACTTGGTTGTTTCATTAACAGGGTCTGTTAAAGATTCAGTGGTGGGTGAGGAGCGTATTGCTCAATACTTATTGGCAGTTTTAAATACCCGGGGTACTCCACTTCACTGGAAACACATAAATAACAGGAGAGTAGATAGGATTGCATATGAAGCCGAAGAAAGTAATCGATATAACTTGAAAAATCTCAAGCAAAGGAGAAGTCTTCCTAATAGATCAGACTTGGTATACGTGGAGGTAACAAATAGCCTTAATGGAATATGATACTTTGAACTACTAATGCTTGAAATTTTCCCACCATGGTCGACAAATTCCAAATTATATTACACATTTTCTAAGTGTTTTAATTTTAAATCCATGTGAAGGGGACCTTTTTGCTCTAGATGTTTCAACACATAACTGCTTCATTCTGTGCTGTTTCATCATTTATTACTGTCCTCGATGATGTTAGGTTAATTACTTTGTGGGATATAATTTGAATCTTCTGATAGTGTAAAACTAAAAGCTTTTACCCTATGCCACCTATTTGAATAACTGTTAAAAACTTATTATAGTAATTTAAAAAACCTTAGTTTTTACAAATGCTTTGCAATACTTTTTGTTTACATAAGTTGGGGATATCCACTGATGCATCTTGAAACTAATTGCATATTTGTTTACGCCTAAAAACATACTCAGATGCAGTTCAACGTGAAAAGAGCAATTTATTGCAATTTATTGTTGTGGTTGGAACACATGTTCGACTGTGTTTGATTTGAAAACAAACACACAATGACAAATAATTTAGTGCTGTTAGGATTGACTCTCATTTTTTGTAGTCCTACTTCGTTATGAATCTGAAGTTGCCTAAAAATGTTTTATGTTGAATTACATTTCTCACATTTGATGTTGCAAGTTTGTGATGATGGACCTTAGACAGCATATCAATGTGAGTAGCTATGCTATCATTGTGATTTATTTTTCTTTTGTTGTTTCTGACTCGTTTGTTCTTATTCCATCATAGGATATTGTGGTGGGAGTTCAGCATGCACTCTATTCGACTCTTGCAGAATTTAATGGCAACGTAGAAGATGAGCGTGACTTGGAGAACCTGATTGACCAGCAGTTTGGTGCACTGCAGAAGGCATTGAAGATACCTCACAAGGCTTCAGAAGCACGGTTGATGGTATCCAAAAAGTTTCTTACTTTATTCAGGGCTGGTAAACTAGGAACTTTTATTCTCGACGATGTCCCCAATGCCAAGCCTGTATAAAAGATATATATGACTCCTCTTGTATTCCATATGTTATGGCAAATTTGCTGTAACTTGCAAATAACAACGGGTTCGGCAATCAATTGAGCTTATATCTTGTGGATGTGTGTAAAATGTTACATTCCAGTTTCGAGTCTCGGCAAGATTGATCACTAACATACCCATAACTATGCAAAACCTTGGAGCATAACTAAAGAGTAATGTCCGTGTAGCCTAAAGACTAAAATTTGAAGGTTACCATAAAAACGGAAACTTGAAAGGCAGCATGCCTTTTGTGCCACAAAGTCACACAATCCGAATCCATATTCTACTTGTCCAGAGAGGAGCTAATATGGTTTCTGCCTTCTTGTCACACTGTCCAGAGTGGAAAGGTTGACTTTCCATTGTTTGCTACACAATTTACACTTGAGTTTAATTGATTTTTTTTAAAATGATCTAAGTGTAATTGGAGTATTATATGATCATTTATTATGTTCTTTCAATTATTTAATTTAATTTAATTTTTTTAAAAAAAATCCTTTCATTTTCCCTCCAAAAATCAATTGGCAAACAAATGCTTGGTGGTTCCTATGGTGTTTGTTGGCCAATGATTGAACCTTGGACCTCCTCCTACTCAACTTATATATCTACACACACCTGATATATATATATAATTCCATACAAATGACCTTATTTTCTAGTTTCTACACGTCATTCCATTACAACAAAAACAAAATAATTAACACTCTTTTAAACAATCACGTGGAATACTAATTATATAACATTATACTAAGAAGTGTTTACAACACTCTTTTTTAAACACTATTGTTAATATTTTCTCTCTAATTGGATGAAATTAATGTGAAAATCTCATTTTAGAAATAGATTTAACATAAAGTAGTGAGATCCACGTAAACTTAATCAAATTAAAGAAAGAGTAGGTAATGTTGAAAATATAGTTTTGCTAAAGTTTCCTTATCCAATAGACAATACTTTCCTTAATTATACTATATATAGCACTGTTTGTTACTAGTACGACATACTATTTAGATTCATTGAATAATTAATGTATCTGGTCAATATATAGACTAGATACATTGATTATTCAATGTATCTAAAAAATGACTTGTCTCTTATATTTAGGAACGGAGGTAGTAATAAATATATAGCAGAGTACCAGCAAATTGCAGCAGAGTTGTATGTGACCACTGATGATGGAATAGAAACAAAAGTAGCAATAATATATTTAGTACAACTAAATCAAGGTCATGGTGATGATATGGGAAGATCTAACAGTAACAATTGGTGCAGACAACAAGAATAAGAAGAAGTTGCTTGATGGTGTGACTGGTTTTGCTCAACCTGGTAGGATCATGGCTGTTATGGGTCCTTCTGGTTGTGGCAAAACCACCCTACTCACCTCTTTGGCTGGTCTCTCTCTCTCTCTCTCTCTCTCTCTCTCTCTCACACACACACACACACACACACACACATAAAAGTTAGCATAACTGCATAAGGATTAGTCTCACTTGCTGAAAAAGTATTCTGTTTTTTTAGGAACACTTGCTGCAAATGTTGCAGTGACTGGCAACATTCAAATCAATGGGAAAAAGAGAAACATCTACTCCAAAGAAGTGGTAAGATAATATCATATACTAATAAAATGAATGTAATCATATAGTAATGATATATTATTTATTCAATAAATTTGAAAAGTGGATATTCACTTTTAATTAATAGGAGTAATCATGTATATTTCTTCATTTTTCAGTCTTATGTAAGTCAAGAGGAACTTTTCTTAGGAACTTTGACTGTAAGAGAAACCCTCACATACTCAGCAAACATGAGGCTTCCTTCTAAAATGACCAAACAAGAGATAGACAAAGTTGTGGAAGACACAATAATAGAAATGGGACTTGAAGAATGTGCTAATACTAAGATTGGAAATTGGCATCTAAGAGGTATTAGTAATGGTGAAAAGAAGAGACTTAGCATTGGTCTTGAGATTTTGACACAACCCTTTGTGTTACTTCTTGATGAACCAACTAGTGGACTTGATAGCGCCTCATCATTCTATGTCATTCAAGCTCTAAGCAACATAGCTTTTAAAGGAAAGATAGTTATTTGTTCCATTCATCAGCCAGGGAGTGAAACTTTTAACATTTTTGATGATTTGCTTTTGTTATCAAATGGAGAAACTGTTTATTTTGGAGAAGTAAAAATGGCTCTAAAGGTAATTAAGTCTATATTTAGTACCACCGTAGATATTTCTGAATCATAGTGAACTATTGTGATTTTTCAAAAGTTACACTTTATAACTTGTTTAAAATCATGGTAGATTCCCGTGATTCTGACATATATCCACCGTGATGCTAAAAATACAGTAACCATGTACTTTGACCCTATAATGAATTCATGTCTATCCATGTTAGGTGAAAATTTAGTATCTAATTAAATATTGGGACTAGTTTTTTGAGGATGCAGGTTTTCCTTGTCCTACCAAAAGAAATCCTTCAGATCATTTCATTATGAGCATTAATTTGGATTTTGACTTGATTAATGAAGCTCTTGCAAGATGCCATGTAAGCATAGAAATTGTATTTGTTTTCATGCTTGCAAAATGGTTTATCCTTTAATTTTTTTAGGTAAATGTTAGTGGGTTTCCTTAAAGCAAAAAATAAAGTGCAAAAACATCACATGGAGCCTAAAACATCGGCGATTTGTTTTTTAGGGGGAGGGAGAAATGTTAGTAGTGGAGATCGAACTCTAAATCTCCTAAGTTCGGTGTCCCAACATAAACTACAACTCTAATAATCCTTTGACAACTTCTTATTTAGTTTCTAACATTTTCAAAATTAGTTCTTTAATTTAGTTTCCTATGTCAATACTTATTTATTGCGTGGAGTTGTCTAACAAAAATATGTATCACTACTCTCACACAAATACAAATGTCCAGATAATTTTGAATATGCATGCTAGAGTAGAGATCAATAAAGGTTTTTTTTTGCAATGACTAAAAATATATTTAAATTTTTTAATATCAAATTTTTGTTGATTATGTTTTTGAATGCGAACATTCTCATTGACAGACTACATCATCAAATTCAACTCCGAGAATGAGAGCGACAGATATTAGAAAGGAACTCACAGAGAGTTACAAAAGTTCAGATTTAATGATCAATGCAAGAAGAAATATTCAGCAACTAAAAGCCAATGTAATAATTTGTTACTCAATACTCCTATTTATTATTCATGATATGATATTTTAACACCAATTTTACTTTCATTATTTTTAAGGTGATGGAAGAGGAAGCAATTGATTCCAATATTGTAAGAAGAAGTGCCAACTGGTGGAAGCAACTTTCCACATTGACCAAACGGTCTTTCCTTAACATGAATAGAGACTTGGGCTATTACTGGCTAAGGACAATATTCTACATACTTACAGGAATTTCTATTGGCACCCTCTTTTTTCACATTGGCACAGGAAACTCCTCAATTTTGGCTAGAGGAAAGTGTGTATCATTCATTTATGGTTTCATGATATGTTTGTCATGTGGAGGATTGCCATTTTTCATTGAAGAATTAAAGGTATAATTTTAAAGAACCGTTTCTTCTAGATATATATTTTGTTGCTAAAAGCATAAAATTAGTATATGTTCCGATACACCTAAAAAACTCACATCATTTGGAAATTGAGGCTAAGAGTAGTTTGCATACAACACTCAAGAGGTGCCTTTTACGAAGGATAAAACTGCGAGGGCTCACACACAGCCCAAAGCGGATAATACCGCATAACGTGGTGTGACGCTTGATAGTGAAACGGAACAATATCCCATGTTTCTACCTAATGAATTTTCCAATTAAAAATAGGTGTTCTATGGTGAAAGATCAAAAGGGCACTGTGGAGAGGCTGCATTTGTGATATCAAACATTATATCATCATTCCCTTTTCTCCTTCTAATATCACTCTCTTCTGGAATAATAATTTACTTCATGGTGCAATTTCATCCTGGTTTTATAAATTGTACATTTTTTTGTATCAACTTATTCTGCTGTCTATCGGTTGTTGAAAGCTGCATCATGGTCGTAGCCGCAGTTGTCCCCAATGTCATGACGGGTATAGGAACAGGAACGGGTTTTATAGTAAGCAAATCTTCTTTCCTCCTCACACACAACACACGCACATATTATGTCGGTATTTGACACTGATACTTGTGATTACATATTTCAAACTATTCTTCACACTTTTAATTATTTTATTTTTTCAAATTATTATCGATGTTTACAAGTCAATGTTTTCATAAGTGTAAAAACTTCAGATGATTAATTTATAATTTGATGGTTTGGTGTAGATTTTTATGATGATGCCTTCCCAAATATTCAGACCACTAAATGACATTCCTAAGTTCTTTTGGCGCTATCCAATGTCCTATCTCAGTTTTGCTGCTTGGGCAGTGCAGGTACAATAAATGTTCATTATTTAGGTAACATTGTTAATTTTCATATAAAATACCATGTACCTTACTCGATGTAATGATGGAGGAATTGGACTCCTTACAGTTGGAATATTGTCCCGGCAGTTCAATTAGAGTTGAACACCTTTAAACTTTGTCAAACAAGTCTATAATGTGAAATCAAACGGTGGTGTCCGATCAAAATAGATATGCAACAACGTACATTCGTGATAGAGGACGATATATTTCTTCTTCTTTTCTTATATAATATTTGTTGTAAAGTGACAAAACTGTCAAGTTATTCTTGCAAACGTGCAGCCGACTACAGACCGTTAAATTAAAAGAAAAACATTTTCGATCTCTTAATCTAACAGTCTACAGCTGACTAGACATTATCCCATTTGCGAATGAATGACATTTGATGAGTCGATTGTGTGATTTCTCTAACCACAATAAATTTGGGTCCACATAATATTAAATAGTGAAATAAGCTTCAACCACTTGCACATATGCACAATAATAGCATATAATTTTGATGTGAAACTCTTGTGTTTTAGTAAGATATGATGATGTAATAATAATTGTTGATGTGCATTTTTGAACTATAGGGACAGTACAAAAATGACATGTTGGGGGTTGAGTTTGATCCTTTACTACCTGGAGGCCCAAAAGTTACTGGAGAACAAGTGTTGCCAATATTATTTGGTGTTCCATTAAGTCATGGAAAGTGGTCGGATCTAACAGTTTTGGTTATCTTATTATTTGTCCATAGATTCCTTCTTTTCTTGGTGCTTCGGTATAACAAAAGAGGAATATCACATGTTCTATGGTTTTATGCAAATGAAAATCTACAATTTGCAAAAATAGGTTTGTTGAAGAAAAAGCCATCAATGTCTTCTAACAAACAAGAACCAACATATCCATTATGTTCTTTAGAGAATGCTATGTCCCCGGATTTGCAATACTAAAGCTTTAATACAGCACATATAGTATTTTATACATACGTACACTTAAATAATGTCTCTTAAATATAATGTCTGTGGAAGCTACCAACAGATACATTTGTTATGGGACTTATATATACTTATTTTTAATATGTGTATTATTTAATCCATCTTTCAATAAGGATATGATTATGATTTACACTTATATTTTTGTACACTTCATTTTAATATGTGGTTTAGTCCACTTTCTTTGACTACTTGAATGAAAAGATTTATCCTTGCTACTTAAAATCTCTAGCAATAGCTTTAGATACTTGTCTAATTATATTAAAGGTTACTATCGGCAGTCTCTAATATAAAATTGTAGGTACATATATTAATGGCATAATTGTCTCTAATATAAATATTATTTTTTAACAGCAAAAACACTTGTATTGTATATATACAAATGAGTGAATTATTCAATTACAATTAGTAGTTCACCTAAGGATCATGATAATAATTGGTTGGTGTGAAATGTGAATAATTGTCAATAGGATCGCTGCTTTAATTAATTCTCAAATATATATATATATATATATATGAAAATAAATTGTTCTAAAAGATATTTGTCACCAAACATTAAACGTTGAACTTGGTAGTGTCGGACCACAGTTCAATCCCTTCGTAAGTATCATGACAACAGAGAAAATTATCAAATTTTGCTATGTGATCCAAGCTAATTAAGCAACATAAGTTTTAAAGGAAAGATGATTTTTCGTTCCATTCACCAACCTGATTAACAACAATTAAATTTAATATACTTAAAAATACAAAAATAATTATTAAAATATTAAAAATAGTAAATATGAAACAAAATTACAAGAAGGACAATTGATCATTCTGAAAAATCAATAAAACATAAAGTTTAGCTAGGAAATGTGAAAAAAAAAATCCAGCTACAAAAGATTAACGTGTGACAAAATTAAATATTCAAGATGATCAAAATAGAAATAATTAGAATATTTAGTTTAATTTTCAAATGTTTTGAGTGAATAGGTACACACTCTTAAGTCTTGTCCACCAGACCACCACTGCCCCCTGTACATAGTGGAGAATGGTTTAGGCAAAAAGACAAAAAAAACATCACTGTTGAATCTTATGCATGCCATGGTATATACAATTTTTCAATGCTAAGACAAAAAAAGAAGAAAATGTCACCTACCTAATAATTCTATAATTAATTGGAGCAACATGCATGCTTGTAATCAATCAAAAGCTTCCATGTCATCATATTATAAATATGCACGCGGTTGGTTTATAAATAGTATATGTATAGAAGATACAGTCATATTTGAATGGAAGAAAATTTTGTAGTTGGAATAACACAAAAAGTCAACTAAAGTCGTTTCTTTCATAGAAAATACCTTCCAAAAGCATTAGGTCACATTAGAGGAAGAAATCAATCTCAACAGCCACTGAAATTAAAGCCTTGGATGGAGGAATTTGTATTAAAGAATTTTATTTTTAATTCTATGTTATATTGGTGTAAAGTGTTTACTGTAACATCCCGAAATTTTAAAACAATATAATTATTAAAAATGTTTATTTGTTTAGAGAATGTGGCTATATTTTTTTTCTTCATAAATATAAAATATGATTGAATTGCTACTTTAAATAAAATGGTTACATTAAATATTTCAAAGGTAAAACTACATTGGTCAAATTAACTGTTTCAAAATTACAGATGATAAAACCCAATTTATTTTTCCCCGCCGCATGCAAACTTCAATAATCATCATTCACTGCATCAACTTTTGTACCTAAAATGTTGGTTGCAAGGGTCAATATTCCTAAACCACAAGTACGATCATAAAGAACATAAAAACATAAAATAAGAAGAACGATAAAACACTCACCACATAAAAGATAAAACCAATTAGCACAAATAAATTAATAACTTAAGAAATCACACTTTTAAGACACAATGCATGCAACTAGACCATGATCCGGATATCGCCCCAATTGGCATATAATTTCAATCGCCCCATTTGGCACCTAAAGATAAATCGCCCCATTTGGCAGTCACTAATAAAATCGCCCCATTTGGCACATAGTAACAAATCGCCCCATTTGGCACTTAGACACATCTAGATGCAATGCTATGCAACATTTAAAACAACCAATAACACTTTTCAAATACCTTCAACACAAATACATTTTTTCCTAATATCCAATCAAATAAACTACAATTTAACAAAATCATCAGCTTGCTCAAATCCACAATCAACCACACACAAATTACAAAATTAATTCTACAATCAATCCTAAACATAAATCATATAATAATAAAATAAAAGTATGTTCTTATTTATTATTTTTATTTGTATTACCGTTTTCATCCAATATTTGATAAGAACTCTACCACCACCCTACTCTATGATTTCATGATCAATATGATTGTACCGGAATATAAGCCCTTACCTCAAAAAGCTTTCCCTCCAATGATATTGATTTTAGCAGTTCTAACCGCTCGATCAAGAATTTAAAGTATATTTGATGCTTGCTAGTGATGGGTTAGTGAGAACCGATGGATATGAAAATATAAGTGAAAGTGGGATAGTTTTTGTTGATAGTTAGCTTTCACGATAACATGAGTATATAGGAAATGGTTTGGCTAATTTGTAGGCATAATAGTGGGCTAGTGGGAAAACATGTATAAATCCTAAAATTAAGTCTAAGTGGAAAAACATTCAAGTGGCTCAATTATAGAGAATTCGGTTACAGGAAATATTTGCATATGCTCTATATCAATTCTACTCATGCCTTCTATAAGCTAAGCACTCTAGTTTAGATTTAGTCAAAGTTGATTTGTCACAAATAATTCTCAAAGACTTCGACTAGTAAATACTAATCCATTAACATTATCACACACTTAAAATAAAACAACTATACAATTATTAATATAAGATAAATCATCAATTATAATTAACATAGAAACAGATTATGAAATCATTAAAATAAAATAAACTATGTAAGTAATAATTATCTTATTATTATAGTCACACTAATTAATCAATTAAATTAATTATTAAAATAATCTTAAGTAAATATTAGGGTGTTACATTTACCAAGATGACTAATCTTTAATTTGTTAAAGTTAAACTAAGTGACTTTATTGAGATCCTTCAAACCATTTTTTATACTCATAAGACTCAAACTCAAAATCTTATTCAAAGATATTTGAGTTCTATTAATTATCAAAAAAAGAAAAAGATTTGAGTTCAATTTTACTTTGATTAGTATGTAAGGTTTGTTCTGTCTATATAACTTAATTGATAAAAAATATCAAAATTGTTAGATCAAATATTTATGATCAAAATTTTAATCACCGTTCTTTTCACTTTATCTGCATGAATTTTCTATAATAATTTATCATTCGTTTACGTATAAAAAGATTTATGTTTGTTTCAAGAAAGATTTTGAATGAAAAGAGAAAAAAAATATAACAAAAAATAATTGACTGAGCACACCTAAATGACTTAAACCAACATTATTTTCTTAGAAAAATATTGTATTTTATAATTTGGATACAATCCCACCAAACCCTCCCACGTGCATCATTCAACTTAATTGTCCAATTCAACATTCACAATATCTTAACAATGTATATTTAAGTTAGTCAAGTTTATGTCATTCGTGCATGTGTATTTTCTTTTTAATATTATCAATACGTGTCGTTTTGGTGTGTATTATTTTTAACTTAAGGTAATATAAACTAATTAGAAAGTAAAAAAAGAGTGATGAAAGTGCATGCATAACTAGCCTTTTATGACTATATATATAAAAAGAGAGATAAAAGCTTAGTGCATACGTTTCAACTTAGATGATAGAAATTAAAGATAGAGAAAAGAAAGAACATTAAGATATCTATCTATCAAGCTAGCTCTTGCATTTCTCATGAACTGTGGAGTCGTGTTGGGTTTCTATTGTTGGGGTTGGGAGTTCTTAACTGCCCTTCTTCTCTTCTCTTCTCTCTTCTTCCATCAATCTTAAATATTCATTATTTAATTAGCTTATATATATATATTAATCAATTCTCTTTTTTATATATAACTTCTCATCTTCATATTCAAATACACATATACAAGTAGCTAGAGAAATATTCAAATACAAAATAAAAATGGAAGGAGTGGTAATTAGTGAGAAAGGATTGTTGGAATGTGGAAGAAAGTCCAATCCATCACCCTTCTTGTTGAAGACATACATGTTGGTGGAGGATCCGGCCACCGATGATGTGATATCGTGGAATGAAGACGGAACAGCGTTTGTGGTGTGGCAGCCGGCGGAGTTTGCTCGTGATCTCCTTCCAACACTCTTCAAGCATAGCAATTTCTCTAGCTTTGTGCGCCAGCTCAATACCTATGTACGTAAATTTACATGCATATATATGCTTTTTTTTACAATAGAATTTTGTAGATAATAAAGAAAATTACAAACGGTACTAAGTCCATAAAAAAAAAAAGAGAAAACAACTCAAAAACAAGAGAACAGTCCTATCTCATTACAAATGCATATGATTGACAAACTACCCTCTTAAGAAAGACAAAGAACCCCACTTTTTTCCGTCAATAACCATTGGCACGAAATATTTTTGATAGATCAAAATCGATCAACTACGTACTTCTTCTCCGTAAATTTCTTATAGGATAACTATTAGAAATATTACTTGTCACATTTTCTAGTTATCATTTTTCTTTTCTTGTCCTTTTTTTAATAAAAAAAATTAACACCATCTTATAAAAGTAAATTACAACCAAGAGAATTAACATATATTAATTTTAAAGGCGTGTTTTTTTATTTCTTAATAATGCTTTTATTTATTTTTTGACAAATTAATAATTCTTTTATTTGTAGAAGAAAAGAAATTCGTTTTATGTTGATGGTATATATATATATATATATATATATATTATATATTATTAAACCTTTAATAAAATTTAGGAATATTTAAAAAACATGTTGCAAAGAGTGTGAATATGAATTCCGCAAAATTTGAAGTAATAGACAGAGAAAATAATAGTTAGTTTGACGACGTAAATTTTTGTTAAGAAAAAGGATAGAAAATAATAAGCATTCATTTTCTTGAGTATGAAACAGGTTAACAATATTTGTTTGACCTAGTTTAGTTATCTTAATAAATTAATGAATTGATGTAAAATACTATCTTCAGTAGTGAACACCCTCGTTACTCTTGTTACTTGACATGATGGGGTCCTCGAAGTTTTCATACCTCAAAATTCAAACTGTTATTACAAGTCAAAGCTCATAGAAAATTCAATGTTAGTTTTTTTGACAAAAAATTCAATGTTAGTTGGCTACATAACTTAGTCAAAAAGATATATCGGTTTTTATTTATTTATTTATAAACAAAAGAAATTATATTAATAATCATTGTGAATGTGAGAATGATAACAATAATTATATTTTAATCCACCAAATATGAATTATTCTTTAAAAATGTTGTTTTGTTCTTTCATGATGTACTTACTTGACAATTTTATATTCAATTCATTAGTAAAAATATTATTTACCTATTTGTGGTATACTATATGTATAGGGATTTCGAAAAGTTGCAACAAATAGATGGGAGTTCTGCAATGAAAAGTTCAAGAAAGGTGAAAGAGAATTACTACCCGAGATTCGACGAAGAAGAGCTTGGAGCAACAACAAGCAACAACAAACCATACAAAACCAAGATTCTGATGAAGATCAAAGGTCGTCATCAACCTCCTCAACATCAGGTTATATCAATCTTGTGGACGAAAACAAGCGACTGAAGAAGGAGAACTTAGGGTTGAATTCTGAGCTAACTTGCATGAAAAGGAAGTGTAAGGAGCTACTTGATTTGGTTTCAATTTATAACCAAAAAAAGGAAGAGGAGGAAGCTAAAGAGGTAGATGAAAGACCAATGCTGTTTGGAGTGAGATTAGATGTTCATGTTCAACAAGGAGATAGAAGGAAGAAGAGGAATAGAGCTGAGATTAGTGAAAGAGCAAACACTTTGTTGTCTCAATCATGCAAATAGAAATATATGTTAGAATAGAAGCCTGAAAACATAAGTATAAATATTATATAGCTGCTGTAAATTAAAGTAATAATAATAATAATAATCAAATATTTGGAAATCATATACATACATTGCATACTTGTTAGTTAGATAATATTTCTATTTTCTAGGATTTAATAAAACTGTGAAGATATCTCCAATATAACGTTGTAATAATAGTGTTATGTGATTTAGGACAATATATAAAATAGGGTCCAAGTTTTTACTTTTTAAACATGTCAAAGTGTTAATGAGTTTATTGTTAGTGTATTATAATTATTATTTTTTGACTAAATTGTGAGAAATGTTATCTTGTAGCGTTTAGTATAGTTTGTGTTCATTGCTATGTATTACTATTTCAAATAAGAAATGGTGATAAAAGTCTTTGTTTAGTTACATTAATTTAAAAATTAGAAATAGTTAAATTCAAGTGAAAAACTATATAAAGTGGACTGATTCATAAATTTACATAATTTTTTTTTGGTAATTCAAATTTACATAATTAAAAGTACAGTCAATGCAATTCATTTTATAACTGGGAATCTATTTACAATTTCAATATCACTATAATATTAATAACTGACTATACAAGGCCTTAGAAGCTCACCCAGGGCCTTCCGTTAGATTTCATTTCGAGTAAAATTATAGAGTTAAGAGAATGTTAAAATTTTGATTTGATACATTCTAACACATTTCAACCACCATGCCTAATTTTATGAAAGAAAATGATGAAATAAGAGCATCTCATGAGTTAGCAGCAAAATGATTAAATATGGTCTCCAGAGTTGATTGGCTGAGGCTGTACTCTGCAATCCCTAACCTATCTCTGCAAAAGTGGTAAAATTTAATTGCTATCCGACAAGATTGCGGAAAATTAAAAAAAAAAAACAAAAAAAAAACATGTATTTGTTCTTTACCTGCTTGCTTCAAGAAGTCCAAAAACATCTGCCAAGGAAAAGTCCTCATCACAAGGTAACTGCAGCAAAGAATCAATGAATTATAATTTGCACTTTAAAACAAAGGCCAGTTATATCATACATAGTATGTGTGTGTGTGTGTGTGTGTGTAAATTCTGCCAATGGAAGAACATCAACCAACTACATATATGTTCGACATTATTGAGGAAGGTTTTGTATGGGCTAAAGTAGTCTCCCCGAGCATGGTTTGGGTGATTCACAAAAGCAATGGTGTGCTTGGAATAGATCCAAAAAGTGTCTGATCCTTTACTGGAGGCTTTAAATGACAAGAGTTTGGTAAAACCGAGCAAGCAAATCTTTAAGATTTTGATTTCTGTAGCCAACGAAATGCAGAGAAAAACAAAATACGAAGGGATTTTCATACCTTTGTTGTTTGTTTCCCTTAATACCTAACACATAAGTTAAACAGTTGAACTAGACTACAAATTCGTTTCAATATTACACACATGAAAATTTTATACACGATTTTTCAACCATAATATGAAATTTTACCATAAAAACTAATGTGGTAACTCTAAAATACCTGGTATCTGATGCTTAAACCATTATATCCCTGACATCTTGCTCCACGAAATGAAGAGAGAATAAATGAGTCAATTTCTGCGAATTTTTGTTTAGACAACCACCACTCAGAAAACACCGGCAATGGAATACCACCTAGATTACCAACATAATAGAAAAGGGGGGATTAATACTAGAATAGCATTTTGAATATTTAACTCCTGTTTTTTTTTTTTAATAATACTAAGGATAAGAATCAAAGCTTTGAAAGGAAGGTTCACACATACCATCTCGAAATAATTGTTCGGATAACTGTTCCTGAGAGGCTCCATCATAGACAGGTGTACAGCGCATTAGAGTCTTCACTCTTTCTTCGTTGCCAAGCCAGCGTCCAATTAAGCCTATCATTTCTGATGTCAAACTAATCTCTGCGATGGAGGTATTTCCTGAGACGACGGAATCAGCACCTCCAATGCAAATCTCAAGGTCATTAAGTAAGCTTCTAGGTTGTGAAGGGACATCAAAAAGTATTTCCTGAATAGCTTGGCAGAGTGTTTGTAAGTCAACAGAGCTCACTTCAGTAGGTTTTACCTGAAAACATGAAAACTAAGAATTACATATTTGAAGGTGCTATTGTCAGGGAAAAATAAGGAAGCACAAAGAAATTGTGCCTCTTGTTGTCACAACCATAAATACCTCTAATTCAAGATGATTGCCAAATCTTGTTTTTAGATGTTGCGGACTTCCAATGCATCTTAGTTGTCCACCAACCTTTATAAAACACAATATAAATTTATCGGTGTATGTTTGTGGGGGCATGCCATGGCTTCAAGAATGTTAAGAGAATAGAAAATTAGCTTGTACCATAATCCCTATTCTGGTGCACAAGGCTTGAGCTTCATTCATGCTGTGGGTGGTAAGAATAACTGCAGTCTTTCCTCGTCTAGTTGAGATTCTAGATATTACATCCCACATAAATCTTTTGGCAATGGGATCCATTCCTAAGGGAAGCAAAAATATTAGATCTGACAAATAATACCTATGCAACTCATCAAAGCATAAACAAATATAAAATATCTTGCACTTCTAAATGTAGTTCAGAAACTATTTTGCTTCAAATGAGGTCCAGATGCTTTGGGTCACAACTCACTAGACCAAAGCAAGAACCATAATGGATGCATGCCCCTTTAATTTAAAGGTCACCAATATTGATACATTATGAACAAATAAATTATTCAGACCTATGAAGCACGGACACAGACATGGACACTGGACACAACACTGACACAGATAGAAATTTGAGAAAACAATATAATTCAATGTATTCGTAACGCCTAATATGAGGAGTGTTTGTACTTCATAATTTCAGACACTACTTCGAAACAAAATTTTGATCATAGAATTGAAAGCAACAATTACTGAATTCTAGACCACTCGGTGATCTGGGTTTCCGTAGCATGTCAAAGAACCATATGAACTAAAAGTCTACGATCTTAAGCCAAGGTCCTTAAAGTGTTTTATGAAACTCTAAAATTGAAATTGATAAAGGCTTTTAGATGATTTTCAAAAAAATATAATAATTTCGAATAACTACCTGTGGATGGTTCATCAAGAATGACAATAGGAGGATCTCCGATCATTGCAATTGCAACGGATAGTTTTCTTTTATTCCCTCCACTAAGTGAAAATGATGGTTTATTAGCATGCTTCAATAAATCAAACTCCACCAACTTTTCCATAACAACCTGTACAAATTATAATTGTCAATTGTTGAAAATATGATATGATCAGGATCTTTGTAATTATTGTATAATTTATTTTAGCAATTGTGTTATTTTAACAACTAAAATGTGATAACTTTTACGACAACAATCTAAGTGGTTAACACAATATAAGTGGTTAATTACGTTCAATAGATGACTAATGGATATACAATGTGCCAAAATTCATTAACCATCAAAGTAACTTCATTAACCCCACACGGCCACACCCCACATTTGGACATGATTGACCAAAACAATTTTTTGATGTTCAAATTTTCATGAAATTTAAGGAAACATATTGGTCAATTAATATCAATTTCATTGGTCTCTATTAGAATTTGGAAGGCCTATACTCAACCATAAAAGCTAGCTTGAGAGTTGAGGTTTGCACACATTTATAAAGGCTATCTATTCCATATCTCTAGCCAATGTGGGACTTCTAACACACCCCCTCACGTCCAGAACTGAACAAGCTGGAACGTGGAATCAACAATAACGGGTGTCCCAAATATGGGAGGTCTCCACAACAAACAACAAATGGATCTAGGATAGGCTCTGATACCATATTAGAATTTGGAAGGCCTATACTCAACCACAAAAGCTAGCTTGAGAGTTGAGGTTTGCACACATTTATAAAGGCTATCTATGCCATATCTCTAGCCAATGTGGGACTTCTAACACATCTCATGTACATTTGGTTATGACTGAAACAAATATTGATCTTTTGGTGAACAAGTCGGATTTAAGAAGAACTCTTCACACACTTGCCCACAACTCTTTCCGATGATATGGTACTTCAATAATTTCCCATTCCTATAAATTTCAACACTATATAAGAAGATCAAATGTTTGTAATGGATTGTAATTTCTTGGCCTTTTCATGATCATTTAGCTAATGAAGAAGATGAAAGAGTGCTTCTCTTATTTTTAAGTTTTGTGGTGTAATTATAAAATGATTAGCTATCTGACACAAGAATGTTATTGCCATAATTCATCCTAACGGAGACAAGCACTAAAGTAACCATGAACTGCTTACACGTACATTGTCTATTGTGTAGTCTGGAACACTTTTTATTCTAGCATAGAGCTCAAGATGCTCTTTGACAGTTAAGAAATCCAACAGAGCATCAAATTGTGGACAATATCCAATCTGGAAGTAAAAATCAAGATAAAATGAGTCGGACAGATTTAGGTAAAACTATGATTGTATGTTTTTGTTTGTGGGGAAGAAGAAAAATTTGCTTACATATTTACGAGCAGCCTCAGGATGGGAACATATATCTTTGCCAAAAATAAAAGCAGTCCCATCAGAAGGAGATTCTTCCCCTATATGGAAACCAAAAACACAACTTTTAGCAAGAAATGCCAACTTCAAAGGTTTTGCCTAATTCCATAACTCACAAGTCACAACCTTTGCTTTGTCTAAATTAGAAGATTCTGTTTAAACAGTAAATAAACACAACATAATTTCAGAAGAAAAGGAAGAACAAAGTAACATTTTCCTTTATGATATAAATAGATTAGTTTTTAACAAATCAGGTTTTCATTGGATTTTAGAAAATAAGTTTGCTAGCCAAAACATTGGCATATCATGTTAGTATGACTTGCTGCAAAAATATGATATACCGCATAGCATAGAAAGTGTTGTGGTCTTTCCAGCTCCATTTGTTCCTAAAAAGCCAAAACATTCTCCTGCCTGAACTGAGAAGGTTAATGAATCTACTGCAACCTTTTTCCCGTGTTTCTTCTCTTCAGAATACACCTTAAATTCAGAAAAGAAATCACTGTGGTAATCACAAAACAATATTTTCAATGGAAAAACAAGTTGAAGAAAATAATCCGGGGAAATACCTTGCGAAGATTGCGCAAGTATATAATGGCATTGTCAATGGAACCCGACAGTACTCTACTTCTTTCTCTTTTCACATCCACGTCTTCATTGAGGTCCGTAACAATAGTTTCTGGAGAAGGTTCTAATAAAGGTTCCAGATAATTAGTATCATGCGGGAAGATATTAATTTTCCGCCACCACTTCTTGATCATGAATGGAGTCAATTTGAGAGAAGGAAAAATTTCAAGCCCAAGTGTCAATAAAGAATAAATAACGATCTGTGATACAAAAGAAAATGGGATTAGATAGTGCGGAATAGTTTTTGTCCAAATATTTATGTGTAAATGTGTTTTGTTTTATACTATCACTAATGAATTACTTTTCAAAAAACCATCTTCATGCCTTTGCAGTTTAAATTACAAATGTTAGAATATCAATAATAAGAAACTCAATAGCAGCAAAATTAGACAAAAAGACATAGACCTCAACAGCAAGATAACAAATGGAGGCACCCGTAACATTCCAGTCATATACTCCATCACTTGTTTTATCTTTCATTCCTTGTCGCAGAAGAGCTAATGAAGCCAGTCCGTCAGCAAAACAAAATCCAGGAGATATTCTGAAGAAGTTCTGATAAAGAACATAAAATATTAAAAAACTCTGGTGAACCACAGTAACAAACAGAGCAATTAGAGCAGCTAAACACTAGCTGCATATCATTACAAATAGCATTTCTTTAATTTATATACAGGAACAATCTGAATTAAAATGTAATATGTAGCATTTCTCTAAGAGTTCTGTTCTAGTGTTCTTATCCATCACAGCGAACACTCACAAATGAGACTACTGGCTAAGTAACTTCAAATAATTCAAACCCGTTTCTTGTCACATGGGATAGAGAGTAACTAGTCACCTTTAGTATCCACTCATAATAGAATTGTTGGAAATTTCCCATTAAAAATAGGAGCACTTTAAGTATTAGGTTCATGAATGTTTAGACTCATGTATTTAGGGAGTGGGTATTTATTTCTCTTTGTATACATAGCATGCAATTAATTATGGAGTGTATATAGTAATATTCATGGTTACCAAGTCTATTACTCACTCAAGCACATTCAAAAAATTTACTCTCCCTATTTTTCACAAGAATCATTCCAAGAAAAAGTAGAAAGTGGTAAAAGTAATACACAGCTCAGGGAACACAATGGGAGCTAAAAAGATGAAAGTAATCTGATTTCATTTGTTAAAATTACTTCCTAAAATGTTCTCCCTCTGTTTTTATCGTTTAGAGAAAACATTAGCTCGAGTAAGGGCATGAAATCCATGCTTATAAGTTATAACACCTAAAAAATTTTTTTGCAGTACCTTAAGAAAAGAATTGGCATTTATTGTGGATGGGATGAGTCCCATGATGAATGAGATAACCATTAGTATCAACCCAGAAAAAAAGTGGATCAGGAGAACCACGTTCTGTCAAACAAGTGAACATTTTAGCATTTTATAAGATTGATAACAAACAAATGAAAATTTGATGCCTCTAGATACCTGAGCCACAGTATGGTCAAAAAAGAAAAATGTAAGGCAATAAGTTGACGATGCAATTGCAAGCCCATATTCCAAAAGCATGATGATCGTTGGTAACAAAGAAACTCCTCCAACAAACTGATCCAAACCTATAACAGTATTCAATAAGACAAGTGATATCATTGAAAACTATGATATTGCAAAACAAAATCCTATTAAAGCATAAGGTTTGATTGTATTGTGATACATCAAGAATCATATTTGCCATTTCTCCCTATATTCATATATCCTATCAACCACGTGCGAAAAACTGTGTGGGGAACAACATGAAGAGGAAAGAGATAAAATAAAAATACAACTACCAGGCAGACAATGAGTTTCTCTAGGTAGATGACAAACAAAATTCAAACTTGTGGGTCATTGGCTCAGCCTACATATAAAAGCCAATGAAAGGCCTGATGTAAATAGGATAAATTGCTACAATATTTATTTTTTTATAGTGAGGACAATTACTAAATTCCATATAGCATTGTTTAATTAATACCTAAAATAATGAAATAAATACCAGATAATATTCTTATGATAAAAGAAGAAATTTACTAAAGAGAGAAATAAGTACAAGGAGAGATGGATAAGACCAATAAAAGAAACATAAAGACAAATCAAGTAAGCAAAGCTTGCCAATCTCTCTGTATAGAGAGTACGGGCCCTCATGTGCTTATATAAAGTATAAACTAGGCTAAACCTAAGGGGCTTCCCTACTGGGTGGAATACAATCGTTAAACAAACAACACACCCCCCCCCCTCTCCTCCTCAAATTAGTGATTTAACATCTATCATGAGTGTGTGCGCGCCATACTTTTAGAGTAAAACTTCAGGTTGTTTGTGGGCCTGGTTGCTGAAGGTAGATCGGCAGTGAATGGTGGTCAACCACACCAGATAGTGACCGACAGGCAATGACAGACAATGGGAGACAGTGGGCAAGCAATAAAATAAACAGACAGCAAAGGTCCCAGGCTGCGACGTAGGCAACAAAAAAGGGAACCACAATGAAGGCGGATTGGGTTTTTGCGCGGAAGCAAGGCCCCCAAGACCAGGATCTCCAATACCATGTGAAAAAATATTTCTAGTGTTATTTCACTTCTGTAAAGAGTAACGACACTAATATTATATGCTTACATAAAATATGATAAACATAACAGGCCTTGTTAATGAGCTGGATACAATTACTAAGTATAATTACATAATGTAACACCTATTTATAACAATCAGTAAAAATGAGTTATAAACATACCAAAGATGTAAAAGAGCACTATGGCAAAAGAGGCTGGAAACAAGAAGCTCACAAAGTCCCAAATAAATGTAGAGGCCCAATATGAAAGGACTGAAACCTGATTAGGAAGACCAGCATCAGATTTATATTCAAAATGAGAAAGAAAACCATACACTGAATGTGGAATCTTTTAAAACTTAAAAGAAAAGAATACCCCGCTGATTAGTTGTTGGTGCTTAGCTTTCACTTCACGTTCCTGCACCAATCAAGAGTTTATAAATGTTTAGCCTAAGTAACAAGCAGTCTGAGAATGCCATTAGTTTGGACACTCTTGAAAAAAAATGAAATTACTGTATCTAAGATTGCAATGACAAAAACTTTAGCAGCAGAGAGAAGGCACAACTCACCTTAACAATTGAAACAGCAAATGAGGCAGGAATGAAAGAGAAGGCAATATTTACAATGATAGCAGCAGAGAAGGCATCCAGGTCCTATAAAATTTCATAAACAACTCATCAAAACATAGATTTTCTGAAGAGCATGGAGGAGACCATATAACAGAAAACTGATACAAGGAATCACATCTTATTATGTGTTTTATATGTTAAAATATACACTGTAAAATAATTCATAAACTTCGGACTATAGGCCTTACTCAACCCCAAAAGCTAGCTTTTGAGATGAGTATTGCTCAAACCTTGTAAGGACCCATTTGGCCATATGTCTGGGATCTCAACACTCGCTCAAGATTGGACATGTAAAGCATGGACAAATATAGGTGGCCAAGTAACAAAGATCTTAACACCTCTCATACTCAGTACTGGACATCTAGAGCATGAACAAATATGGGTGGTCCAATGACATATCTAGGGTAGGCTCCAACACAATTTTAGAATTTGAACTTCATGCCTAACTCAACCCCAAAAGCTAGCTCTAAAGATGAGGATTGCCCAAGCTTTATAAGGACTCACTTGGACATCCCTCTACTCGATGTGAGATCTCAACAAGAATGAAATAACATGAATTCCAATATAATAAAGTGATGTACAATGAATCTCAAAATATTGCCGCTGTCACTTCTGATTGGGTCATTAATCATGATGCTTTTGTGAAAGAAAAAAAAAATACTGTCAGCGTACATGACGTTGTAAGTGCTGGCTTTGAGTCATAGGTAGAGGGTGGTTGCGTGTCTGAATTGTCGCATTCATGTTATGAGTAGCAAGCCTAAGAATTGCAGAATTCATCAAATTGATAAAGGTGGGACCAGCATGTTGACAAGAAAAGTTGTGTAATACAGTGTAGCCTAAGCTTCCATCAGTGTTCTGATCATCCATCACAATTGCTCCATACCTGCATATCAAAATACACTGCAATGAAGTAAATTGTATTGTCATTATCATAAGATTTGTATTTAATTTATTTTTAGAGTTGACTTGTAATATAATAAAATCAGGTCAAAATCTCAGTGAGTTCTCTTGAATTGATGAACTAGTTTGGTTTTCTTTTCCTCTCTTTTTTGGTATCTACTCTTGTTTTTAATCTCATTCTCATGGATTTCCCAATACCAAATGGATCCCAATGGTAAAAAAAAGCAATATCTATGAGATGAGCTACAAGCATAAACTTATCAAATGCAATTATTTTTTTAACTTCTTAACAGTTAAAAGATAGAATCTAAGAATGAAGTAGAGATTCAAATTTTTATACCTAGATTGGTAGGATTCATTAAAGCTAGACATCAAATATTCACTCATTGAAAATAGAGCAGGTCCCAAAGTTGGCCCTGCTGCTTCCACTGCATCAGCTAATGCCTTTTCTGAATTGGGGAATGTGTATGAGCTTTGGTTGCAGCTTTGAATCCAACCTCCTCTGACATTTTGTGCCACCTTCATCAGAATAGAAATTTCAGTAAAAATCCATCAGGATGCATCAGAGTGCATTTTTAAGCAGCAGTGATGCTAAGACTGCAAAGAAAAATAAAACATGAATTTCAACAATCAGTGACAAACCTTTTCAGCAATTGGAAAAGATAGGTTAAATGGAATTGGACCACCCCCACCTCCACCACTCAATAGAGGATTAAAATAAGAAGTTGAAAGAGTCAGTGAAATCTGATCAGGATGTGGCTTGAGCTCCATAAACAGAAGACCAATAAACAAGAAGAGAGCGGGAATCATTAGCTGAAACATAATTGTTTTGTGATCTCTCCGAGCAGATATCGCCCTCTTGATAAATAAAGCTTTAGAGTGTTGCCAAAAAGTGGACGTTGTAATGAGACAACAGCTACAACACTGCAGGCCTATGAAGTTGATGAAACTAATAACTGCAGCAAAAATTAAATCACAGGCTCTCCCCACCATGGTAGACATGAAGCCAATAACCTTCTTATAATTTCCAAAAACTTTATAATAACATATTTTTGTTGATGGAGGATCATTAGAAGGAAGAGAACCCCCAGATTCTGATACAACGGAACGGTTATTTTCATCAAAGCATTCAACTTCATCATAGTCGCATCCGGCAACTCTCAAGAATACCTCCTCCAGGGTTGTTACAGATATACCATAGCTTTCAATGCCATAACTGTCTTTTTCACAACTGCCACTTATTTCCATGCTTAAAACTGGCTTTTTCATGCAACCTTCAATTTCCCTGAACATCCTCTCAAAGGTTGAGGAGGACGCCATAGGGAGTCTGAAGGAAATCTCAGTTCCAACCTGGAAATGCAATATCCAATAAAACCAGATAAAACGTGATTGACAAATATAATTGAAAGTATAACTAAAAAGGGTAAAGTTAGAACTGGAACTCATTTTTAAAGGGAAATGTAATCCCACGGCTTCCAGAAGAGAAGGGGGCCTACAGGCTTGTTTTTGCTATTTTTGAATGACAATTATATTTCCCCTCTGTAAGTTCAAGAGTTGTGCTTTTTGTTGGGTTCGTGGGTCAACCTTCTTGGAGGAGCTACTATTTATTTATTTTTTATTTTTCATGTTTCAAACCAACGTTTTTTCATAAATGCACACATAAACTAAAGGTGAAAATCCAATTCCCATATCGCCTAGAGCTACGGCCTGAATTATGCTTGGACAAAATCACTTTTCAAGCCTATTTTGTTGGGTTGAATTAGGTCCAAAATATAAGGTAAACACAGAATATTGCAGGGGAAAAAAACTATCAAGGAACACGACCGCCATACCAATTTGAATTATCATGTACTCACGTCTACATTGTTAAATAAAAACACATTATAAGAGTTTGATATTAACATACATCTAAATGAATTATACAGTGAGAAAAATACCTCACTTATACAGGTTGCTGTCGGAATATATCGGTATACAATATCACCAGCTATAGAAGCAGTAGGTGCGGACTAACAACACAGATAAAAAAATTCCAAAACACAAAATAACCTTTAGATTGTGAAACAGAAACTATAGGAATCAAAGACAAGATGCTCACGAATAGAACAAACCTTTACAAGAGTTAGAGTGTAACCGACTCCATAATGATGCTTCAAGAAAAGGGAGCTGCCAAAATGTCATAATATATATGGCATGAGAGAGAGAGAGAGAGAGAGAGAGAATCGTATAATACAGTTATATCAGGAGTACAGGGAAAAAGATTAATGAACTTTTCTTGCTTCTAGAAATCAAATTTCAATAACAAAAAACTAGAACTTATAAGGTTTTATGGATTTCCAAGTTCAAGGCTTAACTGAACCATAAAATTTCATGAAAATTACAAATCTGAACAATCGAAGATAGTGTGTGTGCTCGTATTCCATGTGAGCCTTATTTAGGTCGTATGCCTGTAGCTCTAGTCAATATTGGCCTATGGCAGTTCAGTCAACAACAGTTCCTCCTTAACTTTTGTGGTGGTTCTTTCCAAGGCGATGGCGGCCGTTTTGGCCGTGGAAAATGCTGTTCAGTGTCGAGTGTTGATCATGTTTGGTCACAATATTTCAGTGTGTTATCATAGGTTTGATCAGCAATGTCAACCTAATTGCAATCCTTCACTCTTGAACTATACAGTTTTTCAGCCTGGATTTCAACAGAGGTTACAACATCCACCACCCAATTCACAGCTCATTACACCTGGTAATCAGAATTTATCTGCTCATCAGTTTATGACTGCTCTTCCTCAGTAACATCATTCTTCAGTTCCTAATTTTCAGCAACCAAGCTACACTTTCTAGTTAATCTTCGCAACCAGCAGAGTTGGTTCGCAAACTCAGGACCCTCTTCATATGACTATTAGTGGACAAATATTCAAAAAACCACAACTTTTGAGGGGCCAGATCAAATATTCATTGGCAACTGTTAAGGTCTGAAAGTTCACACTACAGGTTCATATAATATAAGTACATTTCTTCTTCAAATCCTAAAACTTCCTCTGTTCTATACACTTTGTTGCATGTTCCTCAAATCCTATTTATCTCATTTGTTAAACAGTGTGTATAATATGTAAAGAAATATGAAAATGGAATTAACCTTCCACAGCATTTCAGAGAACCATTGGCCATGATAGCTATCCGGTCACCTAGTTCATCTGCTTCATCCATAGAATGTGTTGTTAGCAAAATTATCCTGCCCTTCTTAATTTTTTTTATTAACTGCCAAGTCAAACGCATTGAGTATGGATCCATTCCACTTGTAGGCTCATCAAGAATTATAACCTGCCAAATAGAAGTCCAAATATTCCAGTTCTGCTCAACATACAAAAACAAAATCAAGTGCATTTAATATGTCCTACCTTACTGTTTCCAATCAACGCGATTCCAAGAGACAATTTCCTCTTCATACCACCAGAAAGAGATCTCACGACAGTGTTGATTTTATCAGCCAGGCCCACCTGTTCAAGCAATAGAAATTACCTAGCACCCTTTGCTGATTCTTAAACCAACAGAGAAAATACTAAGGAAAAAAAGTAAAGGGGGAGCCGGAAGCAGGATAACATTTGCATTGATAAAGGGAAACTTAAGTGTTCAGTATCCTAGTAATTGTCGTGATTAGTTTCCTTATTTAACATGAGCCTAGTATTATTAACAACAAGGAAAAGTGAATAGTCTTTTGTATAGAACTACAATTACAATTCAAAGTTTTCATTCTTTATTTTGAAGCCTGACTTTAATATTTATACTTCGTATATGGTAAAGAAAGTTTCCAGAGTCCACATTCTTAAAACTTAAAAAAATGAAGAAAAAAAAAAACAGTATACCAATTAATAAGACGAGTTTACATTTTCTCATCAATTTGATTCCCTTGAAAGGATCAAAAAGTCTTTTTCAAACATACTTATAGATTTTGGTGGTAAAGATTATAATTTTAGACTTAAGAGTTACCGAACACACACCTCATCAGCCATATTAATAATAACACTCTCCAATGTGTCTTCCTCCACACCCTTCAATATTGCAAATAGTTCTAAATGCTCTCTCACCTGCAGAGTCAATAGATGAACCCGCATATTGTACTTGGTAAGATAAAAAAAGATGTTCAAAAGTATACTAAAAAGTATCAGCAACAGAGGAATCTAATAGGAAATTAAACCTACAGTTATATATCTTTTTATAGTTGTATCTGTGAAGAGAGAACATATCTTAACAGAAAAGCCCTTATTTCTTTAAATGCATGAATGTATAACACTACACCTAAGTATTGTTGATGAAAGGGAAACGCCGAGGACAACATATACATTATAAAGATAAACATTTCGTACACAAAAATAGTACTAGAAATAAATTAAAAAATCAGTTTCAGTTATTTCCAATACGATTGCAAAGAATATCTGATTACATTGTTACGATGACTACATAGTAATGTAAATGCAAATCCAAAATGGTTTAAAACCCGGTAAGATGAATGAAAAAGGGAAACACTCACTAGATGCTCAGGTTATAAATTAGGTATATAATACAAGACATGCATTTATTTATGGAGAAAACGGCAATGATTTAAATCACGAAATCAACATCAGCAAATATGAAGACAACAATCATTGGCTTCAATACAGAGAATGAAAAAAATAAAAAACTTCTACTTACCGTCAATTCAGGAAAGAGTATATCATGCTGTGGGCAGACACCCAAAACCTTCCGTATCTCATCCTACAAGACAACAACATTATGAATGACACAGGACCAAGCAAGAACGGAACAAGGGGAAAGTAATAAAAACATTTCAGGAAGAGCAGTTCCATGTCTGGCTGTACGGTGGATGTATATAAGTAACATTCTAGGGGTTAGTTACATGGGGAGGTATAGGATAGGGAGAGTGTACAGTAAGCTCTGATGATTGGTGAGCTGGAGTAGATGTAGGAAACTAAAACCTAGGAAACCATAATATATCAGGAGGATCAACCTAGCTCTACATACCATGTTGAAGGTAAGGGTTTTAGATAAAAAGGAGAAAATAATAAAATCACCAAAAAAAAACGACAATAAATCTTGAATATTGTTGATAATAGTTTGATAGTAACTGAAAAAACAAATTCTAATCCTAATAAATATCTAATCTAAGTAATACAAAAACTAATCCTAACTAAGATAATCTAAGATACTACCTAGAAATACTAATCCAGATTTATAGGGATACAAAACTCCTAATTCTAAATAAATAGAGAAACTAGGGATAGCCTCGCCTCCTGGAAAATTAACAATGCAGTGTTGTATCAAAGTCAAATGTAGAATAGACTATCAACTATCAAGCCATGGCATTAGCTACCTATAAAAACTCGTCTAATTCAGACCTTCATCCCAAGAACTTAGATTTTGAAAAATAAGCAAATGATAATGATTGGAATTCATGTTACTATTGGGAGTAGTAGCAAATATATTCGTGTACATAGTAAATCATGTACTTAGGTAATACTGTAATAGTAATCATACATGCACTAAGAAGTAGTAATATCATTAATTTCCTTCTAAACTTATATTATATTTATTGCAAAGAATGTATAAACAGTGGTTCAGCTGATTGCACATCAGTCAATCATTACAGAAATTACTTGATCACTTAGACCCTAACAACTGCAAATCGTTACATATATACCTAAATTGTATCACCAATATCTTGATCGCTAAAACGCAAAAAATTACTTATGTCCTAAATTCTTCAACAAATGATATTCATGCCTATGAGCAAACATGATTGTAGCAAAAGTGCAAAACTTAAACTTACAATATCGGAGACAAAGTTTTTTCCAAAAATCAAAGCATCCCCAGACGTAGGAGGAAGAAGACCAACAAGCATTGATATTGTCGTGCTTTTCCCAGCTCCATTATGTCCTTCAAAACAAAAACAAAATGATTGAGCAATAACTTAACCCAAAATTATTCGTGTAGATAAAACCAAATTAAAAGATTTAATCATAAGAGATCCTCCAAAAGCACAAAACAAAAAATAATAATATTAATAATAATAATAATATTAAAAGCTTAAAAAACTCATTTTATCTTTGGAATATACCCGATCTCCTTTAAAAAGTTGTATTTTTGTTCTTCCTCCTTAATAGCTAACATTTATGAAAGAAATCACCAAGGGCTTAGATATTTATCAAATTGTGCCAAATTTGGTTTGACAGTGTCTAAGAAAGGGCCACATAAGGGAGGGGATGATCAGAAAGGCCAAGTTAAGCTCTGTAGAGTGCAGCCGCTGGAGACCGGCACTTAGGGACAGTTCTATGATAGGGACTTGGATATTATGGGTGCCTACGTCACACATTGAAGAGTATGGGATGCTTGATAGAGTATTATCTGGCTTAATTCTTCCACTTGATAGTCTCAAAATTTAGGTTGGACCCAATTCAACCCTTACGAAACTGATTTGTAAGATGAATACTACCCACCACTTTTAAATACATGGTCAGTCCATATCTCATTCAATGTGGGACGTAACACGGGGTCTCACGCCAAAAACTAGAACTCTGGCGCATGACATGAGTGGTGGTGACTTGATAGAAGGTGGCCTAACGGATATTGCTTAGGCTCTAATACCATCTTACAACTTTAGTTGGTTCAAACTTCAAACTCAACCCTTACAAAACCGACATGTAAGGTAAAGACTACCCACCATTTATATATACATTGTTAGGACATATCCCATCCAATGTGGGACTCTTAACAAATGGCTTGCTTTTAGGGGAGAAGGGGGTTCTCCAAGTTCTTAGATACTTATCTCTAACTTCGGTGCCACACACCATGTGAAGGTTGATCACAAAATTTTCTATGTAAATTTGATCTTGCTAGCTCTGTCCAGATTATCATCGATATTGATCAAGGTTTTTCTATTACTTCAGTTGGTAGCTCCCAAACAAAACAGATTTATATGCATTAACAAGAAAGAGCAACTATACTTACCTAGAAGAGCAAGAATCTGATTTTCATATAATGTCAGCTGTAATGAGTTAACAGCACAGCAATCTCCTTTTTTAGTAGCATACACTTTATGCAGATTCCTAATTTGAATGCACCTAAAATTTAAAATGCAATAAAATAAATAAAACTATTAAAAAGAGACAACGATTTGTGTATCATATATACTATTATGCAGTTGGATTGTATATCATATATACCTGCCATCAAGTTCCTGTTGTTTCATGTCTAAGCTTATTGCTTCTATAGCAGGATTGAAAGTATCTTGCCCCAAAAGATTCCTTTCTGACTCAGAAATCTTACCAGCAATTTTAACTTTAAAACTGGAGGAACAACTATTTACAATTTTTTTCTTTCTCCAGAAGTCCTTTTTGAAAATAAAGTTCCACGGATATCGCAGTCCATACTCCCTTGGAAGAACCTTCGAAGATGAACAGAATTTTGATTGTGGTACCATTCAAAGAAAAAAAAAATCATTCAATTGGTCATGTGTGTATGTGAACACACATAAACACATATATAGGGGATGCTTCAAGTGAGAGGGATTTTAAAATGAGAGGGTGAGAGGGTTAAATCCCAACCATAAGATTAAATAAATGGTTTAGATTAGATTTTAGTTTTAAAAGAGGTCATGTGACTTTTTTTCATTCATTGTTCACTTTCTTCTTCAAGTGTCTCTTCTCATTCTTTGTAACTGTTGAGATATTTTATATTTATATTTATGACTAGTATCTTCTAGGATATTATGTTTTTATATCTAGATTCTTATTTATTTTAGTGACTCTTGTATCTATAAATATACATTGTATATTTCCCATTCAATATATGAAAATATTCCTCAGTTTCAAGTTGGTATCAGAGCAACCTCCTGGGTTTGTTGCTCAGGGGGAGTGTAATCTGGTATGCAAATTGCATAAGTCCTTGTATGGCTTGAAACAATCACCTCGTGCATGGTTTGGAAGATTTAGCAAAGTCTTGCAACAATTTGGGATGATCCGTTGTGAGGCTGATCACTCCGTGTTTACTAAATGTTCATCATCAAATAAATATATCTACCTTGTGGTTTATGTTGATGATATTGTGATTACAGGTGATGACAATGAGGGTATCAAGGCATTAAAACAACACCTATTTCAAAACTTTCAGACTAAGGACTTGGGTCCTCTTCGTTACTTTCTTGGGATTGAGGTTGCTCAATCGAAGTCTGGTATTTCTATCTCTCAAAGGAAGTATGCTCTTGATATCTTGGAGGAGACTGGTCTCACAGATTGCAAAACCTGTTGATACTCCTATGGACCCTAATGTAAAGCTTCTACCTAATGAGGGGGAGCCCTATTCTGATCCAGGTAGATACCGGAGACTTGTGGGAAAATTGAATTATCTCACCATGACTAGACCTGACATATCTTTCCCAGTCAGTGTAGTGAGTCAGTTCCTCAACTCACCTTGTGAAAATCATTGGAATGCTGTTATTCGAATTCTGAAGTACATTAAAGGATCACCTGGAAGAGGACTCGTTTTCACAGATAGAGGCAACACCAATATTATTGGATATTCAGATGCTGATTGGGCAGGAGATGCAAGTGATAGACGGTCTACATCAGGTTATTGTGTTTTCATTGGTGGAAATTTGATTTCATGGAAAAGCAAAAAGCAAACTGTTGTTGCTAGGTCGAGTACAGAGGCTGAGTATCGAGCTATGGCTCATGCCACATGTGAGCTTGTGTGGTTAAAACACCTGTTGCAGGAACTTCATTTTTGTGAAATTGGCTCAATGGAACTTGTTTGTGATAACCAACCAGCTTTGCACCTCTCCTCCAACCCAGTCTTTCACGAGAGGACAAAGCATATAGAAGTTGACTGTCACTTTCTTAGAGAGAAGATACTATCAGGAATCATCAAAACATCTTTTGTCAACTCCAAAGATCAACTTGCTGATATCTTTACTAAATCTTTACGGAGTCCTCGGATAACCTACAAATGTGACAAGATGGATGCATATGACATATACGCACCACCTTGAGGGGGAGTGTTGAGATATTTTATATTTATATTTATGACTAGTATCTTCTAGGATATTATGTTTTTATATCTAGATTCTTATTTATTTTAGTGACTCTTGTATCTATAAATATACATTGTATATTTCCCATTCAATATATGAAAATATTCCTCAGTTTCAAGTGTAACAACAACCCTGTGAACACATCGTTCTCTATCTCTTCCGATTCTTCCAACTGCATTGCCTCTCTTTTATCCTTTCAGTCTTGGTTCTATACACTCCCAACTACACAGATCCTCTCCCTCTCTTCATACACGTGAAAATTAAGTTTAAATGATAATCCCCAATTGTGATACATTCAGTTGAGTCAGCAAGGGATAAGAACAAGTAACAAGAGATAGATATGCATTCAGCCAAATAATAGTACTCGTGGCACAAAGAAAGCAAATAAGTAGGAAGTGAAGTTAACAAATTTAAGAAATGAAGCGAAGCAAAGATGCAATTCCAGATACTAAACTTTTGAAGTAAAATTAACTCAAAAATGATAAAGAAAATTGAAACTAATATCTGTAAATTAGAATAAACATATCACTGTTACAACATAAATTGCTTTGTTTACTACAATCATTTTGTGAATTGAATCCAGAACAATAAGCAGACAATCCAGTTCATTACGCCGTAGCAATTGGAAACCACACTTTCTAGACCATTTCGACCCTTCCACGTATACCCGACGCAACTCACATTGACACCAAGTCTGACAAATCTCACTGTATTCGACCGCCGTGATGTTCTGTTGAGAGAAACCCTTCAACGACATCTCTGGTCTCTGCTGGTAAAGCAGTCGCCTTTGTCGGCGGAGATGTATCCCTTCATATTCCCCTCGTTAAAATCCTCTCCCGGAGGCAATATGCCGGCTTGCCACCACTCCAGAAGGTTGTTCTTGTTTGTCATCACCACTCCATAAGGCTGTTCTTGTCCTTCAATCTTGGTTCAACGTAGTCAGAGAAGAGAAAGTTCGATTTGGTCGCACAAGAGGAAGAGAAAGAGGAGAAGAGGAAGAAAAAGAGGGTCACGTGAATTCATTACATCAAAGATTTAATCTGAACCATGTTTTTAATCTTTTGTTTGGGATTTAACCCTTCCACCCTCTCATTTTAAAAGCCCTCTCATTTGAAACACCCTCTCTCTCTCTCTCTCTATATATATATATATGATGAATGTTTAAAAAATAAAGCAATGAAGAAATATAAGAAATACACCATAAAACCCAAGTAAAAAGTAAATTTTAATGATGATACTACTTAGAGACATTAGAGTATGAAGTGTTCAATACAAATAAATGAAACAAATTGGTCTTTACACATAACCGTAAGTTTTATAAATTAATACATCACTAAACGATCAAGAAGCTTATGCCTCTTTCTCCCTACTAAGTAACAAAGGGTTCGACTTCGTCTAGACATATGTAGGCTCAATATAGGAAATTAGGACACTCTAGAGGGCAGCATGTCAACTCTAGTCAAATTACTCAAATAGGGGATAGTATAAGGGTGTATTCAAATAAACAAAGGCATACCTTATCAAAATACAGTCCAATTGCACAATAGAGCAGTGTATCAAGTATCATCATCAGAAGACATGCAGAAAAGTTCACTCCAGAGGAATCCTGCAAGCTTAATGTCTTAGAAATTCAAACAGAATAGTAAAGGCAAGGGCCCAAATGCTGAAACTCACCCGCCATATGTTGCTCCAACGAAGCCCAACATGAGCACGCTCATAATCAGCAAAGTTGACAGAACCCAGAGCAAATGCCGTAGGTGAAAGCAAAGAAGCAAGAACCTTCAAGATCCTGAGGTAGGCAACCTCAGATAAATAAAATTTACATTCAAATGTGAAAGTTTGGAATAAAAATATTAGTCATTGAATGGACAACCACTCACATTGAGACTCCCTCATCATTGACAGAGTAATAAGGTAAAAAGCAACCAAGAAATGACAGAGTTCCAACAGCTACAGCTGTTTTGGCCCTTTTGAAAAACGTTGATATAAAAAATGACAGCATGATTGCACTAAGCCCAAAAATGAAGAAGTATGCAAACACCAGTGTCTTATCACTATACTTGAATATATTATCCATGGTGCAAGCTGTAATGACCGCAGAAGAAATTGCAAACTGTAAAGATCAAATAATAAAAAAATGAGATCAACATAATGTTTTCAACTAGAAAAAAATGAGATCAACATATTTCAATTTGGTTTGGTTTGGTTTGGTTTGGTTTGGTTTGGTTTGTCTATACAACTTGTTGTAGCGTTCCCATTTGGTTGTTTTTCTCTATGTTAAGATGTCGAATAAGGGAATGTAATTCGGCAGAAAAAATAAGTAGAAAGAAAGAGGAAATCGTCTTAGAACAAGGAAAATGACAAATAAATTAAGAACAAAATTTAGCTTAAAAAGGGAAATCCTAATCCCTTTGCAACGAAAATTACCATCAAGAAAAGCAACTGCCAGTTACTCACAAAGATAAAACAAGACAAATACAAATGAAAATTACAATATTGTCCTGAATGCGGAAAATAAAAGAAATATTGTCCATTTAACAATGAGAAGCCAAATCACAGAAAAACAGACATAGAGAAGTCCTATTAAGCACTACCCTAGTGGAATATTCTCATTTAGGGTAATAGAGGTCTCAAGTTCAATTCTCAAAAAGCCTCATGGGCTTTCTTACTTATTAATCCTGATGAAGTGTGTGTAAAAGTAAGGACCTATAGCAGATTGAATAGCAAGGGTTACCTGCAAAGCATATGTGATAAACCAAGAGAGATGAAATATGCCATCTTTTAAGCCCATCATATAGAGTCCTTCTTTGATCTTTTGTTCCTGAAATGTTATATTATACATTGAGAGACAGAAGCTCGACAAGAGATGATGGTTTTCTATATTTCTATACTATTAAAAACTAATGTTCATAAAAATAAAAAAGTAAACAGATAATGAAGGGAATAGCTTAATCAGACAATACCAAACATAAAATAACCAAACCTTCTCAAACACAGAATAACTTATCAGGCGAGAAACTGGATAGAGAAACCCCAATAAATACCTGCACATACAAGTTTTCATTAATTAATAAATTTATTGAGGATATAATCTAATAACACTCTAGAAAGTTTAAAGGACAAGCTTACAATATTCCCATGACTTTCTTTACTATTGCCTGGAACTGGTCATCGGTGTACTCTCGAGTGGGAAATGGAGCTATTCGTATGTTAGTAGGGTTAAAATTAGTCCATGGTACTTTTAGCGTGAAATCAATGTCATTAAATCCTAGAAGAGGAAGTTTTACAGTTTTGGCAATTGAGTTTAATTCAGGTTGTTGAGCTATTAATATTATGAACGAATCAACCATTTGCTGGAGCTACAAAATCAAAAAAATATGAAAGCATTAGTACACAAATAGAAGTGATGAAAATGCCAATTGGCAAGAGAGGGAAGGATCGCAAATAAAACAAAATATGTTAAAAAATATAGAAGATCATGTATGAGATAAACTGAAGCAAGCAATAAATTAAAAAAAAAAAAAATCTAAGTATAGATTAGGCAACTTTCAATGGTGTACTTGGATGGAGTTAAAGGTGCCTCTTCAATGGGTAAACTCATTGTCTGACTTGTCTATGCACATGATATCATTATATAGGTGATGATGATGTTAGGAATATAGGTCATCCTTCATACATATCCTTGGACCTTGATAGCTCGAATATAGGTCATCCTTCATACATATCCTTGGACCTTGATAGCTCAAATATAGGTCATCCTAACACCTTTCTTCTCTAGGGCTTTCCGCAAAATCTCTCTAAGCACTATATCAGATGCCTTCTCCAAATCAATGAAAACTAAGTGCAAGTCCCATGATTTCCTTTAAATTTAAAAACAATAAAAATAAAAGGTGCTTGAATTCAAGTGATAGAGAAAGCAAGAAATAGCACATGATAACAATCCCCTTGCTGAATTCAAGAAGCCAAAAATATAATTTGATAAGCATTTCAACAATAAAATACACAGCCACAAGCAATCAATGCAATATACTACTGGTTGTGCATTGAAGATTTTCAAAATAAAGTAGGAAAGGAAGACAACAATGAGTAAGAAATTATAAGAATGAGAATAAAGCAACCATACTGTTAAAAATCCACTGAAACTGTACTGCATTGTTGGTACAGAACTAACACCAAGTTCCAAGTCATTAAGAAAAGGGCCATTTGTATCCATTATTGTTGTAACATCCGGAAAACCAGAGAAAGCCCACGTATGATTGAGGCGTATGCTATAATCAAATGACTGAGGACCTTGTTCATAAAATACAACTGCACCTTTAATTTTGGGATTAGAACGATTCCTACACGGGTATAAGGAAATAAATAAAAATAATAAGAAAAACAGACCATATTTCTGCATCTCACAAAATTTCAAATTTTCAAACGACTACACAAAGTTTTCATATCTTGTATTAAGCAGTGTATGAGATATTTCAAAATGCTAACATGTGCCCTAACCCTTAGGGCACATGTTAATGTATTAAAGATAGATACTTTGTATTGGAAATTGTGCATTCCATTTCGTAGGGCACAAGTTAGTGTGACCCATACATTATTAAATAATCTGCAAAGAACCTTAAATCTCAATATCCCAGAACTCTAAATAATTCTTGTAACAAGATTACTTTTGTTTGCATCATGGTCACTGGAAAAAGTCAAATAACATATTATTCCAGTAGTTGATAGACCTACAAAGCTTTCAAACCATAAAAGGATTTTACCTTACGTCATTGCAGGTACCATAAGCATCTGACCGGATGTAGGTTTCCAACTCTAACTCATCTTTGTATACAATACTAACAAGCTACACATAGCAACCAAATTTTAATTAGATAGATTCAATGACAACTCTTTTAGAAGATGAATGGAGAAGACATTTACATGAAGACACTCCAAAATGGAGGACAGGGAGCAGAGCCTGGTAATACTTTCTCAGGTGAAAAGGGGTGGAAGAAATAAAAACAGTGAATTAATTTAGCAAGGTGAATGATTTTGTTTATATGCACTGGACAAAAACAATCGTTGATATTTTTTTCAAATTTCAACTCCTCCCTTAATTTAAATACAATAAAATTTCTTATTGGGCGTTATGAGAAACTAAACTATTATAAAAAAAATAGCAGGCACTAATTAACTGGCATCAATACCAAGTTTTTTTTTTTTCGCAATAAGAATTGTATGAAATGAAATATTGTCAGATACAACTTGTACTTCGTAGATTTTCCAAATAGTCCCAATCTGAATATTTAAACTATTTTTCTTAAAAGAAGCCCACAATACAACATAGTGAAACACGATGAATCACGAATGAATAGGCACTTTCTTAAATAGTCACAATCTGAATATTTAAACTATTTTTCTTGAAATACAATGAATCACGAATGAGTAGGTACCTTCAAAATTGGAAAATTGATCGACACCACGTCTATCATCATCCTTGTTTCATTAGTGTCTGGTGCAAAAGCTAAATACTCTCTCTTATCCAATAAGGATACCAAAAGTTGTTGAAAATTAGGGGATATACCTTTCCCCACTTCTACAAACATATCTTTTTGAATGTGCCTGCACCATTTCCACATTCACATTAATCCTCACAAAATATTAAGCATGAAAGTACTCAATAGTCAACTCCATTTACATTCACTCTCTCAATAGTCAATACAATAGTAGTACTCAAAGTGGAATCCAACTTTTTGTAGAGTTTAATTGCTATGCACTGTCAGTATAAAGTTATTTTACACATGCATCCAATAGTGTTGCCATATCATTTAATGAACGTGACATGTCATGTATTTTTAAACACGAACAAAAAATCAAACAGATAGAAAATGATGGGTATAGAAATAGAAACACTAACGATTGAGCCGGATGAATCTGTGTGTCGACTTGCGTTCTTACAGCTGCTAATAGCATCAAAACAATCGCCGGGAGAAAAATCTGCCATACATTCACTAATAACCATCAGAACTCCATCATTCACAAATTTCACATAATTTAATTGAAATGCAATCGAACACACAAAATCACAAAATTAAATTTATGCATAATGCATGTACCATAAATAACAATTAAAATCAAAATCAAAATCATCATATAAACTTACTTACTTAAAACGATATCAAATCCAAAAAATCGAAAAAAAATAAACTAACAAAAATCAAACACAGTAATAATAAAATATAATCGAAAATGAAGAACGACGTTGAATTGGTCAACTATGCATAGGATCGGAACAGAGAAAGTTGAAAAAGTGAAAGGAAAATAGAAAGTTGAAATTAGGAAAAGAAGAGTGAAGAAACCTCAGCAGCAGTAACGAAAGGGTGACGTTTTTTGAGGAGCCAATTTTTTCTGAGCATAACTTTGAACTGTCTTGAAGCGGTTCCCATGGTTGCGAGAAAACCCTAGGAAATGGAAGAATGCGAGAAGAGGAAAGAAGAAAAAGAATCGTAATGTTCACGTTGTTAAAGTCATTATCATATGATAGTTTGGTGTGGAAGTGAGGGAAGGTGGTGAGTAAAATGGAACTTGGTGGAAAAGGACAAAAGCTAAAAAGCTACTTGCCTTCACTAAACAACGCATCTTCCTTTGGACAAGTGGTTTTATACTTTTTTTTAATCTTTTTCTGTTATCAAACTGTTTTTATTTTCTTGTCAAAAAAAAGTGCTTTTATTTTATTATTATCGATATTTTCAACAAAAAAAAAATGTATTTTTATCATTAATTAATTAAATATAGTAGTATGTAATGAATGTAAGCAATTTTAAAATCTGAAAAGTAATTTTAAAATAGGAAAAGTAATTTTTTTGAACTTATTCAAAATAACTGTATCGCTGAAAATCTGAACTCATTGTGTTGTGTGCTAAAATTAAAAATGGTAGGAAAAACAAATTAAGAATTTTTTTTATAGATCATACATATATCATTTACGTGTAATTGTAAAATTCTCAAGTTTTATGAGACTTAAATGGATTCACATTCTTGAGTTCTAAAATCCTTAATATATTAAGACAACATACATATGTAACAAAGTTTAGACGTCTTTATAATGTCTCATTATCTCGTCTATTTGTCAACCATCCAAATCTCCATTTTGCAATTCTAAGTTTTTTTCTTTCAAAAAACATTTACATTAATACTGAAGAGGAATGGGTGACAATTAATAGAATAAGAAATGTCAATATTAATGTAAATGTTTTTTGAAAGAAAAAAACTTTGAATTGCAAAATAGAGATCTAAATGGTTGACACTTGATAATTAGGCGGGATAATCCTTAATATATTAAGACAGCATACATATGTAACAAAGTTTAGGCGTCTTATAATGCCCCATTATCTCGCCTATTTGTCAAGTGTCAACCATTCAGATCTTCATTTTGCAATTCTAAGTTTTTTTCTTTAAAAAAACATTTACATTAATACTGAAGGGAATGGGTGACAATTAATAGGAATAAGAAATGTCGGTATTAATGTAAATGTTTTTTGAAAGAAAAAACTTCGAATTGCAAAATGGAAATTTAAATGGTTGACACTTGACAATTAGGCTGGATAATGAGGCATTATAACACCCCTAAACTTTGTTACATATGTATGTTGTCTTAATATATTAAGGATGCCACCAAGTGCACGTAAATACTCTTTCTTTCACTAATTGCCAACATTGTTTTAATTTTGTTTTTTAAAAAAAACTTAAAGAGAATTTTTTTTAACAATAGTGATTTAATAGTCATTAAATTGGAATGAGTGTGTGCTCATAATTTCAAATAGATACTGTGCTTTCTCTATGCAATTTTTCAAAAAATTAAAGTGTTAAAGTTAATTATATTGCTCATAATTTCGAAAACTTTGTTTGATACTTTTCAGATAATTGAACACTCGAAATTTAATTAGAGAAGAATGAGTATCAGCTGCTCAAGACTTCAACTACACCTCTTGAATTTAATCTATTAATCATTTAAACATAAATTCAATTTTTAAAAATAACAATTCTTAATCAAACATTATTATTTATTTTTTTGTGATCAAACTATAAATTATCAAATTCATAAAATAAAATGTTATTGTTAAATTATAATAGACTCGAACAATATCATCCAAACACTCTTTGGTGGAAATGTTTATTTATTTATTTTGGATTGAAATATTTATTACTTTTGGAGGGATATTAGTTACAACTTGCATTTGCAACAGTTTATTAATGTTGGGTGGGTCGGTCCTGTCTTAAGCTTATCCATCAGGTTTCGGTTGGAACTTGGCGCCCCCAAGCATCCCTTTATTTTATGGTGACGTTGATCTCTCTCTCTTTTAAAAAAAAAATATGATAGTTAAGTTTTTTTTTTTGAGCAATATGATAGTTAAGTTTTATCTAAAAAACACTTTATTCAATAATATAACACCACACTCTTAGGTAAGATAGTTTGGGATCATCCAAACGATGACCAACAGCATTGTTACAAATAAGTTTGGACACTACACTCTTACCTAAAACCTTAAGACAATGAATTTATGGGTCATCTCACTTATAAATGTTAAAATCTCCACACTTTTAATCAATATGAAACTTCTTCCCTACACTATTCATATTTGACACTTGAGTTTCTCAACAGTTACAAACACTTACAATTTACCAATTCATTTTTCCTCATGCAACCAAAATTGTGGTAGTATCGCTAAAAAAATTGGTGTTTGTTTGTGGAGGTTTGATGTTGACAATGTTAGTGAGTTTGAGGTGAGTCAAATTCTCAATACGCCGACGGCACGGTGCAAGATAATGAAAAATATTGCCAACGTCTTTCAAGATATGTTTTTTTATTCTAAGCCACCGATTATCATATAATAATAATACTTACTACAAATCAAACCAAAGAGCCACGGATACTTTATGTTCTTCATTATGGTTTGAACATAAAAGATAAGATAATAAAGAACTGATGTTGTTTGTAATGAATGACTTACTCATATATATAGTTTCCTAATAAAAAAATGAATATAGAAGATAAAGACTTTTGAATATACTTTACAAAAAAAAAAGACTTTTGAATATACAAAATGGCTAGCATATAGTTTCCTAATAAAAAAATGAATATAGAAGATAAAGACTTTTGAATATACAAAATGGCTAGCATATAGAATATAGAATGATTGACATTTACTACGATACTTTTAAACAAGACACACCATCAAAATATGAGAATGTCATTCAAACAAAACATTAGTATATTGATAAAAAATAAAAAAAACATTTGTATGAAGTAAACCATCGTGTCACGTGATAACATGTCAATTTTATTCCAACAAAAAAAATGAAATATACTAGTATCACTTTAAGAAAAAGAAAGAACAAAAACAACTTCTATGCAAGTCAATTGATGGTCGTGTTCTTGCATAATTCATTCCACCTCTAACTCTGTACAAAATATTCCGCATGAAAACAAAATCTGTCTAACACTGACTGCATATACATGATAGAGATATCAACTGATACATACATATATCTGGCTTGAAATGTAAAACTTGTGCTATAATCCTATATATAATATAATATAATATATCTATCTCACAATGTAAAACTATAATATAGTACTGTTCTTTTCTTCCACCTCTACAACCTATGTGATATTGTTTAAAGCCATGGGGGCATTATTTAAGATTTGCTTTGAGCTCTTCAGAGTTTAGAACTTTACACTGTTTTTGTTTGGTACATGTTCAGCTTGGAGGCGCTTGGCATTCTTCAACTAGAAATTCAGAAGTCCAATCACTCCTCTGGCTGATACATAGTGTAAGTTGAATCTGTCTCGGTCTTTGTAACCTGCACATTAATCCAAATGTTCTTGGTAAGATGAACCTACAAAGTTTTTCGCATAAGTTGAAATTAACTTATGTATCTCAATTGTTTGAGAAGCTCCCATAAGTTATAAACTACTACCTTGTTGTGAATATCGAATAAAATAACCTCATATACCAACCTCTTATATCAAATAAAACAATTTAGTCATTATACTAACCTCAGCTGTACGAGAAAGGCTGGCAGGAAGCATAGGAACGAGCGACGTCCAGAGAACAGGATCTACTAATGGATCAACGGTGTTGTACGTTGTCAAAAGTGGTGCAGATAAGAATGGTGTCAATGGGTAAACATTTCTTTGAAGAGACAACCCCCCATTCATTCCCATTGCAATGTCAAGCCGATCATCGCCACCATCATGATTTGAGGGTTTCTCTACTGCCTTTCCACGATCCAACTCATTGACTATATTTTTGTTTTTATTCTCATCATTATCAGTGCTATTTTCCTGTCTTTTTGCCGCTTTCTCTTGCATGGTCTTGTAAGCAGCAGACTGTGACAATATACTTAAGGCAGAGATAGAAGAACTTCTATGTTTTTTCTCATTGTGGAGCCGTCCTAACTCTGGCAACTTGTATGGTTCTGTCGGCTGGACTTTCTGTTCCAATGTTTTCAGTTCACAGTAAATATCTCCTCCAGCAAAACCGTGTTTCTTTTCTTCTGATAATCTTGTTCCAACATCAGGTTGTCGATTCTTATTAGATCCCCACCATTTTATATGATTTGTTAAATCAATCTTTCTTTCTATGCAAAAACCACTAACATATTCGCTTTCCACAGCTGAATCATCTCCCGTACCTTCAATGTTTGTAAAAAGGTCAGATGATAGTGATCTCGCTGGTAAAACAATTGGAGTTAATTGAATAATATAACTATTTTTGAATGGTCAAAAGTGGGCCACAAATGAATGTGGTTCATATAACTCCATTCAATCGAAGAATAGCTTGAACTTAAAATTTGATAACCACGTACCATAATGCATACCACTGAAGTAATCCGATCCAGTCAATCGGCCATATGCTGGCTCCCATCGTCTAATTTTTTATAACACCACATGCAAAATGAAATGCATAATTCGAGTTAGCATCAAATCTGTGTCAAAATCTATAATTGGGATGACAGCTACACCAGATCAGGAAGAACTCTATAGCTCACAGCAAATAAGAGGAAGACAAAGTCGGATTGTTCAATGAAAAATTAGCTCTAAACACATATGACATACCCATGCAGACTTGCTTGTGAATATAGGTAAAAAAGAGTTTAATTGACAGACAATTTCTGTTAAAACAATTTGATGGATGCACACCTGGAGAGTCCACGATATTTTGCTAGTCCTCTTGAAAAACCGCTGCTCTTCCTGCATCAAGCATATCATGTAAGCAGCAGTAAGTTACATGTCAATATTTTTGTGAGAGATATAGGTACACACCGTCGCAAAGACGCAAGGTATTCTTCTCTCGAAACATTCTGCATTTCTTCGAGATCTCTTGTATAATCAGTCACCTGCAGTTCACAGATCAAACTTACTATAAATATTACTCTACTTATCACAAGTGGTTAGATAACGACCTTTTCCTATCAAAGAGATCACTGGATTTATAGTATCAAGTGTCAAAATCTAGTTACCAACAAAACATTTTCATCTTATCCAACTGACATGTTAGGGAAAGAAGGTGTGAAAATCATAAATACTAACATAGATACAAAATCAGAGGTAGCTTAATAATCGGCAACTCCAAGATCCACTAAATGGCTGGGTAAAAAACAAATTCTAGCCATTTCGACAAAAAAAATCTTTTGATATAAAATACAAAGCAGGAAACGAGCGGCCACCATTTTCATCAAGCAATAGGAGAACGCGAATCACAAAACCGTATGGAATTTCTAAATTAAGGCAGCAAATCCAAACCATCTCCAAATTAAGTAAAAAAAACCATCCAAGCAATAATCTTACTGGGAAATTAATGAGAGTCCCAGGACCCCAATATTTCAGAGCAGCAAGATCATACGCTCTAGCCGCTGCTTCCTCATCATCATATGCCCCTATCAAAAATCCACCACCAACAAACATCATCACATCACCAATGATAACAATACATCACAAAACTAAATCAAAAAACAGAACAATAAAAAAAACATAACAAGGGAAGCATCACATTGAAAACTCACCCAAGTAAACTGGCATAACCGCAAACACAAATTTCCGTCCAATCAATTCATGCACATCAAAAAACAAAAAACATAAGCAATTTCATCATCACACAAAAACTTGAACATAACTAACTTAAGTTCAAAAACACAAACCTTGCTTTCCTTTCTTATTCTGATTTTGATTCCATGTACTTTTATCCCATAGATGCGCTTCATAACGACCAGTCCATCTATGCCTAATACACAATTCACCAAAATTCAGTTACAAACATTCAAACAAATCTTAATACAATCAAACAGGTCCTGACGAACAGAGACCGATAAAAGAGAAACTATGAAATCAAGTTAATTAACTGAAACTTTAAAGCGATGATCCTTAAAGCTAATCCAAACCGAATCTAAATCTAATGAAGACTTTGAAATTTGAACAGTGCAAGGATCGAGCTAACTAAGTACCTAGTGACACCGCGGTAGATTGAGCTCCGTTTACCGGCGGCACACGGAGGCATTTTACTGATTCGTTCTTTAGCAGTACATCCTCTATCTTTCTTCGCTTTCTTCAATCCTCTGTACAGTAGAAGCTGATCGTTCGCAGCCGCCAGAGCTTCTGAAGTCTCCGCAGACTTACCGTGATCGGAGGAAGACGAAGCCATAGAAGAACGAAACCCTAACCCTAGAGAGAGAGAGAGTGATAGTTCCGTTAATTCAGTTCAGTGTTTGTTTGTTTTGTTGAAATGAAATTTGAGAGATAGGTACAAGGAAGAAGAAGAAAAGAAGGAAATTCGGAATTACGGAAATGTCCTTTTTTGGTTTTGAAATGACGGGTGGGTCAATTGGGTTAATGGGGTTTTTGGCGTATGTAACGGCTAGGACGCTCTCAGGGGTAATAATGTAATTTGCAACGTTTTATGATTGGTATGGCAGATTCATGCATGTTGTAACTTGTAATTGTTCGGTGTCACCTTGTCTGCTGTTTTGTTTGTTTATTTTTTTTTTCAAACCAAACCCAGCCACTATCTTTCACCTCTTGTATAATTAATCAATATTTTATTTGAAAAGTTTTGGAAATACACTTTCTAATTCTCTATTTTTTTAGCATTAGATTAAGCATTGTCTTGAAACTTAAGTTTACAAAATTATCACTCAATAGTAGTTTACAAAATTAAGTTTCTTGCCGTTCACCCATGCATTATATAAGAGAATGAAAATTTAGAGATTCAAAATGACAGAAAATAAATGTTGAATTTGTTTAATTAATGTGCAAGTACCATATATTTATAATACAAGTTATAAATCGGAGAACAGTCTCGTCAAAAAAAAAGTTATACTATTTCAAACATCGTCAAAAGGTCACAATATATGATCAAATTGGAGAACAAGAGCGCTTTCAAATAGAGATTGAACACCTAGTGTCCAATGCTATATTTTTTTAATTCCTTGCAAATTTGCATTATATACTTGATTTTGGATCTTCCAATGAGTTTAGCGAAGTGAAAGCACATAGACATCAAGTTCTTTATAGCTCAAGAAAGTTAAGGCATAGAGACAACAAATTTCTTAGTTAAAGAAGTTTTTTAGAATAAACAACTGTCTATAAAGTATATTGAACAAATTCCATGATCGTGGATCCACTTACTAAAAGGTCGATGTTTGTTTAAATTAAATATAATTAAAAACATTGAAAAGCGTGTATAACTATATGTGGCTCATTAAGAAAGTGTTTTGATTGAACTCAATCTAATCAAGAGGTAACGGTGCAAGAGGTGATGAGGTGCCTCTTGCTTTTACTTGGAGTCCAATCAAAACACTTCTTTAGGCGTCAATATAGTCAATATAGTTATACATGCTTCTAAATGTTTCTAGTAATATTTGATTTAAACTAAACATTACCTCCCTTAAATTAATACTTTCAAATTTGTCATTTCCAAGCATCTTCTTCATATGATAATTTTACACTATTATTTTTGTTAAGGTTTGATGTTACTAAGGATTAAAGAGGACTAATTGGGCATGTTAAGATCAAAAAACATGATTGATTCAGTTATATAAGGTTTACCCTTGGTTCTAACTGAAAATGTAAGGTTTGGATAAAAACATTTGCCAAATTGTTGAGTTTGTCAATTTGTATAAATTAAGTAATTGGAAAATTCAATCCACCCCACCAGACACAAACACTGGCTGATCAGAAAATCAGGAAGTGATTCTCTCCTGTTTTATAATTGTGTTGGGGAATAATTTTGACTGCTTTTGTAAACCAGTTGAAAAATCCTCAAGATGCTAATACATGATTGCATACAAAACTTTACTTTAAAGGTTTAATGTAACGGTCATTTCTATAAAATTACAGAACTCTCATGGTGACTTTATTCTTTTGCAGTGTCAAGTTCCAACTTATGTGCTTGTGTGTTACTTTGAATCTTTGACAGATTTTTTTTATTACCATTAACAAGGTTAATACTAGTACAAGGTTAATTATGCTTCTTCCTCTTTTTCTTTTATAATTACAAACGGTGCTGTTGGACTGATATAGAAAAAATAAAGTAAAAAATATGTATTTAATTAGATCAAAATATCTACATTGAAAAACTATACACATATTTCGAATTAAGTTTTACTATGAGGTTACTTTCTCAAGCTGTTAGAATTACAAGATTTTTAAAATAAGGAATCCAAAGCTTAGAGCATCACAAACCAACATGTTAGCTGTTTATTTATGGAAAAAATAATAATACTGACATCCACATGTTTATTGTTTGTCTGTTCCATTTCATATGGGCCCAAGAGCTCAAAAATGACACTTGAAGATAGTGCAAAGACAGGTTAAAAGGCAGTTTAATTAGTGGCATGTTTTGTAAAAAGTAGTTTTTTTTGACAGATTGTAAAATACAAATGTTAGCACTACCTGTTAAAAATATTTAAAAATTGAATTACTAAGTTACATTTTTAAGCTATTATTGTACTAAACATGAAAATGTGGTATCTAAATTTTTGACAACTCTTTACATGAGGTCTGTATCCTGTTCCAAATTATATTTCCCAATTTGAGCATATACTAGTATCTACACAGAAAGGATAATACAACTTTATTTACAAAATAATTTTACACAGGAGGAATATATGATGAACAAATAAATTTACTTGAGAGCCAACTTCAATCTTCACAAACTCAGAGGCACAACTCCCCCAGCAGTTTGGAACAGTGTGTCAAAGCTATCCCATGACAACAGTCAATTAAGAGCATGAGATTCACAAGGTTGGCTTGGAGATATTTGATCCTCAGCTTTTCTTTTCAAGGATTCTGTTAAAAGTCATGACCAGGATAACTATAAGTTACACGATTATATCCGCCATAAGCTAGTTAAATCTAGCTATAAACTTGTGAATAGGACTTGTCAAACAAAGGGACAAGAGAACAATATCAATAAAAACATAAGGTATTATTCCATGGTAAAACAAACCACTACTTCCTCAAAATTGTGCCTCGTATACATACCAAGCCTTTCTTCTATGAAAGCAGCATTTTCAGCCCCACAGCACTTTTGTGAAAAGGAGGATATATCATGGTACATTTCATATGAGGGATGAATTCCTGCATCCTCCATCCATTGTAGTACCTCTAAATACTTCCTCCAATTTCCAGATGATAAAAGGTTTTTCAATAAAATAGAATAAGTATTAATGTTAACATCGGCGCCCGATTCTGACATTTTGAAGAATAGCTGTATACATGAAACATATGAAAATAAGAAGTCTGAAAGAGATATCTAGATGTGGGGAATCATATTTAATGTGTTTGTTAACATTAACTTCATAAATATCAGAAAGAAGATTCGCCGTACATACCTTCAACATAGTTTCAATCTTTCCACTTTTTCCTAAAGAATTCAGGAACAAATTCAAACATCCAGATGAAATTACAGGAAGTGAGGGCTCCATGTAATTGATCACATCAACGGCTGTCTTCCAATCATGCAATCTTGCAGCAAAAGAGAAATTCAGTTTTGAGAGAAATGTAATAGTAAAATACAGTGACTGAAAAAAATGACATGCTGTAAATTGAGCAAAGGACACCCATCCTACAGTTTCTTGCCCATTCTTCAAAATAAATATTCTGAGTTTTTCTGTGCAATTTTAAAAGCATCAAAAGTCATGATATATTACAGAAACTTGGGGTTTATTATAAGACCATGCTGTTTTAGGAACCCATAACTCTACTTCAAGATCCACCAATAATATTATTAACAAAATCTCAACAGTCAACACAGTATTATGTTTTCTGATAACCAATAACATTATCAAATGAGGATAATATGAAATTTTATTGACTTGTATTTGAAAAATAAAGACCTATAGCATAAGCATCAATCAAAGTTGCAAGTAATAAACTTCAAATTCTGAAAAAGTATAAGCTATTAGCCGTTCTAATTTTGTCTTGATCAAGAAGATACTAGGAAAATTTCAGTCTCAATTAGCTTAACTTAGAAAAACAGAGAAGGCAATAAGGTAAGATACAAAATCTGAACTTACAAGCTACAGGCAGATACCATTTCAAAAAATATGGTATCACTTAAAGGAATGTCTTTTTCTCTCATACTTTGTGCAAGACTAAAGACCCTTCCTGGTTGGCCACCTTTGTTAAAAGCTCTCATCAGAGCTGCACATGCGATGGTATCCAGCTTGACGTCATTAGATTCCATTTCTTCAAAGAGTGCATATGCTTTATCCCACTTCTCTGATCATAAATATAGTGACTTAGGCATACATTTTGACATACAATCCTAATATTGTAGCAGTTAAAAAATTATCTTACCCGCTGTGTTGTAGGCATCAAGCATTGCAGTATATGTAACCACATCTGGACTGCAACCCGATGATTTCATCAAGTTGAATGTAGACTCTGCTTCTGTGATTTGACCCTAAAACATCATCACGAATAAAAAACAAAATGTTAAGGAAAAGAAACATAAGTCCCATACGAATGCAGCATCGAAATGAATCCTAACCAAAGCACTTGCCTGTTTGCTATAGGCACATATGACAGATGAATAGACCTCTTTGGACATAGGAAGTTTTAGATGTATCATTTCTTCCATAAAAGATAGGGCTTCCCCAAATTTTGACATCTTACAACAACCACTAATCAAGACAGCGTAAGTAACAGAATCAGATTTTATTTTTTTCTTCCTCATAGATTTATACAAGTCTATAGCTTTTTCATATTCCCCCACATTAATGTAGCTTCCTATAGCTGAATTATATGCAACTGTGTTCAATTTAATGCCTCGCATCTCAGCTGCTGATAGCACAGTATCAATCTTCACCTTCTGACAACACCGTCCACAGGCAGCCAAGAGTGCGCATATTGAGACGACATTGGGATGAATCTTATCTTGTTCCATTTCTCGCAAGATTTCAATTGCATCTTCAAGCAAACCATTAGACCCATAGGCATCAATCAGTGCATTGTAACTGACAATGTTTGGCTTCAAGTTGTTTCTCTTTATCATCCTGAATATTTCCCTTGCTTTTTGGGGCTTTCGTGATCTCCCATAAGCATTAAGCAGAGATGTATAAGATACAATATCTGGGCGAAAACCATTTTGTGCTATCTCATTAAAAACCAGAAGTGCCTCATTTTCCATCCCGCGAGCAGCATATGCACCTATTAGTGTATTGTATGAGACTACATTTGGTTTCAGCCCTTCTGCAAGCATCATACTGAATGCGGCCTCACAATTTTCAATTTGTCCATACACAGAATACAATTGAATGATACTAGTGAATGTTACAACATCAGGGTGACATTCAGACTTCTTTTCCCTCATGGAATTAAAAATATCAATGGCTTTGTCATATTGTTTAAGCTTCACTAGACAATGGATGATGATATTGAGTGTGGTCGTGTCCGGGCGAATGTGAGTTCCCTTCATTAGTTCAAAATACGACAAAGCTTTTGAATACTGAGCTCCACTTTTAAATGCAGATAACATAATATTGTGAGTGACAAGATCAGGTCCAACTCCATTGTCAGTCATTTTCTTGCAAATATTAAGCGCTTCTTTCCAATTTCCACTAGAGCCACAAGCATTAATTAAGTTGTTGTAAGTTGACCGACTTGGTGCGATCTGAAACGATATGTTAGTGTCATAGAAAGCACTTATAGTCAAGATAGCAACAATCTAAGCATATCAATTTAAGTTCCCACTTAAGAAGTGTATGGCATCTGAAGAAGATTGAATGAAACCTGTTATGATCACATCTATGACTATCACATATATCTTGCCATTAAGAATAACTATTCATTTTTAATGTGCACAAAGACTTCATGAATCTTAACCAACTAGTGAAGTGTGCAGCAGGTAAGCAAAGTAAATGAATCATATACAAAATCATCACAGACCAGAATGAAAGCTATACAATTTCCCATTTCCCAGAATTGGTGGCAAGAGAAATTTTCTACCATAAATTCAAACAAATTTAATTTATATGCGTCTAAAATTGGAATCTAAATAAGTATGCAATGGGATAGAGCACCTGTGTGGATTTTAAGATTTAAGAACATGGATTGCAGAGGGGATGAATCATCATAAACTGTATCCTGCAAAATAGGACTTATTTGTTCCAAACTTGACTATGAAAAAATGAAGCAAATAAGTGAAGCATTTATGCACGTGTTATCTCTCCCTTCACCTAACTTACTACTCAGCCTAAATGTTTCACCTATCAACACTGCAGAAGATATAACAGGCCAAAGCACAAGCCAAAAAAAAAAAACAAATCAGAACCACCAACATTATATTGCATTTTCAAGCTCAACTAGTCAACTACAGCCTAGAATTACGACCAAGAAAGGAAACCTAAAGGGAAAAGAATGATGGTCATATAAATTTGGAGTCACTAAAGATTGATAAGGGAAGAAAAATACAAAGTACACACAGCTGCACGCAGCATGTCATCCATGATATTCATCGCCCAACGCCATTGTCCAGCTCGACCATGCGCATTAATAAGAGCATTATAAGTCTCAGCATCAGGTTTACACCTAGAAACCAAAGCAACGAACACGCAATCACTAACAACTAACAACTATTAACTAACCAAATCTTCACAAAATTAAAACCATTAAACAATCCACACCTGAATTTTTGCATTTCAAAAAACAACCCACGTGCCTGATCCGTTCTATTATGCCTAGCTTGCAACCTAATCATCATGTTGTATATATCTGTTCTCGCACAATAATTCTTCTGATTCTTCATCCAGCTGAATACTAAGTTACAATGCTCAATTGAACCTCTCTGTGTCAACTCCTACCAAATTTAAACATACAATGCACATTTAATTACAAGTTTGCTTATAACATTTATGAATTCAAACTAATTTTAGGGTCCGTTTGATCTGTAAAATAAAATTATTGGACAGAAGAACAGTACCGTACAAGACAATACAGCATAGCACAAGACAAATGTTTAAGCAATTGAACAAGTTTTGTCTTGTATGATATTTGGTGGAGAATATGTTATTTTCGAGATTTAGACAACTTGTGTCGAGGACAAAAAGTTGTCTCGTTGGTCATTAGGGGACAAGAATATCTATTTTTGTCCTGTAGCTTGACCCTCAGTTTGTCCGGTCCCAATGTCAGATTTAAAATTAAACACAGTAAAGCTGCTAAAGTTGTTCTATTCAGTCATTTATCTTTTAACAAATCAAACGCACCCTAAGCTTTTGATTAATTGTGCTGTTTAAGCGATAATTGGGATACAAGCTTCTAAGTTTGTACTCACGGAAGAACAAAGAGAAATGAAAATTGCAATACCCTAATGAGAAAAGGAAAATTCTTGCGAGCGAAGCGACCAATCCAACGGTTAAGTAATCCTTCAACGTCATCATGGAGAGTGAGTGAGAGAACAGAGTCAGCAACCTCCGACACGGTCCAATCTTTTTGGAAACGATTTCCGGCGACTTGGAGACGGTATCGTGAAGAGATATCATCCTTACGGAGGCCGTCGATTTTGGTGGATACTTCGTGTTGTCCTCTGTCGTAGTCGACGAAACCGTCTTTTTTCTCTTTGAATGCTAACTCGTTCGGTTTCTTTTTTCGTGTGGTTGTGGATTTTGGAGGGCGAGTTGACTCGGTTGCGCCACTGAGTTGAGTGCAGCGAGGTGATGTGGTGGCCATTGAAATGGAAGTGACGCTGTTGAGCATCGTTGAAGAATGAATGTAGATAACCGCGCGTTTAGAAATCGGATAATTTTTTTGTGTTTTCTTTTTGTTATGAAAATTGGGCTTTGTATAATTGAATCTTTCTTGGGCTTTGAAATTGGGCTTAATCATCATGAATTATGTATTGAGAGATTTGCTATCCGTACCTCCTTTTTTATTTATACACTCCCTTGTTTATTTTAGAACATAAGTTGTGGTTCACAGATTCTCATGAGATGGTAAATACAATATAAAAGTTAATAATGTAGAAAAAATGTAACATTATGGACTAATTCATAAAAATAAATAAAATTAAAACACCAAATCAAAATAAGGGTCCTACTTAAAATCTATTGATATATACTAAAAAATAATCATGCCATTTTTTTAAGCAAAATCATGCCATATTTTTATATTCGAGAAAACATGTTTTTTTTTATAAGCTTCGAGAAAACATGTAAAATACATGACTTTTTTTTTAAAATTTGGTATCCGACTTAAAGATTGACTAATTCGAATGGACCAATCTCACCGTCCACTTGGGTTGGCTTAGTGGTGTTTGTTGGCTTGGGTCTTTTGACATGGTCCTCATCTTTTCTTTTTTTTTGAAAGGATGTAAAATTAAATACATTACTTAAATACATATACATACCATAGTGCATGTGTCTTTTGACTTGAGGACCATTTTGTGGACCAAAAACAAAAGAGTTGAGGACCATTTTGTATATTCCAATTCCAAAGCTCAAGGGTTCCTTTGAGAAAAGAAAACACTAGAGTGACCGAAAAATTTTGGTCTCTAAAATCATAACTACTACTAATAGTACTTATGTAGCAACCAAAAGAAAACACTTCATTGCTCCAAGCCTCCAATCATGGTCCGATTTCAGCTAACCAAAAATTCAAAAGCAGTGTTATCATAAAAGTACTTATGTAGCAACAAAAAGAAGTACTACTACTTGATTATAAACTGCAATCATTAAGATGATCATGACCATCCTAATAAAAAAAAAAAGATGATCATGATGATAAATTATGAATTTCAGTCTTTTTTATCCTTTTATTATTCTTCCACATGGCTATGCAACTCATTCTCATGAGCAAGAATAAAAGGGATAACATTGAATCGGCAAGGATCACGGAATAAAGGCTAACTCAAGATACCACCAAATAAAAAGCCACTTATAATGATAAAATGGAATATATGTGACACACCAAAACCATTTTTAATTGGCCACAATACAAGTAGCTATCATGACCAAATTATTGTACAAACTTGGAGAAAATAAACACAAGTTTTTAGTCGTTAAACGTGCTTATTTATTTGGTCAGTTTCAAACCCACATGATAGGTCAATTTGAATGGGTGGCTACATGAAGAATACAGACTATCAAAATGTGAAAGTGCTTAGTACATTACACCAAGACATGCATTTGAGTAAAAGGGTAGAGGAAGGAACAGATTGTGAAGTTTGTTAGCTGTCAACCAGTTAAAATAAACCCAAATAAGGTTGAAAATAACTTGTTGGCTAAGGTTGTCAATGAAAACTGTCATTGGTTGCACACTTGAATTGCACATGGCCACAAATTCTAATTACTAGTAGAATACAGTAGTTACAGTATCCCCTTGTCACTAAGGATTCCTTTGTTTATGTTTTACTTTATGTTTGTTTACTATTCTACCTATTCCAAATGCTGCCAATCATTATAGCCAGTCATATAAATAGAATGTGTTGACAACTTAATATTGGAATTAGATTCCATGCAATTATAGTAAGATGCTAAATTCATCTCAACCATCAAATAAAGAAATATTTAATACCATGTCAAATGACCGATGCAATTATCCTAAAAACTTAAGACGTTAGGAAATGTCACATCAATAATTTTATATTATTTCTAACATGGTCATAACATTTTTTAACAAATACATTGCATTTTTCTAAACATCAAATGATCCGTAGGTTGCACACTTGCACTTGAGGGAGACTATTCCAAGTATAGGAAACATGTTTGTAATTTCCAAAGGAACCGACACTGCAAGAGAGTGAACACTTAACCGCAGCTAGTAGTAGTACAGCGCCTGTAGAAGGTGTTCCTGGATTGGGACTTGGTGGTGGTATTGGTGTCCTATTACCACGTGTGTTTTGTTTCTAGGAACCTTCCACATCCACTAATTTGTGGTACACAATCCTATTCCCTATGTATGTATGATGGGTAGAGATTTGGGACGACCCTACATAATAAATCACTACCTTACCCTGGTATTTTCTGCTGTAAGTAGTGTCTAAATATCCCATCAAATTACTCTCATATCTAGCTACTTTACTTAGCTTCTTTAATTAACCCAACAACAACAACCCTCTTATCAATTTCTACTCACCATTACAATGCTAGCTAGGCTTTGTTTGTTTTGGAAAAGAATGTGAAAGAAAGTAAAAGGAAAGAATTAGAGTATATGGGATAATGAGATTGATATCTTCATATACATTGATTTTCAGATTGGATATTGAGTCTTAAAAAAAAAATTAGATAACATTAGTTGTTTTAGCTAGATTGAATATCAAGTCTTAAACAAAATAGTTAGCTGCTAAGTTTTTTAGACATCATTGGATGTTTTAGCATTTCAATTTTGTTTAAAAACAAAGAGTATTTTATAAATTTTAGATAAATTTAATTATAATTTGTTTTCAAACTTGAGCTTTAGATATTTGTTTTCCAACTTTAGATGATTGATGTTTATGAAATTGTTTGTGGAGAGTAATTAGTAATTACACTTTTAATTTGTACTGAAAAATGTTAATATAAAAAAAATAAAGGTAATAAGATCGATGTTATGATTATTTTTAATTATACGTCAATAAAATGACTTTTTAAGTATTGTGTAAAAGCTTCAAAAATTTGAAATCTAATTAATCACATCATTTTTTAAAAAGAAGAAGTATTTCTTTAAATTTGAAATTCTCTAAAATAATTTGAAGATTATTCTTTAAAGACTTAAAAAAAGTATAAATTATAGTTGAAAACTATACATGTTAAAATAGTTCTTCATTTTTGCTTCAAAAAAAAAAGTTCTTCATTTAGTAACCAAAAAGAGAATAGTATGAAAAAAATTGAGCTTATTTCATTTTCAACATAAAACCATTTTAAAATAAATGAAAGAATATTAGCATACACATATTATATAAACACAATAACATAGTTTTTTTTTTCTTTAAACAAATGGGTCCTTAGTCTATTAAATTAATTATAGCATGGACCACCATCAATGAACAATGATAGTGAACTAAAGATCAATAAATTTTACTCATAGTTGTCAATTTTGTTAAAATTTAATAAATGCTGTTCACAATAATCATAAATTTTACTTTATAATTGCATATGCCCTTTTTAAGTTGTGCATTTGTAACAAATTTGTCATTTTTTTCTTTCTTTTTCTTATTGATATATTTAAATAAAAAATTATGCATGACATTATGATATCTATTGAATTTCATGAAGCTCGCTTTTAAGCATATCTTAAAGTAGTTTTCTTTCAAAGCTCGATAGATAATTTGATAATAAGTCAATGATTTTTTTTTCTTTCATAAAATGGTTAATCAACAAGTTAACTAATCGGTTATGACAAATTAGATAGATTTTTGTGATTTTTTTTTTGCAGTACCTCGTCGTGACATGCATGAGCGTTAAAGGGATAATCCATTTTTTTATAACCTCAAAATATCAAAAGGTGTTGAGTTAGAATCTCTTTTAAATGAAGGATTTTTGTAGTTCTAGAGGATCCAGCTACAGAAGAACCGAGAACGGAGAGTTTCTCCCCCCGCCCCCCTCCTCAAAAAAATCCCGTTAGATTCAATTCAAAAAATGGAAAATATAACCAAATATGTTTGTTGACTGTTGTTTGTGAGAACCCCTTGAATCATTCCATTACTTGATTGAAAGGGTTCTCAACAATTTATAGAAAGTATATATTTATATGTTTTTCGTATTTTGATTTTTTGGGTTCTTTACTGATTTAAATTTAATTAGATGTAAATGACCCATAACTATGTTGTTCCTTTTGCCGGATTTTTGCCGATGTAATCATAAAAAACTAATTTTTTAGAAATCTTAGAACAAACTTCTGATAAACTTTGATTTTCTGCTAGCCCAGGGCAAACTCTTCGATCACACACATTAAAATTTGATGCACATATGGTATTTTATGAACATTAAAAATACATAACTGTTATTATATGACATTATTATTTTTAGACTCTAAATTTTTTCCGAAAATTGGAGGCTTTGTGCCGTCGCTTATCCCACACATGCGTCGGAGCCAACTTTGATCATTAAGTCACATTTTTAAAGAGACTTTCAAAATAACCGGTTAAAATAAAGGTTTTTGCATTCCATGAGGTTTAATAGAGCTAATTTTGTAAATATTTGTAAGTTTTCTGGCACATTTTGTACTCAAAAGTCTACTTAATTTGTGATATATATATATATATAGAGGGCGACTATTATGAGAATGAGGTATTGATATGAGAATATGAGAATGAATATTAATCATTAAATTAGGATGAGGGAGTATGATTAGATTTACCATGAGCCTTTTTTGTTTTATTATTAAAAAAACATTAATTAATATATTACGATTAAATTCTTTTTTATTTTATTTTTTTTGTAACCAAAAAAAGAGTAGGATTGAAAAATACATTGAATTGAATCAATTTACGCTGTTACACAGAACTCCATCGTCAAATAGGATTCAATCAATTACGATTCAATCTTCGATCTGTCTCCTATTGCAGTCGTCGTTCTTCATCTGACCAACTTCCAGTCACCGTTCTTCATCTAAAATCGGAAACTTGCAGTTGCGTTCTTCATCTGAAACTCCGCTTACAGAAAGACAAATCGAAGATTGAATGAATCCTATTTGATTGAATCCTATTTGACGATGGAAGTTCTGTGTAATGGCGTAAATTGATTCAATTCAATCGTATTTCTCAATCCTAATCTTTTTTTGGTTACAAAAAAATAAAAAAAATAAAAAAGAATTTAATCCTAATATATTAATTAATGTTTTTTTAATAATAAAACAAAAAAGGGTAAATCTAATCATACTCCCTCATCCTAATCTAATGATTAATATTCATTCTCATATTCTCATATCAATATCTCATTCTCATAATAGTCGCCCTCATATATATATATATACTAGTATAACTGACCCGTGCAATGCACGGATTAATAATCAAAATTATAATATATGTTATTAACGTTAAAGTAAATTAGTTGAGATATTAATTTTTTTAATTTAATATTAGTCAACGAATTTTTATATTTCTATTATTTAAGTATTAAAAATAATATATATTTAGCGATTTTAAAGAAATAAAATAGGGTGCAGAGTGATCTCCCGCTCCCCCGTTTCGAACAATATGGTATTTCGTTTCTAGTCCCCGTGAAATTACAAAAAAGATATGATCGTGTATTAATATATGAGTATAAATATTGGTCCTCGCGTACATTATAAAATTAAAAGGCACTCATATTAATATGACTGTAAATATAAGTCATAGTAAAAAAATAGCGTTCCCGTATTAATATGTCTATAAATATTTAAATTCCTATATAAAAAAGTCTTTCGTCTCGTATTAATAAATTTCGTATTAAAACATTCGTAGAAATTTAATTCCGTAAAAATTACAAAAAAAATCGTACATGAGTATAAATATAGCTCCTGTAGAAATTAAAAAAAAAATTATCCCCATATTAATATATGGGTAAAAATATAGACTCTCATATTAAAATTACAAAAAAAAAAGTCTTTGTATTAGTATATGAATATAAATATAAATCTCATGTATATATAGCCACTTGTATTAATATATATAAATATTAATCCCGTGTAAATTAAAATAAAAAATATAGTCATATATATTAATATTTTTCATAAGCAATAAAATAAAATATCATAAAATTGCATAAAAAAATATAGTTTTAGTTGTTAGTGGAAATCGAACCGTGTACTCCATACTCAATTTTATTCGTGACAGAGACATAGATGATACACATAAGTTTTAATTCATTGGAGACGTTAGTAAATATATACTACAGAAGTTAGTAACTTTTTAAAAATTATGGTTAGTAACAATTAAGTAAAAAAATACATCATAAAAACAATTATTTTGTTGTTGGTTGGAATTGAATCGTGTTCCTCTTGCTAAAAGTCATAATTAAATATATGTAGTATAAGTAAAAAAAATATATATATCATAAAAATAGATTTTTTGTTGTTGGTGAGAATTGAACCATGTTACTCTTGCTAAAACTTTTAACTAAATCAAAGTAAAAAAAATAGATTTTTTGTTGTTGGTGAGATTTGAACTATGTTACTCTTACTAAAGCTTTTAATTAAATCTAAGTAAAAAAATAGATTTTTTGTTGTTGGTGGGATTTGAACCATGTTCTTCTTGCTAAAGCTCCTAACTAAATCTATGTAGTATAAAATAAGGAGGAGATGACACGTAGGATTATGTTAATTGAGAGAATGTCACGTAGGAAAAAAATCAGGAGAGAGACATCCTTAAATATATTATATATATATATATATATATATATATATATATATATATATACACACTAGTATAACTAACCCGTATAAATGTACGGGTTAAAATTCAAAATTATATTAATATATATAATTAATGTTAAAGTAGATTAGTTTAAATATTAATTTTTGTAATTTAATTTAATTTTTTATATCTTATTTTTAATTAATGAATTTTTTTGTCATATAATTTTTGTCATATAATTTAATATTTATATTATTTAATTATAAAAAATAATTATATATGTAGGGATTTTAAATGGATAGAACATGGTGGTGAATGATATTACACTCCCCGTTCTCAATAGTATGGTATTTTCTTTTTGTCCCCATAAAAATTACAAAAATAATAGGATTTGTTTTAATATATAAGTATAAATATTGTCTTGTATAAATTACAAAATAAAAATACACTCATATTAACACGAGTGTAAATATAATTCATAGCTGGAGAATGATCTCCCACTTTTCGTTCTCAATAATGTGATATTTTTTCTCCCATCACCGTAGCAATTTAAAAAAATATAGGACTTTGTTTTGATATGTGAATATAAAGTCGCATTTTTTAAATAAAAAAATAAGCTCTTGCATTAATATATGATTATTAATATTGATCTCGTGTAAATTATAAAGACATGCACTGATATTAATATAAGTGTTAATATAAGTAATGATAAAAAATACAAAAAATGGGTTTATTCTATTAATAAAGGAATAAAAATATGTTCTTAATAAAATACAAATAAAAACATAAATAATAAGTATGATTTATATTTGATACAACTTAGTAATAAAAAAATGATCGATAGAAATGAGTTAAGTTTTGCATGTAAATAAAAGTTAAAAATTAAATTAATAAAATATACTTTTATTTGAGAAATTATGAATTTTTTTATCATAATAATATTTATGTAATAGTATATATTAATTCATACAACTTTATTTTTAAAAAATAGATACATATAATTGTTTGGGTACTTATATTTATATAATAGTATTTCAACATTTGAATCAATTAATTTTTTAATGATATGTCATTAGTTACGATGAATAAAAAAAGTTATGGAAACGTTATTAGAAAAAATTTCTTTAAAAGTATTAATCTTAAAAAATTATTGTTATTTGTTAGAAATTGGCTTGATTTACTTATCTTTATCTAAAAAATTTGTTTGTTTTTGTCTATAAGTGACTATTAATCTTAGTTATATAGAATATGTGTTTCAAAAGTATCTTTTAAAAAATGTCTCATAATTAAAAATGTGTCATGAGTGAAAATCAAAAAATGATACATTAAGGAATTCTAAAAAATAAAATAAAATAAATTGTAGCATAATTAAAAAAGTGTCATGAGCGGGAATCGAAGAGTGGTACATCAAGGAACTCTAAAAAGTAAAATAAAATGTTTCATAATTGAAAAAATGTCTTGAGTGGGAATCGAAGAGTGATACATTAAGGAAGAATTTGTTTATTATGTAGATAGTCTCATAGTTTGCCACATAGGTATATGGGTACTTGATAGCTTGCCACATAAGATTACGACCAGAAGAGAGACATCTGTAAATATATTATACTAGTATAACTGACCCGTGCAATGCACGGGTTAATATTTAAATTTATAGTATATGTTATTAATTTTTTTTTAAAATTTAAGTTAATTAATATAATTTTTGTCAAATAGTTTTATTTTTCCAATTATTTGTGAAATTAACTTTATATTTCTATTATTTAAATATAAAAATAATATATATTTAAGAATTTTAAAGAGATAAAATAGGGTGGAGAGTGATCTCCTGTTCCCCGTTTTGAACAATTTCATGTTTCATTTCTAGTCCCCATTGAAATTACAAAAAAGATAGGTCGTGTATTAATATATGAATATAAATATTGATCATCGTTTAAATTATAAAATCAAAAAACATTCGTATTAATATGAGTGTAAATATAAGTCATAGTATAAAAAATAGATTTTCCGTATTAATATGTGTATAAATATTTAAGATTCTAATAAGAAAAAGTTTTTCGTCTCATATTAAAACATTCGTAGAAAAAAATATAATTCTGTAAAAATTACAAAAAAAAACACGGTGAGATACTATTTTTGTTTAATGCAGTGAACACCCCGATTGTCCAAGCCGTCTGCAAATTACAAATAACTTTCTGACAGTCTATACCGTCGTAACCATCCATCAACTATATTAATATTTATTCGTAATCACTTCCTGACGGCCTAAACCGTCATCAAGATTAATTAATTCTGACACACTTTTATCGACAGAAATTACATGTTGTCGACGGTCAGGACCGTCAGAAAGTATAATAATTTCAGTGGACGATAATTTCCCGACGGCTAAAGCCGCTGATATGTATTTTTCATTTATTTTTAAATATTCTCATAATTTGTTGACGGTTTTTTTTATTTTTTGACGGTCTGAACCTTCAAAATATTTCCTGAGGGCCTAAATCTTCAACCCCTCTTTCGCAGTTTGGTTGGAAAATGAAGGTTTTCTTGTAGTGAAAAAAGGCACTTGTATTAATATATTACTATAAATATTGATCCCGTGTAAATTAAAAAAAAATACATGTATATTAATATAAGTGTAAATATTTTTCATAAGCAATAAAATAAAATATCATAAAATTGTCTAAAAAATAATCATAAATATATAATTTTAGTTGTTGGTGGAAATCGAACCGTGTGGTATTGAGCAACTTTAAATTTATGAGACAGCTATTCCACTCTTTGAGGTGCCTCCAATCTGGCGAGGGATTAGTCACTGTGTTCGGCGGTGGTTGCTCCGGTCTCAAAAAAAAAAAATTAAACCGTGTATCTCATACTAAATTTTGTTCGTGAGAGAGACATAGTTGACACACATAAATTTTGGTTCATTATAGATTGTCCCGTGAAATTTTGTTCATGAGAGAGACATCCGTAAATATATATTATAAAGATAGAGATTTTTTTGACTAATTATAGAGATAGAGATAGAGATTATAGAAATTAGTAACTTTTTAAAAATGATGGTTAGTAACAATTAAGTAAAAAAGTACATCATAAAAAAAGATTTTTGTTGTGAGTGGGAATTGAACCATGTCCCTTTTGCTACAACTCCTAATTAAAACTACATAGTATAAGTAAAAATATATATTATAAAAATAGATTTTTTGTCGTTGGTGAGAATCGAACCATGTTACTTTTACTAAAGCTCTTAACTAAATCTAAATAAAATAATATAAAAATTAAAAAAGTGTTGTTGGAGGGAATCGAAGGGAGTATAATTAGCTTGCCTAATTGCTTAAAATATAAAGCCATGAAATCTTGCCACATAGACATATGAAGACTTGGTTGTTTGTCACATTGGATGATGATCGGGAGAGAGACATCCGTAATTATATTATATAGAAATAGAGATAGAGATAGAGATAGAGATTATATATATATATATATATATATATATATATATATATATTCCATTTTCATCTGGTAAAAAATAATAGTGCTAGTTATTTCGTTGATGATATGACAAGTTCAAATCAACAAATTTTTTTTCTAAATCAAAATAACTTAGACTGAAATAAAAGTTAGTAAAAAAAATCAATATTTATAGTGTTTTAGTATTATTGTTAGTATCTTTTTGTGTGTACCTCCCATTGCCAAAGAATGGGATAAGATAATGTATAGTTGAGCTAAAAAAAATAAGTAAATACTCCTAATTTTTTTTAAGTCATGGTCTAACATTATTTTAACCTTTTAATGTATAGTAGTAGTAGTAGAGAATGGAAGAAGTAGGGATGTCAACGAGGCGGGGAATGAGCGGATGCTGTTTCCCCGCCCCGCCCCTCAAAATTTTCCCCGTCCCCGTCCCTAATCCCTGCCGTGTGGGAAAATTTTTCTTCATCCCCATCTCCACGGATCTCCACAGTATTCTCGGAGCTCCGCATATATCAAAATTAAAAAAATTATTATACATTTTAATCAAAAACACGACACTAATGTCTTTTTTTATTCCTTTAAAAACTAAATATTTTGTACCTTTCATTTTTAAAAAATAAAAGTACATTTTGCATCAATAAAAAAAAAATGCAAAAGCACTTTATAATATTTCTTTTTGTCAAAAAATAAATATCTAATAATACTTATTGTTACCATGCATAATCATAATCTTTATGACATATTAATTATTATTTTTTATAAAAAAATACACATAAAGTTATATAATTATATGTTATATATATAATTTAAATAATATAATCGGGGTCGGGGAATCAGCGGTGGCGGAGGGACATTCCCCGTTCCCCGCCCCGTATTACCCACGGAGGGATTTTTCCCTCCATCCCCGTCCCCTCGGAAAAAAAAAATCTGCCACTTCGGATCTCCGCACAGATAATCCCCACAGATAATCCATTAACAGATACAAATTTACATCCCTAGGAAAAGTAATTAAAAAGAAAAAGTAACAAAATAAAAAAGAATATAAGTAGTATTAATAAGTCCATTGTATGTTGGTATGGTGTTGATGAAAATATATGTGTGTGAAGCAAATGACCCAACAAGCAACAATAGTATCTCCCATGCCCCCACCCTTTTCCCAAACACAAACACAAACACACCAAGACAGACATCAATAACAACACAAGACAACATCCATCCATCCATCAACCACACACTCTCACACCATTTACAAAGCTCCTCCCTCCATACCCCACCACCCTTCTCCCTCCCCCCTCCATTTCCACTCCCCTCACACATAAACACAACACAACCATTAACATAACATTCACCACCAAAACACACAACAACAATGACAAAGTCATCACCAAAATCCCCCAATAAAGATAACACCAACACCAACACCACCAACAACAACAATAACATGAGTCTCCTCTTAGTTTTATTCCCACAAGACAAATCCAAACTAAATAATTCTCATTCATCTTCTTCATCTTCATCTTCATCATCATCAAAATCTCTCATTCTCTCCAAAGCCCAATCTACAATCTCAATCTGCGCACTCCTCCTCTTCACAACCCTCCTCCTCTTCACCCTCTCCACTCTCCCCAACACCCCACCACAACCCTCCCCATCACGACGTCGTTTCCTCCTCAACCACCACAAACCCACCCAAAACCACCACCATTTTGCCCTACAAAAAATGGGCACCCTATACCTCCGAGGAACAAAACCCATGTCGGATCTCCTCATCTGCCACGTGTCAGACGAAACAACCCACGATGATTTTCGCTTATTCTTAAGACTTCTACATCGCTCCACAATCACTTCTTCAACCGACGTCGTTTTCATCTTCTCTTCACCTTCTTCTTCTTCGTCTTTCTCTCACATTATTCAGCAAGAGAATCAATCTTTCGCAACGCTTATTCATTCCAACAACAACAGCAATAGCAACACTTTTTTCAACACTTCGCGTTTTTTCCATAAAGGTAGTAATCATCAACTCGGAGAACCCTTATGGGGTAACAAATTACGAACAACTCAGAATAACAGCAATAACACTGTTGCTGTTTCTTCTACTTCTTCACTGAGTTATGGATCGGTACTGAGTTTCGATGCAACTGAACTCGACCCGGAAAACTCGCTGTCCGGTTTTCTCGAACGAGTTCCGTTTAGTCTCCGACGATGGGCGTGTTACCCAATGCTACTCGGTCGCGTAAGACGGAACTTCAAACACGTAATGCTTGTAGATGCTAAAAGCGTTTTGATTCTCCGTGACCCGTTTGGGCGAGTTAAGAATCGGAGTCCGGAATCGGTTTTTCTGTTCAACAAACACGGGAAGAAGATTTCATTGACTCAGCGCATTGTTCTACCCGCCGTCGTTATAGGTGGAGCTCGCGGTGTTCGAAGGTTGTCTAATGCGGTAATGGTTGAGATCGTTCGGGCTGCGACTCAGCATAGAAAAAAGAGAAACTCGGTTTCTGAATCGGGTGTTCTGAGTCAATTCGCGAGTAACGAGTTCCTATGGAAGAGTAAGAATGTTAATTTAATAGTCTCGAACGATTTGATACCTGAAGCGAGTTCACTCAGTGGTCACAATTATGCAATAATTCAACGTGGTATGAGTAATCATGATTTTAATTCTGTTATTAAGAAACAAATTTGTTCGTCGGTGGTAGATTCTTCTGTTTATAAAGATTGTTAGTTATTTTAGTTAGTTACCACAAAAAATAAAAACACGAATGGGTACAAAAAAATAATTAAAAAAATATCTCATTTATTATTTTTTATATAATGATAGTTTTAATTTCGGTCTCTGCTATAATTTGATGCTTGTAGTGTGTAGTTTGTACATATTATTCATCTTGGAATTACATTTTTGTATTCTTTCACTTAAATTTTTTGACCATGCAAGACTATGTAGCCACGATATATTTACATTATTATATACTATTTGATTTGATTATTGGGGTTTAATGTATTATTAGAACATGCCAAAAATTCTTCTCAATCATTTATGTATAATTAGAATATAGACCTTTGTTTGGCTTGTTGTTGTTGCACTTTATTTTTTTAGTCAGATACTAGATATTGTAGTTGTTAAAATTTGATTCTTAAAGGTGAATAAATATTTGTACTATAGTTTGAATTTTAATTCGTGTATATTACGTGTTCCAATCAACTGAGCTAAGGTTATAGAGAATGCACTTTATTTTTTATTTATCGGTTATTGCTAGTAATATGATAGTGGTACTTTTTTGTGAGTGGCAATAAATAATAGTACTAGTACTCTTGAATTTTGATTGTTTCATCCAAATTACTAGAACTAGAATTAGAAAACATGAAAATGCAAGAAAATTGGAAGAGTGAAAGTAATAAGAATGGAAAGTGAATAATGAGGAAATGTGTGAAGGTGAGTTGTAAAAGGCATTGATGAGTTCATGTGCTAGAGATCTTTTTGGCTCTTGCAGCGTGTTTGCAATTAATGTGCAATTTTTTGAAAGTGCAACAAAACGTGCTTATTACGCGGCTAAACTAGGCTAAATTCACTTTGTGAAGTGTTAAAGCAGTTTAGTTTTGATCTTTTTTAATTAGCAAATGGATGAAAAGGGAAAGTTGAGAAGTGTGCATTTTGATATGCGGGTGCTTGTTACTCCCAACATTGTTTTCTTTTTTCTTTTGTTAATAATGGGTGCCAACTTTGAAGGGACCATATTAAGTCATTGACTTTCTAGATTTTAGGTTAACTTGTGAATGAAGCTATTGCATCCTTACAATTGATTTCTTTTTCTTTCCAATAAAGGGTAGTTTCTATACTATTTAGATCGTCGTCTATGTAGAATTGTAATCCAACGATTCTAATTTATGCAATATAGATTTGATATGTTCAGTACCAAAAAAAATAGATTTGATATGTTAACACAATATTCAATCGCAACAATTATTTTTTGTCAAATTGTCGATTACTACGTACACGCAATAACACAATCTTGATTCACATTTTCTTTTTTGATAAGGCGTGCAAATTGTTGAATTTGATGTGTTTGTTGTCATGATAGAAGACATGTGAGATTAGGATAGTATATATAGCCATACCTAGCATATTTCAAAAGTGCTAATTTCAGTTTCCTTATTTTGCATGTAGTGGCCACTAGGCACACTACTACACCACCATGAGCCTAATGAACAATAATTTTTATTCTTTTTACCATCAACCTTTTAAGTAGCTGTTGCTTTCTCCTAATTTTATTCTCCATTACATTTTTTTATCTCTTTTTTAAAGAAGATATAGTAAGATTAAGAGAGTTAGAGGATAGAGATGATGAAAAGGCATTTAGATGGAAGTAAAGAAAGAATTTTTCTATTAATTTACTATGCATCATTAAAAACATTCACATTGTCTCTAAAGTTTTGTATATACATAAATACATATATAATCATCAACATAATATAAAATTAAGATGATTAAATAGTTGGATTGATTTGATTCATCATAATAAATAAAGAGTAAGTACTAAAACTATGTAGTACGTAACTATAGTATGCTAAATTTGACATTTGGTTTGAACAAATGTAACTCTTTCATTTTAATTATGTTTATTAAGAAATTGTAGATTGATTTAAGTAGTGGCTTAACGCGAGAGTAGAGATTATGAAAGCAAAGGAACAATGTGTTGAATGTTTGACTTTGTATGATTACTAAATGGCCAATCATGGTGAAAGCCAATTAATCACCGACACTTACAATATGTCCCACTTGTTGGCTTCTTGCGCCACAATTCATACAGCAAAATATTTCATTTCTTACACATAGACCCCATTCATATTTTATATATTTATAACGTGGACCAATTATGCTATTATAAGTTCTTATTCATTTCATAATTTTGTTTACATATATAGCTCATATATATGAATTGAGTTGACTGACTTGAGTGAATTCTTTTTTTATTTAAGATTAAATATAATATTTTAGTTTTCTAAATGTTTTTCTATCAATATTTTTTAAACTCTAACATATGAGGCACATAAAAGTCTTTAAGTTGTTTTGTATTGTTCTACACATATACGTATCGTTTGAGCTAAAGATTCTAAACCTATACAAAAATACAAAACAAATAATATATACAAACTTGTATATTTTACACATACTCTGCACTACTACTACTACATGAATTAATTGAATAATATACATATATAGGTCCTAGCTATTTTTTTTTAATGGTTTGCATGATGAATTTTGTACATGACGTACATATATATAATTAGTTTAGGTGTCTTTTTCCTACGAACAAAGCCAAATATAAGTACTACAAGGAACGTAGGCCATCTTAATAATGTTATAGTATGACAATAATATGAGTATTGTGGACTTAATTACTTTGAACCACATGTGAAGGAATTAAAATTCTATACTCTTAAATTTAATTAATTAGTGTATATCTTTGGTTGCTAGCTTCGGGGTCCATCCATATATTTCCTTTTTGACGTTAGCTTGTAAGATTGATGTACTTTGAATTATTGTCTTTCAAATGCAGTTTTGGAAGGGTTTTGTCTAACCTCATATTCATGCATGGAAATACTCTCATATATCTCTTTTGATCCTATATTCCCCATTTCCTTAAATGGTTAATTACTTTAGATGTCTTATATTTCACTCTTACAAACTCGTGCAATCTAGTGAAAATATATGCGTGTTCAAAAGGGTCTTAATCTAATTACAAGACGTGGTAAAATACTAAAGTAAATCTTATCTACTAAACAAAATCATTTATCATTCATTGTTATCTACTAAACAAAATTGATAAAAAAACACAATTAAATCCAACATTAGACAATGAATTGATTAAACTAAATCTGTGACTCTTACGAATGAAAAAATTCTGTTGAACTGAAAGATCGAATTTACTAAAAATGTTTAGTAAAAATATTTGAAGAACTTGTAACATGCTAGTTGACTTATGTATAATAGTATTATATAATTTGTAACAAGAAAAAGATATAAATATGATTATGCGCAGAAATTGAATATATAAATTTAATAGAAACCGCATATAAATGGATTGGATTGAATTAATTATATTTTTATAGAAATGGTTTATATCAAAATAAACCTCATAATACGTTCATCTATGAATCAAATAACTTTTTTCTAACTTAGAATAATTAAACAAAAATATTTTTTATATCTATCATAGACAAAATAACAAATAGTGCCTCACACAGTTGCGTGGTTCTCAACTTAACTTGGATAAAGATAACTAAAGTTTTTAACACCAAGTAATATTTTTCAAATGTAGTCATTGGCGTGGGTTATTACTACAAAGATTAATTAAGTTTGCTTGTTCAATTTAATTAATGATGAAGTTAATTGTTAATCAATTGCTCTTTTCTCGTTGCTATATATCATAGGCGTCCTCTAAATCTTTAGCCGTAGCAAACACGCAAAATTACATAGGTTAATATAATACAGAAATTAAAAATAGACCATGCAAATCAATACAATTCTTTAAGTTAATTCAATTAAACTACAAGTTTTTTTTTATTTTATATATAGTACCTAACATACTCAATCCCTCTTTTATGATGATATTGAACGTATTTAACTACTCCTATACTTGTATTATTACTTGAATGGATATTGCTTTAGAAGTGTAGGCAACTTGATTGACAAACGCTGATTAATTTGTTAATTGTTCTGGTATATCCAATAAGTCCCACATTGCTTGAAGCTCGAGACTAAGGGTAGTTTATGTACAACACCCACACATCTCAATCCAACGAGACGCCTTTTACAAATGACAAGGCAAGCTCAAAGCGGATAATACCTCGGAACACGGTGTGGCGCACTTAATTGGATCGATCAAAACACCAATTAATCAATTCATATAGTAATTCCCTCCTTTGGTTTGCCTATGCTATTTACTGTGGTGTTAAGATTCATACTAAATTTTACTAATATTTTAAATTTTAACATGAATTTGATTAGTTAAAACACTTTAACATATTACAGTAGTACTATAACACATAAGAATCTTAAACTTTATTATAAAAAAAATAAATTTAACAATTATTTTGAATGAATTGAGCACTTGGGAATCATGTGTATGTATGTTATGTAGCACTAATAATAACGTGTAATAGGGGCAATTAATATCGATCTGTATACTAGACATGTCAAATTGTCACACCCTGAGCGCCTGTGAACAAAGTCACTGTATAGTATTAAATGATATGGTTAAATGTGTGAATCAATATTATAAGTATAAATATATTAATCAATTACTATATATCTTATCTAAAAGGACAGATTATTGATACACATATGATACAGGAGTGTATTTTTGTGATCATCCCACGGGTGGCTCATGAAGCTTAATATAATGACAACACTCTCAGCTTCAACATCAATTTACATTTCTCTTGTGACCCCCTGCACCATCTATTCATGGACTAGCAAACTAGCTAGCTGTAAACTATTGACTTAATTAATCAGTTGAACTTAGTTTATTGTTGACCAAGTGCAAAAATCACATTTAAAATCTAAAGCAATAAATTCTAATTTTAATTAGAATTTAAATTAAAAATTAGTTATAAAGAATCAAACATATACTTAAATATTTCATTTTATAATAATTCAAGTTAATAAACAATGCTCGAATAGCATGACAAATAAAATGTCTTGGCTAAATCAAACTTCTCTGAAAATGTACTCAGAAAATGCATGCAGTTTAATTTAGAAAATAGAATTCTGTATATATGATGTTGATGTGTCTTTTGCTTCTACCATGCAATCAAATGCAAAAGTAGCTAGCTAGCATGGTCCAAACCCGTGTATTGTATTTGTATATATAGAAAGCCAAAAGCTTCAACCATACTTGAATTGGCCGAATTTGCGGTTTGAGTTAGAAAGAAAGCTCCATCATGATCATAGAGACATGAGCACCTATCCATTGATTCATTGGTTGCATTATCAAAATCAAACAATATTTGAATTGTTCACATTTTGTTGTCTTGAAAAGATTGTCTCGGTTGGTAAGGAGTTCACTCATAGCACGTAAGAGAGCGAGTTTAACTCTGTTGTTAATGTACATAGTGACAACTATAATGAGTATATATTAGTGTTTATTGAATCTTGAAGTTTGTTCCGATTTTGATGAGCCTCAAATCTAACTTATTTAAACTTTTTTTCAAAGAGAAAAAAAATGAAATTTATTATAGAGGAGGCTGCAAGTGTGGTCTTGTTCATCTGAATGTGATGAGAATAAAATGGCGTAATGAAGTTGAAATAAGTTATGTGAAGGACTAAATTCATCAAATGAAAGTACCAAATGATAGTCTTTCTTAAATAAAATATAGTTTTTTTTATATGTAGATAAGATGATAAGCTATTGAAAATTCACACACATACAGTGGAGGGATCAAGGTTCAATCGTCAATCGTAAATATCTGACTTAACAATTTAACATTTTCTATCAGTTGAACTAGAACTTCTAAATATTTTTTCACTTTATTTATCTGAATAAGATGTATCAAAAACACCGTATATAAATTCAATTAAATAGATATGAAGGCGAAAAGAAGCTTAACTAAAAATTCAATTAAACAAATTGAATTGAAATAAATTCCATCCCTAATTAAAATATCTAAATTATTTAATTAACTTGAATTGAACTCTCTGTAATATATATTTATATTCCAACTCATGTGCAAAGTAGAAAGTACAATATTAAGATGCAAATTATATATTAATCCGTAACAGTTGTTATTTATATAAAAGTGGAAAATGCAAATTATTCATACTAAAAAGTTTATATCCACAATGTTCTTAATCCTTATTTTAAAAAGATAAAATAAAATCCAAATGGTCTAAAAAAGTTTATATGGAAATGGTCGGTCCTCTAATTATTTTTTTCATTGATTTAGTGATGACCCCTCCACTCAATTGGAATCATCTTTTTTCGTACACTTTGGAAAAGTTCCAAAACCAATTATTCTCTTAAAGCTTTTTAAATAGCACTTTATATCAACTCCAAAATATTAATAAATCAAATCCTTCATCATTTTCATTGTTTGGTAATGAAGGCTAACCTTTTCGTATAATTTGGGCATCACTCAGACAATATATACTTTCATGTCTATTATCAAATCAAACAAGCAAACAAATTAAACCTTATATAGTGGCAACACAACAAGCTTTGACTAATGACTAAGATCTTTATTATTTAGCACTTCTTTTTGTTGTTGATAATTTAATAATTCATTACTTTATGTCTTTACTCTTTATCATAGAATATTATTCAAAATTGTGACACAAGCTAGGAAGGGGGTAAGGCTAAGATAATATAAATATATAAGCTAGCCGTGATCAATTGGTCAAGGAAAAGTTATTTAAATTGGAAGATACATGCAAGATTGTTGCATGTAATCCAGCTCATATATAAAGTATTAAAAATATTATGTAGGACATGTTTCTGGATTGAGCTATTTAAGCTCATTTATCGACATAAGTTTTGTGAGATTGACTAAAAGAACTTATAAAATAGTTTATGACATTGTTCATCGGTTGTTTTCACTTTATTTTCATAAATTCTTCAAAATAGCTTATAAAACATGTTTTAGCTTATACATAATAAATTCAAATTTAATTTCTCTTTAGCTATAAAAATAGCTTATACATACTTAAGCATTTATCATGATACATGATTGAGCCATAAACTACAAATAAGTTGGTTATTCATGTTTTTTTGTGATTCCGATCGATGTTCGCGACTTTGTTATTCATTGAATAATTTAATGAGTTTAGCCTATACTACTTACCTTGACACTAGCACATAATAAGAAAACAAGAATCGATAACAAACAAACAACTTTTCATTCTTTATATTGAGATTCACAGTATAACAAGCAATACATATACACCCTCCACCTAATCAATAGCAACAAAGAAAATGAAAACCACACCTTAAAAATACAAACATGACAAAATGAAAGAATAGAAGAACCTCTCCACTGTCTTTGTTGCTACAATATTATGTGAACAAACATTACAAGAGGAAGAGACAACATTAATTTAAACAGACAAACTATAAATCAATCTCCACACTAACCACAACTACTTCCATTATAGGCCAAAACCAAAGTGTTATGCATAGAAATCCAAGTATGGTATATACCAAAAACAACCACACTATTCAACAGATAACTGCATTTCAAGACAACTCAAGAAAGGTATACTCGGATGCGCATAAGCAGCATGTGTAACTCACTCATGTCTGAGTGGCTAGAACAAATCAAATTTTCTTTTCAGCATGTCTTGCTTCCATCTTGGTAACTTAGTGAATGCTTCTTTTGTCATTCCAAATACAGTTTCAAACTCTTGGTCTGACAGATAAGCCTATGCAACATCAAGTAGACAAGAAAAAGGAAAAACATGTTAACATCACAACATAGCATTGCATCAATACTATAATCATGTGAGATGTACCTCCCTTGAGAATTTCAAATATTGCAATTTAAAAACACCCCTCATTATATATGATAAAGTTAATTAGACCTCAGTTATATTAAGATATTAAATAACTAAGTTACATGCAAAACATAGACTAACCTCCCTGCGTTTAAGATCAACCCCAGATAGATGACTCCCAGATTTAGCTTTTAACTGCTCATAACTAAAGACACTTTGACTATTTTGACTATCATTTCCATCCTCCACATTTTCTTGTTTTGATTCCGAATTTCCATTGCTACCAGTTTCAGGAGCAGGTTCCTCTGTCTCCTTGGTTTCGGTAACTTCTTCATGACCTTCCGATTCAGAAGTGACACTTTCAATTTTAGCATCTTCAGCAAGAGGGCTGCTTTCCACAACAGGACTACCGGTTGCCACAGGAGAAGTGTCAGGTGAATGTGTCTTCTTTTCAGCAGTGAGAACATTAGAAAGAGCAGCAACTGCTGCTGCTCTTTGTGATCCTTGACCTCTTGGAGATTTTCTGGGTGTTACAGGTTTAGTTCCGGATGATGAACTAAATGCAGAGTTTAAGGCAGCTAAAGCTTCTGCCCTTTGCCTATGTCCTCCTTGATTTAAGTTATTCAATTTATCCTGTATTGGTAAAAGAAGAAAATATTAGAAGGAAACACTAATTTCTTCTTTTCTGTTTTTAACTATCATTTATGGTCCAATTAAATGTTATAATGACATTTAAAAATCAGTTTAACTCATGCAGTTGGGTGTGTTGGAGTTTGAATAAATGTCCCCTAAAGTCTATGACATTTACACACTAATGTTTCAAATATCCGAGATTAAGTTCGGTTAACCGTTGGAGCTTTTCCCAAAACATGTTAATGACAACACAAATTTGTTCTTGTAAGAGTAGAAGGTACATATGTGTCAATTAAACAAAACTAAGGAGAGATTAGAGCAACTTCTCTCAACAAATAAGCATTCATTTAAAAAATAGAAGGGGATGTGTAGTTGTGTACGCTATTTAAATATACATAACGGGGAGGTTAATGAAATTTTCCAACAAAAATGAATACAGTATGTATTTGGTCGAACTACCTCGTATTAACACACACCCTCTTATTTTTTTCAAAGACAAAATCACATGCCCTCTTATCTCATCAGGAGATTCTGTTATCGGTTTGATGTTCAATTGTTCACTGACTATAAAATAAAGAAAAGGACAGTAAGTCATTGTTGCCATACCGCACTGGATGTTGAGTCAGGAGATGAATTGAATGCATTATTTAAAGCAGCCAAAGCTTCTGCTCTTTGTCTTGGTCCCCCTCCTTGACTTGACCCATTAGATTTATCCTGTCAACAGATTCAGCAAAGCCCGGTTAAGCATATAGAGCTACACGCAAGAAACCACTTAAATGAGAAATAAGAATCATATATTGAACGGATACAAAGGTAAAAGTGGCTCTTAAATTACACCAAATGAATTAAAGAAAAACAGGATTAACATATAAATTCATTAAGTAGAAAGAATCAAAACTCTATATTTTAGTAGGAAATAGAAAAAGGAGGCATTTCTATAAGTAATTCAAAATTATAATCTAGTCTAACATTATGTAGCATAGTCATAATTATTGCAATTCTTATATGATCTTCACAGATGCTGATATTTTTATCATATTTACTTCACTTTATTCTTGGGAAAATCATTATATTATAGCTGTAGAAGAGAAGTAGCAAAGGCAGGTTTTCAAATGAAAAAATTAAATAATCATCATCAAAAGAGCACATGACATCAAAACCAATGACGAGAAAAAAGTGAGCTTTAGTTCCTTAATGTTTCTAAATTATAACAAATTACTATAACGCATTAATGATTTGTCCTAATACTACTTATTATATTAAGAAACGTGAGAAATTCAATACAGACATCGAATCCTATAACCCAAATAAATAGTGCTCAGTTTTGGTAAATATATTGAGAGTCCCATATGTAACATAATTATGAAAAATTACTTAATTGTGCAACATTATTGAGAGAAAGATGAATGAATCTAAAGCAGCATGACATGAATTACAAATATCCACTGTTAGATCCAAGCAAGACATTGTTCATGGTAGAATTTCATTTTCTACTATTGGTTTTAACACAAAAAACAAAATTGTAAGATTGGTTCAACATCCACAAGCCAAAAAAATTTCCATCAAAATTACATATCAGGGTTATACCTCTACAGAATGACCGATTCCAAATAGTAAGGCAAGCTTTTTGATGAACGAGTTCCCTTGAACCTGCATTTTATCACAAAGAAATTGAATGAGTAATGAGAATGCAATAAATTAATATCATTTTAGGTTTAAAGAAGTATATTTTATTTCCATTTTTTCAATTCACTGATAACTAAAAAATGTCATCTTGTTTTCACTGTTTCTTGTTATCAAAGATTTGAACAGGAAATGGAGAAAATAACTGATCCTTAAAACATTTGGTACACTTTGTATGTGTAAATATACTAACAACACTCAGTAGCACTGTTTCATACATGGGAGCAATTGTTTTTTTACTTATAATCGAGCTTCAATAGTTTTTCTCAAAAATGGAAATTGTGTTACAAAACTTCAAAATTGTTGTCACCTCTATATTTGATGACAATATGTTTTTGCCAAACCTACCACTTAATCATGAATTTTACGATTTTGAACCAAACACAGACAAATGGAAAAGGGATCTCCTTGATGTTTAAGCACATACCGTAGCTTTTGCATGATCCCAAGAAAAGTATGTTGTGAAAAAGCAAGGTTCATTCCCTTCTGTTACTTTATATAGTGGTACACGAGGAGATAATCCCTCCAGAGATCCAGCTTTATCTATGTATTTCTGGGGGAAAAATTTCCAATAAACATCAAGTAATTTCTTTATTCGATATTTTCTTATTATTAAAGCACCAAATATAGAAAACAGAATTACAAATAGTAACATAAAACACAACCTGAAGCCTGGTAAAATGAATATAGAAAGCAAAATCTCTGATTCGTGGAGCATTCTTACCTGGGCAATTTCAAAAGCATTTTGTTTTTCTTTTGGGTCCACACACTGACCAATCCAAACAAACACTTCTGCATGAGTGTCAAGAATGAGGATATCCTCTGTTAACAGATCATCCTGGCCAAAGTTGTAAATCTCTTCTTCCTGTCGAGTAAAATTATAAAAATAGATTTAAAAGATATGAAGAACTCTAAAGTTATTGACTCACTGCTGACAAATTTTCTAGCAATAGTGTAAAATATTTAAAATGAAGTTGCAGTCACAAACTCACCTGTAACTTTCCGGCTACATCCATATTGCAAAGAGATACACAAAATTAATAAAGGTCAGAAGAACATTAATATATCAATAAATGTAGTACTATTTTATGACATTTATACAGATAAGTAAAATCACAACAAATGATACCTTTATTAAATGATAAAGTGAACAAATGTGGGTCTCTGACAATGTCATTGGTGACTTTTTTGTTAGTGATACATTGTTTTCCCCCAACAGCAAACCAGAAAGCTGAGGTTTCTGTTCCTTCTTTTGCATGCTTTAAAGCAACTCCTGGCTGCAAATGAATGTGTAACATGTCAACAAATAGAGAAATATTATTTGGACAACAAAATTGTAGTCCAACACCTTATATACTGATGTACTTTTATCGCCCCAAGTGACATCAACAGTTATAATTTTATAAATGATGTATTTTTATACGATGTTGGAATATAGTGTTGAATTTTTTAAGTTCAAATAACATCACTCTAGGGTATAACGAATTTGGAAGAATAAGAAGACAAGATATATGGAAGTTATTTTCCCAAGTTTACTAATTTTTCATCCATGTATAGAAGGAGTTGAACTTCTTCCCGGAGAAGTTAAATTGCACCTGTCAGCTAGACATTAGAAACTTAAAGTGCTTGAATTATATAAGATGAGACAACTGGGTTGTGTTTTTATTTGATAGTGCTTGAATAATTTAGTGGATGACCTAAAATTCATGACTTCTTTAACAATATTTATAGAAAAAGGTGAAAGTAAAAGTAAGGGGACGATGAAAAGTCCTACAAGACAAAGGAAAAACATGTAAGCTACCCTTAAAAATTCAGCAACTTTTGCTGCAAGGTGATGCTGCTCAATGGAAGATTGATTGCCATGCCAAGTAAAAATTGTTGAGCCAGATTGAAGTAGAAAAACTTCGGTAGAATTCAATGAAGTCGCTACCTGAATAATAAAAGCATAACTTTGGTCAAGTAGTAGAGAAAGAAGCCCTAGCCACATAACCAAGGTGGAAAAAAGTGAATAATTTAATGGATACTTACTGCATCAACTTGCACAGTTTTATTATTATGAGTGGATGTTCCAGAAATCCTAATAAGAGCAATATTCTCTGCTGTGTATGTCTCATCTGGCAAACCTTTATCTGCAATTAACTTTTTGTAGCCAGAACTCACACCACCCTGAAAAAACACAAGTCAGCTAAATTAGTGAACTTCACACAATGTGTACATGTTACTTGTAGGGTACAGTTCAGGGGTAATCTTGTAAGCTGGACCGTAGTATTTAAACAAAGGGCGTAATCTATAACCCTAAGTAAGCTTGAAAAATAGAAAATCACTGCAGCCACTCTGCAGTCAGAGACGTATGCACAATTGGCTGAACCCCGTGATCAAATCTTGTGTGTTCTCTGTTTGTGTTTTTCGTATTTATTTTCTTTTGAACCAGGGTTTCTATTCTAACATTACTCAAAATAACACTGGATTTTGTAAATTATACCTTGAGGACCACCATAGGTTGGAATAGGGCAACAAACTGTGGTGATTCCTTACCATCAAATATGCGACCCTGAAAGAAAACACAATAATTATACACAGCTTCCAAGTTACATGCCCAACTTGAAACTCACAGTATGGTACCTGAACAGGTCTACCCTTTAGTGAGTTGGACATTGTGGTAGCCAACCGAGTAGCCATTTTCTGGTCCTCCTGTAAAAAGAAGCATAACCAAGTCAACTTTTATATATTACATATGTCCTAAATATACGGCTTTCTTGAGATTTTTCATTGTCTCTTTTTGTAAGACTCATTCAAATTTTCAATAGCATTAATTTTTTCTATACTAACATATACCCCTTATAAAACAAAGAAAATGCTAAAGAGTGCCCTAAGGGCATTGGATAAGAAAACAAACAGGGAAATGGTTAACATGGTGCTATATTTAGGAACGGAAGTAGTAGTCATAAGTACATGAAAATTTCAAGCATAAGAAGTTATGAAAATTCAAGGAAACTTCTTGCATTTTTATGTTGCATTACCTCAATGCTGTTTTTTCCAAACCAAGAGCACATGAAGTAGTCTTCTTTCCTCTCACCAGAATGATAAGTGTACAACACTATGTAACAATCTCCACTATAAAATTTACCAATATCCTCCTTAGGTAATGGAGTCTTAGCACTTCCATTGATTATCCATACCTGGAAACATTATATAGTATACTATTATACATTGAGTGGTATTATTTCATTTGAGCCAAGAAACTAACTATTTATTTAACTCTCTTTAATAAAATCACCTCCAATTTTCCACCTCCTTCAAGCAAAGGTGGAATTTCCTCATTAACTGGGACACTTTTTCCTGCTCCCTTGACACCCATACCTTGTTGCTTCAGCAAAGCTGGGAGTACAAAAAGATTCGGGCCAGGTTACACTAGAGTTTTAAAAAAAGGTCTGCAGTTGCGATCTGGACTGCGACATCAAAGTTTTTGATGTCTTTGCAATCTCGATTATGCCAACATTAGAAGTGATTGAAAACCACAACAGTTACTGTGACCGCATTTGAAAATCATTAAAAGTGAGAAGAAACGGTGTCCACCTGCAACTTTTCCTCTTCCTTCCTCAGCACCAGCAGTAGAAGCAGATCCTGATGGCCAAGAATCAAAATTGGATTTAAATGAATGTGTTTCATAACCTTGAATAACCCTTGTTATCCTTGTAGCTTTTGGCCTTTTTTGACTTGCAACAAAGTCCTGAACAAATACTCAAATTAATTACTCCACTTTTAATCATTGATAATATGAAGAAAAAAAACAGATTCTGCGATGGAATTACCTCAGCAGCTTGACAGGCTGCTTTTCGTTCATCAACTTGTGTTACTCGCCCAACCCAGACAAATATCTCAGCACCACAGTCCAACAAATAGCATTTGTTGTTCTCCAACAGTGACTTAGAAAGTTCACCTTCCACAGACTTGACCTCACCATCAGCAATACTACAAACACATTCTCATAATCATGATTCATATCCTCTTGATCAATAAAGATAAATGCATAGTAATCATGATAAGAGACACAAAAATAAAACATAAACTTGTATAGACTCTCTCTCTCTCTCTCTCTCTCTCTCTCTCTCTCCTCTACAACCTACAGTGCACATTAAGTGTACTTCATTGCGTGCTTTCCCTTGGTGCGTTTCTATCTGTGTCCAGTTTTTATTCAACCAACCGCACCTTCGGCGAGACCCTTTCCCAACAATAACCACAGTCACCTTCGAATTCCTCCCACCTTTGCTACAGTCGCCTCTGGCCATACTACAACTTTACGGCCGCAATTTCAGATATTGCCATAAAGAAACTTATATGTTGTGAATTTTTTATTAATGACTGAGTCATATGCTTCAACCATTAGCCCAATGACTCAGTGTTTTGACCGAGTCAATGACCTGGTCCAAATCCAATATCGTTGCCCAAATGTACATATCTAAGCAAATATTCACTGTCTAAAACGCAAAAATAAATCAAATTTGAAGTAATGTAAGAAAACGAAGAAAATGGAGGTTAAGTATGAAATTAACAAAGTAGAGAAATACATTCGTACAATGTTGACCCAACAAATTCTTAATATCTGACAAATTCCTCTTTATATGGATTTATCTTGCAGTTAAACCATCTTTTAGAAAAAGTGATTTAGGAAGAAAGGTGCAAGGAGGAGGGGTGTGACCAGGATGAAATCAACATACCTATAAAGTTGAGCAGGAATTGTCTCTGGAACAATATCATCTTCAGTGATTACCTTCTTCCCAATGGGAGCAAAACCACCAAAGAGGACCCAAAATTCACCTGAGTCTGACTCAGTATCCAACTTTCCATCATCTGCAATGTGGAATACATTTTGTAGTTTCAAAGAAATCAAAATACATATCTAAAGAACAGACATACAAAATTATATAATAGAATTTTCAGCAACTGATAGGAAAATATGCGCCATCTGTCCTTACCAACAATTGCAACATTGCATGTCCCTTCATGATACTTTTCCTTCAACAACTGAATAACTTCCAAAGCCTTGGCTCTTTCCTGAATATTGGAGTTTGCTCCATTGAATTGATAAATCTTATCCTGAGTGTCTAAGATGAATACATCATCGTGATTCAGTGAAGACCGTGCAAAAGGGATCTGCGCAACAAAGATGTAAAATCACATTTGTAGCCAATGAATGTGCGCTGAATTCAAAAAGTTAATGAATAGAAAACACCATACCTGTTTTATTCTAACAACTCGTTTTCCTTTGCATACATACAAACGTGTTTCAAATTCCTCCTCTTCTGGTTTTTTGAAACCAGATGCAACACCTCCTTCTAATGGTATAATACATGGCTTAAAGTATGACAAAAATTTGTCAGATTCATGCCCTTGGATTTCCCTGTGTTGCACTGCACGTCCACCAAGGGATGCATCAAGTTCAATAGTTTTAATGGCTGCAGTTCCAGCCTCATCCTACATGGAAAAATCCCACCATCAATATGGATTATCTTACAAGGTTCAACATTTTAGTCAATTCCTCACTTTGTGGGAGGAAAAAAATGAATAAGACAGACAAGAGTCACACTGTTGAGATAGGGAAGGTTGAAGTCCAAACTAACCTGACTTGTATCCTTTCCAATCCAAAAGTGAATATCATACAAATAACTGCCTCCTTTGCCTTGTGTTGTCTGCACATGAAATTAATTAACACTTATCCATCATAAAGTTGAAGTTACTTTGTCTATTATGCTGGTTATTTGCTTTGATCTATAGCCTAAACAGAACAAAGATTAACTGATTCCAGAACATTTAGTTTCTAGTGTCTTCAAATATTGACAAAGTTTAGCAATGTATAAACAAATGGTATGTAATATTGGATACAGTGCGCACCTGCAGGATGATGTAAGAATCTCCCATGTAGAATTTACCATGATCAGATTTCGGCAATGGAACTGGCTGAAAATTCTCAATCCTCCATATTTCAGTCCCTCTACAAAGAAGTTAAGTCTAAAACCCTTCAAGTAGATAACATATCAAACATATAACAGTATAACTAGGAACAAAAATGCTGATAGCTATGTATCATTTGTACCATTTTTACTTGATCCCTATAGAAAATTTTTAAATAAGATATTTTGATTTTCAAATGTTATTTTATATAAATAACCCTTGTATTAAGGATACACTTTTTGGCCTACTCCTTGGAATGCTGGTTCCAACACTTTTGTAGAGCTAGACATGGCTGAAATTTCCTTCTATAAGATACTGTTTTTTTCCAGCAAAAGCTGTCTAGAAATAGTATTCCACTGCAAGAGAGGAAACAGAGTTAAGAAAGGCTTAGCAAGAGAAAATCATACATCAAGAAGAGTGTAATTTTTTAGGAGATGGCAATCACAAAAACTGTAAACATTTATATATAAAATAAATATGAGAGTCTTATACTTTTAATTTATAATACGGTTTATTGGTTTTTTAAACTTGCATCATGTTAACTAACTTCAGGACTACTGTTGTATCAGGCATTAGCTTGCATTGTATTTGGCATCATGATGCAATCAAGAACCAACTTTCCTAAAAGATCAACCTATTAGGTGAAAGCTCAAGAATGATTTAATATACATCATGCCTCCTCACGTGGAATCTCCTTAGGTTTGAAATAAGCAGATCCATTTAAGTAACTTTCAGAAGCAGTTACTAGCAAAATATGTCATTAGACAGGAAACTTTTGGTAATTTTTACACTCTCCAAAACTTTCCTCTTCAAGTACAATCCTGATTAGTCTCCTTTCTCAATTTCAATTCACAGTTACAAACCATATCATGATTAATGATACCGTATCCTCAACTACCAGACAGAGGAATTCATGTTTTCTAATCCTATTTTCTTTCTCTTTCTGCTACATTGACCAAACCAAATATGCATTAGAATGCTCCATAGTTGCATATTTTTTTGTTAAACATATTGACAATACTTCTCTCGGGGATGACTATCATTCTCCTCATACGCGCACAGCATCTGGTTTCTCTCTAGCTTAATCGAATATCATTCAAGCGGTCCTTGTAAATTTTTAACATGGACAAGCAACTTTGGACTTCATTGAAATGCATCTCTTTTTTCCTGTATATATAGAACTACAATGTACACACTTCTTTACAACCTATCTATCATCCATGTGAAATTCCAAATTTCCCAATTATTGGATTAAGTGGATATTGCTGCAAAGAGTTCATCAAATAATTGCTCATCCACTAAAATGTCCTAAATCCACGCCTAAAGGACTCAGCGTTCCAAAATTTGATTTTCTTCGATAAAGCTATCTAAGAGTAAATATCTATGATTGTGAATTTGTAATGCATTAGATAAAAGCTACTCCCCTAATAGTATCCTTGATCTGAGCTTAAGCTTAGCAATCAAATGCTAAGAACTGCCATAATGAAGAAAAACTTGAAAAAAATTCAAACTATAACATAGATGATCAAGTAATCAACTTGATTTGTTGGTACTAAGATCTACTTGCCCCTCTTTTCTGTTCATCATCATTTAGCCATTTCTTCTATCTCAAATTACAAACAAAAAAATGACAATTGAATAATTGATCAAAGCTTGGTTAACAAAATTAAATTGAAAATCATAACAACAAATGCATAACGTAATGAAATCACAATATAAGAATCAGATAATCAACAGAAAAAAAAATAGATCAAAAAGCATGACAGTGATCACAAAATGAAAAGAAAAACCCATCAAAATTACCACAATCTGAGGGCAACCCAGATCAATAATCAGAATTATGAATCAGAAAAACGTGAACTTGAGATCAAAGATTATAATACATAATAATAACATAGTGAAATGATATGAGTATGAGATGAAAACAGGGTAGAATGATCAGAGAGAAAGAGAGATGAAGATACCTCTGAGATCTCAGGGTGTGATGGTGATGATGAGGGTGTGTGTGTGAGAGAGAGATAAGAAGAAAAAGGTTATGGGGGAGGACAAGGTTGCAGAGCTGGCAAGAGAGAGAGAGAGGAAAAAGAAAAGTGAATAATTGCTTGGTGTTTTAATTTTCTCTCTCTAAAACTTAAACTTTTTGTAGGCTTTTGAGAATGAATATGCAAAATTTGAGAGAAGAATTGCAGAGACAAAGGTATGAATGAATTATGACATTGATGCTAAAGAAAGATGCTCAAACAAATTCCTATAGAAGAGAAAAAATAAAGAAATAATATAAAAAAAAACAGAAGAAAAAAAAAAGAAATTATAAAGAAGAAATTGAATTTTTAATAAATAAAAAAAAAACAAAATGTATGAAGAAACAAAAAAGGAACGAAACCAACGACCACGAGGTTTATTTTAATTATTAATAATTAATTAAAGTCGTTATATTTTTAAGGTAAAAAAGATCCAAACACTGTGCAAACCGTCCATTTTATCTCCTTCTATTTGCTTGCTTAGTGCTTTATTTACAAGGATAGGATAGGATATTCTTCTGTTTTGGATTTATTATAGTACTACCATTTTTTACCGGTCGCTCACTTTCTTTTCTCTAGCTACCTCTATTTTATTCTTCCATAATCTCAACTAGAGACATATTATCTTCCAAATCACATTAAATTGGTGGTGAAAATATAAACTAGAGGCATAATACCTTATTTTAGGCTTAACCAACATGATGTCTTTAAGTTTTCTATCCACTCAATCGCATTCTATCATTTTAAACTACGTTTAAAAGTTAGATCGATGGAATATAATGTAATGAAGTGAAGCGTAATAGAACGGAATAAAATGAAATAGAATGAGATGAAATAAATATATCATTCTATTATTTGGATATTATTTTTTTTTTTTATTTGAACCACCAGTTTAATCTGGTTCGGGGGTTAGTTCTGACATCAAATGATTTCAGCCCTTTTCCAATTGTAGTTGCGGGGATTGAACCGTGATCCTCCCTACCAAGTTCATTTCATCTTATTGTATTCCATTTCATGACTATTTTCAAAATCTAAACAATAAAACACTAATATACTTCATTCTTTTACATTGTATAGGCAATACAAGTTTTTGAGCATATGACTTACTTATAGTTTAAAAACTCATTATGAAAAAATAATCCTATTTAACAACATCTTTGTCACATGAATTTATAGTTTATTTTTTTTGACAAAAAAATGCCAATATAATTGAAATGTCAATATAATATTTTTGACAAAAAAATGCCAATATAATTGAAATGTCAAATTCAAAACTATCATGTACAGTAATACATTTGCACTCTAATTTATACTTAAAAAAAAAAAACCTCTTGAGCTTCTTATTATTTCATTTTTGTTTTTATTTGTTAAGATAGGAGCTCCTTTTTGAAGTAAAGTAAATGCTTGTAACTCATAACCTTGTCTAAAATAGTGTGACATATGTAACGTCAGATATTGACATGCCATTATTTAATAAAATACTATAACAAAATATAAATTATCACTAGGATGTTTATAGTAGTTTAATCTTGTAATAATTACAAGGAGTATACCTTTTGTTTATGTTCGTGATAAATAAAACAGAAGCAAACGTAGAACATTTGATCATTAATTTAATTTAAATATTTTTTTTATCTGACTCTATATGCTAATGAAAGAAGAAAAAACATGCTAATGAATGAGTATTTTTATTTTATTTTATAATTTTTACAGAGATATCTGATTATACTAAATATTACTACTATGATGGGCATATGTTTAAAATATTTTTATACTTTCATTGCATAGTTGTGAAATTCTTTTTTGTTGGCTCAGTTTGAGTATAATAAACTTACACATATATTTAATCAATTCATTTTTCTCATGAAATTTGAGGAATCATTTTTTTCAAGTAGGTGACTAGTTATGTTCACGGAGACAAATTTAAAAAATCATTAATTGTAAATTCTAATAGACAAAAGTTCAAAACTCAGCTCATTGTTAATTTTTGTAGGACCAATTAAACAATTAGAGATTTGTTTGATAGATTTAATGAAATGAGATGAGATAGAACATAAGAAGATAAAAGGAAATCAAATGTGGGGGGTGCAATCCAATCCACTATACTATTTAAAAGTAGATGAAATATTGTTTACTTTGTTGTGACTCAGAATTGCCTGTCTATTTAAAAGACGATGATTTGCTGAAAGTAGAAGGATGCATGGTCCATCACTCACTCAATAGAACGTGATCATTCAAAAATGTTACTAAATTCAACAATGGAGAAAAAGAAAAAATAATAATAATTATGCCACATTAAGAGTGGTAGGTTATATTATAAACATACCTGTACTAAATTAATTTTTCATACGTTTGAAAAACAAAATTATATTGGATGAGTGAAGTATTTAAGAGTTGGTGAAGTGCACTGATTATGTTTTAATGAGGCATAGCATTGTTTAATAAACCATCTTATAAAGTCGATATTTAACTCATAAGTATTTGAGTAAACTTATGTAAATAGTTTAATACATCTTGATAAACTATTTTTTAGCGGATTTTGATAATTTCTCTAAAATATGTTTTATATGATAAATTATTTGTCATTTAAAAATATTTTAGAAAAGTTAATGTAAATTGTTATCTAAACAAAACTTTTATTGTTATTTATTTATTTTAACAAAATTGTGTCTTTTACTAAACAAGAGGAAAATGTATGATTTTGTTTAATTTTAAACTTAATAAAATAAAATAAAAACTAAGCATTTGTTGGCATGTACTAATATGAGAAGAGAATCTAGAAAAAAGGAGTGGCAAAAAAAGAAGAAGGGCAAGAAAAAGATATCTCAGACCACAAAAATCAAAAGGGGGTCAAGCATACAAAGAATGTAGCTCTTTATTTAGATAAAAGGAGTACATCAAATAAAGTTATTATTATAAAGTAATTTGATGTGTATTGACTAAAGACTGCTTCATTAAACAAAGATTTATATATGCTTAAATTCAGAAATTTCTAAACATTGTGCAAGCATTGTGGATCTCAATATTGTTCATTGGTCATCAAATTGGTTAAAGGGAAATAAAATAAAGCAAAGGTGGATAATATTTGTACCAATGTCAACAACCAAATATTAGGCTGGCTTGTACTTTTTGTTGTTCATATGATATTCCTATTTAAACTCACCTTAACAACTTATAAGCTTTACAACAAACACAATATTTCCATGAATGAATATTCAACTTTCAAATTAGAGTTTGTCAAAAAAAAAAAACTTTCAAGTTAGAGGACTCGACCGTTAATGAATTTTAATTAAGGATAATTAGATATGGAGAATTCAAGTTCGAATTTCGACCATAATTTATTTACTTTTGAGTGAAAACTACCGTTAGAATTATTTCTTTTGAGAACCAAATGATTAAAAAAACGACGATTGAATATTCATGTTTTGATAGTGTTGTGGATTCATTTTATAAATTAAAACGTAAGATCATATAAAGTAAATCTAGTACCTAACAAATCTTTTTTCACAACTATGTGGAAATAATCGCCAAACCGATAATATCATAACTCATAAGTTTCAAATTTCACACTTGATAACTCCATAGTCATTAATTATATATTAACTACAAAATGAACCACCAAATTAACTAATCCATGACAAGACTTACTAGCAGAAGATTTTGTAAGAAGTCACTTTGGCTTAAAGAGAAGATTTTGCTTGTTGGTACATTTTTATTTAATGGAAATGAACAACAAAGGAAATTACAGAGTGGTTTCGTATTACTCTTTTCTTTCTTAACTTAACCGTTACATACATTACGAATAAAGGAAAATTACACCAATTTAGCAACATATATGCACAAAATATAAATTCAAGATAGCTAGTAAATTGAAAATCTAAAAACTAAAGTACATTAAAACTTAATGTATAAAAGAAAATAACTTAAAAGTTTTAACGAAAAATAACTTGTAAGTTGTAAGGAATTGAATACCCACTTCAAATATAACATTTTTATATTGAATTCTTTAGCAAGAACTTAGAGTATTTATTAACATTTATCTTAACAAATTATTTTGTGTTTAAGTATGTATTTATTTATTTATTTATTTATCAAATTTGATGAAATTGAATGAAGTTGCATGATCTGCCATGCGACATATCTCTCTCATCGTGCTTATATGACAATCATGAAACTAATTATCATATAGTATATTAACTGTGTGTAAGGTTCATCCAATGGTACATAATATTTTTTTTAATGTTTATATAGAGTTTGTGTGGGTCACATACATACATGTATGGCACACATCATGGTCGGGGTGGTAAAGGGAAAAGAAGACCAGCAGTGCAATCATATCATGGTAGGGCACTTGGATTAGATTTGGAATTTGTATGCACCAAATAGTCAATTAAAAAACTTCAAAAAATGCATTTCTTAGTAAGTACTATAAATAATGAATACTGTAAATTAGTTGTTGTTTAAATTCTTAATCAAAATTAACAAAATTGAGCTAGCAAATAAAGCCAACATACGTTCCCATATGATAGCTCACGTGGTAAGAGCTAAGAAACATATGAGTTAGAAACAATTTATCTTTCCGATAATCCTCAACGGGAATAATTTATCTTTCCTATGTAAAAAAAATGAAGCCAACATACGCGCCCATGCTCATAAAAATATTGTACTTGCACGCAAGAGGAGTAGTAGCAACATACTCTCTAAGTATCTGTAAATATAATGACAAGTCATGACATATACTAATGGTGTTCTGGGTCGGATGAAAGTGATTTAATCTCTCTTACAACATGATGAATCACAAGTTACATTTCTACTAAGAGAGGTGCACCATTTAATGTTTGCTTATTCCTCAAACAAAATTTCAACTCTAAACGGGTTTTATTGTTGTGATTGCAGATGATATTTTAGTTGGATGCTTAAAAAAAGAAAGGAAATAAAATCCTTAAACCATTTTATTTTAAAAAATTATTTATGATGTTAATTTTAGTAGTGACAACTATGGCAGCTTTAAGACATGTGATGTGGATTGTGGTATTTTATGCTTTCTTCATAGTAGTAGCTAGCAACAATGGCCTACTAGCTACTGATCACAATTTTCCATTATCCTCGTGCAGAACATTGTATATAAAATATGTTTGTTCTCAATAATTATTCTTCAAGAGAATTGTGGTAGGAGGAAGTATATATAAACAACTAATTGTCTTGCTTTGCCAAATATTAAGTACTACTACTATACTTTTACTAGTAAAAAATAAGCACTACTATAATTTGGACTGCAAGATTCTGAATTCTTTTATGTGTGTATGTATACCATGCAAATTAGTGAACTTAATTTTTTTTATTAATATTATATAATACAACAGTATGTCAATTATAGTTTCATGGACCAACCTTCTATTGAAAATATATTGTCTGGTGTATATAAATATTGATTGATATTGATATAAATGCATCAATTTTCTATTAAAAAAAGCTACTTTCTTTTGCACTTGCTTTTGGAGTTTGATTTCACAAATTTTGGGTTGATCATCACAATGCAGTTCGAGGGTTTCCTGTCACATTTCATTACCTGTCATGTCAGCCGTTTGCATATCATGGCCTCATCGTCTTCTGAGATCAATTCAACACTAAGTGTATGTTTGGTATAATGGTGAGAATGTCATAATCACAGCTTTTTCTGACATTCTCACTGTATTACCAATCATATGCTAAGTTGGTTTGGTGCTGCACAAAGAAAGGATGAGGAGAGATTGTGGTCAAAGTTAACAAGGGACGCAGATATGAACAAGCAAAATATGTAATATTATTGGTATTGTTTAAATCAAATCATTTGTTCAGCAGTAAAAACAATAGAAGCTAACACTAGTAACGGTACCATTTCATTCTTGTTCAATATAAGAGTAGAAGAACATAAAATTTTGGTAACCAAATGAAGAATGACATTGTAGATGAGTTGAATAAAAATCTCCACCACTTGATATCCTTTACATTTTATTATTCTAATTTGCATACTTATCAGCTCATTTTCTTCAATCAAAATCGTCCAAAGCTGCTTTATTGGATTTAATTGAACCCCCGAATGAATTTCACACAAAGCTGCATACTGTTGAGTGGATTGACGACACTTGAATTATGCAACCATGCTCTTGGTTACTCCACAAAGTTCAAAACCTCTATGATCCATTTCAAAAGCTGCCATTATTGCTGAGTTCTCGCTTTCGATATACTTTAGCAGATGTCTGCATGAAGTTACTGAGATATATTCGTATTAGAGCTTTCGTAATTTGGGCATGAGTCATGACCATTGCTTTTGCCATTTGATATCTGGCCTCTTGCTAAAGCTGGAAAACTCAAACTAGTGCCTAAGGGCTAAGACACCACTGTCCTGATGCTCCTTAAGACCGCTAGCTCCTAGGGCATTGATTCCTGAAGTATTCATAACATTTGAGTAGTGTCAATGAAAGGTTCATTGAGATATCCATTCATTGCACATGTCGATCATATTAGTAATTAACTTTCATTTGGGGTTTTAGTACCATTATAGATTTTGCATTAATAATTTAATATCTCTGGTTTAGCAAGCAATCTTAAAACATCAATAATATAAATATCTCCAATCAGAATCTCTTTTGGAAAAACTAAAACAAAACATAAAAAGAGGATAATTCTTACCACTTACCAGTTGTATTGTAACATGGTTGGGTTCTCTTGATTTAACAAAGCACTAGAAGACATTTAGCATAATGAGCAGGGGAGACACGTTTGAAGATAGGGTCGATCAATGAATGGCTAAGTTTCAATATTCAAAAGTACTAACTAAGAACAACAGAAACGTTTTCTATATGGATACAGATTTGCAATGAATGTGGAAAAAACCTTGCAAATAACCATGTTCTGTGTTTGAAATGGTTGACCAGGATAGAGGTTCTGCTACAAAGAAAGAGGCAGTCAGGCAGATTCAGTGTTATGAGGTAAGAAGCTGAGGCAGGGGAGTCATCCTTAGAGATAAGAGTAAACGGATTGTGTGACAAATATGGTTTGTTCATGCAAGAGTTGGAAACCGAAGCAAAGTGATAACGACATGTAGCTGATGGAGTGGAAAGGTTGAGGTAGAAGACGTTGGGTTTTTTGTTTTGGAAACCTCAAATTTAAGGTTGAGGTTGAGGAATGAGGATTCACTGCCCAAAAGTATAAAAGTAGAGAGAAGTTCTTGTGTAGATACGTACCTAAGACGTCATTTTTAGTGATGACCAATCAACACATGACACCTCATTTAATTAAAAAACAAAACTAATAAGAAAAATTAGAAAAATGAAACTGCTCTCCTTTCGCCATTTTTGAGCAACTGCTACTCCACACGAGCAAGTGACTGTCCTCAGTCCGAATTGGCATTGACTAACCATGATTCCTCTGTGGCATCATTTGCAGAGAATAATCCAAATTGTTTTCATAGCCAAAGCTGGTACCTTCAGAGAAATCTTCATTTGTGTGTATAAATGTACATAGAAGTCGGATAATCACATCGTCATCAGTCGTCGCACAGGTTGATGCTTTGATCTATCACAGATTGAAGGAATTAAGGAAGATTTCACATGACGTAGAAGATGATGGTGCAAGAGTTGGTGACTGAATGCTTAATTGTTATTACTTATTATGTTTAAAACAAATAAACCAAAGAACTAATACTGTAGAAGAAGAAAAAAGCTTCTTGATGTGTTGTGTTAGTAATTAGTAACCGACTTACTGTGCTGCTGTCTATGGCAGTGGAGGAACACTGAAGGAGAAAGAGAAGAAAAAGAAAGACTAATAAATTTTTAATATTTTTATTTAAGCTTTTCTAAAATTGATAGGTTGTTCCTAAAACTGGGGTGTTACCACCATTCCTATGCAAGAATTTCTCAAGAGTAGGATAGTAAATTAAATCAACAAGCAGATTGTTTGGAGTCTCACATTGAGTATATCAAAGTGCTCAATATGGTACTTAAGCCATGAGGCTCTCCCACCTATTGGGCTCTCCTCATGTGCTTAAGTCCTAACACAGATCTAACAAATACTATATTATTATTATTATTATTATTATGTTTTCAAATAATATGGGTTGGGTAAAGGGAGGTCCAGGGATCAATTCCTGGCGGGAGCAGTTTATCTTTCCAATGTACCAAAAAAAAATATGATTGCTCTTTCATGATCAGTAACATGAAAAAAGAATAGTAGAATAGTAAACTAAATCAACAAGCATATTAAAGAACTTACCTGAAGTATTCCTACAGCACCAAACTTGTCTACACTTTACATCTACTGTAGTTTTGAAATGAACTTGAGTACCTTCTCCAACTCATGCCTTTGATGTTGTTGCTCACACTCACCAATGTGTGTATGGTTCGCTCACAAAGAGTGATTAATTTGGCATTTGTTGAATTATTTCTGTGTAATAATTCCGCAACTTGTGTGCATATACTCTCATTACTGAAGTTAGGAAAAGATGAATATTATTATTATGAAAAAAAATCAAAATAACAATAAATCTATTTCACACACAATTTCAATGATCATTAAATTTCAGGCAAATAAAATAACACGTGGTAGATAAGAAATGTTTTCTTTCCATGTTGAAAAAGTGAAACTTGCTGTCAAAATTTTGAGTATGGAGTCTAAATGAACTCTATGTTGAAAAAGCAAATTCTGGTTAGTAATTTCCTAACTAATTTTTCCTCAAAACAAGGAAATCAAAGAGACATCCAACTTTATTAAGTTTCTCATACGATGAAAGATTACAGTTTTATACTAGTAATTTCCTATCAAACCCTATTAACAAGGGAAACAAATAACTTCGAATTTATTTTCAGTTTTTTCAGCAACATAACAAGGAATAAATCAATCACACACACTTAGTTTCACTGTGATATTGGTTAGAAATATGAAACCAATGCTGATCATTCACCTTATAGCTTAAGCTTCTAGGGGATTTGGTCTTTTTTAAATGAATGCAACTACAAACCAACTTCAACTGAAAGTTTAAACCATGCTTAATCAATCTTAAAGCCTATCAGCATGTTATTATAGAGTCCCAGCAACCCAACAAAAAATAGGTCGTGGGCAGGCCAATTCTATATTTGATATCATACACTTTTCTACTGTACATGGATTTAAATTATTTTTTTATTGCATAAAGAAGGGGAACATGGATTTAAATTTACTTACAAAACATTCTTCATTGCCTGAACTTTAGCAGATTCGACCACACTTCAGTCTTCAGAATGATAATGGTCCCTAGGCCTCAAAATCACAGAAGCAAACCATGCTTCTACAGCAGCCCTCTAAAAGGATAGCTGTTATCATCCTTCATGAAGAAATAAACATAAAAGCACTCCAGACTGGTAGCAACACCCAAGGATATTCACCATAGAAAAGATAACCAATATTTCATTGGTTTCTTACACATTGTGCCACTGCCACATATTTTGTAAACACTTGTTTGTCACAATGCTCAAGTGGCGAATGAATGCTACTTATTGATCTCATGATTACATAAAACCTTGGAAAATTTCCAGGATAATAAAAAGATGAAACAATCAAGTTCATAATGCAACATATTGACTTTCAATCAGCTTTAAACCATTCTCATTCTCTATATTATGCGGTCTATTTCTTGAAAAATGGTCAAATGTAATGTACATTAAGAAATCTAAAAAAAGACTCTTTTCATATGTTCCTCTGACAAGTTCAACCTCATTCTGCATCAAATGGTTAGCTTTGTCCAGTATTATATGGGTGATTTCATCAAAATCAAAGCAAATATCTCTTAACTTTTGGCCCCATAGTAAGGCCCTCTCTGGCATTCCTTGCTTGCAAAAGTGAGACAGCAATATATTGGTTGTAATCACATTTGGAATAAAACCCATCTTAATTAGTTTTGCAGTAAGAATCACAGCACGATCCAAAATATCACTACAAATACCATCTACCATAGTGTTGTATGTCACTGTATTTGGAACAATACCAGCAGATACAAGCTCATCCAAAATGACAATTGCTCGATTCATTTTTCGAACACCGCAGTAACCATGCATGCGTAAATTATAGGTTGTGATATCTGGGTCAAGCCCGCATGTGTACATTTTATTAACAATCTCATCAGCACCAACCATGTCAAATGCCTTACAGTACCCACCAACTAATATGTTAAATGTGAATATATCAGGCATCAAACCAACCCGGTGCATGTCAAGAAATGCATCAATTGCAGATTTCATGTTTCCTTGTCGACAAAATCCATCAATGATGATATTGAAGGTAAAGGTGTCAGGAAGAAGGCCTCTTAGACTCATCTCTTTCTCCACCTTTAATGCATCAGCCATCCTTCCACAGTTACAAAACCCGCCAATTAAAGAGTTATAAGGAAAATTGTTAGGAACAAAACCTATAGCTAGCATTTCTGAGAACACTTCATATGCCTCGTCAACATTACCTTGCTTTGAAAGTCCATCTATTAAGGCTGTAAAGGCAACAACATCTGGATATATACCTTTTTCTTTCATTTCCTTCCACATAAATAGAGCTCCATCCATATCATTCATCTTGAAATATCCATCAAAAAGCAGTGTGTAAGCCACTTTTTTTATGAGAAACCCCTTCTCTGACATCCTATACAAAAGAGTCCGGGCTTCTTGCAGCCTCCCTTTCCTACACAAACCCATAAGCAGAGAATTACACGTGGATGACGAAGGAGTGAAGCCACATTTAACCATAATATGATAGGCATCAAAAGCTTTGTCTTCTAAGCCTTCCCTGCTGTAGGCTGCAATTAATGAGTTAAAGGCAGAGACGCTAAAATTTATTCCTTTTTCAAGGGAATCCTTCAATAATTTCATGGCCTCGTCAATTCTACCAGCCCAACACAGCCATGATACCATCACATCGTAAAGTGAACAATCCTGAAAAAATCCCGTTACTATTAGACCTTCTAATAACTTGTTCCAATCCTCTTTTTTCCCATACTTATAATGCCCTCCAACATAAATATTGAAAGTCACACAATCAGGAGGAACCCCTTTAATCCTCATTTCTTCATAAAGCGAGCTAGCTTGACCAATATCCCTTGCCTTAACATATCCATCCATCATCGTGTTATAAGCTGCAGTATTCGGAGTAATCCCCATAGCTAAAACTCTATCAAACAACTTCCTCGCCTCCACCACATTTCCTTCCCTACAAAGTGCATGCAAAATTGTATTAAACGTGGCAATGTTTGGCTCACAACCTCTCACCATCATCAATCCCAGCCACGAAACCGCAACGGAAGTCTTCCCCGCAACACAACAAGCATTAATAATCACATTATACGTAATAACATCAGGATCACAACCAAACTTATGCATCAAATGAAACAAACTCTCCCCTATACCAACCTTCCCCTGTCTACAAAACCCACAAATCATCACATTAAACGTAATATTAATCGGAAACGGCCCTTTTCGTATCATATCTTTAAACAACCTCCACACATTACCATAATCACCAATCCTAAACAACAACTTAAAAAGAATAGTCATAGCAGTTAAACTAGGCCTAACACCAACATCTCTCATTCTACCTAAAACATCCACCGCCTCTAAACTCATACCTACATTCAAAAAACCTCTCATCAACGTATTCAAAACAGAAAAATCAGATTCATACTGAGAATGATTCCTCCACATAAACTCAACAATCTGTTTACTTCTAGAAACACCAATCCTCCCGAAAATCCAGGAAACCATATCCTGTGCGAGAAGTTGCATGTGCTGAGCAGCTAAAAGATGAGCGGAAATGCAACAGGATTGAACGAATTGGTGGTTATCGGAATCGAGGAATGTGAGTTTGAAAAAGGCGAAAGCGGCGTCGCGAGTTTGAAGAAGGTTAATGATTTTGACTAAGAAGAAAGGAGAGAAACGAATGGAGAAAGCTTTTAAGAGGAAGGATTGGTTGTTGGTTTTGAGGATGGTGGATAATCGGAGAGATATGAGTCGGTGTTCGCGTGGGGTGAGGAATGTGAGTGAGGTGGTTGTTCGGAGAGGGAGAGGGAGGAATTGAGTTAGGTAAAAAGAGGAATTAGGGTGAAATGAAGAAGTGGAAGAGAGAGAGTGTGAGAAGAGAGTGAGGGAATGGTGGTGGGGCCTTCTCCTCCTGATTCTGAAGAGAAAGAGGAGAGGTGACATTCGAGAGGAGCACTTACACAAGTGCTCTCGCGGTAATGTAACTGAAGTGGAAAGTGACAGTAGAAGCTACGGAGATGACGGTGGCGGCATTTTCCGATTTCTTAGTTTATTGGGCTTGTCTTCTGCTACTATTGTCTGGGCTTTTCTTCGTTTAAAATTGTATTTTTACATTTTAACTTGATACATCAATTTTTTTTAAATAATTTTTTTTTATATATTTTAGAACGGAGAGAATATATTTATTAAATAGGGATTTTATACCTTACACCTTCCTTTCTCTTTTTAATTTTTTTACCATTGGAGTTTGTTTGGTTTGAATGAATCTGAACTAACTTTAGTCTAAAATTTTAAATCCAAAATTTTTATTTTACTTCTCAGACTTATTTAAAATTATTGAAACATTTTTTTTACACAAAATCTAACATCAACACAATCTTAAGTGGTAAGAGATTTAGAACTCTTAAACTAGTGCTATGTTCGGACAACTTTCATATTATTTTTTTCTCTTTCCTCAAGTTCAACGTCGACACTAATTCACTAATTTTTATAGGGTGTCATTTTTCATGTGTATAAATAAGACGATTAATAAATCTTCACTTGAAAATAAGCATTCAATTGATTATTGCATTGCAAGTACAAGTATACAACATGGCATATAGTGTGCCAATTTTTTGTAAATGGCTTGGCCAATCTATGACTCTTCTTCACTCTTCACCAGTATTTGAGTTTCCAAGATAGTTGTTCTTGTCCAATACTGCAACCACAGACTCGATTCTTATGAGAGAGGTTTAATCTCAATAATCACGATTGTTGGCAAAGGTTGCGACACACTGACACTAATGTTGTGACGGTTGTTAGTTTGTGACCTTGCTTATGACAAACAGTGATGGAGAAGCTTTAACCAACCTGGGCATGGCCTCCTTGCATTCTTCTTTCTATCAAATAAAAACACATACCAATGTGTTACATAAATGCAAAAAAAGGAAAATGAATGTCCGAAGATGACAAGTGAAGAATATCAAAGTGGATGGCTCATGCAAAATATAGATCAATGAGAATTTAGGAATAGGTAGCTCATGCAAAATATACCATCACCATCAAGTATAGTAATGGTGTTCAAACTAGAAGCTCAAGGTCATGCAGTGGTGATCCAAATGTGTATACTATATAGTCTTTCTATAGTTGGTTATGCCATTTTGGAACCTTCATGGAAAATGAGATTTACACATCAAATCAACCATGTGCTAGTGACTGTAACACAAAATCAGATGACAGTTGAGACACCAGTAACCTTTATCTTTGACAAACTATGACGTCAAATTATGTCTCTCTATCAATTTCCTAAGTTTTATTTGTTTGATCGTCATTGTGTCAAAATAAAAAGTAGTCTATGGCGGTGGTTGTTAAATCTAAGAAACTCGGTCCCTCTGTCTGCTCTTTCATGCAGCTGTTTTTATTTTTCTCTCCTAGTAAATCATGATTTATGAATCTGGTATATCATGAGATAGATTTGTGATGGTCAGAATCTAGACTTTTACGACTAAGTTGATTTGACTTGTACGATGTGCCAACAATTTGTGCTCTCTAATGCACATTCCTACAACACTTGTCTAGCAGTATGAGTATCTATAGATGTTTGACTTCATCACTGTTTAAGAACAAGAAAGAAAAGGAGCAAACTTAACAGATCAAAATTTGATGCGGAGAGAAGAACAAACATACTACTAAAAAATTTCCCAGGCTCTAACTGACTTTGGACTTAGAGTGATTGAAATAACTACAAAAGAAATTTATGATCACAAGTCACAGCAAGTAAAAAGTTAAAGAGCAACAATACCTGAGGAAGGCTAGCGGAGATAGAGGCTCTGCTGTCTCCTCTTATTTCTCATTGTCATGTCCTGCCTTCTATTCACATCATTTTGGACCAGCAAAACATGTCCTTTTCCTATCTTATTCTTGAAAAGTAATAAAGCCATAAATTCATAAAGAATAGCATACAGGTGTTGAAAGAAAACCAACCACACAAGAGAAAACAAAATCCTGTTTGTATAAGAGTTTTTCTCAATGTGCCAAACAGTAGCCAAACTATCCGTCCTGCGACACAATTTACCTAAGCTCCCATTGTAATCCTTCAGTCAAACACTATTTCTGGTTGTTGGAAGTTGGAACACTATACAAGTGAAACCAACTGAATCTAGATGCTTGGATTCTCACCATATCAATTTATCCATGAAAAACCCCAACATCATGCAGAAACTGAGAACAAAGCGAGATTCTGCTGTTTCACTACCAACCCTGAATCACAACTTTTCTGAAACACAAATCAATAGTGCGTTACAAATATATTTATCACTTTTAAATAAGATGAACTACAAAATTAGTATGCAATCATAGTCCAGAACCTCTATTGTCTCAAAATATATTTATCACTTTCAAACTGCAGATACATACGCTATAGCACTACCGTGAGGCGGAATTTCAAAAAACCTCTATTCTTTCACCATTAAGTGCTATAGCGTAACGGAATTTGAACAAACCGTTATTTTCCGACAATTCAGAATTGACAATGCTTGTCATAAAGAGAATCCAAATTCTTCTGCTGTATTTTATTAACATATAGCAGCAAATGGAAATGCAAGTTGTTCATTATGTATCTTACTACTTATAATATAAGTTATCTATGAGTAGCAAAAACAAAAGAAGCCACTAACCATTTTCAGAACTCTCACTATTTTCCGCTTCCTTAAGCTTCTTCTTCTTCAACAACTTGGGCCTTGATTTCACAGGCTTTAAAAAACCAGCTTGCAACCTCACCATTTCCCTCAAAATCCCAACCAAACTAGCCTCAATCTCAATCCCATTAGGCTCAAGAACCCGCAATGCTCTAGCCACAGCTTCCATAGTACTCACACAACCACCAAAAGGTTCCTTCCTCAAAATCAATTCAGAATCATAAATACTTCCGCCACTCACTTTCTCATCTTCCATTCCCAAACAAACCCTAATCGCGAATTTCGAGAGAAACTCCTCGCTTGATTTCACCATCTCCTTTGCATGCTTCCACGTCGCGTCGAAGGCGATCAACAGCACTCCGTTCTGGTCGTTACGTTTCAGCTCCGACGGTTTGAGGTCGGAGATGTTGATTGCCGGTGAGGAGGTGGTGGATGGAAAGAGGTAGATGGCGGAGGGAAACTGGTCGAGTAAGGGGGAGATGCCGCGGCGGAGGCGGCGGCCGGTGATGGCGGTGGCGTGGAGGAGGGATTTGGTGAGGATTGGAGTGGTGGAGAGTTTGTGTTTGGCCTCTTGAGGGTGGTGGAGGATGAGGACTCGGGTGGTGGTTGGGATGGGGTTTGCGGGAAGAGCGTGACAGAGACAGACTGGATGCGGGCGACAGCAGTTGGAGCAGATGGAACGGCGGTGAGTCTCCGGCGACGTTGAGATTGGGAGGTGAGGAGGGTCGCAATCTTCTGCTTCGGGCTCCATGCAATGCAATACAAATGTGGCAGATTAGCAGCAGCCAACGGTGATTTTCCTCAGTTTAAAAAACACAGGGTTCCCCTACTAAGTACAAAGTGTAGTTTAGCTTTTGGAAAATTACCTTGAATATAATTGTGATTCTACGTGATACTAAACATAAACTAAAAAAATTGTTGATTGTTTCTGTCAAGAAAAAAATTAAAATACTCTTTTCAAATATCAGTTCATTATCCTTTTTTAATTTCCCTTCTTTTCTATTTTTAGATGGTTTGAACTTTGAAGTTCCAACAAAAAAAATAGTTATATTTGTAGAGGATTATATTTATATAGAGATTTTTGTGAGGTTTTCATCCAAAATTTTTACTATAATCTTTGTTCACAACTAGCACACATTATGAGAATTGTTCGGAATATGCATCTTAATCAAGTTATCTTTGAGACTAATACTACTATTATTGCTGGAAAACCTCTCATGGATGAGGTCCCAAATCTTTTGAATTTATCTGATTGGAATTCTTCCTCTTAGACAAAAATACCTCCACTCTTTCCAAAATTTCAGTTCATTATCTTTTTAAATTTTCTCTTCATTTCTAATTTTATGAGGGAAGAGGAGGGGGAGAGTTTAGAGAAAGAAAAAAACGACAGATAAAGTGAAATGAATGAAAGTATTTGCAATAGAGTTTATACTATTTCTTTATGACACAAAATCCTCATAATTTGCAAAAAGTGAAACTACTACAAGGGAGCACACTAGTCATAAATTACAAAATTATTACTCTTTTATTGTCTTGGTTCAACACTTCCCATAAAAATACAACCAATGCAAAAAAAATAATATATATTTCTTTGAATATTCTCACAAATGTTAAGCCAGAGAATCAATACCACCATAGCTAACTAAACTCCATAACCTTTTTGGAATTGCTAGAGGCCATAAGTAATGCATTCTCATAAATTACTCAAACCGTAATTTCACCACAAGCAATCTTGTATTTGTTCCCAGAGTTGCAATAGGCAAGTAAACTTAAGTTTCATTCATCTTCACCATCTGAAAGCAAGCAATCTTGAATTTGTTCCCTGAAGACAAGAAGATTATTTCATGAAGAAATGTCTCGTACCATAGTATAAGTACTCTTTCATGTATATTTCATAGATAGAAAACCAGATTCTTAATAAATCGAACATAATCTAAGCAATTGTGCCTGCTCCTACTAAAGAAAGGTATCAGAACATGCAGTGTAACCAAAAGCCTCAACAATTGAAAGAACATATTTGCCACGGAAAAAAAATGCAAAGACACAACTGGAAGGTCTTAATTGAGTTTACGACCAATAATGGTCATGGAGTCAAGGCCTATCAAAATGATCCATTTGATTTGACAAATTTTAGCACAGCTTAAATAGACAATCCAAATTTCTCATTCCTAGTTCTTCAGCCTCACTGAGTCAAAAAAAAAATTCTTTACCCTCTCTCATGCAACAAACAAAGTTACCTAAAAAAAACCTATTGTATTGGTGCTAAATAAATATTTTCAAGAAGACCCAGTGGCCAGATGGCTTAGACTGAGTTATTACCAAATTTGAAATGCATTTATTTGACCATGACAGGAAACAGATACTCACCTTAGCGCATTCAATTTACCATTGTTGACTTGGTTTGCCCGGGCAACAACTGAATGAGGTAAATCCGTATAAAATTTCTCCATCGATGTGGAATCTGGTGGAAGTATCTGGAACTGACAACTTGAACAGCAAGAAGTATAAAATGTGTCGCTACTTCTGCAGTTATTGTGATTGCTCCAATCAACAATCTCACTTTTGTGAAGTGGACTATTGCAGAGAGGACAGAAAGACTCTGAGGAAACAGATTCATTGGATTTAAGATTGTATCTCTTTTGCCGTCTTCGAGTTGCCAATGGAACATTTCCATCAATGATCTCGGGAATCCTGTTGAATTGAAAGGGAATAAGTTTCCCGGCTGTTCTTACAATTGTGCTCTCTCGAGATGGGTTCTCTTCCTGCAAAACAGGTAATCCATTAATGACTGGCTAGTCTAGTCGCTAATTCAATTCAGGCTTCTACTATAAGGGAAAACTAAATACTATCAACAAAAGCATGTTCTCCTTAAACCCTAAGAGTGAACACTTAAAACTCCATTTTGAATATGTATCTGGCTGTGGCATTATTAATTGCATAAAAGGCAGCTATTAAGTAGATGTATGCAAAATTATAGCCTAGCTGTATATATTATATGGTAGTGGATTTGCCAAGAGAACTTGATGCAAAAGCTGAGAAGAGTCTATAAAACATCAGCATAAAACACTCATTAAACAAAGTCACAATCAACATTCCTAAGTTAAAACCCATCACTGAAATGTCCCCACTCCCAACCCAAAACTATATACCAAAGGGGTCACACAGAAATAATTATACCTGCAATAAAGCCACAAAAGATGAGACCAAGCTATTAATGCTAGAACTCGGACCTGTAGACAGTTTAATAGTCTTTAGACTGCCCTGCCGAAGAGTTGAGACAAATCCATTTAGTAAGAGTTTACATAATTCCGACTAACATGGAAGACAAAATAATTCCAAATTTTTTAAAACATGAAAAGAACAAACAAAAGCAACAATGTATTTCTTTCAAAATGTTTGACATATTCAGAGGAACACAAACCTGTCGAGACGGCAAAACATGTTGATCTCTTGGGCAAAACAATCACGCAGAGGAAGCACAACTGGAATTTCCCATCTAGCATCAACATATTGTATATCAGCAGGTAACGAATATCCTTGCCCCTGTTAATATAATATGAAAATGAGTACCTAGTACATTAGGTCAATTCTTGAGTACAATGCAAGAGACAGGAGAAACATGGATAAGTTTGTAGCAATTACTACAAAGTGTACACAACAAAATTTGAATTTACACATGATTAATGTATTCTTAGACATGCCTTACCACCTTGTAGGCAAAGGTTGCTCAGTTCAAGCATTTCACATGCATTTTCACTGTAACCATATTGAGATAACACATGTTCAACGTCTGGTTCAGTTTTTAAAAAATTGTTCACAACTCAATACTTGTGACAAAATTCTTAATTAACTTCTAATAACAGCTTCAACCAAGTTGAAATCAATTGCCAAACCCAAAGGAATTTGAGAAGGAGATCTAGGGTTCAAACTTTAGCTACTGACATAACATACTACTTCCTCAGTCCCAAAATAATTGACCTACTTACCAAAATATTCAGTCCCAAAATAATTGACCATTACTATTTATAACATTGATTTTTCCTATTTTATCCCCTTGTAGCAATTATTAGGCGAGAAAAAAATACTCAAAAATCTACTTTTTGATATTCCAATGTCTACTACCAATAAAAAAGGGGGTATTTTAGTAAAAGTTATATTCTCTCTCTTTCATTTACACATTTTTCTTAAAGTGTGTGAAATGGTCTACTAGGTCATATATTATGGGATGGAGGGAGTAACAACTAATATTTGCCTATAAATAACTAACAAACCTTCACAGTGGCTGAAATTACATGAGAAGCAATCCTTGAAATGCACGAGCCTAGAACAATCCTGTTATACCCAAATTCAGAAGCCACCTGAAAAATGATTAACAATTTCAAATTGAACAAGTTTGCAAACATATACATATGTATTGAAAGTTGAAACAAAGATAGTATCACAAAATCCAGATACAAACCTTTTGCAAGGCCAACATACGCAGAGAAAGCAACATATCCTCCCTACCAGTAGGATCAGTCACTACATTCATCAGCTCAATTAACCTCTCCTTTCCATCACTAGAATCCGTCGAGTAAACAGTCTCAATAGGAACAAAATGCAACTCCTTTCTCGGTGGGGCTAAACTCGACACAATCAAATTAATAACTTCAACTGCCTCTTCCATTTCATGAGACGGAATCGGCAAAACAGAACTCTCATCAATAAACACAACTCCAACACCAAACACAGGTAATGACCTATCTCTACTAGCTTCAAAGTTCTTATGTGCCCTCTCTTGCAAATCATGCACAAATTGCAAAGCTACCCTACAAAAAGAAACCATTTTTATTTTCATTTTCCTAAACAAATAAAGTAACAAAATTGAAATCATTCACAAAAAAAAAAAAAAGGGTTTTGGGTTTGTGTTGTTAACCTAGAAGAGGGGCCACCAGAGAAAGCAACGAGGACCTTATCAGTGGGAGAGATCATAGCGTTTGAAGTAACGGCGAGTCGAAACTTTCCGAACAAGTTGCTTCTGAAGCAATCGGAGCAGAAACGACCATCGTCGATTCCGCCGTAGCCGGAAATGACGTCATTTAGCTTGCACTTAATGCAGGTATTGGTAGAGTTTCTTGAATCGGTTTCTGAAGGAGCAGTTGGTTGGTCGCAGGTGGCTTCTTCGTCTTTGTAGCAGCCGGATTGACAGCCTCCGGCGCCGTTGCACGCCATCAACGTTGGTCTGTGATTTGATTACAGTCGCTTTCTGGTTAGGGTTTTGGGGTTTTCTAAATTTCAGTTTTTTTGAATTACTTCTAATTTATCACGTGAAGACGGAAACTGCGCTTTTCTCAAATGGAGGTAGTGATTTTTAATTTATTTATAAGCATGATATTTAATTAATTTTTTTTACTGATTAATTAAATTTGATTAGATAAATAAAAAATACTGTATAATATTAAACATTAGTTCATATGACATGAAATATTCACTAAACATTAAACGGCAGTCGTTCTAATGATGATTGACGCTGAACTTAATATAAAGGATTGTTGTTCGATCCTTACAACTGCGTTTAGGAGGAGACTGAAACTACTTAATAATAGAACTCGATCCAAAGTCTGTACTACTAGAACCTTTTTCCTATAAAAATTAGAGGGTGAAAAAACAAAAAAGCAAATACTAAAACACGTCTTATGCTTAGAGATTCGAACCCGATCGTGCGTAAATTTTCAATAGTCTAATATGTATCATTTTATCTACGTAAAAAAAATAAAAACTAAATAATTTTGGCTCAATTGATAAGGAGGGAATGTGATTCAAACTCTTCCTTATTCATGTTTAAAATTTGAAATTCTAACACCAGCACACATTGTTAAAATTTAAAAGTGTGAAATTGTTGCTTACAATTTAGCTAGAGTATTTTTTTTTGGGTTACTTTGCTTTCAATTTAGCTACCTTAATTATACAAATACAGTAGTATCAATGAAACAAATTTACTTGATCAATCAATTAAGAAAATAAAATATGTTTCTTATCACACCAACCATTTTCTTGATAATACACAACCCACCTTAAAAGTTACATGAACAAGTACAGTCACTTGCATATTTTCATGCATCTTTTACTCTTCCAATTCTCAAATATACATTAAACTTGGCAATCTTTTTTCCATCTTCTCCCCAAGCAAGTTTAAATTTTTCAATAACATCATCATTAAGAAGCTCAACCCCATTATTCTTTGATAACTGATAACCTGATCTTGATCTTATATAATTCAAGAAATCATCAACATCCATCACAGTCTCCGCCTCAAACTCAAACGGTCCAGTATGATCAACTCCTTCAACCGGCTCAAATGGAAAATCAATGTTTCTATAATTATCCTCAAGTAATTCGCGTCGTGGATCCCAATGAGGTCTTGCATCAAAAGAATATAACTTGGTATGCAAAGCATCAACTGCATCATTAATACTAGGTGAAGTGTAACACCAACTAGCAATGACACCATGAGGTTTCTTGAGAACCCAATTGACTTGTTTGTAGAAGGTTGAGAGGTCAAGCCAATGAAGGGCTTGAGCAATGGTGACAAGGTCTACGGTTCCTTGAGGTGAAACCATTTGTTCAAGCTCAGTCATGGACATTGTTGATGGTGTGTGTTGGTATCTTACATTAGGAAGCTTGGTTGCATATTCAAGTTGTTTCTCACTAGCATCTGTGGCTATCACATTCTTGTATAATGTAGCTAACTGAAATCACAAATTAATTTTTGTCTGAGTAAAAACAAGTGTATGAACAAAAAATGTATCATTGTTGCATGGAAATTGACAAATTCACAAGTATTCCTTCATTTTCTAGACCGTCTGATCAAAATGATTCAAATTTTAAACTTGAATTTTAGATTTAAAAATAACTAAAATCTAAACTTAACATTTGAAATGTCAAATCTTGATTAGACAATATTCCTTTCGGCCTTTATTATAAGCAAAATTGTATTTTTAGATACATCGTCTAAATATGTTAGTTATTCGATGTATTAAAAAGTAGTTTTTGCTTAAAATAAAGGCTAGAGGGAGTACATATGTACTAGTGTGCAGTCAAACTGTACTGAATCCAAATTTGTGACATACATATGCAAATTCAATGTTAGTCTTCACTAATTGACTCAAGGAGTTGAAATAGTTGCCGCCAAAATCTAGTGATTACAAAAATGAAATTATGAATAATAAAGATTAAGAAAGAAAGGGATAGAGACGCACAGATATGGCAGCTTGACCGGTTCCGGTAGCAACGTCCCAAGCAAGGTGGTGAGAGGGAGTTTTGGAAGCAATGAATTGGAAGAGTTGTGGTGGATAAGTTGGCCTTGCATCTGCATATTCCTTTCCCTGATTCACAAAATGCTCTGCCATCTGTAACTCAGTTTGTCCTTGCAGGGATGAATGAGAGGAAAAAACAGAAATCTGAAGCAGGTTATAAGGATAGGATTTCAAACAGGGTCCACCATATAAGCCACCTACTCTATTGAAAGGTGCTCCATACGTTTCATTATAAATGTATTTTATTTTTCCCACTAAGATATTTTTAGTTGAACAGGTCCAACAGTCAACAAGATTCTCAATATATTTACATCAACACGTTTGAATTTCTAATTTAAGATTATACATAAATTGAAGTCGCGTGAAGAATAAGAGTATGATTGGCTTGACTTTAGGTAGAATTGATTCTGATAAAATTGATTTTGGTAGAATTGATTTTATCAAAATTGATTTTGGTAGAATTGATTTATATTTGGATACATTCAACTAAAAATGAGTTGAATAATAAATTTCAGTGTAAAAATTAATTTTAATGCCAAAAGCTATAATTTCTAGTTTCAAGCTGAATCAATTCTTGAGGCAGATTAATTTCTACTTTATAGAAATCAAATATGTCAGAATCAATTTTACACGTCTAGAATCAATCATAACCCCTCTATAATTGAAACCAAACATACACTAAGTAAACTGAGTTTATGATTTACCTAATTTAAACATACGTAAACTTTAGCCAAAGAAAAACATACGATAAACTGAATGTAAACGTAATCTAAGTTTACGTGCCATCATACAAAATTTTAAAGGTATATGCAAATTGAATTTCGACGTACCTAAACTGAGTTTACATGACCTACACAAATTGAGTTACGTAAACTCAAATTACATACTCAAACTGAGTTCAGACGTACCTACACTAAGTTTACACGACCTACACAAACTGAGTCAGACATACCTAAATTGAGTTTACATGAGTTATGTAAACTCAGTACACATACTTTAATAATTCATTTTAAAGTTAATTTGATCATTTTGGGGTGTAACTAAAATTTATTGGGGTGTGGGAAGAAAAAAATCATAACATTATCGGTTCATATTAATTAAAGGAAAATGTTAATCGGTGCCCCCGAGCACTGGTTAAGAAAGTAAATATAGAAATATGATATTGAAATTTGTACATTCAACTCCTCAAAAGTTTAAATAATGTAATATGTTTAATTTAAAAATTTTCTTTTTTTGAATTCTTTAACTAATGCCCAAGGAATACCCATTAGCATGACCTTTAATTAAAATAGAAGGTGTTACATTTACACAAACTATTACATCGAGAAACTAAAGTTGACCACAACCACAAACTCATAAAAAAACTATTACTGTACATCCAAAGTCCAAACTACAACATTTCTGCTATTTCCTATCAACATTGACATGGCTGAATATTTTGTTTTTGATATCGCTAATTCACTGTTAGGGAAGCTTGCTTCTTATGCTTATAAAGAAGCTTCTCAAGCCTATGGTGTGCATGAAGATCTACAAGGGATCAAAGACACTCTCTCACTTGTGAGAGGTCTTTTGTTGGATGCTGAGCACAAGAAGAACAAACAACATGCCTTGCAAGAATGGCTGAGGCAGATCCAAAACATATGCTATGATGCTGAAGATGTCTTCGATGGATTTAACTTGCAAGACAAGAAAAACCAAGTTGTGGAAGCTTCTGGCAGCACTCGGATGAAGGTATGCCACTTGTTTTCTTCCTCTAATCCGCTTGCTTTCCGATTTAGGATGGCACATAAAATCAAAGAGATTAGGAATAGATTGAATAAGGTAGCAGCTGATGGAGCCGAGTTTGGACTTGTGAGAATGGATGTTGAGCCTAGACTTGCTGTGCAAAGAAGAGAATTCACTCATTCTCATGTTGATGCTTCAAGTGTAATTGGGAGGGAGAATGACAAGGAAGCAATTATCAAGCTTTTGATGGAATCCAATCTTCATGGTGATGGCGATAAAAGTCCTTGTGTTATTCCCATAGTGGGAATGGGAGGATTGGGGAAAACCACACTTGCAAAATTGGTATTCAATGATAAGAGGATAGATGAAGTTTTCCAGTTAAAGATATGGGTGTGTGTCTCTGATGATTTTGATATTAGGCACATAATTATCAAAATTATCAACTCTGCCTTCCTTTCAGCTTCACCTTCACCAGGTGTTGCTATTGCTCACCAAGAAGATATTAACCACTTTGATATTGAGCAACTACAAATTCGTCTAAGACATAAACTCGATGGTCAAAAGTTTATCCTCGTGTTAGATGATATATGGAATGGTGACCGTGAGAAATGGATTGAGTTAGAAAATATGATCAAAGTCGGTGCAGGAGAAAGTAAAATCATAGTGACAACACGTAGCAACTCAATCGCTTCCATGATGGGTACTGTTCCTCCGTATGTTTTGGAAGGTCTTTCTCTAGAGAATTGTTTGTCTTTGTTTGTGAAATGGGCATTCAAGGATGGCGAAGAAGAAAAATATTCAAATCTTGTTAAGATCGGAAAAGAAATTGTGAAAAAATGTGTGGGAGTTCCGTTGGCAGTCAGAACATTAGGAAGTTCACTGTTCTCAAAATATGATTTAAATAAGTGGATATTTGTGAGAGACCATGAGATATGGAATTTAGAACAGAAGAAAGATGATATTTTACCCGCATTAAAATTAAGCTATGATCAAATGCCATCCTACTTGAAGCAATGCTTTGCTTTTTTTTCTTTGTATCCAAAAGATAATACATTTTCTGTTGATGCAATAATTTCTCTGTGGATAGCCCATGGATTAGTTCAAACCATGAATGGAAGTGAAAATCTAGAGCATATTGCTAAAGAATATATACACGAGTTACATTCAAGATCATTGCTTCAGGATTTCTATGACTTTGGGTACAACTGTGATTTCAAAATGCATGATTTGATACATGATCTTGCTTTGTATGTTGCAAAAGAGCAGTTTGTAATGGTAGACTCAAAAACACGGAATATATCGGAACATGCAAGGCATTTATCAATAGTTGGAAAGTATTTACTTGGCCATGTTTTGTTCCCCAAGTCCAAAAGTTTAAGAACTGTTCTATTTCCCATCGGAGGACTGAGCCTTGGCAATGAAACATTGTTGGATACATGGATATCGAGATATAAATACTTGCGATATTTAGATTTAAATAATTCTTCATTTGAGACTCTGCCTAGTTCAATTTCAAAATTGGAGCATTTGCGTGTTCTCATTCTCAATAATAACTGCAAAATCAAAAGACTTCCTCATTCTATTTGCAAACTCCATAGTTTGCAAGTCTTGGAACTCAATGGATGCACAAAGCTTGAAACATTGCCAAGAGGACTAGGGAAGATGATCAGCCTTACAAATTTGTTTATAACCACTAAACAATCAGTTATGTCACTGTCTGAATTTGCAAAGTTGAACTTTCTTCAGGTTTTGTCTTTTCGTTGTTGTAATAATATGAAGTTTTTATTCAACGGAACACAACAACTCACCTCCATTAAAACATTGTCTTTGGATTCATGTTGGAGCTTGGAATCCTTACCTCTTCATCTTTTTCCTAAATTAGAGTCTCTAGTTATCTGCAAGATGTTAAACATGTCTTTGAACAATGAATGCCCAATTCAAAAATTGAGGTTGAAACATTTGAATATTCAGGATTGTCCAGGGCTTTTGACATTGCCTGCATGGATTGAAAGTGCTGCAGAAACATTAGAGACCTTGCTAATTTATTACCTTCCTAATCTTCAAATGCTTCCCGAATGTTTGACAACAATGACTCATCTTAAAAGGCTTGACATTGTTGGGTGTCCTCAACTATTAAACTTTCCAAGTGACATACATCACCTTGCTGCCCTTAAAGAGTTGCGCATAAAAGGTTGTCCTGAATTGTGCAGAAAATATAGGCCACAATCCGGTGAGTACTGGCCAATGATCGCTCACATCAAAAGTGTTTTCATTGGAGAACCATGACGACAGGAGGACGAATGAAGACATCGACCTTGAAGGTAAAAGTACCATTTTTGTATCAAATAACCATTGATTGCGTTTGTATAAAAAAAATGTGTTGACTGTTGATAGCATCTCCAAAACTATTTTCCACTTCACTAAAAGAGAAGTTTTTTTGAGAGTGATGTTTGCTTTATTTGCTACTAGGTGTGATGAAAAAGGACATAGCATGAGATAGCATAGCAGTAATTGATGGTGTCGGAGAAGATGAATACCATTAGCAGCCTTTATATTCTCAAGATATTTATATTAGCTTGTTTGGTGGTGTGTAATAATTGAAAAGATTATTCTTTTTAATCCTGTATTGCCAATACTTAAAAACATCTTTATGTGTACTTAGCATTTGTTATTTTTGTTGAACTTGAAGGTGATTTAATGGGCCATGGAATTTATTTGTTTGATGTAAACTTCCCTCTCTTTCTTTCACCATCCTTTCTTTTTGAGCGATTTTTGGTTCCATGAGTATTTCCTTCTCACTCACTTTGAGTGCTTCAATCCATGCCTTGGCTGCCGCAACTTTTTTATCAGCAATTTTTTCTGCTGCAGCTGCATGATTAGTTAGATTCTCATTCACATTTTGAGATTGTAATCAATGAACTATGATTTTTTGTCAAAAAATGTCAAAAAAAAATGAACTATGTTTTTTTTGTAGTGAAATTAATCTCTAAGATTGTTTTAAATGTGCTGCACTGCTGCTGCTGCTGCTGGTGTCATCATCGAGAATACAATTCATAGAGTTTCTGATCAGAAAAAATACGAAGCGCTTCCACAATTCACAAAATATGTAAAATGGGAAAGACAAGTATTGTAGGCCACCAAAGGAAAGCAAGGAGATTAAATGCTGGTAGGCCTGCCGGCATATATAATATTTTTAAGGAAAGCAACCTTAAAAATATTATATATGCCGGCAGGCCTACGCATTGCATGCTTTACAATAATATTGTTGTTATTATTATATATTGATTGCAGGTTGGCCGGCTAAACTTGAAAAACCTGTTGCTGCTTATTGCGTATTTTACTTACGTGAGTTTGTACCTTTTCGTTTTTTAAAACAATTGTGTAAATCACTTATTTGGATTTTCTGAACAATACGGAGTAATAATGTAAACAAATAAAGACGAATTTTAATGCATACGATTCAAAAGCATAATTACTACCACAACCACAAATTACATCCCAACTCCATTTTTGCTATTTCATGGTCAACCTTGACATGGCCGAATCATTTGTATTTGATATTGCCGATTCACTCTTAAAGAAGCTTGCTTTTTATGCTTATGAAGAAGCTTCTCGTGCCTATGGTGTCTATAAAGATCTGCAAAAGATCAAAGACACTTTGTCAATTGTCAAAGGTCTTTTGTTGGATGCCGAGGAGAAGAAGGACCAAAAACATTGGTTGCGTGAATGGCTGAGGCAGATTCGTATTATCTGCTCTGATGCTGAAGATGTATTGGATGAATTTGACTTGCAAAACAAGCGAAAGAAAGTTGTGGAAGCTTCTGGAAGCACACGGGTAAAGGTACGCCACTTCTTTTCTTCATCTAATTCACTTGCTTTTCGTATTAAGATGGCGCATCAAATCAAAGAGATTAGGGATAGGTTGGATAAGGTGGCAGCTGATGGAACCGGGTTTGGACTTATGAGAATCGATGTTGAGCTCGTACTTTCTGTACAAAGGAGAGAATTCACTCATTCTCATGTTGATGCTTCAAGTGTAATGGGAAGAGAAAAGGACAAGGAAGCTATTATTCAGCTTTTGATGGAATCCCATCCTCAAGGCGATGGTGATAAAAGTATGTCTGTCATTCCCATAGTTGGCATTGGAGGATTGGGGAAGACAACACTTGCGAAGTTGGTATTCAATGATAAGAGGACAGATGAAGTTTTCCAATTGAAGATATGGGTGTGTGTCTCCAACGATTTTGATATTAAGCATATTATCATGAAAATTATCAAAGCTGTTTTTCTTTCAGCTCCACCTCCATCAAATGTTGCTATTGCACACCAAGAAGACATTAACCACTATGATATTGAGCAACTACAAATTCGTCTAAGACAAAAAATTTCTGGTCAAAAGTTTTTACTCGTGCTAGATGATGTATGGAATGATGATCGTGCTAAATGGATTGAGTTGACAGATTTGATCAAAGTTGGTGCAGCAGAAAGTAAAATCATAGTGACGACACGTAGCAACTCAATTGCTTCAATGATGGGAACTGTTTCTTCCTATGTTTTGGAAGGTCTTTCGCCAGAGATTTGTTTGTCTTTGTTTGTGAAATGGGCATTCAAGGATGGAGAAGAAGAAAAATATTCAAATCTAGTTGACATCGGAAAACAAATAGTGAAAAAATGTGCAGGAGTTCCTTTGGCTGTCAAAACAATAGGAAGTTCATTGTTCTCAAAATTTGATTTAAATAAGTGGTTATTCGTTAGAGACCATGAGATATGGAATTTAGAGCAGAAGAAACATGATATTTTACCTGCATTAAAATTAAGCTATGATGAAATGCCATCCTATTTGAGGCAATGTTTTGCTTACTTTTCCTTGTATCCCAAAAATAGTACATTTTCTATCGCTGAAGTTACTTATTTGTGGATAGCTCATGGATTAGTTCAATCCGTGAATGGAAGTGAAAATCTACAGAATATTGCAAGAGAATATATAAATGAGTTACTTTCAAGATCATTGCTTCAAGATTTCTTTGACATTGGGGGCCTTGGCACTTTCAAAGTGCATGATTTGATACATGATCTTGCATTGTATGTTGCCAAAGAGGAGTTTGTGACGATAATCTCTCATACTCGGAATATACCTGAACAAGCAAGGCATTTATCGATTGTTGAAAATGATTCACTTGGCCATGTTTTGTTCCCCAAGTCCAAAAGTGTTAGAACTATTATGTTTCCCATTAAAGGTGTAGCCATTGACAATGAAATACTGTTACATACATGGATATCAAGATATAAATACTTGCGATACTTAGATTTAGGTTATTCTTCATTGGATATTATACCTAATTCGATTTCTAAATTGGAGCACTTGCGTGTTCTCATTCTCGGTTATAATAGAAACATCCAAAGACTTCCTCATTCTATTTTCAAACTACATAATTTGTTAGTCTTAGATCTCAGCGGATGCTCGGAGCTTGAAATACTACCAACAGGATTAGGGAAGATGATCAACCTTCAATATTTGTGTATAACCACCAAACAATCAGTTCTGTCATTGAGCGAATTTGCAAACTTGAATCATCTTCAGGTTTTGGCTTTCAACTACTGTAAAAATATGAACTTACTTTTCAGTAGGGATCAAAAACTCACTTCCATTGAAACATTGTCTTTGTATTCATGTTGGAGTCTGAAATCCTTACCTCTTCATATTTTCCCGAACTTACAGACTCTAATAATCATGGATTGCGAAATGTTAAATATGTCGTTGAACAATGAAAGTCCAATTCAAAAATTGAGGTTGAAACATTTGTATATTGGGGTTTTTCCAAGGCTTTTGACATTGCCTGGATGGATTGAAGATGTTGCAGAAACTTTAGAGACCTTGGCAATTTATAAGTTTCCTGATCTTAAGATGCTTCCAAAGTGTTTGACAACATTGACTCGTCTTAAAAATCTCTATATTTGTGACTGTCCTCAAATATTGAGCCTTCCAAGTGATATTCATCGCCTAACTTCCCTTGAAAATTTGGCCATAGAAGATTGTCCTGAGTTGTGCCGAAAATGTAAGCCGCAGTCTGGCGAGTACTGGCCCATGATTGCTCACATAAAAAATGTTTCCTTTGGAAAACCAAGAGGACAGAAGAAGGAGTAATGAAGACATCGCAGCTCGAAGGTTAACATATTGTTTTGTATTAAATAAGTGTTGATTGCACCTCCAAAACTTTTTTCCACTTGAAAATTTAAGGTTAGAGCTGAAATAAGAAATTTATATATGATGTATTATATGGACATTGCAGTAGTCTACATTTAAGGTTGTAGTAGTTCAAAGTTTAAGCCAGTGATTGCTACTGTATATGGAAATTGCATTATGGTTTTAATATGTAGTCTATATTTAGTTGCAACATAAAGTTTTTGCAGGTCTCTAATTGCATTGTTATCACAATTACGGATGCATTAGCCACATTTTTTCGCATTATCAAAAATCACGACTTTAAACACAAATGTGACCACAATCAAAATTTATAAAACCTTGCACTGCAATCTGAACCTTCCCTATAAGGGGACATATTAAGAAATACAAATAGTTGATATTGTTGGAGAAAATGAATGGATATTGATTGTTTCCATCCCTATATTTATAGTACATGAAGCATATATAGTATATAAGAAAACTCAACATTTATCATTTGATGAATTTAAGGTAATTTAATTGGCAATAGCTTTTGGTAGTTTGTTCGTTTTAACCGACCAGGTTCTACTACTATTTTACAACACATTCCTATGTAGCATGAGTGTATGGGAAAAAACCTTACCTTAAAAAGCTTCCCTAAAAATATTGATTTCTGAATTTAAGCAGAACAATCAGGAGCTTGAAGTTTCTTTGGTTCTAAGAATTGCCCTAGAATGAATTGTTGCTATGAATTTGTTTTGTGTGTAGAGAATGAATTGGTGAATATTTGAAAGACTTGAGTTAAAAGTAAGATTGTGAAATACTTAATAAATGAAATACACGGTTGAAAGAGTTGTGAGGCTGATAAATACGTGCTAAGCTGTCAAAATAGACGGCCCGATGTATTTCTATCTTGGTCGGACTAAAAAGTTCGGATAAAATATAAATTGAAAAATTAGTGTCTGAGCCCGGCCTTTACAGGCTAGTGGACTTTCGGATAAGTCCAGCCCGATTCGACTATATTTTTTCTTCTTTTTTTTCACTATCAAAAAACATTTTTATGGAAGAATAAAATTAAACATTCCAAATGTAATACAAACAAATTTATATTATTCAAAATAAGTTACCGATCAACAAAACTACATAAAATAAATTCAAATAATTTTTCAAAACAAATCAAATTCATGCATAATAAAATAACACAATTAAAAATTTGCAATCAAAATATCACACAAAACAACATAGATGAGCATAATCAAACATAATTACTATAATTTTGTGACTATTTTGTAAGACTTGAACTTGAGTTGTGTCTAAAAAACAAAAAAAGTATATATGCGGGCTAACGGACGGCCCATGGACCATGCGGGTAAACCTATATTTTTAACGGGTAAATATGGTCCGAGCTAAAAAGACTGAGTAATAATTTAGGTAGAAATTTTAAAGCCCAAGCCCGATGTTTTTTCGAGCTTGGCGGCTCGACCTGTGTATATATTTTCTTAACATTATCCACTAAAATTGTGCAACACATATCCCTTTATCTCTTATATACGTGTTATATTTTACTAAATTAGTCTCATTTTTTCCTTTGTTTTCTTGGAAATAATGTATAAAATAGTAGTTAGAGAGTAGAGTTAAAAATGTTGCATTAGAAATTGAAAAACGACACTCATTTTAAAATAAATTTTTTGAACTAGAGTAACACTCATTTTAAAAAACAGAATAAGTGGAAAGTATAATGTGTATGTATTTAGGTTGCTCCAATCCACTAACCCCTAGCTTGTAGCAACACTACCCAAACTTCCTCTCATCAAAACCGCGTTTTTCTTAAGATAACTTTCACTTGGTTGAAATCTATTCCTATAAGTGATTCATGACCTCATATATCTATTATTAAGCATTCAAAATATTCACCTAAATTGCTCAGTTAAAAAGTTGTCAAAAAAATAATAAAAGGATATATATATATTCAATAAATAATTTAAAACATTTAATCATTCATATAAAATAATGAGGTGTTACAATAAATGTCCCTTTTGAGTTTTTTCTGTCTCAAATTATTTGTCTAGCATTTATTACTTCTTTCCAACAAACTACAATTATTTATTACATTTCAATTCACTAAAAAAATCCACTAACTATAGTATTTTAGTAAACAAATTCATTTTATTATTAAAATCAATAAAACTAATCATTTTCTTAAAAAATATGAAAAATATAAAAGAAAACAGTTACTCCCTCCATACCAAAATATATGTTGTTTTGAGAAAAAAATTTGTACCACAATATATGTCGTTTTACAATACTAATGAAACATTTAATGCTCTTTTTCGTCTTATACCCTTAATTAATTATTTCTCTTTCTTCTTTCAATTCTATAATTTATCTTTCACATACCATTGATGAAGGATAATTTTGTAAACAAACTCATACTACCTCCGTGCCTGATTATAAGACTCTTTTTGACCACTACACGTACGCCAATGCACAATTTTGACCACTCATATATTTAATTGTCCAATAGTAAAAATTATAAAAATTTGATATTTTGAAAGTACTCGTCAAAACAAATCAAACAAGATCTTATACGCTAATATTTACTTCTATGTATTATTAAAAAAATACGGTCAAAACAATATAAATAAATAGTGCAATTTTATCAAAAAGAGTCTTATAAAAAGGGATGGAGGGAGTATTACATTTCTTAATTTGTGTAATTTTTTGGTACGAATGAATGAAGTATTGTTGAGAGGAGGGAGTAATAAAGTTAAGGAATCAAATAACTAAATTTAACGTAGACAGTAGACTTGCCAAGTCTATATAGGTTGACTTCACTTCGGTATATATATATATATATAAGTATACCAGTGTGGAATTTGGAAGAGCAACCACAAACGAACATCTCTTATCTTATAGTCATTAATATGGCAGAGTCATTTGTGTTTGATATTGCTGATTCACTGTTAGGAAAGCTTGCTTCTTATGCTTATGAAGAAGCTTCTAAAGCCTATGGTGTGTATGAAGATCTCCAAAGGATCAAAGATACTCTATCAATTGTCAGAGGTCTTTTGTTGGATGCTGAGGAGAAGAAGAACCAACAACATGCCTTGCGTGAATGGCTAAGGCAGATTCAACATGTCTGCACCAAGGCTGAAGATGTGTTGGATGGATTTGAGTGCCAAAAGATAAGAAAGCAAGTTGTGGAAGCTTCTGGCAGCACTAGAGTGAAGGTACACCACTTCTTTTCTTCCTCTAACTCGATCGCTTTTCGCTTTAAGATGGCTCATAGAATCAAAGATATTAGAGATAGATTGGATAAGGTGGCTGCTGATGGGACCAAGTTTGGTCTTGCAGCAATGAATCTTGATCCTGGACTTGTTGTGCAAAGGAGAGAAATGACTCATTCTCATGTTGATGCTTTAGATGTGATAGGAAGGGAAAATGATAGGGAAGAAATTGTTAAGCTTTTGATGCAACCACATCCTCAAGGTGATGGTGATGGCGATAGAAGTTTGTGTGTTATTCCTATAGTGGGAATTGGAGGGTTGGGGAAGACCACACTTGCTAAGTTGGTGTTCAATGATAAGAGGATGGATCAACTTTTTCAATTGAAGATCTGGGTGTGTATCTCTGATGATTTTGACATTAAGCAGATAATTATTAAAATCATCAACTCTGCTTCAGCTCCGACGGCGGCTCTTGCTCACCAAGAAAACATTAGCAACTTTGATATTGAACAACTACAAACTCGTCTTCGTTATAAGCTTTCTGGTCAAAAGTTTTTGCTTGTATTGGACGACATATGGAATGATGATCGTGCAAAATGGATTAAATTAAAAGACTTGTTAAAAGGTGGTGCAATAGGAAGCAAAATCATAGTGACAACACGTAGTAACTCGATTGCTTCGATGATGGGAACTTTCCCATCATATGTTTTGGAAGGTCTTTCTCTAGAGAATTGTTTGTCTCTCTTTGTCAAATGGGCATTTAAGGAAGGTGAAGAAGAAAAATATCCAAATGTAGTGGAAATCGGAAAAGAAATTGTGATAAAATGTCGAGGGGTTCCACTTGCAGTGAGAACATTAGCAAGTTCCTTGTTCTCAAAATTTGATTTAAATAAGTGGATATTTGTTCGAGACTCTGATATGTGGAATTTAAAACAAAACACAGATGACATTTTACCTGCTCTTAAGTTAAGCTATGATCAAATGCCATCTCATTTGAGACATTGTTTCACATACTTTTCCCTTTATCCAAAAGATTTTGGCTTCACTAGTGTTCAAATCACTAAACTTTGGATGGCACTGGGATTACTTCAACCACAAGTTGGAAATCAAAGGCTTGAGAATATTGCAAGAGATTATATAGACGAGTTACATTCAAGGTCATTTCTTCAAGATTTTGAGGACTTTGGTCATTTCTACTATTTTAAGGTACACGATTTGGTGCACGATCTTGCATTGTATGTTGCGAAAGATGAGTGTGTAGTAGTAAACTCGCATACTCAGAATATATCCCAGCAAGTAAGGCATTTCTCAATTGTTGAAAACGGTTCACTTGACAGCTCTTTATTCCCCAAGTCCACAAGTGTGAGAACTATACTATTTCCCATTGAAGGTGTTGGTTTGGAAATTGAATCTATGTTGGATAAATGGGTATTAAGATACAAATACTTACGGATTTTAGATTTAAGTGATTCTTCACTTAAGACTCTGCCTAATTCAATCACTAAATTGGAGCACCTGCGTGTTCTCAATCTTTCTAATAACTGCAAAATCAAAAGACTTCCCTCTTCTATTTGCAAACTCCAAAGTTTGCAAGTTTTGTCACTCAGTGGTTGCATGAATCTTGAAAATTTGCCGAAAGAATTAGGTAAGATGATCAGCCTTCGACAATTGTACATAACTACAAACCAGTCTGTGATATCACAGGATGTATTTGCAAACTTAACCAATCTTCAAACTTTAAGTTTCGAATATTGTGACTATTTGGAGTTCTTGTTCGATGGTTTACAACTCAATTCTCTTGAAACATTGATTGTTCGTTCTTGTCAAAAGCTTAAATCCTTACCTTTTTATATACTCCCTAGATTGGAGGCATTGTTAGTCATTGATTGTGATAGCCTTATCCTCAGACTACCAGAGAATTACACTCTTCAAAATCCAACTGGAAGATGGAATATGACTTTTCTTCATCTTGAAAATAAAGATTCATGGCTATGCACTCTGCCTAAATGGATTGAAGAAACTGTAGATACTTTACAGACCTTGATACTTATAAATCTGGGTTCGCTTGAGAAGCTTCCAGAGTGTCTTACGATAATGTCTCGTCTTAAAATGCTCCATATTGCTGACTGTTCTTCACTGTATGATCTCCCATCTGGCATGCAACACCTCACTTCCCTTGAAGCTTTGACTATAGATGGTTGTCCTGAACTATGTCGAAAATGTGAGCCACATTCTGGTGAGTATTGGCCTATGATTTCTCACATTAAACGTGTTTCCATTGGAGAACCGGAAGTACATGAGCCTCAGGAAGGAGAAGGGTCTCTCTTTAGCAACGATGATCCGCAGGAGCCCCAGGAAGGAGGAGCAGGATCTCTCTTTAGCAACGATGATCCGCTGCCGTACCTTTGGTAAGGTAGTCTTTTGATAGGTATAATATGTAATGCAAAAGTGTTTCAAAGGGAAGATTTTTTTTGAGATACATGTTTTTCATTTTCAGGTTTGGGAAAGGATTAGAATCAAACATTGAAGAGGGAGATACAAAGGTTGACTGTGAAGGGACACAAGTAGAGGTTTCCGAATGAAAGTGTGGTGATATATGCCTTCAAATGTGTGCTTTTAAGCTTATGCAGGTTATGATTCATATCATGGTTATCAGAGTGATTGTTGATTCAAATAACGGTGGTAAAAATTGGTTCCTATTACATTCACATTCTTTCTTGGTCGGGGCTAATTAGGGTTTGTTTGTTCATCTTGAATGTTTGAGGCTAATCTCTTGTAACATTTTTGTATCTTTTGTAAAGACTTATTGATAGTGAATCGGAGACTTACTCTCTGCTGCAGACATAAGTCAGTTTTGGACCAACCTACATAAATAATCACGATGTTATTCCTCTACTCTTTTTACCTGTCTTTGGTTTGATTGTTTGGATTATTTCTACACATTGGTTCTAGATTCGTTCTAGCTTGAATTTTTATTTGCTGAACTATTTAGTTTTGATTGTTATTTGCTTTACTTTTCTTGTTGAATTCACAACAGAAAGAACGGAGTTGGTAGCATACTCCAACTGTCAAACCTTAGGCAGTAGCACCAATCTATAAATGCATAAGTTTGAAATATTAACATAAAACTTATTTCTGTCAAAAAAATTATTGATCCTGATTAGTGTCAGACAAGCTGGGAAGTTTTAAAACAGTATGTTTCCTGAGACTAGAAAAACACATTTGACATCTCATCAAATTAAGAAAACTGGTTTCAATATATTTGAAGTGATACATCACTTGAATGTCTTTGTTAAATCATTTTTTAGCTGTTGTCGGTGTTTGCAGCCCTGACCGAAATATTTTAAAAAATAATAATATGCATTGAAGCATTCCTAATTTTTTTTTTTCAAAAGCTAATTGAAAGTGCAAGTACAAGCACCTCCTCATGCAGAAGTGATTCTGATGTAAGTTTCAATACATAAGAGAAAGAAATTTTCAGGTCCAGTAAGAGAAAGCACACCAGTTGTTGATAGTGTTGAAGAAGATGAAAGCTTTGTATCATTGAATCATTGATCCAAAGCTTTTGATCAACGCCAGTTTAAGCACAAGATTTATCTTCTGTATGAACCGAACACATCGTCAAAACATTGGTCCAAAATATTTGAATCTAGTTTCGTGTTACTAGCTCGACCAATTGCTGTTGATCTATGATCTTTAGATTCTCTGTCTAGTGGTGTTGAGAGAATTAGTGCATCACATTGGAGATTATTCCCATGTTGGATGTCTGTTTGTAATTTCTGTTTATTTATTTTTGACAGATTAGTTTTTTTGCACTGGTGGGAGGTTATGCTCTGAAAGTTTTGTCCTCCATCATCAAATGATATTCATATTTTATGCTCATAAATTACAGCTCTAATAATTCAAATCCGAATAAATGGCATTTATCACTTCAGTGAACTTAAAAGGAAATGTTTCGTTCAAACTGACTAATATTACAGGTACTCTTTCATTCAAGTGTTTTCTATAAGCTGAACAAGTTTACAAACCTAAAGGATCCACTGGTTACAATTTCATCTGCCCGGTAAGACCTTTAAATGAACCATAAAGAGACTGTGATTTTCTAAAACTGAATATATTATCTATTCTAGCCAAGTGTGGTTCTGAAGCTTCTGCTTTGTATTCAGAAGAATGGAGGTTTCCATGAACTCGTACACTTAAAGTCCTCTTTCGAGGAGCACTAACTTTGACATATTCATTGAAGAAATCTATCAATTCTTGAAGAGTGAGCTTCCTTAATTCTTCAATCTGTTCCAAAGCCACACAATAGAATTACTAATCATGTTCAACTATATGCTATAGGCTATAGCTAAAAACTCATTATCAACTCATTATGAAATTTATTTCAAGCCAAATCACCCACTCAAACAGACATAGCAAAAACCATGGGGTACATGGGAGACCTGAAAAATAAGAACTGGAAAATTGCAATCATACCTCAAAGTCTCTCCTATCAAATCTCAAAGTACCATCATTAATCTCTCGCCAGAAAAACGTTGATTCTTCCCGCAAGTTCTTGTGCTTCTCTAATTTCATGTCAATCAAAGCATTTACATTACTCTGCATACAATCAATTCAGAATCAGAAGTCAGATGAATAGATGATATTTAGAACACATTTATTAACATAGACTATGGTAACATTTGTAAAATCTTATTTGGTTATCTCATTACATAAACACTTCTATTAATGTATGCATACAACCATACACTTAAATATAATTTGACATGCTTCAGCATATTATAACTATTTTATTCATTATTTTCTCTGCTTCCTTATTTAAAATCATATAACTTCAACGAGGTATCAAATCAAAGCAATACCATCCTCCATGACATATATGGTCACTATTCCGTTGTCAAGCTCCTAACCCCCATAACACTAGCAACAAAAACAATGATAAATCTGTAATTCTGTCTAAATTTTTGGTCATTCTTTCTCTCCCAAATTCTCTCTTTATCTTTGATTTTCAAACTCCTCTGCCATGCAATTTTTTGGCTACCTCAAAAAAAAAAAATCCACCACACCAAATTTCAGGTCTCCCTTATCATGTGTAGACACTTCGGCACAATGTGAACCAAACTGCTACCACCTCAGAATATTTTCTGACTAGGTTTCAAACACATGCTATCAGGAGCAACGCCCGCCAATCCACCAACTAGTGAAGTTTGACCCTCATCTGAAATTGCAAACTTGCTCACATGCTATTATACGACTGTCAAGACATTCAGTTTTCATGTGCACTTCACGACATGCCTCAAAACCAATTAAACCTCTTTACGTGCTGCAGCTTGCACTGGTGTGGTCACCTTCCTCTCCCTTACCCTGATTTGAACTTGTTCAATGCTTTTCATCTTTGATGACAAGCTATCATCCTATTACAGCCCCTATTTGTGTGGTTAAGAGCGTTTTGTGATGAATTATAGACACTATCCGAGTCGCCCCAATCGGCAGTTTTTGTTTTGCTTAGGTTTGTATCTTTATCTTAGGAATGATAGCTTTTCTATCATTATTTTGGATTCTTCCTACTTTGCCTAGGTCCACACCCCGTTATCTCTTCCCATCTGCAGCTAATCGACATTTTGCAGGCCTAGGTCCTATCGACAACTGTTTGGAGCCCTTATCTCTCTCTCTGGCCTGGCCCCGCAGCAATCCCAGTTGCAAGTCGGCCCCACGATTATAATGGAAATCCCAGATGCAGACCTGGCTTCGCGACAATCGCAGAGAATCATCGGACACCACCATCCCAAAGAATCATTATGGACTAACAGGTCTGAAGTCTTCAACTATATATTTTTTTATTACATTTCTCTTTTTCGTAAAAGGTGCATTTGTAAAAAGCTTTCAACATTAGCAAAACTATAACTTGAGAGGAAGTATTAAAATATATGAAGAGTGTCTTATAATGTCCTGAAATCTTCTTAAAAGTATATTCGATCATCTTCAGGATTGGTTTTCAAAAATAATTCCTTTCCTTATTAATACTACTCCGTCCCAAAATATAAGAGAAAGTTGGTCAAATAAAGTTAATGTATTGGACAAAATTCTTAACCAGATACATCAATTTTTGTTGACCAATTTTCTCTTATATTTTGGGAAGGAGGGAGTAAAGATTAGGATGATGACCATGTTAGTTTCCATATTTGATTACAACTTAGAGTCTTGTATTAGTGTGAAACATCGGTGAACTAAATGATGTGTGAATATCGTTGTCCTTTATACAGAATGTGTATCAATTCCTAAATTCTAAGTACATGAACATGCAAATAAATTCATGCTTCAAGTGAGAAGTTAATTCAAAACACAAACACAAGGTCTAAAAAATAACTAATGAAAGTATCATCAAAACTATCAATCAAACCTTGAATTCTTCAATTGTCATCTCATTAAGTTTGGTCTCAAACATCTTGAGAAATGCCTCAACTCTCTGTTCGATGCTTCCAGGAGCCTAAAAAGTGAGTAATAGGATTAAGCAACAAGATTGTAAAATGTAAATAAATTATCTATATTATAAATAGGTATTTACCTTTACTGTGGATTGAATGATAAACTGTAATCCACGTACACCACAATCATTCCTAGACAAGTTCAAAACCGAAATTAGAAACACGTGCATGTAATTCTTTTATGCTAAATATGGATATTAGGGATGCTCGATATCGGCAGACCTCTGCATGAGCACAGTGATGTAGCCCAGCTGCTCAACTGATCGAAGCTGGTGAAAGGTTGGTTGCTTTGCAACAAGGGCAAAAAGCTGAAGTTTTGCATTCAGCTTAAAGTCATCTCGACCAACCTACAGAGTTTTCGGCAGGGTTACAAACAATACCAGATTTAAAATACAACGATGAACAATTCACCCAACAAAATGACCAGGCCATAAGGTAGTTGAAAATAAGTCTATAAAATGAACAAATATGAGATATTTGGTGGCCAACAAAATAATGAACAAATGTGCCAGAACTTCAGTTATTCAACAACATGGATGGCCTAAGCCACATTGCGAATGCCAAAAAAGCCTAAAAACATGTAAAATGTGACACGGTAAGCCAGATAAAGAGGAGTGAGAGCAACAACATATATAATCAGGAGCATATGGTCCTCTAGATATATAACAATACTTTTTCCCACTAATCATAGTTCTTAATCCCGGATAGCATAGCAGCCGACCCCAAAAGTGAGATGGCGGGATGACCGCTATTTGATAGTTTTTTTGGATATGAATAATATTATACATATATATACTTAATGTAAAATTAAACAAATAACTCAAAATTCATGAAACATTCATAAATTATAACAAGTCTTAATCAAAGCACACAAACAAAAAGAAAGAATAAAAAAGAAAAGAGAAAAGAAATAAGAAAAAAGAAAAAAACTGAAATGAAAGCTAAAAAAACGAATTAAGGAAAAGAAAAGAATAAAAACTGGAAGACAAGAAACAGAGTCGCACACAGAGCATGAGAAGCTGAAACGGCGACAAAGCTGACTGAAACGACACTACGTTTGGAAATTAAGGTTTGATCGATTTACAAGGAAAAATAGGAGAAAAGGTAAAACGGAAGTCTGAAAAACCCATTTTTACCCTTAAAAATTAGGGGAAAATTCGATTTTGTTCCTAAGAACCCAATAGCAGACCTTACCGCTACGTCGGAGCGGCCACTATGTCTAACTTAGCCATCTCAACAACTAATTCAAATGAACAGCTTAATAATAAAGATTAATCCCATGAAAATATTTAACAAAACCCCATCACATTCTCTCCTAATAACTGTAGGTCTAACAGAGTTCAGTCTGGGCAGCCAAACATAACGTTAATAAAATGAACATCAAACAAATATTACCAACAAGCAAGCATACCTGTATATAGTGCACTAAAGCAGAATTCTCATCATCGGGATTAAGACATTCTGAAGTGTAAAAGTAATTTATACCACTTTCAAGTTTTGCAACCCGATTTGTCAAATGCTGAGATGGGAATAATGGTTGGCATAGAGGTTTTGAACACTTAAAAAGAACATCTTCTATGTGCCCTGTCATTGCCTCTGCTTCTCGGCTTTCAATATTTCCTGTATAGGAAATTTCACTCCAACTCAAATAAAATTATCTAGCCAACTAGAGAGAGAGAGAGCGGGGGGGGGGGGCTACAAACCTGCTATATAGCACTCTAGAAAGGTCCTCGAGAGCATTACTGGCACAAACTTAGCAAGATCTTCAGCTTGAAGTACAGGAAGTACTTCTAGCTGTTCTACCCAAGGCCAGGTTTGATCTTGTAGTATCAAAGAGCAATAGTACATAGCCTGCTGATAGGGTTGTTGGTACTTGAAATTTTGGTATTCCTTGGTCACCATTTCCTGATATAAAAGCAAATAAATGAATTTGAATAAGATAAATATTAACAGCAAGACAACTTTTTATTTTAAAAATTACTAAAATCGATACATCATAAATCAAATATTGAGCATGAGCTCTTATTCTTTCGTTACCAACATGAGACAATATGCATTTGTTGATTTTATAGATTTATATAGGCTAGAATAAATTGTATGATAGTGAATTTGAACATTTTTTAATTATTTTAGTATATCTTGTTTAAACAGGTTTATATTATTAAGTTTTAAAAGAAAGGACGATCTCACAATAAATTGGGTTCAGAGACAATTAAAAGTAGAAAAATATAGTAATCAAATTAAAGAGTTTACTTTAAACATATCTAATTAGATCCTTCATTTCAACCAACGGTTAAAATTTAGCAAATGTTCTGTTGGAAAAAATCCAAACTTGCGTTATAAGATGTGGTTGAGATAGTAAATGTGACAGAAGTCCAGTAGTAGCTAGCTATGATAGTAAAGGTCATCCCCTTCATTTGTAACACAAGAAGAAGAATTTGTATAATCAAACTCGCATACTAGGATGTGGTTGAACCTCATCGTGACGGCGTTATACAATAATTGGTTTAAAAATGAGTCAACTATATTTGCACTTTTGCAGGGATTGTCTTGCGAAGAAGAATGAAATTTGGCCGCCAGCAGATTGCACATGTTATTATATGTGGATAAATGACTGTGAGGTCAGTTTTTAAAGTACAATGTTGACTGATAAGCATGGCTAATCCCAATTGGTGTTTTTCATACTCTGCACCATGATTGGGTAATTTGATAAACAGTATTTCGAACCAATAGGAAAGTTTCTGCAGAAACTTACATTTTCAAAGGGTTGAAATTTCCTATGTCAGAGAATACTTGATGTTGAGTGGTGTAAATTTATTTGAAAGATGATTATGAAAGGCAAGCCTGGTGGCCGAAAGGATGAGTAAAATGTGAGGGAATAGGGACAATTATGCAATAATTTATATTTTGAACTGCATGAGCCAAGGAATAAAATGGCAATGAAAAAATTAACTAAATGTCATATGAGAAGAGCCTTGAACAGTACCTTGATAACTGAGAACCTGTCAGTTTTCACTCTGAATGTTGCAATCTGTTCAACTATAGTTTCAAGTAGAATCCTTAACTTGTGATTATAACCAAGGAGATTCACCTGAAAAAAGATGGAAATTCTCAATTCATACAATCATTCAAAGACGCAGGAAAAGAGTCTTCGTCTGTTTTCTATTTTCATTTATATTCCTTCACAAAGTTTATCATGCACGGAAGCTGATAAATATAAAAAACTCAAGTTCATTATAATAAGTGGAGGAGTCCTAAATTATTTAAACATTATCCCTCCTCAATATAATTATCAATTTAACCAGGCTATTGTGCTTCCAAGTTCATGATTATCGATATTATTTAATCTCACATTCACTAGAGATTGGCCTAAAAAGAGTTTATAACATTTGGGCAATCTTATTATACGAGTTAGTTATGTAAAGATGAATTGCACACAAAATCTAAAAGAGCATATCCTCAATCCATTGTTTGGTGGTGGCGGCCACCTGCATTATCAACGCACAAGGCACAATAGCCCTGGGATTGAGTGGGTAAATTCATTGGTGTAAAACTCAAGTCCCACATTGGCTAGAGAAATGGCTTAGAGTTTAAAAATCTTAGGTAATGATTACCTTACAAGCTGGTTTTGTCAATATGAGTTAAACTTAAATCTATGAATCAATAACCCTATAGGGAGGTTTTAAATTACGTCTGCTGTCTAAATCGAACATAAAAATGTAGATTTAAACCAAATTATACTAAACCCAAATACCTGGAAACCGGCATCTATATGATTTATGCTATAGTACAAACCAGCAACCTGAGCATAGTAAGCTGAAAAATGAAATACAGTAAGCATGTCTTCAACCTGAATTTAGCAACTGAATAGACACACTAATGCAGAAATTACTTGAACACGGCAAAGTAAGCTTAAAAATACAACCTACCATAATCATTCAAGTAATCCATCAATAACTGAGTGAAAAGATGTGTCAAAATTTCGGCCTCAGGAGAATTTCCAGCATATGGGCAATTGAAATTAATCTTAACATAAGCCTTTGGTGTGGAAAACAGTGTATCTGGCTTGTACCATAATGCAGAATAAGATGACCTGTTCAACAAAACTGGAAATTTCACCTGCTTCAAAGTATCAATAATTCAGTCCAGATAACGCCATGTAGAAAATCATATATAACTACATAAAAGTGGAAAATATGCAATACTTTCTCTGGCACAGTTTTAAGTGACAAGTCAGTTGGAATGAATTTATTAGGAGCTGGAAGATGCATATTTTCCTCAGGAGCAGAAACCATCCACCCCTGCAAATACAAACATACATAGGACAATTAAGTTCCATTCTTTCCAGGAAATTTCACTATGAAAGTGGTCATAACAAACCCCAAAGTACAAAAAGAAAACGGTTCGAATTAAATAATCCAGTCCAAAAATCAAGCATAATTTTTCCTATAAACACAGACCTGAATTGCCGAGGCAGTAATTTTTTCAATGGAATATGCAGTTCCATACCATGGTTCCACCTTATCAGTACGCCCTTCAAAACTTTTTGATTCCCAAAAGATTCTACATAACAGAATGAATTAGCTTAATTTTAATCAAGACGAAGTCAAAGGCTCAAAGCCCCGCCAATAATAATAATAATAATAATAATAACAACAACAACAACAACAACAAAATCAACAACAACAAATATAAACAAAAATTAAAAAAGTTATCTTTTTGCAAATAACTTAAACCCTAAATAACAAAACCGAAATTTGAACCCCCAATTACTACTGGATAGGTTTCTGATACAACACATAGAGGATAAAATTCTCAATGAATTCATAAAATTCAACCAGGATTTAGTGATCTGCAAAGGAGAGGCGCCGCATGATATGCACAATCAGCCACCCTCAAAAGCATACTACCACAATGATAACCAACCAAGTTCAGTCATGCTCCCTTGCACTCAATATTTGCACATTGGATCAACCTTAAACATCCTTTCTCAATTATTTTTGGAAAAAAAAGAAACTACGCCAAAGCACCTAAAAGATCAATTGCATCCAGCAATTGAATACTAAATTTTTATTTCTTTACCAGATAAACACATTTTCTTATTATCTTTTTGCCACATTTCAGTGGATTAGGAGAAAAAATAAGTCAGTCCTTTTGTAATCAGAGACAAGACTCAGTCAAATGAAATTTGTGAGCATGTATACAGGTTATAATTATAGTTTTGCAAACCACATGAAGCAATAGTCTTATGTAATATATTTTTTAGGTATAAAACCATTTACGAACCTCTACCTAACAGTTCAATCTTTTTTTTATTTCCATTGGATGAAATAACATTGAGCTTTTAGGACCGTTGGTCCTTCACATTCTTCATATACATAAATTAACAGCTTTTGTTTTAGTAGACGTACCGAACATTGTTTGGAGAAAGCTGATCTAGAACCATTTGGATAACACTAGGGCTAAATTTAGAAGGCAGGGATGATCCGGCCAACCAATCTTTTGGAGGATAGTACTGTAAAATAACAAAGATTCATCAAGAAAATAGTTACCATCACAAGAATTTCAGGTAAACCACATACATCTCTAGTGAGAAGTCATTGATCTAAGGAAAACGATAACATACATACCTGCATATTTGATGCAATATTAACGACATAATCACTAGGAGGAATTTTGTCCTGATAGTGAAACTTAGTCTCACAAACCGCTGAAAGCTTCATGAACAAAGGAAATTGCATTAGAATCCGTTAAAACCAGGTGTACAAACAGAACAAGATAAATTAATACCAAATTTAATGTAGTTCAGTGGTTGTACAGCAAGCTAGGCCTGCTACCACAATTGAACCATAGAAGAAACTCGCTATCATCAACGAAGATAGTGATTTCAAGTAGTGTCAACTCAACACTCGAACCGTATCAAAATCTATATGAATTTTTACAATCATATCTTTCAAGTAATTATTTAAGAGCTTTATTAGTTTGAAAAAGAAAATCTTAATAACTGAAGAGAAAAAGAACTCAAGATGATTAGAAAGAAAAAGGTCCGTGTACCAAAATTGAAACAAACATCAAGAAAATATCTCAGAAACCATATTTATATATTAGGATAGGCTTGATATGCATTGAGATACATGGAAAAGAGAACATCACAAGACAAATTCTCGAGTCACAGCACCACATTTTGTCATGTATTATGTTTTGTGTAGCTTTTAAATAATAATAATCTTTTAAATAATAATAATAATAATATATTTACTTGGTAAAAGGTAAAGAAGCTAAGCAAGTAGAAAAAGAACAGCTGTTTACCATAATACATAGCCTATATCCATACCTCTTCAAATATCCATTTGCAAACACCAGACTGTTGTAGAAGCTTAATGTACTTGAACAACAACCCAACAATATCTTGCATGTGTTCTACAAATCCAAGCCAAAAGCAGCAATGGTTTTATTGAATCAATAATAAACACAAAACAGAGCTTGAATTTGGTTGGGAAAAAAAAAACATTACTGGTTATGCAATGCTTTTCATGAAGAGCATGCTCCATGCTGAAGAGTTTACATGGTTCAACTTTTTGAAAGAGAAGAACAATGTATAACAAATAAGGAAAAGAGAGAAGATTGAGGGGAAGAGAAATCTAACCATGACCAGCATCAGTAAGATCAATCACAACTTTAAAAAAGGAAAAGTCTAAACTCAAATCTGATTCACCCGCAGACAAGCTTGTAGCCCAACCTGTAAATTGGATTTTATTTGAGTAAAATGAGACAACTCAATACATGAAACTAGAATATATCAGAAAAATATTGATCAAGACTGCAGGGGATCATATGCATATTCATGATGAAGACAGGCAGCAAAAATGGCTCTGATGACAGGCAGCATGACTCTGATTGATTCCATGCAGAAAGAGAGCAGATGAGGGAGAAATGATTCTTTCGGAAGCACTATTCAACTATTATGAATTCAAAATTCAAATTAATATCTTCAATCATATAGACTTGTAGATGGCTCTTGATTAATTTTAACTTTATAAAATGAAATGTAAATTTTCTTTCTAACCTTTATTTAAGCCGAATAATTCCTAACTCCTTTCTGTCTCTAACTCATTCAACAAATAAGGTCTAATGTTCCGACTAAAGTGAAGTCTTTTATTTTGTCGGCAATATTGTTCATTAATGCTAATGATTATATCATCACACAAAATGGTCCCTCTTGAAGCTTGTGTGTTATGCTTTTTACCCCGCGATTGAGGTATATAGCAATTTCTTACACTGATCAGCTACTATACACAAGGCATTTCGGCAATTTTTGCAAGGGTTAGGTCCTCGTAAAAATTTTAACCAAGTCCTATGAATTGTTATTCCATAAGATTTTTAAGAGTGAAGTACCAAGGCCTCATGAAAAAGAAAATTAGTTAAGGAAAAAGAGGATGCTTATGCTAAGAAATTGTATAACTATAAAATAACTATGGCCTGCTAAAATTATTTCCATAAAACTAATCCTGCTCGTCCTCCTTTATTTATATTCAGACCCATTTTGACATATGTGGTAATAGAGAAGACTGGGGAGAATGTAGTATTCTGAATCTGGATATTCTTTACCTAGGATCAGTTTTAAAAGAGGTGACATTTCTGAGAGAATTGATAATGAAATATGCAACAGAGGTACAGTACCCACCCAATTTTTTCAGAATATAATATAAAGACCCTTCTCCTTCATGGCCAATAAGATGACCAAGATACCTGCATGGCCCTTCCATGTAATGAAGAATTTCAGGGGTCACTGGCCATACAATTCTTAATTTATGACCTTGTTTTATTGGGACAGTCCTGACAATAATCTAAAACAGAAAACCAAAATGGTATAATGCATTAGAATCAATATTGAAGGAATTGTTTAGAATAAATTATTGAGTAACAAGTAGAAAACTAATACCTGTAAATGCTCTGATTTGCATGGCTGACCAGAGGTGCGAAGACATTCTTTATTGGTGTTTCTAATATCTTGGAACTTTTCTTCAACAAGTTTTTGAATTTTATCAAGGCTTTCTGAAAATATCCATACACAATAATTGTATTGTGAGCATTTCAAAATAATAATAATATGATTAACATATATTTTTGCAGCAAAATATTGATTACCATTTGTATATACAACTAGGTGCATTAGATTAGCAGAATAGTTTTCTTCATGGAATTTGATAAGCTCGTTCCTTGTGTCTATTCCTTTTGCTTTGGGTCTAACTTCCAAAGTGTCCCAGTTCCCTGACAGAACAGATATTTTAGAGCACTAAGAGTAGTGGTTGTGACGAGAAGAGCATTAGAGCCATGATAGTAATGAGTAATGACAAATATTTCAGTAATGTGAAAATATTGAATAAAGTATAACAAAGTTAAGCATACTTATAGAGTTTCAAGCTAATCACCAGAGGATGATACATGTCAAATCATATTAACAACATAGGACTCATGCACACACACAAAATGATAGGCAACATTTCTTTAAAAATATAACAATGCATTATGAAAAAATGAATCGGAAACAGAGACAAATTCAAACTAATGAACACAGACTGGGTATAACATAGGTTAAGAGAAGCATTTAAATATAACAGTATGCAAATTCATCGTAATGTTTTGGTATAAGATTAAAAAACAAAAAAATCACATATCTTCAATTTCTTACACGGCTAAAATAAACACAAGTCTGAAAAAGTACAAAACTAGGTTTTGTATTTTACCGCCATATTTGTCAATCAGCCAAATACTTTCAAAAAAGAAATTCTTATTAGGATGTGTTTGGGTAAATTACTCATTAAATTAGGATTTACTATCATACAAGTGTTTATATATATTAACTATTTATATAATTAAAGAGAAAATGTGAATAAACGGTTTTCACATAAGTTGTAAGATGTTATAATATAAGCTATCACAGAGAGCTTGTTGAAATAAACTGGAACCCAAGCACTTAACCACGCATTAATAACATAAGATAAGCCTAAATAACTTGTAAGTAAACGCTTCCAAATGCAACCTTCAGAAAAAAAATATAATATCACAATATTTTAAAAGATTTTGGCCAAGAAAAAGCAAAGTTCGGTATTAGTTCTTTGATTAACATAAGGGGGAAAATGTAAAAGCTAAAAAAATTAATGTTACATCAATGAGAACATGCGTTTTTTCTGCAAACATGCTTGTTGAGAGAATGAATAATCAAAAACTAATATTACAACCAGCAAGGTGCAAATATTCAAAGTTCGGCAGTTTTAGATTTATAAAAATAAATAAGTCAGTCACTCACCTGTGCTAAATTTATGATATGGGTGATCTTCAGCAGTGAGATGTTTCTGAAGCTATACAGATTGTAATGTTTCACAAGAGGAGAGAAAAAGAGAGATAATAAATATTTCTTCAAGAAGGGCCAGAAAGCATAACATGCAATGCCAGTAAAGTAACAAAGAACATATTGACGATAAAACAACTACTAGTCTACTAGAAGAGGATAAACTACGAGAACTGAAAATGAGACAAACCAGTGCAATTGCCTTGAACAACAAAAACCACTCACAAATCCATTTAGAGCATGTTTTGGGTTGCATTTGCAGTACCCAAACTGTGTTTTCAAGATTCAAAAATATGATTTTTGAAAATATTTGGAAACATGTTTGCTTTATATTCCAAACGTGGCTTAGAAGTTTAATTGAGTTTTTTGTCGAAACGGAAGCAACTCAACCTAATTTTTAGAATCAAGTGGTTAATATCCAAAAGCACTTCACTTTAAACTTAAACCCATTTTAACTAAATCAGTTTACAGAATCAGGCTCATTCAAAACTAATTTTGCCAAATGCTGACCTAAGCACACACTAACAATTAAGTATTGCAAGATCAAGATTCAAAAAAATTAGTTAATCCTAAGATGAGATACAATCATACAAAACAGGCAATCCATTGACCTTTTCTTAACTTTGTTAAACACTTGATCCATCTGAAGACTAAAAATTCTTCCAATTTCATATTTTTATAGACTTAAAGGAATTAGGAATCCTCAGTGCAAATAATTTAAGACCCTGGCCTCAAGTTGAGCATCAATAATTGACAAACTGTGTTTCAACGAGTTTTGTCACATTCGACAATGCAACAGCATTAGTAAGAGATATACAGCCAATTCACAATTGAAAACAACGGCAAGACTATTTCAAGAAAGTGGATATTTAAAGCAATAATATAAGAAAAAATAAAATTCTATCCAAAGAAAGACTGCATCTTTTAATTGAATAACCACCAATAAAAATTGCCTAGTTAATGCAGCATGGTTAAATTGACATAAAAAGTGTGTGTACACACTTGTATTGGCTAACCTAACTGTGCCCTGCATCTGATTGCAATAAATGGGATATTTACATCTTAGAAACATAAACTACAGCCTTTTCATTCAATCAAGCATCTCAATTCAAAAGAAGTTTGATGGATACAAAAGAAGATCGTGAATATTAAAACTAAACTCCATATCCATCCTAAACAAAATATAGATCATTTTCTCCACTGTAATACTAATATACTATAGGCAATTTTCCTAACAGCACATTTTAATGTATTGTTCAAACAACTAAATTTACGAAACAATACTCAAAAACCCACTGTAAAAGCAATAACAGATACCTGATTCATTCTCCACCCATCAGATAATAAGTTTTTCTGGTTTTCTGTAACAAACAAAGCAGATAAAAACATACAGATAAATAACGAGAAAAATAAAACTGAAGGCAACAGATAAGTAAAAAGATTAGCTAACCAGAGTCAACAGCTTTGATTTCCCTCATGGTGGCATCAGCAGACATCAATGGTTTGGTGAAGAATTGAGCAAATCTAGAAAATAAGCATACTCCAAATCACATTGCTACAACAGTATTTTGTTACAAAAAAAAAACAAATATGGGATATCAGAAAAATGAGATCTACCTGTCCAGAGCCTCTTCAAAACCATCTGTGTTTACATCAAAAAAATAATTCGTGTTCTCTGAAGATGTAAAAGCATTGGTGCTTCCTCCATGCTGTGTGAGGGAAGCAAACCACAGCAATGACAAAACAAAAGCAATTAGCAAATAAACTGTAAAAATAACTTCAAAATGAAAAATAAATAAACAAAGAAACTATTTCAGCTTTTTAGCTCAGTTTGATGATACGATTGGCAACCACCTCTCCATTCAGAGTGGTAAGAAAGAAAAAACAAATGTCAAACATATTTCTCTCAAAGAACAAGAAACAGGTTCAGACATACGAAAATTACGCTACCTCAGTAATATACTTTGAGTAGCTATCTTCCACAGGGTACTTTTCGCTAGCATAAAACAGCATGTGCTCTGTCAACAAGAAATCACAAACAATTTCAATCATAAAACAAAATTAAAATGTAAAAAATATTCAGCATCTCGTTCCCACTCTAATAAGCTACTACTTCCTCCGTTCCTTATTATAAGAGACTGCATTTTTTAGATTCATTATAAAACTTATGTATCTGGACTATAATAAGGAACGGAGGTAGTATATAAAATCGTATTTTATAAATATCCATATCCAAATACTAGAACATCACGATTGAACATGAACATCGCGAGTTTGATTTCACATTTTGATCACTAATCTTCTATGAATCTTAAAACAATGAATTGAAGTGTGATCAAATTAGAATGAAAGCGATGAAAGTGAAAAGCAATAAAGACCTAGAAAATGAGCGAGGCCTTCAAGACCAGAAGGATCAGAGAAGTAACCAACACCAACGCTCATGGAAGCAGCACACTGCAACAAAAACAAAAACAAAAATCAGATAGAGAAAGCATAGATATCATCGTAACAACGCAGGCGATTGAGAATTTGAGATCGAAGAGAAATGAAACCTTATCGGTATCGGGATCGCTGATGAGAAGAACTTGAAGAGAGTTACGGAGAACGATTCTTTTGTAATTCCTCTTATCGATTCGTGCTTTCACAATCTCAGCGTTTTCGTTTCCAACCGCCATTGTTGTTGTTGATCGGTATCTCGATTACGCACAGTTTTTGGTTCGAAAAAGAGAAGGCTTATCTGTTATCTGAATCTGGAATGGTGGGTTTTTGGTACGAAAGTTGAGTTTTTATTATTCGTTTATAGTTACAGTGAGTACCACGGTGTTAGTAGTGGCGTGTATCATGCTCTGTAACATCTTAACTAACAACCGTGCATTTGGGGTTAGGTTTCTTATTCAATAATTAATTAATCGGATAAATTATGAAATTATGATTATCTCAAAAAATGTTAGTATTTTATTAAATTGACTTTTAGAGTCGACCAAAAAATAAATTGACTTTTAGAGTCGTCTTTAGTTCTTTTCCTTGGGCTTAGCCATTTTTGTACTCAAAAAATGGATCTTTATATTTTCTTTACATTGATAAAATATTTCTTTAAATTGACTTTTAGGGTTGAGTTTATACTCAGCAGTAGAGGTTGCCTCGTATGTTTTTGTTGCTTTTAAGGTTCAATAGTGGGTATTGTAAGATCATATTTTGAGAGACAGTGGAGTGTGTAGCATGGACTCTGATTTTGAGAACGTTTTGAATAGGTTTCATGATACGATTTCGACGTTAGAAGTTTCACTAACAAGGAAATCGTCCCCCCTAAAGCCCGACATGTTTTGGCGACTCTTTTTAATTAAATTGTTCAGAACATGGAAGTCACATACGACATGACACCAAGATAAAAAGCAGTTTTTGGGTGTTTACAAACAGTAGATTCTCAATATTTTCTTTTAAGTATTCTCATTAATGGGTTAAGTCAGCGTATGTCGCCGGTAGAGCACTGTACCATACTAGAATATCGCCTCATGATCCCTTTATTTCCTACTGACGAAGTGTGCCCAGTTTGTCATAAGGTGTGTTTGGATTCATTTGGGGTGGGCTTAAACGGGGGGGGGGGGGCTGCCTGTTTTGCCACCCCTAACTGTAAGGAGCTTCTGGGCTTGAAATACATGCACAACTTTGTGAGAGATGTCTTTTAAGATATATTTAAACGAACAAGAATATCTGTGAAAAAAAAGGCGCCTCTGAACTTCTTATCTGACCCACAGAAAGGAAGATCGACACGTCGGCCAGCAGACATTTTGGTGTATGGATGTGTAGGTGAAAAATATGTGTGCGTAGACTTGACTGGGGTTTCTCCACTTATAGGTTTGAGGACTCACAATTTTATCGTGGGACAAAAGGCCCCCAAAGTTGATAAACATGAACAAACATGTTCGGATAATCAACATGTTTTTATACCATTTGCATTTTACACTTTTTGTTTTCTAGCAACAGAGGTAGTGGATCTTTTAAATAGAGTTCTAAAAACCATGCATAGCAATGTTGTTTCTCCTAGGTCTATGGATGTAGTATTTAAAAGAATAAGTTTTGTAATCCAAAAAAGAGTGGCGGCGCAACTTGTTGCTCGTTTACCTTCTATTAATATGTAATTAAATTATATATATTTCAATTAATATAGATTATGAATTATATTGATAAAATATAATTTACTAAAGACTCACGCATAAAATAGAAGAATTGAGACTCTAAATTCCAGTCATAAATGTCCGACTTAAATATTTTCAACATTTTTTTACTAGTTGAACTAACATTTATTATTAATTTTATTTCTAATTTTATTAATTTATTACTAAATTAGTCCCTATCATATTCAATAAGAAACTATCAATTTACATGTCTTAATTTCCAAATATGTCCATTCGAAGTTGTAAAATTATTTTATATTGTATATCCATTCATACTCTATTTAATAAATTTAGATGAAATATACAAATTCTATTTCTATGCACATATTTCATCTTGATTTATTATATATTTATATACATCACAATATTTTTTTTTTTAAAATCTCAAATATTTATTAAGATACACACATATCCTTACCAAAAAAACATAACCCTCCAAAATTAAACTCCCTTCACCCTATGGGTGTGTACTCTTAACATAATAAACCAGGTTTACCCTCCAAAATAGGGGGCTCGCGGTTTGATTTGGATCGGTTATGTGATAAAAAGTCATCCGATCCAAAGAAAAATAAGTATGTGGTTTGGTTCGGTTTTTGGATGAGTAAATTTAATTTGGTTTAAACACATCCAAAAACAATAAGTTTTTTTGGTTCGGTTTTCGGTTATTTTTTGGATTGGATTGGATTTGAGCACCCCTAATCCAAGATATATAAATTTAGAGTCTTGCTAACGAGTGTCCCCGAGGCACTCTTTAAGCATACTATTTAAAGAAATATTTTATTTAAAATGTTAAACAGCACAATTTTTAATGCATTGACTTTACAGATTTTAATAAATATTCTATACAAATTTACTATTTAATGGCTTAAAGAGTGTTCCAAGAGCACTATTTAGCATTTGCCATAAACTTAAGGCTCCAACTTTCACAAGATGCATTTGCTTATACAATCATGTCCACGGGCTTTTGCATAAATATACAACTAACTACCAAATATTGTTTCCGTATGTGGAGTACGCTACATGGATCAAACAACGTCATAATATTTTATGGATTTTTCTAACCTGTGCAAGATTGCACATGATAAGTCATTAATACACCTTTTTTTTTTGCTGGTATTAATGAGTCAATGGGTTTTTTCTTAAATTCTCTCTCTTCTTTTTCTTCTAAGTGCCGCCATTGACTGGTTCCCTGCGTAACCCTTTTCGTCTCCAGAAAATTTGCTCACCTTCGCCGCCTCTGTCAACTTGCTTCCTCCGTTCATCGTCACCTTGCCACCGCCAATTCTGTCTCCGACCTTTGTCCCGTTCACAACCTTGTAACGCCGCTGTTTCGATCGCCACTGATGGGAAGAAAAAATACACTAATAAACCATCTCCGCCGCCGACATGCTACTGTTGAAGCGTGCAAGAATAAGTGGGACGGATAGCAAGAGAAAAAGCTCCCTGAGATGGTACAATGGAAGAAAAGGGAAGTAGGAAGCTGCAGCACTAAAAAATATCCTTCAAATTGAGTCGGCAATCGTATCATTTTTTATATTTTTTATTCTGATCAAAGGCAAACGTATGATGGTTTTAGTTTTTAAAGATGGAGACTATGCGGTAGTTAACAGAAAAGAGAAAGAGAGAAAACAGAGGAGAGATTGAAAAAAATAGCAACTAATTAATGTTTGGCTTTTCAAAAAAAAAAGAAGAAAGGTGTATTAATGACTTATCCTGTGCAAGATGTGCAATCTTACACAGGTTAAAAAAATCCATATTATATTATATCCCAATTTAATTTATTTATCTCTAGATCTTCCTAACAAAGGCAGGATTGCTTGTGCAGAAATATAAATTTAATTTACTAAACATATAGGCATAGGCATTTTCCTAATGTTAATAGAAGTTAAGAGGTAACAACAACTATGTCAATAGCAATGATATCCAAGCTCTTTCTTTTGACACGTCCAAATCTAAAAATACAGGTTATTGCAACTAGGTCGGTGACTTCCACTTCCGCTGATAGCCCTTATGAAGCATACAACCCTACAAGTGGAAACTAAACCACAATCTAAATTGCAAGAATAAGTATGTATCATCTTAACTAGACAGTAGATTGCTTTGAAACTGAAGCAGTACTGTGATATTTTAACAACAAAAACACATTCAGGGGAATCCCTCACAAAATTACCCTGCTATTACTGGGGTTTCTTGCACCTCAAAGATTAGAATCGAGACTGATATCTAGACAGACCCTATGAATTGACGGGTTTTCCATTTAACTTGGGGAAAGGGTCTTGCTTGCTCAATACAGCCACTTTGCTTTTGTGGGCAAAGTAACCTTTCACAAGATTCTTGTATATCAGTATGGCCATTATACACTCTACCTGCAAATGCATCAAATATCAATTAATCAAAAACAGCAATATCTTCCTTTGTTTTATTTTTCCGAAAGATATGAACAAATTGAAAGTAGGACAGAATGAGGAGGAAACTAAAGAAATTACCTCGTCCACATCCATGTCAATATCAAGCCATTTCAATGCTTTAACAATAACCTCCAACTTCACCTGGTGAGCTCTGGCTGGATCTCTCTGCTTTTGAATGATGTAACTGTCGTGATGTTGCAATCAAGCAATAAGAAATTAGTTATTTGAGTAAAGTAAACAAATACTAAGTAATTTATCAAACCTAATATACATTGAAATGGAAGAGAGGGAAAGGCGATACTAGATACTTACATCTTCTTTACTAATCTCTGGTATACTTGAAGTTCTACCTTCTCTAGGACAAGATATACACCTGATCTCAAGAACCTATAAAACAATATGAATTTGATTATGCTCTCTAGAGCAAACTTTGGAGAAACAATCCTCATTATAAAACAACAATGGGCAAACCTACCAGTCCTCGTGATCTTGGAGCGCACACCGAAGAAGTCGAGGATCACCCCTTTTTAGAGCTTGTACAATATTACCATACTGTCCAAAAGAAAAAACAAATACTTACTTAGACACTTCTGAGGCACACACGGTTGTCATTTGCAAATACTGTAAACCTCAACTACCAAATGCAATCAGGTTGTTGTGTTGCATCTATTTTTGGGAAAACTATTATGCAGTATAAACAGAAACTGATGTTCCCTCCAAGTGCTTGATTTGAAAGATCTATTTCAAATTTCCCTTTGAATAACCAAACTTCATAGCAAAGCAACCACAATAAAAAGAGGGGTCATAAAATTCTAAAAGGTAACTGGCTATGTCTTTACTAATTGGGGATTGACTGATAAAAAATATAAATATGATGAGACAGGATCACATTTTGAAGAGAAATTATATATCATAAGGAGTGGTTATGGTAAGATTTTAGACAAACGGGACAAAGGGATGTATCCCATCAGATACTTAATGGGAATACCGCCTGCGAACTGGCACTTGGAAAATAACAGTCCCTTTTTATTGATATATTTATTAATCTGGCTCATCTGAACTAGCTCACCAGTCATAAAAGTAAACTAAGTTGCTGCTCAGAAGGGAACATAACTGAGTTGGCACCTACAAGCTCTAAAAGGTTTACAATTTAAAAAAGTAAGACAAACTTTTACAGTACCACATAAAGAAAGAGCAGAAGAGAAAAATCATCAATAAGCACCAAACATACCTCAAGTAGATTATACGTCTCCAAGAGTCTATGATTGGGTAATATGCCTATTGAAATCTTCACTGGAATCAGATATTTAAGAATCATCCTATGTCAAACAATTACAGATTGTCATATTTTACGACAGATTTTTTTTTATTAAAGTAAAGACAGAGTTAAATGTGGCTTTATTATCTTTCTGTCTTTTGATAATGAGATATACAATTGGTAAAGCTCTTCAGACATGAACAATTTATGTCCCCACTTCTCTTTACTATGGTAGGAAGCTAAGATTTGAATTTTGCAGTTTCTATGGTAGTTGGCCGCCCACTAGCATAAAACATTTCTAATCATAAATATACTTCCTTTTTGGCTAAGTACCAGTAAGAATATTCAACTCATAAATTATTTGCAGAAGTTTGTTTTAAGAAACAATTTCTAAGTGCATGAGCTAAGCAATCACATTCTAAAGCCAAGTCTTGCCCCATCCACAGATGCATGTTTCATTTTAGGCAAATTAAATACAACCTAAAAGAAAGCTCGCTTCATGAAAATGCACACACAATTGATACAGCTGAACCATACCTTATATTGGCTTCATGCTGTGGGTTGCAATGCTTCAAGGCATATGATAATTTATAATCAGCCTGTCAAGTCACAAATGTAAACTGTATAAATGGTTTATAAATTTTACAAGTATGTTTTCTGTTGAAAGTAGCGTAGACTGCAAAATAATTTAAACCAGAAGGAAACTTCATAGAAAATTACAAAGCCAGCAGCATATCGGAACTCAGAACACAATCAAGTCGTAAATTATTGTAAATGAAATTTAGATTTAGATAACTTACGGAAGGAAAATTTTCATTGAAAACTTCGAGACGGCCAGTATAGTACATGTATGTGACCTGAAATATATCGTAAAGATAAATAATCTGGAAAATATGTCTTGCAGATACATACAAACATACAAACATGCATACATATGCATATACAAATTCTAACCTTGTCTCTTTTAGGAAATTCCTCAAAATCAAATATGCGTGCAGTTTCAATACTTCTTATTACACTGCGGCAAAGGTGAACCGTACCAAGCTGCAAAACATTTGTTCATAGAAGAAAAGTCAAAACCCTAACCTTAGCTCACATTAACATGTATATTTATTTCATCAACCCCAGATACTAAAGTTTCAAATTAGTGCCAACACATGTCAATAAATGATATCACAAGTTCATAGCAAGAGTGTTATAATTATAAATCCCCTATAAGAAAGCAAAAAGAACAATAAATACCTTAAAATATATCTTGAATAACTGACAGGTTACATACAATGCTCCAACACGCTTAGCACCTTTTCCCTGGAATACAATCAAGGCATAAAATAGTTAGTAGAGCACCTCTGAAAGTGAAATTTCATACAATCACTTAAATAATGCAGTGCAGCACGGAAGTATATGTTTCACGATAACAACACAAAACATGGAGATTTTTGCTTAGAAATGGTTGATATGATTACGATTTCTGCCTTGTTCCAAACTACAATGAAGAAGACTATGCAGACACAGAAGTAATTTTTTTTCCACAAGCAATATATGAATGAATAGGCTAAAATTGGCAAAATCATTGACTGAAAATTTGGGGTAGTCTAACACAACTTTAATAGCAAGCTCAAAAGGTAAGTTTTATAAATTATATAACGGCTATTTTGTATATATTTATTTCGGCATTTGGTGTGTTTTAATCCCCACACAACTCTTGTCTGTCTGTGTGGGTAGGGGGAAGCATTATAAAGCAATATCCTCAGCCCTCAAGCTTATTCATTTAGCAGTGTTTGGTATTATGGTTAATGATTAATGACCCTAAACATACCATTATTGATTTGAAACTAAATTTTAAGAAACAAACATAATTGGGTTTCAACTTTTTTTATAGACCAATATCAATTGTTGCTTGTTAGTACTTAGTATGTAATGTTAGTAGCTAAGATTTGAATCCTAGACCTCCTTCGAGCTCAGCCACTTGAGCTACAACTAAGGTTTCAAATTAAAATAGATAGACGAAAATGTTTACATACCGCAAGGATGCCAAAAACTTTCATGAGTAAAGAACCAGCACCTTTCAACTTCTCAGGTGATTTTCCATTTGAAGCCAATTGTCTGTCAGCCTAAAAGCCAAAAAAAAAACACAAAAACTGCACTTCAATAAAAGAAGATAACATAAAACCCAACAAAACCAAACTCATAAGCACAATATAAACATACAAGAAATTCTCTTTCTCAAAAAAAAAAGTTGTTTTCGTAATTAATCACTTCTAGACATCTCAAAATTGATTTTTTTTTTTTTATCCTAAACTTGCTTTTTGTAACCAAACACAATCATAGACTCTAAAAATTGATTTTGACTTTTGAGTGCAATTATCAATTTTGAGCTGAAAAAATAATCTCAACCAAACAGTACACAAAAAAATTCAGCTTAATGCACACAAAATACCTTTTCAGCAAGAACCCTAATTTCATAAACAATAACAAACAAAGCTTCAAGAGCCCACGCAGATTCCCAATTACGAAATTCCTGAACAAACGCACTGAAAATTTCAACAATTACAATTCATCACTTAAATTCAAAAACAAAATGAATCAAATCAATCAAGTAATGAAAAAAAAAATTACTTCACGGTTTTTTCGAAAGCGTTATACGCTTCAACGAAATTGGACTGTTTATATTGTTGAAGTGATCGGAAAAGAGGAACGATGATATCGGCGAACTGAGAGTAGTTATTGTTTTGGTTGATGAGTCTATTGGCGTCGTTGAAGAGGGAAAGAGCGTCAGCGAGAGAGAGAAGGAAGTGAGAGTTGGAAGAGAGAGCGAAAAGAGATTTGAAGGAAACTCCGTTTTGGTAAGAAACGGCGTCGGAGAAACGGTTGAGAAATTCTGTTATTCTTCTGTGGGCTTCACCCATGCTCAAGTACGCCATTGTTGATTCTCACCGGCGTCGGAAAATGACTCTAACTTCAAAGTGAAAGTTGTAGCGCCACACAAATCAAAACTTGAGCTTCCTTTTTCTCGGTTTAGTCCCTTCTACAATTTTTTTATTTTTCATTATTGTCCCTTATAATTAAGTTGTTAAAATATCATCTCTAATATCTATATGATATGATATGATTTGATTGAATGTATGTGTAGAAAAATATTACACTATGGATTGTATATATATATTGAAGAATTTAATTTATATATACTATTAGTAAAGTTATTTTTTGAAATTAAAAACTGCGTACTCGACCAACAACATTATTTTTAAATTACAAATTAAATGTTTGGTGTTAAAATATTCACAATTTATTAAATAGATTTCACATATCTTAAAAGATTGTTGTTTCTGATGTACTAAACAACATTGTTGTTTGTCTTTGTATGATGACTCAAATGGTAAGAGCTGAAATACAAATGAATGGTATAGGATAAGATCCGTGGATCAAATTCCTGACAGGAGTTTTTTTTTTTTTTTTACAAATGCAAGAGTAATTTATTGTTGTTTGGAATTACACTTTGATACAAATTTATTTATTTTAAAATAAAATATAATAAATTATGTGTTTGTAGTCCAACGGTTAGGATAATTGCCTTCCAAGCAATAGATCCGAGTTTGACTCCCGGCAAACGCATCTTAGCTTTGTGTTTGTTTTGACAAGTGTTTCGATTATCAAAATAAACAAACACAATTAAACAATCATCGTATTTTTAATTATTTTTTTGATAAATCAAAGATATCATCCGCGCGCAACTGTAAGGGTAAATGTTGTGGCCTATTAATAATCAATACTGGCCTACCAAATACAGAGGTCAATAAACTATTAAAGTTACATAAAATTCCACATTGTCAAGTAAATTAAAATAACCTCAACATATAATTTTGGTGATCACCGTATAAGATTTTGCAACCTCAAACGATGACCTTATTAATCACAAATAATTTGATTTGTAAATGGTACAAAAGATGATGATGATGATGATGATGATGATGATGAGTTTTTCATGCATCTTACTATTCACATTACAAACAATACACGCTAAATTCAAATTTAAACTGAATATCGAACAAATAACATGCATTATTACAAACAGAAATGCACAAAATTGAGAAAAAAAAACCATCACAAAAAATAATAACAGAGGTGCTTTTGCTGATAATCATTGAGTCTTGCTCCAATTGCATACTACAAAACATAAAAGCAGATTAAGAGGTCTTCAAGAATAAATAAAAAACATAATGAGAAGCTGAAAATAACAAATAAGAAAACTCCAAAATTTATCTGTCATGAATTAAACTTTTCTTACCCCTGCCTTATGCTATTGCTCCCATTCTTCCACTTCGTAAGGTTCACCGGTGGCATTGTGCGCGCGCGAAGACTCTCCAATTTCCGACCGAGATTTTCTAAGCAATTCAAGATAGCCGTCGATTTCTATTCTTTCGAGGTTGATGAGGCGATGGAAATCAATAGGGAGAGACATAATATTAGGACAGCCTATGATACATAGTGTTTTCAGGCTGTTCAAACCTGAAAGCCACTGCGGAAGTGTCACAAGATTGTTGCAGCTTGAAATTGACAAGTATTGTAATGTATTCAAGGACCCTTGAAGCCAATGAGGCAATGTCACCAACTGTGGCATAGAAACAATAATTAGAACCTTCAACCTCATGCTCGAGTTTTGGTCCTCATATCCCTCAGACAACTGCAACATGTTATAGTTGTCAACTAGCAAAGTCTCTAATGCAGGAAAATGTTCAATATCAAGTGGCAAAGTCTTTAGACTTCTACAATTAGCAACACACAATTCTCTAAGAGAAGAGAGTTTTATCCCTCCGAAAAATGACTCTAGATTGCTACAAAACTCGACTCTCAGAGTTTGAAGATAACTCAAATTTGCAATCTCATCATCTGGCAAAACACACTGCTTTGTTGTTATCTCCAAATGTTGGAGATTGATCAATTTTCTGAAACCCTTAGGCAGTGTTTTAAGTTCAGTACATCCACTAATTACCAACATTTCTAACAATACAAGGTTGCAAATAGAATCAGGAAGTCTCTTAATATTTCCATTATTCTCGAGACTGAGATATCTTAAATGTATCAACTTGCTAATGGACTCAGGCAAGGTCTCATATGTAGAATCACTTAAATCCTAAAATCTCAGGTGTTGGCACCTTGAAATGCATAGATTGAAGAAACGATCACTGTTGGCTCCAACTCCAGCAGTGGGAAATAGTATGCTTCTGACACCTTTTGATCTTCGAGTGTAAAATTTATCAAGCCCTTTGTTTTCAGAGAAAGACAGATGTTGGAAAATCCTAGGCAGGGAATAAAAAGGGTGATATGCTAGGAAGCAGTCTCCTGTTGAAACAAACATAGCAAGATCATGCACCAAATCATGTATTTTAAAAGAAAAACCAATGCCGTAGTCGACAAAATCCTGAAGAAAAGATATTGACATAAGCTCAAACAAATAGTGGTTAGCACTATACTTCAATGTTTGAATGTGGTTTCTGTTTGGTGCTGGAAGGAGACCAAGTGCTCTCCATAGTGATGTTACATGAAAACTATCAAATGCATGACCCTTTGGGTAAAGGGACAACATCGAAAAGCATTTTTTCATATCGGATGGCATTTGATCATAGCTTAACAAAAGTGCAGGTAAAATCCCATTTGTGTCCGGCAAACTCCAAATTTCGTTATCTCTCATGTTTTCCCAATATCCAACTGATTCGTATTTTGAAAAAAGTAAACTGCCTAATGTTCTCGCTGCCAAGGGAATCCCCCCACATTTTTTCACAATTTCCCTCCCAATATTCACCAAATGTGGATATCTTCTCTCTTCTCCTTCTTTAAAAGCCCATTTGACAAATACAGACAACAAATCTTCCAAAGAAAGACCTTCTAAACTGTGAGAGGAAACAGTTCCCATCATGGAAGCAATCGAGTGACTACGCGTAGTAACTAAGATTTTACTTCCTAGAGCACCTACTTGTATTAAATCCCTCACCTGAATCCATTTAACACGATCTTGATTCCACACGTAGTCTAAGACGAGTAAAAACTTCTGACCATTAAGTTTGTTTATAAGAATATTCTGTAGTTGCTCGATATCTAAATCTCTATAATTTGGTCGGTAAGCAAGAGCATCCCCTTTAGGAGAGTCATTAGCAGAACTAATGATTTTAATAACGATTTCCTTAATGTCAAAGTTATCATGACTATCAGAAAGACACACCCACATCTTGGATGAGAAATACTCATCTATCTTCTCATCGTTAAACACAAACTTGGCGAGTGTGGTCTTTCCAAGGCCACCAAGCCCCACAATGGGAATAACAGAGAGATTTTTATCAATATCATGCTGAACCAAAAGCTCTATTATCTTTTCTTTATCATGTTCCCTTCCTATCACTTCTGAATTGATCACACGGGAGTATGTCATTTCTCCCCTGTGCGCTACATGCGTGTCATTGTGAACATCAATTATCTGAAGACCAAACTTATTCCTATCAGCTGCAATCTTGTCTAATCGCTTGTTGATTTCTTTAACTTTGCGAGCTATTCTAAAACGGAAACCAAGTGGATTAGAACGTGAGAATAAGTTATCTACCTTGGTTATGATTCTGCTACCATTATCTTTGCTCACTTTCTTTCGTAGGTTTCGAAACTCAATTTCATCAAGCACATATTCGGCATCAGAGATGACGTTGTTTATCAGCCACAGCCAATTCTGCAGCTCAAAACAATCAAGGGCATTCCTCGGCTTTTTCTCAGCGTCCAACAGCACCGATTTGATGTATGAAAGAGTCTGTGTGAACTGCTGGAGATCTTGGTATACACCCAGCACCTGACAAGCTTCTTCACATGCCCGAGAAGCAATCTTTGCCATCAGTGACTCTACCAAGCCGAAGAGGAATACTGCACCCATAAGTATAAAAACAACGCGATTATTATTAGTAAATTAGTATCTCACAACGCCATTATTATAAGCGATAAGGTTTTGTTATATTATAGTACATACTTTATCTCCAAGTCCATACTGCCATACATACATTTCCAATCTGGACAAATTTAGTCAGTTCAATTATTTGATCAAATCTGGACAAAAGTTTTAGTATACTAGAAAACTTGTTTGACCAACATTTTTTGTTAAAACTTAAAACTGTTTATAAAACACACAGAAACAATCTCTTTTCATTAATGGCAATGTAGTACTTGATGTACATGGACCACCCAGCCTTGTCTTTTGTGTTACATGTATGGTTATGGTTGATGAGAATGAAATGAATGAGGGAATCTTGTGTTATGTTTTCTTTCCTATAAAATATCTTTATTTTTTTATTTTTTTTGTGATCTTCATATAGGACTTTATTTTATTATGATCATTTAAAAAACAAAGAAGACCAATGACTTTAGAATGTAAGTTTGATCATTTCAATATTCATACCTTTGACTTTTAAGAATGCAAATTGGAGCATTCCATACCTTAGCACCAAACCAATAATATTTGACTGTTTGTCTACCCAACTTTCTGTTTTCCTGATAACCAAAATGGTTTTGGTTGGATCGTTCCTCTTTAGCACGGCGGAGTCACTCATAGCACAACTTGCTTCCCGGGCATTAATAGAAGCTTCTCAGGTGCTTGGTGTCTACGACGATTTTCAACAGTTCACACAGACTCTCTCATACATCAAAGCTGTGCTGTTGGATGCTGACCAAAAGCAAAACCAAGATCATCAAAATTTTGAGCTAAGTGAATGGCTGTGGCTGGTTAGAGATGTCTTGTCTGATGCAAAAAATGTGCTGGATGAAGTTGAGTGTGAAAACTTACGGAAGAAAGTGATCAAAGCACATAGCAGCAGCAACATGATAATAACCAAGGTAGATAACTTCTTCTCAAGTTCTAACCCGCTTGCTTTCCGATTTAGGATGGCACGAAAAATAAAACAAATGAACACGAGATTAGATAAGATTGCTGCAGATAGGCACAAGTTTGGTTTTAATATAGTTAATGCTGACAACCGTATTGTGCATAGGAGAGAACTTACATACTCCAGTGTGATTGATTCAGAAGTGATAGGAAGAGAACATGATAAGGACAAGATCATAAAACTTTTGATTCAGCATGATAATAACAAAAATCTCTCTGTTATTCCCATTGTGGGGCTTGGAGGTGTGGGAAAGACCACACTTGCAAAGCTTGTGTTCAATGATGAAAGGATAGACAAGTATTTTTCATCGAAAATGTGGGTGAGTGTTTCAGGAAGCTTTGATATTAAGCAAGTGATTATTAAAATCATTGGATCTGCTGTTAACGAATCTATCGATGCTCCTAACTACCAACAAAATTTAAGAGATTTGGAAATTCAGCAGCTACAAAATCATCTTAAAAATAAACTTAGAGGTCAAATGTTTCTACTCGTCTTGGACGATGTGTGGAATGAAGATCGTGTTAAATGGGTTGAGTTGAAGGATTTAATACAAGTAGGTGCGGTCGGAAGTCAAGTCTTAGTGACTACACGTAGTCAGTCAATTGCTTCCATGATGGGCACCATTCCCCCTCACATATTAGTAGGCCTTTCTCTTGAGGATTCTTTGTCAGTTTTTGTAAAATGGGCATTTAAAGAAGGGGAAGAGGAAAAGTATCCACATTTGATAGATATTGGCAGAGATCTTGTGCAAAGATGTGGAGGGATTCCTTTGGCAGTTAGAACATTAGGGAGTTCACTATTTTCAAAATATGATACAGATGAGTGGGTATACATAAGAGACAACCAAATTTGGAACGGTCGCATTCGGAATTTACAAGACAAAGGCAGCATTTTACATGCACTTATGTTAAGCTATTATCAAATGCCATCCTATCTCAAGGAATGCTTTGCTTTGTTCTCCCTTTACCCAAAGGATCATGCATTTGATAGTTTTGGTATAACATCTCTTTGGAGAGCACATGATCTCCTTCCACCACCAATCATAAACCAAACATTGAAATATAGTGCTAACCAATTCTTGTTTGATTTGTTGTCAATATCTTTCCTTCAAGACTTCACCGACTATGGTATTGGTTTCGCTTTTAAAATACACGATTTAGTTCATTCTTGTGCTACAACAGTTGCTCGAGGAGAATGCAAACTTGTAACAGACTCCATTGGAGGAAGGCGCACAGTCTTTGTTCGACATTTGTCTTTCCCAGAAAACAAAGGACTAGACAAATTTCCCATTGGAAGATTTAAAAAACTGAGAAGCGTACTATTTCCAATTGCTGGGATCGGAGCCAACAATGATGCTTTCTTGAATGCATGCACGTCAAGCTGCAAATACCTACAATTTCTGGATTTAAGTGATTCTACGTATGAGGCCTTGCCTCATTCCATTTGCAAGTTGAAACATTTAAAATATCTTAGTCTTGAGAATAATAGAAAGATTAAGAGACTTCCTGGTTCTATTTGCAAGCTTCTGATGTTAGAAATGTTGATACTTACTGGATGTACTAAACTTGAAACGCTGCCTAAAGGTTTGAGAAAATTGATCAGTCTCCAACATTTGGAGATAACAACAAAGCAATGTGTTTTACCTGAGAATGATATTGCAAACTTGAGTTCTCTTCAGACTCTCAGAATCGAGTTTTGCAACAATCTAGAGTTGTTGTTTGGGGGTATAAAACTCCCCGCACTCAAAGTATTGTGTGTTTCTAATTGCAGGAATCTGAAGTCTTTGCCACTAGATATTGAACATATTCCTGCATTAGAGACTTTGCTAGTTGACAACTGTGACATATTGGAACTGGAATTGTTGGAGGGACAGAAAGACCAAAACTCTAGCATGAGGTTGAAGGTTCTAACTATTGTTTCTCTGCCTCAGTTGGTGATCTTGCCTCAATGGCTTCAAGCGTCCGTGAATACATTGCAATACTTGTCAATTTCAAGCTGCAACAATCTTGTAGCACTTCCTCAGTGGCTGTCAACGATGCATTGTTTGAAAACATTATGTATCACAGGTTGTCCTAATATAATGTCTCTCCCCACTGACATTCATCGTCGCGCCACCCTTGAACGATTAGAAATCGATGGTTATCCGGAGTTACTTAGAAAATCTCAGCAGGAAGTTGGGGAGTCTTCGCGGACACACAATATCATTGATGAGCCACATGAAGTGCAGGAAGTGGTAGAAGAACTAAATGGGTACAGTTAAAAGTGTGCAGCACAAGACCGGAGCATTGTCAGCATAAGCAGCAACTCTTAGGCTCCACATTCAAAAACTACTCATATCTGATTTAGTTTCCACATTCAAATTGTTCAGTTTCTTTGTATTTAGTTAAAGCATAAAACATTAAATTAACATTTTGCTCTTAATAATTTGGAGGTTTTTCTTTTTCTTTTATTATGAACTAACAAGACTCTGCAATCTTCATGCATGTATGTGTCGAAAAATATCCGGTTCTTTTTGCGGCCTCTAAGGGAAGTTCACTATTCAATTCAACATGGAAAACCAAAAACAATATAGTTGCATCGAACCATGGTTTGGTGCAAAATGTCTTATGTTTCTTAACCGGACTATTATTGAATTCGAAAACTGAACTGTTCTTGTGTTCTGAACTTGCTTCCGGAACAGTTCAAAACCGGGTTTTGATTCTACGGCGAAAAACTAATTTTCTGTTTCTCAACTGGTTCGCACATTTCAAATGAGTTTTTGTTCTGAACTGCCAATTATAATATTCAAGTTAAATAACTAACTCCAAAGTCTTTTATTTCATAACAGAAGATAATCCAAGTCTCTAATTTTGTGAAGATACATACTACAAAAATATGCAAGTTTAATTTTCAAATATCTAGAATGCATTTCACATAAAACTTAATGAGGAATGCAAAACGAGTTTCATAACTTTATGAGAAATACCTGAAGTGAAACATCATGAATGAACTGAGATATAAATCAGAGAAGCTTTTACACACTGAACAATCATTACCCATCACCATTAGTTTTAAAACAAGATACCTACAAGACTCAATTGAAACCAACACTTTATTCCAAATTTGTAGTACATTATATTAGAACAAATTCAAACCAACATAGTTAATAATCATTGCCAAATTTGTTGTAAAATTATATACAAAACATATATTGCATGCTTGCTCATTCACCAGGGTCAACAAGACACCAAAGATTCAAAGAGCATTTAGAGAACTTAAGATCACTCAACAAAACTAAACGATGTTGAGTTCAAGTGGTTAATGAGTTTTCAAAGACAAATTTTTAGAAAATCTGAATTGATTCTTGGATGGTACAATTATTAAATAAAGAAAAGTAACACCAATAAAATGTTACATATTTAAAATTAGTTGGTTGAGCAAGAAAAAAAAATTATTTAGTCAAAATAAATTAAAAATTATGGCACCATTATTATATCTTCTTGATCCCATTAATCTTCAAAAATGCATATATAGAATATTTACAATTCATTTTCATTATGAAGTCATTACATTATTATAAGTTGGAGCCCATGGCCCATGGGTAGCCTTTTCGGCCTCACAAAAATATTTACTAATAAAACGTAATTTTTTATTACATTATTCATATAATTAATTTATTTTAAGAGACTTAAAATTAATTATTATTTAAAATAAATAAATATTTATGAAAGGTCATCAAAATATAAAAATTTAATAATCAATAATCTATAAATATAATGTTAATACTATAGTTTTAAAAATACCGTAAATTCAACATAGTGATTATATTCAAATGGTTAATGAACTTCTTCTAAAAATAAATTGTCAGATCAAATTTCAGATTATGAGAGTATCTTCTTTGAAATATATTATTCATTTACAAATTAAGTTGACAAAAAAGGATTATTTTTTTTAAATAACCCTGCAAGGTAAAAAAAACACCAAACTACCCCCATTTTTCTGAAATTTTCTGTTCTACCCTACTGACACACAGCAGGTCAAACGCGCTACTGCAAGTAGAGCGTTTGACTGCTTAAACGCGCTAGTCAGACTAGCGACTTTGGCCAACTATGTTTGACTGGTCAAACGCGCTACTGCAAGTAAAGCGTTTGACTGCTTAAACGCGCTAGTCAGACTAGCGAGTTTGACCAGAATGCCTTTGAAACATGTTGCACCAGTCAGTCGTCAGTCAGACTAAAATTAAATGCAGCAGGTTTCAAAGGCATTCTGGTCAAACTCGCTAGTCTGACTAGCGCGTTTAAGCAGTCAAACGCTCTACTTGCAGTAGCGCGTTTGACCAGTCAAACATAGTTGGTCAAACTCGCTAATTTGACTAGCGCGTTTAAGCAGTCAAACGCTTTACTTGCAGTAGCGCGTTTGACCTGCTGTGTGTCAGTAGGGTAGAGCAGAAAATTTCAGAAAAATGGGGGTAATTTGGTGTTTTTTTTTACCTTGCAGAGTTATTTTAAAAAAAAAATCACAAAAAATTCATACATCAATAGAATAATAAAATGAAAATTATAACCAAAGGTCCTAATGACTATAGTGCATATAGAAACCTAAGAAAATTCCAAATAAGAAAGCAAAGATGAGAGAGACATAGAAAGTGGTTTTGATGCATGAAAGAGGTGAGACAAGAAATGATACAAGGGTCATGATGCATGTCTACTAAAGAGAGAGCCCAATCTCAATCAATAGAGATTCCATAGTGAAATCTTATATGCTTTTTTCATTGCTTTTAGATGTTGGGGTCATATGGGTGACAACAATCACTCAAATTAATCACACTTTCTCTCACACCCATCATCCATGCACATGCAATTGGTAGAAGGTAAGGGAGTTAGTGGAGTCATGTCCTTAGAAAAAGTGTGTAAAAGGATTTTGATGTGTGGTCGGATTTACATTACAATTTTGAGCTGCATCAAATATTTTCATAGGTTGATGTTATTGGCGGTGCTGACATGTAGGGTATCCTCATTGTTTGGGATTTGTATTAAGGTCTAATTATTACAAGATTACACCCATTTTATTGATAATCATGGCATTAATTTGCTTTCCCATATTTTATGACTATGTTTTTCAAAGCAATCCTTTTAAACAATCACTCCCAACTCCACATACTAAAGTCATGATTATATTCATGAACGGCAATTAAATAAATGTATGTTTACAATTGCCTTTAATATAAAATTTATTATTGTTCCGCGAACTTAACTCAATTGATAAAATATTATATCATATATGCAGAGGGGCAAAAATTCAAAACCCGATCATTCCATTTATTCACTTTAAGATGAAATTTTTAGTCATTAACCAAAAAAAATAAATTATTACTAATCACAGTTAATGTATTGGGAAACTTTGTCAAGGAAGAATGTGAATTTTGCAACATAAATCTTAAGTTTTCTTTAGTATAAATGATAATATATAGTAATATAGTGGTGGCCAATGGGGACATAATTTGGACCTACATGTCCACACCACAAGATGCATCTCCTCTTCTCTTTGCCCATTCCTTAGGCCCCACTCACCATTTGAAATAAATCGTTTTTTGGCACCATTTTCTGATTTGATGAAAAATTGAATCACCAAAATGATTAGGTAAATAGTCTAAATTCACAAATAATAGATAGATATGCATAATTAATAAAACTACAAAGAGTGTAACTTTATGCTCATGTAGCAACTACATAAAAAACCGATTTTAATTTCTATTATAATTTCTTTTACTCAACACTTCTCACATCGAATTATATACTGTATGTGATATTTATCCAACTGTCCTCAATGACAATGTGATGTTCATCGGCGCCATCATCATGCTTTGCAAACAAAAACAATACATTTTCCCCTTTCCACTATCTTTGCTTTGCACACAAATGGTCCACGACCACAACCATCTTAATATATAGATATTGACTTTGTACAACACTTTTTACAACGCATATCTATAAATATAATACAATAGTGTATATGTAGTATGTTCGAGTCCAAAAAAAAGAGTATCTAGTGGTAACTTGTGAAATAATTAATTAATGGCAACAATGATGACATGAAGAAAACAATTAAAGGACAAAATATGCTTTTTGACATTAGTTATTTTTTCCTTCCAACATTGTATGATCCTTGACAATGCTCGTAATATGTGGGAAATAACAAAATGCGACATTTATTATGAGAATAAGAATTATTCATTTAAATTAGTAGAATAAATAGAAAACAACACAAATTTAACATTACTAAAACAAAAAAAAAAATGAATTTGTTAACAAGCACCCAATTTAAATTAATAGCACAAAACAGTAAATTTCTTTTAAGAATCGAATCACCCATGTCTTTGCATTATAGTAACATTCACATTCAAATCACTATAAAATCTACTAATGGATAAAGGAAGAGTGGGAAGAGTTTGATAGCATAATCATGCACTTGATCTCTCAGCAAATAGTAGTTTAGGTGAAGTGTAGATATCAAACTAATTGAAGTATATACCTTGTAATGGCCCTTGTAATTTACATTATATATTTTCAAACATTTTGGATATGAGAAAGTTTCACATGTGAATTATAATAAGACATGATATCAAAAATCAAAATACATCTAAGTACCTTACAATTGACATTGTAACTTGATGATGGAATCAACATATTTTCATTCAAGGAATCGAGGTATATGATGTACGCAAACTGATATTATATTGGAGATGGAGAATATTATTGATTCATGAATGCTAGAAAAGCAGCTATAATCAGTTTAAAGAACTTAAGTATGATCTTGTAGTTAAGCACACATAAATAATTAATATGAACATGTGGGTCAAGGTAACATTTTTTTGGGGCCAGGGGTTTAAAAAGGACACCTCCCAGAAATCTAGAACTCTTGTCTTGTGCATAAATTTGTTTTTGTGTATTTGAAAAATAAATTGAAATGTCTATTATGATACAAACTAAGTAAGTGAATACTTGTATTACGGTAGATGTGTCAGAATTACGGCAATCTACCGTGATTTCACAAAAACTATAATTTATAGTTTATGTTAAATGACGGTGCATCACCGTGTTTTTAATACACTTACTGTGATACCATATATGCACCAAGTCTCGTATCCATGTTACTACTGGTACTAGTATTACTGCTCTTTGTGATCAAAATTCATTTTTTAGCTTTATTGAATAATATAATTTATATTTAGTATATGATATAAAAATAAACCACATATTAATTGAGGGAATCCTAGGATTAGGTGAGGAGCTTTTGCAAGACAACTTTATTGCCTTCCTAAATCAATGATATATAATTTTCAGAAGAGCCCTTCAAATTGATTCCCCATCCATGGGGGCCTTTGTCATTCCCCACTTGCATTGCATGACCAACAAAACATTTACTACTACCTACTGACATCCACTATCACTCCTCCTATCCATTTTGTTCATTTACTTTCAAAATACTGACATCATATAAATGTTGTATATTGAGAGAGACAACTTCACAAAACTAAAAAAAATAGAAACATTTTACATATTTAAACATGAGTTATTTTATCTTCAATTTAAAATAATTTTTTATATACATGCAATAAAACTTTCATACCTCATATTCAAAGCACAAACATACGATTAATCAAACAATTTACATGGTTGTTTATGATGGTAGTAAAAACATATGAATATAAGCATTAGATTCTTTTTTTTATGGTATGAAATCTTTGGTTTTCTTTTCTTTTTGGTATGAAATCTTTGGTTTTTAGAATTCATGTGATTAAACAGTTGAGGTTTATCATCTTTTAATTAAAGATCAAAAGTTCGATCTTCACATTAGATATGAAATCATTTTAAATCTCTAAGTCAATTGTCCTATCATTTGAGGTGTCTTCGATCAATCCAGCGAGAGATTAGTCTTACGTTCGGCGGTAGATACTCCGATCTCGACAAGAAAAAAACTTTGGTTCATAGGAAAGAGACTTTAGTAGTTCAGAGTTCAATAGTAAAGTCTGATTAAAAAACTGTTTCACCTAAAACTTGAACTTAAATTCATTCAAAAAAATTCATTCAAAAAAATTCATTCGTTAATGACATTTACTAACCACTCGAGTACGGTTTCTTAGTTATAAGCATTAGAATTTTTTGATTTTCACCACAAATTTAATCTGATTCGGAATGAGTTCTAGCATCAAGTGATTACAATCTCCTTCTAAAAACAATTGCGATAATCAAACCGTGATATTTCCCACTAAATTAAGTATTGATCATCATCCACCTAATCAACTAAGATTAGATTTTTGTTCACAGTGAAAATTGATTGCGCGCCCAATGCAATGGTATTATTATGCTATGCTCCAAAACAAAACAAGACACAAATACAAAGAGTTGTGTTGATGTATACCCCACATGAGTCAGATAGACAGGAGTTTTATGCAGCTTTCATTCACTCACTGCCCATTTCTCGTGAAAACCATTACATGGTATGCAGAGATGGGATTGGTCTCTATTTCCTTCCCTTCCCAACTCTCTCTGTGACACAAACACAACACAACACAAGAAAACACCTGATCCGTGAACCACTGTCCTACTACTGAAAATCATTGTACTATTCACTCTCATTTCATTTCATCACTCAACTAAGAACACGTTTTCATCTGCAGAATCACTTTCTACGTTGCTTCTTCTGGACTTTCATCTCTTCTGTTACAAAGTATGTATGCATTTCACTCTTCATAATGCACCCCCTTTTGTTTTTTTATACTTTTTCTTTCTGCTTTTTCTCAAAAGTGATAACTTTTCATTAAAAAATTGTTTTTTTATTATAATTTCATACAAATCTCAAATGGGTATTCTTCAAAATGTTGATTTTGATATTGGGTTGTTATATTTCAGGGCTAAAAGTTTCTAAAGGTTTTTCCTTGAAACAAGTGATGGAAGCAGCAAAATTGTTTCAAACCCTCACATTCGTGAAATAAAGGATAAAGGGTGAAAGAAAGTTTGGTTTTTTGAGTGAAAAGAACAAGTAGGGTTACATAGTTTTGTGAGAAGAAAAGTGTATAGTGATGGAAATTCTGTGTTTGTTGCATATTGTGTTAGGTTGGTATCTTTCAAATGTTGAGTTTGTAGGTGCTGAGTTACAGGACCAAGCTGTAATAATACATGCAATCAATCAAGAGCTTAGAGTTCCTGAATGGAGTGATGCAAACATTTCAGATTATTGTACTTGGCAAGGGGTTTTCTGTGGTAATCATTCAATGGTGGAGAAGCTTGATCTTGCTCATAGGAACCTTAGAGGTAATGTTACTTTAATGTCTGAACTCAAAAGTTTGAAGTTACTTGACCTTTCTAATAATAACTTTGGTGGATTGATTCCTTCTGATTTTGGAAATTTATCTGAGCTTGAAGTTCTGGATCTGTCTTCTAATAAGTTTGAAGGTTCAATTCCATCACAGTTTGGTGGTCTCAGAAGCTTAAAATCATTAAACCTGTCTAATAATTTGCTTGTTGGAAAGTTACCAATGGAACTTCATGGCCTAAAGAAATTGCAGGATTTGCAACTTTCTAGTAATCATTTGAGTGGTTTTATACCTTCTTGGGTGGGGAATTTAACCAATTTGAGAGTTTTTTCGGCTTATGAGAATCGTTTAGGTGGTAGGATTCCTGATAATCTAGGCTTGATTCCTGAACTTCAAATACTTAACCTGCATTCTAACCAGCTTGAAGGTCCAATCCCATCAAGCATTTTCGCTTCGGGAAAGCTAGAAGTTCTGGTTCTCACACAGAATAATTTTAGTGGTGATCTTCCTGAGGAAATTGGGAACTGTCATGCCCTTTCAAGCATTAGAATTGGAAACAATCATCTTGTAGGTAGCATTCCTAAGACCATTGGAAATCTTAGTAGCCTAACATACTTTGAAGCCGATAATAATAATCTTTCTGGTGAGATAGTGTCGGAATTTGCTCGGTGTTCTAATCTCACCCTCTTGAATTTAGCTTCAAATGGATTTTCTGGGACGATTCCGCAGGAGTTTGGACAACTTATGAACCTTCAGGAATTGATTTTGTCTGGAAATAGCCTATATGGTGATATTCCAAAACCGATTCTCAGTTGCAAAAGTCTCAACAAGCTTGATATTAGCAACAACAGATTCAACGGGACAATACCGAACGAAATCTGCAACATTTCTCGGTTGCAGTATTTGATACTGAATCTGAACTCCATAAGAGGAGAGATCCCTCGTGAAATTGGAAGCTGTGCAAAACTTCTTGAATTGCAATTGGGGAGTAATTATTTGACTGGAAGTATTCCTCCTGAGATCGGCCGTATCAGGAACTTACAGATAGCTTTAAATTTCAGCTTCAATCATCTCCATGGATCACTGCCGCCAGAATTGGGAAAGCTCGACAAACTAGTTTCTCTCGATGTTTCAAATAATCGGCTATCAGGTAATATCCCAGATGAGCTTAAGGGAATGTTGAGCTTGATAGAGGTGAATTTCTCGAATAATCTGCTTGAAGGCCCAGTACCAACATTCGTACCGTTCCAGAAAAGTCCTAGTTCGAGTTTTTTAGGAAATATAGGGCTTTGTGGAGATCCATTGATCACTTCATGTGGAGATATTTCTGATGATCGCAGTAGTTACCATCACAAGGTTTCTTACAGAATCATACTGGCCGTAATTGGTTCTGGTTTATCAGTTTTTGTGTCGGTAACAATAGTTGTCTTGCTGTTTATGATCAGAGAGAGGCAAGAAAAAGCAGCCAAAGAGGCTGCCGGTATTGTTGATGATCCAACTGATGACAAACCAACTATAATAGCAGGAACTGTTTTTGTCGATAATCTAAAACAAGCGGTAGACCTTGAAGCCGTTGTTAACGCAACACTGAAAGACTCGAATAAGCTCAGCAGTGGAACTTTCAGCTCAGTTTACAAAGCAACTATGCCTTCTGGTGTGGTCTTATCGGTTAGAAGACTGAAATCTGTGGACAAGACAATAATCCAACATCAGAACAAGATGATTCGAGAACTTGAAAGGCTAAGCAAAGTTTGTCACGATAATCTTGTGCGACCTATCGGCTATGTCATTTATGAAGATGTTGCCCTTCTCTTGCATAATTATTTTCCTAATGGAACATTATCTCAGCTTCTTCATGAATCTACCAAGCTACCTGAATATCAGCCTGATTGGCCAGCTAGGCTATCCATTGCCATAGGTGTCGCAGAAGGTCTGGCTTTCCTTCATCATGTCGCAATTATCCATCTTGACATTTCTTCAGGAAATGTTCTTTTGGATGCAAATTTCAAGCCATTGGTTGGAGAGATTGAGATTTCAAAACTTTTAGATCCAACCAGAGGCACCGGAAGTATTAGCGCAGTTGCAGGTTCCTTCGGTTACATACCACCAGGTATACTATTTTCCGACATGCAATTCATTCATTTAATTTTCATATTTGTGTTCTGTAATTTGTATGAGGTATGATACTTTTATCTTGTAATGCAGAATATGCATACACCATGCAAGTGACAGCGCCCGGAAACGTTTACAGCTATGGTGTTGTTTTGCTGGAAATCCTTACAACTCGACAACCTGTTGAAGAAGATTTTGAAGGTGTAGATTTGGTGAAGTGGGTTCATAGTGCTCCTGTAAGAGGTGAAACTCCGGAGCAGATACTTGATGCAAGACTTAGCACAGTTTCCTTTGGTTGGAGGAAAGAAATGCTTGCTGCTCTAAAGGTTGCGTTGCTTTGCACTGACAACACACCAGCCAAACGACCGAAAATGAAGAATGTTGTAGAAATGCTACGGGAAATCAAGTAAAAACCGAGAAACTCAAGCTATCAAGATTCGACTTATGTGAACCTGTCATGCAATGGATACTGAAGAACTGATGTATTACAAGTTACAACTATAAAATAGTATAGTCTCGTATCAAAAGTTATATTACATGGTGAAGGTGTTATATAGGAATATTAATAGATCTTCACCATTTCTAGTTTGTCCAAATGATTAGTCATGAAATTTATTTGAGTTGGACACATGCATGCAAGGAAAGACCTTCATTTAGTATAATATCAGTTCCTATTGATTATGATCTAGTCCTAAGTTTTCATGTTGTATTTTAATATAGGCCTAATGATCATTTTCGCCCCTGTATCTCATCTATAAACTTGGATTCTCTCCGTCATATTTTTATCTACGTCTTTCTCTTTACTCTCAATCACTCTCTTAATTAATTTCAATTTATTTCTTCATTAAAAAATAATAAACAAAAAGAATTGAAATTAATATCTGTCACAAATTGAGTCAAAAAATAATCTGTTACAAATTATTTTGCTATTATTCACCAATTTTCTTATATGGCTAAATAATATGTTGATATTTAATATATGATATTTCTTGAATAACATTATGTTAAGATGAGAAACAAAACAAGATAAGTTGTAAGAATAAAAAAACCACATGCAGCCTAACAATTAGAATACTACTCATTGCATGGTGATACTAATAGCAAACTACAAAAATAGTCATAACTCAACCTCTTTTAAAAGAATAAACCTAAATAAATTTATGTATTAACAAACCTAAACCTAACTCAAACTCATAATCTCCTCATTGGTGCTGGAGCTGGTGGACAATCATCATAGTCTACTTTTGGTATTCTGAATATTTTATCCTTTGGTGTACTGAAGCCATCCTCTTCAAAATTAGTACTCTTAACATTTTTTTGTTGAACTTTTGGTGTACTGAATATTTTATCCTTTGGTGAAGAAGTAGAATGCTCACAAGAACTTTTCATTGATTCTTTCTTCTTTGTTTCCTCATTGTTTTGACATTCCTTTTGAGGAGTTTTTGGTGAAGCTGAAGTTGAAGCCATAAGTGAAATTAGCTTTCACGCTATCAAAAAAAGTTGAAAACAAATAACTATTTTTGAGAGTTTTAAAAGTTGGACAAGATATACTAAGGTGTACCTTGTTTCTTTTTAGTTATATATATAAACCCAAAAGTTGAATAAGATATACACAAGGATAGCCTTCTTTTCTGGGGGAACAAAAAACAAACTTTGCATATCTTTGTTTGAAAATATTTATTTTGTTACAAAAATAAATCTTTTCTTTTTTTGGTAAATCTAAAAAAAACTTATCAAATATAAATAAATATAGGGTGTGTTTGTTTGAGATTAAAATAAAATATTTTTAAAAAATAGATTTATTTTGTAGAGATTTTGAAAAAAATCTAAAGATGTTTTCGGTTTGTTTACAATTATAAAAATCATTTTTGAGAACAAACACATGCTCCTTGTTTTTAAAAAAATAGATTTTGAGAGAATCACTTGAAAATAGCTTTTCATTTTGGACTCAAAAATGATTTTTTTAACAAAATGATTTTTATGAAAATCTAAAACAAACACATCAAAAATGAAAAAAGTGATTTTTTTTCAAAAAAATAGATTTTTTCTAAAAAAAAATCTGAAACAAACGGGGCCATAATCTATTTTGATTTTTTTTTTTTGTGAAAATTAATCTATTTTGATTTAGTTTCAAGAATAAAACCACTTTTTATCTATGTATCCCAAAGCAATTTTTATTTGACATTCTACAATCACAATATTATTTGTACCAAGAAAAAACGTTTAATCAAATGCATAATTGATTTTTCCTTACAATCAGCACCATTACGGCATTACTCATTAGTCATATGATAGATTTTGTACGCAAAACTTTTGAAGAGGCGACCTTGACAAACCTTCAAAAGGAAGATGTTTGCGAGTATAGGAAGAATAGTTTAAGTATTGTTTTGTGTAACATGTGCAATATTGCAAATGTTAAAATAACTAAGATTAGTAACTTCATGTTAAATGCCAAAGTTTACTTTACCGCTATGGAGTTCATGCTAAATTGAACACCCTCCTAACTAGTTAACTTGTTGCTGATAATGAGTCATAATGCAACCAACTAAGTGTAGCACTTCACACAGAAAAACAAATCATGCATATGCTATGTTGTTTTGATTTTTAGGTAACATCATTTTTACTTGCAAAAGCATTAGCTTCAAATAAACCCTACCATAGACTCAGTTCACAGCAAAGGGGATGGCATCCCACATTGGATGGATGCCCTTTCTAAAATGATAATGTCTAAAAAAAGTGGTAGCATAGACAATTACAATTACTGCATAAGAAGAATCAAATCATAAACAACTTGTGCTAACTTTAGCACATAGAATTTCAAAATAATAATATGCATCAACCAATTGAAGATTGCTTAAACATTTTATTTAGACCAAAAAACATTCACATGGTAAAAGTAAAACCTCCCAAACACTAATTGAACTGCAAGAGTTTCATCTCAAGAGTAACTATGATTTATGACAACATATTCCATGACCAATGTGAAGCAATTAATTCAAAATCAATATTCACTCAGAGCGAGACTTCACAATGAAATTCTGGCGACTAATAGGATTCATGACCACAGGTGGACCAGCAGTGCGAGGCCATGCCTGAAACTTCTTGTCAGTCTCTTCAAACCATTCCTTGCTTGTAGCTGTGGCACACACAGTACCTGAAGAAAGAATTTGAATTTGAAGTTATAGATATATCTGAAACAGCCACAACACAATGCAAATTGATCCCTACAAAAGCACAACGTACCTCCAAATAGCTTTTTGTCTGAAACATAATGATCACAGAACCATGCAACTCCAAATGATCCAAGTAAAGCAGATACAATATACTTGGCCGACATGATGAAAAATCAAACTGTATACGAACAAAAAATAATTAACTCCATTGAAATAGATAAAGAAAACGACTAAAGGAGATTATATCATCTCTAAACAGTAAACAAAGGATAAAACTGAAAAGTGAAAACAAATTGTAACATCAACAATCAGGGTTCATTTCAACAAAACTCCATAGATTCTTCTAATCCTATTTATTTACTATACGAAAATAACAACTGAAATCTCTTCGATATTAAATCTCCATAATTCCGGCTAAATGCTTAATATCCTAACAACTAGGAACATTGTGTGTGGCAAACATTTCTAGATCTTTCCAGAAACTGAAACATTACTAATTAATGGCATAATTGAAGAAATTAGCACATTTTATTTACACAAATAATATCAATCGCAAGATTCAGAATCGCATCATCATTGTAGAAGAAAGATATAATGTATATACCTATAACAAGCATAAATTGAATAACCTAAGTTCCGATATTGATTATTAAATACATAATTGGCATAATCAATTGACGAAAAATAAAATCGAAACAATCATGAGAACCAAAAAAAAAAATCGAAGATTGTTAGGGTTAGGGTTAGGGTTAGGGTTGGTACCTGAAGCTTGAGATCTGTTTGTTGTATTGTGCGATAATGCGAAATGAAGAAGATGGCAAAAAAACGCGACTTCTAATGCTCCGGTAGAGGCAAAATCATTTTTCGGTACTTTTACATTGAAATTTGATATATGGGCTTATTACCCACTCGGCCCATTATTCTCACATTACATTACACAAAGTTAAGACGTGTTTAAGGGTTGCTATTTGCACCCAACTTCGTTTCTGTATCGCTGCTCGAATTTTTTTTCCTCTGTCTTAGACAAAGTGGTAAACACAACTAAATATTTTTCATGTATGGACAATTAGGACGGGTAAGGTTTGAATTCGGATGAAGTTCGTTGTTCATTCTGGATTTCCGATAATATTGATTTTGTCATTTGAGTTACGTTTTACGCAGACAATTTTTTTTACTATTACTTAGTTATTTATAGTAATAATGTATGAGTGTTTTTTTTATCATTAAAAAAAAGTATATATGACCCCCCGTAACTGCGCTTGGGAGGGGACTAAAACCACTTGATATCAAAACTCATCTCCGAATCGATTGTGGGCCAGATACCGGTGAAAAAAAAATTGGTATGCAAGAAGAGTAAATTAATTTTTTTAACAATTTTACTTTAAATTGTTGATGAAATACATAAAATGGACTTTAAAAATTTTACTTTAAATTGTTGTGGAAATAAAAATGAACATTCTGTGTAAAACCATTCAATTTTCTTCTGATTTTATGAATTAGTTAGAACCTGTCAAATTCTAGAAATTTAGATATTAGTGGTGATGAGGTTAATCTTCAATGGAAATTTGAATCTAGCTATGAGTATGGGCGCTAAAATAGTTATGGTATCTCACCTAGCAATGAAATAAAAGTATAGTTCAAAATAAAAGATTGAAGAAGATTTGTCACATGTACATGTACTCATATGTTATCGCCAAAAAATATGTAGTTTCTGTATATATATACATGGAAATAGAATGTCAATAGAGTATTATATAACTTACAAGAACAGTATAAAATGAATCATTTCCAAGCCATCATATATATATACCATGTCATGTGACAAAAATAATAAAGATTTGAGTATTCAAAATTCAGAAGCACAACCCATTATGATCAAAACATTAGCACTATAATATTTCCTAACATATCTTGACCTTGGCACCAGAGAAATAATATTACAGTGCTCAGAACATTACATTCTTTCTTCATTATAATTTCTTAAGGATCAACAACCAGCAGCTTTCAGAAAGTTATCATATGGACTTGCTGTTGGCAATTGGAAAAAGTGAGCATGATCTTCAGATTCAGCTCCACACAAATTTGGAACAGCTCCAGAAGTTGGTTGGTACAATTCCACTAAAGTATCATCAAATGAAGGATTTTCCACCTTCATGTTATATATATATATAACTTAATTAGAAATTTGTACATGTAAAATATAATAATGTTATATAGTTGTTGGTCATAATAAAGACATGCTATATATTTATGTTTACTAAATGTGGATACAAAAGCAAGGAAGTACCTTTTGAAGATCCACATGAGAAGATGAATCGGTGTTTTTCGATTCATTTTCGTTATTTGGTAAAGAGGAGTTCGTTGAACATTCTTGCTTTAGATTGGTACTCATCATTCTGGACACTTTGTGCTTTCCCATCATAAGTATCTCACAGTTATCGGCCATATCCTCGTAAGGCGTATCAAATGAAGTTGATACAGAAATCCTCCCAGCAGGATGAGATGGGTCGAAAACCTGCGCAATTATGGTGCCAAATTTTGTGTCATTGATATGAGAAGAGGTTATAATACAATTGGAGCGCAAAAATGTACGAGGGAAAGAAATGAATGTGTCACGTACTAATTCTAAAAGTTGATTAGCACTCAAAAGACTGGGGGCCTCTGTGGACAATCTTGGAGTTTGTTTTAATTCGCAAATAAAGTCATCATCAGTAGCTGAAGCATTCTGAAAATTGTGAAAGTAACAAACAGCATTGGTCACAACTTGCAATTATAAACAAAGAAAAGAGCATACTGACAGTTATTAGTTTTGGAAATTTAACATGACGCACCTTTTTGCGAATATTCAAGGTCAACTGAGATCCAAGTTCACCTGTTTCGCCCGGTGAGAATTCTTCTAGTAGTTTCCCCTTTATCGCCAATAACTCAGCCTGCATAAAAAACCAAAAGTTCACAATGTCGAGAAATGAGAATATATTTACCTCTCGACAGTCCAAAACATATACAAGAAGCAAGCAAGAATCATTACTTTTGAAAAAATGTCTAAGCTTCTGATGATTTCAGAAGCAAAGAATTCCTGTGTTTGGTGTGCAGAAGCCAATAATTCCAAAAGAGTGTATGAGGCCCTATCATCATCTTCTTTGGATCCATATTTGATGTTCATACTTTCAGGTGCAAAGTTGACAACCTGCAACTTGTCTTCAACCAGTTGAAGGAACGGGTCAACCTGATTTCAGAATGTAAAAACTAAGGGGTTATAACTTATAAGATGCTTTATTTCCAAGAAAAACACACACATGTGCGTGCGCACACAAACGCAATTTATATATTATCACTATAAATCAACATTGACTTACGGTTTTTTGAGACCTCTATAATTGGTTTACTATGAGGTATAACATTGAGGAAATTTCATCAATGTCTTACCTTTATCTCTGTGAGTGCTGCCTTGGTACTATTGACTAGAGAAGCAATGTTGTATGCTTTTGAAGAAAACATAATCAGTGAAACTGCCAAAACATAAAGTGATCTCCGTCGAGATGGTGGCAATGGTCCTGCAAAAATAGAAAGAATTAAGAGCTGAAAGGATTGACATTCCATCATCACAGTGAGTTTGTTCTATCCTAGTATATTTTTTTCGAATCCACTCTCAATAGAAAATAGAAATGTATCTGGTTTCTAGTAAAATGGATATAAAGATTCAGTTCTAAGGACAATAAACAGTACCGGCTCAACGATAAAGGAGGCTTAAAGCGAACGTTAGAATGAAGCCTTTTTTGCTTTAAAAGTAATACTACCTCCGTTCCAATATATAAGACCCTTTTTGACTAAATGACACTATTCATATATCTTGCTTTGACCGTATTTTTCTCATAATTTATAAATGTAAATATTAGCATATAAGATCTTGTTTGATTCATCTTGAAGAGTATTTTCAAGATATCAAATTTTTATAATTTTTACTAATGCACAATTAAAGATATTAGCGATCAAAATTGTGCATTGGCGAACGTGCAGTGGTCAAAATGGATCTTATAATTTGGGACGGAGGTAGTAACATTTTATCAAAATTATTTTCATTTTATTTACATTTTATTTTTCAAAACAAAAACATTTATTAAATTATGATATTAAGTTTTATTTAATATTTTTTTTCAATTGATAATAAAGTCAATACATTTAATTTTTGCGAGATATTGTTGATATAAGATAAAATTCATAAGTTATAGTTGTTTAAATTCTTGAAAATTGATATAAAAATAAATAAATGCTTGAAAATTGAAAAGTTTTGTTTGATTTTTATATAATTTTTTTTTTTAGAGGTCTTTATATTTAATTTGGAGGTCTTTTATCTAATGTGCACTAATGAATTTATGATTTGTGAGGGGCCTTTTTCCTTTGGTAATTTTTTTTCTTTTTTGGGGGCCTAAAGTCCTTGTTTGGGTTGCTTTACCCTTGAGCCGACGACACTGACAATAAATTTAAGTTTATTGAAAGATCACCTTCTACAAGAGAAGTATTCCATAAAGAAAATGCAAGCTGAAAACTCCGAACTATTAACTCATGAAAAGAATTCTGCAAGGAACACACGTTATCATGAAACGGAACATAGCACCATACAAAGAGAAGAGACCCTTTAAAAATTATTTTCAGATCATATAAGAAGAAGAAGAAGAAATAGCATAATCATTGAATCTAGTTATTACCTTAGCTCTAGAAACAAGCAACATCAAACTGTATGTAACAGAAATTGCTTCATAATTTGCAGGCATATTTTCAGGAGATATAGATTGTGCCCAAATTGATGATACCAATCGGTTTAACTGATGCCTACTCAGCTTGAGGGCGACAACCTTCTGTTCTCATGTGAAAAGAAAACCATAAATTATGTTAACAATGATAACATACAATTCAAGCTAACATAAATACATCCCATTGTGGTCAGAGTGGAGTTTAACCATGATAACATCTTATATGTAGTGTATACTCAAATGCAAGACTCACCGAGTTCTGATCATCAATGTTTGCAGCAACTCCGTCCATTTTATTCGACAGAGGAGGATTATTCACGCTAGAAACCCGATTATGACTTGACTTCAATCTGTTTATGATCCCAACATTGCTATTAGTTGGTTCAATCCCTCCAACAACATTTTCTTGGTTATGCGACCTTAATTTTAGACTTGAACAACGTTTCTCAAGTTTTAATTTCTCAAATAAGGAAGCTGAAGAAGAGAAAAAAGAGACTGCTCTTGAAAGTGTTCGTGGAACACCCGATTCTTTGGGTTGAGAAGCAGTTGGAACAAGAATGACAGAAAAAATGCGGTGAGCTACCACTCGTGTCTCATGATCCGGATGGACCATAGCCAAGAGTAGCTGGTGAAACAACGCCTCAGGAAATGCCTATTGAGGAAAGTAATTTTGCTTTTAGTATCAAACTTATCCATGAAACTCAAATCCACAAATCATAGAGGAAAAACAAAATTTGAACCAAGAATATTGATTCCTTGCCTTTTTCGGATAAGATGGTAAGGTGGCTACAATTTGAGCAGTTCGATAGACAGCATAGACTGTGCTTCTAGATGTCATTGTAATAGTTGAGATATTCTCTAACATCACAGCCATAACATCAATAATCAGGTCGGCTTCTCCAACCTGTTTATGAGTAGCAGTTTATAGAACATCAATTTGTGAATGTTTAGACATAAACTTGATTAAAAGTTGTGGAAAGAGAAAGGTACCTTATTTGCTAACTGAACAAGGCATGTATCGACAACTTGTCTGAAATTCTTATTCCAGTTGATTGCATCATTGTCCATATTTGAGTTATCTAGGCAACAATGTATGATCTTCCGTAAATGTCGCATCATGTCACTTACTGCACCAATTATTGATACAGAAGCTTGAACCTTTGCATATTGAGCAAGTGAAGTGGCAACCTCAACAATGTCCAGCTGCATGTTCGGTTCTTTAAGGACAGTTTTATGATCTAGATGCTTAATTAACATTGACATCAATACATGTGTGTTTTTCTCTGCAAAAACCAGATGGAGAAATAATGATTGGTATAACTTGAACTAATTAAGAAAAGATTATATGACATAGGAAGAGTTTATAGTCAAGCAAGAAGAGAACTATACCAGAATCATCCATCAAAAATAGAATGTCCTTCAACACAGAAAAAGCAAGACCATGATTTACAGACCATAAATTGCCATTATCAAAGTATCGGAACAAAGATTCCATTACACGGCGTATAGTAGTTCCTTCCTTGGCTAAATTGGCCATATTATGTAGGCAAACCCCAGACCAAAATGAGGGATTCTTATCATCTTCCCTGCATTAGTTTACGAAACATAACATTGAAAGTTAATGAAATAAATAGAAGACAATCGATTTTAAGGATTTTATACGGATAAACAATTACATTGTAAAATTTACTTCGCCTTTGTCGTTAATAACTTTACTCCAAGATGGATTTCTCTTTTTGACATCTAGCAAAGGAGAGTTTTGACCCTCATCGGCGGTGTCATGATCCAACTTATTTTCACTACCTTGTTCCTCATGATCAAGAGTAGCCGAACTTTCCTCAGGAACTTCATAGTTTTCCAAGACAGCTGAAACAATCTATAATGCAGTAGAAACTTTCACTATTATAGATCAAACAATATATTGGATAGTTTTTATCAAAACTCGTAAGTAAAAGTCAGCCACACTAAACTCGCCTTGCAAGGAATGAAACAATATATAATAAGCTTATAAGAGATAACGCAGACATGATGTAAAATGGAATAAAATTCTCTCACTCTTATAAAGCTCGCACATGATGACATAATAGTATGAAATTTTTTGTCAATGTGACAAAGATTGCCTTATTGGAGGGATGTTACAAATTTAAGCCTATAAATTCCATTGAGTGCATTAGGAGCTCTAGATTCCTAACATTGATTTGTCGTATAAAGAAAAGGTACAAAATTCATAATAAGCCGATACAAGAAAAATCATAAAACTAAGTAGTCATAACATTAAAGAAGTAAATAATGTACTTACATTATCAAACTCAACTGATATGTGAGAATGTTGGCCCATAAATCGAACCTACAGAGTAAAGTAGTTGATTTAATTCTAGAGGATATGTATAGAGATTATACAATCGTTGAAAAAAGGAGTTAAGAACAATGGCGGAATCATAAAATAAATATGAAACATGTTGTTGTCCAAGATCTTATCTAAATTTTAATAACAGTCGCGGAATCATAAAATAAATACCATTGCTGAAAGAGCTTTCAATCCGGCTGAACGGCGAACTAAAGTTGTTTCATCATCCCCCATTTCTTGAGCCAATTGACAGAGCTTTGGGATAATGCCTTCTAAGTTGAACAAATGACTCCCATCAACCTGCAAAATTTTAAATATATGCGAGTCTCAAGCGTTCTTCTGGCCAAACTTTCAAACGACAACAAGAAACTTCGGCCGTTATTTTATATCTTTAGTCCACTTAAATTAAAACTTGTATCAGTAGAAAAGGTGAAGCAAACCTGACTATTTACAAAATCGAAAAGAATGTTACATCCGATAACTCTCATTTCATCTTGCCGTGTTTGATCCAGCAGAGTGTGGATAATACTTAGTAAGCTACTAGCAAACAATGGCCTATCAACAAACATAAAGACAATAAACACATCACTTTTTTTTAAAAATCTCCTAATTCCACGACGTTAAGCAAAGAGAACGAAAAGAACTTTATGTAAATTTAACAACTATTAACTTCAAAGATATATTTTAACACAAGCATAAAATAAAATAGATATGAACTCACAACTGTTCTTTACAAGAAAACAGAAATTTCCTGTAAATACACATAACAATTTTTGTTGAGCGAATATTTTCGTTGCGTAGCTCCTTGTAACACCTTTGCTCAAGGGCAGTCACAATCTGATCACCAATTACATAACTTCAGTTAGAGTTCAACCAACCTTTAAGAATTAGAAACTTGAGTGTTTCATAATAAAAACCAAAACGGTTTTATCATCTAATTAAACAAAATAGAGAAATCAAACAAAATATTCCATACCTTTGGTATACGTAAAGGATTTTTCGCAGAATAATCACAAAGTTTTCCTATTTTCCTATCATTAGGTTCTTCCTCCTGTGTCAATAGTATAGCCGGCGTTTCATGAGTCATACAAACAAGTACTAAAAGAACATCATGCTTTCATGTATGTAACAGTTGATCTTTCATGTAGTACATAACAATATCATGCTTTCATTGTTTAGCTACATGGAAGCAAAACAAGCATATTCATCGCTTAAATAGGAATCTTTGTCTGTCTTCAACTTCACTAACTTACTTAAATACCACAATTGGCATCAAACCAACATATATTACAATTCATTGTAGGTAATTACTTCCTTCAACATGGCTACATTATCGAAATATGAATATTGATTTTCTGTCGAAATTACTTACTTTACATCTAAAGTGAATTGCTTAGGTTAGAATAGCAAAACTTTCTATACACATGCAATGTTACATCATACATGACTAGAGACACATTGAACCGTACCGTCCGAAAAGGAAATAAAAATATAAAATGGAAAACAGAAAACGCGAACCTGATTACGAGGGAAAATGTCAGCAATGAGTTTCTTGTACCTCTTGACAGGTTGTCTGGACCTTGCCCTCAAAGAAGGGCAGAAGAAACAAAGGGTACCACAAGCAGGCAAAACTTGGCGAGAAACAACACCGGATACCGTAGTCATTAAGGAATTAAAAAAAATCAACCAATTGATTAGTTTTGAAAATAATAAATCAAGTTTGCCTTGAAAGTACGCTCTCTTTCCCTTCTTTCACAAATCAGAAAAATCTGATTTGGAACGTGAAGAAGGGAAAGAAAGGCCGAAACATCCAACGGGGGGAGCCTTCAAATTGAATCACCAGCCTGCAGATAGCAAAATCTAATGTAATCAAGCTTGGCCTGAAATGAAAAAATTCAGCACTAGAATTTGATCCTTTAAATAAAGGATAGCAAAAAAAATTAAAAAATGCAACATACAATGAAGGTTGATAAAACGTTACAATATAAGGAAAAGAATGTACCAATGTATTATGCATGAAGAGGGTGAGAATTAAAAAAATATTTGTGAAAAAAGAATTAAAATAATGTGAAGAATGTGATCATATGAATATGAATTTATGTGGTTGGGCTATTGGAGAAAGAATTGTTTGTAATTAAAAAAAGAGAGGGAATAATGGAAGAAAGGTAAATGTG